>OZ010793.1:351160958-353611699 GCA_963932465.1 Maratus speciosus | reverse complement strand
AATGTAACGGAAAACTTTTGAATGTCCCTGTAATTAAACTATACATCCGATTTTCATAAAATTTGAAACGACTCGACAAAAGTTTGCAACAATTATATATTTAAAATTTCAGACCATTCGGTTGGGTAGTTTTTGCTCTGTTATATGCGGACGCAGTGTTCAATTCAGACACTTTTCTCCGGGAGGAATTTCTGTGGCTCCGGGGCGGGGGACATTATAGAGTTCCGGGGGAGGGGGGGAAATTGCACTTTTTGACCATTGAAAACACAAAATCTCAAATCTTCCGGGGGGGACATCTCATTGCTCCGGGGAGAAATGTCCCCCCCGGGCCACTCTCTGAAATTAACACTGGGACAGACGGACTGAACGACGACTATAGGTGCTACGTATTTATATAATTACGAACGCACCTAAAAAAGGAACATAAACAGGAAATATCCAAGTTTTGAGAAAAAGTCAATTAAAGATTTAAATGGCCATTAAGCTGTGAAGTACTCTTAGAAAGAATGAATAATTTCAACACTTATTTTTTATGTATAAACATGTGTGACACGTCGTTGGAAAGCCAAAAGTTTAAACTACGGTGAAATCCCGATTTAACGTAACCCGTATTTAACGATTTCTCGCATATAACGTCATTTTTAGCTAGTCCCAATTAATTTCCTGTACTTGTAATGTTAAAAAATCCCCGATTTAACGTTATCATTTTGAATTATTTCCCGCATTTAACGTTTTTCTTGAACGGTAAAATCTCAATTGAATTTTTCTAAATTAGTCAGAATTTGTGATTAAAAAAAATTTCTTATCAAAACGTTCAAAACTCATTCAAAAGACCTTCTCTTTTTCACCCGCACATTTTTATTTTATTTGATTGTGCTTTCTGTACTACAGCACAAGGTTAGCTACAACGGAACTGATAGCATTCGTTAGAAATTTTTCATAGCTTTAGATTGTATGGCTTCAAAAAGAAAGCTTTTTTCTTTACTTGTAAAATTGGAAGTTATCGCGAAAACCCAAAACTACATTTAATATGTTTAATTTGAATTTCGTATTCAAATTTGTAAACAAATTTACAGCAAGTAGATTTAATGGAGCAAAATTGTAAAAAAATGGAAAAACAGACTAAAAAAAAAAAAAAAAAAAAAAAAAAAAAAAAAAAAAAAACCATGAAATCGTCACCGTTTAAGGAATTTGAAAATTGGAAGCCATTATAACTTTCATAGCACTGAAAGCATTCGTTTGAAATACTGAAGACCAAGAGAAAAGCTTACACAAACTCTCATACGTTGAGAAAGGGATTCGTGATGTAGCTGCTAAAAACAGGACTCAAAGTAAAATAAAATATTTGCATAAAACATAATTTAGAAACCTGATATCTAAAACATTGTAAATCAAGAAATGAAACGTATCTTATGTAAATTAGACTTTATTTTACGGTCAGTGTTTTTTTTTGTCTTACCCCGATTTAACGTTTTCCCGCATTTAGCGTTATTTCTTTATGATCCCTTGAATAACGTTAAATCGGGGTTTCACTGTATTTAATGATATAAAAGAGTAAAAGTTGATTTTTCGGTGCGTTCGTAATTACAGTCGTGACCAAAAGTTTAGGACCACCGTGCAGAAACTAACGTTTTTAAAATTGAAACCACTGATAACGTCATAAATCAAATCGATTTTCGTCAGATGGCGTCATTCCGTCTGAAAGTGGAGTTACTGTATTCGCTTTTCGTTTGAACTTTGAGTAATAAATGTAGCAGACGCAATTTATTGTCTGGATCTTAAATTTCAGTGGTGGTCCTAAACTTATGGCCACGACTGTATATAAATACGTAGCACCTGTAGTCGTCGTTCAGTCTGTCTGCCCGCATATAACAGCACAAAAACTACCCAACCGAATCGTTTGAAATTTCAAATATATAATTGTTGCATAATTCTGTCGCGTCATTTTAAATTTTATGAAAATCGGATGTACAGTTTAATTACAGAGACAGTCAAAGTTTTCCGTTACATTACGGCCAATGGGAAAGAAATATTTCAAGCGCATTTTAATGATGTTACAGCCTTCCGAATAGTCTGAAATTTTAAATAGGGTAGCTGTACCAGTAATGAACATCCTTACAGTAATGGACACCCCTTGATGTTTTTTGTTCATAAAAAATAACTATTAAATATTTAACTTTAATTAGTTTTTTATAATTTGCCCTTGCGTGTTTTATAAAACTGGGTTATTGTTGGCACTTTTAATCAAACCAATTAGGAAGCAGAAAATAATGTTTCAAAGTTTTGCTGTTTTTCTGTGAAAATCTTAATGAAGAGGCTAAGAACTGGCTTCGTTTAATTAATTTATATATTATTTATTTTCTTGAAAAAATTGAATGTTTTTGTTTGAGTAGTTTGAATAGAAAACTTAGACTTCTATATACTAACGGTCATTTACGAAATTTCATTTATTTTTAAGGTTTTAAGAGGGCTGTCCATTACCGGAATGGTTAATTAGTCATTTTCCACCAAAACTTTTATAAATAGCTGCTTTTAAGTTATTTAATGTGATTAATAAAATTTCAATAGTTTATTCTTTTTTTATGAATTACCTTGCTATTTTAAAATCTGGCAATCAAACCAGCTAGGGAGAAGAAAATATTGTTTAAGAGCACAGTCAAAGAGTGGCTTATAGGGCTTAATACCTCTCCGTTTAAATAAAAGCAATTAAGTTACAGAAGCTATTAAAAATCTATTTTCTAAAAAAAGATGAAAAAATAGTAATATTCATTAATTTATAGGCAATATTCATGAAACTAGTAAATCTGCTGATCAGTGGCCTCAAACATCAGTTCTACAGTTTTATTTTGAAATTATTTTACTTAGCATTTAAAATATTCAACTCACAATATCATTTGTTTCACATTTGTAATATTAATTATTATAAATGATATATCAAGTAGTCTCTGGAAGATTAATTGTTAAAAATAGCGAGACAAAACTAAACATTAACATTCCAAAATATTTTTATATTATTATTATTACCTTTTGAAATCCCCCACTGTTGCAATAATTTGATAGCTGTAATTGCCTGATATTTAGTATTTTAAACTATCCATCCAAAATAATTAAAACATTGATCTTCTGATAATTACAATAAATGATGCAAACAGTAAATGATTATCACAAATATTTTATTAATTACTGGTATCCTTATTGTTAAATTTATTTGAAAATAATTATTTTGTTTCATTAGTATGTATTCATTAAATTCTAGTTCTAAGTACAGTCATAAACATACAGTTATATTTATTACTTTTTATGGGGTGCCCATTACTGGAACAGAGGGTGTCCATTACTGGGCTTTTGGGTGTTATGATGTATTTCTGTTATTTAAAATTAAATTTAAAATATTATTTTAAAATTAAATAATAATTATTAAAAATAAATTATTAATATTAATAATAATTATTTAAAATAAAATTATTTAAAATTTAAATATTATTTTAAAATTTAATTTTAAAATTAAAAGATTCATATTGGGAAATGAGACTATGAGAATGGTTAAATATTGTTGATAGATTAATATAATATTGAAAAAACTGGAATATAATAATTATAACTATTAATAAAAAAAATAATTTTAAAAGAAATTCTTTAAGGGTGTCCATCACTGGCACATCTACCCTTTATAATTGTTGCAAAATTTTGTCGAGTCGTTTAAAATTTTATGAAAATCGAATGTACTGTTTAATTACAGGGACAGTCAAAAAGCTTTCCGCTACATTAAGGTCAATGGGAAAAAATTATTTCAAGTGCATTTTAATGATATTACAGTCTTTCGAACAGAATGAAATTGGTATGAACTTATAAAGTTCATTAAAATATACATTCAGTACAATATGAGGTGCAAAATATTTTTATAAAATTAGTTATTGTACGAACGCACCTCATTTGCCACGTTTGACGAGCAATTTCCAACTTGTTTCTATTTCCGAGGTCAATCTTTTCCTATAAAACATATAAAATCTATTTTGCTCATATTCACAAAATACAATATCTACGCGAACAAAAAAATTTAAATTAAATATGGCTTCCATTTTTTAGCAATAACGGACTTAAATTAGAAATCATGATTAAGTTAAAGAATATGTTTAAAAGAAAAATATATACATATTCCAGAGAACTTAAAATTTAGACGCCATGTTCATATTAAATAAAACAAAAGCAAGTGACAGCGGATAAAATATATATATACATTCTTAATATTTAAATCATGCTTAGAACTTATTTAAAAAAGATGTGAGTTTATAAGCATTGTTTTTTAAATGGAAAAATTAAAAATATTTTAGAACAATAGGACTGCAAAAATAGCAATAATTTAAGGAAAAAGTACGATTTTATATTTAAAACAAAAAATTAAAATCAAATCAAACATTGTTAAACATATAACATCCACCTATTAAAAAGTTATTAATAAAACTTTAAAAGTAATATTTTTATAGGGCATGCAATAAAAGCAAACACAAAGGATAAGATTGGAATAAAATATTTTAGTTTATTTCTGTCAGTAATCTAATTTAAATTCGTATGTAACTTTAACTGAATTTTTCCTTAAAAGTTCAATTAGTGTTACAAACTATGAATTAAATAAATTTTGCTAATAAAGTATTTTATTCCAATCTTTACCAAGCTTGTATCTATTTTCATTGCATGTTGTAAAAGATGTGATTCTTTTAAAATGACCATAAAAGCAAAATAAAAAAAGAATCGACTACATAAAAAATGAACATTCACTCCACGGAAAGAGTGACTATTCACTCCTACCAGGGGTGAAAAACCGCACTTCTTTAGCAAGGGTGAATAGTCACTCCTCCGAAAAAGTGATTATCCGCCCCTGTTTAGAGGGAATATTCCCTTCCCAGTAGTGACTATTCACTCTTTCAGAGAGTCAAAAACTTCACTTTTGCTCACTCTAAGAGTCACTCTAAAGAGGTTGGGCATATTTTGACTCTGCGATAGAGTGACTATTCACTCCTCCGGAGTGAATAGGCACTCCTTTTTATTTAGAGTGTATATAAAAGTCTTCATGAGCACACAACCCTGCGGCGAAACAAAGACCAGAATAGGTGAACATATACAGGGTGTCCCAGAAGTAATGGGACAAACTTTAAGGAGAGGTAGGGGACATCACAAGGATTCAGATTTGCATAGCAACCCAGGGTCGGAAACGCTTTCCTGTCGCGGTAGTGACGACACAAAACACAAGAAAGAAAGGACACGAACAGGGAGAGAAAACATGTTTATTATTCTTAGTACTGGAAAAATGCCGGGACAATGCTGGAAAATGTTGAGGAACTTGTTGCACGCATCGTGGCAGCTGCTGGGGAAGTCCGGGGCACTCCCAGTATTTTCGAGAACATCAGATCTTCCATACGCCGGAGAAGCTCTTCCATGCATCACGGCCCGGGGTCGTAATTTCGAACACCTACTTTGATGACGATCGTTGTCCCTTTAATGTTCTTTCTTCTTAGTTTTTTGATGTACTAAGGATAATAAACATGTTTTCTCCACTTATTCGTATCCTGTCTTTCTTGTGTTTTGTGTCGTCACTACCGCGCCAGGAAAGCGTTTCCGACCCCAGGTTGCTATGCAAATCTGAATCCTTGTGATGTCCCCTACCTTCCCTTAAAGTTTGTCCCATTACTTCTGGGACACCCTGTATATGCATAGTTTTAATTATTTTTTAAATTAATTTTCAGCACTGAAATTACGTCCGAAATTATTGAACATTAAATGCGTGAACTTTTCACATTGCTAACTAAACGTAAAACCAACAGAGTGAAAAGTCGGAATCGAATCCGGATCCTTGGAATAACGCTCCAGTGCTCTATCCTATGTGAGTGAGAGATGCCAGGCTGGGTATCGTCCTCATAGTTCAGAGGTAGAGCATTGGAGCGTTATTCCAAGGATTCGGATTCGATTCCCGGCTTGGACATTTTCCACTCTGTTGGTTTTACGCTTAATCAGCAATGTGAAAAATTCATGTATTTAATATTCAATAATTTCGGGTGTGATTTCACTGCTGAAAATTAATATAAATTATACCTCTTATTGCTATGTTAGAAGTATAAAAATTACGTTCACAGTTCTGTTTCCGATGACAATATACCATTTTAATATTTTTATAACTTAATTATAAATTAATACATTAATTTTAAGGCATTTTTTTTCGTTGGTCAGCTACAGGTGTTAAATCGTCAAATATTCTCTGTGTACTCGTACAATTATATACGAGTTGAAACAACAATGGATTTAATGATGCACCAATACATGCTCGCCAAAATAGGCCAAATGGCTGTGAAACTGCAACAATGAAACATTTTAAAAGGTAAAAAGTAGAAAATAAATTATAAATAGAAAATAAATAGTGTAATATTAAAAAATATACTTTTATCAATCAATTAACAGTTTAATAGTAATTAATTTACGATTTTACGCTGTGAAGTCAGAAGAGTATTTTTTTCTTCCGTATATACCTTCCAGATTTTATCCTGAAACCTATTGTTTAAAATGCCATAAGCTCACGATACATCTTTCGCTCTAATTTTTATTCATTTATTTCCTTAAGTCTTCCACTAACTTCGTTGTTTTATATATTTATTTATTTTTTATTATTGATTACAAATCTTTCATCATCGTAAAAGAGATTTTCACGTCAAAAACCGAAAATAACGTTAGTTTAGAAAAAGGAAATGATAAAAATATTTTAAAATTAGTAATAATAAGTTGATATATGAAAAACAAAATTCCCCATATGCATCTGGTTCATTACACTATGAGAAAATACTATGTCACTCAAGTTGTTCTGATAAATTTACCGTTTTTTTTTTCCTTAAAATTTTCCATGCTTTAACATAAAAATTTATAATGTCTAATATGAAAAAAGAAATCTTTTTCAACAATTGCATGTCCTAAAATAGTTTTAAAATGTTTAAAAAAGTCTTTTAATTTTTACCATTTAGTCATTAAATGTTTTTTTACTTCGAGCGTAAAATAATGAACATTACATTCTATTAATTTAATTAGTTAGCTTTTTTTTTGTAGCTGTTAATTTCGCTTGCTGCTCTGTGTTTTTCTCTGATTATCAATCTAATTATCATCCAATGTTCTAAAAATGAAAGCGTTTTCAAACAAATAAAGAAATAAAAAAATCAATTAATGAAAGTTAATGAAATTTACATTCGTTGAAACATGAACAAAATTTCTTCATTTTTTTCGTTTTTTCTAATTCCCTGAAGAACCCGCGAAGAAGATTTTGATTAGCTTAAATTCTCTGTTAGTATCTTAAAAAATAGTTATTTAAGGTAAAAAAAGAACCAGTAAAATATATTCATTAAATTATGCTAGACTACAGTAAAACGTCCCTAAAGCGACCACGTTCCGTTCCAATAAAAATTGGTCGCTATGAGAGGTGGTCTCTTAATGGAGGTCATGTTTAAATCTAGATTTTAATTGTTGAAAAAAGTAACAATTAATGCCACTAAAATTTATTTTTCACATTAGGAAAAACAATTATCACATTATCAAAAGAAAAGTTAGTTACATAAGTTAATTGCTGCAGAGTTTAAAAAATGAATACGTTGACTTTTGCTTTGATTTTACAGTATTATCTTTCATAACTTTCTATAAGTCTTTTCAAAATTTAGTAAATGAATGCATTTTTTATTTATTTTTTTTTTTTTTGGACGAGAACAAATAATGACGATTTCATTAATTTATCTATTTTTTTGAAAGTTGTCTGACAGAATAGGGCAGGGGAGTTTATTGATCGCCATTCTTAATTCGTCATCGGAGTTAAATTCATTACCTAAAAAGGCACAAGGGGTTTGAACACTTAAAAGTTGCCGGAACAAAAAAAAATTTCTAAATTTAGTTTAGAAATTTGATGAATAATGCGCTCTCCGAAATCATTTTTCTAATGAAACCTTCTCCAAGCGACCAGGAAAAAACGGTATTTGTTTCGTTTACCAGTGGTTCCCAACCTTTTTTTGGCCGCGCTCCACCTAAGCATCTTTAAAATCATGATGTCCCCCCCCCTCCCTTCTATATCATATAAGTATTGTCACGTAAAAAATAAACTTCCATTTTCCCGGATGGATCCGAAAATAGCATTAACTCTGATAAGTGGTCTCACATTCTTTAATTTATCAAAATCATATGTTTTTTAATTACTAGTATGCTTTTAACCTAACTCCATGAATGCAGTGATGCTATGGGTCTTCGCATTTACATCTACAAAAGTTTTATTGTTTTTTGGCAACTCACCTCAAATTTAAAAGTGATAAATAGTCTATATTTTTATTTTCGTAAATTTTCTTGAAATCTCTCTCAAATTTTGTATTACATCTGATAGAATTGATATATTTTATAATGGATACTATGGATAGATAATGTCTACTTCATTAAGAATTAGTGATATTTGTTTATCGCCGAGACTGTATCGGTAAGATAATTCACAAGTAACATTTTCGGATTCGCGCTTTTATCCATTTTAAATTACTATTTTTCTTTCCTCTCGTAACCTACTTCTTTGATAGTGGGCTTTATTATTATTTGGCCACCATGTTTTCTCCAATTTTAAATTGCATAGGTCATTAATGCCACATTCTGTATGTGGTCTGCAGAAGCGCCATAAGAAGTTTACTTTCAACTCTTTCCTTCCGTGATGTGCACGGATTTTATTAATTTCATGAAAGTAGTACCTCATTTCGATCTTTCAAAGCATTTTTTAGATTAAACATGTCCAAATAGTCAATTTTAGATATACCCTACAAAATTCCCTCATGGGACATATTGCGCTATGAATAGATATACAAGTTTTTTTTTTTTTTTTTTTTTTAATAAATAGTAAAAAAAGAGAGATGTGTATTTTACTAAAATAATATTAAATCCAGGAAAACTAAAAGGATCTTGTAATATGGAAAAAGGTGTCAAAATATGTCAAAAAAATTCACATAATTATTCCGGTGTCAGTGTATTCTTGAACTTTTAAATGGGATCGTTTCGAAAATTAATTTTTATTCAGTTATTTTTAAATTTTTCATCTATTATTTCTATTTTTAGACTAAGACATTGCTTTCATTAGAAAAAAATGACAGAAAATTTGTTAATTAGAAATCTGAAATTGCACCCCTGTGGGGCGTACGCGTTACGTTGGGAACCACTGGTTTACTTCAAAGAAATGGGTCGTTCATGGAGGGAGTTCAACTGGGATGGTCTCCGAATCGAAGTAAAATTAGTATTGAGCCCATGGGAATACATTTCGTTCCATGAAAAAATGGTCGTTCAGGGAGGTGGTCGCTTAATGGAGGTGCTCGCACAGGGAGGTTTCACTGTATATTTATCCGTTTATAATACGCATCTTATTTTTAATAGGGGAAAAATTGAAAAAAGTTATATATCTCGCATATAAGATTAGGGATCAGGGAGAGAAGGGGATTAAGGGTTGTGCATCCCAGGAATCATTGGAGAAATGGGTACCGACTGAAAAACAAAACAAAGCTAGCAAATAAAAAAATTCATATGAATTTAAAAATATGTGTAATACACTCAAAAATAAAGTTCAGTTAGTCAGACAAACAAATAAAAACAGGAACCCTTCATACGAGGGTGTATCAATAGGCTTTTGCCCTCACATAGAAATAATTGGGTGAAAATTACGAAATTCTACATTGTGTGAGTCCTTTTTCTACATAGTCACCGTGCGCAGTAACACATTTCTGTAAATGATATTTCAAACAGAGGGGGGAGGATATATTCCAGGAGGCGCGATAGTAGACCCAAAGGGGGACCTTTTTCTAACTATTGCCGACTCCCACATGTGACATATTGTTGGAAAGGTGTGTGACCGACCACTTATTCATGTTATACACTCCCGAACCCCTTTCCCCAAATTTGTCAAAGGGGGCATGAATGATGTCCGCAAAATTTGGAAAAGTGCCCCTCGGAAGGGAAATTTGGGATAAGGGGCTCGGGAGGTGCATAGGCCTTTCCAACAATATGTCACATGTGGGGGTCGGTAAAACTTAGAAAATGCCTCCTTTTGGGTCTACTATCGCGCCTCCTGGAATACATCTCCCACCTCCCCTCTTTGAAATACCGGTTGCACAAATGTGTTACTGTGCACACTGACTCTATAGAAAAGGACTCATAAAATGTAGCAATTTCATAAATTTCCCTCAATTATCTCTTTAAGACCCGGTGTATTTGTAAACAAAGCTAGTCATGCCTGTAGAAAGTAAAACATGGATTGCAATTGCTACCTGTTGATAAAAAATGATACTTTACTCTCTTTGCAAGCCAGAACGATTGTTCGATTCGAGTTTTTATTATAAACGAAACAGAAGCAAACAATTAAATGAATGTCTAACTCGCACGATCGTGCGGGTTGGGTCTTAAAGGGTTATTTCTATATGAGGGCAAAAACTTATTGATATTCCCTCGTATATTCCACCACGAAATAGTCGTAGAAAATATTTTTAAATGTGCGTAATAAAAGAAGATCAGGCGGCCGTTTTTCGTACTGAAATTGTATTACATTAAAAAATAAATTATTACGAACACTTAATTTTGACATCATACTTGGGTGTTTCGAAAATTTTATCTTAGGATTACAAGCGGAAAGTCATTGGAGGAAGTGGTTTAGAAATTATGTATACAATATATGGCCAAAGGTGACCGGTCACTTGCGATTTTAGATGTTTTGTTAAATATCTAGAAAAATACATCAGGAATTAACCTGAAACTGCAGGTGCGTAAACAGCATAGTATAGGTCATGTATTTCCGCGAAGATTTTTTTCCGAAAACTACATAGGGGGCCGTCAACAAATTGAAAAAGAACGAATACCTTTTGGATAACCCTATAAAAACTAATGTAACAAAAGCTCGAGATTATTTATAAGTGGCTTATTGTAATACACTGGCCTCCAAAAGTTAAGGTACAGGGACTGGATGCTTTCGATTGCACACGTTTTGTCGAATATCTACAAAAATTATTGGCGAATTGTTCTTGAACTTCTGGGATGAAAAGAACATGTTTGATTTTATATTTATCGGTGAAGATTTAGTCGGGGTACAATTAGGGGGCTAATAATAAATTTAATAATAAAATAATATTTGCGATCACCTATGTAACAGGAAAGGCTGGAAATGGTTTGTCACTATGGTAAATGACTAATTGGGTCCTGTTCAATGTTTGTATGCATTTGTGTAAGCATAGCACTCATATTCGTGAAGATGTTAACGTTTTTGTGAAAAATTCAAAAGGTTTTTTGTTTATACCATACAGAGTTTTCAACCAAATTTAACGCAACTTTCCAAAAACCTGACAAAGAGTAGTAGAAACATTATGCTGCAATTAAAACATAAATATATTGAATATTTGATGAGATATGGGCATTTTTATGAGATAATTTTTAACTGCGCATGCGCGGAAGATTTCAAAATTTTTATTTCATAATTTGGTAGTAAGCTATTTTGGTCAACTTATATAAAAAGTCCAGTCAAATATCGCGAAAATTCACAAAGATAGGGTCGATATAGTGAGTTGCTTCCTAAAAATAGCTTTATTATAAGAGATTTTCCACAACTTTTCAATCAGCTCGCTATATCTTTCTAAGTTTTCACAATATTTGATTGAACTTTTTTTTTTAAGTTGTCCCAAAATACTGACTACCAAATTATGAAATAAAAATTTTTAAATCTTCCGCGCATGCGCAGTTAAAAATTATCTCATAAAAATGCCCATATCTCATCAAATATTCAATATATTCATGTTTTAATTGCAGTATAATGTTTCTACTACTCTTTGTCAGGTTTCTGGAAAGTTGTGTTAAATTTGGTTGAAAGCTCTGTATGCTATAAACAAAAACCTTTTGAATTTTTCACAAAAACGTTAACATCTTCACGAATATGAGTGCTATGCTTACACAAATGCATACAAACGTTGAACAGGACCCAAATAGTCATTTACCACAGTGACAAACCATTTCGAACCTTTCCTGTTACATAGGGGATCGCAAATATTATTTTATTATTAAATTTATTATTAGCCTCCTAATTGTACCCCCGACTAAATCTTCACCGGGAAATATAAAATCAAACATGTTCTTTTCATCCCAGAAGTTCAAGGACAATTCGCCAATAATTTTTGTAGATATTCGACAAAACGTGTGCAACCGAAAGCATCCAGTCCCTGTACCTTAACTTTTGGAGGCCAGTGTATACTGTGTTCATTTTTATGAGGATAGTATGTATATTCGTAGAGAAATTAAGGTTTTTATAAAAACAATCACAAATTTTGCCAAGTTTTTTGCTTATAATTTGCAGAGTTCTTAATATAAAAAAAGTTCTTTTCAGAAAATATGACAAACAACATTGTACATAATACCCTGCAATCAGAATTAAAAAATAATAAAAATTGGATGAAAAATGAGCAGGTTTACTAAAAAATGTTTCACTGCGCATGCGCGAATGCAAACAGAATATAATATACATAATGTTAAAAAGCAGAAAAACCAACGTTTAAAATGCACAAATAATAAATGACAAGCAGCAAACAGCTGTTTCGAATCTACTAGCGAGATTCTTCTCAGCGAGATTTTGCTCAGCCTTGCTTTTTCTAGCACGCTGTTCCTTTTGCACTGATGAAGAATCTCGCTAGTAGATTCGAAACAGCTGTTTGCTGCTTGTCATTTATTATTTGTGCATTTTAAACGTTGGTTTTTCTGCTTTTTAATATTGTTGCACAAAGGCTTTATTTGCTATTTTTAAATATACATAATGTATTAGCTAAGTATATAGAGCAACTTTTGTGAAAGTCTCAAAATCATAGCTTGAAAATTTTGAACATTATCGCCGATAGAATAAGCTCGAAATCCGTTGTTCCCAAAAAGAAGCAAAAAGATGAGGGGTTGTATCAAATATCTGTTGATTAGTGCCAAGATAGCGTACACAGTATTGCACGTACTACTATTTTTGGATACAACCCCACATCTTTTTGCTTCCTTTTGGGAACAACGGATTTCGAGCTTATTCTATCGGCGATAATGTTCAAAATTTTCAAGCTATGATTTTGAGACTTTCACAAAAGTTGCTCTATATACTTAGCTAATACATTATGTGTATTATATTCTGTTTGCATTCGCGCATGCGCAGTGAAACATTTTTTAGTAAACCTGCTCATTTTCATCCAATTTTTATTATTTTTTAATTCTGATTGCAGGGTATTATGTACAATGTTGTTTGTCATTTTTTTCTGAAAATAACTTTTTTTTATATTAAGAACTCTGCAAATTATAAGCATAAAACTTGGCGAAATTTGTGATTGTTTTTATAAAAACCTTAATTTGTCTACGAGTATACATGCTATCCTCATAAAAATGAACACAGTATATTACAATAAGCCACGTATTAATAATCTCCAGTTTGAACACTTTTTCTACATTAGTTTTTACAGGATTATCCAAAAGATATTCGTTCTTTTTCAGTTTGTTGACGGTCCTCTATGGGGTTTCGGGAAAACGTCTTCACGGAAATATATGACCTATACTATACTGTTTACACTCCTGTAGTTTCAGGTTAATTTCTCATGTATATTTTTCTAGGTATTTAACAAAACGTCTAAAATCGCAAGTGACCGGTCACCTTTGGCCATATAGTGTATACAAAGTCTTGAAATCCTAATGTTACATTCAATTTTTGAAGTTGCAACTCAATCTGCAATGCAAGTAGTTTTTAAAATATGACTCAAAAACTACTTGACAGAATGAAATGAAATTTTGGATTCACATATTTAAAGCTTTTAAAAATCGATTTCTGTTGAAATTTTATAGAGGTTGTAAAATAAGTAACAGGAATTGATTTCTAGGAAGTTTATATATGCGAATAAAAGATACCAGGTCATTCCACTTAGTGGGTTTTGAGTTATGCTTAGAAAACTACCCGAATTGCAGCGTGTTTAACAACTTAAGAAAAAATAATTAAAATCATAGAATAGCACAAGAACATACAAACTATCCATCTGCATACTTCATAACTTACTTCACCGAAACACTTCGTCTTCGGTATCTGAAGGTACAATTTTCCGAAAAATCCAAATATAATGTCAAAATACTGCCTTCGTATTGAAAATTTCAAAGTTTGATACAATTTCTATATTAAGACGACTCCTAAGCTTTTCTTTAACACACTTTTTAAGAAAATATAATTTCCAAACAAAGGGCTATTTTCTTTCTTTCTTTTTTTTTTCTTTTGCGTCATTTTTCTATACAATAAGGGAAGGGGAGGGACTTTTTGGACCGATTCTACATCGAAGATGACATTAAATGAATATAAGCATATTTCGATTGATTTATTTGACAAAAATTCTCCAAAAACTAAAATTAATATAAAACATTATACTCTTATGGTTATACTTAACACAGACAAGCACATACGCACAAAAAAAAAAAAAAAAAAAAAAAAAAAAAACGCCGGAAATTATGTATTTTGCCCGTTAAAAAATAATGAAAATTTCCTTTCAGACAAATAATTCTTTTTGTGTTGAATGTTTAAAGTAATAAAGTTCCTACAATATCTTTTTGTAATTCCTAATGGTAGATTCCGTGTCCGATCAGACAAAGAAAAATGTTTCGTTTATTTTATTCACCATAAGTTAATTCCCATGTGTTAAACTACAGAGAGTTAAAAATATTATTATTTATACAAAATAATCTCCTTTTCATGAGTAAATAAATAAATAGAAATGCATAATTCATCTTTGAAAGTTAAACTTAAAAATTATAGCAAAAATTATATATCCCTCAAAGAATTATCATGATTTAATTATCCGCGAATCAATAGAAATTATTACTAAAGAAAATACCGTTTGTAATGATGTTTTATCCTACAATATACCCAGAATTTGGCTCAGTTTGCTTAAAGTATCATAAAACAAGTAATATTTCACTTCCCTATATCCATGTTTTATTTTCCCATTGTTTCCCAGATCTAAAAATTGACTTCCACTTCCACTCCTTTCGTCATCATCTACGTGGATTTTGAAAACTAGCCGTTAATAACAATATTATTTCTTATTTTCCTCTGACGAAGACTATGTTTTTTATAGTTAAAAGTACTAAGGTATTAAAGTAATTTAGCATCTTTTAAATGCTGTCATCGTTTAAGTAGTCTTACACATAGTGTAAATTTAAGTTTAACTCCTTTTCATGTTTTGTAAACTGATCCTTGTTACATATTTTGTGCAGGGAGAGAAGAAAAAAGTATCATATATCCAAAAACATTAAAAGAATAACGAAATATGTTAATCGCCAAGCAATTGTTTGTTTCAACACGTTAGTTCCTATCATGCAATAGCGCCAACTTTTGAAAAATATTGGGTGCGCTCAACAATATTTGAGTAAAATAACACATACAAATTTCCCCTCTTAGAGCGTGTGTGTGTAGAGACAGAGGCGGGGAAGAGCGAACGACTAAAGATGGTAGTTCGAAGTTAAATTATGCTTCTTTTGAGCTAAATATAAAATATTTATAATTTAATTTAATTAATAATTTTATTAATTTATATTCTCATAAGCTCTTCCTTATAAATACATTAATATGTATTTATTATAAATAACATAAAAATTGCTGTATTTAAAGTGTAAAAACTAAATTTCAAGAAGTTTAATCACCTAACTGATTTATTTATCAATTCAAGACATTAAAAGAAATGGCAAAATATGATTGAAATTTATTTTTGAAAGAAATTTAAATATACATCCGCTGAAGAGGCTTTCAGAGCTCCTGTAAGTTTAATTGATGTCCGTACTATTTTTCAAACAAAATTATTTTGAGAACTTCAATAAAACCAAATTTAATTTCAGCGATTAAATAAATAAATAACAAATTAAATTAATTGAAATTTGGGGGGTGTTGGGGGATAAGATTATTGGGTGGGCTTGCGCCCCACGGGCTTATATAAGTTGGCGCCATTGTATGCATGTATTACAAATTTTTTAAGAGCAAAAATAATAAAGATATTTTTGTAATGGGTATATATTTATATAAAAGTACTTGAAAAGTGTTTTTAAGGTAGAGCTCTTATTCAGAGAGACATACAATGAAGAACGGTATATCAGAATGAACGATATAAAAAGATGTGATGTAATGAACCATGGACTACTGTGTTTTTTTCCTAAGTCTCTCGGTTGGAAATTAAAAAAATGAAAGAATTTTTCACGTACAACAGAATGAAAAGCATCCAATTCAGGAATGGAACGCTGTATCCCTGGTTTCATTTATGCCTGTATATTGCCAACTGAGCTACTCATTCACGATTCTGACCGTCACAATTCACCCTCTTGCTGGTTTTATGGTTTTATCCTCTTATTCTGTAACCCACTTGCACCATTCGGAGCAAGGGAGAGCAATAATATATACAGGGTTTCCATAATTAAACTACCTTATTTTAAAGTTGCCAGGACGAAACCATCATTCAGAAAGTTGTGAAATTTTGTGGTGAACATAATGAAGGGATGGGAATTTGTTTGAGGAAAAAAGTTGTTCAAAATTTCGCCGCCAGAGGGCGTTTTTTGCATATTTTGCATATATTCGGGCACAATTTTTATGCAAGATGAAGCTTCTCCACACAGTAGTCCTTGTATTAAGGACGTCCTCAAAAATTACTTCACAGAAAAACGTGTCATCAGCTGCCACTTTTGTAATCTGTGCTCCTCGATCCAAAGATCTCAATACATGTGACTTTTGGCTTTGAGAGTATTTGAAACATCTGGTAAGTTGTGATAATCCAAAAACCTTACCTGATCTTAAAGACAGAATTTCCGACATGTTCTTGGCCTTTCCCAGGGCACGTAAGGAACTAATAACTCTGTTATAGAGGCTTTCTAGTGGTTTAAAAGTGAACGTGCATAAAACATAACCTATGTGCGTAGCTGACTCTATGCTAGAGGCACTCTAATTTTCCGAGGTGCATTTGGTTTTCTTGGAGTCTACAGTTCCGCGATTTAACTATAACCGTATGGAAATTTAGGTGTCGTTGTTCAGTCTGCAGGAGTATAAATAGTCGAATGAAAATGCGATACAGTGGATTTGGATTTGGAGTTATGTCGTATCCTGCCATCTCAGCTAGCGAATGTGCAGAATCAAAGATCAAACGTGAGGAATACGGATCGGTAAGCAGTTCTATTTCGAGAAATTATGTTGTGAAATAAAGATTCTTCACAGCCACGGGCTGTACTAACTACGAGTGCGTTCTGGAAAAGTGAATTTTATGTGAGTTGGTTTTGATTTCACATTCTTCCGAAGTTTATATTTTAATAAAATTGTTTTTATCACAGAGTGAAGGCTAAATTTATCAATATCTTATCTGCCAATCTTTTCCATGAAGTTTTAAATAAATCAATTTAGCCTTAGATTAGCGTCATGTCCTCTCATTCACGTGGCGGCCTTGTCGCGCACGCCACAAACACATTGCGATCAACTGTAGAACATGCTATCATACGATGTCAGATGGTAGCTGAAAATGATGACAGTCATGTGGAACATGTTTTGTTCTAATAAAATTTGTAAACTACCGTAAATGTATGTTAAATTTGCAATTCATTAAAAACGCCATCTGGCGACGAAACTTTGATATAATTTATTTTCACTGAAACAAATTCATATCCCTTCATTATATCCTCCATAAAACTTCGCAACTTTCTGAACAGTAAATTCGTCTGTAGACAACTTTAAAATAGGGTCTTTTAATCATGGACACCCTTAATAATGTATTTCAGGTCAATGTAATGTAATAATGCATTTCAGATCATACGATATTAAGTCTGATAGATACTTTACACAAATCAACTTAAACGTATTTTAACATAGTGGAGTTCGAGGATGAATGGGACAAGGGATGGATGGGTCATTCTCAATATTTCAGGCAATAAAAATTTTTTTTGGTTGCTTTCTATTCTCATGTATGGCACTACCATAGTGTGCTTTGGAATCAAAAGCAAAACCACGTAGCTGTTTTTATTTTTCTTCAAAGTGGCATTTTCTGAAACTCTGCTTAAAAGTAATTTTTTTTTTTTTTTTTTTTTTTTTTTTGCATTTGAAGTTGTCAAATATCTTATACAATAAAAACAATTAAGATATGTTGTAGTTATTTATATGAAGGTTCAATATTGGTAATCAAAATGAATGAATATCAACTATTGTGACAAAATAATTTCTGACGGAAAATGACGGACAATTGAATATATGCATCATGGGGAGGATTGTGAAATTAAAAATGGGAATGAATGGGACTGTCCCATTCATCCCTAGAGATGTTGGAAAAATTATTTATTAACTAAATAATATTATATAGGTTGATAAATTAATTATTTATGTTAATTATTAGTATTAAACAGTACTCGTATTATATAGATTGTTTATTATTAAAAATTATATTGAATCTTAATTATTGTATTGTAATAAAGGTTAAATAGTTCATCAAAAAATGTCTATTGAAACTTCATCAAAATAGATCAAATTGCTAAAAATAGTATATGTTTATTGATAAAACGGGGGAAATTATATTGAATTTTGAACTTTTGCTTAAATAAATCTCCACTTCCCCCAACATAACTTCAGTTGTGCATAATATCAAAGATACATTTAATTAATATTAATCAATAAGTAGTGAATGGAAATTATTAGCTATGCCGTATTTCAAAGACATTTTCAGTTTAATTTCATATCTAAAATGTCTCGTAAGTGGGCAAAAGGAATAGATAGACAGCCGAAGTTTGCATTACAAGTTAAAACTGCAGTAAAAGAAGGGATTACCAACGTTGAGATATAACAGCCATATTATAAGATCATATATTACAAATGTAATTACATATAAGTTTATAATTATAAATTTTAATTAGGTAGCATTGAATACAGGGAGAAAAATATTTGTGTCCCATCCATCCCTATTACTGTCCCATTTATTTCTACTATGGGGATGATTGAGACAGAGAGGAACTTTTTTATTATTTTATAATATTTTACTATATAATAACAATCTAAAATAAATACTGTGCATAGATATAGTCAAATACCTAATGCATGAAATGGGATACATAATACTGATAATAACTGTAAAAAAGTATTTAAAATAAATATTTTTGTTAAAATGTCCCATTCATCCCCCATCTCACCTACATTTTGGGTAGACCGGGGCTAGTTGGCTCGCTTTTTCTTCTAATAATTAAAAAAAAATTACAATTCAACATTTTAAATTTATTTTTATGTTATCACTATCAGTGTACTTTCAGGAAGCAGTCACAATAGTAAAATTTGAAAATATTAACTATAAGTATTAATTTAGAAGCTCAAATTGACACCAAGTCGCTTGGGCCAACCTGCCCCGATTGCGGGTTAAGTTAACCCACGAAACTTTTTAAAGTTCTGAAAGTGTAGAAGTTTAAGAAATAATCAAAATTTTACAAAATCTTAATTTTTATTTCTTGCAAACGAAAACACAATATAGCCTCCTAAATGAAAATAAAAATTTTAAATATTAAAACTGTACGTTATTCAAATTATTAACTTCGACCAAAAATTGCTTAAAAATTAATTTTATTTTCTCTTAAAAATGTCTTTAATACATTACGGAACAGTAATAAATTTTAATAAAGACATGTTAGGTGTTAAAACACAGTAAAGCTTAGAGTACAGTAAATTAAGAAATCATTCAACCTTAATTAGGTGATTTATTATAAACACCAGATGATAAATAAATTGTATCAATGCCTCTGTACATCTGTTAAGTGCAAGAATTTTTTTCTTTCGTTTACTATGTTTTTCTAACGCATCATTCCTTTGAAATTTCTGTCAGTAAAATGTAATTGTGCTTCATGATGCTTTGGGTAATGCCAGCTTCTTTGAAATAATGATAATTTTCGTTTATATAAAACTTTAATTCCTGATCAAGTATAAAAAAAAGTCCAGTTTGTTTATCATGAAATATATGTATTATTGATTACATTTATGATTTATTATTGGTATAATGAGATTTAGATACTCTAATAAGTTAGGATATAGTAATGTGCTTGATATAATTTTGTTGGATGATATCATTTTTTTATGTTTTTTGTTTGAACTACTGATCTTTATTAACGGTTCAGGAAGTGTAGTTCTATTCTGTCTGTGTAAGGGACAACATATCTCTTAAAGGAAAATATATTTTTTGATAATTAAAAAATTGTTTCCTGAAACTGCCCTTTGTATGGATTACGAAGACAGAAAGGATTACTTAGTTTCAGCGAATAACTACCTAGGTAAGAGGTTTTCACTTCATAAAATGTGATGTTATTAAAGCATTATTTGTGGCAAACTCTTCTCTGGACGGTAGAACAAGGGGATTGTATTAACAATTGAGAAATATCAGAGTTGGGTAGATTTTGATTGTTAGATTTGTTACTTTTAGCGGTAGTATGTAACACTAGGAGGCCGAACTTTTAGGTAGATTTCGTAAGAAATACTACCTATTGCAATCTCCCATATGTTGGAATTTTTGAAATACTTTTGCAGATCTACACCGATCATGACCCCTAGAGCCCAAAACCACCACCAATTCAAAAGTTTATCTATCTATATATCCACATATTTTTTTTTAACTTTTCTATGGACCCGATAACATCCAATCAGTTTAAAGTTTTCAAAACTTCTAGGAAAAGGAACAACAAATTATGCATGACAAATTTTTGATATAATTAAAAATGGCTTCAAGAAGTGCAAAAAATAGGGTTTTCAGAAGAAAAAAATGTATAACTTCGCCAATTCACAATATATCAAATTCACTTAAATTTATCAAAAATCCTCTTAATGTTATCTACAACTTTTGTATTGACAAGCTTTCGATAGGAGCAACTCTTACAAAAAATAAATAAATAAATAAATAAATAAATAAATAAATAAATAAAAGCAAAAAAGTGTGTGTGTGTGTGAAAGTTGTATAAGAAAAAAAAATCACATTTCCCTTAATCCGTTAAATTCTTGCTGAAATCAGTACTTAACTTCGAAATCTACCTACACTTGTAGGCCAAGCCAACAGGGATTTTTCTATAATTATGATTGTTATAAATATTTTTGTACAGCAGGAGCAGCTAATTTAATTTGGAGAGGAGGTAAACAACGTTATAACTTCATTTTTTAAAAAGATTGACTGGAATAACCAGGAATTCAATTAATAAAATAATTCCTTACTATTAATTAATAATAAATTAATTACAATAATAATAAATGTTTATTAAAATAATTAATTAAAACTATCAAAATTCCAATATCCCAGAGCCAAATTTCTACGGGGCATGTTGGCCCGACGGAACAACATGCACCGTGCCAAATGGGCCATCTAACCCCGTATCGCCATTTTTATTTTCATGACTGTAAGGAACTATTCTGAAAGTATTTCGATAAAAAAACATGCCCTACAATAACTACGAACAATTATTTTTCTGAATTATTATATATCAAAATCTAAAACAAAATCAACAAACAAATCTACAAACAAATAAAAATCTACAAACAAATAAAAATCTACAAACAAATAAAAAACGTTCATTTATAAGAGAGGAAATTTACTCCCCTTTGCAAAATTTTGAAAATTCTCAATAATTCTTGAACGGACGCTCCGACTTCAATGGTGCTGATGTTGGAGCAGGAAAGCGAAGAAGCGCATACTTGCCTGGACTGACAATGTCATCTAACGCAAAGTTTAAAAAATATCGCTACTGGGCCAACATGCCCCTATGGCCAACTAGCCCCGGTCTACCATATTTTATTTCAAAAGTTAAAAAAATACATATAAATACTGCATCACAACTTTGCTATCGATTATATGTGAGCACGCGAGAAAAGAAATGTTGATAATGTTTGGTTAATTCGAGAATATTTTGATGCATTGCAGTTTTTTACCTTTATTTTTTGCTTTTCCTGTTTTTCAATTGTTCGTTTTAATATATTTTTCTACCATCAAAGTAATTTCAAAATTGATTACAACTGTTTAATATTTTACGAAGGTCTAGAGTCATTGTGATAGTGAAAAATTTTTAATCCCTTGTATGATTTTTTAAATCTAATATTTTACTTCCTTTTAAATTAAGTTTTTCGTTAAGTTTGCGTCCACAGGCTTCAATTATGCAATTTGTACTTTTTTCTCTTGTTCTTTTAAATTAATTAACTTTTTAAAGCGTATTTCTAGCAATTGACATTAATTGATTTTTTTTTTTTTTTTTTTTTTTTTTTATCTCGTCTGTCATTGAAAAAGTATTTTTAGCGATTAAACTCTTTTCGTTACTAATTTGCTTTTTTAATTGCTCTAATGGGACTTTTGAAAATCATATTGTATAATTAAACAAAAACGAAAAATCATGCATCAGGCATAGACTAAGAAGCACATTCCAACACAAACAGAATATTATTAAGAAATTGCATTTTTTCATTTTTTTCCTAGAATGAAATGAGAAATTTAAACTAGAAAACAGGAATTCTGCTTTTTCATAATTCAGTGCCGCCCCCATGCAAAAAAAAATATATGTCTATATATGTATAGATAGTACAAAACATATTTCAGTTTTAAGATTTAAAACACTCTTTTATTTTATATAAAATGACGTCATCCGCATCCGCTGAAGAATTCCTCATTTGCGATCCAGTACCAAACAACATCCACTGTAAAGTACGCATAGGACGTCACTATTGTTGAATAATACACAAATCCAAAAAAAGAGATATCGTCATTCAAGGAACTCGACAAAAAAAAAAAAAAAAAAAAAAAAAAAAAAAAAAAAAAAGGCTGTCTAATGATTCATATGCTTTTATTTGTTTGTAGTATTAATATAGATACTTCAAATTAAATTTAGTTTATAATAGCTCCCTGTTTTATCAGAAATCATTCATATATATTTATTCAAAATAGCACGCATTTTAATTACATCTTTTCCAGTTTTTATGGAATAATGGCAACAAAAAGATATAATTGCTATTTCCCAACTATTTTTCCTTTACTTTCTACAGAAATGGAATACCTGAGTTGCCAAAATTAAACAAATGACGCTAAAAACTACAAAAAATTAATATCTCAAAAATAAATGGAGATGCAGTTTTCAAACAAATTGCATTTAAAAGTATTTTTTTCCCAATACGACGGTATAAAAATTGAAAATGTGCGATGGTTAGAAGTTAAAAAAATTGCAGTAGGATATTTAACAGTAAAATGATACATCTGCTTTGTTTTACGGCTGGCTTATACAACGGAAATTTATTTTTTGGAGACGACAGTTTATTTGCTGGGAGTAAGAAATAGCATATCGGTGGCTAATAAGCAACATAAACTAGTCGGATGTGGCAATCCCAAAACTTTATTTTATCTTATACATGTTAATACTTCAAAATTCGCTATCACAGTGCCAAAATTAAATGACAATGTATACCAATCAGGAGGATTCAAAAGGTATAAGTTCATTGATTTTAAAATAGAGATAGAAGCATCGCATTTTTCAAACAAATCATTGAATTTCGGCATACACCCTCTTAGATATCTGCAATCAAAATTCCCAACCCAAAGAGTATCTTTGGACAGTATATACCCAAGCCTAATAAGGCTACAAATTATGTGAAAGTGTATCAGAATATGAAGTTTAATTAAATTCCGCGCATTACTTTTTGAGATATTGCTATCGCGAAAATCGTAAAAAAATGTAGCATAGAATCGCCATATGTTATATGATTTACACGAAAACCCAATCAGCACTAACTTATGTCAAGGTCTAACTGAATATGAAGTTTGAGAAAATTCCGTGCATTAGTTCTTCAGATACGACTATCGCTAAAATCGTGTAAATCCTGAAAAATGCAGCATAGCAGAGCCACCTATTGGGCGATTTACACCAAATCGTAATCAGAAACAACTTATGTTCGCGTCTAACTGAATCTGAAGTTTGATGAAAATCTATTCGTTCTTGAGATAGAGCTATTGCGGAAATCGTGAAAAATGCAGCATAGCAGCGCCACCTGTTGAGAGATTTATACCAAAACCTAATCAACACCAACTCGCATCACGGAACACCTGAATCTGAAGGTTGATGAAAATCGGTGCATTAGTTCTTGAGATAGAGCTATTGCAGAAATCGTGAAAAATGCAGCATAACAGCGCTACCTGTTTGGCGATTTGCACAAAAAACTAATTAGCACCAATTTATATCAATGTATAACTGAATCTAAAATTTTGTTAAATTCCGTACGCAAGTTAGACCACAAAAGTATACAAAATTTGTGTCACATAGAGTCCCACGGACAGACGTTTTCTAAAAACAGTCAAATCGTGTTCAGGACCTTTTAAAACGCACAAATCCTTAAAAAACCGGAAGTCGGATTTTTTTCTTGAATCTAATACTTTTTTCTTGTAACTATGGAAGAAAGTAAAAAACGTTATGTTGCACATTATTTAATTATTTTTTACGTGCTCAAAATGATGTATTTTAACATCTGGGTGAATAAATTTCAAATCTGAGTTGTTCAGTCACAAAGGGTTAAAATGCACAGCAAACGATTGTTTCCCCATACATCAAATGTAATGGAATTCTTTTGTGCATCCCTGTAAAAGAACGATTAATTATACTTCTTCTGTACTCTCGAGAAAGCTTGTTGAACACCATTTCAATGATGTAGATCAAACTCATTTTATTTGAAATATCGTAATATCAATAAAATGCACCACAAGCGATATTTCGCCATAGATCACAATGACGAGATTATTTCATGTGCCCGTGTAAACGAACTATAAATGCTAAACACTTCATTTTCAAATCGAACTTTCTATATAAACCTCAATCACATATAAAAATTTCATGGAAGTTACGAGAATTAGAGCACGGATAGACATATTTCAGACAGCAGACAGACAGATAACCCGAATTCATAAACACTTTTCAATTATGTTGGAAAGGATGTTGATGAGGATCACTATAGTAAACGTCAACCTATAGCTAATGCCTCAGGACTGGCAACACTGCATTGTATGACGTAGTGATGGATTGGCCGTCTTTCTAACTTGTACAGTCGTGGAAAAAAATAAACATCACCTATAGACCGGGAAGCGGCAGCAAAGACAATCACCTCATCGAGTTCACGGCTGAAATTCCAGAATTAGTTAAAAATCGATTCGCATATAAAAACACAATCGGTCTGCCAAGTCATATCTTGGTGGAAAACACCTGAAATCCCGATTTTAGCGGTTGACTCGTAGGTTTACCATTGTGTTTTCCTACACCCAAAGGTGTGAAAACATGGGGACTGGGTGCTGTGAACTCGATGGATGTGCTGCCCCCTGCCGGTCCACTACTAACTCTGCAACAAATTATAGTGGAAGAAAGTTACTGGTACCAAATGATTAGAAATAATGTCTACTTTTAAATGATGTATATAAAATTTGCTTAGGGGGGATCTACAAATCAAACCCAGTCTAAACTTTATTTTTTTAATGGCAACACCCGATTTTGACATTTTTTTTTAAAGTTTTCGGTTCAAACTTTGCCTAGATATAAAATTACAAGTCATTTGGATGATAAGTTTTTGAATTATAAAGATTCAAAATTCATAGCTTCTAATGTTAAATGACTTTGAAATTTGAAAAAAAAATTATCATTTTAATAAAACATTTGGGCTAGCAATAGCCGAAATATATTGAGTGAAAGGGTCATAGTGGCAAGAAAGGATACCTTAATATAACTGACTTACTTATATGATGACCCGGTTCAGTATTCCACGATATTGGTGAAGAAAGAACACATTGAAGAGATTAAATGCTCCAATTAAATACATTTAATATTTACATTAGACGAACACAATTACAGCACACACACAATATATATATATTATTAGATAATACGCTTCCCGATTACATATCTCACGAGCGTCTTTTCGAATACATCCAAAGAACTACATCGTCTCTCTCTGTCTCTGGCTGTTGCCATTCCGAGTTTCCTGAAGTCTTTCGACCATGGAGTATAGGCAACCTTCACACCTTCCCTCCAGTTTCTACATGTTGGACTGTGTCCCACACTGTGAAACTACATTTAAAAGTTCTAACAAAAGTCTTACTTTAAGTCCTATCCAAAGTCCTAATTAAAAAGTCCTGTTTAAAAAAAAGTTCTATTTAAAAAGTCCTTTACCTGTCCCATCGAGAGCATTTACTTAAACTACTTAAGATATATAAATTCTTATACACTATATACTAAAAATACACATATTACAAATACACATTATACAATATATAATAATGAAATAATACAAAAAAATATATATACAGATTTTTTCTACTCATAAATGCGAGATAAAGCATCTGCCACTACATTAGAACTTCCTGGTTTATGAGCAATAGAAACCTGATAGCGAGATAGTGCCAACGACCATCTCTGTAATCGAGCGTTCTTAGGAGTTCCCTCTGTTAAGTATTTTAGGGGATTATGATCTGTATGCAATATTATGGTGGTTCCATAAGTCCACATTTCGAATCTCCCAAGTGCCCAGATTACAGCATATGCCTCTCTTTCAATTGTGCTCCACTTTGATTGAGTTGGAGTAAGCTTTTGACTGGCAAAGTTTATGGGCTTTAACATGCCGTCTTTGTCCCTTTGCATTAAACAGGCAGCAATACCCGATATGGAAGCATCGGTGTTTATTTCGAACTGTTTGGACATGTCTGGGGTATAAAGGTTTGTAACTTCACATAAGCTTTCCTTTAACTTATTGAACGACTTTTCAGCATCTTCCGACAATGGAATATCATTTGGAACAGTTTTTCTGGTCAGATCTGTCAAAGTCTTTGCAAAGTACAAGTCCTTAAAGGAAACTATACTTCTTTACCCTCAGTGTCAATTTTGTATTTGCTTTCTTGTTTAACCTTCTGAACAGAATCAATATCATACTTTATAGCTTCTTTCTCAATTTTTAGAGATAATAAAATTTTCTTCAGAATAATACAATACAACTCAAGGTAAGATTGAATACCTTTTTCTTTTATTCCTTTAACCGATTCAACAGTATCTTTCAATTCTCTTTCTTTCATGGAAATTTTTGTTTCTAGATCTTTTTTCTTCTTCAAAACAATGCTTTTCAGCATTTTTTTCTCATATTTATCGTACCAATTATTTTTTTATTTTTGTAATTAAGATCTTCCTGAACTTCTTCCATTTTGACTTCATAAACACGATTAACACGCTCCAGAGTCTTTGATTTAGTTTCTATCTCATCTTTATCCTCAATATTCTCTTCAGAATATCTGACAATATTAAAACCTTCATCAAAGTCAAACATTTTTTTAATTGTTTCAAATTCATCCATAATTTCTTGCTCAATCATAGATCTTCTTTTAATTTTCCAATTTTCTTCTCTTTTAATTTCATAATACTTAATAAATTCTTCACATGTTATTTCTGGAAAATTAACACTTATAACACTTTTGTCAGAATATTTCTTTTTCATTAAACTTTCAAGTATTTCAATTGTGTTTTATTTTACATTTTCTTCTACATTTTGGATTCTTATTTCATTCTCAAGCTTAGTTTTTCCCTTGTCAAAGGCTGCACACGTTCTAGGAATTCCAGGAATTTCAATAAACGCTTTACAAGCTGCTTTTGCTGTCAACGATTTAATAGGGATTGCTTCAGGCCAACGACTATGTTGATCCATAATAGCCAGAACATACCGATCACCTCGAGAAGACTTCGGCTCAATTGGTCCTAAAATATCTGTATTTACAACTTGAAATGGGAGTTCTGGTCTTCCGACCGCTTCAATAGGTGTTCTGTCCGTTACTTTTGTTTTTCTGCGCATTTGACAATCATGACAAGCTGCGCATAGTTGTTTAACTTCTTTTGGCATTCCTTCCCACCAAAACGACATAGCAATTCTATCTCTTGTTTTCTTAGCAGCTAAATGCCCACCAGTTGGTGTTTCATGTGCTAATTTCAAAATTTCTTGTCTTCTACAGGCAGGTACAACAAGTTGAACATAATTTTGTCCTCCAACCTTGCCTCGATGATACAATAAACAGGATTCTACACAATAATTATTTTTCTGCCGCTTTGCATCTTCAAAGCATTTTTCTAATGTAGAACAAGCCAGTTGCTCCTTTTTCAACAATTGCGCTTGTGAAACGGAACAACTTTCCTTTTGGTCCTCGTTACCAACATTTTCGGGCAAAACAGTTGCCTCGGCCGGAGTAGGAATCAGTTCCAAATCGGAAGCTTCTTTGTCTTCATCTTCATTATTTAGATTTGTTTCTAGTTTTCCTTCTGGACACCTTCCCTTCACATTGAATACAGATTTTTCTTCAACCGGGATGATATCTACCTCATCCCCTAAATACAACTTCTGCTGCTCTTTTAACAGAGCGAAAACCTTGGGAGTGATCAAAGCTTCTTCGTGTAATCCTTCCACTACCGCAACCTGTACTCGTACATACGGAATAACCTCATCTTCTGTCCGAAGAGTGAGCGGAACGGAAACAAGCTTTGCTTCTACAGGACTCCCTATTGCGGGTCTCAAGAATACTTTTCCACATGACTGTAAATACTCTTCCGGCACCACCGACTTCCGCAGCACTGTAATCTCCGCACCACTATCGATGATTCGACCTGAAACTTCTGGTTACCGATTCCTAGATCTACCTTAAGGAGTCTCCCATCTGTTTCTTCCACCGGAATATTCACATTCAAACAAATTGCATTTAGACCCTTTTTCTCAAGATCGCTTTTGGAAGTTTTTCCTCCATCTTGTTTTACTGTATTCAATTTGGAACAATACTTCTTCACATGCCCTTCCTTACCACATGCGAAACAGGTATATTTTGTGCGAAATTCTCTCTTTTCTCGTTGCACTCCGAAAGATGCTTCAGTCTTGGGTTCAAATTTCGGTTTACCATCTCTCATATCTTTTTTTGATTCCGAACTGTAATTATTCCAACTTTGATTTCGAGGGTTAGATAAATTTTTCTCTGGAAATTCTTTTCTTTTAAAACTGTCGGTAATGCTCTCGTAATCATCAAGTTTTTCTGCCAATTCTAACGGCGTAGAGCCAATTGAGAGCCAATTTTCTAAGAAATGTTCTCTTATTTCTACAGGCACACGAAATTTTAATTGTTCGGTTACTATAAAGTCTTTTAATTGCTGGAAAGTGTTAATATTTAATTCTGTGATCCATTCGGTAAAATAACTTAAAAGCTCTTGTGTATGATTTTTCATGTGTTTTGTGATGTCAGTAGAAACATTGTTTTAATTTTTCACTGTTTAACTTGTATCGCTTTAAGATAAGATTTTTACAAAATCGTAATTAATTGCATCTTCCGGGAGTTCTCTAGCTAGCATATTTGCAATTTCCACCGGTAAAACTGCCAATAGGTAAGCTACCCAGTCTTTCATTGGTACTTGTGCCATTTCCGCTCTTCTTTCGAAATTTATCAAAAATAATCCCATCTCATCACGTTTTTCATCAAACTTCGGGACAATCTGTGCTAATTGAATTTTTGGAGCTATCTCAACTTTCGATTCATTTCTTTGTTCCGGAAATTTCTGTAATTGTTCCAGTCTTTTCATTTCCAATTCATGTTCTTTCGTTTCCCTGGTTATTCGCTCCTCCCTTTCGTCCAGCAGTATTTTTTCTTCCCTTTCTTCTTGACGTATTCTTTCTTCCCTCTCCATTTCTTCTTTCTTTTTCCTCTCCTCAATTACAGAACTCAAAAATCCCTTAACAAACTCTTCTTCGTAGTCTTCCACTTCTAGTATAGCTTTTTTTAGATCGATAATTTTTAAATTTTCGACATCCTGAACTCCAAGTTCAATCGCTACTTTCTGTAAATCTTTTTTTCTACTACCTTTGCTTAAAAACGCCATATTTAGGAGAAAAAAAATCGAAGCAATCAGCAATATTCAAACAGTGTTTCTACCCTAATTGGAATTTTCCCTAAGAACGCCTTAAGCCAAATTTAATTTAAACCTGTACATTCTTTTGTACATAACTCCTCAAACTGAATGAAATTTGTTTTATTTAAATACTTATATTAGTATTACTGACTAAATTAAAACACATTTGCACAATAATAACAAAAAAATATATTTAGAAAACAATTCTTGCAATAATTAAAAAATATACATATTTTTTACCAATATGTCAAGTTGAAAAAATAAATAAAACATTTGTGTTCTAAAAAAATACGAATTTGTCAATGCCTTGCGTATTAATTTTTAAATACACCCTTCAAAATACATGATACATTAACAATTTTCTTTTTAACACTTCAATCTCTTACTAAATTATATTTCAAAACGAACCAAATATTCATAAATCACAATCTTAAATTAACACCTTTTAGTTAAATTAAATTGTATCCAAGATCTGAAAATCTTTCTTTTATTTTGATTTAAAACTCAAATTAAATCTCTATATTTCCTTTCAATTGGTCAATCGAAAATAAGCAACAACAAAAACAAAACAAACAAATGCTTAATATTCTGCCACAATTAAAAAATATATATACAACCCAATCCGTAATAATCAAATTTATACGTTATCAGTTTCACTGAACAAAGATTACCCAACTTTTATTTCAAATTTAATCTGAATGAGTCATTTCAAAGAATTCCAGAATAATACGTAACAAAACAAACAAACAAACAAAAAAAACACTTCCTCTACATACTTTGAAATAGCACCTTTTTATCTTAATCCCAAAGATAAAACAATAAATAAAAACATTTGAATAAATCTGTTTCTTTTTTTTTTTCTCCAAACGATAATTTACTTAGGTAACACTTTTCAGTTATTCTAGTGCAAAGTTTATTCTTAGATAATAAATAGCTTCATAGACAGACGTGTTATGAACTTTTAAAATGACAATTTTAACTCATTTTTATGTTTCTTTTTCTTTTCTTTTCTTTTTTTTTTTTTTTTTTTTTTTTTTTACACAATAACTAGAGAATATTTATTTAAATAACAGAATTTAAACTTTCTTGCTAAACATAGTTATTTTTAAACACCATTATATCTGAACATTCAATCAATTTAACAATCATGATACATAATTCTGCATTCATATTATGAAATATACCATAAAAATATAATTCTTAAGTCTTACAAACAGCGCAACATCAATAATTATTCCTTTTTCAAACGTAATTACTGAATAAGATACTATATTTATTCTGTTAATTGAATAAACATTAACCGTTGTTTCAAAGCCTAATGTAAAACAATATACATATTAAATAACAATTTTAATAACATACATTTGAAATATGCTCTCGATGGAATAAAAAAATATATATATATACCTTTGTGATAGCCAGGCCTGCCATTGAACTCTCCTTGCTGTCAAATCAAATACTATCGAAATAACTTTATTGCTGTTCACAACACCATTCCGCGATACCATTTAATATGGCAGTAACACTGCTTATAATTTAAAAGCTGAAAATCATCATCTTAGTCGTGCTGCGCCATTATGATGACCCGGTTCGGTATTCCACGATATTGGTGAAGAAAGAACACATTGAAGAGATTAAATGCTCCAATTAAATACATTTAATATTTACATTAGACGAACACAATTACAGCACACACACACAATATATATATATTATTAGATAATACGCTTCCCGATTACATATCTCACGAGCGTCTTTTCGAACACACCCAAAGAACTACATCGTCTCTCTCTGTCGCTGGCTGTTGCCATTCCGAGTTTCCTAAAGTCTTTCGACCATGGAGTATAGGCAACCTTCACAACGTATTCTGTAGCACTTCAAGAAATCCAGTACCGAACTTCAATTTCGATACAGCCCAAAATATGCTCAATTTAAAATAATTAATTTTTCTGAAACTAATCCTACGAATTTCATGTAAATTACATTTAGGCTAACTGAAGAGTGTAGAATTTATTTATGGTGCCAAAATTGGGTCTTGCCATTGGAAAAAGCAAAGTTTGGACTGGCTTTGATTTGCAGATAGTCCCCTAAGCAAATTTTATATACATCATTTAAAAGTAGACTTTATTTCCAATCATTTGGTACCTGTAATATTTCTTCTGCTTTGATTTGTTGCTGAGTTAGTAAGGGGGGGGGGTACTTTTTTTTCCACGACTGTAAATATATTTGTGCTGTTATACAACATTGGCTTTGTGAATTCACTGTGAGAAATTTTACCTATGACAATGAATTTTTAAATTGGTTCACAAATACCATACCCTTTTGTAAGAAAATTATCAGACAGAACCTAAAGTATTGGTTTTCCAAAAGATGAACAGTTGAAAATGAAAAGGATTGATGCTATTTATCGTAAGAATTATGTTCCAGCTAAACAATCCCGGGGTTTGCTTTTATTGATGATTTTTTGAGTTTTAAATTTAATTTTTTAATTAACAAAAAAAAAAGTAAAAGAATGACAACAGATGAATAAATTTATTATTATAATTAATCGCAATTATAGACAAGTCGGAAATTGGGCGTCAAACGTGGCAAATGAGGTGTGTTCGTACTATAACTAGTTTTATAAATATTCAGATCTTAGTGCAATAGCTGCTGCACTCTTGAGCAGAAATACATGAATACAAAATTTATTACGATTATATATTATAAATTCAGTAATATGGAAATACTAGGATTCCATCTTCAGTAGGACGTAATAACCATGATAACCTAGAATCATTATCTAGCATGGGATACCATTGAATTAATTACGTATGATAGGATTTAATAGAATGAAGAAAACTTTAGTTAATATGTTTTTAAGTTTTGATTCGATTTTCATAAAATTTGAAATGACTCGCCAAAATTCTGCAACGATTATACATCTTAAATTTCAAACCATTCGGTTGGGTAGTTTTTACGTTGTTATATGTGGACAGACGGACGAACCAGAGGACGACTATAGGTGCTACGTGTTTATATAATTATGAACGCTCTTAAAAATGAATGTCTGTTCTTTAGTCACTTTGAAAAGAAGTCAATTCCTATGCTATTACATAGAAGTTGACAGTCGATAGTCTCGTAGATAGAAATATTCTTAATTTCAATAACTGGCGAATACTTCTCTTTTTATGCTGATATCTCCGCTAGCTATTTTATTGCTTTTCAGTAATAATTTATAAGCATTTTTTTTTTTTTTAAACCGGCAATCTCTATCAAAATTATCAAAATTAGTTTAATTGTTTACATGCACTATCATTATGCTATTAAAAGCTTTGCGTCGCTTGCATCTTTTTTTAATGAAACATAATACGCATTTTAATTCCTTTTAAACTAAGCTTTTTTTGTGATGTTTTCTTCAGCAATTTAACGTTTATTTGTTTCTCTCGTGGGCATCAATTTTCAAGTAAAAGTAAAGTTTTATATTAATTAACTTTAACAATTTGAGGTTCAGGAATTTACATTAAGATTTTTTTTTTTTTTTTTTTTTTTTTTTTTTAATGACACAAGTGATTCTAAGCAATTAGAGTTTTCGTCATTTATTTGTTTTGCCATTACTCTAACAGAATTTTTTTTCTTTTAATCATGTTAATGATTTATCTCTCTATTCTAAAAAAAAGTAACTACCGCTGTCACCGCCGCCGCCGCCGCCGGTTTTGAATTTTTTGTGACAGGAGGTCTTTCTTCGTTAATATTAAGAAAAATAAAGCATACAAAAATATGAAAATCGGTAGTCTTATACGGAAATATTTGATAAACACGCTGATGCAGACAGTTTTCAAATCGAAGAATTATTTTAAGAGATATTTAATGCTAAAGTTGGACAAAATCGTTCCACTAAAAAAGTTTTATAATAGCAAAAACTATACATCGGAATTTAATAATTTTTAGTTCATTTTATACTTTATAATTTCCCGGTGTGCAGAATTGATTTATTTTTTTAATTCGACTCATTTTTCGAGGTTTTATATCTATTTTAAATTCAAATTTTCAGCATTTCGAGAGATATTTTTTACAGATTTTAGAAAGTGATATTAATTTAAACTGTTGCCAACTGTATAAACCGCGGAAACAATGTTTGCTTAAAAAAAAAATATATTTATACGTGTAATAAATTAAAAATTTATTTACACGTGACTATTATAAACAGAAAAAAACATTTGGAATTAGAATTAAATAATTATGTACAAAAAGCAGGAACTTATTAAAAATTACGTCATAAAAACTATAATTTCACGTGAATTTTAAGAGAGAAAGGAATTTGTAAAATAATAAATTTATTAACATGCGTTGGAAGTCTTAAATAGGAGAAATTACGTCATATTTACGTCACATTACAGTTATTACATAAAATGAACACAAAATAATATTTCAAAACGGTTTAAATTTACAAATTGCGCTAGACATTTATTTGATATTTTGGAGGATACTTTCAACTATTTTTCTTAGGAAAGCGCAAATAATATTTTATTTCAAACACAAGTATTTTCACGTGAATATTAAAAAGAGAAAGAATAGTTTGGTCAAAATTACGTCAGATTAAAAACGATTAATTTAAAATGTCTCATTTAAAAGAACTTTCTTTTCGCTTTGTTAAAAAATACCGGGAGACAAAGATTCTGTTTACTTAATTCTTTTTATATTAGCTTATTTTGAAATGTTGTTACACGTGTCTACGTCAAGTTATTTTTATTTCGACGTTTTATTTGTATTTTTATTAATGTTGTACTAATTTATTTGTTCTTTCGTTATTTAAAATAAAAATTATGTCAATTTGTATAATTTGGCGAGTGGTTTGGTGATTTATATAATTTGGCGAAATTAGTCGACGGGATAATCAAGTAGTACCGCAGCGGATTTGGCGTTAAAATTTCCCCAATCAAAGAGAAGTGAATAGAAATCCGTTTATAGGGAGATCACCACTGTTTTTAAAATTATAATTCAATCTTTCGAAATCTTTTTAAAGCCGATCACATTAGCGTGCATTTAGAGTCTGCGGTGTCTGGACGGGGGTTGGCGAGCGTAGCTCGTAGGGGGCCGAGCCCCCTAGTATATATAAAAAAAGAAAACAAGATATGTACTTGCATGTCTCGGAGCTTATGATAACATAGTCTTATGAAATTATTTATCATGATTTATCATATTTAGAAAAATAGAATTTTGTTAAAATCACCATAAAATACAAAATACACACAGGAAACGTTTTGGGACACGTTTTTGGAAATTTTAACAGCCCGTCATCAGCCAAAGTAAAAAGCGGACAAGGTCAGAAGGGGTAGAGAGGGAAATTTACAAAGAATGCGGCAGGTGGCGCTAGTTGAAAGGAAAACACCAATCAAAGAGGAACACATGCAGAAAAGGAAAGTGCTGCCAAAATGAAAGAAAAAATTTACGGAAAAGAAAAGAGTAAAGGAAATGATAATAAATTAACTAAATTAAACTAAAAAGAGAAAACACAAGAAAAACAAGGGAAATAAAAAGATATATATATATATATATATATATATATATATATATATATGTATATGAAAGAGGGGGAAAGAAATACAAAAGCAATTTCCAAGCCGAAGAGAGAAAAGGAGATGATGAGAGATAATTGACAAGTTTATCGGAATATTTGAAAGTAAAAAATGATTCGTAGAAATTTATTTTATTTTACTTTATTTTTATTTTATTATTTCTTTTGGGAGGTTGATTTAAAAGGGCGGTGTTAATACTTTTGTTTAGAATACAGAGATACGGAAAATTTTTCGGATTCTTGTATATTGAATTTGACTCTTAGAACATTGAGAGCAATGCGCCATTATTTTTACTTGCATAAATATCTTTTTTTAAAGACACATATATACAGAGTGGTATACACAGTATAGGTGGCATACACATACATACAGTATTTTACAGGTTGACCATAATTAAAGTGCATGTGTTTCAAAGGCGCTACAAGTTAAACTATTTGGAATATTTTTAAAAGCTTCGGTGTTTATATTTTTTAGAGTATGCGGAAACAAGTTATGCAATAAAAATTATTAGACTTGAATTTTATCGATAGATGGCGCTTAAATGTTAGAACTATTTTTGTTAGCAAATATTAACTACAGTAACTCATTTGAAATCAATACCTTTTGATATGACTATATTCTTTCATAGTAGTGCTATAATTGATGGACATAAATCAAGCTAAGTAACTGTGCTAAAGATAAATTCTTCAGTTACATAAATAATACGTCGTTTCAACTCAGCCATAAGCCTCTTCAAACGTATTTAACCTTGAAAATCCTTTGATAAAGATAATGACTTGTTGAGTGACTGCATTAAGACTCATAGACTGTATTAAACTGATTTATTATTATTATTATTATGATATTACTATTACAATTATTATTACTGATTTATTATCTTATAATGTAAACATTTTTTTCATTCTGAACATGTAGTTAATCCAGGAAAGAGGCATAAAAAATGCTCTCTTATTTACAATACATCTCGTGTGAATTAAATAAGTTAAAATGTTACCGCGTCTTTATTTGATATAACAAATAGTCTACAATTTCTTTAGTTGAGGGAGGCATGAAAAGCAATTAGAGAATACAATTTTCTACTAATTCAACTATCGTCAACTAATACATATTGGATTAAAAATAAAGTGTGGATTTACACCGAAATGGATAAGTATTCTGAAGAAAGGTAAGTCCCAATTTTATATAACTTACTCACGCCTTTTTATTGGGATTCAAATCCTATCAATGTTATGATTACTGATTAACTGATTATAAATAAATAAATTAAATAGCCTCCACTGAAATCTGAAATATCAGATATTTGATAAATAAACTTTTAAACTTTCAAAAAGAAAAGTTGAAAGAACTTTTTACGGTAACACGTAAATAATTAAAAGTTACGAAAATGGCAGCTTCTAAAGATAATTTAGCAATAGAAAAACCCACTGCTACGAATTACTCAATTTGGAAATTCAAGGCCGAAATGATGTTAACTAAAGAAGACTTATTTCATGTAATAACGGAAGAACCGCCTAATCCAATTACGGACGATTGGTCCAAAAGTAATAAAAAAGCCCGTGCACTAATTAATTTAACAATTGATGATAATTAAATTACTCATGTTAAAAATGTACAGACAGCCAGACAAACTTGGCAAGCTTTGCGTGAAATCCATGAGCGACATAATTTGTCTAGCAAACTTTATCTATTAAGAAAACTTTACGGGATTAAATTAGCAGAATTTGGCAACGTTGTTAATCATATTAAAAAATAATGGAAATAGTAGATAAATTAGCGGCCATAGGAGAAGTTATAAATGGTAACCACATTTCTGCACTGTTATTATGCTCCCTACCCCAATCTTATGATACTCTCATCACTGCCCTTGAATCGAGAGAAGAAAATCAACTTACACCGTCATTTATTAAGTCTAAACTTATTGATGAATATAACCGACGATATGATAATGATGAGAGACCAGAAAATACTGCCAGAGCATTTAAAGCACAGAAAAATTACAACAACAAAACAAGTAATAAATACTGCTTCAACTGTCGGATGAAAAACCATTATACACAGGAATGTTGGCATAACAAAGCCAAAACACAAAATACACCACAAAATCAACACATTAGACCAAATAAAAAACATTACTCTCCATCACTAGTTTTTCAAAAGAGCAAAAACAATTTTAGAAGTGAACAAATACCGGAATAAAACCGTAGGTACAGTCACTCTGAAAATGAAAACAATACATGGAGGGCGAGCGAAAATAAAAATTACGCCTTTATAACGTAAGGAATGGAAAACAAAACATTTATAGTAGACAGTGGCAGCTCAAGCCATATTGTGTGTTCAGAATCAATGTTTACAGAAATAAAATCACACGAAAAAACAAATGTAACCATAGCAAACGGAAAAATCTTATCAGTTACGGGTCAGGTAACGTAAATATAAACACGCGAACATCAGACAACAAAGTTCATGAAATAACACTTAAAGATGTATTACTAGTACCTGAAATCCAAACAAATTTATTATCGGTTAGCAAAGCGACACAAAAATGGATGTGAAATTATATTCCGAAATGAAAGATGAATGTTCAAACTTAACGGAGAAATATGTTTAGAAGCGAGGAAAGTAAATAACCTATACGAAGTTCAGTTAGCATTAGAAAACTATGCAAACGTAGCACAAAGCTGCAACAATAAAAATTGCCTAGAATTATGGCATCGTAGGTTAGGACATAGAAATCTAACATCAATTAAAGAAATTATGCAAAAGGAATTAGCTAGAGGAATCCAAATAAACAACTGTAAGCATAACATAGATTGCGAACTGTGCATTAAGGCAAAATTAACTGATGAAACATATCCAAAAATTGCAGAGTATAGAGCAACTAAAAGACTCCAGCTCATTCCCTCCGACGTGTGCGGATCTTTTCAAACACCGACAATAGGGGGAAATCCTATTTTTTGACTTTTATTGATGACTACTCACGATTTACGATCATATACCTATTGTCTAGAAAAAGTGAAGTTTACTAAAAACTTAAAGAATTCATCGCGTTAATTAGCAACAAATTTGGAGAAAAACCGAAAGCAATTAGAACAGATAATGGAGAGGAATTCACATCAGATGAAATAGAAAATTACCCCAGGGCTAATGGGATAAAACATCAACACACAGTCCCATATTGCGCAAGCCAGAACGGTGTGGCAGAGAGGTAAAATATATCGTTAGTTGAAATGGCAAGGACAATGTTAAGTGAATCAAATTTACCATTAAAGTTCTGGAGGGAAGCAATTTGCACAGCAAATCATTTGCAAAACAGACTACCGACAAAAGCAAATGAAAAGACGCCATACGAGTTATGGACAAACAGACAGCCAAACTTAAGTTACGTTAGGGTATTCGGCTGCAAAGCCTTCGCATATATCAGTAAAGCCAGAAGACAAAAATTAGACGATAAAGCTATAGAGGGAATTTTTGTCGGATATGATAATGAATCCAAAGGGTACAGAATAAATGTAGGAGGAAATGAAATAAAGATCGCGAGAACCGTTAAATTTCTCGAAAACAAATTTAAATATAGAAACGAGAAAGTAGAAAACAAACCAAAACAAAATGAAAATCGCGATAATGAAAACCTTGTAGAAATAGAAATTTCAAATAGTAATGAGGCACCACGCACGTCCAATCAACCAGTAGCAGAACCTAGGCGATCAGATAGAATTAATAAAGGTGTACCTCCTGATAGGTTAATATATATGGTTAAGAACGAAAACGCTACTGAACCAAAAAATTACAAGGAAATCGAAAACATGGAAAATTTTAAGGATAAACAAAATTGCATAGGTGCAATGAAAAGTGAAATGAACTCCCTTAGGAAAAATAAAACTTGGTCAATTGTAGAACCTCCACCATATAGGGGAATAATAGGTTGCAAATGGACCTATAAACTAAAACGCGACAACACAGGAAAAATCCAAAAATATAAAGCACGTTTAGTTTCAAAAGGATATTCACAAAAATTCGGGGAGGATTATGATGAAACTTATGCACCAGTCGTGTCATATACAACAATATGAGCATTATTAATAGCAGCATTGCATCAAAATTTAAATGTAAAACATATTGATATTAACACCGCGTTCTTACATGGAGAGCTTGAGGAGGAGATATACATGCCACAACCAGAAGGTTTCGTTGAACCAAATCAGGAAAACAAAGTATGTAGGCTAAACAAAGCCATATATGGACTTAAACAAGCCGCGAGAGCGTGGCATAATAAAATTACAGAAACACTAAAAAAGATGAATTTCAGTCAGAGCAAATTTGACTCATGCCTTTTTACGCGAAAAAGGGGGGGAAACACAACATACATAATAACATACGTAGACGACATTTTAATTGGCGGAAAAGATGAAATAATAGAGGAAGTAATCGCGAGCTTAAATAAAGAATACGAGCTAAAGAATTTAGGTGACAACAGTAACTACCTATCCATGAACATTAAAAAGTAAATAAAAGCTACATGATAAATCAAACTCAGAAAATAGAGGAATTAATCAATAAATTTAATGTGCAAGACGAAAAATCGTGTAGCACACCCATGAAAACAAATTACACACGCATTAATGATGAGGATAACATTTTACCAAACAACACATATTACAGACAAGCCATAGAACCACTTCTATATCTAGCAACTATAAGCAGACCAGACATCTGGGCAGCAGTAAACATCCTTCGCAGAAGAAATGAATCACCAAGAATGAAAGACTGGAATGCAGTAAAAAGAGTGATAAGATATTTAAAGACTACAAAAAATTATAGTCTAGTTCTAAGCGGAGAAAAGAAGCTTATACTTGAAGTTTATGCTGATGCAGATTGGGAAGGAGACGTAGAATCACGAAAATCAACGAGTGGGAACTTATATATTTTAGGAGGAAATCCCATACAATGGTCAACCAAGAAACAATCCTGCATTGCATTATCATCGGCAGAGGCCGAGTATGCATCAGCAGCAAATGCAGCAATTGAAATAAAGTGGCTAGTCAATCTACTGGAAGAATTAAACCTAAAGCAAACCTTACCTATATGAAGTCAACCAGTCCACGATCAAGATGATAGAATTAGAAAAGCACTCAAGTAAGACTAAACATGTTGAAATTAGGTTCCACCTGATAAAACAACTAAAGCAAGAAGGGACTATCAACCTAAAGTACTGCGCAACCAAATTGATGATAGCAGATCTGTTTACAAAACCAGTTCCCAAACCTGTTTTTCAAACCCATAGAAGGAACTTAAATTTGCGTGACAATGAAACTTCAGAAATTAAGGAGGAGTTGATGGACATAAATCAAGCTCAATAACTGTGCTAAAGATAATTCCTTCAATTACATAAATAATACGTCGTTTCAACTCAGCCATAAATCTCTTCAAATGTATTTAACCTTGAAAATCCTTTGATAAAGATAATGACTTGTTGAGTGACTGCATTAAGACTCATAGACTACATTAAACTAATTTATTATTATTATTATGATATTATTATTACAATTATTATTACTGATTTATTATCTTATAATGTAAACATTTTTTGTCATTCTGAACATGTAGTTAATCGAGGAAAGAGGCATAAAAAAATGCTCTCTTATTTACAATATATCTCGTGTGAATTAAATAAGTTAAAATGTTACCGCTTCTTCATTTGATGTAATAAATAGTCTACAATTTCTTTATTTGAGGGAGGCATGAAAAGCAATTAGAGAATACAATTTTCAATTTATTCAACTATCGTCAACTAATACATATTGGATTAAAAATAAAGTGTGGATTTACACCGAAATGGATAAGTAACCTGATGAAGGGTAAGTCCCAGTTTTATATAACTTACTCACGCCTTTTTATTGAGATTCAAATCCTATCAATAATTACTATCATTTTCATAAAAAAGTTTCAAAATTGAGCTGGTAGGAAGTTCTCCATTTTCCTATTATATATAGCGCTATCTGTTAAAAAAAAAAAATAATTGCAGAACTTATTTCCGCATGCTCTAACCTGAATAAATAACAAATCTTTTTTAAGTATTCGGAACAGTTCAGCTTGTAGAGCCTCTAAAACACGTGCACTTTAACTTTGGCTACCTGGTATTATATGCAAGCATGCATGTCAAACCTAGAACCAAATAGAAGCGAGTGACATCAAAATGTACGCGCATGTTTATTGAAAATAGAAAGTGACATTTTTGCAGATATGTTTGCAGCTCACTTTTATCAATATTAAATTTTGTATGAAAAGGGAAAGCTTCATTTAATGTTACAATGTTGTTTTTGATTCAAGGATTGAAAGAAAAAGAATGAAGAACAATTTCCATAGAACAATTTCCATTTTTTTTATACGTAACGCAAATAAAAATTAAATTCCGCTTCTTAAAATATATCCTTGGTGCCAGTCAAGAAAGATGCCTGTTTTGTTTTCAAATATACATCTGGAATAAGCATCCATACACCAATACCGTGTAGTGCTCCCACAAGCACGGAGAGCTGTCGGAACACTAGATGGTATGGACTAGGGCTGGGCGATGTCTAAAATGAAATATCGTGATAAATCGGCAGCTTTATATCACGATATTCCAATATATCGATATTGCGACATATGAACAAAAAAATATATGTACATTTATAATATATGTATAACTTCAATATACATTTATATATTTTATTAAGGATTAAAATTAAAAAAAAAAATATATATATCATTCTCAAATACATTAATAAAAAACTATGTATAAATAAGCAAATCTAAATAAGTAAATGCTAAAAGAAACTAGTAGGATGTGTCAAAGGCAGCAATTTATTCTATTTCTACGTGTTATTACAAAATTCGCTATCATACAGAGGCAAAATTAAATAACAATCTATGCCCACCATGAATATTCTAAAGATATAGGTGCTCTAAATTGTATGCATTTAAAAGGAAATATAAGCATCGCATCTTTCAAACAAATCATTGAATTTCAGCACCAACCTTATTCAACCCATTATACCGTCTGTAACTAAAATTCCTAATCTAAAAATCATAAAAGCAATACCTGTTGGACAGTATACACCCAAGCCTAAGAAGGATCTACTTATGTGAAACCGTAACAGAATAAGGTGTTTGATTAAAATTCGTGCATTAGTTTTTGAGATACAGATATCGCTAAAATTGTGGAAAATGCAGCATAGCAGCGCCATCTCTTGGACAATTAATACTAACACTTAATCAGCAACAAGTTATGTCAACGTCTGCTCTTAGTTTATTTTATTTCATTTTTATATTCTCCATTTTTTTTAAAAGAAAAAATAAAACTCTGCGTGATCTGCGAATCATAATCAAATGTGCTTCAAAATTTACCTTCCTCTTAATTTCGTTCTTCCATCGTCCATGTATGCTGTGTACATAAACCGCAATAATTAACTGTTTGGACTCCGGCGTCTCTTACACAAATTTTATTCGGTCGGCACCACTTTTATTAAAAGAAGTTTCCTTGAAGTACACAATTTCAAAAATGCTAAGATTAAGTAAGGAAATTTTATTATCCTTTATTACAGGTGCCAAAAACAAATTTTGAAAGGAAAGATGGTGTCGCCACAGCGGCGACAACGGAGTGCAAAGGGTTAAATAACTTTATGCAATAGCGGATAAGGATTTTAATGAGTTACTGTCCCTTTCAACTAATTTCTTGCTATTACATTTAAAAAATCCGTGAATGTGCTAGAAATTTTTGCGTGAAATAATATTTTTTTGAGAACAGCCCTAAGAATTTAAACTTAAAAATTCTGAATTAAAAAATGTTTTTTTTTTCCTAACCTTTAAGACTATTTGTTATGCTTGTTCTATCGGGGAACTTGGATGAGGATCTTCCGCGTTTCGACCAATGTCCGCTAAATGAAGAAAAAAAAAAACTAACCCCTTCCCCCCCCCCCCCCCCCACACACACACCGAACAATTTACGTCTCTCCTCTTTTGATTGTCAGTACACAAACTTTAACTGCTTAATTTTTCTGCCCTGTTTGTTATTTTGAATTCTAGTGACATTAAATAAATATTGATATCTAAATATTCTCCCCCACTCCCCACAAACAAACAATGACAGAGGCAGTAAATACCAAATACTCACATATGTCAATTTCTAAAAGAAACACCAGGAGAAAAAAAAAACGAGCTTCAGAGAAGTAAAAATATCTGCATAAAAAAGAACCTGGAATAAACATTAATATATATTGCTATGGAAGTATTATTTCATTTGTCCAATTAAATCCACTGTTGCAAATAAAATGTAATATTTAATTTATTTATCTCCCTGATTCACATATTGTTCATTAACAACGAACAAATATTCATTCAAAACCGCTGAAATCTAAATACCAGATTGAAAAAAAAAACAAAAAAAAATATCATTTGCTGTCGGCAACTGCACGAGAAAAACCAGCTGTATCATATTTATCGCCCGTCATCTGAACACCGAAACTATCACTTTTTTCCCTTTTGAAAAACCGTTTAGGCTGAGAGAAATCACAGCGTAATACCATGGCAATACCATGATAATACCATGATAGTTTCATGCTTATCGAAAACTTAGGGTTCGGTTAATATCACGGTTGAAGCTGGGAGAATCTTGAGGAGTGATAATGGTTTAATGTGAGACGTATCATGATGATCGAAACCGATTATTCGGTATTTAATGTCATCATGGTTTATGCAGGAATCATCATGGTTTAGGCAGGGAGAAACTACTCCGTTAGTATCATGATCATCGTAATAACCTGCGGTTTAGAATGGTAGAATTTTGAGTACTCGAAGTTGAAAAAGCGCAGTTTAATGAAAAAGTATGATAATAGTGGTTTGCATCACGATTATGATAATCGTGGTTTGCATCACGATTATGATAATCGCGGTTTACATCACGATTATGATAATCGCGGTTTACACCACGATTATGATAATCGTGGTTTACATCACGATTACGATAATCGCGGTTTACATCACGATTACGATAATCGTGATGTACCGTTGTATAGGATTTTTGATATCGTTATCACGATTTATAATTTATATCGATTTTATCGGTTTTATCTATATATCGCCCAACCCTAGTATGGACTCGACTAACGTCTGAAGGAATTCTGGAGGAAATTCACACTATGAATCCTGGAGGGAACTCCCCAAATCCATAGGAGTGCGAGATGGTGCTTTTGAACAACACGTTGAAAGGCATACCAGATATGCTCAATAATTTTCATGTCTGGGGACTTAGTTGGCCAATGGTCTACTGTAAAAAAAGAGTGCTACTGGGGCCATTCGGTAGCGATTTTCGACGTGTGAAGTGTCGCATTGTCCTACTGGAATTGCCCAAGTCCGTTGAAAGGCACAATGACACAATGGACATGAATGGTTGTAGGGATCGGATGGGATGCTTACGTACCCGTCACCTGCCAGAATCATCTCTAGAAGTATCAGGATCCCATATCACGCCAACTGCACACACCCCATACCATCACAGAGGTTCCACCTGCTTGAACAGCCACCTGCTGACATGTAGGCTCATGAATTCATGAGACTGTCTCCATACCCGTACATGACCATCCACCCGATACAATTGGAAACGAGACTCGTCAGACCTGGCAATGTGTTTCCAGTCATCAACAGTCAAATGGATGTGTTGGAGGACCCAGGCAAGGCGTAAAGCTTTGTGGTGTACAGTCGACTACGATGCACGAGTGGGCATATCAAGTCCATATCTTTTCCCATATCATTGGCGGCCTGTTGAACAGTTCGCACGCTTATAATTGTTGATGTCCTTGCATTGAATTCTGTTGCAATTTGAAGAAGTGCTGCAGGCCTATCTCGTTTAAGTATTCTCGTCAGTCGTCGACAGCATCTTTCTTTCAAAGTCTTTTTCCGGCCGCACCGCTGTCGGAAATTTTGATGTTTTACCGGATACAGGTTATTCACGGTACTCTCGTTAAATGGTCGTGCTCGAAAACCCAAATCGCATCCCTAATTCAGAGATGCTATGTTTCATCTCTTGTTCGCCGACTATAAGGCCACGTTCAAAGTCACTTAACCCTTTATCTACTGCATTATGATCTACTGCGGAGCCAGCGGGAGTTGCACCCGCAGCCCACCTACGCTCTCAAGCGATTAGCGATGTAGTACCTTAACCACCCAGCCACGGTGGGACCGGTACTTCAGTTATGCGACGCCTATATTCCAGGAACAACTTGTTCTCATGCATCTCCATATATATAATGCATAAATTTACATATGCCATTTCTAGCATAGCAAAAAAGAGCCGATGCCACAACGTTTTCGATTTCCTATAAAAATTAATAATGAAACAGAAAAGAAATGCCAGGAAAAACATTACTGCACTACAATTTAGTAATTACATTATAAATCAGATAAAAACGATGGATAATTACACAGACGAAAAGTGAACAAGAAGCTTTTCTCCAACTCCCAGTGTACTGGCGGTAGTTATAAGTACCACCGAGTAATGCAACTGTTAAATCAAATACATGCACCGTTCACTTAAAATAGCTAGTCAAACTGTATTACGACTAAGATCATAATGAACACTTAAAAATCCAACACTTATCTTATGCCTTTTACTATGTTTGGAGCAATAAAAAGACAAGCGTGACAATCTGTACAAAATGTCGGCACAAAACACATTGAGTGTTTCAAAGATAGCCTCGCCCCACCAGTGGCTGAGAGGTTCTGCTCTCGAAGCTGGTAGACGGGAGGTGCTGGGTTCGAACCCAATCGCGACCGTCGGCCTAACCGTTTCGGAGTTTTCGTGGTTTTCTTCGAAGCCTTGGATTTTCCATGAGTAAATACGGGTTAGGTTCCCTTAGAAAGTCCCCCACGAAGGGCACTCCCCCTAGGACCTATATCCCTCGAGTAGATAATCGGCCGTCAACAATCAACCCTCAAAGATATCCTCCTTCCTCGGTAAAATAACGAACCTAGATCTACTGCTGCCATGTATCCTGAAAAAGAGTGGATTTAAAAGAGTGTTTTTGTAAAGTATTATTAGAATATTAGTCATATCCACTATAGGATGAAAGTTTAATGTGAGTGGTACTTATAAGTACCGTCATTAGATAAAGGGGTAAAGCGCGATAACCTGTCATTGTAGCAGCAGAAACCGACCTAACAGCTTCTAGATACACTTGTTATCATATATTGGCGATCGGCGCTGCCAATGGCATCGCGTTACGCTGTTTGGTTGCACTCCTCCATTATTTGCATACGCATGGTTGTATCAGTTTTTCTGGCTCTTCAGTGTACTTTTGAAAATTGTATACATAATGAAGATGAGTAATTTACTTTAGAATAATCTGCCATTGTTCTATTTTAACTCTTTGACTTTTATTCTTCAGCTTTATGTTTCAGTAAGACATATTTCGAATATTATTTCTTCATTTTGTTTAAAAGTACTATTTACATTGTTATTGGCCTAAAGTATATTACCTCGGACTACTCCGAATAAAATGTAGATTTTGCAAAAAATTCTTGAAAGATCAGACGTAAAGTAATTCTTGTTCGTGTGTTTTGAAGTTGACTCTTAGAAGATTGGGTGCAGTGGACCTTTATTTTTGCTTGCATATTTTTGAATCACGCACATATATATCCGAGCTCGTCAGTCAAACTCTGAGCAAATTCAAAGCGAATGACATCAAAATATGGGTGTATTTTTATTGAAAACAGAAACTTATACGTCTACAGATATGTCTTCAGTGGGTCTATGTCATTTAGCAGACAACCAAATAGCCGACAAGACATTTAGCAGACAGCAATTAGACGACAGGACATTTAGCCGACAAGTACATTTAGTCGACACGTACATTTAGTCGACAGGACAATTAGCCGACAGCGACAGTTAGCCGACAAGACAGATAGCCGACAGGACAATTAGCCGATAGGACAGTTAGTCGACATGGACAATTAGCCGACAGGACGTTTAGCAGACAGGATGATTAGCCGACAAGACAATTAGCCGACAGGACAATTAGCCGACAAGACAATTAGCCGACAAGACATTTAGCCGACAAGACAATTAGCCGACAAGACATTTAGCCGACAAGACATTTAGCCGACAAGACAATTAGTCGACAAGACATTTAGCCGACAGGACATTTAGCCGACAAGACAATTAGCCGACAAGACAATTAGCCGAAAAGACAATTAGCCGACAAGACAATTAGCCGACAGGACATTTAGCCGATAGGACAATTAGACGACAGGATATTTAGCCGAGAGGACGATTAACACAGTTAGGTTTTGGTTTGGATGCTGTTAGGTTTCGGATAGGTTACAGTCAGAATACAGTTAGGTTATAATCAGTTTACGGTTACGTTAAACTTGGGTTACAGTTAGGTTACGGTTAGGTTACAGTTAGATTACGGTTACGTCACAATTAGATTAAATTTAGGTAACAATTAGGTTACGTTTAAGTTACAAATAGGTTAAGGTTAGATTACGGATAGGTTACAGTTAGATTAGGGTTAAGTTACGGATAGGTTACAATTAGGTTACGGATAGGTTACAGTTAGATTACGTTTATGCCACGATTAGGTTACAGATAGGATACAGTTACGTTACAGTTTGGTTACAATTAATATTATGGATAGGTTACAGTTAGATTACGGTTAGGTTACGGATAGGTTACAGTACGTTACGGATAGGTTCCAATTAGGTTACGGTTAGGTTACCGCCAGGCTACAGTTAGGTTACGGTTAGGTTACAGTTAGATTACGGTTACGTCACAGTTAGATTAAATTTAGGTAACAATTAGGTTACGTTTAAGTTACAAATAGGTTAAGGTTAGGTTACGGATAGGTTACAGTTAGATTAGGGTTAAGTTACGGATAGGTTACAGTTAGATTACGTTTATGCCACGATTAGGTTACAGATAGGATACAGTTACGTTACAGTTTGGTTACAATTAAGATTACGGATAGGTTACAGTTAGATTACGGTTAGGTTACGGATAGGTTACAGTACGTTACTTATAGGTTACAATTAGGTTACGGTTAGGTTACCGCCAGGCTACAGTTAGGTTACATTTAAGTTACAGTTAGGTTATAGTTAGATCACAGTTAGGATACGGTTAGGTTATAATTAGTTTACGGTTAGCGTACCGTCATGATGCGTTTATTTTACAGATAGATTACGGTTAGGTTACAGTTATGTTACAGTTAGGTTAGGGTTAGGTTATAATTAGGTTACGGTTAGGTTACAGTTATGTTCCATTTCCGTTACAGATAGATTACGGTTAGGTTACGGTTATATTCCATTTCCGTTAAAAATAGGTTACGGCTAGGTTACGGTTATATTCCATTTCCGTTACAGATAGTTTACGGTTGGGTTATGGATAGGTTACAGGTAGGTTACAGTCACGTTACATTTAGCTTATAATTAGTTTACGTTACGGTTAAGTTACCGATAGTTTATAGTTACGTTACAGTTAGGTTACGGTTATGTTATAATTAGATTAAGGTTAGGTTGCAATTAGGTTACAGTTAGGTTACGGTTAGGTGATAATTTGTTTATAGTTAGGTTGAAGGTATGTTACTGTTAGGTTACCGTTAGGTTACGGTTAGGTAACACGTTACAGATAGGGTACAGTTAGGTAATGTTTATGGTACAGTTAGATTAAGGTTACGTTACAATTAGATTACTGCGCCCAGGGCTTAAATTCTAACAAAAAAAGTTCCGGAGCCCTAATCAGAGCTACCGGTACAACAACTGTACCGTTCCACCCCTCCCCCCGCTGTCCCTGTAATCTGCATATTTATATTTGGTACATTAATTGCAAAATTTAAAGCATTTTTTTTTTCTTTAGCAAAATAAAAATTTTAAATATATCTATCAGCATGTACTTAGCTGTCAACTATTCCGCTTTTTAGTTATCACTTCTTCTGAATAGTAAAAATCCGTGCCTATTTATTATGTTATTTAATTGCAGAATTCTGCGATTAAATAGGGTAACGATTATGATTAGGAAATGGTGTTAACACAGAAAAGGGATAGTTCGCAGCTATGCATTTTTAAGAAAAAATGAATGAAATTTACAGAAATGAATATTTATATGCTGAAGAATGGAACAATGTTTTACAATTTCCTGAAAAATGTGCATATCTTAAACTATAATCATTTCCTTCCGCATAACAATCTTTTGCGGTGAGTCCCTGAAAATCAGATAAAATTAAAAATTTGACAAAGTTATCGGAAAGAATCTATGCTTTTATAGAAAAAGGGGAAACACTGCTCGATTGCTTTCTATCAGAATAACAATACATGGTAATTATATCTATTTACAAAGGAAAGTGACTTCGTATAGGTGCAGAGAGCCTTAGCGTGGGTACCGTTCATGATACAAAATAAATAGAAAAATCACTAACGTGATTTTTATACTCGTACGCAATAGAAGACAAAAAACCTTGAACAAACAAACATCAAGCTGATGCTTGTTGGATAAAACAGAAAATATTCTTTTCAGGTTAGATATCGAAATAATAAAAAGAAAACCCAGCCAATAAAAAATTATCCTACTGTCACAAAAGAAAATCGAACTGAAAGCAAATTTATTGTTCAGTCTCTTGAGTGGTGCCGTATTAACACGTCGCCGATATAAATTTGAAATAGTAAAACGCGATTTTTTTCACCTTCATTCTAATCATAATAGCATTAAAATGATTTGAAGTGGAATATAATACGTAATTTTAAAAGAGGATTTTTTTTTCAATACATGAATAAATAAAATTTTAAATGTAATACAGATTGAGCTCGAGTCAGTCTAAGCCTAAAAACTGATATAAAAATTGAGACCGTTTTATCTCCATCTCCTACGTGTGTGACACATTACGTCACATATAAGTGTTTTGTTAAAAAGAATGCAAATGCTTGGAGATGGGAAGGAAAGGAAAAGGTAATTTAAGTTTCGGTTTTTCGGAAGCGCTATTGCACTGGGCTCCGGAACCCTGTGTTTATACAGTGTAATTTTATATCACACTAGCTGACCCACCCGGCGTTGTCCAGGCCCATCATAATAACCTTAAATAAAACTCAAGTTTGTATGATTTTATATCCTTTGAAAATCTTTTAAATGAACCTAGTTTCGGAAGTCCCATTACCTTCCACAGCCTCTCGTGTGTTCCCAACAAATCTCTTTCCGAACGAACCTGTGAAATGGGTCCCCGCTACCTAAAGCAGTATGTACCGGAAGTGCTCCGCACGTGCCGCAGATAATCGAAAACCAAGTCGAGTGAGCCAAACTTCGTTGTAATCAAGCCCATAGAACCCGAAAAACGAATGCATCATTAATGTTCGAAAATGTTGGTAACTGTAAGATAAACTTTCATAATACAGAAAGTAGATGAATTGTAATCTAACTTAAATGAACCAATTCCCGTTGAAATCGGTCCCCTAGAACCCGAGGAAAGAATACACCCCTAAGCGGTGGAAGGTTGCCCCCCCCCCCCCCTCTGTAAATTTCACGGACTACTTTTAAAATTAACGCAATATTATTTAATAAACGGATGAAATCCCGGGCGGCAAACAACGTAGCTACGCTACTGCACCTAACGAAAATTTTCATACGGATTCGACATTCGTTTTATTCGATGTTAGCATAAATTAGAGGCCCGATGTAATTATGAGCGCGCTAGAGTGCGAAGCTAGCTAGTTTAATAAAATGTTATTATTATTACGCTTATATGTTAAAGCCTCGATAACTCGACATCCTCATAAATAAGTGTATTTAGTTAATATTATTATTTATACCTTTGCTCTAAAAACTGGATAACTTGAAGATTCATTAATCCGTTTTATTTTCTATCGAATGCAAGTTATACGGTTAAACATTGATGAATCCTCAAGCTTATAAATCTATGTTTTTATTTAAACAATTATCATTGGTCATTGTGGTTAAAACCTTGATAACTCTGTATCCTCATAAAGCAGTGCTTCTATGCAATAGAATATAATTAATTTTCTTTACATTCGCAATAAAATTAAAATAACAAGTTATCCCCAAACGATATCTCTAAACGCAAAAACCTAGTTACTTCGCCATCTCTTTAAATTTATATTTTAATCAGTTTGATATAAATTTTGTATGATTTCCAAAAAATCTCGAAAAGTCGTCATCCTTAATCATCTGTGATTTTATTAAGTCGAATGTCATTAATGAATTATATATATCCAATCTTGATAACTTGACATTCTCACAAATTCGTCTTTTTGCGCATCGAATTTATTTAATTTATATATTAAAAGATCAGTGATTCGCCAGCCTTAATAAACCTTTGTTTTTGCTGAAAGAAGTAGTATTTATTTGTTACTGATATGGGGCACTATAATATCGATAGCTCATCAATTTCATAAATCAGTGCTTTTACTCAATCATCATTAATATTTTATACATAAGCATTAAAACCTCAATAACTCAACTCGTCAGCTACTAAAAGTGTGTTTGTATTTAACTGTAGAATAAGTTTTCAGCGAGATCGCATTTAACGACAACCCAGTTTTTAGCGAGGAAAATTGAATAAAACGTATACCAATAAAAGAAAGTTTCGCTCTGTCTGTGTGTATGTGAGTGTTTGAGTGTCTGTGTGTCTGCGTTTGATGACTAGCAAAATCTACCGCACGTAGAAGTCTGAACATTTAGGTGAGAACAGTCCAAGACATGTCCTGATGCACCTGACAATCAGATTTTTCTCTTTTAGGGTTCCGTACTTAAAAAGTAAAAACGGAAACCATTATAAGATCACTCTTGTGTCTGTCTGTCTGTCACAGCCATTTTACTCGTAAACTATGGAACGTGGAAAGTTCAAATTCGGGGAAATAATAAAGACAATTGACCCACATATTTTCATATTAATAAACATTCATAAATATATTTAGTAAAAAAGTAGAGGGGCTAATTATGCTACTTGAAAAAAAAATCTTTTCATTGTATATCATGTGGGGTATCCTGTGAAAGCTTTTGTAACGCTGAACTCAAAAATACATTCCTTTTAATTTTAGGTATTATATTTTCAAAGATATTGTTGAAAATGTAGCGCAAAAATATCCCCCCCCCCCCATCATCTAATTCCGAATCTACTGAAACTAAAATTATGAAAAAATTAGAGGTAGTAGGCATTAATATAAACCTTGCCGGAAAATTATAGCGATTACCCTAGGTCACATAGTTTTTGAGTAATTAGCGTTTTTCTGTTATACACAAATTTCGATTTACGGGCATTCAGAAAAATTGTTGAGCATCGCTGAATATACCTATCGTTGCAGAAGAATAAAAGCATTGTTTATAATGATTTTCGAAAAAAATCATCAGTAATTAGCCGAGATATTAACCCTTAAAGGTACGGTCAGTTTAGACATACACAAGGACAGGGGCGGCGTACTCTATGCCTAGTTAACAACTTTTAATGATATATATGTGTAATGTAATGTCCAGTAACAGTATAAAAGCAATAAACGTCAAATTGTTAAAAACATACTAATTTAAGGGGTCTCGGGACTCTAAAAAGTAAAAAAAAAAAGACCATTTTCAACATTTAATGTCGTAAAATGTATATGATTTTAAAACACAATTTTAATTGGAATGAAAGATATAAGTATGTTCTTTCGTTTCATGTATTTAAAAAATTGCAAGATACAGAATTAGTATTTATAGGGGGCTCGAAACTGTTAGACATTTGCCGAACAAAAAATTGGCATAACAGTTTACGCGCAGGATTACAAAATAAATATTGCAACTAGAATGAAAATTTTGGTGCTTACTTATACTTCAGATTGTAATAATTTCCCTGAACTTAAATAAATTTATTTTTAAAGCCTTTTTATATTTTTAATGCAATGTTGTATTTAGCTAATACAAAATTTTGAAAATTTCAACAGTAAAATCACCTAAAAAATATTTTTTTGAACAATAAAAAGGAAATTTTAGGTTCAGTTTATATAGACTAACATGAATTATATGTTTTGAAAATTTCATGAAAAAATATTTAGAAGTTTTTGAGGTATCCTGAGCGTTATGCCCAAAAAACGCCATTTGGAAAATAATGACTTTAAAGTTTCGGAAACGCCGCTTCAGCTATTGAGCGGGTATAATTCTAAAAGCCGAAACTTTTGTTCTAATGGGAATTTCAAAGAAACAATTATATCAAAATATTCAGAAAAGATAGGAGTTTAACATCTAAAAAAATTAAAATTTCTTAAATTTTGAAGCTTTAAGAGTCCTGCGACCACTTAATCCTTTCCGGCACGGAGTAATTCTATTTATAAACGTATGAAATAATGAACTGACACCAGAATTTATAAATGAATTTATTAGAAAATGCGAACTTGCTTATTTTCACGTACATGATAAAAGGGAAATTTTAATTAAATATTCTTGGTGCCGTTTGTCTGTTTTGAAATAAAAATTAGGTGTCCGTTTTTTAAGGACATCGCCCTCGAAAGATTTAATTAGAATGAATCGCATAAATACTGTGGGATTCACGATAGTTTGCATTGATTGTATCTCTCAATGCGCCTCGAGTGACTTTAAAAGTTAATTAAACACCTATCTGGAAAAACGCGGCACTGACCAAGGCGGCGTTGCATCTTTGAGGCCTCAATTCGAAGCGCGCTTAGCACAATGCCAAATTTAAACTTTGAACAAAGGTTTTGTTTTAGCTACACTGTAGAAATAAAGGTTATTACTACGCTGAATTTAGTTTCATGAAATGCCAAATGAAGTTTAACTATGCACTGCTTTTATTGTCAGTACCGAATTAAGTTCATCATAAACAGATTAAAATAATATTAAAGAAAGAGTTATACGAACAGCTATGTTTGATATTATTTAGGTTCCATATCTCTTTGAACTTTCATGGTATACCCATTTACACTTTTCTAATATATACAGTTATACTCAACCCTACGTTGTATAGTTTTTTACAAAGTCTTAGTACTCTTTTAGCAACGATTTTTTTTTTTATAATACAATTACAAATTCATATATTTATTCTATGGAACCCTCTGTGCGCGAGTAATGCTCGCACTTGACAGTTTATTTAAGGGTCGGGGCCCCTGTGCCTCTTTCAGTTTTTATGCTCTAAATTGTTAATAACTTACCCCCTTTATATCCGATCTTCTTCGTTCTTGGGGCCAATTCTCCATTTAGTTATTCCTTCATTTCTACATTCCAGTTAAGGCCCTGGCAGCCTGGGACCCGGTACAGCACCCCTTGAAGTTTTTGCGCCCTAAATTGTTAATAAATTGCTTCCTTTTAATCCGATCTTCATTTAGGTATCCTTTTTTCATTTAGTTATTCTCCCATTTCTACATCCCAGTTAAGACCCTTGCTCCATTCTCCCCCCTAGGGTTCCGTAGTTCCCTTGAATTTTTTGTGCGCCATGCATTTTTCACCCTCTAATTTTCTCACCTTCTCAGTGCATAATTTTAAAACTGAGTATTGGACTCTTTTCCCAGGACCAACACCCTCATATTTTATTTGGGCCCTAGGACAATCAGCTATCCAGTCCTAGGACAGCATTTGCCCAATTTTTGGCACATTTCTTTAAATTATTATTCTAAGAAATACTAATTCACAACTCTATGGTTAATTTTCAATAATTGAAGATCTAAGACCTTTTAACATATTTTCATGTTAGGGCCCTGCTCTTAACTATCAGTTGGCCTTTTTTGGGCCCTTTATTGTAGCTCCCTTAAAAATGACCCGATTCATTAGCTTTTTTTTCTAACAACTTCTTAAGTCTTCTACCAACTCCATGAACGACAAAAAAATTTCTCACTTCAGCTACCACCAATTTTGAATATTAATCTCCTTCTTGGAGCCTTTGTTGCAGCTTCTTTAAAAACGATCTTACTCTATTACAATTTTCTACTTCATAGTTCTTGCGTCCTACAGCTACTTTAAAACTATTAAAATTTTTTCCTTTGCCCAACTACTTTCCAGTTAATATCCTGCCCCCTGGGCCCGGTCCTTCTTTATACCCAAGCTACCACCTTTTTTGAATATTAATCTCCTTTTTCGGCAACAACTTACGTTTACTCACTACATCCGTAAATTAAAAATAAAAATCGCGTTACGTTAACCCTTAAATGCGCGATTTTTTATTTTGCTTCGAAAAAATTATATATGATTCTCTGAAAAGTTTATTACACAGGAAAAATAATGAAAAAAAAAATCTGAGATACATTTTTCATGTAATATGGCAATCTTTTCTTCTGTTGCGCATCTGCAATACAAATAATAACTACTGTTGTGTGGCTGTTTTACGCTAAAATTTTGCAAATCAGTAAATATCCGTTTATTAAATAATATCGTGTTAATTTTAAAAGTAGACCGTGAAATTTACAGAGGAGGAGGGAGGCAACTTCCACCGCGTAAGGATAAATTGTTTCGTCGGTTTATAAGGGCCCAATTTCAACGGGAATCGGTTTATTTAACTTAGATTACAATTCAGTTACTTTCTGTGAAAATACTACTTTCTGTGATTATGAAAGTTTATCTTAGACTTCAGTTAACGACATTTTCGAACATTAATGATGCATTCGTTTTTCCGGTTCTATGGACTTGATTACTACGAAGTTTGGCTCACTAGACTTGGTTTTCGATTGTCTACGATACGTGCGGAGCACTTCCGGCACATGCTGCGTTAGGTAGCGGGGACCCAGATTACAGGTTCGTTCGGAAAGACGTTTGTTGGAAACACACGAGACGCTGTGGAATGCAATGGAACAACCGAAACTAGGTTCATTTAAAAGATTTTCAAAGAATATAAAATCATACAAACTTGAGTTTTATTTAAGGTTATTATGATGGGCCAGGGCAACGCCGGGTGAGTCAGCTAGTGTGATATAAAATTGCATTGTATAAAATTTGGTTGTATCGTAGGGAACTAGAAAAAGCAAGCAAAAAATTCATACCGCACAGTTTGTTTTTTATTTTTAATTCGATATAGATTTCGTTATTCCTATGTCTAACTGTGTTATACGTTTAATATAATATGTTGAAACATCACAAAGAGATTATTATTTGTTAAAAAACCTTGTTTATGTGACTTACATTTTTCTACACAAACAAATTGCAGTAGTAATCCTTATCTCAGTTCATAAAATATATTTTTTTTAAATGGCAATTGCCCATATCCGTTTATTTTTCAAAAAAATCATGAAAATTCAACAAACTGTCGTATCGGAACATTATTTGTACTATAAAATTTATCAAATAATGATAGTTTTGTGCAAAATGAAAAAAAAATAGTTAAAATTCTCACCGATAAGCGAAGTTTTAGGAGCCTCATTATAAAACTGTATGACAAACAGGCAGATTATGGATTCTTAAAATAGTCTGACACTAAAAAATTGAATTTGATTGTTTAGTATCTGAATGAAAATAGCTGTACATTTTATGCTTGTAAGAAATAAAAATGGTTCTATATGAATGCGTTAGAAAATAGCCAATTTGGATTTGAGAAAATCATTTCAAAAAATAAAAGAAAAGAAAGAGAAAAAAATCACTCCCGGCTCGGCCTGCAGGCACAGGTAGATTTCGAAGTTAAGTACTAATTTCACCAAAAAGGCTAAATCAAGATTAGAGATAAACACAGTTTGACAATTTTTTCTGGTCGCTTTTGACGAGTTTTTAATTTTATTTTTCTGAACTGGTTTTATCAGAATCATGTTAAGGCTGTGTTCTCAACTACACTGTTCAACAAGGTTGATATTTTCTGACACAACGACGTACAGATTTTTTAACGTAATTGTATAAAATTGGCAGACCTACAGAAGGGATTTTTCTCCCTTCGTTCAGTGTTTTTTCCCTTTTGTTGGGAAATTTGGTTCAAACTGTGACAATATTTTCTGAAACATCTATTGTGTTTACAAAAAAAAAAAAAAAAAAAAAACGGAAAACGTCTTTCAATTACATAGTTTCCGTATAACAACACCTTCCAATTTCATGCGTTTCCGAACAAAAAGGAATTCAAATTTATGTCATAAAGTTGCCCCTATGGATTTTAGAAATGCCTTAATACGATATTTTTTTCTTGAACCCCTTTTTTGTGTAAGAGTTGGTTTTATCAAAATCTTGCCAATATAAAAGTTGTAGATAATATCAAGAAGATTTATAATAAATTTAAACGGATTTGATATCTTGTGAATTGACGAAGTTATGATTTTTTTTTCTTTTTAACCCTCTCCCTTTTTTCTGTAAGAGTTGGTACTATCAAAAACTTGTCAATATAAAAGTTGTAGGTAAGATTAAGAAGATTTATAATAAATTTAAGTGGATTTTATATCTTGTGAATTGACGAAGTTATGAATTTTTTTCTTCTTAAAACTCTATTTTTATTGCCCCTTGAGCCCATTTTTAATGATATCAAAAACCTGTTATACATATTTTTTTTTTTACCTTTTCCTAGAAGTAATAATAACTTTAAACTGATTTGATATGCATTATAATTAAGAAGGTTTTTTTTTCTGTTTTCACAAAATCCTTCCCTATTTCCATCCCCTTGGGTCGATTTTGCCCATTAACGAACTTTACCGAGATTTTCTGCCCCTTGATTGTATGGTATGGCCTTGATCAGTTTGGAAGAGGTTTGTGCAGAATTATGGAAGTTATCGTGTCCATAAAAAAGTGATATATATGGATAGATAGTTAGATAAAGTTTTGAACTGGGGGTGGTTTGGTGTTCTATGGTTACATGATCGGCGTAGACCTGCAAAAATGTTGGAAAAATGTAATATGTAGTATTTCTTATTACGAAATCTACCTAAAATGTATTACCCTGATTTTATTCCTCTAAATATCTACAATATTCTGCTTAATACTGAAAATCGTCCGAAATTCGTTAGATCCCTAGCTGAGGTTGGATACATTCTACGACTACAAATGCAAACTTTATTAACAAGAATGAAAAAAATAATATTAAATAAGAACCAATTTTATTAATATAAAGGAGGACCTAGCTTCAAATTTAAAGAAAAATTCTATATGCTTACCATATATATCTAATTCGATAAATGCTTTTCTTAAATTTTGAATATCAAATTAAATTAGAATTATTTGAAAAAAATATTTTTAATTTTCTCAACATATATTTTTTAACTTTAGAGTATTATTGATTACAAAGAAACCGTTATTGAAAAATTAAGTTAATACAGACAGAGGAATGAGGATGAAACGTAAAAAGTTCTCAATAAACTTGAAAATTGGTGAAACAATTAAAATTATATATCACGTTTAAAACAAAATGTTATTAGCCTCCGGTACGGTATGCTATTTCTTTCTCCCAGCTTATTTTGTGTCCAAAAAATAACGTTACCTTACAGAGGCTAGCCGTAAAACAAAGCATTACGATTAAATACTGTTTAGAAATTTTTTAAACTTCTAAGCATCGCACATTTTCAATTTTTATACCGTCGTATTGGAGAAAAAATGTTCTTTTAAATGCATTTTGTTTGAAAACTGTATCTCCATTTATTTTTGGAATATTAATTTTTTTGTAGTTTTTAGAGCCATTTGCTTAATATTGGCAACGGAAGAACTCGATTTCTGTAGAAAGTAAAGGAAGAATAGCCTTAAAATTGCAATTATATATTTTTGTTGCCATTTTCTCGCAACAACCGAAAGAAAATGTAATTAAAATACGTGCTATTTTGAAAAAAATATATATAAACGAATGATTTCTGTTAAAACAATGGAGCTATTATATACTATATTTAATTGTAAGTATCTATGAATCATTAGATCGCCTTTTTTTTTTCTTGAAAGACTGAATATTTTTTTGCATTTGTGCATTGTTTCGCGATAGTGATGTGCTATGCATGCTTTACTGCAGATGTTTAAGAGTAGATCGTAAATGTGGAATTCTTAAGCGAATGCGAATGACGTCATTTTACATAAAATAAAGCGTGTACTTTAAGTCTTAAAATTGAAATATGTTTTGTACTGCAGTAGAGTCCCGCTTAACCGAGTTATTTTCTTCTGATGGACTGGTGGCTTCTACTATTATGAAACAGCCATTATAAATGAAGTGTTAGGGGAAGATGAAAAAGCAGTCGTCAAAAAAAAAAAAAAAAAAAAAAAAAAAAAATATATATATATATATATATATAGCCATTTTTTTCCCCCATTCCGACCAGAAAATCAGAGTTCAAACTTTTACGGCTGCTCTTTCATCTTCACCTAACACTTCATTTATAATGGCTGTTTCATAATAATAGAAGCCATCAGTCGATCAGAAGAAAATGAAGTAATGGAAATGCCGGGGGCGACACTAAATTCTGAAATAAAACAGAATTCCTGTTCTCTAGTTTAATATTATTGTATTAAATTTTCAGTTCATTTGTAAACGTAGGTGTATATGATCCAACAATGGCATTCATTATACAAATAATAGTTTCTCCAAAATAATTTTTTACATTCCGTGTTTAAATGTTTAAATTTCTTAATTAAATCAGAAAGAGAAACAGTCCTAATATATTTTTTTAAATCATTAACAGTGTTGAATTCATGGGGTGACCCGGGGGAGACATTCTCCCCAGAGAATAAATGTCCCCATGGAAGATTTGAGATTTTGTGTTTTCAATGGTCAAAAAGTGCAAATTCCAAACCCCACCCCCATCCCGGAGATCACAGAAATCCCTACGAAAAAAATATGTCTAAATTCAACTTGATGAATAAGAGAAAATTAGGAATAATCCAGTTTAATGCCATAATATGCTTTATTTGTATAAAATAGATTTATTAGCACGGCTAAATTGGTATCAAATAAATAATAGCTCTTTTTCGTTAATAACCGAAGAAAATGAAATGAATAAAGAAATGTCCAAACATGATGATTGATTTCTCCTTTCAACTGTTGCATCATGCTTCCGCCATATACGCATATGTTGGCGCAACACTGTCTGGAATAAATAATGTTAGGGTGGAATAAAAATAAACAGCTCTTAAATTTACCATTATCTAGTCAAAAATAAATAAAAAAATAAATAAATTACTGATAAAAGGAAGTTAGATATAAAGGATTTTATTTTAATGTTTTTATGCATAAAAATGTCTCCATGAATATTTTAGAAAGTTTTGGAAACAGGGCCGCCATTTGAGGGGGGCTGAGGGGGGCAATCTCCCCCCCCCCCAAGGAATTTGATTTTTCGGAAAATTTTCATCAATTGTCAGACTCAAACAAAAATTTAAAAAATGCTCAAACGCTATGATAATTTATCAGATTTGATAACAATAAAAACATATGCATTAAATAAATGATTTATGCATAGAAATTAATAATTATCCAAAACATTTCCTATTCGAACTTTCTTAAGGTGAGATATATATCGTACTTTGCCTAATTTTAAAAATACATGAGAGAAATTTTCTTTTATCAATTGCTTCTCAGCTGTGTACAACTTGCCCCTGATGGCTAGAAATTCAGGTGTAGAGTTTTTTAAGATAGTTTTTTTTAGGGGTGGAGGAGGGGCGAGTATAATTCAAGTTCTTAATTATCCGACTTTTTTACTTTTTTGGATTATTAGTGTCACATTATATTTACTGCAATCATTGCAATGTTATCAAATTATTTAATTATTTGCTTTATTAAACTATATTATATATGGTACACTCTATATAAATTTCAACACCTAGGAATGGAGTCTGCGAGCACCCAACAAAACAATTTCTTCAACACAAAACCGACAGACTTCCACCAAACCCCAAAGTAAAAGAAATTGCTCCATATTTTAACACGTTTATAATAAAGTGTTGTATAATTTTATCCCTTAAGTACAGAAAGGAACACATGGGTATTACTATGAGCCACCATTAATAGTCAAATCTATAGTTTTTCATTTAAAAAATATTCAGGACTTCCTTGTTAAAAACCAGATCACACCGACTCCGACCGAAAGATATAAAGCACAATCCGAAAAACCTAAAGTGTACAGTCGTGGGAAAAAAAAAAATTAAACACCCCTACTAACTCTGAAAAAATTATCGTAGAAGAAAGTTACTGGTACCAAACGATTGGTAATAAAGTCTACTTTTAAATGATGTATATAAAATTTGCTTAGGGGGCCATCTAAATCTTAAAACGAACCATAACTTTGTTTTTTTCAATAGCAGTACACAATTCTGACAGCATAAATGAACTCTACATCCTTCAATTAGCCTAAAAACAAACTTCTATGATATTCGTACCACAAGTGTCCGATAAATTAAGGAGTGGGGTTGCACCCTTTTCCCCCTTTATTCTTAACTAATGAACCTCCAAATCTAATCAAGGCTGCTCCTTAACATGATAAACCGATATAGCAAATTTGGAGCAAATCGAATAACTCTGCATGAAAAACCCATTTATCTAAATTAAGGGGTGGGGGGGGGGACTAGCTCCCCTATCCCCCTTTATTCTTAACTAATGAACCTCCAAATCTAATCAAGGCAGCTCCTTAACATAGTAAACCGGTATACCAAATTTGGAGCAAATCGAATAATTCTGCATGAAAAACCCATTTATCTAAATTAATAGGCGGTAGCCCCCTTTCCCCCCTTTATTCTTAACTAATGAACCTCCAAATCTAATCAAGGCAGCTCCTTAACATGATAAACCGGTATGCAAATTTGGAGCAAATCGAATAAGTCTGCATGAAAAACCCATTTATATAAATTAAGGGGGGGGGGGGTTAGCCCCCCTATCCCCCCTTTATTCTTAACTAATGAACCTCCAAATCTAATCAGGGAAGCTCCTTAACATAATAAACCGGTATACCGAATTTGGAGCAAATCGAATAATTTTGAATGAAAAAACATTTATCTAAATTAAGGGAGGGTAGTTCTCTTTCCCCCTTTATACCTAACTAATGAACTTCCAAATCTAATCAGGGAAGCTCCTTAACATAATAAACCGGTATATCAGATTTAGAGCAAATCGAATAATTCTGCATGAAAAACCCATTTATCTAAATTAAGGGGAGGGACTAGTCCCCTTTTCCCCCTTTATCTTTAACCAATGAACCTCCAAAACTAATCAGGAAAGCACCTTTTCAGAACCTAGAAAAAAAAATTGAAGCAAATCGGATGTTTCTATCAAGAGTTACCTCGTTACGTGAATATGTACGTACATACTTACATACATACAGAACGGCGGGCACATCAGCTCTCTGACTTTGATAGCCTGTGAGCTAAAAAGTTGAATTATGATGGTGACGTGTTATTGAGGTTGACATTGTTGGTATATCACCGACCCATATCAATGAGTCTTCTAAATTCTTTCGGCAAAATGTATGTTTTGGATAAATATCATGTCGGCTATTTGACCTGTCGGCTAATTTTCATGTCTCCTAATTGTCCTGTCGGTTATTTATCCTGTCGGGTAATTATCAGGTCGGCTATTTGACCTGTCGTCTAAAAGTCCTGTCGGTTATTTGACCTGTCGGTTAATTGTCCTGTCGGCTAATTGTCATATCGGCTATTTGACCTGTCGGCTAATTGTCATGTCGACTAAATGTCGGCTAAATATCATGTCAGCTAATTGTCCTGTCGGCTAAATGTCTTGTCGGCTATTTGACCTTTCAGCTGAATGTCCTGTCGGGTAAATGTACGTTTCGGCTAAATGTACTTGTCGGCTAAACGTCCTGTCGGCTAATTGGTGTCTGCTAAATGTCTAATGTCTTGTCGGCTATTTGGTTTTCGGCTGAATGACATAGACCCCCGTAACCTAACTGTAACTTATCCATAATCTAACCGTAACCTATCTGTAACGGAAATGGAACATAACCGTAACCTAATTGTAACCTAACCGTAACGTAAACGTAACCTACTTATAACCTAACTATAACATAACTGTAACCTAACAGTAATCTATTTGTAAAATAAACGTAACATGACGGTGCGCTAACCGTAACCTAATTATTAACTAACCGTATCCTAACTGTGATGTAACTATAACCTAACTGTAACCTAAATGTAACCTAACCGTAAGTTAACTGTAGCCTGGCGGTAAACTAACCGTAACCTAATTGTAATCTATCCGTAACCTACTGTAACCTATCCGGAACCTAACCGTAATCTAACTGTAACCTATCCGTAATCCTATTTGTAACCAAACTGTAACGTAACTGTATCCCATCCGTAACCTAAGCGTAGCAGAAACGTAATCTAACTGTAACCTAACCGTAACTTAACCGTAATCTAACTTCATCCTAACCGTAACGTAGCCGTAACCTACTTATAACCTAACCATAAACTAACTGTAACATAACTGTAACCTAACAGTAATCTATCTGTAAAATAAACGTAACATGACGGTACGCTAACCGTAACCTAATTATAACCTAACCGTATCCTAATTGTGATGTAACTATAACCTAACTGTAACCTAAATGTAACCTAACCGTAAGTTAACTGTAGCCTGGCGGTAACCTAACCGTAACCTAATTGTAATCTATCCGTAACCTACTGTAACCTATCCGGAACCTAACCGTAATCTAACTATAACCTATCCGTAATCCTATTTGTAACCAAACTGTAACGTAACTGTATCCTATCGGTAACCTAATCGTAGCAATAACGTAATCTAACTGTAACCTATCTGTAACTTAACCGTAATCTAACTTCATCCTAACCGTAACGTAACCGTAACCTACTTATAACCTAACCATAACCTAACTGTAACATAACTGTAACCTAACAGTAATCTATCTGTAAAATAAACGTAACATGACGGTACGCTAACCGTAACCTAATTATAACATAACCGTATCCTAACTGTGATGTAACTATAACCTAAATGTAACCTAACCGTAACCTAACTGTAGCTTGGCGGTAACCTAACCGTAACCTATTTGTAACCTATCCGTAACCTACTGTAACCTATACGGAACCTAACCGTAATCTAACTGTAACCTATCCGTAATCCTATTTGTAACCAAACTGTAACGTAACTGTATCCTATCCGTAACCTAATCGTAGCAGAAACGAAATCTCACTGTAACCTATCCGTAACTTAACCGTAATCTAACTGTAACCAATCCGTAACTTAACCGTAATCTAACTGTAACCTATCCGTAACATAACCTTAACCTATCTGTAACTTAAACGTAACCTAATTGTTACCTGAAAGTAACATAACTGTGACGTAACCGTAATCTAACTGTAACCTAACCGTAACGTAACTGTAAGCTAAGTTTAACGTAACCGTAAACTAATTATAATCTATCCGTAACCTAAAGTATCCTAACCATAACCTAACTAGGCTAATCGTCCTCTCAGCTAAATATCCTGTCGTTTAATTTGTCTTGTCGGCTAAATGTCCTGTCGGCCAATCGTCCTGTCGGCTAAATGTCCTGTCGGCTAAATGTCCTGTCGGCTAATTGTCGTGTCGGCTAATTGTCCTGTCGGCTAATTGTCTTGTCGGCTAATTGTCCTGTCGGCTAAATGTCCTGTCGGCTAATTGTCTTGTCGGCTAATTGTCTTGTCGGCTAATTGTCTTGTCGACTTATTGTCCTGTCGGCTAAATGTCCTGTCGGCTAATTGTCACGTTCGGCCAATTGCCTGTCGTCCAATTGTCTGTCTGCTAAATGTCCGTTTCGGCAAATTGTCCTGTATGCTATACGTACGTTTCGGCTACTTGTCCTGTCGGCTAAATGTACTTGTCGGCTACATGTCCTGTCTGCTAAATGTACGTGTCGACTAAATGTACTTGTCGGCTAAACGTCATGTCGTCTAAGTGCTGTCTGCTAAATGTCTTGTCGGCTATTTGGTTTTCGGCTAATCGTCTGCGACCGGTCTTCAGTACACGTCTACTATTAATTTTATATTCCGTACTAAGATTTTCGAAAGGAAATGAAAACCCCCTTTTTTTTAAAAAAATATGTTGTTTATTCTTAAACATCACGCAAATAAAAAAAAAAAAAAATATATATATATATATATATATATATATATATATATAATATTACTGCAATATCGAGAAAAATTCAAACTGTCGATATTCAAACCAGAATATCAATATTTAGGATGCTATGAATTCTCAGTTTAACATTTTCAACAGTGTAACTGAATTTGTATATGCAAGAGTAACAAAATATTAATTTTAATACTATCCATTTATCACGTTTGTCTTTAAAACATGCTTGTTGAACATGAAAATGCTTACTTGAGAATTAATTGCATCCAATAAACCTGTATTCCAGGTTGAGAAATCTGATTAATATACTATAAAAACTACTCGGAAAGGTTTAAGAAAATCAATAGCAGCAAATGAAAGTTTTTTTTAATTTTGATAAATGCTTCTTTAAATCTCGAAAATACATTGGTTTCAAAGGTTTCTAAAGATGAAGAACGCTTTTCGGAATCGTGTTTAACCAACGCTCCCTAGATTCGAGAAAACCGTGACACGGTTTGTTGTGACGCCACGAAACGTCACACAAAGCAGGTAAAAGAACGAAAAAAAAATTCTAACAACTTGATTGTTTCGATTTCGTTGGCTCGCGGAATTAATCATTAAAGAAATTCTAACAACTTGCAAGTTCCAATTTCGTTGGCTCGTGGAATTAATCATTAAAAAAATTCGAACAACTTGCATGTTTCGATTTCGTTGGCTCGTGGAATTAATCATTAAAAAAATTCGAACAAATTGCATGTTTCGATTTCGTTGGCTCGTGGAATTAATCATTAAAAAAATTCGAACAACTTGCATGTTTCGATTTCGTTGGCTCGTGGAATTAATCATTAAAAAATTCGAACAACTTGAATGTTTCGATTTCGTTGGCTCGCGAAATTAATCATTTAAAAAATTCGAACAACTTGCATGTTCCGATTTCGTTGGCTCGTGGAATTACAGTCGGACCTCGTTTTCCCGACACCCGGTTTTCCCGTCACTCCTCTTTTCGCGTCAGTTTTTCAAAGTCCCGATTTTCTGTACAGGATTTTAATGTAAATAAACTCCGGATTTTACGTCGTTGAATAATTTTCAACTCCGGGTATCCCGACGGTTTAGGAAAATTGTCCATGTTTTATAATCCATCTTATAAGCAGGGCAATTAAGTGGTAAGAAATGTCTTAGCCAAACTTTTCACAAAAGTGTCTAAATTACCCATTGAGATAAATGAGAAATTTTACTTCAATCCTTTATCTGAATAAATAAACCCACACACTAAGTATGACCCACTTAAGTTCCAGATAGACTATCGGTTTACTCACGTCTTTTTGTTCTGGTCAGGCGGCGCTTTCTTGTGGCTACACGGCGTTTTCCATTCGACTAAAACCGAAACATTGCATTGCATTGAAACGATCAGAAATTATCTAACATTCACTTCAGAAACAACGAATATTGATTACGATTCATTGCATAATATTGAAAAAATAATTGTAGGAAGCACATCTAGGGATAAGCAAACCTTAATTAATTAATATTTCATGTAACAATAAAAAAACCAGTCATCATAAATCTGATTTTTATTCTTTTCCATTTTGTTTTTGTGTTTATTTTGTTTAATAATAATGTTTTATTGATTAAAACTACAAGAACATTTATGAATTTAAAATTGTCTTAAATTAATTAAAAATACAGCTTTTTATAAACATATTTTTCTCCAACTCCGGTTATCGCGACACTCCGCTTATGACGACACTTCTTTCTGTACATTTGGTTGTCGGGGTAACGAGGTTCGACTATATTAATTATTATTTACTAACTAGCCGCCCTTGGCGAACAATTTGGTCTCCATTAAATAAATACTAAGCTTTGTATCATGTGGATTTTATACATATTTTAATTTACTGACTCCGCCTTTTACCAAGTCGGGAGATTCTGATAGAGAAATCAAAAACTGTGTACTTTTATGTTAGCTGAGAGCATGTGATAAATAGCCAAACATTGTTCTCGTTGCATTTTTTCATATTTCATTAATTTCATTTAAAATGTAAAACTTCCACTCATTTTATTTGAAATACTTAACTTTAATTTTGAACTGAAACATTTAAAATTCATGACTTTCGCTTATTTATTTTTAAAAAGTAAAAAAAAAAAAAAAAGAGAAAAATAACAGAAAAAGAAAAATAATAAATAATACCATAAACCATGATATTTAATTTTAACATCCAAACATTGTTTTAATTTACCATGCGAGAAATAAAAAATGCTAACTCGAGTCTTAAAAAATGCTATTGGCGAGATTTGCTCCAGGTTAACATAAATGTACAGAGAATTCTTTGCGATCATGGCAAATTTTATGTAGTTTTACTCGAAAAAATAATTTTGATTAAAAATGGCCACCTTGCATATGGAAAGTGAAGGGGTCAGTCTGTAACTGTTTATGACAGTCACATGACTTGAACTATTATAACTTAAAAATATTTACATTAAAATCACAGACAATACATAAAACAATTAAAATTATTACATAAAAACACTAAAAACATATTAAAATTGGGACGTTTCGGATCATCACGATCCCTCCTCAGCCAATTATAACATAGATAAAATGATGGCGATGGGATAATATTTGGCGATTTATCGCCTGCGCCCAGCTGACATTAAAAGTACCAAAATGACTGCCTGACATATAAAAAGCGAAGCGGTCAACCTGGAACTGTTGATGACAGTCACTTGAATTAGGCTATTATTATAGCGATAATAATAATAAATAGTTCCAGGAGCCAACGAAATCGAAACATGGAAGCTGTTAGATTTTGTTGTTGTTTTCTCTGTTTCGTGTTACGTTTCGTGACGTCACGACAAAGCGTGTCAAGGCTTTCTCCATTATCTAGGGGGGCGTCGGTTTAACTTGCAAAAAATTATTGTATATTTTCATATGATATTACTATATTTTCTTAAATAAAGAAATGGTGGTATTTTTTACAGTGTTGTTGGCTTAAAGTATATCGTTTGTATTCTGCAAAAATTTCTTGAAAGATCAAACGTAAAGTAATTCGCGTTCGTATATTTTGAATTTGACAGTTAGAAGATTGAGTGGGGCGGACCGTTATTTTTACGTGCATATCTTGCATCACATACACATGTATCCAAGTTTTCCACTCGAACTTTGAGCAAATTCAAAGCGAATGATATAAAAATATATGTGCATTTTTATTGAAAATAGAAACTTATACGTCTGCAGATATGCCTTCAACACACTTTCTGTAACATTATATTTCTTACCGAAATTTTTGAACGAAAATGATAAAAGAAGTTTATTATTGTTATTATTATTATTAAATAAAAACTTGTGTAGAAAACTAAAAAAACAAAGTTTGAACACACAATATATACAAATAAAGCAGTGTGAAAATGAACAGACGCATACGTTTCGTAAGTAAGACGTATACTCACGAAACGTATACGTCTGTTCATTTTCACAGTAACTTCATTTGTATATACTTTATGTTCAAATGTTAGCTTTTTAGTGATTTATTATTTTTTTTTATCTTTCTTTTCTTCAAAGATTGTTTCAAACGCACGTAAAACTTATTTTTATTGTTTTACACAGATCAGGAAAAATAAATGAATAAATTTGAGTTTACGTTTGTAAAAAAAAACTGTTTTCTTGAAGTATTCATCCGGAATAAGTCATTATTAAAATTATAAAGGATTTTTCTACCTTAGGAAAAAGATTATTTTACCTTAAAGTAATCTGTTATTGCTCAATCTCAACTCTTTCCCCTTAATTCTTCCAATTTATGTTTTAATAAACTATTTTTCGAATATTAGTATTTCGAATATTATTTATTTATTTTGTTTAAAAGTGCCATTTACATTGTTAAATTACTACCGTCTTCTGCAATACTCTTCTGATTATTCCAAATGCAGTTTTATTCTGAAGACCTTTATTTAAAGATCATACATAAAATATTTCTAGCTCTTATAATTTGAGTTTGACTCTTGGACGATTGATTGCAGCGGTCCGTTATTTTTGCCTGCATATTTTTTTTAACACATATTTATATATATATATATATATTCAATCATGTCTGTCAAACCTAGAACTATTTGGAAGCGAATAACATTAAAATATATGCACATTTTTATTGACTATAGGAACTGATACGTCTACAGCTATTTCTTTAACACAATTTTAGTAATACTGTTATATTTCTTACTGAAAATTTTGAAAGAAAATGGTGAAGCTTGTTTATTAATTATTATGTTGTTTTTATTTAAATTTTTCCAAATGTATAAAAAAATTATTTTCACTGTTTTTAATTGATCAGGCAAAATAATAAATAAATAAATTTGAGTTTATGTTTATAAAAGACAAATGCCTGCTTTCCGGTTAAGAAAAAATCATGTTTTCTTGAAATATATACCCTGAATAAGCCATATTTTTCAAAATAATACAAAATGTAGATGTTTATTTTACTTTAAAAACAATATGTTATTGCTCCATTTCGACTTTATCACCTTAATTTTCGAATATTATTCATTTATTTTGTTTGAAAGTGCAATTTACATTGTTATTGGTTTGAAGTGTCGCCTTCTGCAATACTTTTCTGATTATTCTGTAAGGAATTTTATTCTGAAGAATTTTATTTAAAGATCATACATAAAATATTTCTCGCTCCTATATTTTAAGTTTGACTCTTGGAGGATTGATTGCAGCAGTCCGTTATTTTTGCATTTTTGTAACACATATTTATATATATTCAGTCATGCCTGTCACACCTAGAACTATTTGGAAGCGAATAACATCAAAATTTATGCGCATGTTTATTGACAATAGGAACTGATACGTCTGCAGTTTTTTTCTTTTAAAAAATTTAGTAATATTATATTTCTTAGTGAAAATTTTGAAAGAAAATGGTAAAACTTGTTTTTTTTTTAATTATTATGTTGTTTTTTCTTCAAATTTTTCCAAATGTATGAAAAAATTATTTTCACTGTTTTTAACTGATCAGGCAAAATAAAAAATAAATAAATTTGAGTTTATGTTTATAAAAGAGGTTTCGAGTTAAGAAAAACTCCTGTTTTCTTGAAGTGTACATCCTGAATAAGCCACACTTTTCAAAATATTATATAATGAAGATGACCTTCAAATAATTTGTTATTGCTCTATCTCAACTCTTTCACCTTAATGCTTCAACTTTATGTTTTGGTAATTTTTTTTTCGAATATTATTTGTTTATTTTGCTTAAAAGTGCAATTTGCATTGTTATTGGCTTAAAGTACTACCGTCTTCTGCATAACTTTTCTGATTATTCCAAATGCAATTTTATTCTGTAGAACTTTATTTAAAAATCATACATAAAATATTTCTCGTACCTATATTTTGAGTTTGATTCTTTAAAGATTGAGTGCATAGGTTCGTTTTTAGGGTTCCGTACTTAAAAAGTAAAAACGGAACCATTATAAGATCACTCCTGTGTCTGTCCATCTGTCTGTCTGTCTGTCAGCCATTTTACTCGTAAACTATGGAACGTGGAAAGTTCAAATTCGAGGAAGTAATAAAGGCCATTGACCCACATATTTTCAGATTAATAAACATTCATAAATATATTTAGTAAAAAAGTAGAGGGGCTAATTATGCTACTTAAAAAAAAATCTTGTTTTGTATATCATGTGGGGGTATCCTGTGAAAGCTTTCGTAACGCTGAACTCAAAAATACATCTCTTTTAATTTTCGGTATTATATTTTCAAAGATATTGTTGAAAATGTAGCGCAAAAATATGTTCCCCCCTATCTAATTCCGAATCTACTGAAACTAAAATTATGAAAAAATTAGAGGTAGTAGACGTTAATATAAACCTTGCCGGAAAATTATAGCGATTACCTTAGGTCACATAGTTTTTGAGTAATTAGCATTTTTCTGTTATACACAAATTTCGATTTACGGACATTCAGAAAAATTGTTGAGCATCGCTGAATATACCTATCATTGCAGAAGAATAAAAGCATTGTTGATAATGAATTAAAAAAAAAATCATAGCCGGGTAGTTAGCCGAGATGTTAACCCTTAAAGGTACGGTCAGTTTGGACATACACAAGGACAGGGGCGGCGTACTCTATGCCTAGTTAACAACTTTTAATGATATATATGTGTAATGTAATGTCCAGTAGCAGTATAAAAGCAATAAACGTCAAATTGTTAAAAACATACTAATTTAAGGGGTCTCGGGACTCTAAAAAGTGGAAAAAATGAAAAAAAAAAGACCATTTTCAACATTTAGTGTCTTAAAATGTATATGATTTTAAAATACAATTTTAATTGGGATGAGAGATATAAGTATGTTCTTTCGTTTCATGTATTTAAAAAATTGCAAGATACAGAATCAGTATTTATAGGGGGCTCGAAACTGTTAGACATTTGTCGAACAAAAAATTGGCCTAACAGTTTACGCGCAGGATTACAAAATAAATATTGCAACTAGAATGAAATTTTGGTGCTTACTTATACTTCAGATTACAATAATTTCCCTGAACTTAAATAAATTTGTATTTAAAGTATTTTTATATTTTTATGCAATGTTGCATTTAGCTAATACAAAATTTTGAAAATTTCAACCGTAAAATCACCTAAAAAAATATTTTTTTGAACAATAAAAAGGAAATTTTAGGTTCCGTTTATACAGACTAACATGAAATAAAATAAAGTACCCAGTAGTTGACACCTTAAGGAATTTTTCGGCGTTCGTCGCATTTGGTTCGTGCAGTTTTCAAATAAAGGAAACAGTTTGATCATTACTAGGGGGTTTGAACATTTTTCCACAAAATCATAACGTTTAATGTCCCGAAATGAATACATTTTGTAAAAATTACTAGGGATATGAAAACATGATTTTTGTCCAGAAGTTGACACCATCGTGAACGTGAGAGTTTAGTAGCTGGCACCTTCGTGAACTAGTAATTGACACTGACTGCGGCGGGGCCTTAATTAATAATAATAAATACTCTTTATTCTTATATTACTATAGTAGCAAACCCCGCGGCTTTGCTCGCGTAATACTTGAAATATGCCAAGTGATATTTATATGTCTATTTTTTATTAAAAGGTTACTAGTTTTTTATTTTATTAAAAGGTAATGTTTTATTTTATTAAAAGTTTTTTTTTTATTAAAAGGTACTTTTAGGAATAATTAAAAAATTACTATTTAAAACACAGTTTGATTAAACATCATTATTACACTACATTAGGCATAAATGAGACTTAAATTAATAAAACGAAATAAAACTAAATAAATGATAATTTAGAAAACATTTTGAAACTTTTATGCTCAATTAATACGCTCATTTCAGTATTCATTTGAAGTTTTGCAGTTTTTAGAAACCATCTTCTTACATCTTAAAATTAACTATCATGTCAAATTCCAAGTCCTACCACCTCTCTCAACATAAAGGGATATGTTGAAATAAGAACTGTCACCATTAATTTGCCAACAAAAATTTTTAAATCGGTTTGTTTTTTCCTAATATTCCACAGAAACGTAATTTAGAAAGCTTTTAAAGGCCTTTTTTAGAAAGTTTGTTGTTCCTGTGAACCCCAGGTGGTAGAATCATCGGCATAAAATCATCGGCCTGTGTCGGATGATAGCCTGTGACTGTTACCATTGATTCACAGCTATTACTTTTATAATCACTTTATATTCCCTGAATTGCATAGAAATCTTAATTTAGGACTTTTTTAGAATGCTTTTCGCACCTCCTCTTCGCTTCGCCCCTTTTTAATTCAAATTTATTTTCGACAGTCCTTCGAGGGCATTTATATTTTATAAGTAACTAAAATGCCATATTTAAAGTTTCTAGCCTCTTCAGTATCACAGAAATCGCAATTTAGGAAGATATTAGCTCTTGCAACCCTCTGGTGGTAGTGGCACAGACATAAAATATCAGCAGGTTCTATCACCAACAATTTGTCATAATTATTTTTTTAATCGGTCTGGTATTTGATAAGATTGCATAAAAAATGTAATTTATAACGCTTTTCGCTCACTTCATCTTTTTAAATTTAGAATTTTCTTTCGACAGCTCTTAGAAAGCAGTTGCATCTTGTAAGAAAATACCATGCCATACTTCAAAGTGTTAGACCCCTCAGTTGTGCAAAAAACGCAAATTAGAACATGTTTTGCTTTTGCAACCCTCAGATGGTAGTGACAACAACATAAAATATAACCTATGTTATAGCAGGGACTGTCACCATTGATTTGCAACCATTACTTTTGAAATAGCTTTGGTATTTCTGAGATTGAGTAGAAATCGCAATTTAGAACGTTTTTAGAACGCTTTTCACGCATTTTCACCCATTTTTAAATTTCCAATTTTTTCGAAACTGTTCTTAAAGATCATTTATATCTAATAAATATGTACCTTGCCTAATTTTAAGTTGCTAGCCCCTACCGATCACAAAAACCGAAATTTAGAACGCTTTTTTGCTCCTGCAACGTCTAGGTGATAGTGATACCGACATAAAATAGCGTCTATGTTAGAGCAGAGGCTGTCAGCAACAATTTACTACCATTACTTTTGAAATCAGTTTCATTCTTCCTGAGATATTGCTGACAAATCGGCATTTAGAACGTTTTTCGAACGCTTTTCGCGTATTTTGCTCCTGCATCTCCTCTGGGGTAGTGGAAACAGATATAAAATATAGCCTATCTTGGAGGAAGATCTGTCACCATCATTTTTACACCATTATATTTGAAATCGGTTCAGTACTTCCTGAGATTGCATAGAAATCGCAATTTAGAACTTTTTTACAACGCTTTTTGCGCATTTTGACCCCCTTTTAAATTTCGATTTTTTTAGGAAATGTCCTTAGAGATCATTGATATCTGATAACTAACTACCATTCCAAATTTCACGATTCTAGGCCCTTCCGTAACGCAAAAACCGCAGTTTAGAACGTTTTTCTCCTGCACCCCCTTTGGGGTAGTGGCACTGGACATAAAACATAGCCTATGTTGGAGCAAGGGTTATCACCATGATTTTGACGTCTTTATTTTTTAAATCAGTTTGGTATTTCCTGAGATTGTGTGGAAACCATCATGTAGAACGGTTTTTAGAACGCTTTTCGCGCATTTTCACCCGTTTTAAATTTCGAATTGTTTAAGAACTGTTCTTAGAAATCCTTTATATCTAATAAGTAGCTAATATTTCAAATTTCATATTTCTAGGTCCTTCAGTAACACATAAATCGCATTTTTAGAACGTTTTTTGCTCCTGAAACCCCTTTGGGGTAGTGGCACCGACATAAAATATAGCCTACCTTGGAGCAAGTGTTGTCACCATCATTTTGACACCAATATTTTTTAAATCGGTTTGGTATTTCCTTAGATTATGTAGAAACTACCATTTAGAGAACGTTTTTTGCTTCTGCACCCCCTTTTGGCCAGTGGCACGGACATAAGATATAGTCTATATTCTAAGTTGGACTAACACCATCATTTTGATACTATTTCTTTTGTAATCGGTTCGGTAGTTCCAGAGCTTACCTCCTACAAATAAACAATTTTTACCTCTTTATAATAGGAGTATAGATTAATTGCCCCATATGAAGACATAATGATAAAAACCGTTAATTAGCAAAATTTTTTAAAGAAATCAGAAGTTTTAATGAAAGATCAGAAGTTTAATCAGAAGTTTTAATGAAAATAAAAAAAGTCCCATAGATCTGAAATTATAACATAAAACCACTTACTTAATTAATCTCAAATAACAAAAATGAAAGATCGAGTGCAAAATCAAGCACTAACGGCCGATATTTTACCTTTTTATTGGGGTTTTTCCCTCAACTTTGTATTTAAGAGTTATTCTAGGCACGTTAAATTTTTTAGCCGCTGTTTTGTACCCAGCTTTGTTGACTTTAACCCTTAAATGCCTGATTTTTCAAATATCATTGTAATAATGTTTTTCAGCTTTCAGTTTTTAAATAAATCATGGAAAAAATACTTTAAAAAATCATATTTTGTTTTAAGTATGGTTTACGGCTAAAAAACAGTTTATTACTAAATGACAATACTGGTCTTTAATTGAAAAAATAATTTTCCTTGATAAAATTCTATAATATTAAACACACAAGAATTTTAGGAACTATAATAAGAAATAAATTTTACTTGTTCACTGCAGAACAAAATAGGGTATTTCGCAAGCTTCCAAACAAAACAAAAATAACAAGTAGCAACAATTGAAAAAATAAATCTATCTTTATTCTTAAAAAGCACGAGTGTTGCCATCTACATGTTGAAAATCGATTTAATAATATTTTCAGAATGTATTTTATTGGCAACATTAGGCATTATAGCTTCAATATTATTCTAATAGTATTTTAGAGCCTAAATTGGGTATGTTGCCGAAAAGCAACACCCGGCATTTAAGGGTTAACGTATTCTACGGCAGCTCTCATGCTCTCTTCCGTGTAATTCCTAAAATTTCCCTTCGTAGGTGGAATATAAAAAAATAAATAATTAATTTTAGTAGTTGACACTCCGTAATTTCAATAATTGACACCCTGTGTCATCTATTGGTTTAAATGCATTTTTAGTTTTTCAAAGGTCAGTCATGAATTTATCTGGTAGATTCCAGCTTATTTTCATTGCACTAAATTAGATTAACAAAACCCCAGGATGAGCGGAAAATCTGTTTCTTTTCATATTCAATAGTTGACACTCACACTCACTCCCGCTATTTTGCACAAAATGCATCAATTTTATTCCAGTACAATTCTTGGACATCGAAACAATCAATATCAATCAAAACATAACCAGAAATTAAGATAAATTACGGGTTTTAATACTTACTGTAACGTGCGATCCTTATCACTTTTTTAAAGATAAATTCGAAAAATTCAACTTTGCACACACGCTTCTTTGTTGTCTTCCGCCTAGAGGTCTGCACGGGCCCGGGCTTGGCCCGAGGCCCGTGGGCCGGGTCGGGCCGGCGGAATGAAGGCGAATTTTCAAACGGGCCGGGCCGGGCCGGCAAAATTAGGACAATTTTTTCAACGGGCCGGGCCGGGCCGACAGACAAAATAAACGGGCCGGGCCGGCAAAAAAATTAATCGGGCCTATCGGCCCGATATAAGAATTTAAGCGAAGCAGATAAAGTACAAGCCATTTTCAATGAATATAATTTTCTCGAGAAGTATAAATGTGCGTCACAAGCCGATGCGAGTTTAACAACATCAATACAGAAATGTAACCTGTCCATCATAGAGATCGGCATCGTACAGTTGCAAGATGTCTGATTCCGAGTTTAATTTTTTTTCAGCAGACTCGTGCCAGGACGGAACTGGTCTTATCGATCTCAGGATGTGTAGAACAGTCATTGTGTTTTGTAGTTTTAATAGTGATAATGAACTTCTCTTAACAGTATCTTTGGAAATATACCTTAAGGTGGTTCTCATATTCACTGCTCAACAATGCGAAGCTTTCAGACACATTTTCTGACAAAATATTTAACTATAAAGGCATAAAATTGAGAGGTCTGCCTATTGAAGGCATTTGGAAACGAAGAGCTTTTTCCATATTTGATAAATTACTTACAGAGATAAAAGAGATTCCTGTCACGTAACTGTACGTTTTTCTCCTTTCCTGTGCCATCGCTTCCGGAAATTCGATTCAAAACGCTAACTTTGACAGTATTTTCAGAAAGATATATTGCTTTTATCTATGAAAAAAAAAACGACATTTACATAGCTTCTGAATAAGAATGCTTGCCAATCTTACGCGTTTCCGAAAAGAAAATAATTCATAAATGTGTCGAAATGTAGCTCCTTTGGATTTGAGAAAAGCCTTAAAAATGAGAGAAATATTTTCAGAAATCTACTTTTTATTATACAGCTTCAAAAGTTATCATGTTTTTAATCCTTTATTCTGATGAACTACATTAATCTTTTAATGAATCCTTATTTCCATTTTGAAATGTCTGTAGACACGATGACTAAAACACTGTAAGTAATCAGTAATGTTTACTATTGTGTGTTTTCTGTTTTGCGAACATCATAGTAATGTAAAATATACTGTAAAATGTTCCCATAAATATGTATGTAGTATTCATTAAAAGAATCGTAATTGTATGTTGAGAAAAAACGGATTTTTTTTTTTTGTAGAAATTCTGTCGGGCCGGGCCGGGCCTGTTTTCCCTGATTTTTGTACGGGCCGGGCCGAGAACTGTAAAAATGCAAACGGGCCGGGCCGGGCTCGGGCCGAACTTCCGATTTTTACACAGGACCGGGCCGGGCCAAGATAGCTTTCGTTCGGGCCGGGCCCGGGCCTCGAAATTCCGGCCCGTGCAGACCTCTACTTCCGCCATATTGGAATTGGGCTCGACTGTTTATAGTTTTAGTTCTCAGTTTTGCCGCAAGGTGATAGATTTTAAAAATTCTGTGTCTCTCATGTTCCTACCTGTGACGTTTTCTTGTTACACTACTGTTTCTACAAAAGTGTCAACTATTGGTCCAGTGTCAACTATTGGGCACTTTACCTTATATGTTTTGAAAATTTCATGGAAAAATATTCAGAAGTTTTTGAGGTATCCTGCGCGGTGTGCCCAAAATACGCCATTTGGAAAATAATGATTTTAAAATTTCGGTAACGCCGCTTCAGCTATTGAGCAGGTATAATTCTAAAAGCCAAAACTTCTGTTCTAATGGGAATTTCAAGGAAACAATTATATCAAAATATTCAGAAAAATAGGAGTTTAACATCTAAAAAAATTAAAATTTCTTAAATTTTGAAGCTTTAAGAGTCCTGCGACCACTTAATCCTTTCCGGCACGGGATAATTCTATTTATAAACTTATGAAATAATGAACTGACACCAGAATTTATAAACGAATTTATTAGAAAATGCGAACTTACTTATTTTCACGTACATTATAAAAGGAAAATTTTAATTAAATATTCTTGGTGCCGTTTGTCTGTTTTGGAATTAAAATTAGGTGTCCGTTTTTTAAGGGCATCGCCCTCGAAAGATTTAATCAGAATGAATCGCATAAATACTGTGGGATTCGCGATAGTTTGCATTGATTGTATCTCTCAATACGCCTCGAGTGACTTTAAAAGTTAATTAAACACCTATCTGGAAAAACGCGGCACTGACCAAGGCGGCGTTGCAACTTTGAGACCCCAATTCGAAGCGCGCTTAGCACAATGCCAAATTTAAACTTTGAACAAAGGTTTTGTTTTAGCTACACTGTAGAAATAAAGGTTATTACTACGCTGAATTTAGTTTCATGAAATGCCAAATGAAGTTTAACTATGCACTGCTTTTATTGTCAGTACCGAATTAAGTTCATCATAAACAGATTAGGATAATATAAAAAAAAGAGTTATACGAATAGCTATATTTGATATTATTTAGGTTCTATATCTCTTTGAACTTTCATGGTATACCCATTTACACTTTTCTAATATATACAGTTAAACCAAACCCTACGTTGTATAGTTTTTTACAAAGTCTTAGTATTCTTTTAGCAACTTTTTTTTTGTTTTTTTTTTTAAATTTTAATAATACAATTACAAATTCATATATTTATTCTACGGAACCCTCTGTACGCGAGTAATGCTCGCACTTGACCGTTTATTTTTTCTTTCTTTTGCTAGGATATTTTATTAACATATACATATAATCCAAGCATGTCTGTCAAACTTAGAACTATCTGGAAGCGAATGATATCAGAATATATACACATGTTTATTGACAGTAGGAAGAGATACGACTACAGCTATTTCTGAGACACAGTTTTAGTAATGTTATATTTTTTACTGAAATTTTTCAGCAAAAGTGGTAAAGTTTGTCTTTATTTTAATTATTATGTTATTTTCTTCTACAACTTTTTCAAAAGCGTGTAAAACTTATTTTCATTGCTAGTAAATGCTATGGATCCACATATTTATAGATTATTAACCGATCGCAAATTTATTTAGGAAAAATATAGGAGTCTAATTAAGTTACTTGAAAATAAACATCTTTATATATATATATATATATATATATATATATATATAAATATGGGGTGAGACTCTATTCGTAAATCACAACTCACTTTTAGGACGAGCACTGACATTTATTGAGACGAACACACAAACAAAAATACAGATAAAAAAAACACTCTCCTCGTTCTTTAATTAACTTAAAAGCTATAATTCAGGCTTCATTTCTTACGGCGTTTGATATTTCCAGCATTTCTACACGTCGTTTAAACCTTCCGTTTTGTAGCGTCGAAAGTATTTTTGATTCTTTTACAAAATCAACATCGTCGAACTTTTTCCTCGTTTCATTACTTCCATTCCGTTTTTACTTCACACAGCTTCGTTGGTTTACGTTCCCTTTTTTAATCTCGAAGCAGAAACACGGAGTTGGGACATTCGGTCTAATGCAGGTGTTCCTACGAAATTCCCACAAGCGGCCGTCCTGACATCTGGAGCCTGCGCAGCGACATGTGGTAAAATAGAATCTGAAAAAACAAAAAACAAAAACCAGTAACTTTTCTTAGGGGGAAAAGAGAAAAAAAATCTGCACGTCATAGTTGAAGTAGCGTAACATCATATGGGTTGACTTATAAAATTATTACAAACACATAAGAAGAAAAGATTAAAAAAAAATGTTTTTGAAGTTTCAGTTTTCGTCAGGCCAAGGTTTCATGTATTCAGCACAGGAGCTAGTATTTATCGGTCCTTCAGTTGATGAGATTTTCGTTACGTCGTAGGTGTCGTTAGACTTCACTTTGATTACTTTATACGGACCTAAGAATTTAGATTTCAACTTTAAACCTGGTCCTTGCTGGGTTCTCTTAATTGCTACAAGGTCGCCAAGCTTGTACTTCCGGTGTTTCTTACGTCGTAAATTATAGTGCTTGCGATTTTCTTGTTGAATTTCCAGAATATTCTTTTTGGCTTCTTTACTGAGCTGTTCTATGTCTTACATGAAGTGTTCTTCGACTGCACTGTTTAAGAGGTCAATAATTTGTACATCTTCTTTCTGTTTCATTTTTGTACCAAATAATATTTCAAACGGTGTTTTCTTAATGCTTCGTTGGTAAGTTGAATTAATGACTTGTTGAACTTTAGGGACATGTTTAAACTATTTGGTCGGTTCGTCTTTGGACATTTTAGAGATTACAGAAATTATGGTGGAATTAAGTCGCTCTACTTGACCATTGGCACGGGGAAGGCCAGTTGTAATTGTTTCGTGCTTTATATTTTCATCTTGACAATAATCAGCAAATTCTTTGCTTGTGAATGCAGGACCTTTATCGCTAATGATGGTGGAAGGATTGCCAAAAGTATGACTTTGTTGTCGTAGTTTTGATATAACTTCGGTAGCAGAAGTGGTTTTACAGGGATACAACCAGACGAATTTAGTAAATGCATCTATTAAAGACAAAATATGTTTATAATTTTTGTTGGTTGTTTCAAGAGGGCCTAAATGATCAATGTGGTAAGTTTGGAGAGGAGTATCTTCTTTAGGTAAGGGATGTAATTCACCTTCTTGTTTTCCTCGTTTGCTATTATCAAAAGGCATGTTACACAATTTGCTATGATTTTATCAATTTTATTTGACATATTAGGGATGAGCAATTCTTCGTTAAGGAGTTCTTCACAGCGTTTACGGCCAAAATGTCCTTTGTCATGAACGTGTTTAATGACATTTAGCTGCATTTCATCCGGCACAACTATCAGATCGATACCTTTATGAGTTTTATAGAGAACGTTATTTTTAAGGAAATAGTTGTCATATGGCTTTGTTTTCAAAATTTCTTTGATGGCTTGTATATGTTCGTCAGTGTTCTGTGATTGTATGATTTTGGAAGTAAAACTATCTTCAGTGATCATACATATTGGATTTCTACTTAAAGCGTCGACATGGCGCATGCGTGTACATTGTCTGTGTTCGATTGTATAGTTATAGTCAGCTAACATTATAGCCCATCGAGCAATCTTGGTGCAAAGATCTTTTTTATTCATAGTAAGGGTGAATGCGTTGCAATCTGTGACTATCTTGAAAGGAATACCTAGAATGTAAACGCGAAATTTTTTAAGGGCTTCTATGACAGCTAAAACTTCTAATTCATAACTCGAATATTTACGTTCGGCATCTGTGGTTTTTTTGCTCATAAAGTAGACAGGGTGAAATTGATTGTCAATAGAAGACTTTTGAAGGAGGACTGCTCCGTAACCGTCAATAGATGCATCACAGTGAACTTCTGTTTCGTTACTAGGGTTATAAATGCTTAAAACAGGACCTGAAGAAAGGATATGTTTCAGCTGATTAAATGCATTTCGTTGCTGGTCACCAAAGTGAAATTTAGTGTCCTTTCTAAGGAGATCTGTTAAAGGCTTAGCTATTAAAGAGTAATCTTGAATGAATTTACGAAAATATGAAGTTAGTCCGACGAATGAATGTACATCTTTTAAACTTTTAGGTTCTGGGAAATTAAGGACAGCTTTAGTTTTTAAGGGAGATGGATGCAGTTGACCATTTTTAATGTGGTAACCCAAAAAATCAATTTCTCGCTGTAAAAAGTGGCATTTTTTGAGATTCAACTCTAAACCATATTCGGATGCAGTTGTAAGGACGCGTTGTAATTTCTGGAGTCCTTCGACTTCGTTTTCAGCTGGTATTATGAAGTCATCCATAAAGACGATAAGCACTTTTTCATCAATGAGGTCTCGAAAAACGTTATAAATATATCTTTGAAACACTAAGGGTGCATCGCAAAGGCCATAATTCATATATAAGAATTCAAATTGACCAGAATGTGTTACGAAAGTAGTATATTTTCTACTATTTTCTTCTACTTCGACATGAAAAAAAGCATTTTTAAGGTCAAGAGTAGTAAATACTTTTGCAGAATGCAACTGATCAATAATGTCATCAATTACTGGGAGGGGAAAACGTTGTTTATGTGTTTTAGAATTTAATTTCCTATAGTCTACACACAATCTATATGAACCATCTTTCTTTTTTACTAGGACAATAGGTGATGAAAAATTACTAGTGCTTTTACGAATAATTCCTTTTTCAAGCCACTCAGAAATTTGTTTTTCGACAAAGTTTTTCTCTATTTGCGCCAAGCGTCTGGGAGGACTAGTGACAGGTTCTTCGTTTTCCAGATGAATTGATAATTTAACATCAGTTGTTTTTATTTTTTTAGGAGAATAATTTTGAATAAGTTCTGAAATTTTTGAACGTATTGTTTCATAGGTAATATGAGATAAATCAAGATTAAGATCGTCTAACGCATGAGCAACCTTAATCAAAAATTTATTGGACGTATCGTCATTTTTCTCGATTTTTTGCATCGAAATATTACTTCCAGAAATTGTTAAAATACTTTGTTGTATGATATCTGTATCAATAATAAGATCAAAAGATATGGAATAATCTGGGACTACATAAACATTAGTTGTATAATTAAAATCATCTATCATAATGTCCGTAAAGAAAAAACCCAGGGGTTTGATTATAGTATTTCCTAATCCAGTTAATGTGATGGTTGAATGTTCAAGGTTCGAGACTGTAGGGAGTTTGCGGTAAATACTTTCCTTTAGTAAACTTCTTTCACTACCTGTGTCTACCAATGACATTTACAGACGAAATAATGACTTGTTTGGTCATGAAAGTGTTCGACATAACTGTGGAAACATTGGAGGGTTCTGACTTAACTCTAGGCCTCCTTGGTTGATCACATTGAGCCGATTTATGGCCAAAATTCGAACAATTGAAACAACGAGGGCCTTTGTCTTTATGTCTGCATTGGCTACTTTTATGATTTGACAAGCCACAATTAAAGCAAAAAAGATCAGATTTTGGTCGAAAGGATTTGTCTTTCACTGGCATTTCATGTTTGACTTTACGAAATTTACTGTTCTCAAAGTCATGTTGAATTTTTTCATAAATTTTGAGCTTTTGCTTGAATTTTACAATGGATTGGCATCCAATAACATTGATTTTCTGAAAACGGGGTCGGGTATGCCGTTTATGATGTATTGCATTAATGCGGAATCCTCGATGTTACCACGCGAGCATATTTGTTTCATGATAAGAAAATATTCTTCTATCGATTCATTTTCTTGCAATTTTCGTTTATTTAATCTATCATGTAACTCGGCAGAATTATAAGTGGTACTAAATTCTGAGATTAAGAGTTGTTTAAGTTTGTCATATGAATTGATATGAAATTCTGTCTGTACTAATAACTGGGCTTTTCCTTGTAAGGATCTTTTACAAAATATGAATTTATGAAAGTCAGATAAGTTAAACATATTAGTGACATCGTCAAAATTATTTATCCAATCATTTATATCACTAAAAGAACTACCATCGAAAGGAGGAACTACACTTTCAATATCAGTGAAATTAATAGACGATGGCATAAAACTTTGAACTGGAAATTGCTTCTGTTTGTCAAAATTTGATAATTCAGTATTGTTACTTGAAGCCATATTATTTGAAGGCAATTCGGTTTCCGAGTCAGTGTCACTTTCATTTTTGTATAATATTATTTTGTAGTAAGGTAAAGTCTGAAAGGTATGTAACTAATCGGGTTGTGAAATCATTTAAAGATCCTTCATTATCAATACAAAGTAGATTGCACACTGTAATCAGATCATTTAATGAAAAATCAGTTTGAACTTTAGTTATTTTATTTTTGAATTCGATGCTGTCGGTTTGAAAACCGAAACCAGTAAAATCACGTATTCTCTTTCTATTAGATCGATCACCGTCAGCATCAAATAGGAATTTATGTAATAATTTTACTTTATTTGTTCGTTCGTTTTTAAATGCAAGTTCCAGTTCGGGTATCTCAACTAACTTCATAATAAAATAATAATAATGAACTCACCGTTAGAATAATATCCGGCTTGAATCTGTATGATGAATAATTCTAATTAATAATATTGGTGGGTTAACTGGGACTTCTGACACCACTTTATGGGGTGAGACTCTATTCGTAAATCACAACTCACTTTTAGGACGAGCACTGACATTTATTGAGACGAACACACAAAGAAAAATACAGATAAAAAAAAACACTCTTCTCGTTCTTTAATTAACTTAAAAGCTATAATTCAGGCTTCATTTATTACAGTGTTTGATATTTCCAGCATTTCTACACGTCGTTTAAACCTTCTGTTTTGTAGCGTCGAAAGTATTTTTGATTCTTTTACAAAATCCACATCGTCGAACTTTTTCCTCGTTCCATTACTTCCACTCCGTTTTTACTTCACACAGCTTCGTTGGTTTACGTTGTCTTTTTTAATCTCGAAGCAGAAACACGGAGTTGGGACATTCGGTCTAATGCAGGTGTTCCTACGAAATTGATATATATATATGGTGGGGTATCGCGTGAAAGCTCTTGTAACGACGAACTAAAAAATATATTGGTTTTAATTTTAGGTATTATATTTTCAGAGATATCGTCGAAAATGTAATGCAAAAATATGTTCTCCCATTCCTATTTCCGAATCTACTGAAACTAAAATTATGAAAAAATTAGGGTTAAATTTAAAGTAAAACACATGAAGTTCATTTTAGAACTTATTTACTCCATAAAATGAAATATCTGTTCTCCTTGAATGCTTTTTTAACACAATGAATTTGAATATGTCAAAACTAGCAAAAACAAATCTGTAAAGAAATATATGAATAATAATTGAGATAACTGATGACAGTCACAGATAGTCGATGATAGTTATTCATCGTTCTTTCGTTTTCGCATGACTACTTTCATCGTTCTTCCCCCGTGTTGCCCGTCTTCACCTTTGATATTTAAAAGAAATTTCATCGCTCTTATTCCATTATACCAATGTCAAACTCCATTTTGCCTAATAAATTCTATCGGTATTTGACTTTTATATAAATCTTTAAATGCTTTTTTCCAAAGGACAATCAGCGTTCTTAGTCCTTTATATTTATCTTTAACTGTGTTTTTCATAGAATTAACTTAACTTTTGCCTCAATCCAAGGTTCCCAAATGATAGTACTCCTCTTCAGATAACAGATGACACTGTCATATTAAATTTAACAAAATATGGACTATCATCGTTTCCCCCCTTGGCAATTTAAATGTTATCATTTAATGTATTACTTTTATGTGAATACTAGTGATAATATTTAATAACATTCAGAGACAAATCAATTAAGGAAAATAACTCATTTTATTTCAACTTTCATTTAAATCGAACACTCTCAAATGCGTCTGTCATATATTACTTTTATTTTATTTACCAAGAAACTTATAATAACATTTTAAAAGAACCATGCTTAAAAATGAAATACAGACAGTAAAATTAATTTTGAAAACATTTACATTTCGAAAACTTTATTAAATAAAACTAATATTGCTGTATTGTACAGAAAGTTTAATCAAAAATGATTTAAGATAACGTAATGTAAGAGATAAATTTAGCGCATTTCGAATTCAGTTTACTTAACGAACAGAAAGTTCAAATAATTTATGGTTTGTTTACGTTCGTAATTGAATCAAGTGCAATGGTAATATAAATGGAAAATTTTAATTTATCTTCCGCGGATCCTTACTAAGGAAATGCGAATTTCGTTCGGGAAAACAAATTAACATATGTTATGTTTTGAACGAAGTTTCAATTATAGCAATTAGTTTGGGGTTAAGGTAAATGAAGCAATATACAGGGTGGGATATCATTAAATCAGAATTTCATTTTCTTAACCCGACTTTACTCATATAGGATGTACCAGAACAGTTTTCATTTTTAAAAAAAAGTTTCTACTTTTTTAGCCTCTGAATAAGTATAATTTATAATTTTAATGTTTTTTTCATTTTATTTTATTGCTGTGCATGAAATGTTTGCGATGCAGCACATTTTCCATTTAAAGTTCAATTCAGAAATTTATCTTTAAAAATGAAAAAATAAGTTTTTCTTGATCACTTTTTTTAACACTACAAATCTGCCTGTGTCAATGCTTGCAAAAGTCCATCTTGTAAAGAAATGTATGAAGAGTCATGAAGAAAAGCGACGATAATCATAGATAATCGATAATATTATTTCATCGCTTTTTAACCCTACACAGATTGACTTTCATTGTTCTTTTCCCTTTAAACCAATTTCCAATTTTAATTTTTTAAATGAATTTCACCACTGTTCACTCTTTATATCAATCTTTAACTGTGGTTTTCAAAAAATTTGTAACATTGGTTTTGCTATATGACAATGCTCAACTGTGTTTTTTCAAAGGACAATCATCGCCCCCCCCCCCCCTCCTCATTATGCTTATGTTCAACTGTATTTTTCAAAGAATTATTTTCACTGTTATTTCTATTCAAGGTTTCTAAATTTTAATACTCGTCTCAAGCTAACAGAACTCGCTGTCATATTAAATTTTAAAAAAGATGGACTATAATCTTTTTTCCTCATGAGTCTTCATATGATATCATTAACGTATTACTTTTATGTGAATACTAGTGATAATAGTTCATAACAATGAGAGACTAACTATTTAAGAAACAGAACTCAATTTATTTTAACTTTCATTCAAATCGAATAGTACTCTCAAATGTATGTTAATTTGCTATATGTTAATTTTATTTTTATCACCAAGAAACCTAAAAGAACATTTTAAAAGAACCATGTTTATCATTATTTTTAAACAGGCAGTAAAATTAATTTTGCAAACACTTATGTGTCGAAAACTTATAAATACAAAATTAACATTGCTATATTGTACAGAAAGTTTCATAAAAAATGATTCAAGATAACGTAATGTAAGAGTTAAATTTAGCGCATTTCTAAATCATTTTATTTAACGAGCAGAAAACTCAAATAATTTACAGTTTGTTTACGTTCGTAATTGAATCAAGTGCAAAACTAATATAAATGGAAAATTTTAATTTAAATATCCTTACTAAGTAAATGAGAATTTAATTCAGGAGAACAAATTAAAATGCGATATATTTTGCACGAACTTTCAATAAGAACAGTTAGTTTTGGGTTAAGGTAAATAAAGTAATATATAGGGTGGGATATCATTACATTCAGAAATTTTTTAACTTAACCAGACACTGCTCACATAGAACCAGAACAGTTTTCATTTAAAAAAAAAGTTTTTACTTTTTTAGTCGCTAAATAAGACAATTCTGTGAAGTTTTAATGTTTTTTTGTTTTGATATTTCGCTGTTGTATATGAAAATTTTGCGACAATGTAAATTTAAAATTTTAAGTAAAGCTATATAAAGTTCATTTCAGAAATTATTTATCCTATAAAATGAAAAAATATGTTCAGCTTGAACGCTTTTTTCAACTCTACAAATCTTCAAAGTCAAGCTTGTAAGAAAAGTATGATGAATCAGGGAGAAAAACGACAATTTGCGCGGATAATCGATGATAGAATTATTCATCGTTTTTCCCCTTACACGCGTTGACTTTCATCGGTCTCCCCATTGATAATAATTTTCAATTTTAATTTTTCAAAGCAATTTCATCACTGTCCGCTCTTTACATCAATCTTCAACTGTAATTTTTCAAAGAATTTTTATCATTCTGTTTTGCTTTATACCAGTTTTCAAGTGTGTTTTTTCAAAAGACAATCATCGTTCTTTCTTATTCTTATATTCAACTGTATTTTTTCAAACAATATCAAATATCGCTGTCATATAAAATTTCACAAAAGAATCACCCAATTATCACAAATTATCATAATTTTTTCCGATGAGCCTTCATGTGTTATCATTAACGTATTTATTGTATGTCAATACTAGTGATAATAGTTCAGAACAATGAGGGACTAAAAATTTGTGAAAAATAGCTCATTTTATTTAAACTTTCATTCAAACCAAATAAAACTAAAGTTTTTTGCATTTGTCATATATTACTTTTATTGTAGTCACCAAGAAACTTTAATAACATTTTAAAAGAACCATGCTTAAAAAGACAGTAAGTAAAAGACAGACAATAAAATTAATTTTGCAAACATTTACATTCCGAAAACATAATAATACAAAACTAATATTAGTATATTGTATAGAAAATTTAATAAAAAATTATTTAAGATAACGTAATATAAGAGATAAAATTAGCGCATTTCGAATTCAGTTTATTTAACGAACAGAAATCCAAATAATTTACGGTTTGTTTATGTTCGTAATTGAATCAAGTGCAGTACTAATATAAATGACAATTTTAATTTGTCTTCCTTTTCCTTACTAAGTAAATGCGAATTTCGTTCAGGAAAACAAATTAACATATGTTATATTTTGAACGAAATTTCATTTATAGCAATTAGTTTTGGGTTAAGGTAAATAAAACAATGTACAGGGTAGGATATCATGAAATCTGAATTTTTTTTCTTAGTCCGACATTACTCACATAGGATTTACCAGAACCGTTTTGATTAAAAAAAAAATGTTTTTACCGTTTTAATCTCTAAATAAGTGTAATTTTAATGTGTTTTGTTTTTATTTGGTTGTTGAAAATTTTGCGACAACACAAATTTTCAATTTAAAGTAAAACTATACGAAATTCAATTCAGAAGTTATTTATTCTATAAAATGAAAAATATGCCCCGCTTGAATGCTTTTTCAACTCTGCAAATCTGAATGTGTCAATGTTTGCAAAATTTAAACTTGTAAAAAAAAAAAAAATATGAAGAATCAGAGAGAAAAATGATGATACTCACAAATAATCGATAATAGCCATTCATTGTTTTCCTTTATTCACGTGAACCTTCATCGTTCTTGCTCTTTGATACCAATTTTCAATTTTAATTTTTCGAAGGAATTTCATCACTGCGAAAAAGCACCGAAAACTGGCGATATGAAATAATTAAAATAATAAATCTTTGTAAAAAAATCACCATAAAATAAAAAAAAAATACATAGGACGCGTTTCGAGCTAAAAATATTAACAGCTAGTCATCAGCTAAAGTAAACACGTGTCCGTAAGGGGACAGTGTCAAAAATGAACTGAAAGATAGAGAATACTGCTTGCAAAGAATGTGACAGATGGCGCTAGCTGAAAGAAACACATGTAGAAGACGAAAGTGTTGCCAAAATGATAGAAGAGAAATTGATAGGGAAAATAAAATTAAAAAAAAGAAATAAAAAAAATAAAAGAAAAGAAAAGAAACAAAATAAAAATAAAATAAAATAAGTAAATTAAAATATATATAAATAAAAATAATAATAATAAATAAAGAAATATAAAAGAATAAAACAAGAAGAAACCAAAAGAACCCTTTTTTAAAAACAAAATAAAAAGAAAAGAAACAAGAGAAGAGGGAAAAGAATTACAAAAGAGACAAAAGAGAATTACTGGAGACAGGAAAGGAGATGATGAGAAATCATTGACAAGATTATCAGAATTTTTAGAAATAAAATATGCTTCATGAAAATCCAAGTAGGAGGGAAAGGCAGGGGAATAAATAATTTTGGCCATAGAGAAATTGAAACAATGACTGTTAATATTTTTAGCTCGAAACGCGTCCTATGTATTGTTTTTATTTTATGGTGATTTTTTACAAAGATTTATTATTTTAATTTAAGAATTTCATCACTGTTCATCATTTATCCCATCTTCAACTGTGATTTTTAAAATAATTTTTATCATGCTTTTTTGCTTTATAATAATGCTCAAATTCGTTTTTTCAAAGGGTTCACTGTTCTTCCCCTTTACACTTATATTAAACTTTTTTCAAAGAATCAACAATTTTTTCAACAATCTATTTTTCAAAGAAATACTGTGATTGTTTCCTCAATCCGAGATTGCTAAATGATAGCACGCCTCTTAAGCTAATAGAACTGGCTGTTATATTAAATATTGCAAAAGGTGGACTAACATAATTTTTCCCACGGCTCTTCATATGTTATAATTAATGTATTAACTTCATATGAACATTAGTGATAACACTTCATAACACTGAAGGACTAACCATTTAAGAAAAAGAACGGAATTTATTTGAACTTTCAATCAAATTGAATTATACTCTCAAATGTATTGCGTTTGCTATATGTTAATTTTATTTTAGTCACCAAGAAACTTATAATAACAGTTTTAAAGAACCATGCTTAGAAGAAAAAAACCAGAAAGTAAAACAAATTTTGCGAACACTTTTACTCGAAAACTTAATAATACAAAGCTAATACTGCTATATTGTACAGAAAGTTTAATGAAAAATGATTTACGATCACGTAATGTAAACGATAAATTTAAAGTACATTTCGAATACAGATAACTTAATGAACAGAAAATCCAAATAATTTACGGTTTGTTTATGTTCGTAATTGAATCAAGTACAATACTAATATAAATGGAAAATTTTAATTTATCTCCCGATGCTCCTTAGTAAGCAAATGCGAAATTCGTTCAGGAAAACAAATTAACATATATTTCGAACGAAGTTTCAATTATAGCAGCTACTTTTGGGTTAAGGTAAATGAAGCAATATACTAGGGTAGGATATCATTAAATGTGAATTTTTTTTTCGCAATCCGACACTACTCACATAGGATGTACCAGACAAGTTTTCATTTTAAAAAATGATTTTACTTTTTCACTCACTACATTAATGTAATATTAATGTTTTTTTTTTGTTTTTATTTGATTGCTTTGCATAAAATGTTTGCGGCGATTCAAATTTTCCATTTAAAGTAAAACTCTATGAATCAGAAATTTATCTTTAAAAATGAGAAAATATGTTCTGCTTGATTGCTTTTTTTAACACTACATATCTGAATGTATCAATGCTTGAAAAAGTCAGTCTTGTAAAGAAATTTATGAAGAATCATGGAGAAAAACGACGATAGTCACAGATAATCGATAATAGTTATTCATTGTTGACTTTCATTGTTGTTTTCCCTTGATACCGCCAATTTTGAATTTTAATTTTTCAAAGGAATTTTATCACTGTTCACCTTTATAGCTATTTTCTATTGTGATTTCCAAAGAATTTTTAATATTCTTTTTGCTTTATAACAACGTTCAACTGTGTTTTTTCAAAGGACAGTCGTCGGTCTGCCCATCTTTATAATTATGTTCAACAGTATTTCTTAAAGAATTACGTTCGTTGTTGTGTCTATCCGAGGTTTCTAAATTTTAATACTCGTCTTAAACTAATAAAACTCGCTGTCATATCAAATAATAAATAAAAGATGGGCTATTATCTTTTTTCCTTATGACTCTTCATATGTTATCATTAACGTATTAATTTTATGTGAATACTAGTACATAACAATGAGAGACTAACCATTTAAGAAAATTAACTCAATTTATTTCAATTTTCATTCCAATCGAATAATACTCTCAAATGCATTTGCGTTTGCTATATGTTAATTTTATTTTAATCACCAAGAAACTTAAGGGGTCCTGAGCTTCAAAATTTTTGAAATTTTAATTTTTTTAGGTGTTAAACTCCTATTTTTTCTGAACATTTTGATATGATTGTTTCCTCGAAATTCCCATTAGAAAAGAAATTATGGCTTTTAGAATTTTATTCACTCAATAGCTGAAGCAAACTTTGAACTTTTTTTCCGAAACTTTGAAGTTATTTTTCTCCAAATGATGTATTTGGGCATAACGTGCAGAATATCTAAAAAATTAATATTTTTTCATGAAACTTTCAAAACATATATTTCATGTTAGTCTGTATAAACTGATCGTAAAATTTAATTCTTATTGTTAAAAATAATATATATATATATATAAATTCTGAATAATGAAATACAGTATGGTATTGTTTATATTAGGATGTGTGTAGGAATGCAGTTGATACATTTTAATTCATTAGCATGTATTAGGTTCTACTTATTGTGACATTTGTATAATCATAATAGTTTTTAAAATAAAATAATAGATGGCAGCACCATAAATTTTGTATTTTTAAATAGCCTCTATTAAAGTCATAATTTTAATTTTTTACACTAGATGGTAATTAACGCTGAATATTGGCAATGTTGTAAAATTGTTATTATACAATTTAAAATTGTTTTTAGGTATTATAAATAATGTAATTATTTTTTATTTATATTATATTAATTTTATTTATCACACTATTTCAACATGAATTAACTGACTCCATAGCTTTTAATTTCTGTGTTAACTGTTTTATTCACCTTAATCTTATCATGCTTTTTGGATTCAATGTGCAGGAATATATTTTGAAAATCTACTGGGAATTAATACGATATGTTTTGAACATTTCTATTGCTATAAAATAAATATTTAATGGGTTGTAGTTTTTTTCCATTTCATGCCATTTGATAATGTTTTGTATTCATCTTGAAACTATTATTTTGATTATATTGGTTGTTTGAGTACAGGGGAAATTTTTTTTTTTTCAGCTTATAGCTTTTTTCCCACAGAAAACAACCGATTTGCTTATATCATTGAATTCTGTACTCTTGAAAACGTAATTCAATATATAAGTTTTTCAATTTTTTCGGAATCCATATTCTTCTTTTTTTCTTTCATGTTAATTCTTGTAATTAGGTATACGGTACTTTATTTTACACATACAGTTCTATATTGTTGGTTTATGGCGTGTAGTCAATCATTCACAATATTGCAGTTTTTGATGATGGTTGGTAATGTTTAATTAATGGTTATATATATATATATGTGTGTGTGTGTGTGTGTGTTGAATTATGGCAACATTGGATTATTTTTCTAGTTGGAATGAAGTAACTGGCTGTCACGATATCAGTAGTGGATCACGTCCAGCAGTAATAGAGTAGTATAAGTTGTCAGAACAGGTAAATTCAATCCTGTTGTACAAGTATAACGAAGATTGGAATTCTGTCGTGTTAAAGACTACGACATTGATGCTATATGATGATTATCAGTCGACGAGTGAAGGCCATGGAATACATTTTTTCCGTGAAAGTTTCCCCAGAAATAATTGAGACAAAACGTAAAGTCAGCTCATCATTTTATTAAAACATCATTTGGCGGCGCAGTTTCCACCAAGAATATTAGCCATCGCTTCATAGTAATAATTTAGGGAGTAAGCAAGTTGTAGATAATCGAATACGTGGACGGTGACCAGGGGGTGGTATGAAAAATGGAAATACGACTAGAATCTACACTAACACAGCGAGCATTGGCTTTTTGTGCGTCAAGTGCAGGAATAGAAATATGACATAGGTCGTGCTCTCAACCAATTAATAATTAAGAATACTACGTCATGGAAAGAGTGCGGACAGAGCGAGTGGATGAATTTGAACGTAAAAAGGATAACCCCGGAATACGCGCGGGAAAATAAAATGGAAGCTAAAAGAACATTCTAAAAGGAAAAAAAAAGAGCGGAAATGGAACATTTAATTTATGAATACTAAAAGCGTAAGATTTAAGTAATTTAGACAAGTGAGACATTAAATTAAAGGGAATTTAACAGAATTAACGATAGAGGTTATTTAAGAATAAGGATTTAGTGAATATAAAGTAGTAATTTAGAATAAGATAAGGAAATCGCGGAATTAGATCTAATAATGTAACATATATATATATTAGGTGATTATATTGTTGAAATTTTCAAAATTTTGTATTAGGTAAATACAACTTTGTATTAAATATATAAAAATACTTTAAATACAAACTTATTTAGATTAAGGGTAATTACCATAGTCTTAAGTATAATTAGGAACGAAAATTTTCATTCTAGTTGCAAAATATATTTTATAATCCTGCGCATAAGCTGTTATACCAATTTTCTGCTCCACAAATGTTTGACATATTTAGAGCGCTCTGTAAACACTATCCCTTTATCTTGTAATTTTTTAAATGAACAAAATGAAAGAACATACTTAAGTCTTTCATCCCAATAAAAATTGTGCTTTTAAATCATATACATTTTACGATATTAAATGCTAAATATGGTATCTTTTTTTCATTTTTTCCAATTTTAAGAATCCTGAGACCCCTTAAAAGAACATTTTAAAAGAGCCATGTTTTTTTTCTTTAACAGACAGTAAAATTAATTTTATAAAGACTTATAAATCGAAAGCTTATTAACACAAAATTAATACTCCTATATTGTACAGGAAGTTTAATCAAAAATGATTTAAGATAACGTATTGTTGCAGATAAATTTAAAGTATTTCGATTTCAGTTTACTTAACGAAAAGAAAACTCAAATAATTTACGGTTTGTTTATGTTCGTAATTGAATGAAGTGCAATACTAATATAAATGAAAATTTTTAATTTATCTTCTGCTGTTTCTTACAAAGCAAATGCGAATTTCGTTCATGAAAACAAATTAACATTTGATATATTTTGAACGAAGTTTCAATTACAGCAATTGATTTTGAGATAAGGTTAATGAAGCCGTATACAGTGTGGGACATATTTAAATCGGAAATTCTTCTCTTAACCAGGCACTACTCACATAAGATGTACCAGAACAGTTTTCTTTTTAAAAAGAGTTTCTCTAAATAAATCTCTAAATAAGTGTAATTATATATTTTTTTTAGACTTCCCAACATAGTTGAAAAATGTTTGCGAATTTCGTTTGTTTGTCCATCTGTTTGTCCGTGCTCTAACTCGCGCAAATATAGTCCGACTGCCATGATATTGATATGTGTTATTGGGTTTTACTATGGAATGTTTGGTATTGAAAATTAAGTGTGTAGCATGTACGGTTCATTTACAAGGACACTCAAAAGAATTTCGTTACATTACGGTGTCTATATGAGGTGAAATCGTTTGCTGTGTATTTTAGTAATATTACTCTATTTAAAACATATTGAAATTGATATATATATCACTGAAGTGTACTACAAGGTTCTTACGTGTTAATACAAGGAACGTGGTGAGCATAGAATTTATTGTTCTTTTACAAGAACACACAAAAGAATTTGGCTACAAAAGAAAATGAACAATACAGTAGAGAGCCGATTATCTGAACAAGTCGGGACCGACTCTAGTTCGTATAAGCAAAAGTTCGGATAAATGGACAGACAATTTAAGGGATGTTCCTGGCTATACTAAAACTTTCACACTTTTTCCAGGCATAGGACTGGCAGCACTACCAAGTGCTGCCGTGTTTTAAATATTTTTTTAGCTTACTTTTTTTATCGTTTAAAATTTTCTTACTCTCTTTTTATCATTTTCTGAACTCCAGAGATCCTTCCATTTAAGCAAAAGAGCTTTCGATTGTTGTTTGCTTCAAAGAAGGCATTCTTTTCAATGCTGCCATATCTCGAATTCTTCTTAAATACGTTAGTTGAATAGGATTAGTGTTCTTCTGCCGTTCAAGCCATTTCATAGCTGTTTCTAAACATTCAAAGGCTTCGTTATGTGATGGACCTGGGTCATTTCTAGAGAAATCGTTTTAATTTTCTTTCATTCCATCCTCTTTCCTTAAGTCTTTTATTTTTATTCTCTTGTTATTGCTATTAACGATACACTAATCAGGGATTCAATTTCGCATGCGAAGTCTGAAGTAGAAAAAAAAAAAAAAAATAGAGAAATAGGGTGTTTGGATAATCGGAAGTTCGGTTTAAAACATTTTGAGAGAAATAGGCTGTTTGGATAATAGAAAGTTCGGTTTAAAATTTTTTTTGAGAGAGATAGGCTGTTCGGATAATTGGAAGTTCTGTTAATTGGAATTCCGATAATCAGCGCTCTACAGTAATTGAACTATTGAAGCCTACGAACAAGAAATGGTGGAAGTGTGTCTTCAGTTGTGGTATGCGTTTTTTAATTTAATTATTTTTTAACTATTACTTGGTGTGCATTAATTCTATAGATTATAAAATTGCTGCACAAATTTTTCAACAACATCCGTTTATTGACGGAAATTGCTGAATGGAAATTTTTAACTATGCGTTTAACTAAACTAACTTTTAGCATACTATGTAGCAGGGTTGTGCAAAATTTTAGTTAGATTAATGATTGAAAATTAACGATTAATTTTTTAATCATGACTAAAGATTAACCGATTAAGCTTAGTTTCAATCCAACTCATAGACTAACGATCAGTGATTATTTTAATGTAATCAATGCTTTTATTACGATATCAATTCAATCCTACTCTTATACTGACGACCAATGATTATTTTGATGTAGTCGCTTGCTTTTTTACGATTAAATCAATTCTCAATCTAAATAGTCAATCTAATTAGTCAATCTAATGAAAGATTTATGATTAAAAACTTCAAGTATTGTTCTGGCTTTGGGACCTTTATTAACCATTTGGAAAAATGGTTATTGTTCTCGTCAGGGTAGGAAATGAAAAGCATATCTGACGGTTTTTATTGGTTTAATCCGCATTTTATTCGTTTTGTGATTGGTTTATACGGTAAATTGTATTTTCCTTTGCTTTCAACAGAGCTGGATACCTTCTGTTGCCACTATGACAAAAAAGTAATAAAAACTACAAAAAAAAATTAATAACTCAGAAACATATTGAGATACAGCTTTCAAACAAATTGCATTTAAAAGTACATTTTTTCTCTATCCGACGGTGTAAAAAGTAATATTGTCGGATGTTTAGAAGTTTAAGAATGAAATTTCATTTAAAATTGGTAGTCAGATTTCTTGGAGATCTGACGATGGAAAAGCCTTTTTACGAACAGCCAACGAAATGCTCGGATAATATGTAAGTTTCAGGTGGATAATAACTAATGAAAATGAAAGAAAATGAATTACAATTTCTGCCAAAGAGTTAATTTTAATTTGTAAGATTTTCACGTGCAAAAGAAAAATGGAATAAGCCAATTATAATAATAATAAAAGATAAATAGGACTGGAATGAATACATATAAATATTTCACACCAAATACAAGTCGCAGGCGATTTTTCTCGCTTGGAAGTTTTACGTGTAATAACACTATTAATGTTTAACCCTCTGTCTACCAGAAGGGTCCAATGGACCCGACATGTATATTCAAAATATCTATTCAAACCAGAAAATTTCTTCAAAACAAACTAAATGTATAAATCAGACAATAATAAGTTAAATAAACAAATTAAATAGTTTTAAGTAAAAATTCTGGTGTAGAATGTTTTTATAAAACTTGAGTAAAATTTCCGGTAGTTCTAGGGTTAATTCATGGCGTACGTAATGTATGATCAACTCCGTGCGATTTTTTATGTCTTAAATTTTAGTCTTTGAAAAAATCATTTTCCAAATGGTCGTTGTAATTTGTTAAATTGCTTTTTTTTAAATTTATTTTATCTTTTTTTCAAGCTTTTCTGGTTTAATCATACTTGATCGCTGCTAGGGTCCTACATCGGGTCTTGTCTTCTTGGACCGGGTTGTCTTTAAATATTTTGGATTTGTTTCGAGTTTTCTCAGATTCGTAAATTTGGAGTTTGTGCATACTGTTACTTTCAAACTGCATATGCTACGTCTTTAAAAAATTAACTAAATATGCGTTTCTTTATAGTCTACATGCTAAAAACAAAAAAAAAAAAAAAAAATTCACCGATTTTGGATTTTTATTTTATTTTATTTTATTTTATTTTATTTTATTTATTTATTTATTTATTTATTTATTTATTTTTTTTTTTTGCACTTGAAAAAGGTTGAAAAATATTTTCAAATTTTGAAATTTGTTTATGTTTTGTGCTAAAATTACATTTTAAACAATGCTTTTTGTGTATACTTTGGTTTTAATTAATAAGTAGGTGTGTTATGATTCTATTTTGTCCAAATTTGCTTTCTATGTGCATAATTTAGAGTTTTATCATGCGCGCAGCACTTAAAGATTTTAATTTCCGCATTAGTGAGATGAATTATTAAATTTAAAATCTTAATATTAATATTGCATACATAGCATTTATTTTTTTGAATAATATAGTTAAGAATACATACTTTAGGCAGAAAGGAGAAAAAATGATCTTAATTGCATATTATTTGTATTTTGGTACTTTGAAAAAGGTGATGTTTTTTATCGTTCTGACAAACTCAAAGGTCCTGATCTCCCTTAACTGTTCACTCTTCACTGTTTTGTACACTCTTTATATCAATCTTCAACAGTGGTTTTTCAAAGAATTTTTATCATTCTTTTTGCTGTATACCAATCTTCAAATGTGTTTTTTCAAAGGTAATTCATCGTTCTTTCTCCTTTACACTTTATTTACAACTGTATTTTTTTTTTTTTTTTAAAGAAGTTCAAATCTCAAAGTCATATCAAATTTCACAAAAGATGGACTATTATAATTCTCTCCCACGAGTCTACATATCTTATCATTAACGTATTAACTTTATGTGAATACTAGTGATAATGGTTCAGAACAATTAGGGACTAACAATTTATGAAAAAGAACTCAATTTATTTCAACTTTCATCCAAACCAAATAAAACTAACATATATTGCGTTTGTCATATATTACTTTTCTAGCAGTCACCAAGAAACTTATAATAACATTTTAAAAGAACCATACTTGAAAAGACAGTAAGTAAAATACAGACAGTAAAATTAATTTTTGCAAAAACTATCAACTCGAAAACTTATTAATGGAAAACTAATATTGCTATATTGTACAAAAAGTTTAATCAAAAATGATTTAAGATAAAGTATTGTTACAGATAAAATTAAATTATCTCGATTTCAGCTTACTCAACGAAAAGAAAACTCAAATAATTTACCGTTTGTTTACGTTCGTAATTGAATCAAGTGCAATACTAATACAAAGGAAAATTTTAATGTATCTACCGCGGTTCTTTTCTAAGCAAATGCGAATTTCGTTCATGAAACAAATTAACATATGATATATTTTGATCGAAGCTTCAATTACAGTAGGGGTGCACAACCTTTTTAAGAGAAGGGCCACTTACAAAAATGTCTGGGTTGTCGAGGGCCACATCAGTAACACGGAGAGAATTCTATTTCGAGGAGGTGATCTGTGGTCTATAATCCGATTTAAAAAATATGGTTTCAGATGGGGGGGGGGGGGGTTACCCATCTACGTTCCGCTACCCAGTCAACATATCCAATTCAGTTGGTAAGGATAAATCAACACTATTTATGTTTGCATACATAACAGGTGTAAGCATTACTTTCAAGAAGCGATAATATTCCTTGATTTTATTCGGCAGAGTAAATTTTGTTTTCTTAAAAGTGCTAAAAAACAAACATAGGCATGAAAGTGGCTAGTGCCAAAAATAACGTGAACTTTACGAATGTAGGAGGGGGGAGAAGTCGATCAACAAAATTTGAGATTTTTCAGTTCCTGATCGACAAAATTCGTGATTTTTTCGCTCCCGATCGATGAAAGTCGCTATTTTTCTTCGCCCAATCAAAAAAATTTCATATTTTTCCGCGCGTCGTTGACAAAATTCGCGATAATTTCGTGTCCGTCCAACAAAATTCGCGAGTTTTTGGAGCCCGACAAACAAAACTAGCGATTTTCCATTCCCAATCGACGAAATTTGCAATTTTTCTGCTACTGATCGACGAAATTCGCGATTTTTCCGCGCCCGATCAACGAAATTCGCGGTTCTTAACTGATTCTGACGACATTTGCAATTTTTAGCCGCGGCAAATGGACGAAATTCGCGATTTTTTCCTCGCGATAAACTGACGAAATTCGCGATTTTCTCCTCGCGTTAAACTGACGAAATTCGCGATTTTTTCCTCGCGTTAAACTCACGCAATTCGCGATTTTTTCCTCGCGTTAAACTCACGCAATTCGCGATTTTTCCGCGCCCGATCAACGAAATTTGCAATTTTTTCCCGCGGCAAATGGACGAAATTCGCGATTTTTTTTTCGCGTTAAACTGACAAAATTCACGATTGATCCACAGCCGGCCAGCGAAATTTTCGATTTTTCGGAGCCCGATCGACAAATTTCGCGACTTTTTCGTAGCTGATTAACAAAATTCACAATTTTTCCGTGCCCGACAAACGAAATTCGCGATTGTTCGGATCCCGATCCTCAAAACTCGCGATTTTCCGTAACCGATCGACGAAATTTATGATTTTTCCACGCCTGATCGGTGAATTTTGCAACTTTTCCGCGCCTGATCGATGAAATTTGCGATTTTTCCGCAGCTAATTGCCGAAATTTGCGATTTTTCCTCGCCCGATCAGCGAAATTCGCGTTTTTTTCTCGCTATAAGCAGACTTTTCCGCGGCCGATCAACAAAATTTACATTTTTTCCACGTACCATCAATAAAAATGACGAATTTTTTGTGACCGATCAACGAAATTTACGAAATCGATCGACAAAGCTCGCGATTATTCAGTGCTCGATCGAAAAAATTCGCGATTTTCTCATGCCCTATGAACGAAATTTACGGTTTTTCCGCGCCTGATCAACAAAATTCATGATTTTTTTTCGTGTCCGATCAACGAAATTCGCGATTTTTCCGAGCCTTATCGACAAAATTTGCTATTTTTCCGCACCCGATCAACGAAATTCGCGACTTTTCCGAACCCGATCAACGAAATTCGCGATTCTTAACTGACTGGCGAAATTTTCAATTTCCCCCCGGCAAATTGACGAAATTCACGATTTTCCCCCGCGTCCTATGAGCAAAAATTGCCATTTTTTCCAGTTATAAATTGACGAAATTCGCGGGCCACACATTAGCCCATCGCGGGCCACAGGTTGTGCATCCCTAAATTACAGCAATTAGTTTTGGGTTAGGGTAAATGAATCAATATACAGGGTAGGACACAATTAAATCAGACAGGTTTTTCTTAACTCTTTATTTCCCACATAAGGATACACCAGAACAATTTTCCTTTTTTTTTACTTATTTAGTGTTGGTTTTGGGGGCACACAGAGTTAGAAGAATAGCTCGACATAAACATTTATAAATACTAACACGAAAACAAATATATATACATAGCTCAAGTGCGACTAAGCACTGACATGTTTTTAACAGAACTGAATAATCTCGCTCGCAGAGCGGATTTGGAGAAACGTCACTGTATGCGCATGCGCTGAAAGAAAAGGGTAAGATAAATGGACGTTGTATTCCAACATTTAGTCTCTAAATAAGGCAAATGTGTATAATTTTAATGGTTTTTTCGTTTGGTTGCTGTACCACTGTACATTGTATTGCGAATTGGACAATAGAGTGATAATTCTTCAACAATTTTCACGCACAAGATACATCGTTATACTATCGTTATACTAACAATACATTGTTAAGGCCAAAAAAAAAAAAAAAAAAAAAAAAAATCTGCTAGTGCATACAAGAATCTTGTTACCAGTAAAAAACAATTTACCCCTCTCCCTTCTCCGTCACTCCTGCACCTTATAGTTGCCAGTTTTTTCCAGATTTTGAAATTTAAACGGATTTACAAAAGCACATTTATTTTATGAATTGGTTGAAACATATTCTTTCCTGAACATAGTAATAACACATTTTGAAACCAAAGTGTTAACAAAGCCGTAAAAAGAGACTGCGGGTCCCGGTAATGTTTCCAATACGGGCCCAAAGATGATACAATAAAACCTCCTTAGACAGAAATGCAAATGACCATCGGAAAATTCCGTTTTAAACAGGTTGTTTTAATCTTAAAAATTACTTTTCTTTGACGGGGGTGAGCTGGACCATGATTATTTTTTAGTTTATAGCAGGATTCTGTTATTAACAGACTTCACTACATTGGAAAATAAATTTGCTAGATAGTACCTTTTTAAAAAATATATATAATATTTGCTTAATTTTGTTTAAAGAATATTACAGTTTATGATGAATTTGTAACACTTTTACATCTAAAGATTTTCAATACAAATTTTAAATATAATTAAATTTTAATTGAATTCATCGGTTATTTTTAAATGAAAAAGTTAAAAATATGAAAGAAATAAAATGTGAAACCTCAACTTGTGGCTTTACCCAACTTTCCACCTGATCCTTGTTCGCGCCTCTGAAATCAGTCACATCATTAAAACAGGAGTGCCATTTCAAAACGTTCTTGATACCAAATGAAATTTCAAATATTTGATACATACACAGAAGTACGGATCCTGAGCCCGGCCCGTAAAGACGTTCTTAGCAAATTGTAACTTTTGAATTTTATTATTTCTTACTAATACTTTAAAATTTTGACATAAAAAGTATGGGTCTACTTTTCTGGTATTTTAAAAAACACGGGATGGAATCCAGCCCTGTAAAATAGACGGTTTCTGGTAATTTGTTCCGCCTCTACCTTCCTAAGTACGACACCGGCCTTAACTCTTCCACTCGGTTAATAAATTAATTTATAAAGACTAGGGGGCTCTGCCCCCTACGAGCTACGCTCGTCAACCCCCGTTCAGACACCGCAGACTCTAACAGCACGCTAATTTGATCGCCTTTAAAAAGATTTCGGAAGATTGAATTATAATTTGAATCTGACAATTATAATCTGACGTAATTTTCACCAAACTTTTCTTTCTCTTTTTAATATTCACGTCAAAATACTTTTGTTAGAAATGAAATATTATGATCATCTTAAAATGTCAAGTAAATGTCTCGCGCAATTTTTAAATTAAAACTGTTTTGCAATATTATTTTTTGTTCATTTTACGTAATAAGTGTAATATGACGTAAATTCTCCTATTTAGGACTTCTAACGCATGTTACTGAATTTATTATTTTACAATATTCTTTCTCATTTAAAATTCACGTGTAACTATAGTTTTTATGACGTAATTTTCAATGAGTTCCTGCTTTTTATATTTTTTGTTTATAATAGTCACGTTTAAAATAAATTTTTAATTTGAAGCAAACATTACTGTTTGCGCTGTTTATACAGCTGGCAACAGTTTAAATTAATACAATTTTCTAAAATTTGTAAAAAATATCTCTCGAAATGCTGAAAATTTGAATTTAAAACCGAAATAAAACCACGAAAAATTATTCAAATTAAAAAACTAGCTGCAATCTGCACACCGGGAAATTCTGACGCATAAAATGATCTAAAAATGATTAAATTCCTATGTACAGTTTTTGTTCCTATAAAACTTTTTTAATGGAACGATTTTGTCCAAATTTGGCATTAAATATCTCTTAAAATAATTCTTCGATTTGAAAACTGTCTGCATCAGCGTGTTTATCAAACATTTTTCTATAATACTACCGATTTTCATATTTTTGTATGCAACAGTTTTTTTAATATTAACGAAGAAAGACCTCCGGTCACAAAAAATTAAAAACCGGCGGCGGCGGCGGCGGCGGTGACAGCGGTAGTTACTTTTTTTTAGAATAGAGAGATAATTTAAATTAAATTTTTCAACGAAACTGAAAAAAAATACATACACTAAAATGTATTTACATTTATAACGTCTTAAAATACAATATGTACTTGACTTGCTGATGGCAATCTGACGACTTGTTTCTCTTATAGTTATTTTGGATGTTTCGCGATAACTTTCGAGTACTCTTTCTTGGTTTGTGAAGCTCGTTGCTGTTCTTGGTCTTTCGAAATGTTGTCTCTGAACATCCTGAACAGTTCATTCGTTTAAAAACTCATCTTTTATCCGATCAATTGTAAGTCGAGTAAGCGGATCTGCCTGAAACTCCCTGCAATATTGTCTTTGTACTTCTGCTACATTTTCATACTTCCAACAACACTTTAGAATATATTTTCTTTTTTCAAAATGCAATATTAGTCTTCTCATTATTTCCAATTAACTACACCTTGAAAATAAAGAAAAATCAGAAAGTTATGACCCGTTAATAATGAACAGTACCATTAAAATGTCAGCCTTGGTACTTTATTTTTTATAAAAATTTCTCCCACATGGCTCATTTTTAAAATTTTGGATTTTGCTAAAATCATTCAGTGTTGATGCTTTCAGTTGCCAGATAAAATATTTTGATTGTCATTGGCGATCAGGCAACTGCATTTGTCGAGCCATGGTTAAAGCTGTTCTCAAATCCAAACTGTCTACTTTCTGACAGACTTTTAAAAATTAATTTTTATTGTCAAACGTATCAAATGGGCATGGGCAGGTATTCTTATTTAAAAACTATGAAGTCGAACAGTTTTTACCGTTTTTCGAAAGAGGCAGAAGATTTTTTCAAAAAAATATTGCCAAGTAGGGGTTTTGAACCGAATTTGTGGACCCGACAGCGCTGGAAAAAGGAGAAAAACTGCCTTTCTGATACAATAATAACTTATAATTTAAGATGTAATTCATTTATCGAAAACTGAAAAACAAACCCTCTTCGATAAAAATAAATTATTATGCCTGCAAGTATCATGTTTTTATGTTTAAAAATAAATTAGTAAATGTATCTGAAAGCTTTGCGTTATTAAGCGTGTGAAAATATTTTTGTGAGAACCGCCTTAAAAATGTTTATTAGACATGATAAACACAAAACTTAGGCAACGCAAAGGTATTCGAGTCAAAAAGGAACAAAGAAGTTTGATGAGTTATATCTGGTTATAACAACAAGGTGCTGATTAGTCATTAAGACCTCCATTATCTCCGAATAAGCCAATAGATGCGCTAGAACTTGCCCGTGGCAAGAATTATAGTGAAAGTGGGGGGGGGGGGTAACTCAAGAGGCAGCATTTGGATCTCTCTCTTTATGTGTGTGTGTGTGTGGAAGAGATGTAGTTTCTTTCAAACCAAGGGTTTTATATTTATGAAATTTACTTCCAAATAAAACTCACAATGTAGACAACATGAATAAATTTGACAATAAGTAGATTACTTTCTTTCCTAGAATCGGGTAAAATATGTTAATTTGTTTTTTAATATTTATTTTTTAATTTTGTTTATTCTTGATTCTTTTGTTATGGGCATTTGTCTATACTCCTATTATAAAGAGGAAAAAATTGTTTATTTGTCGGAGGTAAGCTCTGGAACTACCGAACCGATTCCAAAAGTAATGGTATCAAAATGATGGTGTTAGTCCAACTTAGAACATAGGCTATATCTTATGTTGGTGCCACTACCCCAAAAGGGGTGTAGGAGCAAAAAACGTTCTAAAAATGCAATTTTAGCGTTACTGAAGGGCTTAGAAATATGATATTTTGAATATTAGTTACTTATAAGCTATAAATGATGTCTAAGAACAGTTCTTAAACAATTCGAAATTTAAAAGGGGTGAAAATTCACAAAAAGCGTTCTAAAAAACGTTCTAAATGGTAGTTTCTACACAATCTCAGGAAATACCAAACCGATTTTACAAATATTGGTGTCAAAATGATGGTGACAACGCTTGCTAGATAGGCTATGCTTTATGTCGGTGTCACTACCCCAAAGGGGGTGTAGGAGCAAAAAACGTTCTAAAAATGCGATTTTAGCGTTACTGAAGGGCCTAGAAATATGAAATTTTGAATATTAGTTACTTATAAGATATAAATGATGTCTAAGAACAGTTCTTAAATAATTCGAAATTTAAAAGGGGTGAAAATGCACAAAAAGCGTTCTAAAAAACGTTCTAAATGGTAGTTTCTACACAATCTCAGGAAATACCAAACCGATTTTACAAATATTGGTGTCAAAATGATGGTGACAACGCTTGCTAGATAGGCTATGCTTTATGTCGGTGTCACTACCCCAAAGGGGGTGTAGGAGCAAAAAACGTTCTAAAAATGCGATTTTAGCGTTACTGAAGGGCCTAGAAATATGAAATTTTGAATATTAGTTACTTATAAGATATAAATGATGTCTAAGAACAGTTCTTAAATAATTCGAAATTTAAAAGGGGTGAAAATGCACAAAAAGCGTTCTAAAAAACGTTCTAAATGGTAGTTTCTACACAATCTCAGGAAATACCAAACCGATTTTACAAATATTGGTGTCAAAATGATGGTGACAACGCTTGCTAGATAGGCTATGCTTTATGTCGGTGTCACTACCCCAAAGGGGGTGTAGGAGCAAAAAACGTTCTAAAAATGCGATTTTAGCGTTACTGAAGGGCCTAGAAATATGAAATTTTGAATATTAGTTACTTATAAGATATAAATGATGTCTAAGAACAGTTCTTAAACAATTCGAAATTTAAAAGGGGTGAAAATGCACAAAAAGCGTTCTAAAAAACGTTCTAAATGGTAGTTTCTACACAATCTCAGGAAATACCAAACCGATTTAAAATATAATGGTGTCAAAATGATGGTGACAACGCTTGCTCCAAGATAGGCTATGTTTTATGTAGGTGCCACTACCCCAAAGGGTGTGTAGGAACAAAAAACTTTCTAAAAATGCGATTTTAGCGTTACTGGCCTAGAAATATGAAATTTTCAATATTAGTTACTTATAAGATATAAATGATATCTAAGAACAGTTCTTAAACAATTCGAAATTTAAAGTGGTGAAAATGCACAAAAAGCGTTCTAAAAAACGTTCTAATGGTGGTTTCTACACAATCTCAGGAAATACCAAACCGATTTAAAATATAATGGTGTCAAAATAAGGGTGTCAAAATGACGGTGACAACCCTTGTTCCAACATAGGCTATGTTTTATGCTGGTGCCACTACCCCAAAGGGGGTGCAGGAGGAAAAAACGTTCTAAAAATGCGATTTTTGCGTTACCGAAGGGCATAGAAATATGAAATTTGAAATATTAGCTACTTATTAGATATAAAGGACTTCTAAGAACAGTTCTTAAACAATTCGAAATTTAAAAGGGGTGAAAATGCGCGAAAAGTGTTCTAAAAAACTTTCTAATGGTGGTTTCTACACAATCTCAGGAAATACCAAACCGATCTAAAAAATAATGCCGTCAAAATGATGGTGAAAACCCTTGCTCCAACATAGGCGATGTTTTATGTCGGTGCCACTACCCCAAAGGGGGTAAAGGAGCAAAAAACGTTCTAAATTGCGGCTTTTGCGTTACGAAAGGGCCTAGAATCGTGAAATTTGGAATGGTAATTAGTTATAAGATATCAATGATCTCTAAGGACATTTCCTAAAAAAATCGAAATTTAAAGGGGGTCAAAATGCGCAAAAAGCGTTGTAAAAACTTTCTAAATTGCGATTTCTATGCAATCTCAGGAAGTACTGAACCGATTTCAAATATAATGGTGTAAAAATGATGGTGACAGATCTTGCTCCAAGATAGGCTATATTTGATATCTGTTTCCACTATCCCAGAGGAGATGCAGAAGCAAAATGCGCGAAAAGCGTTCTAAAAACGTTCTAAATTCCGATTTGTCGGCAATATCTCAGGAAGAATGAATCTGATTTCAAACGTAATGGTAGGAAATTGATGCTGACAGCCGCTGCTCTAACATAGACGCTATTTTATGTCGGTATCACTATCACCAAGACGTTGTAGTAGCAAAAAAGCGTTCTAAATTTCGATTTTTGTGATCGGTAGGGGCTAGCAACTTAAAATTAGGCAAGGTACATATTTATTAGATATAAATGGTCTTTAAAAACAGTTTCGAAAAAATTGGAAATTTATGAAAAGCGTCCTAAAAACGTTCTAAATTGCGATTTCTACTCAATCTAAGGAAATACCAAAGCTATTTCAAAAGTAATGGTTGCAAATCAATGGTGACAGTCCCTGCTATAACATAGGTTATATTTTATGTTGCTGTCACTACCATCTGAGGGTTGCAAAAGCAAAACATGTTCTAATTTGCATTTTTGGCACAACTGAGGGGGTCTAACACTTTGAAGTATGGCATGGTATTTACTTACAAGATGCAACTGGTTTCTAAGAACAGTCGAAAAAAAATTCCAAATTTTAAAAAAATGAAGTGAGTGAAAAGCGTTATAAATTGCAATTTTTAAGCAATCTTGTAAATTACCAAACCGATTAAAAAAATAATGATGACAAATTTTGGTGATAGAACCTGCTCAAACATAAGCTATATTTTATGTCTGTTCCACTACCACCAGAGGGTTGCAGGAGCTAAAAACTTTCTAAATTGCGATTTCTGTCATACTGAAAAGGCTAGAAACTTTAAATATGACATGGTAGTTACTTATAAAATATAAATGTCCTCGAAGGAACGTCGAAAATAACTTCGAATTAAAAAGGGGTGAAGCGAAGGGGAGGTGCGAAAAGCATTCTAAAAAAGTTCTAAATAACGATTCTATGCAATTTCAGGGAATATAAACCGATTTTAAAAGTAATAGTGTCGAATCTGTGGTAACAGTCTCTGATCCTACACAGGCTATATTTTATGCCGGTGATTCTAACACCTGGGGTTCACAGGAACAACAAACGTTCGAAAAAAGGGCTTTAAAAGCTTTTTAAATTATGTTTCTGTGGAATATTAGGAAATAACAAACCGATTTCAAAATTAATGTTGGCAAATTAATGGTGACAGTTCCTGTTTCAACATAGTCCTTTATGTTGAGAGAGGTGGTAGGACTTGGAATTCGACATGATGGTTAATTTTAAGATGTAAGAAGATGGTTTCTAAAAAAATCAAAACTTCAAATGAATACTGAAATGAGCGTATTAATTGAGCATAAAAGTTTCAAAATATTTTCTAAATTATCATTTATTTAGTTTTATTTCATTTTATTAATTTAAGTCTCATTTCTGCCTAATACAGTGTAATAATGATGTTTAGTCAAACTGTGTTTTAAATAGTAATTTTTGAATTACTCCTAAATGTAATAAGTACCTTTTAATAAAAAAACCCTTTTAATAAAATAAAATATTACCTTTTAATAAAAAAAAATTTTAGTTAGTACCTTTTGATAAAAATTAGACATATAAATATCACTTGGCATATTTCAAATATTACGCGAGCAAAGCCGCGGGGTTTGCTAGTTATTGAATAAAGCTTATTTAAAAAAAAAAAAAAAAATTCTTTTATAAGTTAAAGTGTAAATCAATAATGGAATTTTATATTACCATTTCGGAAAGGAAAAAGAAAACAAAACAAGAACTAAAAATCAAGCATCAGGCATAGATTATGAATAAATTTCCAACTTTAACGAGATATTATTAAGAAGTTTTATTTTTTCATAAAATGAAATGACGTACAGATACATGTATAAGTATTTTAAATAAAATACATCGCAAAATATTTTCCCTCGTAGACCATAATATAGCGGAAATGTTTTGTGTGTCCCTGTACATTTAAAAACGCATACCACAAGTGAAATCGCATTTGCAACAACTATTGCTTATAGACTCTATTCAACAAAGTTATTTTGCATATCACTGTTAAATGAACGATAAATGTTATACACTCCATACTCTACAATAAGCATCTTGCAGTGCACCTCGATTTTGCATATCAGTTTCAATATGTTTGAAATAGTGACACATCTTTAAAATACATTGCAAATGGTTTTCTCCATAGAGCATAATGTAAAGTAAATTTTTGTGCGTCTTTGTAAACGAATTATAAATGTTACACATTAATTTTCAATAGTGATTACATATAGATACACAATATACAATAATATATAATAGTGATATGTAATACGTGATATGATATACAATAGGGATTAAAACCTTCTATAGTAAATCGGATTAATATATAACAATTGCATGCCAATTCGAGTATATTTACGCGAGTTAGAGCATTGACAGACGGCCAGACAAACTGAGTTCATAAGCATTTTTGAACAATGTTGGATAATGATAACACCAAACTTGTATTTTTTAAAGCAGCTACATACGTGTACTTGACCACTGCTGGTCACCACACGGTGCACCAGGAAAGGGCCACCACTGTATTTTTTTTTTCTAAATGTAATTTTTCTAAAGTATAAGTAAAGGTGGATTACTAGAAACCGGAAATTCTGCTTTTTCAGAATTTAGTGTCACCCACAGGTGAAAAAAAAAAAAAATATTACGAAACAATTTAATGGGTGTAGTTGCAATATCACGTCGTGCTTATTACGACATATTACTTGATTAGTATCACATATTTATCAGCCGCTGGTGATGTTGTATAGCAATCATACCACTTAGCACAAGCATCGCTAGTGGAGGTATCAACTCTGTGAAAATTTAGCAGCTGTAGAGCGATGATAATATTGGTATAGTCCAATCAACCTCTTATTTAATCATGATGAAAACAAGGCAGCGTGAGTGGTGAAAAAAGGCGTATGAAGAAATATGGGGTTTTTCCAATTAAACACATGGAAACGTAGTCATAGGAAAACTGTTTATTCCATCAGAACATACCAACACTAAACAATTCCCACAAGATGAGAAATCAGAGCATTCCAGTCGAGCATAAACTAGTTACTCATGCGAAATAGATGTTAATTCACGAAATGATTATTCTACATGGCTTAGGACACCGGGTAATAAATTAAGTAAACAATCCAACAGCACAAAAAAACTGTAGTTCTGAGCTCATGCTCGAACTATTTATTAGAATGCGCGGAGGAATTCCGATTGAAATGGAAACTTCAGGCTAACCCAACCAAAATCACGAACGAGCTTCCAAGTGAAACTGGGATCCGACACTCAGCCAATGGAGAGCGATCAAGAAACGTCACAGGAAAGAATCCCGGCGCCGCTAATGGAAGAACTTCGATGTGAAAAGGCTGGCGCCTAGCGGGCGGGAAAATGAGATGAAACAGAATAAAAATGTAAAAATAGCTTTTATAAACATTCGAAAAATAAGTAACTGCGTTCAGAACTTTACAGTTTGGCAGACGATAAGAATTAATGAAGGGATTAAAAGTTTAGATTACGTTTTGAAATAAAACTATTATTAAGATACGCGTTTTAAATTTATAGGAATTTAACTAGAAATAAATAATAGAGCGTATTAAAAAAAGGAAATAATGAATATGCCGGCAATTTAGAATAATTTAAATGAATAGTAAAAGTAAAAATCTTTTATATAACAATATCCCCCTCCCTAAAAACCGGTGATCTGGTGGCTCCGTGACCCACAAGTTCATTGGGGGAAAAGCATGAACTCGGATTACAATAGTGTTACCCGGTAGTCTGAAATTTTTCTCCAATTCTGTAAAAAACCAAATCAATAAGTTACTGCTTAAAGGCGAAACTGTGGGAATTGTTTTTTAAAATTACAAAGATAATATAAATATTTCTCCAACATGGAGTAAATTATATTCTAAATAATCTCCTCTTGTTTTACTAATAACTTATTACTTACAATATTAACAGATATTGACAATATTAGAATCGTTTAGGAGTTTTCTTAGGAATTTACATTCTTTCCACATCACGATTAAACATTAGTTTAATCTCTATAACTTAAACTCCATAACGTAGAAATTTTCCATACAATTCGCAAGTTATATAAATAAAAGGAAAAACATGAATATAATAAATTTAAAATTTATGCACAAAAATTTCAACTGAGTATCAATCTCCTACAGTTTTTTAACTGGGATGATTATTTTGTCCTGATACTATGCTATAGTCCTTTGAAATTCAATTATTGCTCATTTTTGACACAAGAAAAACTGTCAAAAAACCTAGTGCCATATGCACTCTATAGTATTGTATTGTTATGATAATAGCGGTACCATACTATTACCACTTTCCATAAATTCTCTAGTAAGTATTTTACTTTCATTATGTTCAGATGCTATCACAATATTTAATTTATGAGTATTCTCAGATATCTCATATATTGACTTCATTAATTCATAACACTTATTTTTCTTTATTACCTCTCTTTTATCTCAATATTCAATAATAAATTATCTATACTTTCTATCATACAAGATCATATCATGCAAGATCATATTTCAAAGTCATATTTTAATTCATCACTTCAGTAAATCATAATAAGAGATTATTGCACTCAATGATATTGGCTGGGTAAAAAGTTACATAGCATAAAAAGTAATCTCCTATCAATACTAGATTCAATAAGAAATGAAATTATACCAAGTCAAAATAAAAAAATAAAAAAAAATTCTGAAATTCTCCAGCAATATCATTGAAACAAAATCTTAACAGGTGTTTTTCGATATGTGTCGAAATATTTCGTTCATTTCCTACATGGTTATGCAATCTGTAAAAATAAATAAATAAATAAATAAATAAGTAAGCAAGAGAGAAACAAGTTGGGTTTGAAATCCAGGACACTTGCATAATCAACAATTATTCGCATAAATTCTATAATGTTTTAGTATTAATAATTATAGTTCAATAAGGGATATATATATATATATTTTAATCCAGTTAACATTTATTCATAGTTTACATATAACTTTAAAATTTATTTAATATTCTAATCTAATTCAATTCAATATAAGAAATTTTTAACTCAAATCAATTCATTTAAGCCCGCGTAAACAACTAATTTAAGTAAAACTTCAGCAGCAATGTTCTCGCGGATCCTTCGAGAACACACTGTTATATAGAAAAGCATTGATTGATTAATTATAATTTATTTAGTTACTTTTTTATTAATTTATGACTATTTAATATTAGGCCAGGGCTTTAACATTAGTTTGTTGTGAATTCTCATGGGATAATTTAAATTGATCTGGTGAAAAGTAGGGGCGCAATTTAGATACATGGACAATTTCCGTATTTCTATTTTGACTTTGCCTATCAATTCGAACATTTACAGGCGATAATTTGTTAAGAATTTGATAGGGACCAGTAAAAACTTGTGAGAGCCTTCTAGTATTGGGGTAATTGAACTCTTCATAAATTACAAGATCTCCTACCTCAAACTTTGGCTCTACATAATTTAGGTCATAATATTTTTTACTTTTCAAATGAAATTCATTAGTACGCGCTTTAGCAATTTTAAGGGCTTCATTCACAGGAGGGTAGTAATCTTGTTTTAGGGGGAATCGTAAGGTAATTGACCAAAAAATAAATAAGCAGGAGGGAATTTGGTTATGGAATGGGGCGTATTATTGTATTCACTAACCACTTCTGCCAAAAGTTTTGTCCAAGGGATTTTAGAGGTAGTAGAATTAACTTTACACTTTAATCTAGTAACTATTGACTGATTCACTCTTTCGCATTTCCCATTCGTTTGTGGGTTATGTGCTGATGTTAAACGTTGCTTAATATTGTGATTTCGAAGAATTTTTTTAAATCTAGATGAAGTGAAAGCTGCATTCCTATCACTCAACACTTTTTGGGGAACCTGTACATTGAAAATTTTGTTGAAACAGAATAATTGTTTAGGACATTGAATATTGAATACTTGTTTTAAATAATTAGTATAGGTTTCAGTAGTAACACTTTTTGATGGAAAAGCCCAGACATATCTAGTCGCGTGGTCTATTATGATGTGTAGATATTTTTTGGTGGAGTTATAGTAATTGAATCCTCCCACAGTATCAATAGAAAGACATTCAAAAGGTTTATCTGTGGTTGGCATAGCTTGTAGTAAGCCAAATTTTCTCTGTCTGGGTTTTTTATTTTTCTGGCAAATGTCACAATGTTTGACAAAATTAGTTATATCCTGAGTCATGTCAGGCCAATAATAATTAGGGGAAATTAAATTTAACATTTTTTGGATACCAGGATGACCAAATTTTTCATGAGCAACATTTAATATTTTTCTCCTTAAAGACATGGGGACTACTATTTTTCGAAATCCTTTCTTTCTAACTATTATAATCCCATTTTCATTTTGATAGTTTTTGGCCCATACATTATCTTTCTCCTGCATCTCTATAAGTTCTTTTACGTCTAGAAGAAAAGTTAAGGGTTGAAAATAATGTAAAACAGGGTTTCTTGACAACATGTCAATGTCAGCTTCGACATTTGTGGATCCTTTTCGTACACAATATTATAATCAAACATGCTTAACTTCAAAGACCATCTAAATAATCTACCTCTCAAATGCTTAGTATTCTTTAACCAAACAAGAGATGCATGATCAGTGTGAATGGTGAATTTTACACCATGGAAGTAATAATAAAAGTTATCTAAGGTGTTAATGATGGCAAGACATTCTAATTCAGTTATAAAATAATTCTGTTCATAACTTCTCAATCCTCTAGAATAATAAACAATTGGATGTAAAAACCCATTATTATCTGGTTGTTTAATAACTGCACCTACTGCCACCTGTAAGGCATTAACAAACATATGAAGTGGTAATGCAGGGTCATAAATTCTTAAGACAGGTTTAACAATTAAGGCATCCTTTAATTTCTGAAAAGAATCTTGGCAATTTGAATTCCATTCCCACAAAGTATTTTTCCTAAGTAATCTGTTAAGGGGGTGTCTGATTTTGGCATAATTATCTATAAATTTATGGTAAACATTAATTGATCCCAAAAATCTTTGGAGTTCTTTTACATTAGAAGGAGGTTTTAAATTTTTTATGACATCAATATTAGCATTAACTGGAGTTACAGTACCATTTTTGATTTCATATCCTAAGAAATTAATTTTATTTTGAACAAAATTGCATTTAGATAATTTAAGTTTAATATTTTCAAGCCTACATAATTCAAATATTTGGTTTAGATGTTGCAGGTGTTCTTCTAAAGAGGAGGAAAAAACAATTATGTCATCAAAATAATAACAAGCAAAATCAATTCTATATTTAGTGAGAATTCTTCTAAGAGTCCTATTGAAAATTGGGGGACCAACTTTGACACCGAATGGAAGAACATTCCACTCAAAAAGTCCAAAATTGGTTGCAAAAGCCAATTTTTCAGTATCTGCTGAGTGAATGGGGATGTGCCAGTAGCCAGAGGCTAAGTCCAAAGTGGAAAAATACTGAGCACGACTTAATTTATCAAGAATTCCATCTATACGTGGTAAAGGTTCAGCATCATTTTTCATTATTGCATTTAATTTACGATAATCTACATACATTCTAGTTTTCTTACCCTCATTGCGTTTCATAACTAAAGTAACAGGGGCAGAATAAGGACTATAACTCTCTTTAATTAAATCAGCAGCTAATAAAGATTAAACTTGATATGAAATTTCTTTTTCATCCACTGCAGAAGTGCGATAAGGCCTCATAGATATGGGTAGGTCAGAATTAAGCAAAACGCGCTGTTGTTCAATATTAATTTTTCCAACATCATATTTATTTTTGGAAAAAATGTCTAAATAATCCCTTATATTATCCCTTAACGTTTCATTTTTTATAGCATTTACCTCCCCAAGTAATTTAGAATCATTAGAATTAATTTGATCAAAAGATTGAGGAATCATGACATTACCATAATCGGGTTGCACTCTCTGGTACTTGGATATGAAGTAACTTTAATTTATCAATGGATATGCTTTGAGATCGATTTAATACAAGGTTTCCTTGTAATACTTCACATTTATTACAATCTATAACCAAGTTAAACTTAGAACAGGCTGGCAATCCTAGTATAGAATAATTTAAATCAGTTTTACAAAACAAAAATTTAATACATTTTTGCACATGACCTATTTTAAACAACAAATTACAAAATTGGTTTATTTCAACATTTCCTTTGGCTTGGCCAATAATAATAGGTGGAATATTTATAACTTTAACATTTAACAACTTAACAAATTTTAAACGTAAAATTGATATTGTAGAACCAGAGTCGATTACACAAGGTAACTCCTTGTTATTTACATATCCATTAATGATTAAATGTCATATATTATGACTAGGTTGTTGTTGTTCACTAGGAGGAGGAACATAAGATTGCATAGGTTCAACATTAAAAATACAAGTCCTCTCCCAGTGGAAAGCATCCTGTATACCCCTGTTCATACACATTCGACATGGTCGACTAGGATACTTATTTTGAAAATGAGTAGTAGGTAATCTAGGGCTAACAAATCTAGAATTTTGAGCATTAAGAGGGTTTTGTGGTCGAAAATTAGAATTTGTTGTTTGAAAATTCTGGTTTGGGTGAACCCAATGTCTAGGATCCTGGTTATTAAACTGGAAAGATCCACGATTTTGAGAATTATTCCTAACATTATGGTTGTTTACATGAGAGGTGGGAATGACTACTAGTTGTTTAGCCATTTTGTACCAATCTATGGTGCTCTCTGGAAGGTTAATAATCATATAATTTTGATATTCTGGCTTCAAACCATCCGTCAAACCTTGGACTATGATGGTTTCACATAAATGAAGTTGTCTACCAATCTCAATCTTTTTTCTGAAATAACTCTCTAATTCATTAAGATCATTTAGCTTCATAGAAGCAAAATCAGAAAATCTAGGAACTTGTACTTTTATAAACTTTTCTGAAAGAATTTCAACTATCTTACTGAAAGTAGTACACTCTAGACACTCATTAATGAACACTTTTAAAGCTTCTCCCTTCAAAAATTTAGAGATATTTTGCATTTTCCATTTTTCATCTTTTTTATCAGAATTGCATGCTTGATCAAAATGTTTCATCCAGGATTGTATATCCATCTCTGACCCTGGGTCAAAAGAGATGATATTTACTTCACTTTCACTCATTTTATCACTAGAGTTTTTAACAAATCCCGATCGCATTAACATAAAAAAGGGACAACTCATTTATACATGGATTCATTGTATAATCATAATAAATAATGTAAATAAACTTTAAATAAAATAACAAATGTAAATATTTTCTTTTCTAATAAATAATAACAGTAATACAACAAATATAACTAAGGAAATATGGTGAAATATAAAATAAACAAATAAATAAATAATAAATCTTTCAAAACTTACGACCTTGGGTTGTTTACAGACATCGTACTTTTCTATTCTTCCTATAACTTTTATTAACAGAAAACAAAATGATTTTCTTCTATATAGACGCACATTCAGGGTAAAATGCAGAATATCAAATCGTGGTTACCAGGTGTCATCGAAGGTTTCGATTGATTTCACAATCCCAGGGACACTTTTTTTTTCTTTTGAAGGTCTCTTTTTAGAAGTGTAGAGTAGAGTAGGTCGACATTAATCCTATGCCGGCTTTTTATTACGAAACAATTTAATTGGTGTAGTTGAAATATCACGTCGTGCTTATTACGACACATTACTTGATTAGTATCACATATTAATCAGCCGCTGGTGATGTTGTATAGCAATCATACCAACTTAGCACAAGCATCGCTAGTGGAGGTATCAACTCTGTGAAAATTTAGCAGCTGTAGAGCGACGATAATATTGGTATAGTCCAATAAAACTCTTATTTAATCATGATGAAAACAAGGCAGCGTGAGTGGTGAAAAAAGGCGTATGAAGAAATATGGGTTTTTCCCAATTAAACACATGGAAACGTAGTCATAGGAAAACTGTTTATTCCATCAGAACATACCAACACTAAACAACTCCCACAAGATGAGAAATCAGAGCATTCCAGTCGAGGTAAACAAGTTACTCATGCGAAATAGATGTTAATTCACGAAATGATTATTCTACATGGCTTAGGACACCGGGTAACAAATTAAGTAAACAATCCAACAGCGCAAAAAAACTCTAGTTCTGAGCTCATGCTCGAACTATATATTAGAATGCGCGGAGGAATTCCGATTGAAATGGAAACTTCAGGCTAACCCAACCAAAATCACGAACGAGCTTCGAAGTGAAACTGGGATCCGACACTCAGCCAATGGAGAGCGATCAAGAAACGTCACAGGAAAGAATCCCGGCGCCGCTAATGGAAGAACTTCGATGTGAAAAGGCTGACGCGTAGCGGGCGGGAAAATGAGATGAAATAGAATAAAAATGTAAAAATGGCTTTGATAAACATTCGAATTTTCTTCTGAATAGGGATGAGTATTCTTTTATAGCATCATTCATGTGACCATATTTAACTTTTTATGTATAAACAAAAAGCTTATTGTAACTTTATTTATGTAACATACAAATGTCACATGGCATATTTAATAATTTACATGTGTGCAAATTGATTCAACAAAATGGCTGTGCAGATTTTAAGACAAAAACATCACCTCAGTGCCCATCATCTCAGTCCTAATTATTAGACACTGATTATCATGTTAACAGACACTTTCTTCCATAAAAGTTTATTCTACGCATGAAATATACATCCTTGATCTCAAAACTCTACAGCATTTAAATGACAAAACATGTATTATAGTATATAATTGTATGTGGTAGTTGGTACATTAATTTTAAAAAATAAAAATTTTGGAATCAAATTGTCCGGTTTTCAGATATTGACCCATATTTGTTTATTGATAGTATTTTTTGTCAATTATTTGTTTATCTTTTGTAATTCATTATAGAATAAAGATATTGTCAGAGTATGCTGTTATATGCGTTCTATCCTTAAAAAAAGAATTAGCTTCTTTTGAATAACCGTTTGACTACGGACCAGAACTGGCTACTATTTTTATTATATCGTACCACAATTTACAAATTTTTTCTCTGTGGTAAATTACTTTCGAAAACATTTTACTATATGTGTATGGCAGAGATTACTTTTCAAAAAGGGGTAACGAATAGAATAACACAGTAGCCCACTGGCACGTATACTCATAGTCAAAGGCTTAATTAGAAATGGTAAAGCACCTCCAATGTTGTTAAATAAGATTTAAAATTAATATTGTAACTCAATTTAAAGAGATCGTGACAATACGTTTCTGATTATTTTTTTGCAGTATAATTTATGTATTGTTTGTTCCCATGCAATTTATTTTTGAACCAACAAGAAAAAAAATATATTATTTGTAAATGTTAAAAAGAAAGGGACTTTTAACGTTATGTCTATGGCATTTTTTATCTAAACTTTATCCTCAGGGTCTTTTGTCAATTTTTTGTGTAGCACAGAAAGGACTGGCATTGCCGCAAAATAAATACCTCAAGTTAAACTTGGGTAACAATTTCCTCGTGCGTTTAGATCGTCCCCTGCGAGGAAATAGGGTAAAAATTTTTTTAAAAACTGCCGTTTTTCATGTCCGTTTTTCTCTTCTGCCGCCTCCTGGCCTATGAGATGAAAAGCCCTAAATCACTTTCAATATTTTTCTCAATTATTTTGTTTATAGAATTGTGGTAATTATATAGCATGCAGTTCACCACATTGTAAGAGTGGATGATATCAATCAAATAATGTTTGAAAAATTAAATGACTTGATATCTTTGTGTGCTTACTATTCTTTCGAACCATAATTAAATTTTTCGTAACCTTTTCACTTTCTCGTCTTGCAGTGCAAAAACTATTGCTTATAAAAACTATCTAGTAGATAGAATTATAGATAAAATATAGAGATAAAATATATAGATAGAATTATGTATGATAAACACATTGAAGTAGACAGTTTTAAATCGGTGAATTATTTTAAGCACTGGTTAATGTTGGAGTCGGGTAAGAAATTTCAGTTACTTAAGTTTTATAGGATCAAAAGCTATACATAGCAGTTCAACCAAATTTTGCAGGCATATGCATGACTAGATTGTGGTGTGCAGTGTCCAATTATTTTTTTTAATTTGTCTAATTTTTTTAGATAAAAAAATTATTCAAAATTTCATTTCCTGAATAGATATTTAATACATATTTTGAAATAGCCGTTTTTTAACTACTGTTGCCAAATTTTGAAAATCCTAAATAATAATATTTTCAAACACCTTTCAATTGAAAAATCCATTTAGACGTGAATATTAAAAAATAAAGAAAAGTTTAAAGTAATTAAATTATTACGTGCGAAAAGCATTTAATGATGAAAATTACGTCATATTTAAAACGATTTTGTCTAAAAGAAAACTTTTCTTCTAGACTTTACAAAAATCCAGGAGGGAGCAAATTTTTTACTTAAACATTTTAAACAAGCTGATTTCAAATGTGCATATCATCTTTCTTATTCAATCACGAATACAGCCGTTAGCTATCCCGACATGAATAGATGCGGCCTGGAGAGCTAAAAAATTCCCCATGTCATAGGGAAATTAATGGTAAGTCGGTTACAGAATATCGCCACTGGTCATGATAGTATAATTCAGTCTTCCATAACAGAATATATATATATATATATATATATATATATATATATATATATATTAAACAGAGCCAATTGGCATGTTTTTAGAACCTGTGGGGTCTGGACGGAGGTTGGTCAGCGTAGTTTGTAGCGTTCAGAGCACCCTAGTGCTTGAAAAATGCGTAATATGTTAACATTGTGTGTGAAAATAGAAATTATAAATAAATAAAAATGTTATAATCGCATAAAAAGATATAAACATAATGAAATTAAATTAAATGGAAAGAATGAAATAATAATATGAAAAAACTTTTATCCTGCGACAACAATGAAAATTTTAATGAGATTGAAAGATTAGGAAAATGAATTAAAAAGAATTTAGAATAAAATATTTACAATGTGACAAAAATAAAATTGTTAACGTTTTAAAGTAGAAGGAATTTTTTATTACAATGAATTGATATTTTTGCATTAATTAGGAATTTACATAAAAAAATCATTTCTTTCAATTTATCTTTAATACTTTAGAAATAGAAATCATTGTACACAATAAAATAATATTATTGCAGCTTAATTTATTATTAACTGCAAAAAATTACTCCAATTAAAAAATAAAAATTGAATGAAATATTTTCTTCTCTGATTCTGTTAATTCCTTTTTAATGACATGTATGTTCCAGTAAGCGTTGTCTGTGAGTTTTTTTGAGACTTACATGTTTATCCAAATCCATGGAGTAATTAATTTTATTCTTAAAATATTAAAGGGATTCGTATTTTTATGAGTATAAATAAGCCTTTTGAAAATATTAAAGATGTACAATTTTTATTATTTTTTTAAGACTAGTTAATTAGTCTAATATTTATTTAAAAAAATGATATGGGTTTAATTCCTTATAAAGTTATCGTGTTGTGTTTTCCTCTAACTATATTAACCCTTAAATGCCTGATTTTTCAGAAATCATTGTAATTATGTTTTTCGGCTTTTATTTTTTAAATAAATCATGGGAAAAATACTTTAAAAAATCATATTTTGTTTTAAGTATGGTTTACGGGTAAAAAATAGTTTGTTAATAATCGGCAATACCGGTGTTTAATTCAAAAAAGAATTTCCTTGATAAAATTCTATAATATTAAACACACAAGAATTTTAGGAACTATAATAAGAAATAAATTTTACTTGCTCACTGCAGAACAAAATAGGGTATTTCGCAAGCTTCCAAACAAAACAAAAAGAGTAAGTAGCAACAATTGAAAAAATAAATCTATCTTTATTCTTAAAAAGCACAAATGTTGCCATCTACATGTTGAAAATCGATTTAATAATATTTTCAGAATGTATTTTATTGGCAACATAAAGCATTATAGCTTCAATATTATTCTAATAGTATTTTAGAGCCTAAATTGGGTATGTTGCCGAAAAGCAACACCCGGCATTTAAGGGTTACAAGTTAATGCATATGCATTTAAAGGAAATACATTAATGTATGGTTATTTCAGAATTGAAAACTGATTTAGTAGTATAAAAGAATAATATTTATGTAGAAAAGTATCGGGTAAAAATGAATTAAACTCTTATGTTTCTCAATATTGGGTGACCGCGCCAGTAGTCAATACCTCTCCAGTAGTTGATCAAATCTTTGAAATATTGCGTCATTTCAGGCGAAAATGAGTTTTACACGTGGCACTAAACATAATATTTTTGTTTGAATGTTGGAGCACCTGTTGTCACATTGTTGTCAGCTGCCTGCAGTAAGAGAAGTCAATTTATGATTTTATTTTATTAGAAATTGTAAAAATTCAGTTTTTTATTACTTGGAGACGATTACGGTAAGTTAAAATAATCCACTTCCATCTTGCTTATTTCAACTAGTAATACTTTTATAGGAAATATTGTTAATCACAGAATTGATTAATTTTCGGAAATTTATTTAGTAAATTATTAATTTATCCTCTGAGCAGTCTGAATAATAAGTTATAATGTATGAAATCCGATTGAAAAGTGATGAAGTTCTATGTTTCTTTATTCCTTTATTCGTATAATTTAGTCTGAATACATTCTACAGACAGAGTCATATGTTTCCATACAAATTGTTAACCTTCTGAGACCCCGCGTCCATTCTATTGGACATTTTTATTTTTTATGTAAAATATTTAATTTCAGTTGGAACTTGTAAATACTTGCTGGCCAAAATACTCGATAATCTAGTGCTGCTATCTGTACACCGAAAAAAAAAAATGCAACTAAATACGTATTTTAATGATTTGAAAGTAGTAGGAAACAAGAGAAAGACTGTTGACGGTAAGCAGACAGTTTTAACGCTAATTTATATATATATTTAAAGTATTTTGATATTAATGCAACATACATCTAATGTTAAGTGTTGTATCAATGAAATGACATCGCAGTTTAAGTAATCTAATGTATATTTTACAGAATAAACAACTTTTTTAATGATGTCCATTCTATTGGACGTTGGGTCTTCATCAGTTGTTTTTATTCATATTAGACTCTTTTTGTATATTGAAGAGAGACATTAGTTTTCACTTAAAAATCAACACAGTATTGAAACAAATAATAGATATAGAAGTAGATAATCTATATTCTTAAATAAATAAAAGAAATATTTAAATATAATCCTAAAAATATATATTTTTACTGATAAAATGCTTGTTCTAAATCAGTACATTGTTAAATTTTAGATTTCAGTGAATTTTTTTTTTTTTTTTTTTTTTGGCAGCATTTGGTAAATATTGATAATTAATCCTTTATTATGTTTTGTTCTTATTCTTAACTATTTTTGGTATTATTTTTCTGTTAGTATACTATTTATAATTGAATTAATAAATTTAATTATATTTAATTATTAAAAAAACTTTAAGAAAATATAATTAAAGATAACGTTCTAAGATTCTAAATAAACTCATTTTGATTTCTTTTAAATTTCTTTTTGGCATTTACTTGGCAATTGTGGTAGGAGTGCCACTATTTATTATCATTATTCTAACAAACAAATTACTGGTGTTGAGAAGAGTTAAAAAACAAAACAAAATATTATTAATATTTTTATTATTATTATTAAATTGATCAACACGTTTCTTAGTTAAAATACACTTTTTCTATTTGATGACTAAAAATTGAATTTATGTGATATTTGAAAGTGACGTATAAAAGATAAAAACACACTTCTGATGTCAGCAAAGTTTGTAGTGAAAGAAATAGGAACTTGACGCTAAAAATCTATTTTTTGAAGCCTATGTAGCGATCTCATCTTACTTGATAAGCATAAAATAAAATAATTAAGCATGAAATTCAACTTGTATTTGTATATTCGTTTAAATACAAAAAATAAATGCAAGCTTTTTATATTATTTTACTGTTTTAAGTCGTTTATAATTAAATTAGTTAATTTAATCGAATTTAAACAGAAATAAAAATTTAAAGAAAATATAAATGATGACAATAATTTAAGAGTATAAGTAAACTGCATTTTTTTTATTAATTTCCTTTGGCATCCAAATGTTAATTGTGTTAACCGTGCCACTAACTTTATAATTTTTTTTTTAGAAAAAAACTTTTAGTCAAGTGATAATTTTTTTTAAATTCCTTTTTAAAAAACTATTTAAAAAGGCACTAAATGTATTTATACTTTTCAAATAAATTTCATCCAAAATACTTTTTCTCTTTGATAATGAAAAAATTAAAATTGTGCAATATTTACAGGTGATGTATGAACGATAAAAGCACATTTATAATGGAAGAAAATATAACTGAAGATAATAATTTAAGGTTATAAATAAACTGCGTTTTATTTCTTTTTTATTTCCTTTTGGCATCCAAATGTCAGTTGTTGTAACCGTGCCACTAACTATTTGTAATTTTATTTAGAAAAAAACTTTTATTGGTGTGATAGATTTATTTATTCCTTTAAAAAAAAATAACTTTTTAAAAATCACTAACTTGATTTATATTTTTCACATAAATCTCATCCAAAAATACATTTTTTTTCTCTTTGATAATGAAAAAACTATAATTGTACAATATTTAAAGGTGATGTATAAACGATAAAAACACATTTATAATGAAAGAAAATTCTGCAATTAAGAATTTTGTATTCAGAATCATGTAATTCAATAATATGGTTTTTACAGGACTAAGACCCAATGTCCATTATATTGGACGCGGCAAAACTCTATATATTTTTTAGTTTTAAAAATGAATGAATATATATAAAGTTTTCTAGCCCCATAAAGAGCTTTAATCCTAAAAATGGTAAAATTTGTGCGAAAAATGCGAACTTGGGTCTCAAGAGATTATAGCAGTGACTAATTTCTTTTTCGGTTTCAGGAAATTGAATGGATTGAAAAGAGATGCCATTAACTAAGGAAGATCGGATCGACATTATTATTTTGTCTAGGAGCACTACCACACATCATGTAATGCATACTTTCAAATGTAACCAGGGTTTTATCTGACTTTTGACCAACATTAGCTATTTGGCGAATAAGAAATAAAAAACAGTAGCCAAATGAAAAAAAAAAAAAATAAGCAAATTAGATTCTTCGTAAAACACTGAAAAATGTATCTTTAACCCCTTATTTCAATATTCCCCTTTTTCAGTACGTTCTAAAATACCTAGTTTTTTAGTAATTGCTTATAAAAAACATTCTACTATTCACTACAGAAGCTATTAAAAATAAGTAAATTCTAAATGTGTCCTAAATGCTTAAATGTTTCAGATATTATTTTAGCAGTCTAAATAAAAATTAAAAACAGCTATCTTTGATTTACCATTGTGAAAATATACGCTAAAAATATCTATGAGATTTCGATTCTAACCGATAGAAAAAAATGACCGGCCAATGACAATTACCGGGTGTTCTAAAAAGGACTGACTGATTTTAAAATTCAATAACTCGCAAACGGTTACAGATATTTAAAAAATTCTTACAGGAGGGTTATGCATGAGGTCAAAAGTTTTTTTACAGTGATTTTCGATTTTAGTTCGAATTACAAACAATAGATGGCGCTATAAGCAATAGGTGCTAAATACAGTCTCGATTTTTTGGCCTTTCTATTCTTTCATGCGGAAAAAGGAGATTAAAATGTATTGAGTGTGTCCCGAAGTGCCAAAATTCGAGCCTGAATTTAACGTCTATTGATCGCAGCGCCATCTATTGTTTGTAATTCGAACTAAAATAGAAAATCACTGTAAAAAAACTTTTGACATCATGCATAACCCTCCTGCAAGAATTTTTTAAATATCTGTCACCGTTTGCAAGTTATTGAATTTTAAAATCAGTCAGTCCTTTTTAGGACACCCGGTATGTACAACTAATAAATAGTATGGTAAATGGCTAATTTCAACACCGCATTTCAGCAAAACTTTCCTCTATTTGGCGCTTGATGCGATTAATTTTATTTGTGTTTTTACCGGCGCGACGCGTCGCTGGCGCATAGATAGTGAATAACTGACAATAGAGAAATGCCTATCACATATCCTTTCTCTAAGTTTGGCTGTCGTTTAACTCAATTGGTGTTGAGTCAATACCTCTATAAATAAAGAAATTTAAATGACACGGTGCGATTGAACATGTAAAGCGACACCAATCTTTCAGTAACGCGGATAAGGATCTCGAACTGTATTGGCACACACACGCACACACACACACATAAAAAGAGCGCAATTTGGCGAGTCTGATTGTTCGTTAACTCGCCAAATAAAACATTTTGGAGCAATTTGGCACAATGGCGAGCGGCAGCTAGAACCCTGAAAGTAACGCACAAAACGCAGATAACCCATGACACCGTGGCAAAACTCATCAAGAAATTAAAAAGAACATGTCATGTTCTGTCGCCGATGCAAGCAGATTAGGAAGACCAAAGACGGCAACAGATGAAGATGTATCAACACAGGTGCTAGCAGCGATGATTTGGAGTCTGAGATAAGGGGCGTGAGAATCAGTCAAAGAAGTATCATGCGCATTTTCCGGCTACAAATGGCATCCATATAAGGTGCAGATGTTGCAACATCTTACATCGCTTACATTAGTCACCGGTTTCACCATTTGTATGGAGACTTATGACTCACCCTGTAGTACTTTTGCGGTTTTTTTTTTTTTTTTTTTTTTTTTTTTTGTGTGTGTGTGTGTGTGTGTGTATGCTAAAAAAAATGCCCAATAAAATTATTCTAAATTCAGGAATTAAAAAGTGGCTTTTTAATTCCTTAAGAGGTGTTTTAGTAATAAATACTGTGTGGCCGAGATAAGAAAAATCCTGAGTAGGTTTCCTGCTTTCGAAGGTTCCAAAACTTGTAGGGAGGGAACTTCATTCTCAGGACAAAAAAAGACCGCTAATTCTCGGAATTATCGGTTGAATGGGAGAAGAGAAAATGCGGGATTTCCCTAAAATAAAGTCGACTGACCAGTTACCTTGGCAAAAGGACCAAGCAGAGGCCGGTTCTAGAGTCTTTCTTATCCCAGCCAGACAGTAACATATAAGTTATAATCTATATTTATATGTGTGTGTGTGCATTTATTTTCATTTGTCATATATTTATTGCGAAGGTTAGATATTGTGTCCCTTTTTACTTTTTTCTATCTTCAATAGAAGAACGTACTGTAAGAGAAATTTTGTCGATTACCGGTTTTCAGGGATTCACACGTTTTAGAGGTCAGAGGTTCTAAAAAACATGTTTTTACAAAATGTCTGTCTGTTTGTCCGTCTGTCCGTGTGTCCGTATGTCGCCATTGTACCATCGAAAAGTGCATGAAGTTACGCATATAATTGAACCAAATTTTATGCGTATGTTTTTGGCTGTGACAAGCAGGTCCTTCTTCGCAATTTAGAAATATTCCGCCGGAAGGGGGCGCTGTAATAGCGATGTCTGTGCCATTTTCATTATTGTACAATCGAAAAGTGTATTAAGTTATGCATAGAATTGAACCAAATTCTGTATGTATGTTTTTGGCTATGACAAGCAGGTCCTCCCTGAATTTGAAAAAATTCTGCCATAAGGGGGCACTTTAATAGCAATGTCTGTGCCATTTTAATTATTGTACCATCGAAAACGGTATAAAGTTACGCATTTAATTAAACTAGATTTTTTGTGTATGTTTTTGGCTATGGCCAGTAGTTTCTCCTTGAATTTGAAAATATTCCGCTGGAAGGGGTCACTGTAATAGCGATTTTTGTATAATTTTCACGATTTTTCGTAGTTCTATTGTCCATTGGCGGCTCGTGCTAAGACAAGAAGTCGCGTCCTGCTAAGCCAGCTATTCGCAAACAGCTGATGTACAATAGAATAACGAAGATTTTAATAAATTTCATGATCTGATTAACTTGTTTTTACTGCGATTAATTGATTGAAGCAGAAATGTAAGATGAAAATCAAAGTTGGTACAGTATTGAACTAATAATATTGAGGTATTAACATGTGTAACTACTTTTCGAAATACTAATGTGTATGAGATAGAAGAAAGTTTTGGGATTGGCACATCCAGCTAGTATCTGTTTCAATTAATCTTCTACTAAATGATGGGTATATTTTTTCTCTTTCTATGTAAACAAAAAATATGCATACATGTAAAATATTACAATATTCCTGACATAAGATATTTTGAGTTTCAAACCTAGTTCTTTTATATATTTTCAAGATGAAACATTTTCTGGTTCTCATTGCATGTTACTGTCATATAAAAACATCATTAATATTTTATTCAAATATACATGCTCAATATAAAAAGTTGCTAGATTTTTTTTTTCTTACAACTCGGGATGTTGCGTTACTTAATTTAATTTTATGTTTATAAAATGCAATTGTTAAAAGGTCTTTATATTTGTTTTACTGGCTTTCTAAATTGTTGAATTTCATTGAACAACGTGCACTTTTTTTCTTTCAAAAACATTTTAAATACTTCAAAATATCTTTTAAACATAACAGTTTGTCAGAAAGGGTTTTTTTTTTCGAAACGAATAAAAACCTGCTTAAAGAAAACGGAGATGACATAAAAAAAATGAAACACTTCAATAGACAATCCATTTATATACGAGAAACTGCGACCCGTCAGATATTATTAGTGCAAGTCTACATGGGCCGAATTATTTTCTGTCCCGAGATTCAGACCGGCAGCGACTGGTCTTTATATTTAATCTATTTCTTTAGAGCAAGCCAGGCCTAGACTGTAAATGTATTTTTATAATTTTTAGCAGATAGTAAGTTGGTTTCAAGTGATTTTCATACAGTTTTATAAATTATAATTTGTTTAATAAATTCACTAGTCTCCGCTGTCTGTCAAGCGTAACTCAAAGCCGTGAATTTTCCATAAATCGGGGGTAATGCCAAATTATGTAACTGCAATGTTTTGGAAAAACATAAATTGCAGTTGTAAAATTAGATGCGATTTTAAAGATAAACATTAAATGCTTACAAAAGAGTTTTTTTTTTAAACTATTTTTACTTTTATTAATAGTTTTTTTTAATAGCACGAGAATAATAAATTTCGCAACATTTATTAATATAAACTATTTCTAACAGTATAATAAGAATATACTATATACTAAATTTGTTTTAAACATCATATATTATATGTGATATCTTTAGTTAAACGTACATTTATTTTAATAACATGTTACATTTTAATTACTTGCTTAATTATTTGCTACATTTCTACTTTTACATCATTAATTAAAGCACGAAGTGTATAAGTGAAATTTTATTTAATTTTCACTTATTTAAATATAACGTAGGTAATTGATTTAATTAAAAAGCAGATAAATTTAACACAAATTATGTAAACTAAGTACTATTTCTGGATTGCAATAAATGAATTATTATCTTCAGTTTTATGTAATTATTCATTGAATTCATTGGCATAATTCATTGTTGTAGTTATATTGTAATAACATGATACTTAGCTGTTACTCATATATGTAATACAGATAATTTCAGATATATAAATTAAGATTCATTGGGTTCATAAAATATATACAATTTCTGTGACATATTATCATTACATCACTGGTAATTATATTTTTGCGGATAATTTAAAACTTTGAAATTTTGGTGTATTTTAACACTTCTCTTGGGATTTGATGTATTAGATACTTTATAATGATTCACTTTCTATTAACTAAAACTAAATCCAAATATAAACTAGTGTGTTGTGGCCATAACAAAACTTTCTTCTATATAAATCACGTCAATTAAATCATTTAAATAATACAAGAAATTACATCAATTTAGCATCAATTCATATAAAATTATATCTGAATTTGAAGTTTGATGTAAATTCGTGCATTAGTTCTTGAGATAGAGCTTTAGCGGAAATCTCTGAAAAATGTAGCATAGCAGCGCCACCTATCGAGCGATTTGTAAAAAGATATAAACAGCACTAATTGATATCAAGGTATACCTGAATCTGAAGTTTGATGAAAATTCGTGAATTAGTTATTGAGATAGAGCTATAGTGGTAATTCTATGCAGCATAGCAGCGCCACCTTTTGAGTGATTTGCACCAAAACATAAACAACAGTACATATCAAGGTATACCTGAATCTGAAGTATGTTAAAAATCCAAGCATTAGTTCTTGAAATAGAGCTATTGCGGAAATCGCAAAAAATGCAGCATAGCAGCGCCACTTGTTGAGCGATTTACAGAAAAATGTATAAAACGTCAATTCTTGTCAAGGACTAACTGAATCTAAAGTTTGATGAAAATCTGTGCGTTAGTTCTGGAGATTGAGCTATTGTGGAAATCGTGAAAAATGCTGCATAGCAGCACCACCTGTTGAGCGATTTACACCAAAAACTAATCAGCACCAATTTATATCAGGGACTAAATAAATATAAATTTTTATTAAATTCCGTTCATTAGTTCTTGAGTTAGAGCTCACACAAAATTTGTGTCACACACAGATAGACATTTTGTAAAAACATGTTTTTCGGGTTCTCTGACCCCTAAAAAGTGTAAATCAGTCGAAAACCGGAATTCAAAATTTTCATGAATCCAATACTTTCTTCTTGTAAAGATAGAAGAAAGTAAAAAGAAGACTATTCAAGTACTCAGTACTTTATTTTGTGTAAGAGGACGAACATACTTAATTTTCAATTTTAACCTCTTGAAGGGTGGAAGGATATTATACAGGGTGTCCCTAAACTCCCTCCCAGCAGCCGCAATAAAAAGGCTGTTCACCGCAGTTGTTTTCATTCGTTCTGTGGATCATCGATGAGATGGATGCGTACTCAAATCAGGAGAGGGCCGAGATGCATTACATGTACGGAGTAGCAGACGGCAATGCATGGGAAGCACAAGAGTTGTGCCAATCAATTGGCCGGCCCGCTCACCCGATTTGTCATGTCTGGACTTTTTCTTCTGAGGTCACATGAAGAGCCTTATCTACGATGATGCTTCCATATATTCCGTTGAACTCCTTGTTGCTCGGATGTCCGTAGCTGCTAAAATCATACGAGAAATGCCTGGTGTTTTCGCCAATGTACGGCGGTCACTCCATCGACGGTGTGAAGCCTGCGTTACTGTTGGCGGTTGCAATTTTGAGCAGTTGCTGTGATGGGGGACGCACGTGTTGTTTACTTTCATTTTGTTGAATAAAATGTTTTTCTTCATGTTATCAATTTCCTTTCATTCCATTTCTGTCTATCTTTTTTCTCCTTATTGTGTGCCACAGTATGTTTCGCGTTCTAGCTTTTTACGACTTGCGTTCCGACCTTGGATTGCATGGTGATTTTTGCTTGTCTAGTTGTGTTCTATCATACCCTAATGTATGTACCATGAGTTTAGGGACACCCTGTATATCCCACTTAATTTGAATTCCTAAATGTCACAATGACACCGGAATTTTTTAATAACGATTTGCTTTTATAATGTACCTGAAGAAAAGCTTTTATTTATTTCCAAATAAATTTATTCTTAAATTTTAATATCATTCAGTGATTTAATTCAACATTTTAGCAACAACAGTACATTACTCCCGAAGGGTTAAGTAGAGATGCCAGTCTAAAAAACTCAAAAAGCAAAATCACATTTTTTAGAACGCGCGTTGTCTTGTTCAAAGCTTAGTAATGAAATAAAAATCTTTACAGGTCTATTGATGAGCCAAAAACCCCTTCCAAAACTCTTAAATGTGTTTTTCTGAAAATGGTGAGCATTATGGGGAAGATTATAATTTAACTATCGACTTCAAATGTGGAGTGTAGCTACACGAAACATAGGGTAAAATGTTTCTTGATGATGGGCTTCTTGCTTCATCCGATCGTTGACATTTTGCAGCGCCATCTTTGCGATGTAAGGACAAAAGGAACTGGTGAGCATTATGGGGAAGATGATAATTTAAGTATCGACTTCAAATGTGGAGTGTAGCTACACGAAACATAGGGTAAAATGTTTCTTGATGATGAGCTTCTTGCTTCATCCGATCGTTGACATTTTGCAGCGCCATCTTTGCGATGTAAGAACAAAAGGAAGTGGTGAGCATTATGGGGAAGATGATAATTTAAGTATCGACTTCAAATGTGGAGTGTAGCTACACGAAACATAGGGTAAAATGTTTCTTGATGATGGGCTTCTTGCTTCATCCGATCGTTGACATTTTGCAGCACCATCTTTGCGATGTAAGGACAAAAGGAAGTGGTGAGCATTATGAAGAAGATGATAATTTAAGTATCGACTTCAAATGTGGAGAGTGGCTACACGAAACATAGGGTAAAACACCAGTGATGGCCAGATTAAGGATATAGTTTTGGTTTTTAGCATATAAATACTATGCCAAGCAAAATTCTATCATGGCGAGGATTAAAATATAAGAAGCAAGATTGGAAGAATACTTTAAAATCTAGAAAATATAAATACATAAATATGCCTGATTTGTTTTACAAAAAAGCTTAAAAACACCAACGATGGACCCCCCTCACACCAGTAAGGAAAGGGAATAGGAAATCCGATAGAACGATCGGATGAAACAAGAAGCCCGTCACTGCACCAGTGATGGTCCACCGAAATCAATCATTTTTTGTGTTCATTTTTGGCCGCCTTTGATACTTGTCCTTTAATTAGCCTTCTTGGCTTCTTTGTCAGCCTTATCAGTTTATTTTACTCTCGGTTTTACCAACCTTTCTTTCTAGTTTGCTTCTTTTTGATGGACGTCTTGTTTCATCCGATCATTGATATTTTGCAACTAGTGCCATCTTTACGATGTCAGGACAAAAGGAAGCCTATCGGATCTCCTATTCTCTTCTGTTACGGGACTCTGCAGCCGTTCAAGGATTTATTTTAACCAATGAGAGCGATCTTCAGGTATAGAGAAGGAAGGGTATGAATTTTCGGACTTTGAAAAACTATCTTTGTCGGCAGTTTTCGGCTAGTGGCGAACTATTTTCAGATTCGCAAGAATATTTTCGATGTTGTCGTTACTGGAGCTCGTACTTAGTTTGAATTTCGTGATGTTCACTGGGTATGGATCGTCTTCTCGCACTAAGTCTCTTGTCCTTTTCGTAAGCCTGTTTTGAATGTTTGCTATTTGTTCCAGACGCTTACAAAAACGGCGTAAAGCTTTCAATTCTTCACTTGATGGTTCTTGAGTGTTTCCGACTATTTTCTTTTCACCACCATTCTCACCGACGGCATGATGGAAGTCTTCAATCGATAGATTTTGCAGATTTCGCGGCGTTCAAAAACTTATTACAACTAGTAACAGTTGAAACATTGTTAATGATTTGATATTTGCACTTAGAATAGTCTATATTATTTTGCATCGAATGGATAATGTCTTGTTGCCTTTTATTGCCATTTTCATATCATTTCTAGCTCGATTTTCAGGACTCAGCGAGGCACAATTTAGTTACACCTTCATGTGGGTGTTTTTTGCGCCAGCGAAAAATGGTTATGTAATAATTAGTTTTCAGCTGACGAAAATTATCATCGTCAAAGGTTTCATGAATATGGGTAGCTTTTGGGTATAAAACGGTCAACATTTTCTGTAGTAATTTGTAAAGTTCTCTTGTTCACGATTAAAATGCGTTTTGTGCATTTCCACAAACAAAATTACCGGCTGTTGAACATCCTTCTTCCCTAGAAAAGGAAAAGTGAAGATATTTCCTATCGTTTACGCTTTTGCAATCATCCAAATGTTGCTGCCATTACCAATGCACGATGATCGCGAAGCACTGTGAATCACATGTGTAGGAATTCTTTCAAACTTTTAGATGATAATAGTTCCGTTGAGTTTCCAGAAACTAAAATTGCAATCTTGGCAGTTATGAAAAACATGGAGTCAGCTTGGTCGATTTCATAGGAACTCTTGGTGTCCTTTTCTGCCAAAATCCGAGATATTTCAGGTCAAAGACTGAATAGTTCGTGTCATCAGTGTTGAAGACTCTGTTTGGATCAAGTAAAGCTCCAAAAAAGTTTTCTTTCTTAAGCAATTCAGTGGATGTCCTTTAGCCATTTACGAATGTTCTTTTGGCAGACGTTTCTACTGGCTTTTGTAATGGCTTCCAGTGATCGATGTGCGATCTCAGGGTATCGGCGCAAAAAGTTAAGTTATTATTGTCTACCTGATGAAAATCATTTCACTATCATTATCCTATCCCATAGGCTACCAAAAAGCTGGTGGTGAGAGAATTTTCGAGAAAGGTACACAACATAAACTAACAATTACAGTGCTCCACCGATTTTTCAAACATAAAAATAGGCTCTTTTTAACATGTGGAACATTTAAAAACTAAAATTAAAAACAGAAATGATTAACATCTTACCTCTGTAAAGCTTTTTTTTAAGGGGGTCCGGGGCTCGAAATTCCATTTATTTTATTTATAGCGATTTTGTTATGGAATGTTTTTCTGAAATATGTTTTAATATAATAAGAATATTGCATGTAAAAAATTCTAAAAAATTTTAAATATTTAAAAAAAATTAAATTTTAAAAATTTAAACATATTTAACTTTTGATATAACTCTAGAAGCACTTACTCGATTTATAAAATTTTTGCGCTTTTGTGTACAGAAAATGCGTCCTTTTAATTTGTCTTCAGGATTCCTTAAAATATTGATTATGAATTTTATAAAAAAATTTTAAGTAAAAAAATGAAGTTTTTTTATGAGGGAGTTTTGCATTCATTAGCATATTTTCACAATTATCACTCAAAATTAAAAATCCTGAAGAAAATTTGTCGGAAATATAGCATAAAATCTCTGTTGCAAGTTTAATGCATATATCTTGCAAGGGACTTTCGATATATTCCTTTAAAGTTGACAAATCGTGAAAAAGTTCATTATGATAAAAATGCAGTTAAAAGTTCTCGTCAGAGGGCAGCTGATACGTCGCTTCTCAAAGCAAAATGTGTTATATCTCTGGATCTAATGAAGATAAAAGTATGCGGTTTGCGGTATTTTGCACTAAAAACTCTGTATTTTTTTAAGCCAATAAAAAAATTTGCATTTTTTCTTTGAGAATTTTTAGGCCCGGACCCCCTTAAAATCTACAATTAAAAACAGAAGTGATTAAAATCTTACCACTCTAAAACTTGTTTTCAGTTCGGGTCTTTTCTCTAGAAACGCCTTGACGCCAGGGGCGTAGCTACCGTGGAGCAGTTGGAGCAGACTGCTCCAGGCGCACGAATCTTGAGGGCGCAAAATTAGAAAAAACGAAATAAAGATTTCTTAAAATATTTGCATATTTTTTTCATTATTAATCAGACATTATATTGATGAATCTTGTTACAATCAGCGTATTCCTATGATATTTTACCTTGTGTTTAACATCAAATATTTCGATTTAAAACATGTTTCCATACACAGTTGAAAGAAATGACTTCTATTCAGGAAGTTTTAATTTTAATTCATATCACATTGCAGCCTCAAGTAACTTCTCCGACACCGTTTCAGCATGCTTGAATATTTTCTGTAACTTTTCTGGAGACGACCGTTGAAGATTTTCAGATCTTAAAGTAATCAAAACCTATTTAACAGGGCTCTCATCGGTCACTTTACTGGCTACCACTATTTTAAAAAAATAATCTTTCTGATACATTTATATTAAAAATGCTTTAGAAATTTATGATGATGATTACTGTGCGGAAATAATGGTAGCCAAAGAATTCACCTCTGAGACACTTATATGTACGATGTAACAGGTAGTAATTTACGATAATTATTTTACGATTTGGAAAAAAAAATAGCGCAGTCATCGAGCTCGTATTTCAGGCAAAATCGTGTTAAAGATATATGACAAGACTTTTTTTTCCTTCCTTTTTGCTGGTTTTTCTGCTTTCGTTGGGAAACTCCGTTGAAAATGCCACCTTTGACAATATTTTCAGTAAGATCTATTGTGTTTACAAAAAATCCGGAAAACGTCTTTCGATTACAAAGTTTCTGAAAAACAACACATGCTTGTTCTCGAGCAAAAATTAGTTAAAATGCATGTCACAAAGTTGCCCCTTTGGATTTAAGAACAGCTTTAAGGGGGCTGGTTACTCAGCTTCGGAATTCTCCTCCGTAATGTTAAGTCTATGGACTTTTGATGCATTCGTATATTTAAAATATTTTCTCGGGAAATTCATATTCTTAACATCTCTTTTCTGTGTACTCTACAAAAAGAATGCCTCTTTTTTCTTAGTTTTCAAAATATTTCTAAAATCTAGGCTGGATTTAATATTTTATATGTTAAACGCGGGCGAATTGTGAGTAATATTTTAACACTTCCTATAAAATTAAGTCTATACTTTAGAAATATTTTGAGAACTAAGAAAAAAAGAGACATCTTTTAGGAAGTGTACACAAAAAATAGAAGTTAAAAATATTAATTTCCCTAGGAGATGTTTTAAATATACGAATGCATCCTATGCCCATAGACTTTACATTAGTGAGGGGAAATGGGAAGCTGAGTGACCAGCCACCTTAAGAAATAAAATCATAAAAATTTCAGGTTTATTTAAGAATATTATCACGGGTCCGGGAAACACCGGGTGGGTCAATTAGTCTATAATAATAAAAGAAAGTTTCGCTCTGTGTGTGGTGGCTAGTGAAATATATTGCACGTAGAAGTCTGAAAATTTCGATGAGGGTAGTCCAAGACAGGTCCTGATACACCTGGAGCTCAGATTTTTAATTTTTTATGACCGGCGCCCCCATAGCACCTTTCAGTTTGTATGCCCTGAATTGCTCAGAACTTGCCCCCTCTTTTTTCCGATCTTCTTCGTTTTGGGGGCCTTTTTCCCATTTAATTAGTCTCCGTTTCTACATTCCGGTTAAGACACTGGACCCCTTGAAATTTTTCTGCGCCATGCATTTTTCACACCCTAATATTATCAACCTCTCAATGCATAACTTTAAAATTGAGACTTTGACTCCTCTCCCTGGGCCAGCACCCTCATATTTTTATTGGGCACCTAGTGCCCTTTTTTAAGAATTTCCCATATTTTTTTTCGCGCTTCTTTAAGATTTTATTCGAACGAATAATACATACCCCATGCTTAATTTCGACTTATTGAGATCTAAAGCGCTAAGTACTAGAACCTTTTAACATGTTATCATCTTAGGGCCCTGCTCTCAACTATCAGTTGGCCCTTTTTGGACCTCTTATTATATCTCCCTTAAAAATGGTCTGATGTACTAACTTTTTTTTTGTAACAACATCTTGGGAAATCCAGCTACTGCACGAACAGTATAAATATTTTTTAGACTTCAGCTACCACCAAATTTGAAAATTAATCGCCTTCTTGGGGCCCTTGCCCAGCTACATTCCAGTTGAGACCCTGGACTCCTAGGGCTTGGTACAGGGCCACTTGAAGTTTTTGTGTCCTAAATTGTTAATAAATCGCCCCTTTTAATCAGATCTTCGTTTTTGGGGCTCTTTTTTAAGCATTTCTTTGAAATTTTTATCTAATGATTATTAATTATATCCTGTACTTAATTTCGACTAATGGAAAATCTAAAACGCTAAGTACTAGGACCTTTTATCGTGTTTTCATCCTAGGCTTTGCTCTCAATTATCAGTAAGCTCCTTTTGGTCTCCCTATAAAAATGGTCCGATTCACTAGGATTTTTTCCCTAACTATTTCTTAGGTCATCCAGCTACTACATGAATAACAAAAAAATTACTCACACTTCAGCTACCACCAATTTTTAATATTAATCGCCTTCTTAGGGTCCTTGTTGCAGTTTCTTTAAAAAGTATCCGATAGTCTTGCAATTTTCTTTAGCATAGTTCTAGGATCCTCCGTCTACTTTTGAAACCGATAAAAAATTTCTTTTACTCCAGCTAGCACTTTTTTCGAATATTAATCTTCTTTTACGGCATCAACTTACGTTTACTCACTACAGCCGTGAATTAAAATTCGCCCCATTTTTAGAGGTAAGTGGTTAACTTTAGATCGGATGGGATTTCATCCGTAAATTAAATATCACGTTAATGTTAAAGGTAATTTGTTAAATTTACAGGGGGTGGGGACAACAAGCACCTCCCACTGCTTCGGGGTGCATTCTTTCCTCGGGTTCTAGGGGGCCGATTTCAATGGGATTGGTTAATTCAACCTAGATTACGATTCAGCTACTTTCTGTATTATGAAAGTTTGTCTTAGACTTCAGTAATCAACATTTTATAACATTAATGGTGCATTCTTTTCTCGGGTTCAAAATATTCGATTTCAACGGTAAATGGATAATTAAGCTTATCTTACTATTCAGCTACTTTCTGCATTATGAAAGTTTATCTTAGACTTCTGTTACAACCATTTTCGAACATTAACGGCGCATTCTTTTCTCGGTTGTTATGGGCTCTATTTCAACGGAAATTGGTCCATTCAACTTAGCTTACGATTGCTTTAAAGATTATAGTTCCACCGCCAGGATTCGCATTCTTATCTCAGGATCTATGGGCGCGATTACTACGGGGTTTACTCATTCAACTTGGTTTTCGATTGTCTCGGGCTAGTATGGAACACTCCTGGCATATACTGCCTTTGGTAGCGGGGACCCAGGCCACAGGTTCGTTCTGAAAGAGGTTTGTCGGGAACACAGTAGACACTACCGAAGACAGTGGGCCACCCCTAAAACCATATCCATTTGAACTAAATTATGAATAAATAAAATCATACAAACTTGAGTTTTGTTTACGTTATAATAACGGGCCCGGGCGACGCCGGACGGGTCAACTAGTTATATATATATATATATGTTTATATATATATATATATATATGTGTGTGTATGTGTGTGTGTGTGTGTGTGTGTGTAATATATGTAACTTGCAAACAAAATTACGCAGAACATTTTGTGAGAGATGAGAGGGCGCAGAAACTTTACTTTCTCCAGAGCGCTGAATATGTAGCTACGCCACTGCTTGACGCTGCCTAAAACATTACGCTGGTGCAGGGGAAAACCTTTCTTTTTCCGAAATGTTTTAATTTTTGATCCCACACATGAGGCAGCTGAATGGGAAATAGTGTGCACGGCCGTTTGCATATGAAGTACGAACAGTGAGATGCGTCGTGCCGATGATCACCATAAGCGTTTAAAGTTATATATAAATATTATACAGACATACATACAATAAATAAAATAAACCCAACTGGAGTGAAAAATTAGCCAGAGTCAGGAATCGAACCCGGGACCACAGTATACAAGACTGGCTTTGGCTAATTTTTCACTCCAGTTGGGTTTATTGTATTTATTGTATGTATGTCTGTATAATATTTATATATAACTTTAACTGTTGAATACAGGCGTTATTTATGTGCGTATGTGTGTTTTAATATATATTGTAGTATGAGCATTTTATTATAATTATCGTAGATCGATGTAATAGTAAAATCTATTCATCGTTGTCCGGTCATCCTAGGCTGTCATATAGATGGCTGGTGACTTCCACAACATGGTTTATTAGTGATAAATTGCAGACTCGTGTATCGGCCGGAGTAGCTCAGTGGTTAGAGCAGTAGTCTTGTATACTGTGGTCCCGGGTGCGATTCCTGGCTCTGGCTAATTTTTCACTCCAGTTGGGTTTATTGTATTTATTGTATGTATGTCTGTATGATATTTATATATAACTTTAACTGTTCAATGCAAGCGTTACTTATGTGTGTATTTGTGTTTTAATATATATTGTAGTATGAGTGTTTTATTACCATAAGCGTTTATTTGCTTTACCCAAAGAAAAACCATAAATCTTTCAACTGGTCTTTCTTTCCCAAACGTTCTGTGATCATAAATACTGCAAATTCGTGAAACACTTTTGCAACACTAACTGAACATAATAATTAACTCTTCTAACTAAAATCATTTTCGATTGTGTTGTGAGTGTGTTGCGAATGTGTTGTGCCAAGTAAAAAGATTGTGCAAAAAGTGTTGTTACAAATTACTAGAGGAGAAAATGTGTTCTCAAAACATTCATTTTTAAAATTGCGTTACAAATGTTTAATAAGTAGTATGTTTTAAGTGTGTGGTGTGTTATTTTAAAGGCACCATGTAGAAAATGTTTTGAAAGTATTTTACATGTGTTGTTTTACAGTGTTCTAAGTTGTGTAATCTTTACAATGTGTTGTTAATTTGGTGACAAAGTGTTGCGCAGCACAGCACTATTGTAAGAAAATATTTTCATCAACACTATTTACAACACGATTTCAACACAATTAACAACAGTATTTTTAGAAGACATTTTTAGATAGCAAACCTTTTGCAACATATTAATAACACATTTCTAGATAGCAACACTTTTGCAATATATTAAGAACACAATCACAACTCAAAAAATATTTTGTATATGAAGTTTTCTAAATCACAACACATTAATGTGTTGGCAGTTTGGTGACAAAAAGTGTTCTAAAATGTGTTTATTTTTGTGTTTGAGAATTTTCAGTGAACAAAAGAAATGGGAGTCTCAATAAAAGAAAGTACTGGAGATAAACATGTCAACGACGTTCACTGCTGACCTCTGACCTCTAGACATCCTATGAAAGTCATAAAACATGAAAGGGAGCTCCTAATCGCATAAAAAGTTTCAACACGAAGAAAAGTAGTCTTTTTAGAGTTAAAGGTTGCCTGTGCAAAATACTGGAATGCAAACAAAAGGAGCATGCGGTCGCGTTTAATGGTCAACTCAACAAACTCGCTACGCCTGTTTGAGCATTGATAATATAAATAAGCGATATTATTTGATGCGTGTAAATTCTCAATGCAAGCAAATGCATAAAAAAAATCTGCATATAAATTTTTTTGTTTGACAACCGGAATTTGATTATACTCATTACGAAAAAATGCTTTTTTGAGTTAAACTGTAGCTAGAATGCCCTTTGTTTAGAAAAGAACATCGGAAGTATAGAGGTTATACAGCGTAATGTGAACATTAACAGCAGGAAAAAGACTATTATAAATTTGTACCCAAATAATTTAGTTCAAACGTGCGAAAGAAAATGTCTTGTTCTCGATACCAGTACTTCAATTAATGCCAACACATAGCGATAAAGTATTAAAAATGTCTGTGGGCCATCACTGCTGAGATCATGAAAAGCGGCATCAGCAATGGCCCACCCAACTAGCTGGTTTAATAAGCTTATTTTGATAATACCAATACATTTACATGTTCCTCACACTTTTTAGAAATCATTACTACTCACCTTACTTCGTTTGTCTTTCTTGAAATTTTCGTAAACCGCACGAAACCCAACTTTGCTTCCTTTTTTTTAGAAAATAGCTTATGAAAGAGGGAAAAAAGTCCTTCCGGCCAGTGCCGGGAGGAAGAGGTAGCTTTCATATTCCTTATTTTTTTAAAGTCAGCTTATATTATTCAAACACACGGAGCTCAAATTAGTGGAACCCGATTATAGAAGATTAAATACTAATTTTTGCCAATATTGAATATGAATGAGAATTTCGCGAAATTAGTCAGCGTTATCAAAGCTGGTTTTATTAAAGTGATTTATATTTGTTGCCAAATTCGGTGATATCCCGCATTATATTAATAATTATATTAACGCGAATTATCGGTGATAGCCCGCCATTTTAAAACAACATAATGGGCGCAACAAAGCTCACCAATGAACTTGATCGAGACCTTAGTAATTCCTGTGCACATGCTTACTCATATCTAAATCGGTTGATATATACGAGTGCTGTTGCAGACAAAAAATCAGATTTTTAAAAATGTTACATACATTCGAAATTCAAACTGCTATATCTCGGCTTTTTTTTAGATAAAGGCAAAACAAACAATAATCCGGAATCTTTGTAACAAGCTGAAACACATAAGAAAAAAATCTTTTTCAATTTCTAATTTTTTTTGTACTTCATCTTAAATTAATATTTTTTTAGGTAGCTTACAAAAAGCTACCTATTCCAGCCGTTCGGAGGAAAGCGATTTCAAAAAAATTTGGTATATTTTCATCGATCATGACCCCCAGACCCCGAAACCACCCTCCGTTCAAAATTGATATATATATATATATCTGACCTATGTCACACTGTAACTCTCGTAATTATGAACCGATTTCGATGTAATTCGCTGTGTGCATAGTACATACCAATGTCTCGACCGAGTTCGTTGGCCAGCTTCATCCGCCGTTTTGTTTCAAAATGGCGGCCATTTAAAATTTTTAAAAAAATTTAAAATTTGAAATGTGGTACCAAAAAATTAAAAATGGAAAAATATTTTTTCTTATGTATTTGACCTTTATACAAAGATTCCGGAGCAGTTTTTGTTTTGTCTTTATCTTAAAAAATGGCTGAGTTATAGCATTTTGAATTTCTAGCGTGGCTGACATTTTGAAACGTCCTGATTTTGTCACATAATAACAGGCGTATTTTTGAACCGATTTGGATGTACCTTGGTGTGTACATAGTACATACAAATATCTCGACCGAGTTCGTTGGCCAGCTTCCTCCGCCATCTTGTTTCAAAATGGCGGTTATTTAAAAAAAATTAAAAAAAAATTAAAATGAGATACCAAAAAATTAGAAAATGAAAAAGATTTTTTTCGTATGTGTTTGACCTTAATACAAAGATTCCGGAACAGTTTTTGTTTCGTCTATATCTAAAAAAATGGCTGAGTTATAGCATTTTGAATTTCTATTGTGGCTGACATTTTAAAACGACCTGATTTTTGTCACGCGATAACAGGCGTATTTATGAACCGATTTGGATGTAACTTGGTCTGTGCATAGTACATACCAATGTCTCGACCGAGTTCGTTGGCCAGCTTCATTCGCCGTCTTGTTTCAAAAGGGTTGCCATTTAAAAAAAATTAAATTTAAAATTTAAAATGAGTTATTAAAAAATTGGAAAATGAAAAAGATTTTTTTTATGTGTTTGGCCTTGATACAAAGATTGCGGAGCAGTTTTTGTTTCTGAAAATTTGTTCTTTCGTTTATATCTTAAAAAATGGTTGAATTATAGCACTTTGAATTTCTAGCATGGCTAACATTTTGAAATGATCTTGTATTTGTAACGCGATAACACACGTATTCGCCTATTTCGATGTCAGAAGGCATGTGGATAGTATACATCAATACCTCGACCAAGTTCGCTGGCCAAATTCAACAGCCATCTTGTTTCAAAATGGCGGCCATTAAATAAATATATATATATATATTTAAAGTGAGGTGCAAAAAAATTCGAAATTGAAAAAGGTTTCTTTCTTAAGTATTTGACCGTGATATAAGGATTCAGGAGCATTTTTTGTTTGTCTTTACCTTAAAAAATGACTCAGATATAGCAGTTTCAATTTCTATTGTGGGTGACATTTTGAAAAATCTGATTTTTTGCATGCGACAGCACTCGTATATATCAACCGATTCCGATGTGAGTGAGCATGTGCACAGCAATTACTAAGGTCTCGACCAAGTTCACTGGTTAGCCTCATCCACCATGTTGTCTTAAAATGGCAGGCACTTTAAGAAATCGCCGAATTTGCCAGCCAAATTTAAGTTACTTTAAAGAAAAGCAGCTTGGATAAAGCTGACAAATTTCGCGAAATTCTCATTCATTATATTGATGAAAATTAGTATTGAATCTCCTATATTCGGTATCCACTAAATTGAGCTTCGTGTGTTTGAATGATATAAGTTGGCTTTTTTAAAATAAGGAATATGAAAGCTACCTCTTCCTCCCAGCACTGGCCGGAAGGACTTTTTAATTTTTAAATGGCCGCCATTTTAAAACAAGATGGCCGATGAAGTTAGCCAACTAACTCGGCCGAGAGATTGCTATGTACTATGCACATGCCTTGTCACATCCTAATCGGTTCATAAATACGCGTGTTATCGCCAGGGCTGCGGAGTCGGTAGGAAAAATGATCGACTCCGACTCCGACTCCGACTCCTGGATTTCTGAAACAATCGACTCCGACTCCGACTCCGACTCTTCGACTCCGACTCCGGCATACACACAGGGTTTCTCAAAAAGATTGAAATGCGCTTTAATTTTTTACCTGTAGGAGATATATAGATAATGCAAATTGAAAAAGTTTCCAAAATTAAATAGTAATTAAGATTAAGGTTCGACCGAAACCGAAACATAAACAGAATTTTGGTAATATTTCTATTTTCGGCCGAAATTTCGTTCGATTAGTTCTAAATACAGTAATAAAAACAATTATATTTATTACTTTTTATGGGGTGTCTACTACGATAACTAATTTACTAAAACATACTTAAACATGTATTTTATTGATTTTAGAAATTCTCACCTAACGGGCTTTAATGGGGTGATCATAAATTTTAAATCATTTCGCCATATCTCAGCAGCAGTTTTAGGTATGAGCGAGAAATTCAGGATAGCAAACTTATTTTTAAAAAAATATATTAAACACATCTTTCAGGGATTTTAGAAATCTCCCCCCACACTCTAAGGGTGTTAAAGGGATGGACAAAAATCTTAGGACATTTCGCCATATCTCAGCAGCAGTTTTAGGTAGAATCAGGAAATCCAAGATAACAAACCTTCTAAAAAAATAGTTAAACACGAATACTTCAGTGATTTTAGATCTATTTTGTCTATTATGTCGCCAACATCGATTTTAACTGGATAAGGTAAGATTATACAAATAAGATAACATTTACGGATTAGATATTAAGAATTTCTTTTTCATCGTTGCTAGATATATTTCGTTTGATTCCAGATTCTTTTAGAGAAACCGACCAGCGTAGCGGCGAAGGATGCTAGTTTCTAATATTTTAGTTTTATAACCGCCGTATAATCATAATGGACGTTTATAAATTTCGATTCGGAATATGCAATACATTAAATAAAAATTGTAATTATTTTACAATTAAAAAGATTCACTTACCTAAATATAATTTGAAGTTACATATACGAACAAAGGATTTCTATCTTGTCAGCTGCAAATTAAAACTAAATTACCCGAAAAGAACATTTGCCTGCTTAAGAAACAAAGATATTTTCAATTTGAACTTTCAACATAATGAGTAAAGGAAAATAGTGCTTCAGATTCGGCCGCACTTTATGTGAAAGATTGGCAAGCTGTCATCGCCTTTCATTAATAGACATAAATGCTATTATCTACATCTACACTATACTAATAAAATCTTAAATAAATTAATGCCAATTTCGGGGAGATGGGGGTGGGGGATCGACGAATAAGGAATAATCATGAAAAAAAAAAGCCAGCCATTTTGAGGCATGAAATGAGTTTCTTCACTTTCCTCTCAAAATTCATGAAGTAATTGTTTTTTCTACAGTAGGTTAGAATTACGGTCCTCCATCAAATAGGATAACCAAATTTAGCCCGAATCAGATAGACTTTAAATGCTTCGGGTCAGGTTTTGACACTTTTAATTTGACCTGATTTTTCAAAAGAAAATATGTACTGAATATTTTTCAAATGAAAAATCTATATATTTGAATATTAATGAGTGCATTTAAGTTCATTTTTATACAAAAAAGATAAAATTGTAGGCTTTTTTTTATAATTGTTTATTCTATAAAATATGAACTAATTTTCTTTCGTCTCGAATTAGGGTCGTTGACGACTTTTTTTCCATTTTCGGATTTGGTTGAGGAATTCGTTTTTGTCGGGTTTCGGGTTGACTTTCAGCAAAAATTTCAGATTCGAGTCGAGTGCAACCCGGCCTTTGGAAGAATCTAGTTGGGGCTTAGAAATAGAAGAACGTCTAAGTTTTGGGTAAGAAATATTTAAGAAGAAAATTGCAGTTTTTTGTTTTAATGAGAAAAATTCTGTATGAGTTGTCCTATATTGTAGTAATAGCGGGTTTAATCAGTTTCATATTTTATACACATTCTCTTTTATCTGAAATACTGAAAAATAATGCAGTATAAGTTGAAAAAAGGATAAGTGAAACATCCATTGTTTAAGTAGATTGTTGCATTCGTTAGGGTCAGATTCGAATCGTAGTTCGGATTAAGTTGGCGCTAAATGTTTTTCGTTGTGGACCAGTCTGATAATTATTATTGCGCGTTCGGGACGGGTTGACCCGATTTTTCAAAAGAAAGTTAATAATATCGTTTAACTTATAAGTCGAATAAGTAAATATATATTCCTTTACCTACACAAAAGATAAAAGTGCTGTTAGAGATGACTATTTTTCATAATTCCAATAAAATTTTGGTTTTATTTCATTTCGGATCGGGTTCATGGTTCAGGTTTCTTTCCGGTTCGCTTCGGACTGACTTAAAGTATGAATTTCAGGACCCGACCAGGAACACGAATGAACAGAGGTTAAATTGAACCATCTGTTTTTGTCTGAGATAGATTCCTTCATTGGGTTGAGTAGTCGGACCGACACGGGATTCGGGTTGAGTTGGACTTAATTTACAAAAACAAAACAAAACAAAAACCTTTCAAAACTCACTTTAATTTAATTATTGTACAATAGTGTCGTCTATGAGCTGAAGAAGAAAGTAAATGAATCAATTTAATGACTGATGTAAGCAAAAAAATCACATCCGCCCTTTTGCCTTATATTTACTCATTAACATGTTAATAAACTGAAAAATAACTAAATATTTATTATACAGTTAAAAAATAAAATAATAATTCAGTTCATAAATTTAAAATTAAGCGTAATTGGTTTTATTTTTTATTTCACTTCAAACTGTTCAACAAAACGTTTGGAGTCGGAGTCGGAGTCGGCATATTTTTAGCAACTCCGACTCCGACTCTTTTCACTGAAAAATCACACCGACTCCGACTCCACGACTCCGACTCCGACTCCGCAGCCCTGGTTATCGCGTGACAAAAATCAGATCGTTTCAAAATGTCAGCCATGCTAGAAATTCAAAGTGCTATAACTCAGCCATTTTTTAAGACATAGACGAAACAAAAAATGCTCCGGAATCTTTGTATCAAGCTCAAACACATAAGGAAAAAATCTTTTTCAATTTCTAATTATTTTGTACCTCACATTTAAATTCTATTTTTTTTAAATTTTTAAATGGCCGCCATTTTTAAACAAGATGGTGGATGAAGCTAGCCAACGAACTCGGTCGAGACATTGCTATGTACTATGCGCATTCCTCGTCACATCCAAATCGGTTCATAAATACGTGTATTATCGCGTGACAAAAATCAGATCGTTTCAAAATGCCAGCCATTCTAGAAATACAAAGTGCTATAACTCAGCCATTTTTTAAGATAAAGACGAAACTAAAAATGCTCCAGAATCTTTGTATCAAGCTCAAGCACATAAGAAAAAAAATCTTTTTTAATGTCTTATTTTTTTGTGCCTTATTTTAAATTTAAATTTTTTTTAAATAATTTAAATGGCCGCCATTTTGAAACAAGGTGACGGATGAAGCTGGCCGACGAACTCGGTCGAAACATTGGTATGTACTATGTACATACGAAATTTTATCCAAATCGGTTCATAAATACGAGAGTTACAGTATGGCAAAGATCAGATATATATATATATATATGGATATATATATATATATATATATATAAATTTTGAACGGAGGGTGGTTTTGGGGTCTGGGGGTCATGATCGGTGAAAATATACCAAAATTTTTCGGAATCGTTTTTCTCCGAACGGCTACAGTAGTTAGCTTTTTGTAATGAAAGCTACCTAAAAGACAAGCTTCCATGGAAGGAGTTCTCCATCACGTGACCCAAAATGACTTGTCGGAACGAAGGCATAATTTAACAGTCAAACAGCCATTATATCACTTACTTATTTTCCTTCAATTTGAATGCTGTGTGTTTTGCCTCTAGTGCGCCGCACGGTGGATGATTTTCCGATTCTAGCTGGCCAAAATTATTTTTGGCGTCAATATAGTCGCACCGCCATGAAATTGAAAAGTGTTATTCATATTCACTATTGAATGTTAGGCATTGAAAAATGCAGCGTGTAGCAGTCATAATTTCGTTACAGGGACATTCAAAAGAATTTCATTACATTACGGCCTATTTGGGAAAAATCATTTGCGGTGTTTTTTTTAAATGATATTTCGTAATTTTAAACATTTTGAAATAAATATACATACCTATGAACCTATGTGCACTACAAGGTGATTGCTATAGAATATGGTATGGGTAGTATTTATCGATCATTTACAGGGACATTAAAAATAATTATGTTACATTATGGTCTATGGAGAAAAATTGTTTGTGGTGTATTTTGTCCATGTTACACTATTTCAAAAGTACTTAAATTGATATATATCTCCGAGGTGCTATATAAGATGCTTACTTTTGAATATCATGTGTATAGCATTCAACTTTCATATACAGGGCACACAAAATAAATCAGCTATATCTTTCTATGAACAATAATTGATGGAAGTGCGTTTTCAGTTGTAAACACTTTTTTATATTATTAAAATTGCATGATATCTAGTGTGTAAATTTTATAAATCATATACAGGGCTGCACAAAACATCTGAAGTACATTTCCGTTTCTTGACGAAAATTGCTAACGAGGAGTTTTAGGTAGCTTTCTTTACAAAAAGCTACCTATTGCAGCCGTTCGGAGGAAAGCGATTTCAAAAAATTTTGGTATATTTTCATCGATCATGACCCCCAGACCCCGAAACCACCCTCCCTTCAAAATTGATATATATATATCAATATATATATATATATATATATATATCTGACCTATGTCATACTGTAACTCTCGTATTTATGAACCTATTTGGATGTAATTCGGTGTGTACATAGTACATACCAATGTCTCGACCGAGTTCGTTGGCCAGCTTCATCCGCCATTTTGTTTCAAAATGGCGGCCATTTCAAATTTTTTAAAAAATTTAAAATTTGAAATGTGGTACCAAAAAATTGAAAATGGAAAAATATTTTTTTCTTATGTATTTGACCTTTATACAAAGACTCCGTAGCAGTTTTTGTTTCGTGTATATCTTAAAAAATGGCTGAGTTATAGCATTTTGAATTTCTAGCGAAGCTGATATTTTGAAACGTCCTGAATTTTGTCACGCGATAAAAGGCGTATTTATGAACCGATTTGGATGTAACTTCGTTTATACATAGTAAAGACCAATGTCTCGACCGAGTTCGTTGGCCAGCTTCATACGCCATTTTGTTTAAAAATGGCGGCCATTTAAAATTTTAAGAAAAATTTAAATTGGAAATGTGGTACCAAAAAATTGAAAATTGAAAAAATATTTTTTTCTTATGTGTTTGACCTTGATAAAAAGATTCGGGAGCAGTTTTTGTTTCGTTTATATCTTAAAAAATGGCTGAGTTATAGAATTTTGAATTTCTAGCGTGGCTGGCATTTTGAAACGCCTTGATTTTTGCCACGTGATAACAGACCTATTTATGAACCGATTTGGATGTACCTTGGTGTGTACATAGTACATACAAATAACTCAACCGAGTTCGTTGGCCAGCTTCATCCGCCATATTGTTTCAAAATGGCGGCCATTAAAAAAAAAATTAAAAAATTTAAATTTAAAATGAGATGCCAAAAAATTGGAAAATGAAAAAGATTTTTTCGTATGTGTTTGACCTTAATACAAAGATTCCGGAACATGTTTTGTTTCGTCTATATCTAAAAAAATGGCTGAGTTATAACATTTTGAATTTCTATTGTGGCTGACATTTTAAAACGACCTGATTTTTGTCTTTCGATAACAGGCGTGTTTATGAACCGATTTGAATATTACTTGGTCTGTACATAGTCATACCAATGTCTCGACCGAGTTCGCTGGCCAGCTTCATTCGCCGTCTTGTTTCAAAAGGGTTGCGATTTTTTTTTAAATGTATTTTAAAATTTAAAATGAGGTATTAAAAAATTGGAAAATGAAAAAGATTTTTTTATGTGTTTGGCCTTGATACAAAGTAGTTTTTGTTTCTGAAAATTTGTTCTTTTGTTTATATCTTAAGAAGTGGTTGAATTATAGCACTTTGAATTTCTATCATGGCTAACACTTTGAATCGATCGTGTATTTGTCACGCGATACCACACGTATTCGCCTATTTCGATGGAAGAAGGCATGTGGATAGTATACATCAATATCTGGACCAAGTTCTCTGGCCAGCTTCATCAGCCATCTTGTTTCAAAATGGCGGTCATTAAACTAAAAAAAATTATATTTAAAGTGAGGTGCAAAAAAATTAGAAATTGAAAAAGGTTTCTTTCTTAAGTATTTGACCTTGATATAAGGATTCAGGAGCATTTTTTGTTTGCCTTTATCTTAAAAAATGGCTCAGATATAGTAGTTTTAATTCCTAACGTGGGTGGCATTTTGAAAAATCTGATTTTTTGCCTGCGACAGCACTCGTATATATCAACCGATTCCGATGTGAGTGAGCATGTGCACAGCAATTACTAAGGTCTCGACCAAGCTCACTGGTTAGCCTCATCCGCCATGTTGTCTTAAAATGGCAGGCACTTTAAGAAATCGCCGAATTTGGCAGCCAAATATAAGTTACTTTAATTAAAAGCAGCTTGGATAAAGTTGACTAATTTCGCGAAATTCTCATCCATAATGATTTAGTATTGATAAAAATTAGTATTGAATCTCCTACATTCGGTTTCCACTTAATTGAGCTTCGTGTGTTTGAATAATATAAGTTGGCTTTTTTAAAATAAAGAATATGAAAGCTACCTCTTCCTCCCGGCACTGGCCGGAAGGACTTTTTAACTGTGCTATGTGTTCACTAACTGTTCTAAATTTTAGCATATTGTGAATTATAAGATAAATCTATAGTTCATATACAGGGATGTACAAAATTTTCATTTTTTTTCGACTTTGATTGAAATTTTGTTTTCAAACGTGTGATATGTTTTACAAATTATTATTTAGACATTGTTTTTCACGTTATTAAGCAATGAAGTTATATTATAGTAGTCCGAATGCGTTGAAAAATGTTTTGTAATCTGAATGACGCATGATTTTGCGTTCTTCTTGACAATTTTAATGATACTTTTTTAACGTATGGAAGCTAAATTGATAAAACTATTTCTGTATTATTATAACAAATCCTAAAATTTATTTTTCTAAAATTTAAGATACGGGGCAAACATTCGACAGCTTTAATTAAAATTGCTGTGTTGTATAGTCTGTCGTATATTTATAAATATCTCTGCACGTAGGAACCTTATGTAAAGAATGGGAATTATAAGATGTGAGAAAATATCTACATTATGTTTTGAATTGTATCAAGTCTGAATTTGGAGAATTTGTCTGGATCAATTTTGTAACTACTCGAAATTTGCAGCCAAGTAACATATTTTACATCATTTTGTCCTGAGATATCAATATACAACTGGCAACTTTTGTCCAAATTTGGTCATAAATTTAAACATTTCGCGCTGCAAAACTTCATGTGCTCTTCATTGTAATTCTCCTCTATAAATAAAACATTTTCAACCAAATTTACATTCTCGTTATATTTTAAATCTTGTTGCCGTTGCATAATGTTGCAAAAGTTTATTTATATGACTAACTTAAATTCTGCTGTCTTTGATAAAAAGAAAATGGTACTTGAACTAAAAAAAAAAAAAAAAAAAAAAAAAAAAAAAAAAAAATTAGATTTAATAAACTAAAAACAATTCTAAAAATTAGGGGAAGGGCACCTAGGGGCAGACAAATTAAATTGGAACGAAAAGGTAATAATCTAAATTATTTAATCATATAAAAAATTGAGCTTAATCGTGTTTTATAACTTTTTCTATATTAAAACTGAAAAATTGTAAAAAAAAAAAAAAAAAAAAAAAATACAGAGTATTTTGCGACATTAAATATGAAATAACAGCTGATATCTGCAAAATTTAGGCAAATAAATCCGATAAAATAATGTCCATATGTTGTTTGGAAGCGTCCATAATCAAGAATTATATTTTATTCCGCGTCAAGTAGCAGATTAAAGAGTTATACTCAAATTGATTGATTCATTCGCAACTAAGGAGCACCTACTTTGCACTAGCCTATGGACCATACAATTATATTTATATGAAAATCAATAGCAGGGTACAACGCCCTAACTATTAAGCTACAACAGGCAAAAAATAAGTTACGCTAGAATAAACTTTTGACCAGCTAGAATCGGTAAATCACTCACCGTGCGCCGTCGAAATATTAAATGGGCCATCATTGGTATATGGGTCATGATAGGTGGTTTTACTCTATATATGATATGAATCAAATTCCTCTTTTTAATTCCTATTTGTTTTACATTCGTGGCTTCTGAGGAAATATTTTCTATTCTTACCAAATTTTCTTTTAAAAATTATAAAAAGTAATAATGTAACAACATATATATATTTAAACATTATTATGATAGGTGGCAGCACTAACTGGTATTTTAATCATTCCTGTCATTACGCGCGCTGTCATAGTTTTGAGTGCCAGTTCTTCATTAGAAGCTAGTATGTAGGTGTTGTGAGATAGGCGTTTTGTTTTTCCCCGCGCCCCCGCATGAGACAATGTTTAAACAAGCAGGATTTCTTCTCAGATTAATCCAGTTGTACACATGTTCATAGTGTAAATAGATATATGTCATGTAGTCAAGAAATAAATATATTAAGGGTTTTCCAACTAAATTCCACAGTGGCGTTTAATATTAAAGAAATGTGCCTATTTTTTAAATTGTGCAGTCAACTTCTCAAAAGTGAGCACTATAAAGTGGCGTCCAACGTGGGTACTTTAGTACCCACTTTTGAAAAGTAGAATCCACTATTTTAAATGGACATATTTCTTCAATATAAAACACCACTATGTAATTTAGTAGGAAAACATTTAATATAGTTATTTCTTGACTACATGGCATATATCTATTTACATACGCCACTATGTAATTTAGTAAAAAAATCTTTAATATATTTATTTCTTGACTACATGACACATATCTATAGAAGCCATTATGAATTTAGTTGGAAAACTTTTAATATATTTATTTCTTAACTACATGACACTTATCTATTTACACTATTGTAGATAGAAGCCACTGTGTAATTTTGTTGGAAAACCTTTAATGTATTTATTTCTTGACTACATAACACATATCTATCTACACTAGTATAGATAGGAGCCACTAAGTAATTTAGTTCGAAAACCTTTAATATATTTATTTCTTTATTACATGACACATATCTATCTACACTAGTGTCTATAGAAGTCACTATGTAATTTAGTTGGAAAAACTTTAATATATTTATTTCTTTACTACATGACACGTATCTATCTACAGTAATGTAGATAGAAGCCACTATGTAATTTAGTTGGAAAACCTTTAATATATTTATTTCATTACTACATGACACGTATCTATCCACACTAGTGTATATAGAAGTCACTATGTAATTTAGTTGGAAAAACTTTAATGTATTTATTTCTTGACTACATGACATACATGTATTTACACACGCCACTCTGTAATTTAGTAGAAAAACCTTTAATATACTTTTTTTTTTTACTACATGACACATATCTGTCTGCACTAGTGTAGGTAGAAGCCACTATGTAATTTAGTTGGAAAACCTTTATTTATTTCTTGACTACATGATACATATCTATTTGCAGATAGATATGTGTCATGTAGTCAAAAAATAAATACATTAAGGGTTTTCCAACTAAATTACATAGTGTAGTTTTATATTGAAGAAATGGGTCAATTTTAAATTGTGGGTTCTACTTTTCAAAAGTGGGGGCTACGACAATAATATATATTTCGATAAAAAGAATGCTACGCTAGATTTATACATTGAATTTAAAACTGTTAAACTCTTGTTTATTTGTTTCAGAACCACCATCACCAAGCAGCAGTTCTCACCACTCCGTTAAAAGGGCCCTGTGCTAGAGAATACGAATAACTTTAACTTTCCGAATTTCCCTAATATGATTAATTTTATTTTTATGGATTTTGTTGTTTAAAATATGTCTACTTTAACAGATTTCCGTTCGAAAATAAAATGTGTATTTTCTATAAAAGAATTACAAAACATTATTTTAATTACACCGAATTTTCGGAGATACACCGTCATTACTTATAGTATATGCTGACGAATTTTCATAAAGCTTCTATCAGGTGCTCGCTGACTTTTGGCTAACTTTATTAATTTTTCTAATCAGCAAATGGAAATCGTAGCTACTTGAAAAAAAGGGGAAAAATAGGTTGATTGTTAGCAAAATATAGTCATCGATAAACATTGATTCTAAAGCCTTTTTTAAACCTCTAACCGCACCCCTAAGTAGGCTTAGCAAGCGAATTTTTTTTTCTTGGAGGTAGCCGCAGAAATTTAGAAAATTGATTGTTTAAAACTGCAACAAAACAGCAAATACAGTAGAAAAAAAAGTTTTAAATGTTTTAAAATTTGAGAGCTAATAAGTAAAGAAGGAGAAGAGGAAATTTTGGTGTGAAGGGTTATTTAGATGGTTGATTATTTATTTGTTGTTACTATAGAGTAACAAGGAAGAAAAAATTGAAAAACAAATTTTAAACTTTGCTTGCTCCATGCTGGGGGGGGGGGGGGGCAAAAAAGAAAGTGGTGATTTCAGAGAGTGGAATTAGCTGATTAATTATTTATTGCTATGATTAAACAACAAAAAAAAAAATAGGACAGAAAAAGTTTAAAACATTCAAATTTTTTTGACATTATGTAAACGGAGCAGGCAATGGAAGATATTTCTAAAAGAGGAAAACCACAGAAATTTGGAAGATTCTCGTCAGAAATAGAATAATGTAAATAGTATCTTACGACTGAACGTGATAAGCAACATCATGGGTTCAGCAACGTTAATGAAAACGACGTCGTATCTACACCGGAAAAAAAGAAGAAGAAAAAAAGGGAAAAGAATTAGCTCACGCAATTTGGTGATTTTAAGCGTTCCTTTCCTTACCAAATTAGCTTTTACTCGGTATTTGGTGTAATGTCGATCTGCAGCGACATAGTTATAAATACACAAAAAAGGCCATGTTACAGCATTCATTTTATTTAAATATAGTGTTAAATTTTTTAAATTCAATTTTCTTAGTTTTGGGTTTATTAATTAACTTAAAGTCACAAGCGCCACCTGCATAACATGTATGCAGCACCACTGTATGCAACACAATATTAATAGTATCTATAAGAGAGGAGGGTTTTTAAAGAATTTTCTTGCGTTTTCAAATGGTATTAACAGAATAGTTTATTTTCTTCATAAAATCATTTAGTAATATGCGAAAAGGATATTCTAAAATATTAAATTAAAATATGTTTAAAGGATACCGAATTCTCTTAAGTGAAAAGTTGAGGTTGTCCCAAGTGCATTGTGCTTTGTTCTTTCATCTTTACAGAAGTTGATATCACAAGAGTTGTTCAATTCATTTCCGACAAAAAATGTCCACATGCTCAGAATATATTATATTCATCCTGCTTAAGAACTTATTCATTATTCCGATGGGAACGTTTCGTTTACATTTTGAAAATAATATTCTTTCCCTATTTCTAAAACCAAATCATAGTAGTCAAAGGAAAAACATTAAAGGGGAAACTTAAGAATGTCACAAGTGAATCCACTTTAGATTTTGAATTTCAAAATAAAACAATTCATATTTTTATACATATATTTAAAGTATATTTTAAAATAGAAATTATAAAATAAAACGAAACTCTATATTTATATATAGCCCAGTGGTTAGGGGGTTGAATTTGAAATTAATTAGGGGAAAGCTGGAAATCGTTTTAATCCCTTCCCTTCAGTTTAGGTCTAGAATGAATATGCTATGTTTTCCCCCTCGTACTAGGTGAGCGTTAGGAAATAGTATAGATTTATAGTCAAAAAACACTTTTTTTACATACTATAGCAGTATCTCCAAACAGCTAACTCTGTCAAAAACATTGTCAATACAAATGTTGTAGAGCTTAAAATTCTGAGTAAAATAAGTACCTACACTTAATATTTTCGTTGAACATTAAGGTCACAATTCCAGTTTAAAGTTTTAGACCCGTGGTCAGGGGGTTGAACTCAGAATTAATTAGGAGAAAACTGGAAATTATTTTAACCCCTTCCGTTTAGGTCTAAAATGAACGTACGATGTTTTCTTCCTCGTACTTGGGTGAATGTTAGAAATTATGTACATATTTATTTTCGAAAAACACGTTTTTTTTTAATTACCTTAACAATATCTCAAAACAACTAACTCTATAAAAATTATTGTCAATACAAATGTTGTAGAGCTTAAAATTCTGAATAAAATGAGTACCATCATTAATATTTTTGTTCAACATTAAGGTCGCAATTCTACTTCAAAAATTTTCAAATCAAGAGCTTGAAGCCAGGAGAGACCAAGTTAACTTAAAAGTATCTCAAAACTGCGCCCTTAATATTAAACAAAAGTATTAAGTGTAGGTACTCATTTTACTCAGAATTTTAGGCTCTACAACTTTTGTACTGACAATGTTTTTGATAAAGTTAGCTGTTTTGAGATATTGTTAAGTTAACTTGGTCTCTCCTGGCTTCAAGCTCTTGATTAGCGATTAAGGCAAAATTTTGAAATAGAATTGCGACCTTAATGTTGAACAAAAGTATTAATGATGGTACTCATTTTATTCAGAATTGTAAGCTTTACAACATTTGTATTGACAATAATTTTTATAGAGTTAGCTGTTTTGAGATATTGTTAAGGTAATTAAAAAAAATGTGTTTTTCGAAAATAAATATGTACATAATTTCTAGCAATCACCCAAGTACGAGGAAGAAAACATCGTACGTTCATTTTAGACATAAACTGAAGGGATTAAAACAACTTCCAGTGTTCTTCTAATTAATTCTGAGTTCAACCCCCTGACCACGGGTATAAACCTTTAAACTGGAATTGGACCTTAATGTTCAACAAAAATATTAAGTATAGGTACTCATTTTACTCAGAATTTTAAGCTCTGCAAGATTTGTATTGACAATGTTTTTGACAGAGTTAGATGTTTGGAGACACTGCTATGGTATGTAAAAAAAAAAAAAAAAAAAAGAAAGAAAAAAACGTGTTTTTTGACTATAAATCTATACATATTTCCTAACGCTCACCTAGTACGATGGGGAAAACATAGTATATTCATTCTAGACCTAAATTGAAGGGATTAAAACAATTTCCAGCTTTCCCCTAATTAATTTTGAATTCGGCCTTTTTTTGCTCCCCTACCACTGCACTAATAGGTTTTGAAGATGATTTATTCGAGAAAATACGTTTAATATTCATTAAAAATGCAAATAGTTTTTTTTTAATATTTGAATTTTTTGCTTGAAAATATCTTTTAAATAATTGTTAAGTTGTATTACTTGCCGAATTTTGTCAATTTTATCTTGAAATGCAATCGTATCTCTCTATTCTAAACTAGTTGGATGAGCCAATCCCAAAACTTTCTTCTATCTTATACATCTTAATATTTCAAAAACTAGTTACACATGTTAATACTTCAATATTATTAGTTCAATATTATACCAACTTTGATTTTCATCTTAAATTCCTCCTTCAGTTAATTAAATGAACTAAAAACGAGTTAATCTATATCATGATATTTCTTAAAATTAATAGTTTTTCCTTATTCTGTTGTTATCAGATGTTTGCCAATAGCCGGCTTAGCAGGAAGCGAGTTCCCGCGTTTGCACGAGCCGCCGATGGACAACAGAACTACGAAAAATCAAGAAAAGTATACAAAAATCGCTATCACAGAGCCCCTTTACCGCGCGATATTTCCAAATTCGAGGAGAACATGTTGGCCAAAGACAAAAATATGCACAAAAAATTTGGTTCAATTGTATGCATAATTTTATACACTTTTCGACTGTACAATAAAGAAAATGTCACAAATATCTCTATTACAGTGCCCCCCTTCCGGCAGATTTTTTTCAAATTCAGGGAGGACTTGTTTGCCATAGCCAGAAACGTACACAAAAAATTTGGTTCAATTCTATGCATAAATTTATACAATTTTCGAGGTACAATAATGAAAATGGCGCAGAGATCCAATTATAGCGCCACCTTCTGGCGGTATTTTTTCAAGTTCAGGGAAGACTTGCTTGCCATAGCCAGAAACATACAAAAAAAATTGGTTCAATTCTATGCATAACTTCATATACTTTTCGATGGTAGAATAATGAAAATGGTACAGACATCGCATTTATAGCACCCCCTTCCGGAGGAATTTTTCCAAATTCAGGGAGGACCTTAAATTGGCTCAATTCTATGCATAACTTCATACACTTTTCGATGGTACAATATTCAAAATGGCACAAAAATCCCTATTACAGCGCCCCTTACCGGTAAATTTTTCCAAATTAAGGAAGGACCTGCTTGCCATAGCCAAGAACTTAAAATAAAAATTTGGTTCAATTCTATGCATAACTTCATACACTTTCGGATGGTACAATATTCAAAATCGCTATTACAGCGCCCCCTACCGGCGAATTTTTTCCAATTTCAGGGAGGATCTGCTTGCCATAGCCAAAAACTTAAAATAAAAATTTGGTTCAATTCTATGCATAAATTCATACACTTTTGGATGATACAATATTCAAAATCGCACACAAATCGCTATTACAGCGCCCCTAGCGGCGAATTTTTTCCAATTTCAGGGAGGATCTGCTTGCCATAGCCAAAAACTTAAAATAAAAATTTGGTTCAATTCTTGTGCATAAATTAATACACTTTTGAATGATACAATATTCAAAATCGCACAAAAATTGCTGTTACAGCGCTCCCTACCGGCGATTTTTTGCCAAATTCAGAGAGGACCTACTCGCCATATCCAAAAACTTAAAATAAAAATTTGGTTCAATTCTATGCATAACTCCATACACTTTTAGATGGTCCAATATTCATAATCGCACAAAAATCGCTGTTAAAGCGCCCCCTACCGGCGAAATTTTTCCAAATTCAGAGAGGACTTACTTGTCATATCCAAAAACTTAAAATAAAAATTTGGTTCAATTCTATGCATAACTTCATACACTTTTAGATAGTACAATATTCAAAATCGCACAAAAATCGCTGTTACAGCGCCCCCTACCGGCGAATTTTTTTCGAATTCAGAGAGGACTTATTTGTCATATCCAAAAACTTAAAATGAAAATTTGGTTCAATTCTATGCATAACTTCATACACTTTTAGATGGTACAATATTCAAAATCGCACATAAATCGCTGTTACAGCGCTCCCTACCGGCGCATTTTTTCCAAATTCAGAGAGGACTTACTTGCCATATCCAAAAAACTTAAAATAAAAATTTGGTTCACTTCTATGCTTAACTTCATACACTTTTGGATGGTACAATATTTAAAATCGCACAAAAATCGCTATTACAGCGCCCCTTACCGGCGAATTTTTTCCAAATTCAGGGAGGATCTGCTTGCCATAGCCAAAAACTTAAAATAGAAATTTGGTTCAATTCCATGCATAATTTCATACACTTTTTGATGGTACAATGGCGACAGACAGACGGACAGACGGACACACGGACAGACAGACATTTTCTATAAACATGTTTTTTGGGATCTCTGACCCCTAAAACGTGTAAATCCGTCGAAAACCGGAAGTCGAAAAAAATTTCGATTACAATACTTTCTTCTATTGAAGATAGAAGAAAGTAAAAAAAGTAACTAACGCTGTCACCGCCGCTGTTTTTGAATTTTTTGAGACCGGAGACCTTTCTTTGTTAATATTAAGAAAACTGCTGCACAAAAATATGAAAATCGGTGGTATTATAGAGAAATGCTTGGTAAACATACTGATGCAGACAGTTTTTAAATCGAATAATTATTTTAAGAGATATTTAATGCTAAATTTGGTCAAAATCGTTCCATTAAAAAAGAGTTTTAGAAGCAAAGACTAAACAAAGGAATGTAATAATTTTTAGATAATTTTATACATTAGAAGTTTCCGGTGTGTAAAATGCATTTTTTTTTTTTTTTTTAATTTGACTCATTTTTTGAGGATTTATTTCCATTTTAAATTCAAATTTTTGGTATTTCGAGCGATATTTTTTATAACTTTTATTATTAATATTGTTGTATTATTTTAAATTGTTGCCAGTTTTAAAAATAGCGCAAAGTATAATATTTCCTTCCAATTAAAAAATTATTTACACGTGACTATTATAAACAGAAAAAAACTTTCAAATGAGAATTAAATGATTACGTATTAAAAGCAGGAAAGTATTGATAATTACGTCGTAACAACTAAATTTACACGTGAACTTTAAAAGAAAAAGAAAATTTTAAAATAATAAATTCATTAATATGCGTTAAAAGTCGTAAATGGAGGCAATTTCGTCATATTTAAAATTGTAAAAAGATAATATTGCAAAACAGTTTAAATTAAAAAATATATTTGTGCGAGACATTTATTTCATATTTTGAGATAATCTTTTAAACTATTGTTGAGAATCTTAAGACAGTGCAAATAACATTTCCTTTCTACACGTGAATATTAACAACAGAAAGAAAAATTTGGTGAAAATTACGTCAGATTTAAAACGATACATTTAAAATGTCTTATTTAAAAGAACTTTCTTATTGCGTTGTTAAAAAATACCGGGAGACAAAGACTCTGTTTACTTAATTCATTTTATATTAGCTTATTTTCACATGTTTCACTGATCTGATTTGATCAAAGATTAAAACAACCCGTTAACAGAGAGATCGCCACTGTTTTTTAATTATAATTCATTCTTCCTCAAATTAGCGTGCTTTTAGAGTTTGCGGTGTCGGTAGGGGGGGGGGGGGTTGTTGGCGTTCGTAGATCGTAGGGTGATGAGATCCCTAGTTGATGAAAAAAAAATATTTTGGTAATATATAGAAAACAAAATGCAACTGTTCTTGCGACTGACCCTCGAAATATAGAGTGTAAGCTGTACAAAACAACAAAAGGTTGTTTAATCTATATTATATATAATATGACCACGTTCATAAACTTCTTCCGAGTTACCATGATTCTGAAATCCGTTCATTATCTGTAGAAATCTCAGAAACCAATATATTTCTTATATCTAAAGACGCATTTGTAATTTTTTTTTCTGCAACTGATTTTCGGAAACGTTTCCAAGTTGATTTTATACATAATTTTTTTTCTGTGGACACATCAGGAATGAATGAGCTGTCAAACATTTTAATGTCATCCTTATAGTCCAATACGATTTAAAAATGAATAACATGTTATAATATTTTACTTAATTTATTGCAACAGTTTACGTATTACAATTCACAATAAATACATATTTATAATAAATAAACTTGTTGAAATACCGTAAAAAGTTTGTTACAATATCTTGTATTTCCTAACATCATTTAGTTATCTGATATTTTAATCTTGCATTACTTGCAAAATTATCGTTTAGATTAGGAGTGCACAACCTTTTTAAGAGAAGGGCCACTTACAAAAATGCCTGGGTTGTCGAGAGCCACATTAGGAACACAGAGATAATTCTATTTCGGGGAGGTGGGGAGATCTGCGGCCTATAAAAACCATGGTTTCAGAGGAGAGGCAGTTTTAACACTTTAAGTTCCCCTACCCAGTCAACATAGCATACCCAATTCAGTTGGCATGTTGGCAAGGATATATCAACAGTTTATGTTTGTATATGTAACAGAGATAGAACAAAGATTATTTTTAAGGAGTGAAAATATTTCTTGACTTTATTCGGGTTATTAAATTTTGCTTTATTAAAAGTGCTAAAAAATAAGCATATACATGAAAATGGTTAGTGCCGAAAAAAATGTGAACTTTATGAGCGAAGTTAAATTCAAGTTGTACAAAACACATTTATATTGCAAATAATATATTATCTTTCTGCAACCGATCATAAAATTTTAGATTTTTTCCGCGCTTAATCGACAAAATTCGCGATTTTTCCACACCTTATCAACGGAATTCGCGATTTTTCCGCGGTCAGTCAACGAAATTCGCGATTGTTAACTAAGTGACAAAATTTTCAAATTTTCCCTGTGGCGAATTATCGAAATTAACATCTTTTTCTCGAGATAAACTGCCGAAACTCACAATTTTACCGTAGCCGATGGACGAAATTTGCGTTTTTTTCGCACTTAATCGACAAAATTCACGATTTTTCCTCTGCCGGATCAAGAAAATTTGCGATTTTTGTCGCGCCCGATCGACAAATTTCGCAATTTTCCCGCGTTCGATAGACAAAATTCGGGATTTTTCCGCTCCCGATCGACAGAACTTGCAATTTTTTCGTGCCCGGTCGACGAAATTCGCGAATTTTCCGTGCACAGTCAATGAAATCCGCGATTCTTAACTGACTGAAATCCTTGGCAAAATTCGCGACATTTTCTCGCGATAAACTGTCGAAACTCACGATTTTTCCACAGCCGATCAACAAAATTCGCGGTTTTCCCGTTCCCGATCAACGATATTCGCAATTTTTCCACGCCCGATCGACAAAACTCGCGATTTTTCCTCATCCAATCGACTAAACTCGCGATTTTTCCGTGCCCGATCCGCGAAATTCACATATCTTAAATGACTGACGAAATTTACAATTTTCCTGCGGCAAATAGACGAAATTCACGACTTTTTCTTGTAATAAATTCACGAAACTCGCAACCTTTCTGCGCCTGATCGCCGAAACACTCGATTTTTCCGCGCGCGATCGACAAAACGGACGATTTTTCGCGCCCGATCGATGAAACTCACGATTTTTTCGTGTTTGATCGACAAAAGTCTTGATTTTACTGCTCCCGATCCATGAAACTTGCAATTTTTCTGCACCCGATCCACGAAACTCGATTTTTTGTACTCAGTCAACGAAATTCGCAGGTCTTAATTGACCGACGAAATTTGCAATTTACCTGCGGCTAATTGGCGAAACTCACGACTTTTCTCGCGATAAACTGACGAAACTCACGATTGCCAGTGCTCGATCAACAAAATTCGCGGCGTTTTAGCGTCCGATCGACAAAACACACGATTTTTTCGCGCCCGATCGATGAAATTCGAGATATTTTTTCGACAAGCGGCTGACGAAATTAGCGACTCGGGAATTTCCTATATTGATACAAATGGTAACGGTTGGGCGATTAATGAAATTTGCGATTTTTAACTGACTGACGAAATTTGCAATTGCTTTCCGCGGCAAATTGACGAAATTCACAATTTTTTCCTGCAACCTATGGTAAAAATTGCAATTTTTGCCAATTATAAATTGACGAAATTCGCAGGCCACATGTAAACCCATCGCGGGCCACAGGTTGTGCATCTCGAGTTTATATTATGTCAAAGTTCAATTTTATATATTCAAAAACTTATTTTTGTATTATTTGCAATATAAATGTGTTTTGTACATCTTGAAACTGGCTTTTGAAATATTGAGTGAAATTGCTTTTATTTTTGCATGCTTATGTATATTTGTCAAACTTATTGAAAAAACTTGATCACATGATATACTTTCTTCTGCATTTTGTTTCAATCTTTTTTTATAAGGATGAAAAAAGTTCTGTAAGCTGAAAATTTTTTCCTCTTCTTTACATCACATATGAAAATACAGGAAAACTTTCTTCAATTTGATTCAATAATAAATAACATATTTTCATTGATTTATGTCATTTCTAATTACGTCATTTTGAAACAATTTATTTATTTTAATCCGATATTTATAAAATATATGCTTAAATGTATGAGAAATCTAAACATGAAGAGATAATACACTTAATGTATTTCGAAAAGGTGTTAAAAAATGTTGGTCAAGTGCGAGTATTACTCGCGCACAGAGGGTTCCATATAATGTAATTATTAGTAACTGTAATATTACAAAAAATCGTTGCTAAAAGAATAATAACCTTTAAAGACACGGGTGACGTATTAAGAGCGCCACTCAATGCAAACTAGTCGCGAATCCGAAAGTAATTACATGATTAATTCTAATTAAATTTGTCTGTTTTTAACAATTTATTTGACGTTTATTGCTTTCATACTACTACTGGGCATTTAATTACACAAATATATCATTAAAAGTTGTTACCTAGGCTTTAAAAGCCGATGGCGCATAGACTACGCCGCCCGTGTCTTTATTTATGTCCAAACACTCCGTATCTTTAAAGGTTAATATCTCGAGTAATTAGGGATAATTGTTTTCGAAAATCATTATCAACAATCCTTTTATACTTCCGAGACGACAGGTACCTCGAGCGCCCTTCAACTCCCTTGCTGAGCGCCCGCAAAGCGAAATTTGTGTGTAACAAAAAAAAAAAAAAAAAAGCGATTTTCTCAAAAATATGTGACACTACAGGGTGGCTACTAAATACTGTTACAAATATTCAGTCATTTTATTTTACAAATATAAAATAGAAAATGCTACACTAATATGATGAACATCAGAGATGAAAGTTTACAGGGAAAAAATTTTACTCGAAATGACCGCCATCTTTATCGATTACCATAGATAATCTCTTATGTCATTGTCAGACTGCGGCACGAATCATTTTAAGAGGTAATCGGTACCATTCACGCAATATGGAAGCTTTGTGGGAGTCCAAACTTCTGTGTTTGTTGCTGTTTACTTTAGCCTCTAAAATCCCCCAGACGCAATAATCTAAAGAATTTAGATCCGGTGAAGAAGGTGGCCAATCTTCTTGCATGATAAAGTTTGGATAATTGACAGGGAGCCAAGCCCGTGTTGATTTAGCTCGGTCCGAAGGTGTAGAATCTTGCTGAAATGCCAATTCTGTTTGGAATACAAACTTTCAGCATGTGGTAATAAATATGTAGCCAATACATTCTGTTTGTAATATTCGCATTGATTTTTAACCCTTTATCGATGAACTTCAAAGACAATTTTCCATTGTTTGCCACTGCAGCCTAAACCATAACAGAATTCTTGTTCTGAAAGCGTTTAACAGTTCGAAAGGTTTCAGATATATCCTTGAGGGTTGCTGAATATACGATATCATTTTTAGCATTATAACACTGTTTAGTGCAAAATAGCTTCCCATCAGAAAATTTTATTCTGTCAACACTTTTCCTACCGTGCCGCTTCATCAATTTCTTCCTCCTTCGTAATGTTTTTATTCTTTGTGCAGCAGTCAAACCTTGAATTTTTCTTTTGCGATAAGGGACATAACCCAGATCTTCATTTATAATAACTTGCATAGTTCTGCGACTCGCGTTCTCTTCTGCACCCATTTTATTTGCAGAACATTGTGGATTTCTTCACACTTTTTCACGAATTCTTTTCATGCGCTCTATTGTGCGAACTGAGCGTGGACTTCCAGGCCTAGGTTGATCTTTGCATAGCTATTAGTATCCAATAATCAATTTACAGTTCTATATATAAATGTTCCATTAAAATCAAGGCATTTTATTTGCTTAAAGTTTTCACCAGCGGAAAATCTGCGATCAAAGAGCTGTTTAATCATCATTCTTTTTGCTTCCATCTTTAAAAAAATTTTAAATATTTGCTTTATAACAAAATTTGTCTGCACTAATAGAAGATTGCCAAACGTTAAAATAGAGAAATAAATTGTTTTACCAAACGATTAAAATTAATTCATATTTTTTGGAGTGTAACAGTATTTAGTAGCCACCCTGTATAGTTTTCCTGCAAGGTTTAAATAAATTTCTACTACCCCTAATTTTTTTCATAATTTTAGTTTCAGTGTATTCGAAAATAGTGTGTGGGAGGGAATACATTTTTGCATTACATTTTCGAAGCTATCTCTGAAAATATAATATCTAAAATTAAAAGAAATATATTTTTGAGTTCCGCGTTACGGGAGCTTTCATACGATACCCCACACGATTGTATATAAAAAAGAATTTTATTTCCAAGGTAACTTAATTAGCTCCCTTACATTTTCCCTAAATATATATATGAATGGTTAATACTCTATAAATGTGGGTAAATAGTCTTTATTACTTCAGCCAAATTAGAACTTTCAACGTACCATAGTTTGCGAGAAAAACGGCTGTGACAGATGGACATACACACGATTGATCTTATAATGGTTCCGTTTTAACTTTTTGTACGGAAACATAATAAATGAGTAAAAAACATTGTCTAGGAACTATCTGCATGGTTATGCTTTACCGAACCCATTATCAAGACAAATAAAAATATTCTGCAGCATAGTGCATTATTGATCGCGTAACTGTAGAATATTTTTATTTGTCTTGAAAAGGAATGTGAAGCCGAAACACGTAGCCAGTTTGCATATAATTTTTTTTTACTGTTTTACTTAACAACTTTAAACAGTTAATGAAGTTTAAATGTATAGTTGCAGACAGGTAATGTGAAAAAAAAAAAAATTAAAACTTTTGAAATAAAAGTTGCAAGAAAAGACAAAATTATCACTTTTTACTAAGTGTGATAACATCATTTAATTATATGTAAATTCAAAAATCCATTACCTGTAGAATTTTGTTTAGAATATATTGAAATGCAGTTATATATATTTATAGCTGCAAAAACTTATTTTGGAAATATTTTCAAAATAAAATCCAGTTTGTATATCTTGAAACTGATATTCAACCTATTGAGCGCTGTGGATCGTTATTTTGCTTGCACATTTTTGCACTCATACATATATTTTGAAAGAAGTCTGCCAAACATATTGAGAAAAGTTTGAGCGTATGACATCGAAATGTATGCACATATTTTATAGAAATCAAATCAGCAATAGATACCTGGTTGTGGATTTTTTTTTTTCACTCGACGCAATATATCAGGAATAAAAATGGTGGACAAATTTTAATATATCACCCTTTTTATCTAATCTGACTAAAACTGGAATGATATACAGATACAACGTACACATAAATTACTGTTGTGGTTTTCTTATCTGATAAATTCCGATTTGAGAATCTGACGAAAAATAATTCGTAAATAAGAATGGCGGAAACTATCATGTAGAAACTCTATTTTAGTGCACATCATTCATTAATGACTTTTTGATAAATTTGATGAAATTTTAACATTAATTATTTTTTATTATAATCATTATTTGATTAACCCTCCAGCCGCGACCGACTTGTTCAGTGGGTTACTTTTTTAAAATTAAGATTGTTTGATTTCTACCACTTTTTTGAAATAGAAATAGTCACTTTATTTAATTACAGATTAAATAATGTGAGAATAAGTCGAATTATACTCTTTTAAAAAAGTGGTGGGAATCAAGGAATCAGAATTTAAAAAAAGTAGCCCAATGGAACGCAAAAATAGCGGATGGAGGATTAATAACGTTATGAGTTGTAACTTTACGCACGTGTAGCTTTGTTTGTGTTATTAAAAATCTTTTCGAGTTTGTCTTTACGAATATGTATTTGCATTTTTCGTCATGACCGTAAATTAAATATTATGAGGTAAGGAAATCCAGACAATAATTTAGGGACACTCTGTATTTTAAATGTATCTAATTTATTGCACCAGTTTAGGTACTAAAATTTACAATAAATATACATTTGTAATAAATACACCTATTGAAATATAACATACAAAATTTGTAATAGCTATATACAAACTTTGTATGTAGTTTGTACATTGAAGTGTATTGAATTAAGTATAGTAAGTTGCTAAGTAGTTTGGTCTTCTCTGACCTTGATAATGGTTGCCACACGACGAGGCATAGATTAAACAATATTGCGGAAATGTTCCACAGGCATGGCTTGCCAAATATCTGCTACTGCTCTTTCAGTAAGGTTCCCTAGTGTTGTGTGACGTGCTCTCAGTCCTTTCTCCAAAGCATCCCAAAGGTGCGCAATAGGATTTATGTCTAGGCTCCCAGGTAGCCAATTTGTGACAGGGAGGTAATAGGAATTCTCATCCAACCAGGCAGTAGCCAAACTGTATACCTGTGAGAGGAGAAGTTGTCTTGCTAGAGGAATACTCCATTTTCATGTGGATGACAGAAAGACATAAATGGATGGAGGTGATCACCCAGCAACTCTACACAGTAAAAAAATTTCAGAAACGTTTCTGAAAGTATCGGAGACATCTGCTGCACGATACTAACGGAAAGGTTCTGATTCGAGCAGAAAAATGTTTCGGCTAATACAAAACCTTTCCGATTTGGAATGAATCGGATTTTTGAGTATATCGGAAAGCTTTCATTACGGATCGGAAAGGTTTCTGAATATATATGAAATCTTTCTGAAGACGAGGAAATGTTTCTGACTATATAGGAAACCTTTCATTACGAATAGGATAGATTTCTGAATATATATGAAACCTTTCTGAAGACGAGGATTATTTTAAAATTCATATAAAAAAGCACAAATAACTGTACTAAAATTTCTTGCAGGTACATACACATAATATAAAATTATTTAAAATACATTATAAATATCTTAAAAATACATTAAAAACTATTACAATTTTTTAATGGTTTTTAATGTATTTTAAAGATAATTCAATATATTTTACATAATTTTATATTATATGTAATGCACCTGCAAGTAATTTTAGTACATTTATTTGCTCTTTTTTTATATGAATTTTAATTAGTTACTCAACGTGAATTTAGCACTAGTATTTTAACTTTCATTCATTAAAGATTATTTTGTGAAAGGGTCTTAGCCCGATGACGGTCATTGAGCAAATGGTACTCTCATGGCACTACGGCTCCCGAAGCCGATACGGTGAAGCGAGCGTAGCACGGTCTGTTTACTGACTGTGCGAATGGCTCCCTGATTCTGCTGGGTGGTAATTTGAGCTACTATTTGGCTTTCCTGGCTACGTACAGTGCGGCTGAGCAGCCTCCTACCACGCTCGTTCACAGTGAATTGTTCTTTTCAGTTTGTCCGTTTGCTAGTTTTTTCCTCACCATCTGTCTTGATGCTGTCGAGCGGGAAAATCCTAGTTCTCTCACGATTTTTGAAATTGAATGGTCCATGCATCGTGCGCCTATTATTTGTTCGCCATCGATGTCGTCTAAATCAGGAGCTTTTCCCATATTGGTAGTTGGAAAGACTGATTCACAACAACCACAGTACTAACTACATAGTTGTGGTGCGAACTTACTCTTTGGTGATTTATGAACAATTTCTATGAGAGACTTTCTCATTGACTTATTGGATTTTAAAGTATAGGAAATTCATTATTTTGTATGTTATTTACCATGTTTTCTGAACTTAATGCTTATAATTAATGGAATAGAATTTGATTTGTTTTTCTAGTGCTGCAGCCCGGACTGTGGGCTCGTCTGTAAATTACGTCTGTTTAATTTGATTTTTATAATGTTATAACATTTTTTATTTGTAACTTTTATATTTATTTTGAGACACAGTGCATTCTTGGCTTGTGATTATTAATTTTCAATAATTGCCGTCTGTTTTTCCAGGTCTGTCACCTTGGCTGTGTTTTTGCGGGTGGTGGAGGGGATTTTTCCTCCGGGGCATTCAACCTAAGACAAATTTGATGGGTTGAACCCGGCTGGGTGATCCTGTACTAAGTACATATGCATTTATCGCAGCGTCCTCACAAGCGCTACAAAATTTGCATTGCATTGCCTATCCTCAATTCAATGGCACTTCAGTGTATTAGTTACTAAGTTCATAAAACCATTTGGCTGCCTAATAATTTAAATTTGCATTACTTGGATAATTATTGTTTATGTTCGACTTCTATTTTACTAATACTTCCAAATTGCGTATTTCGGTATTATTCACAAAATAATCTTTCGTAAATCTTTAAACTGACCCATGAAATACATTAAATGCGGCTTTTTCTCTGTACGCGTACATACGCTTTCAAGCAGGTCTGTCAAACATATGGAGAAAAGTTTAAGCGAGTGTCATAGAAATAAATGGCAATTTTTTTAAGATATCAGAAATAGATACGTAGTACTGTTTTTTTTTTCGACGTATACAGCAGGAATAAAAATGCTATCCAAATTTTAATATATATATATGTTTCACCCTTTTTATCCAATTCGATTCAAAAAAGGAATGACATACAGAATTTACATAAATTATTGTCTGGATTTCCTTAACTCATAACTTCTGATTTAAAAACATGACGAAAAACATTATTATATATTCGTAAAGAACAACTGAAAAAGTTTTTTTTTTATAAAACAAACAAAGCTACATGTGTGTAAAGTTGCAATTGAAGATATTATTAATTAAATAACGATTTTAATCAAATAATATCTAATATTAAAATTCAATCAAATTTAACAATAAGGGACGGTGGAGTTTATCATGTGGAAACTATCTAACTTTGTCCTCATAAAGAATGAATAACTTTTTGATAAATTTGGCGAAATTGTAAAATTTATTATTATTGGATTATAATCGTTAATTAATAACGTTTGAGTTATAACATTCTGCATATTAAATAATAATTACTATTAAAATTTTATCAAATTTATCAAAAACACAGTATCGAAACACAAATCGTACAGTTTAAGCAGACTTCTCTGAACATGTCTTTAGCAAATGGCTAGCGGACAAAAGAAAATAGTTTGGCCACGACAGTTACTGCAGAAATTGAAGGAAGGAAATTTCGAATAGATTTTATCGTGCAGTCTTGAATTCAGGGGTTGGCCCGGGGGGACAAGGACCCCCCCCCGGAGCAACGAGATGTCCCACCGGAAGATTTGAGACTTTGTGATTTCAAGGGTCAAAAAGGGCAATTTTCCCCACGGAGCCACAGAAATCCTTCCCGAAGAAAAGTGTCTTAATTCAACACTGTTATTGTGTTACCTAAAGCTAAAGGAAACCGAACCCTTTTATAGGAAGAGACTTTCTCGATAAGACAGGGCTTGTACCAGACGTTAAGAACAAACGTTGGTATTTCGCCGATATGCCTCATGTAAAATATGGCTTTGTAGATCCTGTTCCGAAGCCTCTTGAATATTCTTCTGATGAGATTGTTTTAAACGCATGTATCTTGCGTGAAAATGAAGGGAAAGATCTGACTCCCAACCAGAAGTCGCAGTTAAATCACTTGCTGAAAAGTATGAAACCATCTTTTAGGCAGGAAAAGAAGTCACCCCGTTTATTGAGCATCACATAAACACCGGAAACTTCTCGCCTGTGTCAGTTCCACCTTACCGCATGGCTCCTGCAAAAAAGAAAGTTCTCAAGGCAGAATTAAATGACATTTTGCAAAAAGGAATTATTGAAGAGTGGGAATCTCCTTACGCAGCTGCTGTTGTATTTATTCAGCCAGACGGATCGGTACATCTCTGTGTCGCCTACTGGAAGTTGAATACCATCACCCAGTTGGACTCTTATCCATTTCTTTTGGTATGATTTTGCATGAAACTAAGTGTATAGCTTCCATGTCAACAATTAATTTAAAGTCTGGTTACCATCAGGTAAATGTTCATACACCAGACCAGGGCCGAAACTAAGGGGGGCCAGAGGGGGCATGTGCCCCAGGCGCCAGAACGAAGGGACGCCAAATGAAGGATTATACCTTTGGAATGGATCCTTTTCTTCTGATGAACTGATGGCTTTCATTTTTTTTTCAAAAACAAATTATGGTCATTTTTTCCCCCTATTCTGACTCGAAAATCAGAGTTCTAACTTTTTACGACTGCTCTTTCATCTTCATCTAACACTTCATTTATAATGAATGTTTCATAATAATGAAAGCCATCAGTCCATCAGAAGAAAATAACTCGGTTAAAGCGGAAGCTCGGTTAACGAGGAAACTCGGTTAAGCGGGACTCTACTGTATATTTCATTTAAAAAATGATTTTTAGAATATTTTTGTTGGTGTTCAGAGGGGAGTCACGACCCTCATGACCTCTCCCTTGGATCCGCCATTGTAGATTACGTAGTTCAATATTGCATATTTTAAATTTCAAAATAAGTCGGCTATTAGAAAATTTGTAAAATTCTCTTTGTAAATATACTTTGCGGAAGAGAGGAGAGGGGGGGGGGGGGGGCGCCAAAATCCATGTTTGCCCCGGGTGCAAAAAAGGCTAGTTTCGGCCCTGCACCAGACAGGGACAAGACTGCTCCGATAATAATTTACGTACAAAATATTTTCATACAAGTTCATAAAACCATTTCGCTACCTGAAAATTTAAAATTGCCCTACTTGGATAATTATTGCTGAGGTTATGTTCAAATACTATTTTATAAATCCAAAATACGTATTTTGGTATTATTCACAAAATAAAGTACATTTTGTACATCTTGAGACTCACCCTTGTAATATTGAATGCAATACTGTCATCCTCACACTCTTTTATTTAACTTAACTGCACTTTTAATGTTAAAATACCAGTTAGAACAAAAATTGAATTAATTATGCGCTAAATCATACGCGTCAAAATTTACCGACTAACTGTAAAACTGCAACAACGAAAAGTAGAAAATATAAAAACTGAGTGTAATAATAAAAAAATTTTTTTTTTTTTTTACTTTAATAGTTTAATATTGATTAAATATTTAATTATATGTTGAGGAAACAGTTAAAGATTTTTAAATAGATAGTCTAAATAATGGTTTTTGTTTAGTTCCTGTTGCCATATTTAAAAAGGAAACTGAGCAAAAATTACAATTTTCTTAACAAATTCAATAATTCAAGTATTTCTATCAAGCCTAAATGAATTCGGTGAATTTTCGATTATGGAAGACCACGACAAATCAATGTATTCTAACGGAATTTTTTTTTGGAACAACATGAATTGCAGGCATAAAATTAGGCGTGATTTTTAAGATAAACATTGAATACTTATAAAAGAACGTTAAAAAAAAATACTTTTTTACTTATTCTACTCATACATATACAGGGTGTCCATAATTAAACGACCCTACTTTAAAGTTGTCTACAGACGAAACTATTGTTCATAAAGTTGTGAAATTTTGTGAAATACATAATAAAGGGATGGGAATTTGTTTCTCTCTATTCTAAAAAAAAGTAACTACCGCTGTCACCGCCGCCGCCGGTTTTGAATTTTTTGTGACCGGAGGTCTTTCTTCGTTAATATTAAGAAAAATAATGCATGCAAAAATATGAAAATCGGTGGTTTTATACAGAAATGTTTGATAAACACGCTGATGCAGACAGTTTTGAAATCGAAGAATTATTTAAAGAGACATTTAATGCTAAAGTTGGACAAAATCGTTCCACTAAAAAAGTTTTATAGGAGCAAAAACTGTTCACGGGAATGTAATCATTTTTAGATGATTTTATACGTTTGAAGCTCCCGGTGTGCAGATTGTATTTCGTTTTTTAATTTTACTCATTTTTTGAGGTTTTATTTCTATTTTAAATTCAAATTTTCAGCATTTCGAGAGATATTTTTTACAGATTTTAGAAAGTGATATTAATTTAAACTGTTGCCAACTGTATATACAGCGGAAACAATAATGTTTGCTTAAAAGAAAAAAAAAATATTTATACGTGTAATAAATTAAAACTTTATTTACACGTGACTATTATAAACAGAAAAAAACATTTGGAATTAGAATGAAATAATTATGTACAAAAAGCAGGAACTTATTAAAAATTACGTCATAAAAACTATAATTACACGTGAATTTTAAGAGAGAAAGGAATTTGTAAAATAATAAATTTATTAACATGAGTTAGAAGTCTTAAATAGGAGAAATTACGTCATATTTACGTCACATTACAGTTATTACATAAAATAAACATAAAATAATATTGCAAAACGGTTTAAATTTAGAAATTGCGCTAGACATTTATTTGATATTTTGAGAGGATACTTTTCAACTATTTTTGTTAGGAAAGCGCAAATAATATTTCATTTCTAACACAAGTATTTTCACGTGATTATTTAAAAGAGAAAGAATAGCTTGGTCAAAATTACGTCAGATTAAAAACGATTAATTTAAAATGACTCATTTAAAAGAACTTTCTTTTCGCTTTGTTAAAAAATACCAGGAGACAAAGACTCTGTTTACTTAATTCCTTTTATATTAGCTTATTTTGAAATGTTGTTACACATGTCTACGTCATCAAGTTAATTGTATTTCGACGTTTTATTTGTATTTTTATTAATGTTGTACTAATTTATTTGTTCTTTCGTTATTTAAAATAAAAATTATGTCAATTTGTATAATTTGGCGAGTGGTTTGGCGATTTATATAATTTGGCGAAATGGGTCGACGGGATAATCAAGTAGTACCGCAGCAGATTTGGCGTTAAAATTCCCCAATCAAAGAGCAATGAATAGAAATCCGTTTATAGGGAGATCGCCACTGCTTTTTAAATTATAATTCAATCTTTCGAAATCTTTTTAAAGCCGATCAAATTAGCATGCATTTAGAGTCTGCGGAATCTGGACGGGGGTTGACGAGCGTAGCTCGTAGGGGGCCGAGCCCCCTAGTAATCTAAAAAAATATAAATAAAAATAGTTAAAAATTTCGTCACCAGAGGGCGATTTTTAATAAATTACACATTTACCATTATGATAGTTTAGAACTTTTATTTATTAAGTTAACTTTATTCTAAAGACAGCATTTCACGACTTGCTCCTAACATTTCCCAGAACGCATTGCGATCCACTGTGGAACATGCTATCTTACGATTCCAGATTGTATCTGAAAATGATGAAAGTCATGCAGAACATGTTTGGTTATAACAAAATTTATTAAACTATCGTAAATGCATGCTAAATGTGTAATTCGTTAAAAAAAGGCCTCCTAATTTTTTTTCACTCAAACAAATTCCCATACTTTTATTGTGCCCTCTAAAAAATTTCACAACATCTTGAATAACAGTTTCGTCTGTAGACAACTTTAAAATAGGGTCGATTAATTATGAATATCCTGTAAATAAAATTTCTAAACTATCGTAATGCTAAATGTTTAATTTATTGAAAATTGCCCTCTGGTGGCGAAATGTTGAACTATTTTTATTTATTTTTTTAGCTTAAATAAATTCTCATCCCTTTATTATGTATTTCACAAAATTTCACAACTTTATGAAAAATAGTTTTGTTTGTTGACAACTTTAAAGTAGTGTTGTTTAATTATGGATACCCTGTATTTTCAAGCATACCTCTCAAACATATTGAAAAAACTTGACACCGAAATATATGCACATATTTTTTTTTTCTTTTATAGAAATCAGGAAAAGATAAATAGTTTACACATTTTTCTTTCATAAGTATATCCGAGAAATTAAAATACCGACCGACTTTTAAATATTGACCAGATTTTACCAGCTCTATTCAGAACTGAATAATATCTATCCAATGCTTTATGTAATTTTTTTTTAATAATGTAACGTGCAAAATTTTCATTTCAAAAATCAGAATTTGATAAATATCATTCAATTATTTGTCGATTTAAAGTGTCATTACTTGCAGATTTATTGTTTATATTATATTCAAATGCAACATTACAGCTTCAAAAATTTATTTCGTCATTATTTACAAAATAATATCTTTACGTATATCTTGAAAGTGATCCCCAAAATACTGAGTGTAGCGGGCTGTTATTTTTGGCTGCATATTTTGTGCTCGTACATATATTTTCAAGTGTGCCTGTTAAACATATTGAGAAAAGTTGAAGCGAGACACAAAAATGTATGGGTATGTTTTTAGAAATCAAATATAGATACGTAGTTCTGAATGTTTCCATCCTCATATTTCAAAAATGAAAATGTTGGTCAGTTTGTAAATATCGTTCGTTCGTTTTCCACAAGAGTAAAAAATGAATAACATACTGAAAGTATATTTCTGAAAATAATATTTATATACGGTAAAAATATTCATATTTTATTATATATACGTTTATATTAAAAATATTTATCTTTTATCATTCGTATTTATATAGTAAAACCTCTGAGTAGCAGACACCTCGGGACCGCGAAATTTGTGCGGTATTCAGAGAGAAAAACTTACAGGTATGTATTATTATTTATATTTGTGTTAAAAAATATTTATATTTATATTTTATCATTTGTACTTATACAGTAAAATCTCTTAATAACGGGCACCTCAGGACCTAGAAATTTGACCACTGTTTAGATACAAAAAAAACATGCAGGTATACTGATTGAAAAATGTTCAGCTAAATAGCGGTGTCCGCTGTTTGGAATTATCCTTTATAGAGGTTTTGTTGCATTAAAAATATTTATGTTTTATTATTTTTAATGTTTCTACAAAAATAAAATTTATATAACTTTCCTTGAAAAGTAAATTTTTAAATATCATTTATATATTTTTCTAAATAAATAAATAAAAAAAAGGATAAGGAAATTTTTCCTTATCCTTTCCTCAATAAAACACATAAAAATACATGTTGAGATCCACAAAACTAACAGTGATAAACCCGTTTAAGAAATAAATTTTCTAAGTAAGAGTACAAAACGAATAAATGAAATCATACTCTTATTTCTGAAAATAATATTTATATACAGTGTTATTTATAAAGATGGAGTCAATAGCGTGTTTCCTTAAATATGGCACATAGACTTATACTTCCAATTGCAAAGTTTCATAAAAAAAGGTGCAAAATCTGACCACAGAAGTTGCAATCCCCCTAGAAAGTAAATCTGAGAAAATACGCAAACCAATTTTTTCTATACGGCCCCCGTAAGGTAAAATTTAAAAATTAGGAACATTTTCTTTATCCTTTCCTGAATGAAACACAAAAAATATATCTTGATGTCTTGAAAACACACAGAGATATTAAAAGCCAAAATTCTTGAGTTACACCACTTAAGCATACCTCTGAGTGACGTAATAGTGATGCATTTCGAATGTAACATAGGGATCATCCACAAAATTTTACATTGTTTAAACGGGTTTATCACTGTGATTTTTGCGGATATCAACATGTAATTTTGTGCGTTTTATTGAGGAAAGGATAGGAAAATTTCCTAAATTTAGTTATATTTAAGGAAAATTAAGGAAAATTTCCTAAATTTTCCTTAAATATAGCACAAAGGAAAATGGGTTATTAGCTCCATCATTATGAATCACTCTGTATGTTAAAAATATTAATATTTTGTTATTCATGTTTATATTAAAAATATTTATATTTTATCCTTTACATTTATACAGTAAAACCTCTGAATTGCGGACACCTCGGGATCGCGAAATTTGTCCAGTTTTTAAAGGCAAAAAGACACAGTAATATATTATTATTTATATTTATGTTAAAAAATATTCACATTTTATTATTTATATTTATATTAAAAATATTTATTGTTTACCATTTACATTTATACAATAAAACCTCTGAATAGCGGTCACCTCGATACCGTGAAATTTGTTCACTATTCAGAGGCAAAAGCACACAGGTATTTATTATTATTTATGTTTAAAAATATTCATATTTTATTATTTTATATTTATATTAAAATATTTATATTTTATCATTTATATTCATGCAGCGAAACCTCCGAATAGCGGACTCCTCGAGACCGCGAAATTTGCCCGCTAACCAGAGGAAAAAATTTACAAGTATAAGGACTTAAAAAATGTTAGCTAAATAGAAGTGTCCGCTGTTTGGAATTATCCATTTTAGAGATTTTGTTGTATTAAAAATATTTAGATTTTATTATTTTTAATGTTTCTACGAAAATAAAATTTATATGACTAATCTAAGTGACTTCTTCCTTGAAAAATAAATTTTAAAATAAATTTGTTATTAAATAAATCTGTTATTTATTAAATCTAAAAGAATAATACAACTTTTAATTAAATTAATTGAGAACATCTTATACTTCATCTACGGTCTTATTTCTTGAATCTATAATATGTAATCATGTAAGGGGCTGTACATATATAACGTTCTCAACATTTTGATAATTTTGGACCCCCTCCGCCTTTACGATATCATACGTTATCATCCCTCGACCCCCCCCCCCTCGCGCCTTAATGATATCGTTATCAATAGCTAATTTTTTTTCTTTTGTTTGGAGGGATATGCAAATATGGTTACATTTTTTTCCCGCATACTTTATTGATTCAAATCAAGAGAAGTCAGCAAACTATCACTTTATATACGAAATAATTTAAAATCAAATAACCCTTAAAAGAAATCGTTACTGTTTAAAAGTATTTAGTAAAAGCTTTTTGTTACATAATGCATTCAACAGTAATAATGTCTTCTTGCACTTGCCCCGCACGGGGCGTGGCAGAAAGAAATTATAAAAAAAAAAAAAACAGGTGGACAACATTCTTTCTCCTTTATTTTTACTAGTACTAGGGGGCTCGGCCCCCTACGAGCTACGCTCGCCAACCCCCTTCCAGACACCGCAGGCTCTAAATGCACGCTAATTTGATCGGCTTTAAAAAGATTTCGAAAGATTGAATTATAATTTGAAAAACAGTGGCGATCTCCCTATAAACGAATTTCTATTCATTTCTCTTTGATTGGGGAATTTTAACGCCAAATCCGCTGCGGTACTACTTGACTATCCCGTCGACCAATTTCGCCAAATTATATAAATCGCCAAACCACTCGCCAAATTATACAAATTGACATAATTTTTATTTTAAATAACGAAAGAACAAATAAATTAGTACAACATTAATAAAAATACAAATAAAACGTCGAAATAAAAATAACTTGATGACATAGACACGTGTGACAACATTTCAAAATAAGCTAATATAAAAGGAATTAAGTAAACAGAGTCTTTTGTCTCCTGGTATTTTTTAACAAAGCGAAAAGAAAGTTCTTTTAAATGAGACATTTTAAATCAATCGTTTTTAATCTGACGTAATTTTTACCAAGCTATTCTTTCTCTTTTAAATAATCACGTGAATGTACTTTTGTTAGCAATGAAATATTATTTGCGCTTTCCTAACAAAAATAGTTGAAAATATCCTCTCAAAATATTAAATAAATGTCTATCGCAATTTCTAAATTTAAACTTTTTTGCAATATTATTTTGTGTTCATTTTATTTAATAACTATAATGTGACGTAAATATGACGTAATTTCTCCTAAGACTTCTAACGCATGTTAATGAATTTATTATTTTACAATACGTAATTTTTAATAAGTTCCTGCTTTTTATACATAATTATTTAATTCTAATTTGAAAGTTTTTTCCCTGTTTATAATAGTCACGTGTAAATAAGTTTTTAATTTGAAGCAAACATTATTGCTTGCGCTTTTTATACAGTTGGCAACAGTTTAAATTAGTACAATTTTCTGAAATCTGTAAAAAATATCTCTAGAAATGCTGAAAATTTGAATTTAAAATAGAAATAAAACCTGAAAAAATGAGTCAAAATAAAACAATTAATGCAATCTGCACTCCGGCAAATTCTAGCGCATAAAATGATCTAAAAATGATTACACTGCCATGTATAGTTTTTGCTGCTATAAAACTTTTTTAGTGGAACGATTTTGTCCAACTTTAGCATTAAATATCTCTTAAAATAATTCTTCGATTTGAAAACTGTCTGCATCAGCGTATTTATCAAACATTTCTGTATAAAACCACCGATTTTGATATTTTTGTATGCATTATTTTTCTCAATATTAACGAAGAAAGACCTCCGGTCACAAAAAATTCAAAACCGGCGGCGGCGGCGGCGGTGACAGCGGTAGTTACTTTTTTTTAGAATAGAGAGAAGAGAAACACAAGTATCATTTCACACATACTTCGCATATTATTTGTCTAACAGCGGATTATATATGCATATACGTATGACAGAAGAACAGGAATGCCAAAAGTTGGAGTATTCCCTATTTTGCAATCAAATAATTTTATAATAATTTTATGATTTTAAAATAACTTTGTATTTTTAGAAAAATATATAACAGACTAGAAAAAGATAACACACTCTTTTGATGTAAAGACCATGTTACAAATAAAAAGAAAAAATTATTTGAGTAAAACATTTAAGATAACGATATCAAAAGACATATCCCCCCTCCGCAAGAGATATGATATCATGTGCCAGACCTCCACCCCTCGCCCTAAAATGATAACTTTATATTTGCATAGCCCCTAATCAAATAAAGAGTCATACTCAAATTTCTGCAAAGTGTCTGCTATAATTTTCCGCTACTAGTCTCTCTAAAAACACAAATCACGTTCTCTTTAATTACATCACTGCCAATTTCTGTAGTTAAACATAACTATTCTTGACGTATGTTAAATTTCCCGACTGTAATTTACTTTATGTGTTGACAGGAATTTTAAGTGGCGTTTCATGCAGTCAAAACATTGCAGTATTAAGTTATGTTTTCTAATAGAAAATGGTTTTATCATTTTTAATCAGAACTATTGTATTATACAGGGTGTCCAGCGAATAAGACCCTGATTTCAAAATTAAATATCTCAAAAACAAAGATCAATAGAAGTATGCGGTAAACGGTTTGTTTATTAGCTAAGCTGTAAAAATGTTATACAGAAGTTTCAAAATTTAGTTGCAAAAACCGTTAACAGATGGCGCTGTAATCGCAATACTTGTAAACTGCTTCGAAGTCCAGAGTACTAGCGTCTCATTCCTAGATTTGCTCCCTACGGAAAAACGAATATTGGGAAAGTCCATTTTTTCATTGGGGTGATGTGCAGAAGTGGAAACATCTGGTCACAGAATTATTGCATCAGCTTTAATTTTAGAAAATTTCAATTAGTAGAATTTTCAATAAAAAGTTTAGAAATCATTATAAGAACTTATTAAATATTTTATTAAATTCAATCTTTAATGCCATTTAATTATTTAAATCAAAATGCATATTTTTAGAAAAATAATTTTGTACTTTTTATTTATTTTTTATATTTTTAAATCACGGCATAATATTTTGGTATTATTTTTTATACCTGAATTATTAAAAATAAAAAAGTAATTTTTCACTTTTAATTTATTTTTAAATCACGGCATAATACTTTGGTTTTAGCACAACACATATATTTCTTTTCTTTGTAAACAAAGTTTTAGAGACAGAAATTATGCATTAAATTATTTTTTTTTTTAAAGGAATTGATGATAAATCATATCATCAACGTCAAAGTAAAAGTATTTTGAATGCTGCATTCCTTTCCAACACTTCGAATCCTATCGCTAGAAGCTGCACCATATTTCTGTGCTCAATTAAAAAAAATGAAATTGAGTTTTAAAATTAAAATTATTTTTTTAACTTAATTAAGTTTTTATAAATAGAAACTTTGTATTTTTTCATTCAAACTATTCTCTACAATTAAAAAAAAAAAAACTAGCAAAAGCCATGCTTTGTTTGGATTCGCGAGCAAAAAATTTATAAAAACATGTATAATAATCACTTATAAGAAAATTAAGTTAAATAATGCTATAAAAAGTGATAGAATATCTTTATTAAGACTTACGATCGTTTCATCGCACAATCGGCGACATTTTCAAAATCAATCATAATAGAAAATATTTTCACTTAACTTAAAAACAATAATATAGTAAACAATGTCACGAGACATGAAGCATAATGAAAATATTGCAACCATAAAATAAATAAAAATTAAATTAACCATTTGCGAGCGTGGATTATTTTCACATAATTTATAAACAACATGGTAAACAATGTCACGAGACATCAAGTATACTGAAAAACATTGCAAAACATAAAATAAAATAAAATTAACTTGGCTATTTGCGAGTGTGGATTAATTTTTACTATTGTTTCTACAATTACTTAGTATCTCTTTCCAAATTCTAGGTAAATCAAGGGACACAGAATCATTGCAAATATTCCCGTTGCGTAAAAATATTTCTATTGATTCTCGGACTATGGATGGTAAATAAAATCTTGATAGATAAATTAACTTGCTATTTTTAAATTCAATCTGTAAAGGTTCTTCGCTGCATAATCTGGCCAAAGCTGTTATTCTTCTATTGTATTTGATGTCTGCTATATGTTCTTTGATTCTAGTTTTAAGTTTTCTGCTTGTCATACCTATATAAAACTGCTTTGTTCCATCTTCTTTGGTGAAAGGTATTTCGTATACTCCTGCTAATTGGTTGGACTCAATTTGATCTATTTTCTTGCATACTATATTTTTTATTTTCATGGATGGTTTTGCGACTAGGAAGATATTGAATTTATTGAGTTTATATTTTAAACGTTCGAAGAAACCAGGAAAATATTGTAAAGTGGATAACGTGGAATTTTGTGGCTTGAAATTTCTTTTCTTTTTGTTTTTCAAGCTCTTAATTTTTCTATGGTGCTTTCTTTGTATCCATTGCTTTCTTGCAATATCATATATTTTATTTATTTCGTTATTTAAATGTTCAGGGGTACAAACTGTGAAAGCTCTCTGATTTTCTTTTTGTTCTTCAAGCTCTTAATTAATTTTCTATGGTGCTTTCTTTGTATCCATTGTTTCTTGCACAATGGATACAAAGAAAGCACCATAGAAAAATTAATTAAGAGCTTGAAGAACAAAAAGAAAAGAAATTTCAAGCCACAAAATTCCACGTTATCCACTTTACAATATTTTCCTGGTTTCTTCGAACGTTTAAAATATAAACTCAATAAATTCAATATCTTCCTAGTCGCAAAACCATCCATGAAAATAAAAAATATAGTATGCAAGAAAATAGATCAAATTGAGTCCAACCAATTAGCAGGAGTATACGAAATACCTTTCACCAAAGAAGATGGAACAAAGCAGTTTTATATAGGTATGACAAGCAGAAAACTTAAAACTAGAATCAAAGAACATATAGCAGACATCAAATACAATAGAAGAACCACAGCTTTGGCCAGATTATGCAGCGAAGAACCTTTACAGATTGAATTTAAAAATGGCAAGTTAATTTATCCATCAAGATTTTACATCCATAGTCCGAGAATCAATAGAAATATTTTTACGCAACGAGAATATTTGCAATGATTCTGTGTCCCTTGATTTACCTAGAATTTGGAAAGAGATACTAAGTAATTGTAGAAACAATAGTAAAAATTAATCCACACTTGCAAATAGCCAAGTTAATTTTATTTTATTTTATGTTTTGCAATGTTTTTCAGTATACTTGATGTCTCGTGACATTGTTTACCATGTTGTTTATAAATTATGTGAAAATAATCCACGCTCGCAAATAGTTAATTTAATTTTTATTTATTTTATGGTTGCAATATTTTCATTATGCTTCATGTCTCGTGACATTGTTTACTATATTATTGTTTTTAAGTTATGTGAAAATATTTTCTATTATGATTGATTTTGAAAAGGTCGCCGACTGTGCGATAAAACGATCGTAAGTCTTAATAAAGATATTCTATCACTTTTTATAGCATTATTTAACTTAAAAAATTTATGTTTTGGCGCATTTAAATTTTTGAAATGTAAATTCAGACAGATAACTAAGAATCCCCTCGGAATTTTTTATTTATGATATATAGAATTTAGCAATTAATTTTATTTGTTTACAATTCTTCTGTTGCCACTTTACAAAAAAAAAAAATCATAATATAATTTAAGACTCCCTTATCGTATATCGCATTTGACAATCCGGAGAAAGTCTATGGGTGAAAATGTCCCCGATAATTGCTAACTTATTAACTGACTTTGTCCCGAAAGTTACGCCACCTGGCGCATACTACTGATAATACTCCGCAAACAAATGTATAGTAAAAAATGAAAAATATTGCGTTATTGACATTAATTGTAAAAAAAATATTTTTTCGAATTCCTCTAAAATAAATACGCAAAAAAATAAATTATTTCGCACAGTTATTTTCTGGCTTTCAAAAATGTGAAAACTTTTGAAAATGAAGATTTAAATGCAATATTTATTTGTACTTTTTTAATAAAGAGGCCTTTGCGTTTTTTTTTTTTTTTTTTTTTTTTTTTTTTTTTTTAAATCTCCCGGTACGGTATGGTATTTCTTTCTCCCAGCTTATTTTATGTCATCTTCCAAAAATAACGTTACCTTACAGAAGCCAGCCGTAAAACAAACAGTACGATTAAATACTGTATAGCATTTTTAAAAATTTCTAAGCATCGCACATTTTCAATTTTTATACCGTCGTATTGAAAAAAAAGCACTTTTAAATGCAATTTGTTTGAAAAACTGTATCTCCATTTATTTTTCAAATATTAATTTTTCTTGTAGTTTTCAGCACCATTTGCCTAATTTTGGCAGCTCAAGCACTCCAATTATGTAGAAAGTAAAGGGAAAATAGTTGAAAAATAGCAATTATATCTTTTTGTTGCCATTTTCTCATAACAAATGAAAGAAAATGTAATTAAAATACAAAAAATATAAACGAAAAATTTCTGTTAAAACATGGAGCTATTATAACTATATTTAATTTTAAGTATCTATAGACGCTTTTAGTGTGACGTCAGTCATGACGTTTTGGTTGGAAACTGACTCCAAACAAACGGTTGCTATGCGTCATTTCTTTTTAAATATAAATCGTGGAAAATGTATCTTGGCACAATTCAGAAAGTGAGATTTGCTGCCAAATAATACAAACAGTTATGAAAACAAACATTTATGAACTGTTAGCTTGTTTTATAAGAATTTACATGTATCAATTTAATTTGTAGATATTATTAATTTTTTATATACAATTTACTTATGTTTGTATATAAAAATAGATAAATTGCTCTTTTATATTAAACAAATTGTATAAATATAGAAAAATTTTGCTTCTTTATATGAAACAGTGAATAGGTTTCCATAAATTACGTTGCCAAATTTCCTTCTCTCGCCAAGGGTTGAAAAGTACCGATTTTTTATTATATAATGTAGTATTAGCAAATTTTATGTAATCTGTTCTACAGCCAAAGTTAGCTGCAAAAAGCGCGATGCTGGAAGAGTGTGGTATCATTTATACGGTTTAAATAATACGGTTTGGCGCAAAATGAGTTTTGCGCCAAACTACACTCACTATAATAAGCCAACTGGCTGTAGGGATTAATGAAGAATCCCAAACGAAGATTTACAAACACCAAAATCGTAGCATGACAATACTTTATCTTTTGGGAGAAAAGCTGAGGGACATGTATAAATTAAAGTGATTATTAAACTTTTTTTTGTTTCCAATTTTTTTGAAGTGTTTATGGCTTCGGTGCATTTGTTTGTCTATCATCCGTGTTCTAACTTTCCTAAAATACTTTGATTGCCGCAAAATTTATATATGTTATTAAGTTTTACTGTTATTATTATTATCTTTAAGGCTAGTAATTGCTGGATTCGAAGTTAGATAAATTTTAGTACATTATGAAGTGCATTGAACTTCTATATATCATATACAGACGTACATAACGTCTCATATACACAGTAACCCACATAACACATGTGAGTTACAAAAAAGATATTAACTATGCGCCAAACCATGCGCGCCAAGATATGCCAATTTGCTGTGGACCCGATTATGAAACTTTTCATGGATTAATACAAACAAACTTTACATGAAAAAAAAGTCAAGCTTGCGCCTAAAGTATGTTAAGCTGAAATTATCCCCCATTGCTTCAAAAATAAAACAAATCATAAACAAATAAATAAATAAATGAAAGTTTGCATTTAAAAAATTGAAGGAAGGATACTAAATTAATAGTGTAACATTAAATTAACTGTGAAAAGAAGCAAAACACCAGCAATAAAGTAAATCACATATTTGAAAATATAAAAGAGAATATATATTAAAATATTTAACTTTTTCGGGATCTAGATGCTATCCATTTATTTCAAAAGCTAATGTAATATCACTGACGAATTTGTGGAAAAATATTTTTCTTTCCTGATTATTACATAACGGAATTCAGCAATAAACTTTTTTTGTTTAACAGTAAAATAAGTCCACGTTATTAAAAACTAGTCGGATATACCAATCCCAAAACTTTCTTCTATCTCATCCATGTTAATACTTGAAAATTAGCTATCACACTACCAAAATTAAACGGCAATCTATGCCCATCATAAGGATTCTATAGATATGAAATTCCGTGCATTAGTTCTTGAGATATGCTATCTACGAAATAGTGTAAATACAGCAAAATTCAGCCTAGCAGCCCCACCTATTGGGTGCTTTACACCAAAACCTATGTTAAACAAAACTACCAAGCAACCACGTACGTCAAAGTCAAACTGAATCTGAAGTTTGGGGAAAATCCGTGCATTAGTTTTTGAGATAGAGTTATTGCAAAAATCATGAAAATGCCAGCATAGCAGTGCCACCTATTAGAAGATTAACACCAAAACCTAATCAGCAACAACTTGTGTTAAAATCTAACTAAATCTGAAGTTAGATGAAAATTCGTGCATTAGTTTTTGAGATAGAGCTATTGCAGGAATCGTGCAAAATGCAGCACAGCAGCGCCACCTGTTGAGCGATTTACACCAACACGTAATTCGCATCAAGTCATATCAAGGACTAACTAAATCTGAAGTTTGATGAAAATCCGTGCATTAGTTCTTGAGATAGAGCCATTGCGGAAATAGTAAAAAATGCAGCGTAGCAGCGCCACCTGTTGAGCGATTTGCACCAACACGTAACCAGCATCCGGTCATATCAAGGACTAACTGAATCTGAAGTTTCATGAAAATCCGTGCATTAGTTCTTGAGATAGAGCCATTGCGGAAATCATAAAAATGCAGCATAGCAGCGCCACCTGTTGAGCGATTTACACCAACACATAATCAGCATCAAGTCATATCAAGGACTAACTGAATCTGAAGTTTCATGAAAATCCGTGCATTAGTTCTTGAGATAGAGCCATTTCGAAAATCATAAAAAATGCAGCATAGCAGCGCCACTTATTGAGCGATTTCCACCAAAAACTAATCAGCATCAATTTGTTTCAGGGGCTAACTGAATATGAATTTTTATTAAATTCCGTGCATTAATTCTTGAGATAGAGCGCCCACAAAATTTGTGTCCCACACAGACACACATACAGACAGACATTTCGTAAAAACATGTTTTTCGGGTTCTCTGACCTCTAAAACGTGTAAATCCGTCGAAAACCGGAATTCGAAAATTTTCATGAATCCAATACTTTCTTCTTGTAAAGATAGAAGAAAGTAAAAATGTCCAGAACCTATGAAAATTTTTAAATTAACTACTATCATTTGTAAGCTACAAATATTCAGCATATCGTAAAGAAAATGGGAAAACTGATATGAAAAACAAATTTAAAAATATTTCTATTTCTCATGTTAGAAGGCGCTAGTAATAGGACAGCCATTTGGTTTCTGACCACGTGTACAGCGGACAAAAGAAACTTAGCGATTCTCAAATCTGATATATGATAAGGGAGTCTTCATATAATTATTTTAAAATGCCTAAGTATCGTCTGCGTAGATGATTTCAAATAATAGGAATAAATTTGTATTGGAATTCTTAACACTGAAAAATACTTTTACAATTTAATGTAAATAATTGAATTTTCACAAATTTTAATTCATTAAAAATATGCTATAATTTCCATATAAAAGGTATTTTAAAAATTTCATAAATGAAATCGTGAAACTATTTAATTAATCATGATTCTATCTATGACTAACTCCATGATTTATTTTTTCTTCTGAAAATATATTTGTTTCATTTTTTATTTGCAAAAAAGCGTCCGTAATGGAAAAACATAAAATAAATAAAATAAAATAATACATTTTTGAAGGTTATTTTGAAAAAAAAATAATATTGTGCAAATCTACAGGTCATAATTTATTTTTATGTTTAATTTCAAGTCAAAATACTGAATAGTTTTTTTGTAAAGTGTACGACAAAATGTAATTTGAGTAGACTAGTAGAGGATTCGCTTCGCTCATCCTAATGATTTATGAATCATTATTATAAATGCTCAATGATTTTTAAAAAAGGGGTTTCTTTTAGCTTAATTAAATTTTAAAACCAGAAACTTTGGATTTTTTTATTCAAACTTTTTTCACAGTTTAAATAAATATTTAAAAGTAAAGATTTCCATTTTTTTCAAATCCTCCTCGACTTGGATTCGATTCCACGATCTACCAATTAGAAGAGAAAAGACATACCACAGAGATACTAGTATCCGGACCGAAGTAGCTTATAACAAAATTTGAAACAAATCTCAATTCTGTCAACACATGGCTCCGCTTCTGCACATTACCCAAATAAAATATTTTAATAAGTTCTTATATAATGATTGCTAAACTTTTTATTGAAAATTCTATTAATTGAAATTCTCTAAAATTGAAGCTGATGCAATAATTCTGTGACTAGATGTCTCCACTTCTGCACATCACCCCAACAAAAAAGCGGTCTTTCCCAATTTTCGTTCTTCCATAGGAAGCCATCTAGGAATGAAACGCTAGTGCTCTCGACTTCAAAACACAACGTATAGGAATTGCGATTACAGCGCCTTCTGTTAGCGGTTTTTGCAACTAAATTTTGAAACTTCCGTATAACATTTTTACAGCTTAGCTAATAAACAAACCGTTTACCGCATAATTCTATTGATCTTTGTTTTTGAGATATTTAATTTTGAAATCAGGGTCTTATTCGCTGGACACCCTGTAAGTAATTAGAATAATAATAATAATAAAACCCACTTGAAAGGATTGTTTTTCATCGACTCTTAGATAGATGGGATATTATACTTGAACCGAACCTGAAAGCTGTATTTGAAGGCAACCCGACTCGACTGTGTTCCGTGTCGTTGACTCCCAGAGTAATAAAAAGTAAGCAAATAAAAATCTAACTGCGATACTCAAATTTGAATCATTTAAATAAATCTTTCAGTTCAAAGTAGGTATGCCCGTTATGTTTGAGCTTTTACAAAAATCATGTAATACAAAAGGGAATTAAATAAATTATTGTTCGAATTATACCGGATAATAACTAGGTCCAAATAGCGAACGTTTTGCTTGGGCAGCAGCGCACTGTAAAAAAAAGAAAAAAAAAACGGACACAAAAACCGAGAATCTACTGGCAATCTACACGCCAGTACTATTTCCGTATTTTTACGAAATTTTTTCCCCATAAATTACAGAAAAATTTCCGTTATTCTGATTAAAAACGGAAAAATTTCTGTAATTTTTGGGAAAAAATTTCCGTAAAAATACGGAAATAGTACGGGCGTCTAGATTGCCAGTAGAATCTCCCTTTTTTTTTATTTTTTTTTTTTTTTACAGTGCGCTCACGCAGGAGGGTCGGGGCTTAACACTTCATTTATAATGGCTGTTTCATAATAATAGAAGACATCAGTCCATCAGAAGAAAATAACTCGGTGAAAGCGGAAACTCGGTTAAGCAGGACTTGGATAATCTGGACTCTAAGTGTATATTTCATTTTAAAAATGATCTTTAGAATATTTTTGTTGGTGTTCAGAGGGGAGTTATGACACCCGCGACCTCCCCCTTGGATCCGCCATTATAGATTACGTAGTTCAATATTACATATTTTAAGATTACATATTTTAAATTTTAATATAAGTCGGCTATTAGAAAATTAGTGAAATTCTCTTTGTAAATATACTTTGCGAGGGGGGGGGGGGGCAAAATCCATGTTTGCACAGAGTGCAAAAAAGGCTAGTTTCGGCCCTGAATATAGTGCAATTTCCATGAAATTGATGTATGTTATTGGGGTTTACTATGGTATGTTCGGTATTGAAAATGAACTATGCGACGCAAAAGGTTCATTTACAGGGACAATTAAAATTTCCATTACATTACGGCCTATGGGATAAAATCTCTTGCGGTGTATTTTAAAGAAATTACTTTTTAAAACATACTGAAAATGTTATACCGTGTGTCCCAAAAATGACTGATGGATTTTAAAATTCAATAACTTGAAAACGGTGACAGATATTTAAAAAAAAATTGTAGGAGGGTTATGTAAGATGTCAGGAGTTTTTATGCTGCAATTTCCAGTTTTAATTGCAAATACAAGTGATTGATGGCGCTGCAAGCAATAGGCGCTAAATCCAAGCTCAATTTTTCGGCCTCTCTCTTCTCCCATCCGAAAAAAGGAGATTAAAATGTTTTGAATGGATCCTGCAGTGCCAAATATCGGGTCTGGAATTAGCACCTATTCCTCGTAGCGCCATCTATTGTTTGAAATTCTAACTAAAATCAAGAATCACAGTAAAAAAATTCCTGACATCATACATAAACCTCCTGCAAGATTTTTTTAAATATCTGTCACCGTTTGTAAGTTATTGAATTTTAAAATCCATCAGTCATTTTTGGGACACCCGGTATATCGTTGAGGTGTACTGCAAGCAAGCGCTTACTGTAATATAAACTGTGCGTATAAATTATCGTTCATTTACAGGGACACACACAGTTTTTTTCTGTAGTACTGCCTATGAAGAATGATTGCTGGTCGCGCTTTTCAGTTGTGGTACGCGTTTTAAAAGTTAACTACTTTTTTGCATATTACTTGGTGTGTATAAATTTTATAGATCATATGCAGGGATACACAAAGGATATAGAGTACATTTCCGTTTATTGACGGAAATTTCTGAATGGGAATTTTAAACTGCGCTATGCGTTTAATTGAACTAACGTTTAGCATAAGATACCATAAATATCATTCTATAGATTATATACAGGGATGAACAAAAAAATTCTGATGTTTTTCCAATTATTGATTCTGAATGTGTTGGAAAGTGTTTCATAATCTATGCTTGAGGCATGATTTTTCGTTCTTGTTTATTTAATGTGAAAATGAATTTAATATATTTATTTCTAATGTTTTACGATAAAGTAATCTTCTAATATTAATCTGTTCACATCTAATGCTTAATGACAAATTGTTGTTTAGAATTTATTAATATAATAATTTTTCCATACCCCAATTTCAAAGTATCAAACGACAGTATGGCGTATTAGAAGCGTAAACGGTTTAACAGCGTTTTTCTTTTTTAGCCCCCGATATGCTATTTTGTTCTCCCAGATTATTTTGTCTCCAGTAATACCGCTACCTTGTATACGCCAGCCGTAAAACAAAAGCCGATGTTTCATTGTGCGATTAAATACTCAACAACTTTTTAAAACTTCTAAGCATTGCACATTTTCAATGTTTATACCGTCGTATTGGAAAAAAAAGTACTTTTTAATGCAATTTGTTTGAAAACTGCATCTCCATTTGTTTTTGAAATATTAATTTTCTTGTAGTTTTTAGCGACATTTGTTTCATTTTGGCAACTCAAGTACTCCATTTCTGTAGAAAGTAAAGAAAAAATAGTTGAAAAATAACAATTATATCATTTTGTTGCCATGTTCTCATAAAAATTGAAAAAAAAAAATTAATTTAAATACATGCTATTTTGAGAAAAATATAAATGAAGGATTTATGATAAAACATGGAGCTATTATAAACTATATTTAATTTTAAATATCTATATTAATGCAAATGACGTCATTTTACATAAAATAAAAGCGTGTGCTTTAAGTCTTAAAATTGAAATATGTTTTGCCGTAGAGTCCCGATTATCCGAGTCCCGCTTAACTGAGTTATTTCCTTCTGATGGACTGGTGGCTTTTATTATTATGAAACAGCGATTATAAATGAAGCGTTAGGTGAAGATGAAAGAGCAGCCGTAAAAAGTTAGAACTGGTCAGAATGGAAAAAAAATGGCCATAATTTTTTTTGCCGGGATCGACACTAAATTCTGAAAAGAATTCCTGTTCTCTAGTCTGTGGTATTTCTTTTTGAGAAACACTTTTGATATTTTTAATTTGAGAAATAATAAGCGTTGAAGAATCGTGATTACCATGACAACAGGTGCACTCAATACAAGAAACTGTATAACTCAACAAATTTACTAAAGTTTTATCGATTTTGTTGATGTCGAGCAACTGTCAAGTTTTTTTCCCTCGAAAAATAAGATAAACTAAAATAAAACTAGAGGGAAACGGCACCCCCACCCCCCTGCGTCTCACTTCCTTACCAAATGTGCACTGTGAATAATCAACAAAAAGATTTACCTGTTAATAGCTAAATCTTGTCCAACGTATAAGATAATATTAGAAAACAGAAATTCTGCTTTTTCAGAATTTAGTGTCGCCCCCGATGAAAAAAAAATATATGTATATGTTACCGGCCAAACCCGATTTTAGGCCAAATTAGTTTATCCTAACGCGCATAGGATAAACCAGTTTTTCCTAGGCCAAACTAGTTTATCCTAACGCCCATAGGATAAACTAGTTTTTCCTAGGCCAGACTAGTTTATCCTAACGCCCATAGGATAAACTAGTTTTTCCTAGGCCAAACTAGTTTGGCCTAACTTACATAGGATAAACTAGTTTAGCCTGCCATTCATTGCTCCGAACTAGTTTATCCTAGGCCGATCTAGTTTATCCTAGGTCAATACAATTTGGCATGGTTTCTTTGATCCCAAAGACCGCTCCGGCGCCAAGACCTTCTAGTTTATCCTAGATCGATCTAGTTTATCCTAGGGCAACGCAATTTGACGTACTTTTATTGATCCCAACTACCGCTCCGACGCCAACCTTGTGAAAAGTAGTATTGCCGTCACCCCTGTATAATATATTTTATTCGATGGGTAGTGGGATACTGCCCCTATCTTCCACATTTCACCGCCGCCGTTAGTTACATAATATGTTCCATTTGACAAATTGCGAGTTGGAGGACCGAATAATTGGATGAAAGGTTATCATAAAATTTAGGAGAAGAAGAATTTAGAGGATTGATTATGTACCGTATAACTTCGAAAATCCGGCATCGTCGGGACCGGGTCTTCGCCAGATTTTTGAAAATTCCAGATTATTGAAAGAATATCAAATGTACTTCTGATATTCTTAATAGTGCATTTATTCATAAATAATTCAAAGCCAAGTGATATTTATGTCAGAAAAAAAATAAATATAAAACAAAACATAATTTTCCTTTCTCACATAAATACCACTTGGCTTTGAATTTTATACAACAAAATCTTCTAACACGGAATTGCATAGAAAAGAAGAAAATTCGTTATAGGCAGGTTCCCTTATTTGAAGGTTCATCTCTGTTGTAAATGTATTATATTCTTTTTACAAGTACTAATATCCTCATTTTACATAGATCAACATATTTTTTTGTTGTTGTTGTTAAACACGGGATTCCGTCATAGGCAGGTTATTTTTCTCAAGTTTTACCGTTAATTTTATTACCTAAAAATGCATCTACTCATCTTAAAAAAATTAATAAAAATAACTAGAAAACAGGAATTCCGCTTTTTCAGAATTTAGCGTCGCCCCCAATGAAAAAAGAAATGTATATAAAGATAGACAGTACAAAACTTATTTTAGTTTTAAGACTTAAAACACACGCTTTTATTTTATATAAAATGACATCATTCGCATCCACTGAATAATTCCTCATTTACGATCCAGTATTAAACAGCATCTACAGTAAATTATTCGTAGGACGTCACTATCGCTGAATAATACATAAATAAAAAAAAAAGAGATGTCGTCATTCAAGAAACTCGACAAAAAAGAAAAATCTGCTATCTAATGATTCATATGCCTTCATTTGCTTGTAATATTAATATAGATACTTAAAATTAAATATAGTTTATAACAGCTCCATGTTTTATCAGAAATCATTCATTTATACTTTTTCAAAGTAGCACGTATTTTAATTACCTTTTTTTTTTTTTTTTTTTTTTTTTTTTGTTATGCAAAAAATGGCAACAAAAAATATAATTACTATTTTCCAACTATTTATCTTTTACTTTCTACAGAAATGGAGTACTTGAGTTGCCAACATTAAACAAATGGCGCTAAAAAGTACAAAAAAATTAATATCTCAAAAATAAATTGAGATGAAATTTTCAAACAAATTGCAGTTAAAAGAACATTTTTCTCCTAACACGACGGTATAAAAATTGAAAATGTGCTATACTTAGAAGTAAAAAAAAAATTGCAGTAGAGTATTTAGCCGTACATTGATACATGTGCTTTTTTTACGGCTGGCTTATACAACGGAACGTTGTTTTTTAGAGACGAAACTTTTATTGCTGGCCGAATGAAATAGCATATCGAGGCTAATAAGTATATACATTTTAATTGTGGAATAATAGCGATTTAAAAGTACGTGCATTAAAAAAAAAAAAAAATTGGGCCTGCCTAAATGTTAGTGATATTTTTACTGAACAGACCAGAGATCCTGCCGGTCCAAATGATTTTCATATGAGCTGGATTGGAAGTTGGACTAAGAATTTCTGCCTGTGTAGACCTCAAAAAGAATGCAGTCCAGTCCCGACTTAAGCCGAAAAAAAATTGAGCCCCTGTCCATCTCGGTCCCAACCTCTCGAAAAAAGTAATCCCCAAACAAAGCCCGGGCCGAGCGTCGGGAAGGAAAATTGAGCGGGCCCGTAAAGACCCTTACATCGAATAACCAAATGACTTGCTCACAAAATTTTGTAAATTTGGACACTAAACTCCTATTACATTTAAAAAAAAATAAAAAAAATGAGTTTTTAGTGAACTTCGCTCACTTCCATAGATGTGTTTGATTTGAGCGGATTCGTTTGAAAATTTTTGAATTTGAGCGTGAACTTGATTCATTTTTGAGAAACTGAATTAGAGTTTGAATTAGTTCGTTTTCTTTTATTTGTGAGCGTGCTCAACACTAGTTGGCATCAATTAAAGCGCGTCAAATTGAATTGGCCTAGGATAAAATAGATTGGACTAGGATAAACTAGAAGGTTGGCGCCGAAGCGGTCTATGGGATCAATTAATGCACGCCAAATAGAATTGGCCTAGGATAAACTAGTTCAAACCAATGAATAGCAGGCTAAACTATTTTATCCTATGAGCGTTAGGCCAAACTAGTTTGGACTAGGAAAAACTAGTTTATCAGATTCGCGTTAGGATAAACTAGTTTGGCCTAAAATCGGGTTTAGCCGGTTACATATATATAAATAGTAGAAAACATATTTCAATATTAAGACTTACAGCACACGCTTTTATTGTATGTAAAATGACGTCATTCGCATCCGATTAAGAATTCCACATTTACGATCCACTCTTAAACATCTACAGTAAAGCAGGCATAGGACGTCACTATCCTGAAATAATACCCAAATGCAGCAAAAAGATGCCGTCATTTAAGAAACTCGACGGAAAAAAACGGCTGTCTCATGATTCATAGGCCTTCATTTGTGTGTAACATTAAAATAGATATTTAAAATTAAATATAGTTTATAATAGCTCCATGTTTCAACAGAAATCATTCGTTTAAATATTTTTTCAAAATAGCACGTATTTTAATTACATTTTCTTTCGGTTGTTATGCAAAAATGGAAACAAAAATATATAATTAATATTTTACAACTATTTTTCCTTTACTTTCTACAGAAATGAAGTACTTCCCGTTACCAATATTAAGCAAATGGCTCCAAAAAATACAAAATTTGATATTTCAGAAATAAATGGAGATACAGTTTTCAAACAAATTGCATTTAAAAGTACTTTTTTTTTCTCAATACGACGGTATAAAAATTGGAAATGTGCGATGCTTAGAAGTTTAAAAAATTGCTATAGAGTATTTAATCGCACTGCTTCTGTAAGGTCACGTTATTTTTATGAGACGACACAAAATAAGCTGGGAGAAAGAAATAGCATACCGTACCGGAGGCTAATAAACTATGATCTTTATTTTATCCCTTTCTTTCTTTTTCTTTTTAGTAATGGGCGCCGCGGACTTTTATCAAACATACAATTGACACTAGATGCTTTAATCCACATTCGTTTAAATCTCATATAATACAATAAACAAAAACATTGTATTTCAACCCCAAAGCATTGTTCCTAATTTATATACACGAAAAATAAATCCTCAATAGTTCATACGGAAATGACGTCAATTTTGTTTTCCGATTTTATTGACTGCAAACGAATGAAATGCATATTTACCCGACTGCCAAGAAGGTTATGTGTTTCACGCGTATCTGGATATGTGGATTTCTTTATACCCTCGAAACATCCCAACGGCAGGATGGATTTTAATGAATGAGGTCTCTATCGATTCGTCTTAACCGTTCGATGATTATAGGGTAGTTTTTGTTTTTATAAATTCAAAATAGCGGTAGAGAAGAAAAAAAAATTACGCACCATATTGAGTGCATATAATTGATAGGTCTTTCAAAATGAAGACGATGTTTCATTGACTATTTCACAGTTAGAAGCTCCGTTTAAATATTATACAACCTGGAAGTTGTGTAGGTATGATCTCTAGCTTTATTGCAATTCTAACCATAAGAGACATCTATAGTCTTCATCAAAACAGTGCTTATAAATAGGAACTAACAATTAAACACAAACACAACTTAAAAGTCATCAATACAAGTAAATAAAAAATAGGTAAGTAATATAAAAAAATAGTTTCACGTTGAGGAGAAATAATTAATTAGTTCGCTTTTTACTCAGTCGAGTTTTCTGATTTTTTAAATTTAATTTTTACTTGTTTTCACTATGATTTTCGGAAAGAAAAATCCAACACAATCAATTCAATTTCTTTTCAAGAGGTTTGTTTACGTTGCGAATGAAATTTTGAATGCCGATAACTCCAAATATATACATTTTAGAATATAGCTCAACTCTCAAAATGTTTTAGTGATTTGTCTAAAAATGTAATTTTTTTGCAGCTTTATTTGTAAAAAAAAAGTCAGTAAAAATGACCGATTGCCATAAGAAAGGCGACCAGCCCCATATTTGCTTAGGATAGTCACATAATTTAAGCCATTATAATAATTAAAGAATATAAGAAAACAAACAATGCAGAACAAACAGCTAAGTGCAGGGACGGCTAACCTTTTCACATCTAAGTTCCAAAAATGTACTTAACGTGATCATGACGTGCCAACGATAAAACATTTTAATGGATCAAATAATAATGAATCAAAATTACTTAAAATATTGGTTTTAGCGATAAAAAAATATGGGTAATATTTGATGTTATATATATTTTTTAAATATTATTTCTGTTGTCTCATCTTAAATACCAAATAATTTACCTCAGCTTCGTACTTAGTTATTTTTAAGAGAATGCAAGTTGAATTGTATTCATTTAACAAGATATTTTTACATACATTTTTCATGTTATTTATTTCCGAATAGAATGTTTCTAAAAAAAATAAATGTCACAATAGCAAGCTGCTGAATCAACAGCTTTTAGTGTCTTTAATTGAAGTCCAAGTTCTTATAATTTTCTATCGTCATTTTTGCTCATAATGTCTTTTAATCTTTCTTTTATAATAATCACCTAATTCGCTGATAGTCTTGAAATTTTGTGAGCAAATATTGATCTAGATTGGGATACATAAAATTATATTTTTGTATCTTCAATTTTTATGACAATAACAACCAACCGACCAAATCGAATTCAGATAAACGGGGACAACATCTAGATTATACATTTTGTGAAATTCTACTATATTTTGAAGTAGAACCTGAATATATGCCGTGCCAAAAATAATCTACAACGTGCCACTTATGGCACGCGTGCCATAGGTTCGCCATTCATGAGCTAGTTTATCTTGGAATTCAGTTAAAATACTATAATTTGTTCAACAGTTCTCATTTTAAGCCATTTATTCGAATCGCTTTGCGCTGTGTGAAACAAAATCATTTTTCAAGCAAGGAACCTCTGCACTCAAATAGAAATTCCAAAAAATAAATATTCTCTGTTTTATATCACAAATAATGGAAGGTACTATAATTGAATTTACATCTTATTTCAGTTAAACTCCATTTAAGAAAAGTGTGAAAAAAAAGCAGAACGTCATTATCAAAGATATTTCGTTTCTATTCCTAAAGGAGCACCATCCAAAACAATCTTAAATTCCATTCGAAATGCTAAATTTAGAGTTGTATTATTCAACAGCAATGCCTAATTTAAATTTTCTATACATCCATTTTTTTTAAATGGAAATTTTCATTCGTCCATTCTTTTAGATTGATGTTAAAATAATAGAAAACATGCTTTTGCTTTTCCATTTTTCTTTTGTCATTTAATATGGTATATATAGGATTCAGTTCTATTATTATGTTTATTTAAAAAAAATATATATATATACTTTATCTTAGCAATAGGAACATTATGCGAATTTTTACCTTAACAATTAACCTTTTCAGTTTAGATATAAAATTAATAATTTAAAGAAAATTAGAAACAAGGTAAAATGTATTAAATAAATAAAAAATAAAAAAATCATTATTCACACATAAATAATAAAATACTTTTAAAATTACGAGAAATGTGTTTCGAAATCGCCTTCTAGGCGCAGATCTCTGTGTTTGTCAGTATATCATATTAAATTAAATTAAATTAATTTTACATAATAGGCATATTATATATTAAATTTTGTGCAGTTTCATAACATAAATGCAACTATACAGGGTGTAACTGAAATGCTTCAACAAACTTAAGGGGATGATAGTACTCATCAAGACGAACAAAAAATGCAATGGAACATGGGGTCGCAAACCACTTATTGAGTCACAAATACAGGGTGTTTCACCTAACTGAAATTGGTTTGTCGGTAATAATTTTGCAAAAAAAAAATATTGCAATAAAAATGTAACGATATGTACCTTATTTTGTATGAAATGTGATAACACCACAAAAAAGTGGTAGAAGTTGTATTATACGCGCCAGCAGTATGCATTGGACGCTTCCTATTATGGACTGTGATTATCAACGGTATCATCGGTTCATACGGTATCATCGATTGTGTGAGTACCCTGTTTTTCCAGAACTTTTTGTGATATCACATTTCATACAAAATAAAGTACATATCGTTGCATTTTTATTGCAAAATTTTAATTTTTCGCAAAATTATTACCGACAAGCCGACTTCAGTTAGGGTGAAACATAGGGGTATTTGTGACTCAATAAGTGGTTTGCGATCTCATGTTCCTATGTGAATTTTATCGTTGCTGAATGCCTGATTTGCCATGGCATTTTGTAAACTTCTTTTAATCACCCTGTATACAGAAAAATATACCAAACCAAACATATGGATTTTCGCGCTAAAATTAAGGGGACAGTAAATTTAAAATCCTTAAAAATATTTTTTTTTTTTTTTTTTTTTGTAAATTTCACCGTAAATATTAATCAAGGGTACATTATATGCATTATGGCATGCATTTATCACAAAATAAATGAATAAATAAATAAATAAAAATAAAAATTTATTTTTGAGAAAAAAAATGAAATTTTACACGTCGTCTCAGAAATCTTCGAAATGCCCCCTGCGCATCCCATATCAATGAAAATCCCCAATATTTTTTTTATAAAAGTTTGGTTTATATATAGAAATAAAATAGAGCATCGAATCTTATATGTTTGAAATTAAAGGTAAAAAAAAAAAAAAAAAAAAAAAAATTCAAAATTTCAAAATTTTTCAAAAAAAAAAATTTTTTTTTAAACCTTTAAATTCAAATATAATAAATGTAATAAATAAATGTAAAATTCCATTTTTTTCTCAAAAATAAATTATTTTTTTTTGTGATAAATGCATGCCATAATGCATATAATGTACCCTTGAATAATATTTAACATGAAATTTACTAAAAAATAAAAAAAAAATGAAAAATTTTGAAAATTTTCCGAAAAAATTTCAATTTTTTTTAACCTTTAAATTCAAATGTATAAAATTCGATGCTCTATTTTATTTCTATATATAAACCAAACTTTTATAAAAAAATATTGGGGATTTCCATTGATATGGAATGCGCAGGGGGCATTTCGAAGATTTCTAAGATTTTTTTTTTTCTCAAAAATAAATTTTTTTTTAAATTTTTTTGTGATAAATACATGCCATAATGCAAATGTACCCTTGAATAATATTTAAGGTGAAATTTACAAAAATAAAAAAAATTATTCTTAAGGATTTTAAACTCCACTGTCCCCTTAAAGTTCGTTGCAATATTTACAACACAGTTGTTTTGCTCGCTGTGAAATGTGAAATTTGATGACATCACAAATGGTGAAGCGCACAGTAACACAGTCAATAACACCTTATATACTATCAGTTACATTTCGAAAAGTGAAGCTTCTAGCTTGATGCTGTTTGGCCACTTTTGATGTTGTTGTCGCCTGTCATATACCCCAAGGTAAGTTTAATTAAAATTACAATAAAATATCCTCATTTGTGAAAGTCATGTGCGAAAATCTAGACGAGAGATAGCTGACAGTTACGGAGTCACTTACCAAATCGCTGCTCATTTCCGACGTTTCTTGCGTTATCATTACACTTCACGCAAAACAAAGTAAATCTGTTGAAAATACCCCTACATATTTCCATTATTTTTATCGTTAAGTACGAAAATGCAGCAGTCGTAACTACCAGTACATATGTGCCAATGAGTTAATTATTGGAAATTACATGGAAATTCCTGAAAAGACGGTTGTTGGGTGCACCGAAATCTAATCAGTATCAATTCACGAGTGATCTAAATAAATATGGAGTTTCATGCAATTCCATGCATTAGTTCTTGAGTTAGAGCCGTGATACGCCTGATAGATAGACGTCTTCAAAAAATAATTTTATGATTTTATATATGATAGTTATGATAGTTATGATATATCATAGTTATGATTTTACATGTAGGATAAGTCAGGGATAGTTAACCCCTAAACACACCTCCCCCTATTTTTTCTTATTCATATTTGTAGTGCTCATTTCACCTGTCTACTCCAAATTTTATCTAGAACCTCATCAAAAATATTACTGTAATATAAATACCTGATAAAATGAAATTTTTATCAAAAAACTTAATCAATGATTTTGGCCATCTATCCCAGAACTCAGGGTTATGCGTCACACATGATCGGAATAGATGCCCCAGCCAGCAGCTCTGCAAGTAGGAAGAAATATGGCTGCAACCTATAAACTAACACATTATTTGGTACCTGTTTCAACAACATTCATTAAATAGTATTTCATGAAAAATCTCCAATAAATACGTTATATTTCATTTGCTACTATCCCTATCTTATGAGAACGTACAACAAAAGCCAAACTTACCTTTTTTGCTGAATATAACTTTTATTTAAAGGAATAAATTGCTGTAAATTCGTCTACTACGTTTTTTATAACGATTGAGAGTGAAGGAACGTCGCTAGCTCCACCACGTGTCCAATAGCTGAAATACACTGACTGAGACAATTAACTCGGATTTACTCTTGCTTAGTATTTTAATGGCGACATTCAAAGCAATTATTAAATTTAGATGGCATTTTTTTAGGTTACTGCTTGGCAATGAAGATGACTGTGGGTTGTTTCTACGGTCCTTTGCCTTATTTTTAATTTTGGCGATGGCTCCAGAATCGTAACCAATCATTGCCTACGCGTCATGGTATTTCATTTGATGATAAGATGAAATATTTCCCCCATTGGAGTGTTCTTCTGTATTTGCCCGCAAAGAAGAGAAATCTCCTGAGAATTTAGCAAGTAAAACTAACCTCAAATAAAATAAAAATCGCTCCAATCCAGTGCGTTTAGTCGATTAATCCAGTTTTTAAAGCAAATTTAGTACACGTGAGGTGAGTGATAAGTGTATACTTTACGTTATATCCATGTTGGCGGTTTTGTATAATAATAGGCTATTTGAGAAAGTAATATTGGAGACTAAAGTAATAACTTTTTATTTATCAAGCAAACATATAAAAATATCGATTGTTCAGGGTTTAATAAAAGTGTCTCTTCAATGATCCGAGTTTCATCAACTCGTTTTTCGTTGACTGATCTGGAATGAAACGTTCAGTACTTTATATTATTTATTGTTAATTTTGTCAATTTTATTCCTCATTAAAAAATCAGGTAGTCTATCCCTTATGTCGAAAAACATTCCTCGAAATGACGCTGAGTTTAGGTAACATGGAGCAGTTTTTTTATACTTTAACCCGAAATTCAAATAGAAAGGACGTGCAAAATTCAACATGGCAAAAAATCGTTGAGAATACATTTCTTAACTCTTTTATTTTAAAGCTTCGTTTTGTTTCTCAACTTTTCACAGGTTGTATGCAAGAAACATAAATATAAAAAGGTAATAGAAAACAATGTGGTCACCGGAAAATTTATATAAAATATTATAATAAGTGTAATCCAGGTTCAAAAATAAACTGCTCTCATGCAACCTCGCTGGCTGTAGAAGTAGCTCATGGAATCCGATAGTGACTTCTCACTTTACTGAGACATCCACTTTCTTGTTATTTCAATCCTTCTCTCTGCTGGATTTTCACCGGTAATTTGATTTGTCGCACTCTGCAACCTCATTGGCTGCTGAAGTTAGCCGTCAAATGCTTGCCTGATTTTTCTCTAAAAATGATTTTTTCTCTGTAAATCTCTAATTTTTGATGTTTTTTATAGTTCTATTTTATTTTTAATAAATTATTGTTGTTTTGTTTAATTTATACGAAAAAGGGGAAAAATGTATGGCTCTGGGGTCTTTTCCATCCTTACCCTCTGCTTGCTTCGACCAGCCCAATGCTCTTGAATTTGCGTGCAAATTCCATCTTTTGCCTAACATCTACGCCTCAAGATCTACTCGACTGATCACTTTCGATTAGAAAACGAGAGCATTACGACTCTCGTAGGTATCTGCATTGCATTGGTTCATTAGTTCATTTCGTACTTTTATTATTTTGTTTTATTTTTTCTAATTTATTATTGTTCAAAATTTAATTGATATAAAAAAAAGAGAAAAATGTATGGCTCTGGGGGCTTTTTATTTTTCTCCTTTACCCTCTGTTTGTTCCGACCAACCCAATGCTATGGAGTTTGCATGCAAATTCCACCAACATACTCAATATCTACACATCATAACAAATCGACTAATCACCATCGATAGGAGGTAAACAAGAGCAATACTACTCTTGTAGGCACTTCATAGGAACTGTATTGGTTCATAGATTCATTTCGTATTTCGTCTTTCTTTTTGGAACTAATGGATTGCACCCCCCCCTTCTTTTATTTATTTTGAATTGTTAAATTATTTGAGTTATTAAATCTACTTTTTTATCTTTTATTTTTGTTTTAAACTTCTATTTAAATTAAATTGTTTCTCATCTTCATGTAATTTTTACTATAGTTAAACATTTTTCCTTCTATGGCTCCCTAATGCTTCTGCAAGTCGCTTATATATTGAGTTGCAATGCAGCTGGGTAATCCACAACGATACTTACATTGCTCCATAAGTTATGAGTAGTTTTCAATTTATAGTAAATTTAATGACGCTAAATTTCGTACACACTTTTTGAAAAATCATTCGCTTGCAATGCGCCTATTTCGCATCTCCTGGAACACAACAGAGCCCCCAGAAAAGGCACGCAGAGCCCTTAGGGCTTTGCGGAGCATAGCTTGGGGACCTCTGCTGTAGAGTATTTGCAATTAAAAATCCGCTATTCCCCGCCAAAACTTTTTACGAGTGCAAAGGCTTATAGTAGCTATTAGAAAATGAATGCTACCATATTCGCAGTAATAAAAATATTGAAATCTTTATTGTGAAAATGTGTTGGTTCCAATTAGTGTGCAAAATCCCTAAATTTGAATGCCATTATTTTTGCACAGAAAATTTCTTCTTAGCTAATCTTCCAGTAAAAAAATTTCGTTAGAAAAAGTGGTTCCAAAAATAAATAAATAAATAAATAAAAGAAGTGTAAATGCTCGTGGTGAAATTGTGATGTTCCCATAGCGAGGCATATCTCTTGTTAAGGGTTAGTATATTACAAACTAAATCACTCCAGAGTAACAAAGACAAGTTAAAAATTCACTATATACAGACAGGAACATGTTTGTGATGAGAAGCATTATGTTACATTATATATATTAAGATTATAGTTATATTATTTTGCGAAACATACATATCAGTATGCAAAACGTACATATCACTTCGCGAGTCTCTGATATCTCAATGTTGCATGGTCTCAAAACTGTTTTGTAAAATTTCATGTTTCAACCCATATTATTTTTAAGATAAAAAGAATTTCTTAAGAACACCATTAAAAACCCTTCTTTTAAGAAGTTATTTTTATTTTATCATATCACACCAGCTTATTTAATATTTAACATATTATTCTTAATCGTCAAAATTATGATTTTTTTTCTAATTAACCCGCTCTCACAGCTGGTAGATGGGAGGTGCGAAGTTCGAACCCACGTCGCCTCTTTGGTTTAACCTTTCGGAGTGTGTTTTCGTCGAACCTTGCGTATAAATATGGGTTAATTTCTTTTAGGAAGAGTCCCACGAAGGGTATTTCTCCCTCGGCCTATATTCCTCGCGCAGATAATCGCCCGTAACAAATACTTCCCTGTTCGTTTTAATTATTTATTTTGATTTAATTGTTTCTTTAATTTAATTGTTTCTTTAAAGAAAACAATTAGAAGAATTACTTGAAAGAAACAACAATTAGAAGAGAACAATTAGAAGAAACAATTTAATTGTTTCTTCAAACGTCTACACACGTAGGAGAGAATCTTCATTTATAGACTGGGCATGAAGTTGTCTTCAACTGGGAAGCCCTTTGATGCTGCACACACTGTTTAGTATTGTTTTTTCATTACATAAAGTGAAAATTCATCTTTCGTAATTTCCGATAAGGATTCATAATTTCTGAATAAAAAAGACATTTATTAAATGTACGCATGTGTGCACTAAAAATGGAAATAGTTTAACCTCGAGTTTCCGATTCATGCAGATGAAGAAATTTTACTACAAGACAGTATATAGCTATCAGAATTATAAGTAATTAAGATTGCTTTTATATATTTATATACTTTACCTGCAAACCTTCTATAGAAAAATCACCGATATAGTAAAGCGACGTTTAGGTTTTAAAATAAAATTTTTGTTTTTTTTCTTAATTGCATTTTTTTATCATATGTTATGTGATACGAAATACTTAAAACGGTACAAATTTTCTGCATCTAAATTACATGTTTCAATTACAGTTCAGAAACAAATATCTTAAAGTTATAATTTATTTACATTAATCGTATTATTTATCGGTCTGGACATTTTTCGCTCTGTTGGAATAAACTTCAACTGTGCTACTCCAGCCTTGAATATGAATACGTATTATTTATGTTTAATAAAAAAAACAATAATGCTAATGTTTTTCAACAATTCTTTTTTTTCTTCTGTTGATACTCATTAAATATATTTATGGAAACCTAAAAATGACACACAGCAGACAATTTTTTTCCGTAATATAATAAACGCATCCGTTATTATTTCTCTAATATTTAATTCTTTTTAAACTTTTAACAGTTCAGTTTCAAAATAATTAATTAAAATGAACAGGGAAGTATTTGTTACGGGCGATTATCTGCACGAGGGATATAGGCCGAGGGAGAAATGCCTTCCATTGGGCTCTTCCTAAAAGAAATTAACCCACATTTACGCAAGGTTCGAAGAAAATCAACTCCGAAAGGTTAAACCTAAGAGGGGACGTGGGTTCGAACTTCGCACCTCCCATCTACCAGCTGTAAGAGCTAGTTAATTATAAAAAAATCATAATTTGACGATGAAGAATAACATGTTAGATAATTAAATAAGCTGGTGTGGTATGGTAAGATAAAAATGACTCCTTAAAAATACCATAAAAATGGTGTTTTTAAGAAGGGGTTTTTAATGGTGTTCTTAAGAAATTCTTTTTATCTTAAAAATAATATGGGTTGAAACATGAAATTTCACAAAACAGTTTTGAGACCATGCAACATTGAGATATCAGTTGCTCAGTTGAGATATCAGAGACTCGCGAAGTGATATGTATGTTTCGCATACTGATATGTATGTTTCGCAAAATAATATAACTATAATCTTAATATATATAATCTAACATAATGCTTCTCATCACAAACATGTTCCTGTCTGTATATTGTGAATTTTTAACTTGTCTTTGTTGCTCTGGAGTGATTTAGTTTGTAATATTTCATTTTTGCCCTTTTTTATTTATTTTTTCTTTTTATGCTTTTGCGATAAAACACATTTATTAATTGCATATTTTACTGATTTAACCCATTTATGCCTAGCGTTCCATTTTTGGGACGTTTCGAATTTTAATAAATTTTTAAACTTTTCTTCTTTTTTGCAACATGAAAATTGTATGAAGTAATTGTCTGTAAATGTCTTTACCTATTACCGAGAGATGACAGCATAAGATTGATATTTATTTGCTTAAATGAAGGCCTTTTTTCGGTGTTTATCGATTTTTCATTTTTTAAGATAGCGAAATATAAAAAGTAAGTTTATTTGTATTTTTTGAATCAAGAAGAAAGTAGAGGTTTTGAGTCAAGAAGAAGAGTCATAATCTTAGCTTGTAGTCTTCTTTGAAATACGTATTTTTTAAATTGCGAAATTATATCTTCAAGTCTATTTTTTGTGCATGTTTGTGACATACAAACTATGGGGCGAAAGGCGTAAATGGGTACCTATTTCTATTAGACATTTAGGGGCGGTTATTTAAGTAAAGTCCTTTTCAAGATGATTTTGAAATAAAATGTTTTTTAGCCTCAAATACTTCTTCTTATTTACTTAATTCTCTTATTTACTTAATTATTTAATTTATTCTTAATTTACTAGCCGCCTCTGGCGACCAGTTTGGTCGCACTTAAATGTTTGCTAAGAATTGCCACATGTTACTTTTATTTAAAATTTAATTTATTTACTTAGTCTTTCGCCAAAACGGAAGATTCTGACCGAGAAATGAAAAATTCTTTAAGATCATGGCATCATTTCGTAATTTTTTGATGTTATGATTTCATCTTTCTTGTCAAAAACCACTTAACTCATTTAGGCATTTTATTTCATGTCCGTCTGCATATCAATTGTAATACGTTCACTTTAACTCATTTAGGCATTTTATTTCATGTCCGTCTGCATATCAGTTGTAATACGTTCACTAATGCGGAGATTTTAACATATTAAGTAATCTTCCGTACTTGGGTCCTCTGCCTATTGACGCATTTCGGCTAATACGACACCAAAGGGATGCAGCGTCAGGGTCAACAAAATTACTGTGAATTTATCATTTAAATTGCAAAAAATTTACTGAGGAATGTTCGTATCCTGCATCTCATAGAAAATATTTATGTATAATCCCCTGTTACAATTTTGATGCAGCTCTTTCATCATCAAATAAGCACTAAATTGTAATATCCACCTCAGAATCAACGGGAAATGTAAGTTATAGTGCAAACAAATAGTATATTTTCGAAATATAGCAAATAAATTGTTTTAATACGATTAAATAATAATAATAATAATAATAAATGATTCACGTTCAATTAACAGCGAGCTCAATTTTAAATCTAAAATTTATTTCGTTGGTTCATAGGCGAATGACGTCACGAACAAAGCTGCATTCTGCCTCCTGATTTGACAGCTAAAAAAATCACAATCTGGTTAATTATTTAAAATTCCTCTCTCGGGAATTCGCTTTACGAATGATTACCTTCATGGCTTAATATTTTTAATCGCCAAAATGAACTGTCAGCCTAATATCAATTGATGTTGTCTCAGAATATATCCATATTTTAATATAATTTTTCGCTTAAACATCAATTCTTTTTGGTACTACTTAGTTATCCCGTCGACCAATTTCGCTAAATTATATAAATCGCCAAACCACTCGCCGCCAAATTATACAAAATTGGCATAATTTTTATTTTTAAATAACGAAAGAACAAATAAATTAGTTTAACATTAATAAAAATACAACTAAAACGTCGGAATAAAAACCAGTTGATGACGTAAATACGTGTAATTTGCTTAAAGTCAAGTGAATGTGACATTTACGACCAACCATTATTGGCAGTTAATCTTATAGTTTGGCGACAGATTTTTGGTCGACGGGATAACCAAGTAGTACCAAATAGTAATAATTTAAACGATCTTTCGAAAAATTTAACTTTTGTGCAGTTTTATTGGAAAAAATAATTTTGATTAAAAATGGCCGCTTATCATATGGAAAGCAAAGCTGTCAGCCCGTATTTGGAGATAACAGTGGCACAGATGTCATATACAGATATTGACGCGATTTTTTTTCATATACGCAACGGGTTCTTAACTGGCACCAAAGTGTCGTTATTTTGTTTGATATGGTAACCCGGATGTTGTTGTTTATGTCGTTGATGTTTTCACCAAATTGGCGTCGGAAAAAAATCGCGATATGACATCTGTGCCATAACAGTCACATGAGTTAAACTTTTATTATTAGAGATGAAAGAAATGTAGTTAAAATTAGTTTGATATATGTGTTTTAAATGAAAGTTACGTATTTTAAATGAAATGAGTGATAATTTTATATTTTAAATGAAATGATGGTGATGGAACAATATTTGGCGATTTATTGCCTGCGTCCTTTTAACATAAAAGTACCGAAATGGTCGTATGGCGTATAAAAAGTGAAGCGGTCATCCGGAACTACTGATGACAGTCAAATGCTTTGCGCTTTTTTTATATAGATTATTAATAATACAGTAGAACTTCGAATATCCGAAGTAATCGGGATCGACGCTCTTTCGGAAAATCGAAATTTTCGGATAATCGAGAATGCTTCGATTTTAAGATTAAGGACAAATATATGCCCTTTTTCTTATTATGATAACATGTGCTTAATAAAAATAAAGCAATAGCAAAATAGAAACAAGAATAAATTACCCGAATTTTAATTTTGAAATTAGGTACCTTTTACATATTTCACAAGAGTTTGGAAAAAAATTTTGTTTGTCACCGTTTCGATTGTTTTTGCTTTGCAGCTCTATGACGAAGTTTTTTTTTTTAATACTATTAGTTCACCAGTATCACCGTCTTTCTGCTGCTCCAGCCATACCAAACCTTTTGCAAGACATTCAAAAGCTTCAGAATTGCTAATTTGTTCGTTTTCTACGCCAACAACGTTGTCCTCTTCTTCGCTTTGATCAATGTGATAGTTAAAAAAAAAAAAAAAAAAAAAAAAAAAAAAAAGCAAGCTTTAAAAATGGATTTCGGTTAACCGAGAGTTTCGGTTAAAAGAGTTTCGGATAAAAGAGGTTCTACTGTACTTATAATGTTATTAGTCTCTGTAAAGAAATAAATATATATATTCTTAATTGTTCATAAAAATACTAATTATAATATATATAATGTACAATTTAACAGATTAATTTATATAAATTTAGACAAAACATATAATTATACATTTTTCCACATATGGATATTCCCATATTTAGTACGTTTACATTTTATCAAATGAACACAAAAATATTTTAGCGTAATTTTTTTTAGTATTTTTCCAGTTCATTTTGCAACATTTTAAAGTGATTTTAGCAACAAATTTGAGAAAACAAAAATTCAGGCATAAATGGGTTAAATGAAGAGGAGTCAATAAAGTATTACCATTATACACGAACTACCTTTATATCAAATAACATTTTAAAGAAATGAGTTGGAACCCGTCGAAATTCGACGTACTAAAATGTTTGAAAGGATTGTCAGATCGAATTTATAATAAACCTACAAAAATAATTACAATAAAAAAATCATCTCATCTTACATTGGTTGTCTAACTCTTAAAACAAATAATATTTTTAGCGTAAAATTACGAAAATATTATTTCTACAAACTTCAACTGCTTAAATTATTGAAAAATTAAACTGTATTAGATTACGTAATCAAGATGAGTAATTATGATGAAGTTATCGATGGATCTCTTATGTTTGTTTTTACGGGATGAAAGATCAGTAAAAAGGATTTCGCTTTGTCACATTATAAAATCCCCCCCCCCTCTCATAATTTACATACGCACCACTCAAATTCACAATTTGAAAGTATTTTAACACGCAATAGATTATTAATGAATGCATTTCCAAACTTAAAGTCACGTTTGTCCGATACAACTTTTCATGTGAACATTCGCACTAATTTAAGTTCTAATCTTAGTACCCGCGAAAAAAAAATTCAGAAATTTGTCTTTAGTTGTCATAATAATGGCCATTTATAGTATTGGTCAAATATTTATTTTTATCAAAAGAAAATGATCGTTTTGTTTTAAATATATCATTTTTACTCACTGAATCATTTTGCCGAGCGCCTCAAACTCATTTATCAGCGTAATGTAAAAATATTAAAATGTAGCTGATTTATGAAGAAGAATGCGTGTTTTTTTTTCAATGTCTGGCATCATTTTCTGTTCAAAAATTATAAAAAGGTTACTTTTATTTGCAATGTGAAAATGGCATCAATAAGGATATAATGAATAAAAATAATAAACCCTGAATATTTTTTCTTTACTTTCAATGTAAATGGAGTACTTCAGTTGCCACGATTACAAAATTTGTATTAAAAACTACAAAAAAATTAATATTTCAAAAACAAATTGAGATACAGATTTCAAGCAAATTGCATTTAAAAGCACATTTTTTTCCCTGAACGAAGGTGTAAAAATTTAAAATATACGATGTTTAGAAGATTAAAAATTTGCAGTATCGAAAATTGCAAAACCGAAATTTCAAAGTGCTGCCATTCGCAAAATGACGCATGCATTACGCACAGATATGTTTGTCCTTTATAATATAGATACTTACAATTTAAAAGTATTTAATAATAGATTTTTGTTACATAATGCATTCAACAGTAATATTGTCTTCTTGCATTAGTTCCCTGCACGGGAGTGAACAGAATTTATAACCAAAACACGTGGACAATATTCTTCCCCATTTTTGACTAGTTAAATATAACAAATATCATTTCGAAGCTGGTTTCTCTAACAACGAATTGATTGGGCATATGGCAGAAGAATGAGAATGGCGAACGTTGGGTTATTTCATATTTTGGAATGATATGATTTTATAATCATTTATCGGCTTTAATAATATGTATTTTCATAAAATAGATAAAAGATTATGTATTGGTGTAAAGAGACAAAAAAAAAAAAAGAAAATTTTAGTTGGATCAAAAATGATAACGCTATCAAAAGACGAACCCTCTTCCCCTAGGGATAGCTTATAATATCAAGTGCCAGGCCCTCCCACCCCCCTCCTCCCCCTAACGTGATAATATTATATGAGGCATTCTCGCAAAATTTTAACTTTCAGGAATAAAAATCTGGTGGAATTAAAGTTAATAAAATAGCATTTTAAACTTACAGACGAATGCCTTAATTATTCAAAATAAAGAAAAAATGGTCAGCAGCGACGATTTTTTTTTTAAAACTGAGGTTTAAGTTAAACTTGCGTGTTTAATTTTCCTTACCGTCCCCTTGACATTTTACCTCTCTAACTTTCTATTTTCTTCTAAATTTTTTCTTATAATGAATGTGCATAGTACCCACAGGATATTTAAATAAGAAATAATAACAATGTAGTATTTTTAGTACAAAATTTTCGTGTATCCTTATCTTAAAGGGATGTTAAGGAAGGAAGAGTAAGGGAACAAAAAGGACAGTAAGGGGAAAAAAGACCGTAAGGACGGGACGGTAAGGAAACTTACCACCAGTTTTTAGGGATATCATGTTAAGACTAAGTGATAGCCACAATGTTCATTGATTTTTAGCAACAGTTATTTACATTGGATTAAATTTAAAAAATTTAATAATTTATCTCAAAAAGTGCAGGAATAAACCTTGGGGACGGTAAGATTGCCAGTAAAGCCGCAATGCTTGAAATTGATATTTAAATGCTGATTTAAATTCTGCAGCACATTTTCTGTCAAAGAATTTTAGCTATTCTTTTTCTAGCGTACTTCTGCATGAAATAGTTGAAATAAATTCTGTGGCTGCATCTGAAGTGATTTTCTGTATAATTTTAGCAAGAGGGACGGTAAGGAATCTAAAATCGAGGGACAGAGATAAAAAAAAATAATAGCAACCTTAAAAATGTGTGCAGGTTAATTTTCTGCTACATATTTATATGAAACAATAGTCCCAGTTTCGGAAAAAAAATTACAGTGAAATACTTTTATTGAAACAATGTTATACAGACAGCTCCAAACTTAACAAGTTGTAAATTCAACGTCAAACGTGGCAAATGAGGTGTGTTCGTACTATAACTAGTTTTATAAATAATTTTTAAATCGTATGTTGTACTGAATGTATATTTTAGTGCACTTCACAAGTGCATATCAATTTCATTCTGTTCGGAAGGCTGTAACATCATTAAAATGCACTTGAAATATTTTTTCGCATTGGCCGTAATGTAAGGGAAAACTTTTGACTGTCCCTGTAATTAAACTGTAGATCTGATTTTCATAAAATTTGAAATGACTCGAAAAAATTTTGCAACAATTATATATTTAAAATTTCAGACCATTCGGTTGGGTAGTTTTCGTTCTATTATATGCGGACGAACGGGCGGACAGACAGACGGGCCGAACGACGACTGTAAGCGCTACGTATTTATATAATTACGAACGCACCTAAAAATCAGCATCAGGGACACAGGACGGTAAGGAATTTCGGGGTATATTTGGACCCCTAACATCGTCCAAAACTTATTTATTCAGTTAATATCGTTATACAGTCATGCAATGGAATGTTTTCCAATATAAGAAAAAAAAAAAAAAAAAAACCAAGAATATATACTAAAAATAAAATTATTATGCAGGGACTTAAAAGTAAAAAATATGTGAGAATGCCTCATATATGTACAGTACAGCCCTTTACAGTAAAAAAACCATCCGAACCTTCTTTTGCCTCTCCTCTGAAATTTACTTTTGTCGAGATGTGTCACTTTTTTTTGCGGGTGAGTGGTATGTCGCAACCCGGTAAAAAAAGTAAAAATAGTACTTGTAAACTTATTAAGGGGGCACAGGGCCTTTGAGTTTGTCGAAACGATAAAAAACATCGCCTTTTTCAAAGTACCAAAATACAAATAATATGCAATTAAGACTTTTTTTTCTTTTTCAACCTAAAGTATGTAAGCTATGTTGCATAATTAAATTGTAAATTGTATGTAAGCTATGTATGCATTATTCTAAGCTATTTTATCCAGAAAAATAAATGCTGCATATACAAAATTAATATTTAAATTTTTAATTAAAGAATTCATATCACTAATGCATGAACTATAATCATTAAGATTCTTGATAAAACTCTAAATTATGCATATAGAAATTTTTTGATCAAAACGGAATCATAACACACCTACTTCTAAATTAAAACCAAAATGTAACAAAAAGTTTTGATTAAAATTTAACTTTAGCATAAAATATATATAAAAAAAAATTATGTTTTTCAAATACAGAAAATAAATACAGGCATCCCTCGACTTACGTAAATTCGCACTTACGTAAGAAATTTCGAAAATTACATTTATGAACATACTAGAGCGTTTGATACGCATTTGCATACGTTTGATAATTATTTTATAAATAAAATATGCAGATAATAACCACAACAATAACATAGTTTTATATATTAGATATAGTTATATTGTTATTGGGATATGCAATCAAATCTTTAACAAAACAAACACAAATCTGATTAAAATGAGCCAAAGAAAAAAACTCTGTTTAATCGTTACAATTTTGTTAGCTGAATTCCAACCATAACGAAACCTAATTTTAGAGTTTCGGTGAAGAGGAACGAGTGTATTTTTTTCTTCCAGCTTCAGAACTGTTCGTTTGATGTAGATTCAAGATGGATATAATCAATCAATCATTTCATCAATGTTTTAAATTTATGATTCCTATATTCCACAAGATAGAGTATGACTTCAAAAATCCGCCATCAAAACCATCTTTTCCCTTCCTTTTTCTTTCTCACATTCAAGTTATGGGAGAACTAAAATAGCAATTTTTTATGTGTTAAAAAATTCAATATTGAAAGTAAAAACGCAAAAAAAAAAAAAAAAAAAAAAAAAAAAAAAAAAAAAATTGACTTTTATTTTTATTTGTCTGAGGCGATTATTTTCTGAACAAATTTTCTGCGAGCTGTATTGCTATTTAGCAAAGGGAACAACTTTGGCGAATGCATGATACAATATATGGCCGGAACGTATTTTCGGAAACGGCGACATCAATGATGAGAAAGAATTTTCAGGCTTTCGCATTTCCTGTTAAAAGGCGGCATTTTATGAGCCGATTGAACACGCAAAATCTGAAAATGAATTAAGTGTCGTAAAAAGGGATATAGACGATTGGGTAAGCATTGGCGAAAATGCATTAACAACGAACAATTTAACGGACAGCGAGATCGCAGACGCTGTGCTAAATAGAACCGTCGATAATGCTAGCAGCTCAGAAGACTCAGTAGCAGTTCAGAAGACGAGGATGAGCAACCCGCAGAAGAAAAGGTGTCACGAGAAAAATACATAAATTGACTGGAGAATTAATATATGCTTTAGAGAAACAAGACTGTATTTTCAAAATAGACAATCTTTATTTGTACAAAAAAAAAAAAAAAAAAAAAAAAAATAATTGTTAAAGAACGGCAAACAAAGTTGACATCGATGTTTCCAAAATTACAAGAGAAGAATTAATTTAAACTTTATCAGATTGTTTTTTCCCTGTAACATAGAAAATACCCTCATAGCATGCATGGTCACGGTGACGTCGTTGTGACGTCACTGTAAGTCACTGTGGTCACGTCACATCTGTGACCAAAGTGCCACCATTCAGTGATGTCACATTATGACTGAGATGTGAACTTCTTAGAAAACTTTTAAAAATTACGAAAATTCTTCAAAACATGTTATTTATTGTAAAATTATATTTTTCTGGCAATTAAAAAAAATTGTGACGTTACTGTTATGTCACTGCTATGTAACGTACGTCACGTCACATATATGACAAAAAACCCACCCTATTGTGTCACAGTGTGACAAAAATATGAACTTCAAAAATCTTTGAAAAAGAAGAGAAATATTTTAAATAGTCACGAGTTACAGCGGCATAAGGAATGAAAACATATTAGTGGATAGCAAATGGTAAATTCTGTCACTAAAGGGGAGGGGGGGGGGGGCATAATAAATAAAGTACACGATACAAGCATTAATAAACTAAATTTTCAGGCTATATTTTATCAATTTGATATCTAAGACAGTGAATGTATACTTTTCATGATTTCAATTTTATCTAGCTTTTGGATAATATATTTAGAATTAGGAATATTAAATTTATACACTTTACATATTTAGTTTGCTGGGAAGAAATTTATTTATTTCGTTTTTTACCGACCAGGATTATTCGAAACACTTCTGTGGTTTCAAACTAAAAATTTTCTATTACAGTTAAATCAGCACCTTTTAATGAGCACGTAGAAAGAGTCTTCAGAGTTTAGTCATCTATGCATTTCTTGCTTTAGAATATTTTTATAATTTGTATTAGAAGTCATAAGCCATAAATTCGACTTCTTTCAGACTTTTTAAATAAAATTAGCATTTTCCGAAAATAAAAGAAATATACAAAATTTGTGCAAAACAAACTTTACTTTAAAAAAAAAAGAAAAAAAAGGGGGAGGGTCGTTATTATCATTAAATTTATTTTTACACCTTTTAAAAAATTAAATAATGTTTTATCTAATAAACTCTAATTTTGAATATTATTATTATAATTAGTTAAAAAAAGGAACTTTACAATACATTTTAACGTGAATTATTTGGTACGGATAAAAAGAAAAGATTAAATACATTGGACATTTCTTCAAATACAAAATTTTAATTAACGATACTTTCAGAAAATTACTGCTCATTCATGTTCTAATTCTCTTGTATAGAAAAACAAATAATCTGTAACAGACCACCTGCTTGAAAATCGTCTGCCCACAGAAAAATAAATATGAGAGGACGCGGGAAATAGTTCATTGTTTTTAGAACATCACCACGGCTACAACACTTTAACATAAGGAAATGACCATTTTAGGATACACGGATATTAATGGAACGTATATGTAAGTCTTATTTAATTTAAATATTTTATTCCTGATTGTATATTATGAGTTAAATAGTTTTATGTTATATTTGTAAGATACTGATCTTTAACTGTCAGAAGCGATATTTTACAATTCGATAACTGTAAAGAAAAAATATTTTAATCTGCCATCGCTTGAAAAAAAAAAAAAAAAACTGCGCAGAGACTCATTCATGCCTACATTCATACTGGAATTAATATAAACATTAATTTACTCTTACTTGAGATTGAAAATGTATGGAACGATAATGATTTGGAATTATTTTATCGGCTTCTTACTATTTTTTTTATTACTAACACTTATAGTTATTATTATTTTGTGGTTAAATATGATGTTCGATTATCATGAGATTACGAAACTGTTTCAGATTAGAAATTAACATTATACTGGGAAAATTTTAAAATCCTAAATCTTCAAACCAATGTTTTCAGATTTAACATTTGCCAAAATTATAAAATAATAGGAATTTCTTATACCATATGGAAATATTTTTGAGATATTGTTAAATCTAATAATGCATTTAATTTATCTATTGTAGTTTGCTGTTGTTTAATAGTACAATTATAAATTCTAATTATTATTTTTAGTGTTTTTAAAATTGGTATATTTATTTTTTTAAATTGTATGTAAGCATTTTTTCTGTTTGTGATTTTAATCAAACATTTAATTATAGACATTCTGAATCGGCTATTAAATTTCCTGCTATTCTAAATTCATTTTCTACCTTTATGATACGCGTAATTATTGGCACTAAAAAGTAAAATATGATATTTAAGCACTGAAATAAAGTGTTTTTCATGCCTGATAGGAAGTTATAGATTAAACTGCTTTAGTATATATTTTTTAAAAGTTCATATAATACAGGATACATAATATAGGACACAAGTTGAAAAGTGCTTATGACTTCGGTTTGTCTCTCCGTCTGTCCGTCTAGCAGTCTGTCCGCACTCTAACTCTCGAAAATATACTCGGATTGCCCTAAAATTTTTGGATGTTATTGACGTTTACCATAGCACGGTACCTATTTGTAATGAAGTTTGTAGCATGCTTTGTTCATTTACAGGGACAACCAAAATTTTCCGTTACATTACGGCCTATGGGATAAATCGTTTCAAATGATTTTTAATGATTTTACGCACGCTTTCAAACAGAATAAAATTTATATGCATTTATGAAGTGCACTAAAATGTGCATTCTGTTGACTATGCGATGCAAAGAATAGTTATTGTTCATTTACAGGGCTAAAAAAGGAATTCAAATACATAATGATATAGGGGTGGAGGGAATTGTTTGCGGCATACTTTATGTTAATCTATTTCATATATAATTAAATTGATATATGTCGCTGAGGTTTACATACTATAAATTATTTCATGTATAATACGAATAATACGTATATAGCATTTACAGGGACACACAAAATATTTCAGATACTATATTGTATCCGAAGTACTGTTCATTAGCGATGATTTCTGGAAATGTATTTTAAATTATGATATGCGCTTTTATGATTCACTATATTTATGCATAGTATATGGTGCATATAAATGCTGTAATTCCTATACAAGGCTACACAAAAGTATTCGTAAGGATTACTGGGTATGGGCGCAAATTGCTTAAAGGTGGTTTTTAAATGAGTTATGCTTTTTTTCGCTGAACTGCATTTAATTTACCAAGAAATGTTTGTAGAATATAGATAAAATGTATACAGGGTCACGTAAAGAATTGGATACATGGCCGTCTATATATTATAATTTCTGAAAATGTGATTTCAGCAGTTTTAAGAGTGTCTTAGTTTGAATTAAATTTTAACTAAATAGTGGCGTGTAATAAAGATTCTAGGTAAACTACAGGGTTGTACAAAAGCATTCAAGTATGTTTTCATACATTAGTATAAATTGCTGAAAAAGAATTTCAACCTGTTAGGCGTTTTCTTGCTAAACTAAATTTTCCCATTATATAGTATATATGTAACGAATAAATATCGGGAGCGTTCCCCGGACTTGTATAGCGTAGTCGCAGCCGTTTACTTTCCGGCATGTGTCCGTACAGCCGTCTTTAATATGTAAAGACATCTAGGAGTTGACAGAACTAGTGGATTAAATAACTGGGACTCGGGAACCTTTTGGTGGACCGAACTCTTTTATTTAGCCGCTCTTCTTACAGTCTGAGTCGCGAGTTCGGCCGGGGGCCCCTCGAGCCACGTACGATGATTTTCAGGAGCTACATTGTCATATGTTTTGCCGGCTTCTCAAATCTGCAAGATCCGTCGTTTTTGGCGCGGGTTTTAGCTAATATCTTGGGGTTTAACATATTTTCCAGCAGAGGGCATAGTTGTAAATTTGGGAGGAACATTTCTTTAATTGGTTGATTAGCTTTTGATTGATTGTCCAGGCTCAGATGCAAGACCTGGGCCTGGCCGACCCGGGAATCTGCTAACCACAACTGAATGAGAATATCCCGTACGTCAGCAAGTTTACTCTTAAAGATCGTCCGAAAATGATATCTGAAAGTAATAAGATGTATTGCTGGGAAACAAAGTTACAAGGGGTAAAACTGGTTTTAGATTGAGATTTAAAGTTAGAAGAAAGAAACTTCGGATTTTAATTTAAATTTTTGGAATTTTAAAGGGTTTTTATCCTTTCATATATACACTTAAAAAAATGGGTACTCAAAATTGAGTAAAAAGTTCTCAATTTTAAATGCGTCACATACTCAAAATAGCTCCGATCCAAATGTACTCAAAGTTGAGAAACACGTGTACTCATTTTTTATTCCATGGTTGTGATCAAATATGAATCGTTATGTACTGCCCCCCCCCCCCCCCCAAAAAAAAAATAAAACTAAAATTTAAAGTAAAAATGTACTGACATTTATTTCCCGTTCAAAGTTCTTAACAAGAAATGTTTAATTGATTATTTATTAAGAAAAATAGCAAAATTCTTAACAAGATACTCAAATACGAATATTTTTATGACAAGAACATTATTTTAAAGCACTTTTAAATTATTTAAAAAATACTGTGCATAATTTAATATTTACATTAATAAACATCATTTATGCCGCCATAAATGAAATGAACCATTACAGGGTACAAAACTATTCGTTTGTTTGGGTTTGATAACATGTGATGTTTCAAAATGGAGAAAGCATAGGTTCATTTTTGATGCAAAATATTCAATTCGATATGAGTACGTCGGTTTATTCATTTTTGAGTACTTCATTTTTTTTCAGTGTATCAACCTACAGATCAAATACAGGGCTGTCCAAAAGAATTGGAAAACATATTTGGCTATGGACGGTAACTGATGAAATCAGTTTTTCAAATGTTTTATGCGTTTTCTAAAATGTTTACTTAGTTATCTTATTTACGTCATTTCCCTAAATTACGATGTCTTGTTAAAGCATTCAGAAAGTGTTGGAAAGTATTTTATAATCTATGCTTAACGCTTGTTTTTTCTTACTCGTTTTTTTTCCTATTTCCCAGATCAGTCTTTTCCTATAAAACATACCAAATCTATTTAGCTCATATTCACAAAATTCAATATACACGGGAATAAAAAATTTAAATAAATATCGCTTATCATGCCGCTCTATAAATAATAGTTGTATTAATATCCGTTAGTCTCCATGTTCGTATTTAATAAATCAATGAAATAATCACAACAAATTAAAAAACTTACACATTCTAAATATCAAGCTTGAACTCAATATCAAGCATAGAACTTAATAAAAAAATATGTCAGTTGATAAGAATTGTTTTTTAAGTGGAAAAATTTAAAATATTTAGAAGAATAGGACTCCAAAATAGCGATGTTTTGCTAAAAAGTACGGTAAAAAGATAAGATTTTATATTTACAGCAAAAGTTTATTTTAAAATTCATCGCTGTATTAATACTTAGAAATTTTTCCAGAGAGAATCATTCACCTTATATACAATATTTCAAATGAAAATCAAATATCAAATTAATTGCTTAAAAGGCGCAAAGGCCAACCTAGTGAAAAAGAATCCATGCCGGGACTCGAACCCGGGCCATCAGTATAGCACATTGACATTCTATCGTCTAAACCACATGGAACGACGCCCAGCCTGTAAAATTTCTCACTATTACATGTTGGCAAGGCTACAAACGCAGCACAAGATGGAATATTTATCGTGAGCCACCGACATGGGGTAAACACGAAACTTAATTAAATCCAGCATCTTTTGAAACTATATTAATAATTGGAAATTTTTCCAGGGAGAAACATTCGCCTTGCATACAACATTTCAAATTAAAATTGCCTTTTAAACAATTAATTTGAAATTTGATTTTCATTTGAAATATTGTATGCAAGGCGAATGGTTCCCTCTGGAAAAATTTCCAAGTATTAATATAATTTCAATCGATGCTGGATTTAGTTAAGTTTTGTGTTTGCATCATGTTGGTGGCTCACGCTAAATATTCCATCTTGTGCTGCGTTTGTATGCCAACCTGTAATAGTGAGAAATTTTCCAGCCTGGGTATCGTTCCATGTAATTTAGTCGATAGAATGTCAGTACGCTGTACTGATGGCCCGAGTTCGAGTCCCAGCATGGAATCTTTATCACAATTCTCGTCTTTTAAGCAATTAATTTGAAATCACAGTGTTTATGACAAGTTCGTCACAAATGACACATATTTCACAAATTGGTCACAGTGTGACCTCAAAGCATTGTCACTTTCGTCACAGGTTCGTCACAAAGTTAATGCCAAAATAGTCACAAATGACACACTTTTCACAAATTTGTCACACCGTGACTTCACAGAGTGGTCACAATGTGACGTCACAAACGACCTCTAAAACGGCAATAACGACCTCGCATTCTAGTCACTATGACGTCACATCGACGTCACGTGACGTCACATCGACGGTCACAAAATCACAGTGTGACTTCACAACGACGTCGCCGTGACGTCACCATGCCTTACGGGTAATAATGAAAGTAAGATTTTTTTTATATTTAATTTTTTCTTTTTCTTAAATAATGATCACTTAATAATGAATTAAATTATGTCTAAAAGCACCATTCAGAATATAGTACTACTTTTGATATTTTTAGTTACTATTTTTGAAATTCCTTCAAAAATCCGGCATATAGTCTCGGTCCCGATAATGCCGGATTTTTGAAGTTATACTGTATTTCTTATATGAAAAGTGTTCTTTCAGTTTGTTTTTATATTTTGTCACACCTTTATAGTTTATATCCAAGTAAATACTGCTGCATGTTACTTTATTTATAAAATAATACTGTGTAAATAATGCATATTATATATATATATATATATATATATTAAATATTGCAGTTTCTGACGAAATTTTACCTGAGGAATTTACAAATTCGACTTACGCAAAAGTTTACGGAACGCATTACGTAACTCGGGGGATGCCTGTAACCAAAATATGAGAATTTTCTTAGTTTTAGCATGAACAGTATAAAGAAACGCATATTTGGGTCATTTTTTAGAGCTAGAGCCTTATATAGTTTCAAAGTGACAGTGCGCGCAAACTCCAAATTTACGAATCTGAGAAAAAGCGTTTTAATGTTTCAATGTCAACGGACTTTCAGTTGTACTCACCGTCTATAAATGATTATAACTCAAGAAATAATGCATATTTTTGCATGGGGTTTTTGAATACTGTTCAGATATTTTAAAAAATTAAGAATAAATCAAAATCTGAAAACTGATTTTTTGAAAGTTTAAAGGTCCTGTGCCCTTAACATAAAAAAAGTAATATAGATTAAAATTCTCATTTACGCTGATACAATGCAAGTTTAAAATTTTTTTCAAAGTGTACTAGTCCAACAAATGAAATTACGTTCATTGTTAAGAAAATTACACACTAATATAACTTTATTCCTTTCTTTTTATTTCTTGTTGTATTTGCAAAAACTTTTTCCTTACGTTAATTCTCTTTCATGACTTTAAGTCTCCCAGTCCAAGGTATAACAAGTTAGAAATTGCTCGTCAAACGTGGCAAATGAGGTGCGTTCGTACTATAACTAGTTTTATAAATATTTTTTGCACCGCATATTGTACTGAGTGTATATTTTAGGGCATTTCGTAAGTGCATATCAATTTCATTCTGTTCGAAAGGTCGTAACATCATTAAAATGTACTTGAAATAATTTTTTCCCATTGGCCGTCATGTAATGGAAAACTTTTGACTGCCCCTGTAATTAAACTATGCATCCGATTTTTATAAAATTTGAAATGACTCGACAAAATTGTGCAACAATTATATATTTAAAATTTCAGACCATTCGGTTGGGTAGTTTGTGCTCTGTTATATGCGGACGGACGTACAGACAGATAGACAGAAGGACCGAACGACGACTCTAGGTGCTGCGTATTTATATAATTACGAACGCACCTAATAAAACGGTTTTTGATTGTTCACTTTTCTTACGAGCTTAGCAGTATACTTAAAGAACTGCTTTTCATGAATTACTGTACATTTCTTAAAAACAACGGAACATTTGGTTAGTTAATAATATTGTTATAATTTTCTACTTTTTTATTCTCGTGACAGTAATTTTTACAATTCAACTATTAATCAAAAATTAAACAATAAAATTAGACATTCCTAGACATAATATCCAATTGAAAGCTCGTTTTCTGCAAATTTCGGTTTAAAATTTGAGTTCTTGTGAAGATAAGTAGTCGAAAATATTCAGCACATGCTAAAAGTATAATCAGAATTGTATTTCAGAGGTGAAATTTGTCTTTTATTTCCATTCTTTTAACATGATGAATTGTCCTTATAGTAGGATGTTCCAGTATTTAGCTTCCTTAAGAATCCATTTGAAGTTTTATGGATGTTAAGTATGCAAAATCAAAGAGCTAATTTAGCATTAAATACATAATATCGAAATGTTAATAGTATAGTCTACACGGTGTCTCAAAAAGATTGTTTAGTTTTTACTTGTTGGAGACAAGTAGTAGATATTGCAAATTGTAAAAGTATTCAAAATAAGCTAAAAAATTAGACAAATTATGCATGCCGTATACCCGAGCTGATTTGGGATAATTAGGAAGGTGATTATAAGGTTTTTAATTTTAAAAAGGCAAACCTTAGAGTACTCTGTATTGTTAAGGGGTTACATGTATTTCGAAGGTTAAAAAAAAGCATATATTCACTATTTTTTTTATATAATTAAAAAAATATATTTTATTCAAAATTTTAAGCACATATAAAAAGGAGTAACATTTAAACAATTTTTTATAAAAATTTCATTAAAAGTTTTTGAAAATTCAGCCTGTTGGACCTGGATTACGGAGGCTCCTAAAAAACGTGTCTTCATGGTGGTCAGGACAACGCATGATAGCTTTATCTGAAATTAAAAAAAAAAAAAAAAAAAAAAAAAAAAAAAAGATTCTGTTAGTAGATAAGTATAGCTCGTGATTGAACGAAGGATTGAAATAAAAATTGAAATTTGAATTTTTGACAGAGTTGTACGCAAAAAAAAAAAAAAAAAAAAAAAAAAAAAAAAAATACGATTTTTGGTACAATTTACACCGCGTCTAGCCTTGTAAAATTAGTCTATCGACTTTTAAAATAGTATTTTTAGAACAAAGCGATTAAATTTTTATGCAGGAATAAAACGAAGAATTAAAAAAAAAAAAAAAAAAAGATTTACGTAGAATCGTCGATTCCAGCTCCATGAAGCAAAGAGGCAGTTGCTATGTCCATGTTATCCTTTTGCTTCTGCCTGAGACGAATTCTTGCTTTTCAAGTTGCAGCCTCATATTTTTTCTCAGCTATGAGTATGCGATATTCATCTTCTTTACGCGCGTACTCGTGGCTATTTCCGCCAAGTTTTATATCCATGCTTAACTCCAATTCAGGAGCCAGTCCTCCTTTCGTATCATATGGAGTATCCAGAGTTTATTTGGGGTTTCGCATCAGCAAATCAAATCCGTTCCAAACGCAAGATTTTTTTTCAAATAAATCTGTACCCAAGGGCTCAAACTAAAATATTTAAAATAGGTGACCCTTATAAAGTCAGAGAAGCAAACGAGAGAGACAGACAATCAATAGCTAAGCAGCTGCCTCAATATACGTGGGTCACTCGTGACCGGCCTAGCCTAATGAGTGGAAATTTCCAAAGTCTCTGCCCTATACTTTTACTTCAATGGACTTGAAACTTTGGGAAAATATTCTAGACATATTGTACTATTAGATAAAAAAATAATAAAAAAGAGGATTTTTTGAAATTATCAAACCCATGTAACCTCTTAAAGATTAAATTCTTTTGGTATGTACTGATAAATTATTCTATGTTCTTTCTTTTTGTAAATGTCTGTTTGAGTTTCATAGAGCGTAAAGAAAAGTGAATTGTTGTCCTCTAAAATTATTTCTTTGTTTGCCAGTAAGATTTATCTAAAGATAATTAAGGTATCTTAATAATCTGTGGAAGTAAGAGTGTGGAAGTAATTACCCTTATCTTTATTTTTGGGGATTTTCTAATTACTACAAGGAATTGGAATTTTTTATGATTAAATGTTACGGAGAAATCTTATTTGTAGAGATTACATTTTACCGGTCTTAGGTTTATTTATTAAGTATTTAGGTTTCGAAAAAATAAGTCACAAAATACTGTACATTGTTAAAGGTTAATTTCTTTCTCAACTAATAATTTATTCAATGTTCTTTGCTTTTGTAGTTCTCTGTTTACTGTTCAGCGAACGTATAAAAATAGTAATGCATCCTATAAAATTGTTTTCCTGTTTGTCACTGAGATTTATTTAAAGATAATTAAGGCTTTTTAATGGCGTGTGGAAACAACAGTACCATGTTAATTACTCTTAATTTATTTTAATGGGTTTTCTAATTACCGCAAAGAATTGAATCTTGTGTAATTTAATGTTATGGAAAAAAACTTGTCGGGAAAACATTATTGGGACAGTATTGTTTGTACTGGGAATTTCTTGGCCAATGTTGGCAATTTTAGCATGAAATATTGGCAAAATTTTTGGGTGTTTGCATTTTCTCCCTATGGTACCGATATTGGAGAGAAATATTTTGCGCTTTACATTGAGAATATTTTCAATGTAAAGCCTTTATTTCTGCAATATTGGAGTTAAGGTGTCCCAAATTAAAGTACGTATTTGTGTGAGGGATAATGCAAAAACTATTCATCAGAAAATCATGCCATTTCGGAAGTGTCGTACGGAGATGATGTTGATTATTTAAAGAATAGCAATAAAACTTTCAAAAACCATCAATAGTGAGTGTATAATACATTTATACACAATATAAAACATATAATACACACATTTTTTGCTTAAAAAAAGACAAAACATGTTTAATGTGATGGTCAACATTCTCTGCCAGCATCTGGAATTGTGACATTGCAAATTCAGTGATTGGTTGCAGTGTATGCGTCGTATATTTCGCAGATGGTATGATATATGCTGTCTCTATGATCGGACAGTGATCTTATGCAAGCCCATAAACCAAGTCTTTGAGACATCCTATGAATCAAATTTCACATTGCATCAAATCTGGGGCTCTTACAGGAGTTGCTTTTTACTTACTGCATTTTACTCCGTATGTACTGTCAGTTGCGAATGACTTTCACAGATGAACATATTATAGCAGTGGTTCACAACGTGGGGCGTACGCCCCACCGGGGTGCAATTTGATCTTCTAGGGGGGCAATTCCAAATTTCTTACTCACTCATTCGCTATCAGTTTCTTTTGTCTTTTTTGGGGGAAAAGTAATGTTGTAAACTAAAAATAAATAGAATACAAGCAAATTTTAAGAAAGCAGTTTTTTTTATTGACTTTTTAAAATGTTCTCTATCGAAATTTTAAAATAAATTAGACATCAGAATAATTATTCGAATAATCTTTTAAAGTATTTTGATATCTATAAAAGTATTGAAAATTACTATAATTTTTCTGGTGAAAATTTTTAAATTTTTCGTAACGTTTTCCATTATTTATTGAATGAGTTTCCTACTTCTACTCGCGAAAACAATTAACGATATTGGGAAAGGGAAAATAGAGAGAATGTGTTATTTGGAATAATGGCTACTTAAATTTGATAAAGATAATAATCTTGAAATACTTCTTGTGTATTGTGTTATCCATAGAAAGAAAAGTCAGTGTCCAAAGATTTTACACCAACTCTTAGTAAGTTAAAAGAATGCATTATAAAATGTATGAATTTATCAGTTTTAATGTTAAATGTAAGTGTATTTTAAGATATTTTGTGAAAATAAACATGCAAACCGTATAACACCTTTCTTTAACATTGAGTTAAGTTGGAAAAGTACAACAGATCTCGTTTTGGCATATAAGGAAAGATGTATTATCTCTTTGTATTTTTAAAATTATGTAAAAACACATTTGTGGTAAAAGATTCACCGCTTTAACCAGTTAAAAAATGTGAAATGAATAGCTATTGTTAAGGCACTATTATAATCCCACCGTGTGAATAGATTTCACTTTTTAAATAATACCAGACATAATTTACAGATTCCTTGGGGGGGGGGGGGGACATAGTGACTTTACAGATGCTTTGGTGGGGCGTGCCCGAAAAAAGGTTGGGAACCACTGTATTATAGTATATTACTTATAGTATATAAGGTATTAGTAAGACTGTGTTACTGTGCGCTTCACCTTTTGTGATAGCATCAAATTTCACATTTCACAGCGAGCAAAACAACTGTGTAGTAAATATTGCTACAAGCCTTCATTAATTTTAGCGCGAAAATGTTTAGTTAGGCATATTTCTCTGTATACAAGGTGATTAAAAAAAAGTTTACAAAATGACATGACAAATCAGGCATTCAGCAAGGATAAAAAATCACATAGGAACATAGGGCCGCAAACCTCTTATTGAGTCGCAAATACAGGGTGTTTCACCCTAACTGAACCCGGGATTACGGTAATAATTTCGAGAAAAGTAAAAAAGACTGTAATAAAAATGCAACGATATGCACCTTATTTTGTGTGAAAAATGATAACATCACGCACGAAAAGATCTGCAAAAACAAGTTGCTCAAGCAATCGATGATGTGGTATGAATTGATTATCACAGTCCAATATGTGGTGCGTCAAGTGCATATTGCTGCTGTGTATAATGCAACTTTTGTTTGGTGTTATCGCATTTACAACAAAGGTGAGAATGTGTGTTGAATGTTTTATTATAATATACTTCAGTTTTCTGAAAGTTATTTCCGTCAACCCCAAGTTGAGTTAGGATGAAACAGGTCTGTATTTGTGAATAAATAAGTGGTTTGCGACCCTATGTTCCAATGTGACTTTTTATTCTTATTGTATGCCTGATTTGCTATGTCATTTTGTAAACGTTTTTTTTGAATCACACTGTATATTTATAGCATTATTTACTTTAAACTAAGAACTAAATTTTGATTTGTTTAGAAACCATGTTTAAAATACCCCGTATATTTTCAAATTACTTTTATGTCATTGGGGCATGTAAGTTATTTTTATTTTTCTGCGTATTCATGCGAGTGCATTGATTGAATGCAGAGCAATTTGGAAGTAAATAGTTTTAGAGTACTTTCGCCTATTTTAAACCATCTCAGGCACATAAAACGTCGTATAGTATACACTTCGTTTTATATGCATTTTACATTTAGATTTCCGAATAGAAAATGAAAGTATAATCGAATTTTTAATATCCTGTATTATTTCTTCTTATGATCTAAAAAATGCACGCACCGCAGTTGTTTATAATACCGTGTTTCCTGTAAGAGCAATACTTTATTTTAAGCTTATATTTATTCGGAGAAAGTACAATATAAGTATCAAGAAAAATATACGAAACAATCATGCGCTAAGGTTAAGGTTTATCTCGTAGATTATACAAATATAATGTTCAGTATTATTATTTTTTTTTTAAAGAAGAAATGAAAATGCTAAAATATATTTTATGAAATCAGACCAGTAAAAAGCTTCTTAGAGTACAATTTACTTTCCATAAAAATTGAGTAAAAGGAAATTGTTTAATAAAAATATATGAAAACAAGTTGGGAAGTGTGATCGCAGATCGCACAGAGGGTTACGTTTAATATTCCTTTCAAAACACTTTATCCTTTCTCAAAATCTGTTAGTTCCACATTTCGCAACCAGGGGGCGCACTCTATTCTAAACAAACCGTTATCTGAACGAAACTCCGTTTTACAAACTATCCGTAGATATATTAGTCGAGAGGATCGGGCCCATAGCACCCGAGATAGGTTGGCACCCCCTGGCAGTAAATATTGGAACTAAAATATGTAATATAATATGTATGGTGCATAATATGAAAGAGTGGTCAAAGGAGTATCGGTAAAAGTTAGAAAATTGCACCCCGGTGAAAAGGGTGGAGGTCAGAAAAATTGCTAAAAATACAGAAGTTAGAGCCCAGAAGGGTAAATAATATAAGGGTTGTTGAAAATTTTATTATTTTTCGTATAATGACAAGTGTTCTGCTATGTATGCAAAATTTCACATCTCCAACTTAATTAGGGGCTGAGTTAGAAAAATTGCTTAAAATACGCAAGTTAGAGTCCGGACGGGTAAATATAAGACTTTTTCAAAATTTTATGATTTTTCGTTTGATGTGAGGTGTTCAATTTAAGTATCCAAAATTTCAAGTCTTCAACTCTATTAGGGACTCAGAAAAAAAGCTTAAAATACATAAGTTAGATCCCAGAGGGGTAAATATAAGACTTTTTCAAAATTTTATGATTTGTCGCTTGATGAGAGGTGTTCAGCTATACGAATCCAAAATTTCAAGTCTTCAACATAATTAGGGGCTCTGTTAGAACAAGAAGCTTGAAATACACAAGTTAGAGTCCAGTGGGGTAAATATAAGACTTTTTCAATATTTTATGATTTGTCGTTTGATATGAGGTTTTCAGCTATAAGAATCCAAAATTTCAAATCTCCAACATATATGGTTTCTGAGAAAGGGCTCTGTGACACACAGACAGACAGACAGAGGAGTGAGACGAACAGATGAACGAAACCCTAATAAAAAAAAGGGAAATGACTTATTCAAATAATATGAAGAATAAAAGTTGCGCGCATCAAGCATAATGATTTACTTATGACAAACTTATGACTGACCTATCGAATCCCTATGTTACTATGTGTGTCACGTTTTATTAAACCTTTTTGTAGTGCGTTTAACTTATAATAGGGAATCATGTGTAAAATCGAAGTCTATGATGAAGAAATGGGTATATGCGCTTATTACTCAAATCTATTTTAAGGGAACAAGGGACCTTTAAAACCTTAAAAATCAATTTTTTATTTTTTGTAAATTTAAATTTAAATTTCAATATTATTCAAGGGTACGTTATATGCATTATGGCAAGCATTTATCACAAAAAAAAAAAATATATATATATTTTTGAGAAAAAAGTGGAATTTTACGCTTCCCCTTAAAAATCTTCGAAATGTGGCTTGCATATTCCATATCAATGAAAATCCCCAATATTTTTTATAAAAGTTTGGTTTATATATATAAATAAAACTGTGCATCGAATTTTTATATATTTGAATATAAAGGTAAAAAAAAAAAAAAAAATCAAAATTTTTTGAAATTTTTTCGAAATTTTTTTTTTTAATTTTTATATTCAAATATATAAAATTCGATGCACAGTTTTATTTATAATATAAACCAAACTTTTATAAAAAATATTGGGGATTTTCATTGATATGGAACGCGCAAGCCGCATTTCGAATATTCTAAGACCATTTTTTTTCTCAAAAATAATTTTATTTTTTATTTTTTTGTGATAAATAAATGCCATAATACATATAATGAACCCTTGAGTAATATTTAAAGTGAAATTTACAATAAATAAATAAATAAATAAATAATAAATAAAAAAATTTGAAATTTAAAATTTTTTAAAAATTTCAAAAAAATTTGTATTTTTTTTTAAATCTTTATATTTAAATGTATAAAATTCGATGCAAAGTTTTATCTATATATATAAACCAAACTTTTATAAAAAATATTGGGGATTTTCATTGATACGGCAGGGAATGCGCAGAGGGGCATTTCGAAGATTTCTAAGACAACGCGTAAAATTCCATTTTTTTCTCAAAAAAAAATTTTTTTCATTTTTTTTTGTGATAAATGCATGCCATAATGCATATAATGTACCCTTGAATAATATTTAAATTGAAATTTACAAAAAATAAAAAATTGATTTTTAAGGTTTTAAGGGTCCCTTGTCCCATAAGCCGAACAATTTCTCAAAAATGAGTTCATTTTGCTTATCTTAGGCAATCATTTTTAACCACTTCACCGGCGACAGGTATGGGGAAACAGTGCTTTTACCCCCGACTTATCTCGGGGCAATTAACAGTGCATTTTGAAAGCGGTGTGTGCGACAGTGTATCAGTTTTTAACAGTGTATCATATCTTTCTAATAAATTTTGCTCTAGTAGGAAACAAACGTCAAGTGTAGTATTAAAAGAAAAGATTTCGTTAATTATAGAATAGGTAAGTTTTTATCACAGCTGATTTGTATGATGAAAATTATTGATGCTAAAACAAAGAATCATTAGACAAAATCACCGCGTTTTTAAAAATGTGTATATTTAATCAAATTATGATACTTAACAAAGTTTTGATATTCGTCTCAGAGATTATTTAAATGATACCCTTTTCTTTTTTTAAATACACAATTGAACTGTTCAAAAATTGTCGTTTCATTATTTTATTACATAAAAAAACTTTTTGACATAGTTTGCTAATTTGTAGAATAAAGTACATTTTATTTGCACATTTTTCTGACACAGCCACCATCCTTACATAAACCGGCTATCTATTTTTTTTTTTTTTTTTATCTTTGAAAGTAAAAATGGTTCTTATATATTTTTCTATGATGATTTCGGAAAAATTATTAAAAAAACTTGATACAGATGCGTTATTATTAAGCACTGACGCCAATTTTGGCGACAAATAATTCTTTAAAGGCAAACAGATCAAGATATATGTAGATGCTGGTAAGCCTTTAGAAAGAGATGTTATCAAAGCTAAAGTTTTGAATATTAATAAAGTACTAAAAAATTAATTATTTAATTAAATAAACAAGTTGTAAGAGATTAAACATTAAAGTATGTTTCTAAATTTAAAAACGCTAACACTTGATCGATTTTAGGCGTTTTACTGTAAGTTGTATAACCAGAAATTTAATAGAAGTTTTTTTACAGTGCTCTCATTTTTGAGATGTGCATGAAAAGTTAAATTCAAAGTTTTTAATTTCAAATTGAACAGGCTCTAATTTGAACAACTTCATGGAGTGTGCTTTGTTTGATTAAGAATTTAGCAGTTTTATTAAATGATAAACAGAAAATTGATTTGGAGGATTGATTTGATACTGATGAGTCCGCTTAAGAATTATCCTTCTTTAGACAAGAGTTTTTTATTTTTCTAGATCTGCTTGATTTTACTTTTATTATTATTATTATTATTATCCCCCGGTTCGATATGCTATTTCTTTCTCTCAGCTTATTTTGTGTCGCCTTAAAAAAAATAACGTTCTCTTACAGAAGCCAGCCGTAAAACAAAGCAGTACGATTAAATATTCTATAGCGATTCTTTAAACTTCTAAGCATCACACATTTTCGATTTTTATACCGTCGTATTGGGAAAAAAAGTTCTTTTAAATGCATTTTGTTTGAAAACTGCATCTCCATTTATTTTTGAAATATTAATTTTTTTGTAGTTTTTGGAGCCATTTGCTTAATATTGGCAACGAAAGTACTCCGTTTCTGTAGAAAGTAAAAGAAAAATAGTTGTAAATTATTATATTTTTTTGTTGCCATTTTTTCATAACAAACCGAAAGAAAATGTAATTGAAACACGTGCTATTTTGAAAAAATATAAACGAATGATTTCTGTTAATGACGGCAGTTTTTTGCTGCATTTGTATATTATTTCGTGATAGTGACGTCCTATGCATACTTTAGTGTATATGTTTAAGAGTGAACCGTAAATGTGGAATTCTTAAGCGGATGCGAATGACGCCATTTTACATAAAATAAAAGGGTATTCTCCAAGTCTTAAAATTCAAATATGTTTTGCACTATTTATAGATACTTTTTTTTTCATCAGGGGCGACACTAAATTCTGAAAAAGCAGAATTCCTGTTTTCTAGTTTATTTTTTTTTTTTCCACATGCGGAAAAAATTTACATGATAGAAAGAGCATCTTTTAACTCAGTGGTTCAAAACATTAAAAATAAATAAACAAACAAATAAATAAACAAACAAACAAACAAACAAACAAACAAAAAACCTAAATAAGAGAACCCTAAAACTGTGAAGAATAAATAAAAGTATTATTTTACAGTCCTGTGATATTTTTAATAAATGACATTTTGATTATTTACATTAATACATTTTTATTCAACTGGAATAAATTTTTGTAAAGCGACATGTAAAAAAAAAAAAAAAAAAAAAAAAAAAAAAAAAAAAAAAAATAATAATAATAATAATAATTAAAAAAATAATTCTAATCAAATAAAAAGTAAGATGATAAAAATGCATCATTGATACGTGTACAAGAATGCAAAAATTAACAAACCTATTTCGACATATAATAGTATTTTCCTGTAAGTATGCCTTAAAGATAATACTTTAAATAAACATTCTGAAATGAGAACTTGATTCTCTCATTCTTCCAAAAATTACATTTTTTTCACAATTATATTGTAAGGAACATACACGGGCATAAAAATAAACTTATCGGTAAATATAAATGAGGACCCCAGAAGACAAGGGATACAAGTGACAAAATTTAGATTTGCAGTAAATTGAGTTCAAAGTTGAACATCAATAGTAATTGACGGAATTAAAATATGAAACTGTTGCTTATTTCACAGCGGTCTTTGAACTCTTATTTCAATAACTGTTAAAGAAAAGTAGAGTACAATATTTTTTAAAATTTAAGTAGCGATTAAAGAGTTAAGTAGTTTAAAGAGCTTAACTAGTTGACCTCTAGAACGCAGCACATAATTGGAAAATAACTTATATTTCTTTCCCTCCAAACAAATTTCCAGTTAGCCATTGTACTTAGCTCAGTTTTTTTTTTTTTTTTTTTGTCACTTACATCCCTTGGCTTCTGGGGTCCTGAAATAAGACGCATTATTCCATTTTACATGATACAGATTTCAAGACAAATCATTTAATAAGTGCGCATGCGCAATTCCGAAATATTTTGCACGAAAAACGGAAAGAATAAAAATTGCGCACTTTTAAACATAACGAATTGCATCTTACAGGGAGTGTATAAAATTTGTGTGTAGTTGTATTTTTATGTTTCTACTTTTTTTTTTTTTTTTTTTTTTACCGCAGAGAACCCAACCCGAGCTTCCCGGGTTACACAACATCGGTGAAAAGCATTCTTTAAGTAAATACTTTAAAAGACATTATATATATCTATATACAGGGTGGTTATAATTAAACTTCCCCTATAAACAGCTTCCTACAGCGCAAACGGGTGAGCGGAATGCAATGAAATTTAGTATATAGACTATACACGAGATGCGCTCACGGAATTAAAAAAAAAAAGTTCCAAAATGTCCACCAGATGGCGGAAAAAACATTAAATTTAACGCAATAAACGACCAAAACGGAATACAAAAACAATATTAACAATTCAGAATAAGAATTATGAGTAATATAATGTAAAAACGGATGTTTTGGCCGTTTATTGTGTTAAATTTAATGTTTTTTCTGGAAAAAGCACCATCTGGTGGACATTTTGGAACTAATTTTTTTTTTCGAAATTCCGTGAGCGCATCTCGTGTATAGTCTATATACCATATTTCATTGCATTCCGTTCACCCGTTTGCGCTGTAGGATGCTGTTTATAGGGTAAGTTTAAGTAAATAACAACCCTGTATTTTGAATTGTAAGTTTTGAGTTGTTTAAAGAACAACAAAAAGTCTTTTTTACATTAAAAATATTTTTACATTAAATGTATGCAAATAAAGTTTCGAAATTTATTAAAAGCGATACTTTCGTAAAATATTTGAAGAAATCGTGAGAGATTTCATTACTTACAGTTGCCATTTCGAGTCTGATATTTTCAGTGGTTTAAATGCGTGGTTCGATTGCATGTCTGTTAAATTTGTATTGTGTTTATATTATTTTATTTATTTATGAATGAAGTTTTATGTCGTTATGGAATATTAGCCTGAAACAAATTCTGAAGTATTTACATTGTTTTAAGTTGCAACCTGTTTCGTGTTTTGTAAGGGTAGAAAAAAAATGTATTTTATAAACCATAAAAAACAGTAGATTAAGGTACAATTAAAAAGAAAAATTGCATTTCAAAGAACACTTGTTTTCCTATTCGACGGTATAAAAGTTGTTTAGAAGTTAAAAGAATTGCAATAAACGGAAAACTTATTGCTTAGGTTATTGCCAACTTTAATGTGACGTCAATGTTACTCACAAACATATTTTTGCTTTGTAATATAGAATTCTTGTGTCGTAGTGATTTATCATGGACGTATTCGTAAAAGGGAAACAACATAAGAGCGAAGTACAGTGTAGGCAAAAAATAGTTACTCGCTTCAAAGGGCTATGGAGTGCTACTGCTCCAAATGAGACGAAATTAAGAATATTCATAACTCAAACGATGTGCTTGACATTTCTTAAATAAAAAATTTCCTTTCGAAAATGGTGGCAAATTTTAGTCAAATAGCGGCGTTGTAGTATTCAAATAATTGTCCTGCATTCATGTGTAACATTCAAATAATTCAGCATAGTTTGCTGAACAAAAGTAGGCTCATGCATTTTAATGCCTAATATGCCTTTACATAAATGTTTAACATGCTTAGAATAAATGCTCAGTAGAAGTGTTACCAAATCTGGTGTATTGTTTATTGAGAAATTCCAAGTCACACCAGAAAATTTTTAATAGGAATTATTTTTATTTTATTCATGGAATATCTATCATCGTATAAAACAAAGACAACTATTAAAACTTTCTGGTGAGAATGCGGAATATCTGAATGAAAAATTCACCAGATGTTGCAACATTGCTCCGTACGTCTACTGATTGTCCACACCGTGCTGCAATCGTAAAGCAATATCTACTATAGCTAAGTGAATCTGGCCAAATCCCCCCCCCCCACACACACACACTCAAAATGCTTCGGAGCTATTATAAAACGTAAAAATACTAAACAAAAAAAAAGAAAAATCAAGCATCAAGCATAGACTATGAAACACTTTCCAACACATTCATAATACTGTAGCAAAACTTCACTGATTAATATGGAGAAAGACGATGTCTAAATAAACAATTTAGAAAACGCATAACACATTTGAAAACCAAATTTCAGAATGTATCATATATATATATAATAATAATTTTTAAACGATAACTTACGCCCGAGATATCTAAAGTGCATTACATGAATTTTTATTCACATTGCTAACAAGGCGTAAAACCAACAGAGTGAAAAAGTATCCAGGTCAGGGTTCGAACCTGGGCCTTTGGTTCAGCACACCAACGCTCTGCCAACTGAGCCATATGGAACGACACACCTAGCCTGGCACCCTTCACTCTTATATGTAGGTAAGGCTGCAACCTCAGCACAAGATGGGATAACTTCATGAACCACAATGTTGTTGTGCCAATATATAGGAGTGAAGAAAACCAGGCTAGGTTATGTCATTCTAGGTGACTGAGTTGGCCGATCGTTGGTGCGCTGAACCAAAGACCCAGGTTCGAACCATGACCTGGATACTTTTTTTACTCTGATGGCTTTACGTCTTGTTAGCAATGGGAATAAAAATTCACGTTATTAAATTTGCCATCTATAGTCGAAAATAATACCCAAATTCCCTTGTGCATCCCTTTATATGATCTATAGATCCCTGTACATATACTATATGGAATGCAAAGTTTAGCTCAATTTTTTAAACGCATATAAGGAAGTTCCAAATTCCCCATCAGCAATTTACGTCAGAAATAAACGGAAATGTACTCGTATTTTTTTGTATATGATCTATAGAATTTAAACACAAAGTAATATGCAAACAAATTAGCTAAATTTGAAAACTCACTTCCACGAATTATTTCTCGCAGACACTATTATAACCGAATTGTTATTGTGTATCGCTGTAAATGAACAACAAACGATATGTACGCCATTTTATAGAGTGAGCATCATGTAGTGCATCTCAGTGACATGTATAAATCTCGGTCTTTTTGAAATAGTAGAACATCCTCGAAACACACAGGAAAAGATCCCCCGTAGACAATAATATAACGGAATTCTTTCGAGTGTCCCTGTAAACGAATTGTAAATTTCACACATTTCATTTAAAATATCGAACAAGCCACGATAAACCTCAATAAAATCTATCAATTACATGACAATTCGAATATGATTACTTCAGTTAGAGAGATAATCAGTCAGACAGGCAGACGTCCAGACAAACGAATTCATAACCACTTTTCAACTATCTTGGAAAGTTTCTAAAATGAGTACATAGTTAAGATAGTAGTAGCTAGAATAATAATTATTTAACTATTTTGTTTTTAATTAAATAAGTAATCAAACATTTTCCTTAGTAACATTGGGTGTGTGATGATTCGAATATGATTACTTCAGTTAGAGAGATAATCAGTCAGACAGACAGATTTCCAGACAAACGAATTCATAAACACTTTTCAACTATCTTGGAAAGTTTCTAAAATGAGTACATGGTTAAGATAGTAGTTGCTAGAATATCATTTTAAAGTTTTGCATTTAGAAACAGTGTTCTGAAGTAGATTAAAAAAAATTACAGAACTTAATAAGACACTATCACTATTTTAAGACACTATATGGGTCATTCTCCAAAAAATGCACCATTCCAGTCATAAAGACTTTTTCAATATTTGGCATATCATTTTAAACATATAACATACGTTTGACATATCATTTTAAACATTTTTAACGTTTTAAACACATTTTGACATATCATTTGACCTATCATTTTAAAGTTTTGCATTCAGAAACAGTGTTCCTAAATAGATTTAAAAAAAAATTACAGAACTTAATAAGACACTATAACTATTTTAAGACACTATATGGTCATTCTCCAAAAAATGTACCATTCCAGTCACAAAGCCTTTTTCAGTATTTAACATGAACATTTTTGAATTAATTTATGTTTTCTATTGAAAGTGAAAGAAGACTAAATGTGTTGTGTGCATACGTTTTTTATAATTACTTTATATTTTTGTTTCTTAGTACACAGTATATGAGAACTCACGTCCGTGCGATGTCACACACCCAATGTTGCTAAGGAAAATGTTTGATTACTTATTTAATTGAAAACAAAATAGTTAAATAATTATTATTCTAGTTACTACTATCTTAAGAGCAAAGTAACTAAGCATAGTTAATTACTTTCTTTATATTTTTGTTTGCTTTCTGAGTACGGAAAGGAGTGTCGCACAATAAATTCTCACCTCCATGAACCAAACATTAAGTTGCATTTTCATGTTAAAAAATGGCAAAATTATCATACGATTTTGTTTCCCATGATGCTAAAGTTAGCCAGTATGTTTGATGTTGTTAAATTATAAGTCAGAAATTTGTTTTTATAGTCAGGTATTAGATTTTGTTATAAAAAAGCAACCATGGTTATTGGAGATTCTCACATCCGTGAACTGAAAATTCAAGGTGACTAAATCAACACTAAGGTATTTGATTATATATTGCTTATGTAATTATATTAACACATGTTGACTTAAAGAACAAAAAAAAATTTCTCAAAAAAATAAATATGTAGGTTATTATTTAGAGCATGTTCCTCCCCTCCGTGAATTTCTTAATTTTGAAAATGTATATCTCAGAGAAAAATGCTTAACAAGAATTTACAATGACTGTAAATCAAAAAAGATTGTTTCAAAACTTTAAGAGAAGAATTGAATAACATATAAAAGACGGGTAATGAAAAGAAGCTCCAGATGGGAGATGAATTTTTTTTTATTTTTTTTATTTTTTTTTATTCATTCCAAATAAATTCATTATGCATTCTTATATAGACTTGCTCCTTGTTATATATATATTGTAGAAAAAATAGTTTTTTATGCTTTGTCTTACTTCACAAACATAGCTGTAGCATAAATTTCACTTCCGTGAATGATGTTTATAAAAAAATTGTGTTTCTGAAATAAAAAAAAATAAATATAATGTATCTGGGCCATTGCTGATTTTTACTTGCAATAAGTGATAAGTTTCTAAAAATTATAACTTTGTCTTGAAAAACAAAAAACTTTTACGCAAAAAATTTGCATTTAAAAGGTACACTTTTGAGAGAATGACCCATATAAGACACTATTTTAAAGTTTTGCATTTAGAAACAGTGATCTGAAAAATATGAAAAAAAATAGAGAACTTAGTAAGATACAATCTATCAATTACATGGTACTTTGAGAATGAGAGATGATTCGAGTATGATTACTTGAGTTAGAGAAACAACCAAACAGACAGACAGACGGTCAGACAAACGGATTCATAGCCACTTTTCATCTATCTTGGACAGTTTCTTAAATGAGTACGTATTGATCATTTTAAAGTTTTGAATTTAGAAACAATGTTCCGAAAAGATTTTAAAAAATTACAGAACTTAATAAGACACTATCACTATTTTAAGACTATTTTAAAGTTTCGCATTTAGAAAGAGTGTTCTGAAATAGATAGAAAAAAAATTAGAGAACTGAGTAAGACACAATCTATCAATTAGATAGCACTTCGAGTACGAGAAATGATTCGAGTGTGATTACTTGAGTTAGAGAAACAACCAAACAGACAGACGGTCAGACAAACGATTTCATAACCACTTTTTAACTATCTTGAAAAGTGTTTAAAATGAGTACCTATTGATCATTTTAAAGTTTTGAATTTAGAAACAATGTTCTGTAAAAGGTTAAAAAAAATTTCAGAACTTAATAAGACACTATATAAGACACTATTTTAAAGTTTTGCATTTAGCAACAGTGTCCTGGAAAAGGTTAAAAAACTACAAAGCTTAATAAGAATATTAAAACATTCACAACCGTATTCCATTATTATTATTATTTTAAAAATCAAATGTCACGTATTATTACCTTATTCTTGATGATAAATAAAAATTTCTCAAACGTATAAGCACAATTTAATTATCAACTTTTCTTTCACTCATTTGATTTACTCTTCAATTAATTTGCAAGGCTGCCATCATTTTCAGAATATTCAGCATGAGAGTTATTTTTTTATAATAACTAATCTTGTCTTATATAATGTTAGCGAAGCGTAATTTAAGATGACCTCGTTAACATGATTAAGAAATATGCTCGTTCTTGTGTAAATTTAGCACAGTGATTTCTGCAGAAGAATCTTTGTAAAAATCCTCTTCTTTTTAATCACAACGCCATTAATTTCAAAACCGAAATTAACTGTTCTTGATGTATGTTCATGATTATCTAATAAAATTTGCTTGACATGCTCAGAAAAATCTCTGCTGCCATGAAAAGCAATTAAAAAGTTTTTTTTTTTAAATATCTTAATGACTTCTTAATATTTTCCAACATAGGCAAATATACAGTCGTGGAAAAAAAGTAAACACCCCAACTAATCCTGCATCAAATTATTGTAGAAGAAAGTTTCTGGTACCAAACGATTGGAAATAAACTCTGCTTTTAAATGATGTACATAAAATTTGCTTTGGGGGGCATCTATATATCAAAACGAACCCAAACGTGTTTTTTTTTTCAATAGCAATGCCCAAGTTTGACATCATAAATAAGTTCTACACCCTATTAGCCTAAAAACAAATTTTCATGAAATTCATACGATTAGTTTCCAAAAAATTAATTATTTTAAAATGAGCCTATTTTAGTGGTTGTACCCAAATTGAAGTTCGTTACTCGGTTGTTGAAATGTTACGGAATGACTATGTCACGTCTATTAATGTATAATTTTTTGCCATTATGACTATTTCACTCGATTAATATGTTTCGACTTTTGCCAGCCCAAATGTTTCATTAAAATGAATAAAATATATATTTTTATCAAATTATGCTTTTCTGGAGATCGTAGACGGCCCTTTAAACCGTCATTTTGGCGTTTTTTACTCATTATTCGAAAACTACTTGAAAGAAAAATTTGAAATTGAGAATTTGCATAAAGCAGGACATAATAAATATAAATCTATCAAAAAAATTGTAGGTTGCGCAATTGATATATTTTTTAGAATATTAATTTCATAACTCATAATTCATATTATAAAAATTTTAAAATTAGACATTCAATGTATTTATGTTTTTGTTTTTTAGTATTATAATCAAAGAAAGCAATTATCACAATAGGATTATGATTTCAGGAGATATCAATAAAAATATGAAGATGTAATTTAACATTAGAAGCTCTAAATTTTGAATGTTTATAATTCAAAAACTTATCATCCAAATGACTTGGAATTTCATTTCTGAGCGTATTTTGAACCAAAGATTTAAGACATATTGTCAAAATAGAAGTGTTGTCTTTGAAAAAAAAAGCAAAGTCTGGTCTTGTTTTGATTTGTAGATGGCCTCCTAAGCAAATTTTATATACGTCATGTAAAATTTCCAATCGTTTGGTACCTGTAATTTTTTTCTATTATAATTAGTTGCAGAGTTAATAGGGGATGTTTTCTTTTTGTTTTCCATGACTGTACTTGGACTGTCATGTAACAGCAACATATATATGTCATTGAGGTTTACACTGATATGTTCGGTATTGAATAAAGAGTGCGTAGCATTTATAGTTCGTTTAAAAATGATCTCAAAAGATTCCGTTATAGAGTACGAGTAAATATAGTTTGCAGTATATTTTAATAACGTTATATGGTTTCAAACATATTGAAATTGATATGCATCACTTAGATGCACTACAAGATAGATGCTTACTATAGAACATGCTGTGCATAACATTTATCGTTCATATATAGGTATACACAAAAGAATTCGGTCACAGTACACTCTGTGAGCGATAATTGTTGGAAGTGATGGGCTCAATTTTGGTATGCATTTTTAATTTTATCTGATTATTTTAATACTTACAAAACACGCTGCTTTGCTGGCTTAATAGTTGAAATTTGCCAAGTTGTATTTGTGTGCCTGTTTTTGTTAAAAGAAACTATACTGATACGAATAATTAAAAAATTACTAATTAATCTCTTGGGGACGAGCAACCGGTATAGGTGCTACTTAAGGTGCTCAGAATCCTTCAAAGCTTACCTTACTGAATCAGGGCATTTTCGCGATTCAATTACAGGAAATTTTCTGTTTTGAAAAACCTGTGGTAAAAGATTAAAAATTAAGCAAAGAGCTGTCGTCGCGAAGGGATTAAGCTACAGTTTGACTAAACATCCTTATTACACGGCATTAGGCGAAAATGAGAAGAACTAAAACTAATTCTAAATAAATGATAATTTTGAATGTATTTTGAAGCCTTTGCGCTCATTTCAGTTTTTATTTCAAGTTTTGAACTTTTTAGAAACCGTTCTTAGCACTCATTTACATCTTTAATGTAACCATGATGCCACATTACAAGCTTCTCGTCTAACGGTCTACTCCCCCCCCCCCTTTGTTGCTAGTGGCACTAACATAAAATATAGCCTATGTTGGAATAGTGAGTGTCACCATCAATTTGCAACCATTATTATTATTTTTTTTTTATATCGGTTTGATATTTCCTGAGATTACATAGAAATCGTAATTTACAACGTTTTTTAGGATACTTTTAGCTCATTTTGCCCCTTTAAATTTCGAATCTTTTAGAAACTGTTCTTAGAGAGCATTTATATCTTATAAGTAACTACCATTCCAAATTTTAAGTTTCTAGCTTCTTCAATATCACAAAAATTTCAATGTAGAACTTTTTCGCTCCTGCAGCCCCTTTTTGGTATTGGCACCTACATAAAATATAGCCTATGTTGGAACAGGGACTGCCACCATCAAGTTGCCACTATTACATTTGAAATAGGTTCGGTAGTTCCAGAGATTACCCCCTACAAACACATAAACAAACCTTACATCTTTATAATATTAGTATCGATTACTGGGTGTGTTTAAATTCTATAGATCATGTTAAAACCCCCTTTTTTTCTGTTTGACTTGGCAAAAACGAATCATCGCCAAGAATTATTGCAACCCTTTTTTGCTTTACTATTTTTCATTTTGTTTTAATGTAGATGTAATTAAATTCTGGAAGCGAGTGATCAGCGCTATATCTGATCTGAACTAAGCCTTTTCTTGGTCATAATAAAATTTATTCAATTTTCCGAGTTTTTAATTATTAGAGTTACGATTTGTTTTGAATGTGTAAAAATCGTTCTGCATATTTTATTGAATTATGTGATTAATTTCTGATTCGAAGAATATATATTTTATCGTCGGTTCTTTGAAATTCCTCACGTTGTCGTCCCGCGCCAGGATGTCTGGACTGATGTTCGAATTTTATTATTTCTTATTCTGATGACTTGAGGTAAGCTATTTTTATTGTTGATTGATTGAAAAATAAATATAATGACTATTCCTAATATCGAAACATTAAAAAAGAAAAGAGCAGCTTTACGCACACAAACGACAAAGTTGTGTACAAAAATATGCACAACTCTTGAAGATGTCAATTGAACGACAAATATGAATCATTAAAAAAATTAAACTCTGATATACAAGATGTTATTGCTGACGACGATTTTGATAAAGAAATCGAAAGTTCTGAAACCTACAGTGAGAAAATAATTGAATCACGTTATAAGATAACGAAGTTCTTTAATGAACATAACTCCCAGAAGCCAAATAACGCTTTTCAAAATTTTATGAAAAATGAATCCGGTTCTCAAAACGGAAATTTAGAGAGATCTATGAAATTGCCGAAGCTCACCATAAACAATTTTTTTTTATAACAACAGTTCCTGGTTAGAATTTTGAGGGCAATTTCCAATGCAATCGAAAAGAATTCTAATTTAACTCCTGCTGACAAATTTGTCTACTTGAAATCTCTTCTTTGAGGTAGTGCATATAATGATGTTGCAGGTTTTTCACTTTCGGAGGAAAACTTTAAACCTGCAGTTGATTTGTTAAAAGCTCGCTACAGTCGCGACGACCTAGTCATCAATGCACATATGAGCAAATTATTAAATTTAAAACAGGTAAAGAATGCATCTAATGTTAAGGAACTTAGGGAATTGTATGATAGCTATGAAATACGAATTAGAAATTTAAATTATCTCGGTGTTACGCAGGAAATTATGGTCATCTCCTATGCCCTATTTTATTAAAGTTGATACCTTCTGAAATGGCGTTAGATTTTAATCGTAAAAGAACCGATGGTGAAAAAATGGAGGTCAAGGAGCTTCTTTCCTTCATTAAAAACGAAGTTCAATCGCGAGAATCTACGATGGCACTCCAGAGCTCTGAAAATAGTTTTAGTGCTAAAAAAGAAAAGAATAAATATAATAACAATTATAAACATTTTAGAAATTATAAACGCGACATTCCTTCGGCCTATGCATTGACTACTAATGCAAAAAATGTTTGTATATTTTGCGAAAATGAACATGATCCAAAATTGTGTAAAGAGTATGTACTATTCCTCAAAAACAGGATAAATAGCGTATACAGGGACGTTGTTTCACCTTTTCCGAAAATTCTACGTGTCGGCCAAATGTAAATTTAATTCAGAACATTGTACATTTTGCAATGGAACTTTTCATCACTCTTCGATTTGTTTAAAGAATTCTAATCTAACGGTCTCCAAAGAAATCAGATCATCCGACTCTGTTACTAGTTCGATATCTCACTGTAAAACCGAAAATGAAATTTCCTTTAAAGGGGTCATATTACAAACAGCTTGCGTAAATGTGGAATCTATATAGAATAAATTCTGAGCTTTCATTATGTTTATATGACTTAGGAAGTTAAAGGTCGTTTGTTACAAAGCAATTAGTTTCAAAATTAAATCCTCGAATTATTCGTCAAGAAAAACTTCAAATTTATTCCTTTGCAGCTGTTGAACCACAAATAAAATCATTTGACGTTGTGCAATTAAAATTATCCCATATTGAAAACAAATCGCGTTTCATATTTATTGAGGCATTAGTTACGGATGTAATTTCTAACTTTAGGATTTATCCCCCCCCTTCTCTACAGACAGATGGACAATAAACTGACGCCTTTTAAATCGTCGAATTCTATTGCATCATGCCATTCTAAAATAAATGTTCTTATTGGAGCAGATTATTTTTATCAAATCTGTTACGATGGAGAAAAAAAATAACTAAATCGCTCTTTTTATGTGATAGTTTATTGGGATATTCGCTTTGTGGATTTTATGAAGATTAAAAATGAAAAGTTCTTAGGTTTTAAATCTGTCGGCTGCAACTCCAGTTGGGGAAGATTTTAAGTTCTTATGGGAAATTGAATCTTTGGGTATTACTCAATCAAATGATAATATTTCTGATGCAGAAAAGGAAATTGTGAATAAATTTGAGAATAACTTATAATTCGTAAATAATAGGTATGAAACGGGTTTATTGTTAGAGGAAAAATAATGTCGGGGATAGTTTTTGAATAGCTAGAAGTCGCTTTGAGGAATTAAATCATAAACTCGAGAAGAATAATCATTTATGTAAAAATTATAAAGCTATTATATTAGAACAAATAATTTCCGGGGTTGTCGAAGAATGTCCTGATAAAATAATTGAAAGTGGTTATTTTATGTCGCATAGACCAGTTTTAAGAGAGGATAAATTAACTACCAAAGTAAGGACGGTTTTCGATGCTTCTTCTAAAGAAAAACATTTAAATTCTCTAAATGATTGTTTATATCCAGGTCCTAATCTTAATCCGAACATACTTAATGTAATATTTAATTTCAGAAAATTTAATCTTGCATTTAGTGCACACTTAGAGAAAGCGTTTTTGCAAATTGGGATAACAGAAGAAGATCGGGATTATTTATAATTTTTGTGGTTTGGTGACGAAAAAGATGATTAAATTGTTTTGAGATTTACATGAGCTGCTTTTGGGGTAACTTGCAATCCCTTTCTTTTGGCTGCAACGATTAAATTCCATATACGTAAATATGTTGATCATCTGGAAGTTGTTAAGATTTTGGACTCTTCTTTTTATGTAGATGATTTGATAACGGGGTCAAAATCTGATGAAGACGCTTATTATCTGTCCTCAACAGCTTCGCATATTTTTAAAGAAGCTAGCATGAATTTGCGAAAATTCAATACTGATTGTTAAACTTAGAAAATTATGGAAGGAAAATAAATTATAGACTCAGAAGAAGATTTGAATAATTCTTTAAAAATTTTGGGATTATTATGGGATACTAATTGGGATATTTTACGTTTTGACGTACAATCTTTTCCTGATGATTGGATATTTAATCCATCAAAACGCATTGTTCTTAAAGCCATGTTAAAATTCTTTGATCCTATTGGATTCATCGCACCATTTTCTGTTCGTATGAAAAGTTTGCTACAGGAAACATGGAAAAGAGGTTTGGAATGGGATGAAAAATTCTCTAATGATTTAAAAATTGATTGGGAAAATTGGTGTGCTGAAATCGAACATTTACGTAAATTTGAGGTACCCCGCAAATATTTTCCACAGAGTTTAGAATTTTCGGACCCAATCGAAATTCATATTTTTTCCGATGTTAGTCCAAAGGCTTATGGGGCCGTAGCTTATTTTCGATGTACCACAAGTGATAATGAAATTATGACTAGTCTTATTTCGGCAAAATGTACACTCTTAAAACGAAAGAGCCAAAATAACTCAAGTTGAGCCGAAATCCACTCATCTCATGATTTGAAAGTCAGCTTCTCATAAAGAGTTGAAACAACTCGAGTGAATGAGTTGTTTTTAAGCAACTCATGATTGAGTGATCTCTGTTTTACTCATACTTGAGTGAAATCAACTCAATGAAGGTAAAATCCAGTAGCACTTGAGTGATTTGTAACCAACTCATACTTGAGTGAAATGAAGTTATTTAAGAATAAATCAGGTAGCACTTGAGTAATTTGTAACCAACTCACACTTGAGTGAAATTAAGTCATTTAAGACTAAATCTGGTCGTACTTGAGTGAAATGGAATCCCTTTGAGACTAAATTCAGTAGCACTTGTGTGATCTGTAGCCAACTCATATTTGAGTGAAATGAAATAATTTAAGCCTAATCCAGTACCACTTGTGATTTATAATCAATTCAAACTTGAGTGAAATGAGGTCATTTCAGACTTAATCCAGTAGTTCTTGGGCAATTTGTAACAATTCATACATGGATTAAATCAACTCATTTAAGAGTTCATGCAATAAACTCTTAAATGATGTTCTTAAAATGCAAAATCCCGAGTGATTTTTAATAAACTCATTCATAAGAACTCCCTCAAAATTACAAAAAAAACCTTGAGCGATTTCTAATTAACTGATTAAATAAAATCATGTCATTTTAAATGAAATTCAAAATAACACAGAATTCTTGCCACATTTTCAAATTAAAATAATAAATAACTAATTTTATATTCCTTCATACTGGTTTATATAATTTTATTACTTTTTGATTGAAAACAAAAATATGATTTATAACTAAAAATTACAATTAAACCAATCTTAAGTATTTAACTTAAATAAAAAAAAAAAATTGAAAAAAATATCTAAATGTAAACTTGAAATCACCAAGGAAAGGAAAAATCCCAATGATAACTTTTAAAAGCTGACTTCTCAAATCCAAAAGGGCAACTTTCTGACATAAGTTTTAATTTATTTTTGATGGAAAATGCATGAAACTAGCTGGGTGTTCAGGAACTATGTAATCAAGCTGCTTTTTTCATTTTTTTGCAAACGCAATAAATCTTTCAGAAAATAGTGTCAAAGTGGATGTTTTAAACTTAATTTCTGCATGAAAGGAGAAAAAACACTCAAGAGCGGGCAAAAACGTGTTTGTCACGTGATCAAAATCGTTTATAACTCAATAGGTAATTTATTGATTAAAAAAAAAAAATGGAAAATTCAATTCCAAATAGCTTTCATAACCAGGCTTTCCAATTTTATATCTTTCCATTAAAAAATGAATTTGTAAATGTATCAAAACGTTTTGTGCTTGTTGAGCAGAGCCATTAAGAACAGCCTTAAGATCCTACACTAGTCGCTGAAAAAGTATAGAAGGGCGATTCCGTGCAGAGAGTCACATGTAATGAGGGCTTTAATTTTCATTTATTTATCAAATTTTAATGCTAATTCTGATTTTAAGTGTTATGGTAAATAAGTTATAACCATATTTTTTAGTTTAAATGTGTGGAAATAAAACTCCCAGAAATATATCATTAAATTTCATTACTCAAAATGTGCTTTTTTCCGAAGTAGGAAAAAAGCACATTTTGAGTAGTGTAATTAAATAATATACTTCTGTGAGGTTTATTGCCACACATTTAAATTTAAAAATATGGTAACTTATTTACCATACCACTTAAAATCAGAATTAACATTAAAATTTAATAAATAATGAATAATTGAATAAATGCAAATTAAAGCCTGCGTTATGTGTGCGGCACTCTCCATGGAATCGCCCAGAAATGATGGTGTTAATCCTATGGAGAAGTTATTTTCAAATACATTGTTTGGATTTATATATATATATATATATACATATATTTTACATATATATATATTTTTTTGGGGGGGGCATAGGATCTTTATGCAGGCTTATTTTTAATTTTGCAATTTTGGTTAGTTTTTTTAATACAGTAGATGATTTTACGAACTGGTGTACTGGTCGCGCCCAGCATCTTGCTGAACTAATGTTACTCCCATTTACGAACTTTTGACTTTATGAACACATATGAATCCCATCGAGCATTTACTGTATTAAGATATCAATTTTAGAATCGGCTCCGAAAATTAAAGTATTTAAAATAAAATATAAAACCTAAGTTAAAAAAGTAAAAACTAGCCAGCATATAGATTGTCTTCAGCTATCATATGCAAAAAGAAGCCTGTACAAATATTAAAATCCAAGCAAGATATTTGAAAATAACTTCCCCGTGGAACTAACATTATCACAAGTGTTGTCACACGGCTATTGTTAGGCTGTAATAAGTAAAACAAAATATTTCAAAAAAGATAAACACTAACCCATTATATACTTTGTTGTAATTATCCCTTGATTTAATTCACACTACTTCTTAAATTGACTAACTTTTAAAGCAATATTAATTGTTAAGCTTTTTTATGCTAATTAATTAGCACTTGCTAAATGTCAATTTAAAGCAGTTCATATATTTACAAATAAATTATGCACCAAAATAACTTTAGAAATGGATCAACTTAATTCTTTATATCATTTAAAACATTTGTTGAAACTTGAAATTATGTTCAAGTATAACTTTAAAATTTAGCTACTGGGTTAGAAGGAACAATGTCTTGATTGGATACATACCAACTTATTAGGTACTATATTGCAGTTATTCTTTCTTAATCTTGTTTTGTTGCAATTAGCCATTGATTTTATTCAATGTTTCTTAAATCTACTAACTTTTAAAGAAATGTAAAACATTAAAATGGCATAAGATTGTAGCTTTTTATGCCAAAAGCAGGAGCCAAATATGCAATTTAGAATATCGTTGGGGAAAGAAACAACATTATTTACTAACAATTTTATTGAACAAAAAGAAAAAACAAATGTAGCATTGATAGCAATTTTAACAACAGATGGAGTGTTTTGACAACACCTTTAACTGGACATGTAAATATTTTCATTTAAAATTTTCTTGTCAAGACAAGAAAATATGTATTCTTCTCTGCTGAAGATCCTTGAGAGATTCGATAGGGTTGTTGAATTCCACTCCTCGCAGCGGAATTGCATTCCTCCATGAGGTCACTATTCTCCTGTGTTAAAAGAAAATATTGAAATTAAGTTAAATAGCAATAATTGTAATGCAAAGGATTATGAATCTTTTAAAATATTAGTTTTTAGATTAAAGTAAATATAAATAAATTCTTAAAGTCTTAAGCTACTTCTTAAAATATTGTTGAACATTCACCTTTGTTACCATTTTCAAAATGTATACAAACATATCTTTTTAAACAATAATTGGGGGGGGAGGGGATGAAACTTTAAAAATTAAATTTATTCTAAATATGAAAATATATATAAGGGGTCGTTCCAAGCAAAATTTAGGGCCCTTTCACAAAAATCTAATAAAATAGGCCCCTTTGTAACATTCTTTTTCACACAAACTGTTTTAAAATGTGTAAATTGTAAATAAAACCAGCTCACTGAAAACAAACTTTACCAAGGGGATTTAAAGAAGTTTTGTCAAAGTCTTCATTTAAATTTGAGTAACATGATTTCAACTTTCATTACAAAATGTTATTTATCACAAAAATAACTTATTTTTCACAAAATGGGCCCCAAAAATAAAAACCTACACACACACAAAACCGCCTCCCCATGCATATTCTTAAAAAACATACACTAAAACTTTTAGCTTTATATAAAGTTACACCGCTGAAAATTCGGCTAATTGTGAATAAAATGGAAAATGAATAAATGAAACCATCTGTGCAATCACACTTACCCGCTTTTTTATCATGTTACTTGTGATTAGGGTGTAAAAAAATCATGATTAAAAAAAAAAAAAAAAAAAAAAAAAAAAAAAATCTGATTTTTTTTTTTAAATTTAAATCTGATTTTTTTTTTTCCCGTGTTAAAATATTAACATCTACCAAGAATTAAGCATTTCAAAAATGAATAACCCTGCAATTACTAACATAATCTATGTTTTTTTGCTTTAATTAATAAAATTTTAATTATGTAATTATAGAAATTACAAAAAAACTGCAAATAAAAAATTTCTTTAGTAACATACAGCATTATGTGCATTAATATTTTATAATAATTATGTAAACCAATATTAAATACTGCTTATATTTTAAAGTTATTGATAAATTGCATTTAATTTTAAATTGATGATGCAGATTAAATTTTGTAATTATTAAACAATTAACTGTTTAATTAAGAACACAATCTACATTTTTGAAAAAGTGGTTGAAAAAAGGTGATAAATAATAGTTTGATAAATTCATAAAGCAGCCAGTAATTTTACACAGGTTTTAAAGCGTATGTCTATCAAATTGTTCAAAAATTGTAGCAATGTATACAGCAAACTTACACATAATTTATAAATAGAGTACAAAAATTGTATTTTTGAAATTTAAATCAGATATTTTTCCCCACAACATTAAAATATTTGAATAGCTACTAAATATTATAATGTTTTGAAGTTATTTAACATTTAGTTAGATTTTTTTAAATGTATAATAACATCTTTTTACACAGTTTAATATTGTTATAATTAACAATAACAAATATTACATTTTTTACAAGTGATTTAGTGATCGTTTTCATTATTGATTATCATGCTTTTTCACAACATTTTAAAAAATCAGAAAATATGTGATTTTATCATCTGATTTAAATCAATTGATTAAAATCATTGACACTATTGCTGTGTTTATTGTATATAAAATAATAACTTGATTATTAAAAGGAAATTATGACATTGGAAGTTATATTAGATTTAAATATTTTTAAATTAAATGCTTTTTATGTTTGTTAGATAAAAAAACATGCTTTTTACAAACTTACTGTACTTAAAATTTTTCACAATACTCAGGAATTATACTTGGAAACAATTATTTAAAGCTTTGTTTTGTGTATTCATAAGTCACAATAATTTGAATACATTTTTATGTCATTTTAAACATTAAAAAATTTTTGATTTTAATCAATGATTTTTTTTTTAAAATCACTTGATTAAAATCATGATTTAAATCGTTGACACCCTACTTCTGATACAATCTTAAAATAAATTTCTATTTTAAAAACAAATTTAAAAAGTCTTAAGCAACATTACAAAATATTGTTGAAAATTCCCCTTTGTTGCCATTTTCAAAATGTATACATTGGAAGGGGGGGGGGGGTGAAACTACATTTAAATTTATTCTAAATATGAAATGTTTTATTACAATGATGTTTAACCTTACCCCATAAAATCTAAGCAGTCAGGCGGCAATTTTCTTCCAACAGTCAAATGCATGTCATGTGTCAGAGATACATGTCTAATTTAATACAGTATAACCTCGAAAATCCTGTATCAGGACTAAGACTAGATTTATAAAAATTCTGGATTTCACAAAGATAATCAAAACTTTCACTGTTTTTAATGGTACCTTTAATCATAATTTAATAACAAAGTTACAATTATGTAAGAAAATGAAAAAATAATATTGAAAGGCTTACTTTCATTGAAATTTACGTAAAACAAATTTCTATAAACAGTGAATTTTGAAAATTCAATTGCAATTTGCTTTTTTTTTTTTTTTTTTTTTTTTTTTTTTAACTATTAATAAAAATGCTTTTCATATTAAATACATGTTAGGAATATCTATTTCAGAAATACAGACTTGTTTTTCTAACTTGCATAATGTTATGACAAAATTAAATTTTATATGCTGTTTCTATACCAACAACATAACTATTCTATTATAAAAAAACTTCCAAATCTAACACATGTCATGGATTTCTATCTAATATCGGAAGAAAATGTATGTTATTGGGCAAATGTATCTGACTGATAGACGATACTAAATAAATGAACTAAAACTGCATAGCACTGCATTCCAAACACATAGGAAACCCAGTAGCAGAAAGTTCCTGACGGGTGACATGCGTCGCAGATTTTTTTTCCATTGGATTTTTTTCCAACTTTATATTATGTTTAGTTCTTTATTATTTATTACTAAAACTTAAGATTATTATTAATAAAAATTAGTAAAATGCTTAAAAACATTAAAAGTAAATTTTCTGCTATTGGGATAGGAAAGATAGATGCTAGGTATGAAGTTTACTAATAATGAAAACAGATTTTTTTTCCACATATGTATCTGTAAGGTCACATTGGCCCAATACAGTGTTAATTACTAAACACACACACACACACACACAAAATGAAATTCCATGACAAAATCAAAACTTAAATATATTTAAGATTAATATGTAAATTTATACCTTTCTTGCTGATAATACACCTCTTCAGGATTATCACGTATCTCTTTGATAGTCCTCTTTGTTGGTACTTCTTTTGGGCTGGTGTTAAATTTAACCTCATTGTTGCCATAACCTCCATTCAACCATAGCAGCTTGAGTGATAGGATCAAAGTATTGTTCCTAAAATGAAAATGTGCAAAAACAATGTTATCGATTTAAAACGTTTAAATGATTTTAACTTAAAATTTCAAAACAGACGTAATGATGAGTTCATACGAAAGTGCCTGAAACATACAAAAAACGGAAATTCATTTCCCTGCAATTTACCCAAGCAATAAATTGGGTTGGGTTGATTTTTGACGGCAAAACTCTTGAGTTTTGTGCAATCGAACAGTAAAATTCGCGATATCTTTTTGTGACTAATTAACAAAATTCACTATTCGTCGCGACCTTTTGACGAAATTTGTAATATTCTTCACCGAATAAGCTTATCGATATTCCCGATTATTTTTTGCGCAATCTTTTGACGAAATTCGCAATTTCTTTCTGAACTCTTTACGAAAATAGCAATTTTATTCAACAACCAATTGAAGATAATTACCATTTGTTTCTGAGATATATGACAAAATATCTGGTATTTTTCCATGATCATTTGAAGAAATTCTCAATTTTTTTCCGCGACCGATTCATGAATTGATTTAGGGAAATTCGCCAAAGTGTTACAGAAAAAAACAAATTTTGCCAAAGAGGTATAGAAAAAATTTTTGCCAAAGGGGTACAGAAAAAATTTTTGCCAAAGGGTTGCAGAAACAAAAAAATTTTGCCAAAGGGTTGCAGAAAAAAAATTTTTGCCAAAGGGTTGCAGATAAAACGAATTTTGCAACAGGGTTGCAGAAAAAAACTAATTTTACCAAAGGGTTGCAGAAAAAAACTAATTTTGCCAAAGGGTTGCAGAAAAAACAAATTTTACCAAATGGTTGAAGAAAATTTTGTCAAAGGGTAGCAGAAAAAAACACAAATTTTGCCAAAGGGTTGCAGACACAGTTGTATAATATAGACGCACGCGCAGAAGATTTTCCAAAAATTCGGAACCTTGCAGAAAAATTTGTAGAAAAAAACTTATTTTTGTAACATTTTTTTTTTTTTTTTGAATACCAAAAAATTAAAAAATATTCTCTATATTATAATTTCGTCAAAGAATCGTTAAAAAAAAAAAAAAAAAAAAAAAAAAAAAGAATTTCTTAAAAGCATAGCGGAAAAAGCCCGAATTTGTCAAAGGATCGTGAAAAAAAAATCCCGCAAATTTCGTCAAAAAATCGCAGAAAAAACTTATTTCGTCAATGGATTACGGGAAAAATATGAATATCGCTAAAGGCTGAGAAAAAAGCACGTATTTCGTCAAAAAATCGCAGGAAAAATGCGAATTTCGTAAAAAATATCGCAGAAAAAACGTTAATTTCGTCAAAGGATCGCGAAAAAAAGCTAATTTCGTCAAAGAATCTTAGAAAAATGCAAATTTCGGCAAAAGGGTTCAGGAAAAAAAATTTTCTTAAAAGCATAGCGGAAAAGCCCTAAATTTTGCCAAAAGATTGTGAAAAAATGCAAATTTCGTAAAAGAATCGTGTAAAAAACTACTTTCTTCAAAAAATCGAGAATTTCGTCAAAAGTGTTGTGAAAAAAGCGAGAATTTTGTTAAAAATGCATGAAAAAATACGAAATTCGTCAAAAGATCGTAGGAAAATGCAAATTTCATCAAAAGATTGGGAAAAAACTGATTTCGTGAAAGAATCGAAGAAAAATGTGAATTTCATCAAAGAATCGAGAAAAAAAAGAGAATTTCATCAAATGATCACAGAAAAAACGAGAATTTCGTCAAAGACAAAAGAAAAAAACATGATTTTTGTCAAAGGGGCGCGGTAAAAACTCACCAGTCTCTTTAATGATGATACCTATGAATGGATACCTCTTCCTAGAAAAGGTGATTTAGTTGTTTCAGTAGCAATGTCACATTATTTCTGCCCTTCTTATGCATTTTTAGCTGGGTTTTTTTTTGACCAAAATAATTATTCTTTGATTAATACTAATTATTTTTAATTTAAATGTTAATTATTTTAAAAATACTCTTTTTAATTCATATTGTTAAAATAACATAACACGGTATTTTACGTTATTAAACATTAAATTAATGTGCAGATAGTTTTTGACCCAATATTTATGCGCACAGAAAGTTTTTGGTTTTATACAAGTCTGGTTGCAGAAAAAACAAACTTTGCCAAAGGGTTGCAGAAAAAACGGAAGTCTCTTTAGAAAACAACATATACACAAATATCTACGTTTATTATAACAGGGATAAACTTAAAAAATATACCAAACTAACTTTTGAAAATTTGGGTTTAACCCGAACCCAACTTGCAGGAATTCACACTCAGCCTCTAATCGACCTGAACCGATTTTTCTTCCAATTTTTCCACTTTTACTGTTTGATTTTAAAATGTTAATTCATAGAGGAAACCATTAAATTTAAAATTTCATTAATAAAAAGTCTTATTATCCTTTAAATAAACTGAAAGCAAGTTTTTTTTCCAATATGAAATTTACTTATAAAGAGCTTATTTATCAAAATGTAATTGTTTTATTAAATATTATGTAAAGTTGTTTTAAAAAATAACATTTTAATACCTTAAACCTTGAAATAAAAAGTATTCGGCCAAACAGTTACTATTCGGCTAGCTGAATATTCAGTATTCGTCCAAAATCACTATTCAGAGCATCACTAAATCTGACTTGCTACTTTGAACAACATTCATAATCTTCAATTTTAATTTTTAGTTTAATTGTTTACATATCAAATACCTACATATGTGAATTATGAATCACTGCAGGATTAGTATTAGTTTTTGCCACTTACTGAAAGAAACTAGTTTCTGCCCTGATGATATGAAAAAGTAAAATGTTTTAAAATTTTACTGTTGTATGATATATTTCTCAAATCATTTTCATTTATTAATTTTTTTTAGAATATGAAATTATGGCTAAATTGATAAGCTGGGGAGGGAGGGGGGGTGTGTGATTGTGGCTTCATCATGAAAAAATACCAAAAATTTTAGCGAAGACAGTGTTGACTAGGGATGCACCGAATAGTGATTTTGGCCGAATACCGAATATTCGACCTAGAGGTGAACCGAATACCGAATATTCGGCCAGCCGAATAGTAACTGCTAGGCCGAATACCGAATATTCGGCCTACCGAATAGTAACTATTCGGCCGAATACCGAATATTCGGCTTGTCAAATACTTTTATATTTCAAAGTTTAAAGGCATTAAAATATTAAATTTTAAAACAATTTTACATACTATTCAATACAGAAACTTACATTTTAATAAACAAGAGTTACAATTACAAGTAAACTTTATACTGAAAAAAATCTGCTTTGAGTTATTTAAGAAGAGGATAGCTATAAAACTTTTTAAATTAGTAAAATTTTAAATTTCGTGGCTTCTTCTGAGAATTAATACAGATAAATAAAATTTTCTTAAATTCTAAAAGAAACATTTTAAAATCAAAGTTTAATAGTGAAAAAATTGGAAGAAAAATTGTACAGTATCATATATTATTTGTTTGTCAGGAAGAGACTGAAGTAAAAGTAAACAAATATTACAAATCAATTCAAATTTTATATGGTGGCAACTTAGCAAGAATAATTGTTCTACTCCCTTTAATTTAAGCAAGGAAGTTTTTAAATACATCCTAGATAGGTGTCTGGAGTGGACAATCATTTTCAGAGATTCTAAAAATTGTTCTTAAAATCTTAGCAAGAAACAGATTATTTGCTAGACAAAATTTAGGAACTTGCATTTGTACATAATTAATTTCTATGAAAATCCTCGTGATTGGTTAATTTTCTTACATAATACTTAACAAACAGCAAATAAATAATGTAATAACATTCTCTTTTATTTAAATATGATTCTGTTTCTAATTATTCTGAATATCTTTGTAAGTTGATTGTTAAATGTAGAAGTTGTATAAAGTTTTTAAAAATATGTTTAAAAAATTTTCCTTAAGTATTCGGTTTGGCCGAATATTTCAATATTCAGCCAAACCGAATATTCGGTAACATGGCCGAATACCGAATTGATACAGAATATTCGGTGCTTCCCTAGTGTTGACTAGAATAAAAGCACTGTTTTTACTGCAAAAACTTTATGTCGTCGTCTCCCCCCCCTCCCCGAGATCCTTTGACAAAATTCATATTTTTTTTCATGATTCTTTACTGAAATTTTTTAAAGTTCTCTTGGCGATATTTGCATTTTAATAAAATTAGTGCTTTTTAACTTTTGACAAAATCTGTATTTTTTTCCTGCCCCGTTATGTGAAGATACTTGCGAGTTAAGGCTATTCATATTTTTATGGGAAGGTTTTTTTTTCTAATCTTATTTGCATTTCGACATTTTGAATTTTTTTTTTTTTTTTTGGTGGTGGTGGTGGCGCATTGTATATCTGAGCTTGATCCTCACGGCACCTGTTTACTTTTTCGATTTTGATTGCATAATTTTTATTTTTTTGAGAAATTACTTTTACCTTTCAGAATCTGTTCTAAAAGGGAAAGTATTGTCTAAAAAATAAAATAAAATTCTGCAATCAAAGATTAAAGTAAACAACAAGGGGCACTGTGAAGATCAACTATACAATGCCGCAAACAAATTGCAAAATGCAAATGAGATATTAGAGAAAAACCTATACCTATTTTACCCCGTGCTTCAGAGTAAAATGGATATATGCTGGTTATAGTTGAATTACAATATAATTAATGTGTAAACCATTTAAGAGTTTTGTACTTCCATCCTCTGAATCATATATATAAACTGGGGTGAGGTAAGAAGACAAAAACCTTCCCCTTTCAATTTGTTTACATTTCTTTCTTTACAAATAAAAACACTTATGAAACTAATAGAAATAAGATGCAAGTACAGACAAATCCTATCCTAGCCCCCTCCCCACCCACCCAAAACTGCTCCCAATTTTCACAACATCAGTTTACGTCCATGCTCTGAATCATGTTCCTAATAGTGTTTCATTTTTAAAGTTTTTTTTATTTTTTTTTATTTAATGCAGTTCAAAAGCAGATAGATATCAGCATAAGTATCTGTAGGAAAAAATGAGAAATTAATTAAAAAATATTTTAAATCAAAAGCAATTTATAAAGTTAACTAGCTATAAGTGAATGAAAATTTATATATAAAATGTATACAGCAATGACCGGTGCAGCTTGGTTGAGAGACTTCCTAACAATTCAGGATGCCTGCACATCAGCAATGTCGTCTTTCTCAGGGAAGACATAAAATATTCCGGCAGATTACTTTGTTGCAAACTTTACAGTGTATTTATCTTCATCAGGGATATCAATAATAAGAACTGTAAATTCTTGAACAGACTTCTTTACACCGAATTTCACAAGGACCCAGCCACCAATCATTGGATTCACTACAGCAAGAACCTTTGGTTTAACTTCCATGGGTTGCTTTGATTCTTTTTACTGTTTGTCCTCTTTTAATCCACCCAATTTAGTATACTTAGAACATGTGTTTTAATTTAATTTATGGCTGAAAATATGGTACTTTAACGTGATTTTTGAGAAATTGTCAATTAACAGCGATTTTTAATGTTACTTACATTCCAACATGCAGCGCAGATAACAGATGTTCGCGACTAATTTATAGCATAATTTCACATTTAAGCATAGGATCAATAACAATTTGCTCACTTTGCACACTTTCAATTTTGATCCATCTTCATACATTCATATCTTGACAAACTCTCATAAAAAAGATGGGCTATAATACCTATTTTACTCTATGCGACAAGAAATCAAGGTTGGGTTTAAGCCATCAAAAACCAGTTTTTGACGTGACATAGGTTTAAACCGCATTTTAAGCGTCAAAAACACCAATATTTAAATATGCTCAGAACAACAACAACAAAAAAAAAATTGTTAGTATAGCTAGATACAGCACCGCTTTTATTTAATGATAGACACTTTAGTTTTAGTATTTCGTTTACTGATCAAATATTAAATTATAATTTTTTTCTTTGTTTATGACTAAATTGCCAAATTTTTTAAGTGGAGTTTTAGCATACTTGGTTGCTTTTCTTATTTAATAAATATGTATATAGAGATAGACAAACTTTTTGTAATAATAAAGCATTTAACAAATGAAATCAAACAAGATTTTACAAAAATAGATTATATATCAGGGGTCGATCCAGGCGAAATTTGGGGCCTATTTAGGGCCCCTTTACAAAAATCTATTTAATAAAATAGGGCCCCTTCAGAAAAATAAATTTAATAAAATGGACTTAACTTCATAATTAAAATTAACTTCATAAAAATGAACTTAAAAAAACAGGCCCCTTCGCAAAAATCCTTTTAATAAAATAGGCTCTTTTGTAACATTCTTTTTCATAAAAAGTGTTTTAAAAATGTGTAATTTGTAAATAAGATCAGGTCACGAAAAACAAAAACTGTAGCAAGGGGATTTAAAGAATATTTTTATTCATAAATTCTTGGTTCGAATTTGATTCACTGGATTTCAACTTTCATTGCAAAATGTTATTTTTCACAAAAATATTATAAAATTCACAAAATTAACTTACTTTTCACAAAATGGGCCCCAAGAATAAAAACCGGCACCGACCCCTGTATATATACAGTCTTTAACAGAAATATTTTCTTTGCAGCATAAATATTTTTTTTTTTTTTTGGGGGGGGGAGGGGGGAGAAAAAAGATACAGAAAAACAACAATAAAAATGATTTTATCATGTGTGCAAGAAGTCCATCCAAGCCAAGACTGAAAACTTTTCCGAATATTAGGTATAACCTACTGGCGATGGGCTAGACAATCTCAATGTCTTGATTTATGGCTGAAAATGGATTTTTTACAATAAAAAAGAGCAATTAAAAGTTTTTGCTAGTAAAATTGCTATTATTTCAATATAAAATATAATTTACAACCAGCCAAAAATCTTTCCGAGACTGAAGGTCTTGCACCCATGTTTATAATTGAGAAAAGAATTTAGTGATTGGTTATACCAAAATTATCTTATTTTTTATTTAAATCTTTTGAAATGAGGGACAAATGAATAATTCACCATACCAGCAAGAAAAGAAAAAAATAGTATGCTGCTAGTTTGTTTTTACAAAGTTTAAATATTGCCAGATATGTGACCATTTCATTCACACTTTTAATTTTTCAAAAAATTTTGTGTGGTAAAATAATAATAAAAAATATACTCATTTTACCCCGGCTACCCCTATTGTCAGGAAGGTAAATTGGAAAATATAGCTCTCGGAAAATTGAAAGGGAATTGCTGAAAAGTGATGGTGAATGGATGCAGTAGAACACTGTTTATGTACTAATTATTTGAATTCTTTTACACAAATAGTTTTGTATAGAAATAAACTATTGTACTTCTAAGGAATAAAATTGACTTTTGAAAATAAATTAGATTGAAAAAAATGTATAACTGAATACCAACCTTGAATTAAAATTCTGTATTTGGAGAAAGAAACAATTCTCTGGAAAATTTTAGGGAGAAATTCTAGTAATTTTTCACAAAATTATTTACTACAAATTATAAAACGTATTTTTGTTTGATATGATTTATCTGAAAAATTATTTTTACAAAATACTTAGAACTGTTATATCTGACAAACAGTTTCGTCACACGAAAAAGTAAACTTTTATTATTTTCACCTCCTCCGACCCTTGCTTTAACATGACGCTATGATCAGCTTATTTATTTATTTCTCAACAAAGTAATAAACAGGACATTTTAAACGAAAATAAATAAGTAAAAAATAAAAAGGCAGAATAATTTTAAAATATAGAAGCATTTCTAAAATTAGCTGCCTGCAGCGTGACGCAGAATGTGTTACAACGTGCATTAAAAATTATAAATTTAAATCATTACATGCAATTCCACTAAAAAGTAAGGATAAATTAAATGCTTTTATAAAACTTACCGAATAAAACAGACACATCCTTTCGTTCCTTCATTAAGAAAACCTCTTGAATGTTTACTTATTTATCTACACATCAGCGTCCATCTTGAAGCAGGCCAGCGACACGATAAGACGAGACGAACGAATCTGAGAACGACTCGCAAAAGAGCGGCAGGAAACGAGCTTGCTAATCAAGTTGAGCTGTTTTGCGGTCGCTCTCGTTGAGTAAAATAGAAGAATAAGAGCTTAAATCAAGTTGAGTGAAGCGTTTAAAAATCAACTCATTCACGATCCAATAAATTAGTGCTCATTCTTGAGTAGGCAAATCCACTCATTCATTTTAAGAGAGTAGAGTCGCCCCAATTAAATGTTTGACAATTCCTCGTCTTGAATTAATGGGGGCATTAATAGCTGCAAGGATGTCTAAATATCTGAAAAATGCATTTAATTTTCAAAATTTGAAAATTAATATCTGGTCAGATTCCACTATTACGTTATATTGGATTAAGGGATCAGCCACGGATTGGAAGCCCTTTGTGGCTAATAGAGTTGTAGAAATACAATCTCTGACCGATCCTAAAATCTGGAAATATATTCCGGGTAAGGATAATCCGACTGATTTACTTACTAGATGCGAGAATTTACATAATCTCCCGGAAAACAAATTATGGTATTACGGCCCTGAATGATTGTCATTACCAAAGGACAGTTGACCAAAAATCTGAAAAGATACCATTTAATGAAAATCTTTTGAATGAAAGAAAATCATCAAATTTGAGTTCTGCTCAATTATCTTGTACAGTAGGTGTTTTACCTCCAGAGTCGTTGTTCTTAAAATTTCTAAAAATATCAACAAATCAAAAACTAAAATTTCAGGTGAGCTCACAGTTCCAGAGATTGAAAAGGCAGAATTTTATTGGTTAAAAAAGACCCAGTTATCTGTTTTTAATCTAGAAATTGTTTTATTGAAAAGGGGAAAGCCCATCGATACAGATTCAACCTTGTATAGTCTGAATCCAAAATTGGATGAGAATGATTTGTTAATTTTATCTGGAAGATTACAATTTTTAGAATTATCTCAAAGGGAAAAGCACCCTTTTATGCTTCTAAATGGGAGTGCTTATAGCAAATTGTTGATTCAGAAAGCCCATGAAAAAGTTTTCCATTATGGAATTGCACCAACTTTAGCTCATTTACGAGTAAAATATTTTATAATTAGAGGACGAAAATTTATAAAATCTGTACTGAAACATTGCCTTATTTGTACAAAATTTAAAGCTTCTCCTGGGAAGCAAGAAATTACACCATTACCCAAAGATCGTATTACAGAATCACTGCCCTTCTATACCTGTGCTGTGGATTTTGCAGGTCCTATTTATGTCAAAGCAAAAACTGGCCAAGAAAAGGCATGTATAGTTCTTTTCACGTGCGCAGTCACTAGAGCTATGCATCTTGGATTGTGTACCAATTAAACTACAGAAACTTTCCTTTTATCATTTTAAAGGTTTATATCTCGTAGAGGAATTTGTCAAACAATCTACAGTGATAATGCGAAAACGTTTATCAAAACTGATAATTTACTCAGAGAAGTTTGGAGCAGAATATCGAAAGAGGAAGTTTTACGATATTTTAATAAAATTGCATTGTTTGGAAATTTATTATTCCAAGAGCCAATTTGTGGGGCAGTTTTTGGGAACGCGTGGTATGTTCGGTAAAAACTCCTTTGAAGAAATTTCTCGGAAGATTTCTCTCATATGAAGAAATTCAAACCACTTTAACTGAAATTGAAGCTATGATTAATGGTCGACCGTTAACGTATGTTTATGAAGAAAACAGTGCACCTCTTCCTCTTACTCCTTCACATTTCCTGATCGGCAATAAATTTTCTACCAGACTTTCATTGTGTTACTGAACCTAAATCGAATAAAGAAACGTTAAAAAAAATATTGAAATAACGAGATCAAGTTTAAAATCATTTCTGGAAACGTTGGTGCAAGAATATTTGCTAGAACTCCGTTCTGCCAATTTTTCAGTTCCAGTCAAAGCTCCGACTAAATTCGAAATTAGTGATGTTGTATTGATTAATGAAGATAAAACTCCAAGGCATATGTGGAAATGCGGTCGAATTACAGAGCTCATTTTAGGAAGAGATTCGAAAATTAGATCTTGTGCAATTCAAACTGAATCCGGTATGATAAAAAGACCAGTCCAATTGATACATAAACTGGAACTAGACATTATGGACTGATTATTGACTTTGCATCTATAATGAACACTATGTTTACATTTCCATTTTTTAACCCTTTCTAATCCAAATATTTTGTATATTTTAGTTTCGGCAATTGTCCTGTGAAAACAGAATTATTTGTATGCCTCATTATTGAAAGTATGTTCTAACTTTTAATTGTCTTATTAATGTAGTTTGAAAATTTTGATAGGAATTTTAATTTAAATGATGAACAATAGTAATTGTTCATCCGGGGGCAGTGTGTTAAAACCTTCTTTATTTCTGTTTGACTTGGCGAAAATGAGTCATCGCCAAGAATTATTGCAACTCTTTTTTACTTTGCTATTTTTCATTTTGTTTTAATGTAGATGTAATTAAATTCTGGAAGTGAGTGATCAGCGCTATATCTGATCTGAACCAAGACTTTTCTTGGTCATAATAAAACTTCATATTCAATTTTCCGAGTTTTCAATTATTAGAGTTATGATTTACTTTGAATGTATAAAAACCGTTCTGCATATTTTATTGAATTACGTGATTAATTTCTGATTCGAAGAATACATATTTTATCGTCTGTTCTTTGAAATTCCTCAGATCATATAGAGGAGTCCACAAAAAAAAAAAAAAAAAAAAAAAAAAAAAAAAAAAAAAATCGGGTAAATTTCAGCTTTTGACGGAAATTACTGAAGGGGAATTTCTAATTGCGCTGTGAGTTACCTAACTGAACTAACTTTTTGCATAATATGTAGTACAGTTATACCTCGACTTAGTCAGCAATTCGTTACAAGACTAGCGACATAAGTCGAAAACGACGTAAGTCAAGGTATATAAGGATAAGTAATAAAAATTCTCCAAAATTTAATGAACATATTCTATTGTATTTAGGGATTATGTTACATACATTTAACTAGGAAAATAATTCGTTTCCAATACAAGAATTTGGAATAAATTAATAAATTGTTAACTTACAATTTTGCAATGAAGTTTGAAACGACAAATTTCTCTTTCTTACTTTTAGAAGCTCTTTGTAACAGCAGAATGCGTTTTCTAAGCTTTTTTTAGGGACTTTTATTTATTTATTTTATTTTTATTTTACTATCACGTCACTATCGCGGGAAAGTTTACCTTCGTAGAACCAAAAAAGTTTTCAAAAAGTTTAAAATACATCTTAAAGAATTTTTTCTCCAGATCAGGCGACGTAAATGCGGGGTGATGTAAGTTGAGTGGACGTAAGTCAGGGTAGTACTGTATATATACAAATCTGTAACCATATACAGGGCTGCATAAAATGTTCAGAATATTTTCTCGATTATGGATGGTTATTGCTGAAATTGGGATTTCAAATGTGCTATGAGCATTAGAAACTGCTTATTACACATCATATTCCTCTTTATTAAACGGTTCGATTTTTTCCACAAGCCCCTGTATAATTAAATATGGAAAGGATGCAATTTAGCACAGTGTATCGGCAGAGCGTGTAACAATTTTCGCATAAAATCGAGCTTTTAAACAGTTTGAAAGTTCAATTTTATACCGAAATAGTTTATTTATTTATTATATGCAGACATTGAAAATGGCACCGCCAGAAAAAGTACAAAACTAGTCGGTTTGTTATTAAAACATTTTAAGGATATTTTATATGTGGTGTAAGGTAGTGCAAAAGTACGTGGTGTACAAGAATACGCAGAGCGATTATCTAGTCCCAAAACAGACTTTTCCATTTTGTTAGAGTTGTAAACGATGTAGTGACATGATAAGTTTATAGTGAAAAAAAAAACAAATTGCGTATTTTGGTGAAAATTTTGTAGATTTAGATGAGAAAAAGTGATTTTGTCCTTCTCGTTAGAATATTTATGTTTTTTGAAAACACGATCGTAATAAAGATTGCAAAGCTAACTTTTTTTTTTTTGGTTTTTATGGATTGGGTTATTATTGGACTACCTGTCACCTAAGTGATTTGGATTTGTTTATAAATAGATGGAATTATTGTTGTTTCAAAGATATTTAGAGACGATAGTGCTAGAGTCGGCAGTGCCAAAGTGTACAAGATTGCGCTCCTGCCTTTGGAAAAACTGCTATCGTTGCTAGAGCAGGATTTAAAATAATGGTTCTATATCCTTTCTAAAATTACCTTTTCTTCTATCTTTACAGGAAGAAAGTATTGGATTCGTGGAAAATTTCGACTTCCGGTTTTCGATGGATTTATACGGTTTAGAAGGTCCTGAACACGATTTGATGGTTTTTAGAAAATGTCTGTCTGCGAGTCTGTCTGTCACTCTGTTATTCTGTTACTCTGTGAGTCTGTACGTGACAAAACTTTTTTGGGCGCTCTACCTGAAGAACTAATGCACGGAATTTCACAAAACTTTAGATTCAGTTAGACCTTGATATAGCCTGGTGCTGATTAGTTTTTGGTACAAATCGCCCAACTTGTGGCGCTGCTATGCTGCATTTTTCATGATTTCCGCAATAGCTATATCTCAAGAACTAATGCACGGATTTTTATAAAACTTCAGATTCAGTTAGTCCTTGATATAATTCGGCACTGACTACTTTTTGGTGAAAATTGCCCGACAGGTGGCGCTGCTATACAGCATTATTCATGATTATCGCAATAGCTCTATCTCAAGAACTAATGCACGAATTTGTATCAAACTTCAGATTCAGTTAGTCCCTGATATAAATTAGTGATGATTAGTTTTTGGTGTAAAAGGTGGTGCTGATATGCCAAATTATTTTCAATTTTCGCAATAGCTCTATCTCAAAGACTGATACAGGGAATTTCCATCAAACTTCAGATTCTGTTAGAAGTTGACATAAGTTGTTTATGACTAGATTTTGGTGTAAATCATCTAACCGGTAGCTCTGATATGCTGCATTTTTCAAGAACTATTAATATGTATGAGATACAAGAAAGTTTTGGGATTGACACATCCGACTAGTTTATATAGTGACTGAATTTTTAGCAAGCAATGTAACTGGAAGAACAGTAGAATCTAAACTTGTTGAACCACATATGCCAGTTGAACCACAAAACACAACATTGTTAATGAGGAGGACAGAGAGTTGCTTTCAATAGAAAATGATATTTCAGAAAAGACAGAAAAGGTATCTAAGACGAAAAGACGCACACTGAATCTGAAATAAACCCAACTTCGCTTTCACAATGTATATATAGCCATTTCAACATCTTCATTTTACGACAAATTAAAAGAGATACCATCGCATCCAGAATAATCTGTGCTGCGATAATTAGAGCAGCAGAAATTCTGAAATTTTAAGCAGTTCACCACACAGAAGGTAGTTTGAAGATGACGCTGTGGTAAAAAGTAAAAAGCCTTTATCAAAAAAGAATAAAAGTAAACTCATGAAGCCAAAAACTGCACCAAAGCAAAAACTGTTGATATGTCCAGGCTGCTCACAAATGTATAGAGAACCAATTGCAGAGCATTGAATCGAGTGCATTTCTTGCAGAGTCTGGTGGCATGAATAGTGCACAGATTACGCAGGTCGTGCCCACTACAAATGTGACGTTTGTAAGTGAAACGCCTCGTTTTTAGGTGCGCTCGTAATTATGTAAATACGTAGCACCTATAGTCGCCGTTCAGTCTGTCCGTCTGTCTGTCCCTCCGTCCGTATATAACAGAGAAAAAAACTACCCATCCGAATGGTCTGAAATTTTAAATATATAATTGTTGCAAAATTTTGTTGCGTCATTTCAAATTTTATGAAAATCAGATGTATAGTTCAATTACAGGGACAGTCAAAAGCTTTCCGTTACGTTACAGTCAATGAGAAAAAGTTATTTCAAATGCATTTTAATGATTTCATAGCCTTTTGAACAGATTGAAATTGATATGCACTCATGAAGTGCACTAAAATATATTTCAGTACAATATGCGGTGCAAAGAATATTTATAAAACTAATTACAGTACTAGTTACAGCATTTGCCACGTTTGACGTGCAATTTCTAACTTGTTTGTATTGCGCACTTTTGTAAACTTGACTGCGCACTCTTGCACTCAATGGTTGCAGAAAAGTGAGCATTTAGGAGGATAATCTTTTTGCAAATAATACCGAACGTGTTTCTTATAAATTGATGAATAAACATTTTTTTTGTTAGCTTAAGTTTTGTTAGCTAAAATTATAAATAAAGTATAACATCATCCCTTAAAACTATTTATTTATTGTTATTTAACCCCTTGCCTGTAGAACATATTTGAGTAAAGCGTGCCAAAAATGGATTTTTTTCTCTTTAATTTTGTTCGTTATTATCATCAAAATGTTAGAAATAGATTATTAAAATTAAAAAAATTGAACGAAATAACTACTATATTCAATATTTATATATATATGGAAAATGTTAATGGATTACAGTAATTTTTGCCCAAATTATAGCAAAATAAATCAAATGACATAATTTTCAAAATAAATATAATAAACTAATACAACAACATTATTATTTATATCAACTGTCATGAATGCCATGTCCCTCAGATTCCTTTAAATTTCATAAAACCTTTACAATACGGTATATACAAAAACATGATACGGGCACGCAAGCCTACATCACAGTCTTTACAATAAACTCGAGTCTCATTTCGTATCCCCTTTCCTTTTTCATCAGAAAACGGTAAATTACATATTATGTATTTGACGATCTGAATTCGGGCTTTACGGAATTGAAACACAGATTTTTCTCTTGCCCGAACTCGGGTAGGGCATTCTAAAATTGGCGCATTTGCGTTGCCCGAACTGAGTCACAGGCAAAGGGTTAATGAAATATCCTAAGTACGCACTCCTACACCACCTTACCCAACTACAATCACTTTTAGCATGTAAATGCGTATTTTATTTTAGCAAGTGATTTTCTGGGATACATGATAAAGTCTCTTTATCGTTTGTCTATCCACGCTTATCTTCTATTATTAGAGTGAGATATTTCAATGCACTATTCCATTTGTATATACAATTTTTAAAATTATTAAATTACGTATACATTTACAACTGCAAATAAATCATGGTGCTTCAGTTTTTCTGTTTCCTTGCATGCTCTACTGAACGAAAAATGAATAATGAGTCTTTTTAAAGTTGAATATTTTACAGTTGTACTGCTTTTAACGAAAGAACTGAAATGAAATATCACTTTGTCATCAATGTATAGTCACATTTTTCTTTCAAACCTTCTTCTACAAGAACGTAGTCTTCTAATTTTAAATTACCACTTGGGAAATTATTATTATATTTTATGCAAAATTAAAATTCTTTCTGAAGTGTGTCGATAATATTTGAAGGAAGTATATTTAGAAGGTAAAAGAATTACATCCAGTTCGTAAATTTTCTAAAGTCTCTGGCGAATACCTGCTAAATTATTGTAGCATCTTCAAACTGAATATCTACTATTGCATTTGTATAAGTGCACAATTTTAAAATATTTTAAATTACGTATTCATTTAAATCTGCAAATAATTCGTTTCGTTTAATTTTTTTTTCCCTGTTGGGTTGAAGAAAATTGGAAACGGTTGAATCAGTGGAAGAAAAATCAATAATGATGCTTTTCAGATTTGAATACTTCACATATATAGTGATTTTATTGAAAAACATGAAATGAAATCTCATTTTGTCATTTGAAAAGATTTTGTTATCAATATATTTCACATTTTGCGTTGAAAGTTTTATCGATAAAAACGCCTTTTTTTGTAATTCTGAAATTTCTTCAAAATTAATAAACTGTTCGACATGCTTGATATGAAATTTCGCAACAAAGCATTCCCTATAGATTTTTCATTTTTCGTGTGACAGAAATGGGAAGAAAATTTCTTCTAAATTGCATTTAAAATGCGGAATAATTCTTATATATTTTTTAAGTTTCTATGTTCCCTCACGGATACTTTTAGCAATAGAATATAAGATTGAATTTTTACATATGCATGTTAATAATTTTCTTTCTAATGTTGCTTAACCGTTTATGTACTGAATTATGAATTTAGGAAAATTCCCTCATAGCATGTATGGTCACAGTGACGTCATTGTGACGTCACTGTAAGTCACTGTGGTCACGTCACATCTGTGACCTAAATGCCACCACTCAGTGATGTCACATTGTGACTGAGATGTGAACTTCTTAGAAAACTTAAAAAAATTACAAAAATTATTAAATCATGTTATTTACTGTAAAAAATATTTTTCTGCCGGATTAAATTTTTTTTTAAACCGTGGTCCAAGTTGCCTCTGTGCCTCTAACCAAAACTTTTTTTTTTTTTTTCATATAACATAAAATGTAATTAATTCATCAGCGACACAAAAATATTTCCTAATTATGCGAATTTCATATTATTAAAAAAATGGTTTAGGTAAACAGACCCCGACTTATCTTTTATAAAGATTTTTGTAAATGATCATCTGTTATAGTAGAAGTTTCTCAAAGAGTAGTCGAAACATTTCTGTGGTTTCAAACTAAAAACTTTCTATTACAGTTAAGTCTGCAGCTTTTAATGAGCACGCAGAAAGCGTCTTCAAAGTTTAGTCATATATGCATTTCTTGCTTTATAATTTGCATTCAAGTCATTTTTTTTCCTCTTAGTGTTTCACTATTTTAAGTAACTTTTTTTTTTAATTCTACTTCTTTCAGACGTTTAAAATAAAATTGACATTTTCCGAATATAAAATTAATGTACAAAATTTAGGCAAAGCCCATGACATAGTTAATTATTCATATTTTATTTTTTGTTTTCAAAATATATCTTTAAAAATTATTTTACAAGATATTTTATTCTACAGAAAATTAATATTAAGATAATGACAGACTGGCAAAGAAAAACTCATCTCTTCTCGAAAATCTTGTTGTATTTTTTAAGAAGATATTTTGTATATATTACCTGTGATATAAATTTTACTTTTAAAAAAAGGAAGGGGTCATCATTATTACCATTAAATTAATTTATACGCATTTTGAAAAATTAAGCAATATTTTATCTAGTAAACTCTAATTATGGATAATATTATTATTATTATTTACGTAAATGAAACTTTACAATTCAATAAAACTGATAAAAATAAAAGGTGAAATACAATAAAACATTTTCAAACAGGAAATTGAATTAGAGACAATTTGATAAAATTATTACGCATTTAATTTCCTTCCGAAACTGTTGTATAGAAAAACAAATAAAACCGAAAAAACATCTGCTTCGAACTTCGAAACTTAAAAATCGTCTGCATCTGCACTATTTCAGTTGTTACGACTCACCGCAGAATAACGGATAAAAGTAACAGTGAAGCTTTTTAGAATAAACGCGGGAAGTTATGTAGACACTGGGCAGCATAGACGTGTTGACACGGATTTAAAAAGTGAAACAAGAACGTTCTCAGGATCCAAGTTAGTTCAGCTAACAAAATATAAACCCGAGAAAATTACGGTAGCTTTGACTTGTTGAAGATGATTCAAGTCATTGCTATGGTACTTATTATCGGATTTAATTGGTTCCCCAAAAATCAAAGTATCACGTACAACGTCAATGAAATTAGGTAAGTAAAAATATTATTTTCCCTGTTTGCTTTTTTTTAACCGCAACAATTTTAGTTAGCTTCTCATAAACATGCTGTAGAACATAAATATTTCACTACATTTATTTTTTATTTTGTTGAAATATCTAAAATATTATTTTCCCTGTTTGCTTTTTTTTTTAATTACAATGATTTTAGTTATCTTCTAATAAATATGTTATAGAACACAAATATTTCATTACATTTATTTTTTATTTTGTTAAAATATCTAGCTTCCTTTTCAACAGCTTTGATCAGATTATTAAAATTAGTGATTTAAATTGCATTTTAATCTGGTTTATATTCTTATTTAAATATTTGGTTAAAACCACATAGTGTCCTAAATATGAAAGTATATGGATAAGTATTATAATCAGTCATTAATATAATTAATAAACATTTAAAGATAATTAAGTTATTTAAAAAAAGTCTTTTTATGGAATAAAATTATTGGCAAACATAATTTTTTAAATTTGTATTAAGTGATGGTCTTAAACAATTTGAATTGCATGTTTTTATTTAAAAAAAATTGCATCTGCTCAGAAGAGGAATTTATAAAAAAATAAGACACAACGGAAACGTATACTATTAAAAGAGATCGTAGATATGTAATGTTAAGAAAAAAAATGATTATTTAATGTATTATTCAACCTGAGAAATGTTTTAAAATCTATAAAGAAATAGTCATAGCGGGTGAAAGCTTTTCAGTTGTTAAACATTCTTACTGAAATGTTGTCTGTTGGCAAATGAAAATATAGAAGTTACGCAATCAGTAAGTGTTTAAATATGATTTTACTTTAAAAATAACGCAAATACTTGAACGGTATGAATCTAAAATGTAATAATCATCTTTTATTATTTACTTTTTTTTCTGGATAATTTTATCATTTTATCTCTTAAATGATTTTATCGAGATAAATTTCAAAGTATCGATATTATACACTCTTTATAAACAGCGTGATTAAAATGGATTTCTTATTTATAATCACCATAATCTTGTAAATAAAATATTAATAATAATAATGAACCTATGTGTGGCTCTATTTTGTGTTTATGGGCTCAATTTTTATACTTTATTTACATTAAAAAGTAGTTAACCATTTGATACTGAGTTCATTATTTTGTTTTATTGTGTCATATAAAAATAAATATGATTATTTGTAATTCTAATACAATATATACAGTAGAACGCCGATTGTCCGAACAAGTCGGGACCGACCCTAGTTCGGATAAACAAAAGTTCGGATAAATGGGCAGACAGTTTAAGGGATGTTCCTGACTATTCTAAAACCTTCACACTTTATCTAGGTTTAGGACTGACAGCACCAGTTAGTACTGGAGTGCTTAAAAATTGTTTTGTTTTTTTTTAATTGTTTTTTGTTTACTTATTATTTAATTTTTTTTTCTTTTATCATTTTCTAAACTTCAGAGATTATAATTTAAGCAAAAAATAAATTGGAAGTTAGGTTTTTTTTTTCTTTTTTAGAGAGACAAATATTTGGATAATTGAAAATTCGGTTAAAAAGAATTCTTTGAGAGAAATATGCTGTTCGGATAATTGGAAGTTCGGTTAATTGGAGTTCCAATAATCGGCGTTCTACTGTATTTATAAAACTTTCACCAGACTTTATTCTAAAAATTTCGTTGTAGATTCTAATCTGTTTGTACTATTTATGACACTATCAGAGTTATAGATGTCATGGCAACATATATCCAGCCAGATAGATCTTTGGCAAAACATAAAAACTTTCACATTAGACGCAAAATAGAGTAGCTGCGGTGCTGTGTTTTATAAACAATAAGGTATTATTGTTTTAAAAAATCATAGATAGTAAGAGTTATTTTTATAATATATAATTTCATAAATAAAAATGTAATTTTGGCAATCAATTATTAAAGTTATTTTTTAATAATCAAAAAGTTGTTTTATATATGGATTTTACTCCAAGCAAACCCTGATGTAAAATAAATTAACCCTTTGTATCACCGTTCTATGCATACCTAAAAGTTTTATTTACTTTTACAGTGAGCATAAAAATACGATTTTATTTATTGCTGCTATCTTCCAACATAACGGTTATTGCCGAAATTGTTCTTAGAATTCTCAACATAATGATACTGGTGATACTCAGTTAATTTTCTATACCAAAGCTGTATTTTTCATTTGAGTAGTTTCAAATGGTTATTGCTAAAATGTACTTCGGAAATTTTGCAATGCATGTATGGGCAGTGGTGTAGTCGTAAAAAAAGCAGAGGGCATACGCTCTAAGCAGAGGGTATACGCTCAAGGTCGAGGGTATACCCTACAGTGTATATACTATAGCTTTTTTGAGAAACAGAGGGAATACGGTGTTCCTTAAAAAAATGCAGAAGGTATACGGCGTATACCACCGTATACCCTCCACTACATCCCTGTGTATGGGGCATAAAAGACGTAAACAATACATATATAATGACTATATGGCACATGATGAGCGTTTCGAGTGTATATATATATATATATGTATATAACGCCATGCATAAACTTCACAATGATCTTAGCAATGTCGTTACTGCAATTTTTGCATAATCAAATTTATAGGGGCCTCTATAACAAAGAAGTTTCCTATTTTCTCAGCCCGAACTTGTTTGAATTACAATCATATATATATATATTTTATGGTAATCAATATCATAAAACATATAAAATTTAATTACTTAATATCGGTATTTCTTTTTATCTTTCATTTTTTTTTTATTATAAATGTTGTGTAATCGAAAAAAATTCAACCTCACCAGTGACTTCGAGTTTGTAATGCGTATTAAATGAAATAAATTAATTTCATTCAGTATTTTCTATAGTTTAAAGAATATAAAAAGTACTGTATATATTATAAAATATTATATTTTCAACACAAATTTTATCTTGATAAAGATTTGAAAATTTAAACAAATTGTTTCTTTGGTAATTTTAATGCTTTTAACAAATAGCTAATTTTGAAAAAAAAAATGTGATAGATCGATCATTCAGTTGTCTTCAATATTCTCATTTATTGCAATAGGAAAGAAAGGTGCAACAAAAATTGAAGTCTGCGGGGCATTGCATTTTGATTCAATAAAATTCTTTTGGTATACCTTTGTTATATCGGCCCCCAAGTTTTAATTGCGATGTATCGCCGAAGTATATTAACGTTATAGATGTAAATGATTTTACAACATGCATAATTATGACTATGTGTGACATGCATACGTGTTTACAACTGTACAAGTATGTCATAGTGTGACTTCACAACATTGCCGCTAGTCACATATTCATCACAACGTTAATGATAAAATTGTCACAAATCACACAATTTTCACAAAATTGTCACAATGTGACTTCAAAGCAGTGTCGCTGTCGTCACAGAATCATCACAGTGTTAAAGACAATTTCGTCAAAAATGACACATATTTCACAAATTGATCTCAATGTGACTTTAAAGCATTGTCACATTCGTCACAAATTCGTCACAAAGTTAATACCAAAATAGTCACAAATGACACACTCTTCACAAATTTGTCACACCGTGACTTCACAAAGTCGTCACAATGTGACGTCACAAAAGAGCTCTAAAACGGCCATAACGACCTCACATTCTAGTCACAGTGACTTCACATCGACGTCACGTGACGTCACATCGACGGTCACAATGTCACAGCGTGACGTCACAACGACGTCGACGTGACGTCACCATGCCTTACGGGTTTTTATATTCTAATGCTTTTTTCGTGAATTTTTGAAACTACATTAGATAATTTACATAATCATTTAATAAATTTTAGAAAGAATTTAGAAGGATTGATGGATTTAGGAGGATTAATTTAGAAGGATAAATTTTAATTTACAAGGATTTTGTGAAATATTTATAACCCCAATCAAATCTTTTATTTTAAATATTTTGTAGAATTGGTAAATGTACAAATATAATGTTCTTACAGTAGAAATATAGAAATATTTCCGAAAATCCCCCCCCCCCCTCCAACTCCAAGAACGCTGAAAAGATGCAAAGGCAAAAGAAGTCATCCTTTTAAAAATATTTTTGTTTTGTGTAACCAATAATGCTTTTGGAACAAGATAAAGTAATGCATCTATAACTCATTCTGAACTGCATTAAATTGGTGTATTAAATGAATTTTATAACAAGTTATTTTAATAGTACTTATAAGTACCGTCTGTAGACAAAGAGTAAAACACATTTTTACTTTCTTCTATCTATGATCGAAGAAAGTATTGTAATCGAACTTTTTTTATTTCCGGTTTTCGACGGATTTACATGTTTTAAGGGTCAAAGGTCCCAAAAAATACGCTTTTGAAAAAAATGTCTGTCTGTCCGTGTGCTCGTATATGGGTTTTCTTTGTATCATTGAAAAGTGTATGAAGTTATGCATATAATTGAACCAAATTTCATATATATGGTTTTGACTGTGGACCAGCAGTTTCCAGTTAAAATGTGGGAATTCCCCCGGAAGGGGACTCTATGATAGCGATTTTTGTGCCATTTTCCTTATTTTATCATCGGAAAGTGTGAGAAGTTATGCATAGAATTAAACTAAACTTCACATATATGTTTCTGATTATGGCCGTTAGTTTCAGTTGAAATTGTGAATTTTCTCCGCGGAAGGGGCGCTGTAATAGCGATTGTTATGAGATTTGTCTTTTGTATTATTGGAAAGTGTCTGAAGTTATGCATAGAATTGAACCAAAATTCACATCTATGTTTTTGACTAATGTTTTGACTAATGTTTGACTTATGTTTTGATCAAGTTCTCAAACATCATAATTTCTTGGCTACTTCAAATCCCAATTGAATTCAGATGTAACTCGCAACACATGACCCAATTGTCAAGTATTTATAACTTTGTATGAGAGCATGAACACGTATCCTATACTAAAGTGAAAGCCAATTATCCAATATTACTCAGGAGGATCTAATATAAAACAGTCTAAGGCTATAAATTGTAATAAAGTTGTCTTCAACTGGTGATCTTCTCTTAGAACTTGAAACACGCGCAGATTCCAAAGATTCCTTGTGAACAGACACGATTTTGGGACTGCTCGAAGCTCGGATTTATCCCGGCGGATGCCACTTTACGTGACTGTGGTCTCCTGCAAATATATCCTCTACGCCCAATAAAACAATATATGAACGAACTGCGTGTGTTTTCTAAGTAAGCATGTCGCCAGCCACGACTCCAAAACCTAGTTTTATAATATTATATATATTATAATATTATAAACCTAGTTTTATAATACAGGGCTGCACAAAAGAATTTGGATAATTTTCCAAGTGTAGATGGTAATTGCTGAAATTGGGTTTTCAAATGTGTTATGCGTTTTCCAAATTCTTTCACTTAGACAGGGTGTTTCACATTTGTAAAAAATGAAGTTTTGTTAGAGTATTCTGAATGTGTTGGAAAGTGTTTCATAATCTATGTTTGGCGCACGAATTGTCGTTTGTTATTATCGTTGCTCTCAAGGAAATTTGAAGATGATTGAATCAGTAATAAGAAAATTCAAATTTGATTCTTCCACGTTTATGCAGCTTTAATTGAAAGAAGTGAAATTAAATCATATTTCGTCATCAATATATTTCACATTTTGTATTTATTTATTTATTTTTTGCCTAAAGCGTATATCTGTAATTTTAATCTTAAATACAGGAAATTATTAAAATTTTTTAATGAAAAAAATAATGTTTCAAAATAAAGTATTTCAGAAAGATTTCATTTCGAAATCTGTAATCGAAATGTGTTGAAATTACTTTCTAAAATTATGTTTTGAATGCAGAATTACGTTCAGATGTTAAAACTTCTAAGGATTCTGTCGAAACATCTTTTATTGACTGGAATGTCTTTAAAATATATCGTTACTATTCCGTTTGAATAATCAATACTTTTAAGAATGTTTAAATTTAGTTCAAATAAATTTTTTTCTCTTTTTTGTGCATTTTTCTGTTCACTGGAAAGAAATTAAAGATGTTTGAATTAGTGAAGAAAAATTCAATAATGTCGCATCTAAATTTCTTAGGATGCTTAAAACTTCCTTAAAACTATGCTTAAAACTTAGGATTTCTTAAAACTTCTAAGGATTCTGTCGAAACATCTTTTATTGACTGGAATGTCTTTAAAATATATCGTTACTATTCCGTTTGAATAATCAATACTTTTAAGAATGTTTAAATTTAGTTCAAATAAATTTTTTTCTCTTTTTTGTGCATTTTTCTGTTCACTGGAAAGAAATTAAAGATGTTTGAATTAGTGAAGAAAAATTCAATAATGTCGCATCTAAATTTTTCGTCTTTTTTATTTATTATTAACATTACGTTTTCTCACATAGTTGAAAAGTGTTTATGAATTAGGTCTGTCTGTCCGTCTATCCATTCGTCTGTCTGTCTGTCTGTGCTCTAACCTCTAACTCGCGTAACTACAAATTTATTACTATAGAATATGGTGCGCATAAAACTTATCGTTCATTTATAGGGACACACAAAAGAATTTGGTTATAGAAAATGAACAATAACTGAACTATTGAAGACTACGAGCAATAATTGCTAGAAATGTGTTTTCAGTTTATGGTATGCGTTTTCAAATTTAACTGTTTTTTAAATATTACTTGTTTTGCATAAATTGTATAGATAATATACAGGGTCGCACAAAAGTTCTCAACAACATCCGTTTATTGATGAGTGGAAATTTTCAACCGTGCTATACGTAAGGGGGTAGGATACCTTTAAACTTGCGAAATTTTCGAAATTTTTTTATACATATTTTGATTCAGTAATCATTTCTGAACAATATGCAAAAAACCGCATTAAAAAATTCCCATTAGTTTACTAATTATGGCTGTTTTATTAAGACTAAATATTAAGACTACATAGGATTATTAAACTTTGCATTGCGTTTTATTCAAAACGATGAATTTTGATACTGCGCGCAGTGTTACTAAAAAACTATGCATGGCAACGAAAAAACCTTTTCACCACATATTCATTACTGTATTATCTACAACTTAAAACCAGAAAAAGGAAAGATTTTATTTTATTTTTTGTTTTTTACTTTGAAAACATTTTTAAAAAAGTGAAACATTTTAATTTTTTGTTATTTTTTTTAAATTTAGTCAATATTTTTTACAAATATTCTGGTTTTAGTATGAAGGTAACAGTATTATGTATTTATTTCCACCAAAATTTCCTCTTTATATGCATCTTTTCAGATTTTATCATGCGCGCAAGCTTTTTTTCTCTCATTATCATATATTTTTAAACTTATCATTTCAATATTTATTTATGAATTTACAAGTATATATGTATTTTTAAATATAAATATAAATGTGAGCTTTATATTTAAATAAAGTTTGATTTTCATTTTTGACTTATTACGCAAGTTTTGAAGCTTAGAACGTAGTAGTATGTTTTCTTTTTTTGACATGTTCAAAGGTATCCTACCCCCATATACTAACTTTTAGCATACTATGTATTATGCATACATATCTGTAAGATCATATACAGAGCAGCACACAAAACAATCGTATATCGACTTTCGTTAAATAAAGTTCTTATCGTTTAATGACTCTTCATGGTAATAGCAGAAATCGGATTTTCAAATGCATTATGCGTTTTCCAAATTGCTTATTTAGACAACCTCTTTCACCTTAGTGAATTGTGAGGTTTTGTTATAGTATTATGAATGTGTTGGAAAATGTTTCATAAACTATGCTGTACGCATGATTTTTCGTTCTTGTTAACACTTTGCGCACATTTGGTTTTTCTGTCTGCCTGCACGTCTGTCTGTACTCTAACTCTAGTAAATATACTTGGATTGCCATGCATTTTTTATATGTTATTCATTTTACTATAGCAGGGACGACGAACCTATGGCACGCATGCCATAAGTGGCATGCTGCAGATTATTTTTAGCACGGCATCGATTCAGGTTCTAGATCAAAATTTAGTAGAACTTCGCAAAATGCATTAATTAATCTAGTTGTTGTGTCTTTAACCTGAATTCGATGAGTTCGGTTGGTTGTCATTGTCACACAGATTAAAGGAATTGAAATACAGTAATACCCCGAGGGTAACGAAAAAGACAGGCTACCGCGGTGGGTCCGATTCTTCTTTTTTTACAGACCGCTGGAGTCACGTGATGCTCGAATGGACCAATGAAGGTGTGCGAAAAGAGCATCACGAGACTCCAGCGGTCTGTAAAAAAAGAAGAATCGGACCCACCGCTGTAGCTTGTATTTCTCGTTAGCCTCGTAACACCCGACTTACGTCAGCAATTACGTTTCAAGACTAGCGGCGTATGTCGAAAACGATGTAAGTAGAGGTGCATTTAGATGATCAAAAAAGGATAAGTAATAAAATTTCCCCACAATATTATAAACATATTCTATTGTATTTAGGGATTATGTTACATACATTTAATATTAGTAAAAGAATGATTTTGCAATAAAAGAATTTTGGATAAATCAATAAGTTGTTAACTTACAATTTATTATTCTTCTAGCTGCCCCGTTCGTGTCTTTGAGCATGTGAAAAAAATCTTCAATGAAGTTTGAACCGATATTTTTTCTTTTTTCTCTTAGAAACTCTTTGTAACATCAGAGTGAGTTTTCTAAACTTTTTCTAGTCATTGCTACGCTTTGTTCGTCTGAATCAATATTTTCAAGCACCGTCATTCCAGCTTCAACAAAGTTTAGTCCTTCGGTTAATTTTACAACTGTCATAATTCTTCTCCCTCCACCCTGAGTTCAAAATATTTATCTATTTTGCTACAGCACTTTGTTTTTTTAATTCGATAAATTTGTCTATGGTTAATTCCGTATCAGGGGAATTTATGAGTTCAACAACATTTTCAGTATCCAATGTCTAAGTTTGTTGAGTTTGCTTCCATTTTCGACGATTTCACCCATTAAAAGAGATACAGAATCTCAATTTTATGATGTTTTCTTAGTCTCTGCGAAGGAAAAGGGGAACAGTCTTTTTAAGCATCTCTCATTGTTTTTTCTGAACTTCACCCCATAAATCCTTATGATTGTGACTGTATTTGAGATGTTAAATTTCTTCCAAAACTCTTCCAAAAAGTTCTAAGTGCGTCTTAATCAAAGATTTTTTTTTCAATCTAGACGACGTAAATGCGGTGTGACGTAAGTTGGGGTATTACTGTATGACTTAATGTATACCAATCTAGCTCAATATTGGCTCAGAAAATTTTAAGAATAAAGAGAGTTAGAAGATTATCGCAAAAGAAAGTTTAAAAGGCATTATAATGTTTTTTAAATTAATTTCTAAAGTATAACACCAGTTATTACCAAATTTTTTTAATGCTTAAAAAAAAAAAAAAAAAAAAGTAATTTTGATTCATTATTATTTGATCCATTATTATTATTTTTTTTTTACTGTTGGCCCGTCATGATCACGTAAAATATATTTTTGGAAACATTTGCCACGTGGACGTCAAAATGTTCGCCATCCCTGTACTATAGAATAATTGGTGAATTGGTAGATCAATATTGTGTAGCATTTATAGTTTGCGTATACAGACGCACACAAAATCATTCCATTACATTACGGTCTATGGGGAAGAATTGTTTCCGACGCATTTTGCTGATATGAATAATTGCATATTACTGATATCGATACTTGAAACATAATGAAATTTACGTACATCGCTGATTTGGACCAAAATAGTTTTCTCCGCAGTATAGAATACCTAGCATTTGTAGTTTTTTTTGCCGAAATGCACAAAAAAATTCGGTTACCAGGCGAACTATGATCGATTTCATAGTATTAAAATCTGGATAATAATAATTTCTTAATAATTTTCTAATAGCGTTGGAAAATATTTCATAATCTGCGCCTGATGTGATTTTTCGTTCTTGTTCTGTTTTCAATGAAAGGACTGCAATGAAATCACATTTCGTCCTCAGTATACAATCACACACATTTATTTCTTTTAAACTTAAACCGTGTAATAAGAATGTGAGACAAAATATGCACGCAAAAATATTCGATTGCTCGATTTCGATTATATTAAAAAAGGAAATTTCTTAATAATATTCTATTAGTGTTAGGAAGTGTTTCATAATCTACGTATATTGCTTGATTTTTCGTACTTGTTCTGTTTTCAATGAAATGACTGCAATGAAATCACATCTCGTCCTCAGTATACAATCAGACACATTTATTTCTTTTAAACTTGAACCGCGTAATAGGAATGTGAGACAAAATATGCACGTAAAAATATTCGACTGCTCGATTTCGATTATATTAAAAAAGGAAATTTCTTAATAATATTCTGTTAGTGTTAGGAAGTGTTTCATAATCTACGCCTATTGCTTGATTTTTTGTTCTTGTATTGTACAGTGAGAAGATTGGAATGAAATCACATTTCGCCATCAATATGAAATCACATTTCTTCATCAATTTACAGGGTGTCCCTAAACTCATGTTACATACGTTAGGAGGTGATAGAACACAACTAGATAAGCACAAACCACCATACAATCCATGATCGGATCGCAAGCCGTAAAACGCTAGAGGGCGCCTCCCAGCGGCCGCAATAAAAAGGCTGTTCACCGCAGCTGTCTTCATTCGTTCTCTTTCGACCATTCCAATTCTCAGGAATTTGTAAGAAATTCCACACATTGCTTAACATCTATGCATAATGGCCATCCGATTGATCTCTGTCGATGGAAGGTAAACTAGAGCAATACGACTCTAGTAGGCACTTCAACAATACCGCATTGGTCCATTGGTCCTTTCGTTCTGTGGATCATCGATGAGATGGATGCGTACTCAAATCAGGAGAAGGCCGAGAGGCATTACATGTACGGAGCGGCAGACGGCAATGCAAGGGAAGCTCAAAGGTTGTACTAATCAACTGGCAGGTTCGCTCACCCGATTTGTCATGCCTGGACTTTTTCTTCTGGGATCACATGAAGAGCCTCATCTGCGATGATGGTTCCATAAATTCAGTTGAAGACCTTATTGCTCGGATGTCCGTAGCTGCTGACACCATACGATGTATGCCTGGTGTTTTCGCCAATGTACGGCGGTCTCTGCTCACTCCATCGACGATGTGAAACTTGCGTTACTGTTGGCGGTCGCAATTTTGAGCTGTTGCTGTGATGGGGGACGTATGTGTTATGCTTACTTTTATTTTGTTGAATAAAATGTTTTTCTTCATATCATCGGTTTCCTTTCATTCCATCGCTGTCTATCTTCTTTCTCCCCATTGTGTGCAACCTGGCGTTCCGATCCTGGATTGTATGGTGATTTGTGCTTGTCTAATTGAGTCCTATCACCCCCTAACGTATGTACCATGAGTATAGGGACACACTGTATATTCACATTTCGTCATCAATATATAATCACATTTTCTTTTACATTTTCATCTGCATACGTACTTTTGTAATTTTGACGCGAAATATGAGAAATTATTAGCATTATTATTTCTATACATTATTTAAACTTTCTTTATATAAGATTCCCTAGACATATTTTTCCACCGTCTAATGAAAAATCGACAAAAGAAAAAAAAAACGTTCAAAAATTATATATAGAATACAGATTTGCGTTCATATGCGGTGAGTTATCAACATATTTCGCATTTTTCAATGGCATTTTTATGAATATGAACGTATTTGTGTAATTTTGCTGCGAAATATTGAAAATTTTTATGCTATTTATTACGTTAGATAGGAAGTTGCGCAAGAAAGCATTCCCTGAGAGGAAAATTATTTCAAAACTGATTTAAAATACTGAATAATTCTTAGAATTGGTTATAATTTCTAAGTTCTCTTACAAAATACTTTCAGCACTTAAATGCCATATGAACATGTTCTTTCTACATATTTTCCAAAATTTAATCAGGAATTTGAGAAAATATTATCCTTATTTTCTGAGCAAGATTTAAATATTCGTAATAAATAATTCCCTAAAGATTTATTTTCTATCTACTTTTTAAAAACGTACACTCTCAGAAAGAAATATTTTCTTCAATTCAAGGAAATATTCTTGGCAGCACTGCTACCAGAATATTTCGTGAATTGAAGAATGTCCGTTTCTTTTTTACTCTGTGACAAGAGAGAAAATATCCGTCAATTGAAGAAATTCCGTTGTAAAGTAATTTTTTTCCGTTGTAAGACAGAAATTTTCCGTAATTTCAACAAAGGCGTTTTTAAAAAATAATCTCTCTCTTTCTCCTGTGGCGTCGAAACTGGGACCGACAGGTTCGAATCCAGTATCTTAACCACTGAGAAAACGATGGCTAGCTACATGTTGAGTTTAAAATGAAGATAGTGATTTTGTTCAACTGATGGCTTCCGCTTGATAAATATTTTGTTCTGAAAGCTCGCAAATTGAAATTTAATTACGGGGGGATATCGTCGTTATGAGATAATTAATGGGGTTTTTACACTTATAGAATAATAGAGGATAAAAATATAAAGTAGACATTTTTAATAAAAAAAAATTGATTGTTAGATGCTATATATGAATATTATATATTTTTTAAAAATTCGAGAAGAAATGTTTGTTTTTTGGAGTAAAATCGATTATTTTAAGTTACTTGAACTACTATATATTTTTAAACGCGTTCGTTTAGAATATATTTTATATGCGAATATATATATATAGTCACAGTATACAAAGTCAAAAAAAAAAAAAAAAAAAAACTATTAGATAGAAAATTTTAAGCCCTTTTTTCTGAATTAAATTAAAATTTCTGAAGTAATTATAGAATATTATGATTTTGTTTTCAGTTTCTTTGTTATTATAATTTTTACCTCTAATAAATACTCTTAAAATACTCTAAAAGTAAATTGCGAATAATTTTAAATGAATGAGAACATTGATACTTTATTCAATTCGAAAGCACCATTTTTATTTGTTTTTAAATAAATTAGAAATTTTAATTTATTGAATTTTCGATTATTCATTTAAAAAATAAATGGGAACTTTAGAATTAATAGAGCCAATACGTACGCGTGCAAGGCATAAACAGAAAACTTTCCTCTTTTTCAGACTTTCGGGAAAAATTAACGGAAAAAACCTGTTTTCTATGATTGCGGAAATTATTTGAATAATAATCGGTCAAGTGCGAGTATTACTCGCGCACAGAGGGCTCCATGCAATAAATATATGAATTAGTAACTGAGCATTGCATTACACAAATACATCATTTTAAAGTTGTTATCTAGGCTTTAAAAGCCAATGGCGCAGAGAGTACGCCACTCGTGTCTGTATGTACACCTAAACCGTCCGTGTCTTTAAGGGTTAGTACCTCTTTTCTTTTCTAACCGCTGACCAGGCTCCTACCTGCCGAGTCTCCCCAGCTGAACGGGTTTGATACCTGATATCGGGGCGGTGATCGCCTAATCGCCGCGTAGCGTTAATAAATCTGACGAGGGCCTAGATCAGGTATGGCGAACCTATGGCACGCGTGCCACTTTTGGCACGCGAAAGAATAATTTTGGCACGGCATTGCTGTGGCTCCAAATCAAAATAAGTGGGATGACACAAAATCGCGATTGATCTTTTCTAAATTCGATCAAATGATTTTAATTGCGGCATATAATATTACAATCTAATTAATCATGGTCTTTTTAATTTTTAATTTTTTTCAAACAAAGACGATATTTGAAAACTATCTTTAAGAATTGGTTATTAGAGATTATTAAATTCCGATGTAAGTAGTGGTGGTTAAGTTATGGCAACTTTAAATTTGTTTCAGAGCTAATCAAAGAAACTGGCGTTTGCTATTTTAACAGTTTTTCTGCCTATCAATGCTTTTGAGACACTTACTGTTTTCACAAATGAATAATATCAAAACTCAAGCTGAAAGCACTTATCAGATAAATCCGGTTCATTTTGTATTAAATTTAACCTGATATTAAGATGCAACAACAGAAATAAAATTAATCGCATTATTTTTTTTTTCTAAAATATATTTGTTGCCATAATAATTATAGTGAAATACCTACACGTATGTTCTTCATCTTTTTAAAATCTTAATAGAAAATTTTAGGTAATTTTAAACCATTATTTTTCCACCTACTAAATTTGTTGTTTAGCTGGCACGTCATGGTCATGTAATTTTTTTTTGTTGTTCAAATTTGGCACGCGTCAACAGAAAGGTTCGCCAACCCTGGCCTAGATCTTCATCCTATCGACTGTGCCTACTGCTTAGCTGTGAACTTAGTTAAAACGGTTACTTAACATTTTGATCTTGCTGTTTTGTACCTACGCTTTGCTACTCAAGTTGGCCTCGTAATTTAGAACCTTGATCAGGTGACGAGACCTTCACCTGGCAAGACACCTCCAGAGGTATAATTCACAGGTAACTTGGAGGATTTTGCACCCACGACGGATTTTACATGCACCAGGCACCATTAGCGTACACGGCGGACATCGGCTGACTCTAAACCAATGTCTTCTTTGGGATATGTTCTCATATTTTATGTATTCGTCTCTGTGGTGGATTTTCTTTGAGCCGAAGCTCCGGTTGAATAAGCCGGTTAGTACCTCGGCGAATGAAGGACAATTTTTTTCGAAAATCGTTATCAATAATCCTTTTGTACTTCTGTGATAATAGGAACCTCCAGCGCGCTTCAACACCTTTGATGAATGCTCGCAAGTCGAAACTTGTGTGTAACGGTAAAATACGCACTTTTATCAAAAACCATGTGACCTATTGTAATCACTATAGTTTTCCTGCAAGGTTTAAATTAACTTCTACTAATCCTATTTTTTTCAGAATTTCAGTTTCAGTAGATTCGGAAATAGAGGGGAGTGAACATATTTTTGCATTACATTTTCGACGCTATCTCTGAAAATATAATACCTAAAATTAAAAGAAATGTATTTTTGAGGTCGGCTTTACGATAGCTTTCATACGAAACCCCCACACGATATACAAAGAAAATATATATATATTTTTTTTTACAAATAACTTAACTAGCCCTTATACATTTCCCCTAAATATATTTGTGAATGGTTAATAATCTAAGGGGCGGTCCATAAATGATGTCACACTTTTTTTTCAATATTTTTGACCCCCCTCCCCCCTTTGTCACAAAGTGTCACATTTCACCATACCCCCCTCCCCCCTTATCACATGTCACACTATAATACCTAAACATACACTTGCAGTACAGAAACAAAGCACTACGTTATAGATCATATTTCTAATTTTATTTTTAAACTTTAACTATGTGTTTTAATGACATTTGTCAGCATAACAATAAAAACGATTCGTGCACTTATTTTGTATGAAATAAGATTAAGGTTTACAACAAAAAACGTAATCCATATACAATAGTAATAAAATATGTTAATATGAAAGAGCAATTGAAAACAGTAGTATTTTGGAATTTGAAATGGAATTTAATATATTTGGCTTTAAATTTTATCTTTACTTTATCAACACAAAATACTTCAATTTCAAAATTTAATTTGCTGATTTTTAATGCTTTTATTTTAACCAAACTGTGTGATGTCACATTTCTTCTTACCCCCTCCCACCCCCTTGTCACAAACTGTCACAATTTCCCGAACCCCCCTTCCCCCTCTAAGCGTGACATCATTTGTGGATGACCTCTAAGTATATATTTGTCAATAGCCTATATTACTTCAGCCAGTTTGAACTTTTTACGCTTCATAGTTTACGAGTAAAATGGCTGTGACAGACAGACACATGAGTGTCTTATAATGGTTCTGATGTTTTTACGTTTTAAGTACGGAACCCTAAAAATGAGGAATCATTTAGTATATAAAGACGAGTTTTTCCGACAGTGTAGAGAAATACCTGAAGATACCATACTTAAGCTGCAGATGTAAATCCTTATAATTAAACTATTAAGATTTTGTTAATAGTTTGGAACATCTTTAAACTAAATGATTACCTTTCCATTTGTATCAGTATACTGAAAATCTCTGAATTAGGCCTACATGTTAAAGTGCAAAAACTTTATACTGCTTCATTATTTTTTAATTTATTACGCTAAAAAAAAAAAAAAAGTCTGTCTGACAACTATCCGACCTTAATTTTTTTTCGCTGGCAGTAGGGATTCTAAGGTGGCACCAATGTGCAAATTGGAAGGAGATAGCTTAAGGCTCTTGTCCCTGAGACACTAACGAGCTAATGCTAATCCTATGGGGAGGGATTTATCTAATATCTCGTTTGCATTTCGACATTTTTAATTTTTTTTTTTTTTTTTTTTTTTTTGCATTGGATAGCTGAGGTCGGTTTCTACATAGCACCTTTTTCACTTTTTCGATTTTGGGCGCAGATATTTTTTTATAAAGTTACTTTCACTTTCAAAACCGGTTCTGAAAATGAAAGTGTCATTCTAAAAAATATCTGCAAACAAAATCGAAAAAGTAAAAAAAGGTGCGATGTAGAGACGGATCTCGGATATCCAATGCAAAAAAATAAAATAAAATAAAATAAATAAATAAATAAAAATAAAAATGTCGAAATGCAAACGAGATATTAGAAAAATCCACCCACCCGCCCCAAACCGCCACCGAGACTAATAATAAGCTAGAAGCAGCAGGAGTCTTTCGGTAGCTTCATCGCCCCGAGCCCTCCCTTCCCGCTTTTCGGTGTCTTTAATTTGTGTAATTTCCCTTTTAAATTTGTCCGGTTTCAATTTTTGAATTTTTTTTTTTTTTTTTTTTCATTCTGGCTTCCGCAAAAGAGTGGGACTAGAGTAGATGAATTAAAGGCTGCGGACGAAGATGGGCCGCTCGCCGCGGCGGTTGACCCACCCAACCGCCACCGAGACTAATAATAAGCTAGAAGCAGCAGGAGTCTTTCGGTAGCTTCATTAGCATTAGCTCGTGAGTGACTTCACCGTCAGGGACATGAGCCTTGATATTAACAGAGCCAATATGCATGCGTGCAATGCATAAACGGAAAATTTTCCTCTTTTTCAGATTTTCGGGAAGAATTAATGGAAAAACCTGTTTTCTAGAAGTACAGAAATTATTTTGTTTAAAAAATGAGGAATAATTTAATGTATAACGACAGTTTTTCTGACAATGTCTATAATTACCTGAAGATAATATATTTAAGCTGCAGATTTACATCCGTATATTAAAACATTAAGATTTTGTTAATAGATTGGAATATTTTAAAAATAAATGAGTACCTTCCCATTTCTATCAGTACACTGAAAATCTCTGAATTAGGCCTACATGTTGACCCTTTATCTACTGATGGTACTTATAAGTACCATTAAAATAACTTGTTATAAAATTCATTTAATACATCGATTAGTTGTAATACAATTTAGAATGAGTTATAAATACATTACTTTATCTTATTCCAAGAGCATTATTGATTAATCAAAGCAAAAATATTTTTTAAAGGATGATTTCTTTTGCCTTTGCATCTTTTCAGCTGTCTTGGTGTTGGAGAGGGAGGGGGGAGGGATTTTTCAATTCCTAAATATTTCTATTGTAAGAACATCCTATTTGTACATTTGCTAATTCTACAAAATACAAAGAAAAATATTTAAAATAAAAGATTTGAGTGGGGTTATAAATATTGCACAAAATCCCTATAAATTCAAATTTAATGAATCCTTCTAAATCCTTCAATCCTTCTAAAATTTATTATATGATTATGTAAATCTTCTAATGTAGTTTAAACAATTCACAAAAAATACTTTAGAAGATAAAATTTTCGTGAATTCATAATTCAGTACATAAAGGGTTAAAGTACAAATAATTTATACTGTTTCATTATTTTTTAATTTATGACACTAAAAAATAGACAAATTTTTCTTAATTTAGCAAATTATGATGGTCTGTCTGACAACTATCCGACCATAATTTTTCCTGCTCATAGTAGTGATTCTAAGGGGGAAGGAGATTGTGCACATTGGAAGGAGACAGCTTAATGTGCATGTTTGAAATTTTCCTCAGGGTCCAGCGAGCCAGTCGTTGCCTGTTGGTCTCCAAGTGAGGTGCTGTCGTACGTCTTCGTCGGATTTTAATTTCTCTCAAGATGGCTGAAGGAGCAAAAGTACTGCATCAAATTTTGTCGAAGATTGGTGATTCTCAAATTGAAACAATTTGCAAGATTCATCAGTTGTCTAAGATTCATCAGTGCTCCAGCTCATTCATCTCACCTGATTCAGACTTTCTTGGCGAAACGTGGAATTCCAGGCGACAGCCCCCCCTACTCTCCAGAAATGGCTCCTTACGACTCCTGGTTGTTTCCGAAATTAAAGGTGCCATTGAAAGGTTCCCAATTTGAGAGTAGAGATGAGATATGCAGAGCGTGACGGCGGAGTTTAACACCATTCCAAAAGAAGCCTTCCAGAAGTGTTTTCGACAGTGGAAAGAATGGTGGCCTAAGTGTGTGGAGGCGCAAGGCGTTTACTTTGGGTTCATAATCTTATCAGGTAACTTATATAATTTTTCGGCCGAAGGTCGGTTACTTTAAAGACAGGCCACATATAACAACACACGAAATTATACAGCGGCATTTTTCGAATTACCCACAATTCCGATAAGCGTTCTTTATGCTTGGAAACCTTAGACACTAATAATTTTTTAACTAATAAATTTTTATAGATTTGAAGAAAAATTATAAATACAATCAGTAAATAAATAAATAGAAATGCTTAATTCATCTTTAAAAATTAAACTTAAACTCACACTATGTACAAAATTACTTAAAAAGATGACAAAGTATTTAAAAACTAGCCGCCCTTGGCGACCAGTTTGGTCTCCCTTAAATTTGATAAGCATTGTATCATGTTACTTTTATTCATCATTTAATTTACTTGCTCAATCCTTCGCCAAATCGGAAGAGTCTAATACAGAAATCATGAACTTTCTATTTTTATGTTAGCCGGGTTCAGGTGATAAATCGGTAAACGTAGTTCCCGTAGTATTTTTTCGTATTTCTTTCATTTGAAATATAATAAATACCTTCACTCTATTTAAAATTTGTGATTCTCAATTATTTCTTTATAAAAAAAGAAAAGTAATAAATAAGACCATAAAACATAACATTTAATTTATACTCCCTTTCGACATCAAAGCTTTGTTTTTACTTACCACGCGAAAAATGCTTATTGCAGTCGCATGAAGTGGACTATTATAAAACTGATGACATGAAGGCGATGGAACAATATTTGGTGATTTATCATCTGCGCCCTGCTTATATTAAATTACCAAAGTGGCCGTCTGGCATATAAAATGTGAAGCGGTCAACCCGGAACTATTGATGACAGTCACATGACTTAGGCTATTATTATAGAGATGTTAAATTACACAAGCCTGCATGATTTTGGGGTTTAACTTTTGATAATGGATTTTTATGTATTTTTTAGAGCTGAATCCGAAAAGGACCTTCATTTTTAACCATCACGTCAGGATTGTTTGCAAATCGTAAATTTCAATGTTAAAAAGTTAAAAAATAGCGAACATCTGATACTGAAAGATACAGGAAATGGCTGTGTTTCTTAACTTTTGATAACTGATTTTTATATATTTTTTAGCGCTGAATTTGAAAATGACCTTCATTTTTAACTATCAAGTCAGGATTTTTTTCAAATCGTAAATTTCAAAGTAAAAAAATAGCAAAATTCTGATACTATAAAATAGATGTGATGGTTATGTTTTTTAAATTTTGATAATTGATTTTTATGTAGTTTTTTGCACTAAATCTGAAAATGACCTTAATTTTTAACCATCACTTCAAAAATTTTCGCAAATCGTAAATTTCAAAGTTAAAAAGTAAAAAAAAAATGCAAAAAATCCTGACGTGATGGTAAAAAATAAAGGCCATTTTCGGTTTCAGCTCTACAAAATATGTAAGAATAAATCGGCAAAAGCTAGGCAATTTGACACAATCCAAATTTTGCAGGCTTGTGTTATTTTAATACCTTAGAACTTTCAACTATAAAAAACATAGTCTTCTTCAGAGGAATATAAGAAATGCAACAGTAGACATTAGACTGTTGTATTTCTAATATTCCTCTGAAGTTTCTAATATTCCTCTGAAATCTATGTTTTTTATAGTTGAAAGTTCTAAGGTATTAAAATAATTTAACATTTTAAAATACTTTGTCATCTTTTAAGTAATTTTGTACATAGTGTAAGTTTAAGTATAAATACAATGTTTCTTTTGCTGCTATTGATTCGCCTAAAAGTTTCCGAGTCGTTTTCACAGTTTTCTCAATCTGGAATATGGGTGCTTCGAATGCTGTCAACTCTCAAGTAAACATTTTCGTGTTCAATAAACATGTTTTACAGACAAACATATTAAATTAAGGGGACAGTGGAGTTTAAAATCCTTAAAAATAATTTTTTTTTTTTTTTTTTTTTTTTTTTTGTAAATTTCACCTTAAATATTATTCAAGGGTACATTACATGCATTATGGCATGCATTTATCACAAAAAAATTAAAAAAAAAATTATTTATGAGAAAAAAATGGAATTTTACATCTTAGAAAACTTTGAAATGCCCCTGCGTAATCCATATGAATGAAAATCCCCAATATTTTTTATAAAAGTTTAGTTTATATATAGAAATAAAATAGAGCATCGAATTTTATATATTTGAGTTTAAAGGTTAAAAAAAAAAAAAATTGAAAAATTTTCAAAATTTAAAAATTTTTCAAATTTTTTTTTTTTTTTTTGTAAGTTTTATCTTAAATATTATTCAAGGGTACATTATATGCATTATGGCATGCATTTATCAGGAAAAAAAATTATTTTTGCGAAAAAATGGAATTTTACGCGTTGTCTTAGAAATCTTCCAAGTGCCCCCTGCGCGTTCTATATCAATGAAAATCCCCACTATTTTTTATAAAAATTTGGTTTATATATAGAAATAAAATAGAGCATCGAATTTTATATATTTGAATTTAAAAGTTTTAAAAAAATTGAAAAATGTTCAAAATTTTTCAATTTTTTTTTTATTTTTTGTAAATTTTATCTTAAATATTATTCAAGGGTACATTATATGCATTATGGCATGCATTTATCACAAAAAAAAATTATTTTTGAGAAAAAAATGGAATTTTACGCGTTGTCTTAGAAATCTTCGAAGTGCCCCCTGCACGTTCCATATCAATGAAAATCCCCAATATATTTTATAAAAGTTTGGTTTATATATAGAAATAAAATAGATCATCGAATTTTATATATTCGAATTTAAAGGTTAGAAAAAAATTTCTTTTGAAAAATTTTGAAATTTTTTCGAAAAAATTTGAAACTTTGATATATTTTTTTTTACCTTTAAATTCAAATATATAAAATTCGATGCTCTATTTTATTTCTATATATAAACCAAACTTTTATAAAAAATATTGGGGATTTTCATTCATATGGAAGACGCAGGGGGCATTTCGAAGATTTCTAAGACGACGCGTAAAATTCCATTTTTTTCTCAAAAATAATTTTTTTTTAATTTTTTTTTGCGATAAATGCATTGCATAATGCGTATAATGTACCCTTGATTAATATTTAAGGTGAAATTTACAAAAATAAAAATAAAATATTTTTAGGGATTTTAAACTTTACTGTCCCCTTAACAGCATCAACGTTAAGATAAATATTATTCTGCTACTGTTGCATGTATAAATTCAGTTAATCAGCTAAAAATGTTCAACTAAGAACTGATAGCATTCTAAAAACCGGTTTAAAAAACTGATTAATACACTGTAAAATCTACGCGGAAACATTTCCATAAATCGGTGGCATAAAAATAATCTTTGCTTTTTAGAAATGCCTCTTCAAATCTCGAAAATACATCGGTTTCTGAAAATTCTAAAAATAAAGAATGCGTTTCGTATTCATAGGTAATTCGGAAGAGTTTATTGTGTATTTTTATATGAGATTAAAATATATTTTCCCAGACAAAGAAATTTATATGTATATATATATATATACAGTCGAGTCTCTATATAACGAAATCCATTGTTCCGGTAAAAAAATCGTTATATAGAGAATGAGTAAAAATTCCTATTTAATGTGTGAATTTTGAACAAAAATTAATTGTGAGGTGTTTAATTAAGAATTTGAAATGTTTAACTATAAATATTAACTTAATATTGTATTTCTGAATTATTTAAACAGTTTCAAAAAAGAGAACAGACATTTATTTGAAAGCATAATAAAAATCACATCAGGAAAACTTACATTAATTTTAGACGAAGAAATCTGTAATTCTTCGCTGTTTTAATTTCAAAATTGTTACACTCTCGAAAAAATGTTCACACTTTAGCACGGAATGAAAAATTGTATCGGGAACATTTTCCTCCATTTGAATTCTCATTCACCTTAAACTTCAATTACCTCTCTGATCCCGCTCTTATATATGTAACAATCCAATTGACACTGTTTTAAGAAGTATGTTGGAAGTTGTGTGGGAGGGGGGGGGGAGGGCGTTAAATTCCTTTTGCATAAAAAACAAGGAGATTCAAGGTAGAAAAGTAAGATAAAAAACTCAGCGCTGAACGATAAATCACTAATCAGTGATGGAAAATTGATTCCATGTGATTTGGAAGCTTTTTTAAAACAATAAATAAAGAAAATGTCATGAAAAAATTCGTTATATGGAGATAGATATTCGCTATATGGAGACTGTTTTTAATGAGATCATGGGAAAAAGGGACCGTTCATACTAAAAATTCGTTATATAGAGAAATTCGATGAATGGAGTTTCGTTATAGAGAGACTCGACTGTATATATATATATATATACATATATAAATATATATAAATATATATATAGTGTAGATAAAGATTGAAAATAATTAAATCAGTAGAGGGAAGGTCAATAACGACATATTTGAATGCTGAATCTTTTAAATTTATGCAGCTTTTATTGAAAGACATAGAAGTGGAACCATATTTTGTCATCTGAAAGGAATTTATTCCCAATATTTTTCACATTTTTCATTCAACATTTTATCGATACGAATGTATTTTGTAATTTCTATGCGAAATCTGAAAAATGCGATACTCTTTGATACGCTAGATATGAAGTTTCACAGCAAAGTGTTCATTCCCTATAGATTTCTTTATTTTTTCTAATAGTAAAGGGAATACAATTATATGGAATTTAAACAGCACTTAAAATGTAGAAAAATTCTTAGAAATTAATTAAAATCTCAATACTCACTCGCGAAGTGCTTTTAGCATTGAAATATGATGGAATCCGATGGAATTTGTCTCCAACATATACATATTAACGATTTTCTCTCTAATAATGGCTTAAAACACATTTTTAAAATTTTTATTTGAAATCCCGGAAATTATTATTGTTATTTTCAATGCAAGATAGAAAATATCATAACAAAGATTTCTCTTAAGATTTTCTTTCTCAGCTATTTTATACAACGTAAAAAATTTATGTAACGTTACTCTATAAAATTGTTGGAAACATGCTGCCTCCAACTTTATGAAGTAATTTAACTTACATAATGGTGTAATTTAAACTGATATACAGGCCCTGATTACAGAATAGGCACGAGAAGCACGTGCTTCCCTTAGATAATTATGAAAGGGCCCTAAATTGAGAAAATTGCGGCCCTCGAATTTTATATTGAATTAATTTCGTTCCAAAAATCTATCTAATTTTTTAAAAATTATTAACTTATATATTTTTAAAAGCTTTTCATAAAAATACCTTTCATAACAAATTAATTTTTCATATAACTAGTGGGGTTCCACCCCCGTGCTCGCTAAGCTCAACAACCCCTACAACCAACAGCCAGTAATCTACCTACCCCAACAACCTACCCCAACAACTAAGCCTACCCCAACAACCAGTAATCGCTTCGCGATTCCATTCTCTAAGGCGAAGCAAGCAATCTCTATTTTCTAGCCAACCCCAGATTTAATTGTTTAGCTTTTCAAATCTGGATCGCTTCGCAATTCCTTATTTTCTATTCATTCAATTTTTAGATTCCACTCGGTAAAAAGGCGCTCATCCCCAATTCCTGATAATCTTATTTCCTTTCTCTAAGCACATAGTCATTAGAACTTACAGAGTTTCATAATTATAAGAATTATTAAATATAAAATTATATATATAGTGCTACGAATATTGTAAATAGTTAGTGTTTGTGCTTAAAAATAATGTAAATAATTCAATTAAGCTCTATTCATAATCTAATATTAGTTTTTGTTGCATTGAAATATCTCAATTTGTAGATTTTCTGCAAGCAAGTAAACGCTATTGGATTTCAATGGGAGTCTATGGAAATTCGGCAAAATACTGAAAATAGCGCCAAGTTGGCGTCACTTTTGTCGACTAATTTTAGTCACTAAATTTGGCGATATATCACCAAGTTGGCTGAGTTGGCGACAGAGCCAGTCCCCATCCCCTTTGGTAACCCGTATTATAGCGTTAGAAAGCTCTGACCAATCAGATGCATTTCATGGTGTCTACGTAGATTTTCATTGCTCCATTTCCAAAGCGTTACTTTTTTTATATATATAGAAGGATAGATCAATTTTAATCACACGATCACAATTCCTCAGTTTGTCGAACAAATCAAATTATCATCATATCGTATCAGGCAATATTATCGACTAGCCAATCAAAATCGAGAAAATCCAATAATATAATATTCATATTAGTTTGAATAATATTGTATCATTGGTGAGTTTCCGGGTATGTCGAATTTAGAAAAATTTTCTCGAATGAAAAGGGACCCGAAATGACACTGTGTTTTCCATAGCTTCAGGGGTTAATCGTCGGGCCCTGCTGACATAGCTGCTCTAATATTATATACATTAGTGTAACATAACACCTGCTATATCGGTTAAATTACTCAATAAATTGGAGGCAGCAAGGCTGCCACCAATTTTAAGGAGTAACGTTACATAAATTTTTACAGTATAAAAATATCTACCAAAACCATTTCTTAAATACAGATTTACTCACAGATGTTAAAATTAAATTATTTATTAAGCTTATATCAATAAAGTGAACTACCTTTAACAGACGGTAACTGAAGTTAAATGTTTTGTAACTCTATTTGTATAAATGCATAAAATTTTAAGAATTTTTAAAGCGCCCATATATTTTAAACTGTAAATAATTCGTGCTATTTCATTTTTTCAATTTGCTTGAAAATGTTTGAATGAATGAAGGGAAAAATCAATAATGAAGATTTTCAATGTTGAATCTTTTACCTTCATACATATTTTATTGAAAGAAACTGAAATGAAACCTCATTTTATTATTTGAAAGAATTCAGTTATATTTCCAATTTTTCATTTAAAATTTTATTGATACGAATGTATTTTTGTAATTTTGATCAAAAATCTTTAAATTTTATATACTATATGATATGCTAGATATGGAGTTTCACAACAAAGCATTCCGCAATTTTTTGATATAAAGTAAAGGGGAGAAAATTATCTGCAAGTTACATTTAAAATGTAGAATAATTATTAGAAATTATTAAAATGCTTAGAGTGACTCACAATGTATTATACTTTTAGTACTGCACTGGAATAATAATCAGATGGAATTTGCCTCCGACATATACATGTTTGCTATTTTCTTTCTAACATTCGCTTAAGGGAGTCCGGGACACATTTTCAAATAATTTTTATTTACTGAGTTAAAATTTCAAGATTTTTTTGATGGTTAACAATATCATTTGCAAATAAAATCACGTGATAAAACTTCTCATAATTTCTTAAAATAAATTTAAATTTAGATTTTATTAAAAAAGTGGGATATTTTAAAATCGTTATAACTCGAAATATTATTTCTAGAATTTAAAATTTTTTTGTATTTAAATAAACAGAAATCTATAAGTTTTAATTTAGATTCAGCATTTTAAAAAACATTAATTTAAGTAAAAATTAAAAATATTTAAAGTAAAAATGTGAAAAAAATTGACGTAACTTTTTTTTTAAATCATATTTTCATAAGTAAATATTTATTTTCAAATTTGCTGAATCAAAATTAAAGTAAAACAATTGAAAAAGACATGTTCCAAATTTGAACCATTTATCTTTAACAGTTGTTGGCTTATAACAATTTAAATACGAGAAAGAGTGAAAAAACCCATCATGAAGATAAACGCATTTTCGCAAAAAGTCGTTTTCATGACAACCATTGCTTGAAAGCTAGATTTTGAAAACAAACCGAAACTTAAAAATGAATATTTCCTGTTCCAATTAAAATATAAACATAATTTAAGTTTCATATTAAGCAGAAAGAAACAGAAAAATGTTTAATGTAATAAAAAAAATTAAGAAAATTTAAAGATTTTTGTGTCCTGGACCCCCTTAAAGCACATTTTTCAAATTTTAATCTGAAAATTGGAAAATTGTTATAGTTCTGTTCGATGCAAGACTGAATTTTTTTATAACAACTCGGCTTCATTATCAAAATATAGAAAAATACATTCCAAAAATATTTCTTTTTGGTTGATTTACTTCCAGATGTTAAAAGAAAAGTCTTTATTGAACTTCTGTTATAAGACATCATTATCTTTAAGAAAACGCGAATAAAATATTAATCGTTTATTTCCCATTTGTATAAATACAGTGTGAGCACGAAACTCTTCAGAAATCTGGCATCAAAGTCATCTTCCACCTCCCCCTCCCCTTTTTTTTTACATTTCCAACTTACGGAAGAAAGAAAAATAGCAAATTCTTATGAATTAAAAACTTCGAGATCGAAAGCGATGGATTAGTGGATAGCGAGATTACCGATGCTGTGGTAAATAGAACTGCAGATAACGCTGGTATCAGCTCAATTGAACGAGGACGTGGAGACGACAGAAGAAAAAGTGTCGCTGGAAAAATGCATAAATTTGACTGGAAATGTAATATCTGCGTTACAGAAATAAGATTGTGTTTCTGAAATCATTATTCTTCATTCGTATAAAATTCCCCAAAAAAATTTGCTGAGGAATGGCCAAAATATTTAAGCAAAAAGAAAAAAAAAATGACGATGATGTTTCGAAAATTACACAAGAAAAAACGTCTTCACTGTTTATTAGATTTTTTATTATAATTATTTTTTTTTTGTACGAGTAACATAGAAAATATCCATTAAAACGAGGTTTTTTTTTAATATTTAATTTTTTTAAATATTTAATCTCTTTTTCTAACGTAAATATCACTTGGCTACAAGTTAAATTATCAATAAAGGCACAGTTAAGAATATTGGAAGTACTTTTGATAATTCTTTCAGAAATCCGGAATTTTCTAAAATCCGGCTTAGTCTCGGTCCCCAATGATGCCGGATTTTCGAGGTTATACAGTATACACAATTTTAAATTTTTTTAATTTTTAAACGTGATTGTTGTCTTCTCCGCGGACATGGCATATCCCTTTTTTACTGATATTATCTAGTTTATCTGTCAATATAGGGTTATGTATTAGGTTATGTATTAATATAAGGTTATGCTGTACAGTGAAACTTGGATAATACGAATTTTTTACTCGGACCCTGGAATTTTGTATTAAAACAATGTAAAAAAATCGTGGATATTTTGAATTTTTCATTCGATTACCCTTCAAATTTTAGGTTAAAATTATTTTTGAGACTTTATTCAGCTAAGGTTCAAAATATTTTAACAGTTTATTTTTAAGGTCTTTCTAAGGAAAAAAATGTGATGGTTTGGAATGTCTTTATATGGGGATTTCCAGAGAATTTTCTTACCCAAGCAAAATTTTGTTTGGCAAAATCCTGTATGAGGACAATGTCAACGTGGACCAAAATGTGGCTGTGCGGTGCGAGGCAACTGATGCGGACATTATTGCTCAACGGTCGGAGAACAAAAAAAACTGAGGACTGACTATCGGGGGTGAAGAGAACAAGGATTTTTGTATCAATCGATAGGTTGGAATCATTTGCAATGACTCAAAGATTGCATTCAAAGAAGCATTCTCTGACTTTATTCTTAAAAGTGATGAATATAATTAAGCTAGTAAAAAATATTTGATTTAATGAAAAAAAAATCTAGCAGTATTCTTAGATGAAGTTTATGTATTAAATCTTTCATCGTGGATATAATATTTTTTCTTTTTATCTCTTCTTTTTGAGAAAATATATGGAATTCGAATTTTTGGAAACCTATTTTTGGAATAACCCAAATGAATCGTGCTGTTCTATTTTTTTTTTTTTTTTTTTTTTTTTTTTCTGTAAAAGATTGAAAAATAAGGAGATTGAATGAATAAGGAGGAAATCGATAATGAAGATTTTCAAAATTCAATCTTTTCCATTGAAAGAAACTGAAATGAAATCTCATTTTTTAATTTGAAAGGATTTAATTATAATTTACATTTTACATTTAACATTTTATCGATACGAATGTATTTTTGTAATTTCGATGGAAAATCTTGAATTTTAACATACTATATAATACGCTAGATAGTTAGCTATAGTTTTGCAACAAAACATTCCCTAAAGATTTCTCCAATTTTTTTGTGAAATAGGAAAGAGAAGAAAATTATTTGCAAGCTGCATTTAAAATATAGAATAATTCTTAGAAATCTTCAAACTCTCTAAACGCATTCAGGAACTCATTTTAGCATTTGAATGGCAGATAAAAGCTTTCAGTGCAGGAGTACGTCAATCACTTTTGTTTGTATTTCTTTGTGATAGGCCCTTGGCATAACTCAACGTAAAGAAAAGTGTGTTTTTACGCCAAATATTAGAAACAGTCATGGAAATGAGACGGTGATCATCGAAAAAATTTGGCTCATTTATATCGATGTATGTTATATATTTCGTAATTCATTATTATATACCTTTTTATGTAAAGCGTGGTTTTTTTTTTTTTAACTGACGCTGTTCAGAGCCATCTATAGCCCGTTATGGTGATGCTCTTATATTGTTAAGTTAACTTATTTAAATTTTAATATGTTTCTAATTTTTTTAATTAATTTATTTCGTGCTAAATTATTTTCTAAGTTATTTATTCGTGTGTTCAAATTTAATACTTTATTCCAACGCTTTAATGGATAACTTTTATCTAAATTTTTCCTCGCTAAAATTTTATTGATATATTAGCTAACCCGCCCGGCGTTGCTCGGGTCCGTCAAAAAACAGTACGAATGGCGAAAAAGCTCTGAAAATCACAATAAAAAATCGTTGCACGAATTTCGAATAAATTTCATCGAAAGGAGAAAATATATATATACGATATTGGGTTAGGAGATTGAAATAGGATGACTTTTATTAATGTATAAAAATCGTAGCAAATCGTCAAAAACACATTAAAAATCACATAAAAAATTCACGAAAAATTCGAAAATTGGTGTACGAAATCCGAATAAACTTTATTGAAAAGAGGGCAGAAAATTGAATTAAGTCAAAAATTGAATATAAAAAATTCGCAGCGGATGACAAAGAAACGTAAGTATCGCAAAAGTTTCAAAATTCACGAAAGTCAAAATTTACTATATTTGAATAAAAGTTTCGAATCTAATTCATTTGATGAATCTCAAGTCCTGAAACACGGACAAAACGCTAAAACATCGCGATAAAAAGCGGTTAAATAGCAAAAATCGCACAGGAAAAAAATTATTATATTAGGCTAAACGTTTGAAACCGAATTCCTTTTTCGTATTTAAAAAAATCACCACGAACTCTAAAAAAAAAAAAAAATAATAATAAATAAACTCTAAAATATTGCATTAAAAATCGTATTAAAAATCGCTACAGGGTAAAGGCAAGGCTAAGGGTTTGAAACCAAATTCGTATTAGGCTACACTGTAAAAACTAGTCGTTGGGGGACACCGTAATACTTACCCATCATGGATATACAAAACATAAAATATGAAAATAAAACATGTGATACATGCTAAGCATTGTATCATGTTAATTTATTCATAATTTAATTTACTTAGACTCTCTTAAATATAATTAATATAATCCCTTAAGCTAATATTACTTTTTGTTGCATTAAAATATCTCAATTTGGTAATTTTCTGTAAGCAAGTAAACACTATAGGTTTACAATGGAAGTCTATGGAAATTTGGCGAAATATTAGAGATACCGCCAATTTGGCTTCACATTTGGTGATTTATTTTGGTCGCCAAATTTGGCGATATATCGCCAACTTGGCGACAAACTTGGCGGCAGCACAGGAAGTCCCCTACGGTAACCCCCTTATAGGTATGGAGATGCATTAAATACTTGACATTTACGATAAGCCATTATTGGCATCTAATCTTATAGTTTGGCGATAGTTTTTTGGTTGGCGGGATAATCGTATAGAACCGAATTGCGTAAAAGAAACATCCCTATAACTCGAAAAATTATAATATTGACTAACAGTTTACTGCGTCGGATTAAAATATATCTTTGAATTGAAATTTGAATGAAATACAGGGTCATGAAAAAGCGAAGAGTGTGAAAAATAGAATTACAAATATCTCGACAACTAATTATCCGATCGAGTTCATTCATGATGCAAAATTTATGTTTTTTTATTGTCTTTTATATTCACTCCTTTAAATAAACAGTTTCGGAAATTTTTGTATACCTTTTATCAATGCAAAAACCCTTGACGGGTTAAAAGTTTCTGACGCAGCACTTTATCTTATGCTCTAAGAATTTTAAATATGGAACTTAAAAATACTGATATCAAATTTTGAGTGACGTTATGCTATTTCTTAAAAAATATATTTGTATTTATTTCACCATTTTATTTTTGTTTTATTTATAATCGCATGTGCAAAAGTTATGTTCAACATGAAAAGCTGCATAAAATTTTATTCGCTGTTGCTTTATCATTTACATCTCTCATAAATTCAAAATATGTGTTTTAAAAGATATGATATAAAATTTAAGTGACGCCTTGATGTGACTTTAAAAGGTTTGTTTTTTGAAATTCAATTTAAATTATTTTTGACTTGGTTAAAATATTTTTTTTACATCTACACAATACTTTTAATTTTCCAATTCACTGTTAAATATATCACTTTCATTGAATCTATACTATGCATTGAAATGTATTTATTTCAATAAATTGATTTATCTTTTGTGTCACGCTATTCAAAATTGTGAGTAAGATTTATGTAAATGGTTTATTTGCGTCAAACTATCCTTTTTCATACATTTCATGTAGTTTGGACACAATGACGCAAAGAAACCATTTACATAAATCTTACTCACAATTTTGAATAGCGTGACACAAAAGATAAATCAATTTATTGAAATAAATACATTTCAATGCATAGTATAGATTCAATGAAAGTGATATATTTAACAGTGAATTGGAAAATTAAAAGTATTGTGTAGATGTAAAAAAAATATTTTAACCAAGTCAAAAATAATTTAAATTGAATTTTAAAAAACAAACCTTTTAAAGTCACATCAAGGCGTCACTTAAATTTTATATCATATCTTTTAAAACACATATTTTGAATTTATGAGAGATGTAAATGATAAAGCAACAGCGAATAAAATTTTATGCAGCTTTTCATGTTGAACATAACTTTTGCACATGCGATTATAAATAAAACAAAAATAAAATGGTGAAATAAATACAAATATATTTTTTAAGAAATAGCATAACGTCTCTCAAAATTTGATATCGGTATTTTTAAGTTCCATATTTAAAATTCTTAGAGCATAAGATAAAGTGCTGCGTCAGAAACTTTTAACCCGTCAAGGGTTTTTGCATTGATATCATTACTTTTTTGAGGTTAGTGATAAAATGATTAAAAAAAAGATACTTATGGAATTTAATGCAGATTTAATTTTTACTATTTTATTACAATTTTCCTTATAGCAGTTTGTATATAAAAACAACTGGGTGAGTATAATCGCAGATCGCACAGAGGGTTTCATTTGATATTCCTTTAAAGACACTTTATCCTTAAATTAATAAATCCAAAATGTTAATTTATAATTATTAAATCCTTACATAGATGTAGCACCAATAGTTCCAATTTTCATGGGGCAGGGAACGCACTCTTTTAAACAAACCACCTTCCAATTGAAGTCATCAAAAACCAAGTTGAATAAGCCAGAGCCCGTTGTGTTGTTTGACAAACAGCAGTCTCATGTCCCCTCCTTCCCCCCTTTTTCAAAAATTTTCAGACCAGTACCTAAGAATGGAACCGAAATATTTTTTTCTCTTCAGAAATTACGATAAAAAAATAGTATGCAGTACTCATAAATTTACTTTAATGCTATATAGGGTGATTATTAAGTTAATTATAACGTTTGGAATCTGTTGCATTGATGTCCGAAAGGTAGTTTCTGAGTTATGGAAGCTGGACCCATAAGGCGCCATAGAGGGGCGAAGCCCGCTAGTGTCTATCATAATTATATCTGCCATGTAGAGTAATTGCGATATTTAATCAAAATAGCCCCCCCCCTCCTCATCCCCGGAAATATAACAAATACAAAATGTGTCTTTATAAACCTATCGTCAAATAGGTTTTTATTTCTTTTTCCCTAAAAAAAACATGATTTTTATATCCGTAACGTAAATAGCGGACGAAGCCCGCTAGTTCCTATCATAATATATATTTTTAATAATTTTATATAGTCTATAATAAAAATCAGACTTAAAATAGTCTAGTTCCATGAGTACTTGTAGTGTCAGTTACATGCTACGATTTTTGGATACCAGTATTTTAGAACGGGAAAATGTGACTTATTTTATCGGAGATATCTCATTAATTGAATAAGGTGAAGCAAACTTTTTGAAAAAAAGGTGGCCAACAAGCATGGCAGTTATCAGCTATGTGACTTTGTGCTAAAGTCCATTAATTTGATCTGCTTTAAAAAGATTACGGAAGATTGAATTATAGTAGAACCTGGATTAACCGAGCTTCGATTAATCGAGGTTTCTGTTAACCGAGCCGATAACAAAGTCTGATTTTTTTTTTCCTTTTGAATGAGCCTTAAAAATAACCACACTCTTTAGCTCACTGTCCGCGCTATACAGGCCCTTCTGCCCCCAAAAGCCCTCAACTCCAAAGAAACATTGGACCCTGAGAAGTCAATAGCGAACAATGCTTTGTTTCCAGTGGCTGTGTGAACTTTCGTAAATTTTTCAATTTGCATTTTAAAATTTACTACTGGTAGTTGATTTTCTTTTTAAATTTGTTAAGCTGTGAAACAGAACTTTACATATATTTACTTTTATTATTTAAAAAACGTTTTATATATTTTTTTAAAAGAGATGTTAAATTCGCAAGCACGGCGAGTTTTTACACACAGTTTCTATTAATCGAGATTTCCGATTCCGATTTACTAACAGTCCCAATTAGCTCGGATAATCGAGGCTGCTCTGTATAATTAAAAAATCAATGGCGATCTTACTGTAAACGGGTTTCCCTTTTACTGAGGGATTTCAAAACCGAATCAGCTGATGTTAGTTGCTGTTTCCCTGCTTGATTAAATAAGATTAGTTAAACATTTGAAAATTACCAAATATAAAAGGAACTAAGTCAACAGAGTCTTTGCTTTATGGTATTTTTTAACAACGCTATAAGAAAATGATTTTAAGTAAGAGATTTTAAATGTAACGTTTTAAATCTGACATAATTTTCACCAAACTTTCCTTTCTCTTTGTAACATTCAACTGAAAATATTTTTATTATTAGAAAGATAATATTATTATTTGCGCTACCTTAAAATTAGCAACTATAGTTAAAAATATCATCTCGAAATTTGAAATAAATCTCTCATATAAATATATTTTTTAATTTACACTGTTTTGCAATATGTTTTGCAATGTGTTTTGTAAACTGTTTTGGCCACTTTGGCCAATATGACGTAATTTCCTCCATTTACGACTTTTAACACATATCAATGAATTTATTATTTAAAAATTTTCTTTTTCTTTTAATATTCACGTGTAAATATAATTTTTATGACGTAATTTTCAATGTTTTCCTTCTTTTAATGCGTAATCATTTAATTCTAATTTGAAAATAATTGATTATTTTATAATTTTCTTTCATTTTAAGTAAGCATGTGTAAAAACAATTTTTATGACGTAATGTTTAATATTTTCCTGCTTTTAACACGTTATCATTTAATTCTAATTTAAAAGGATCTTTTTCTGTTTATAATAGTCACGCGTGAATAAATTTTTTATTTAAAGGATATATTATTCTTTGCGCTGTTTTAACATTTGGCAACAATTTAAAAGAACCTTTTCTAAAATATGTAAAAAATATCTCTGGAAATTCCGAAAATTTTAATTTAAAATTGAAATAAACCGTCAAAAAATTAGGCAAGAATAATAAATGCACTCTGCAAACTTCTATTTTCTATTGAATGATTAAATTGAATGAAAATGATTAAATTCCCATGTATATTTTTTTTTCCTATGAGACTTTTTTAATGAGACAATTTTATCCAGATTTAACATTAAATATCTCTTAAAATAATTCTTCGATTTAAAAACTGTCTACTTCAACATTTTTATCAAACATTTCTCTATAATACTACGCAATTGCGTCAAAAGATGGCGACACCAGAATTCTGATATGCTTATTATGTAAACTGTAAATATTGCAAAGAATTGTCTCGGGGTTATCAAACTTCATTGATATTTATAAATAAAACATTTCAACTAAATTATTTATTATAAAAGAATTATTACATCACAATAGCTTTTATGCAAGGAAAATAATAATTATAATAATAATAATATTATGGATGTCAGTGATTATATATTGATTGACCGTCATAATAATATAAAATGATATTATAAAAAGAAGAGCTGAAATGAATTATTTTTTTACGTTTCTGATCGTGTGATTTATATTCAAATAATAATTATTAATGTATATTTTTTGTAAAGTGATTGAAATTAAATATATTTATAAAATTTATGGTAATATTTTTATTGTTGAAAAATAGCCAAGAAATAATCATCATCAAATTGGCGTCATTATAATTGTAATTTTATTTAACTTAATAGCAATTAAAAAAATTACAAAGGAACTGAGAATAATGGTCAACTAGCAGACTTAAAAAAAAAAAAACATTCACATGTGAAAACATGTACCAGGGAGTATCGAACTGCCTATCTTAAGGTCAGTAAACGATGGCCCTTAGCCACTCAGCCAGTGGGAAGACAAAATTTTTTTCCCCAAAAGTGGTTAAAAAGAAAGCGTGTGTATGAATACAGTGTCATGCATTTTCGGTGAAATTTCCATAGAATGGCGAAGAAATATAGTCCGATTTTTCATGCGCATTATAAAACGAACAAGAGTCTTGCTGGAAACAAGTAAATTGTTATTTGGTTCATCTGAAACATATTTATTTGATTTTTAAAAAATCGCCCGTGTCATTTTCGAGAGAAAAAAAAATCGAATTATTTAACGAACGAGAGTTTTCCCAGAAAAAAGAAAAGTGTTATTCACCTCGCCTTAATCCCATTTATATTATGTATCAATTTAAAAATAATCGTTAGAACCGTTTTCGAGATTTTCAAATTAGGAACTTCCTCGATATTATACCAATGTTTTCACTTTAAAAATGGCTATTTAGATCTCAAATATATACTGCACGTAGAAATGCAAAAATTTCAGTATACGATTAGACTGCAGATATAAGACTGTTCTAGAAAATTCAGAACAATAAGACATATATCTGCTGAGTTATTAAAAGGCGGCTTTTCGCGTTTTCTTTGATGTCGAGTTAGCTGTATATATGAGTTCCGCCATCTACGAATTCGATGATACGATACGATACTATTTTAACGATACGATACGATACGATTTTAGGCTTAAGGCTGCGTCACTCGAAATACTACCGTCTTCCATGATCAGAAAGAATATTTCGAGAGTCCGAAAAAAATAGTTCCCGATAATCGAGATTACTGATATTCAATAGGCTTCTTCCCATTGTTACTTCCTAAGTACACACCGAATTTCAAGTCTCTATCTCAATTTGTTTGGGAGATAGAGCTTTTACAGACACATACAGACGGACGGCAAAATTTTTTTCTAAAAATATGTTTTTCGGAATCTCCAGTGTCTGAAACGTGTAAATCCGTCAAAAATATTTTTTCGATTTTTAAACGATTACAAAGGATAAGTATGGATAAGTAAAAAAAACTGTAAATTTATGAGCCTTTGCTGTTCAATTTTCACGGCAACAGCCTTATTTGATGAAAAACGGTCTGATCCACTAAAAAAATAAGGTACTACCTCATACATTTTCCTCCGCTAGGGTGTAACCCTTCGTTTTAGTCGTGTTTCGAAAAATAATGTCAGTTAACCGCGACCGTAACATATTTTTTAACCCGCCAAAAAAAAAAAAAAAAAAAAAAAAAAAAAAAGATTCTGTGATGATTATCTAACGTGCTACGTGCTACGGAACAGTAAGTAAAGTGTTCTTGTGTTTTGAAGTGCATTATATCTTTACCCCGTAAAATTAAGGGCTGCACAAAATGATGGGCATGGATTTTTTTTTACAGGGTATGAGTGGAATCTCTGCTGCTGGCCTCTGTCCGTAATTTTACGGGGATATCTTTAGATACTTAGTAAATTAAGGGCAATCCACATATTCTTACAGTTCTAGACCATCTGTTACGTCAACGGTAAAATAAAAAAAACATCAAATACGGTACGACTCCATACATTTTACTCCGCTAGTGCGTACACGTTGGCACAAAATGATGCGCACGGATTGTTTTTTTTTTTGTTTTTTTTTTTTACGGGGTATGACTGGAATCGCTGCTGCGTCCTCTGCCCGTAAATATTTTAACAGTGTAGAAGTTTGAAACAGAAGTCCTTTTAAAAATGTCAAAAAATCATTGTGAAACCTGAAAAATCGCATTAAAAATCGCAAAATATTAAAAAATCACTAGGGTAAAAATTTATTATTAAGGGATAAAACATTTCAATCGAACAATTTACTGTATTAGGCAAAAATATTGAAATCGAAATCAGTTTCTGAATGTCAAAAAATCGACACTGAACTCGAAGAATGGCTAAAATCATATTAAAAATTGCATTAGAAATAGTTAAATTTTTTAAAGTCACTGCTGTAAAAATTTAATATTAAAGGGGAAAACATTGTAATAGGATTCATGAATAACAAAAAATGGACGCGGAACGCCAAAAATCGCTAAGAATAACTAAAAAGCACAGTGAATATCGCATTAAAAATTGGTAAAATTCAAAAGGCGCAGAGGACAAAATGTGCCATACTAGGTTAAAAGTTAGAAAAAAAAATCCTTTTACCAATGTTAAAAAATTGCTGCGGAACTCGAAAAATCATCAAAAATCACATTAAAAATCATTAAAAATCAAAAATCGTGGAAGATAAAATTTACTATAATAGGATAAAAAATTTATACCAAATTCCTTTTCCGAATGTCACAAAATCGCCGTGGGACTTGAAAAAACGCTAAAAATCACATTGAAAAATGCATTAAAAGTCCACTGAATGTTCAAAAATAGCAGTGGACAAAATTTACTATAATAGGGTAAAATATTGTAATCTAAATTTTTTTGTTAATTACAAAAATTCGACTCAAAACACTGTAATCGGAAATCTTTCAAGAAAGACAAAAAATAGACGTGGAACGAAAAAAAAACTAAAAAAAAACCTCGCTAAAAATCGCCTTAAAATTCGCTAAAAATCGTTGATAGCAAAATTTAGTATATTATACTAAAAGTTTGAAAAAAAATTCTTTTTCGAAGGTGAAATAATCGCCGCTGAACTAGAAAAAATTCCCAAAAATCGCATTGAAAAATGCATTAAGAATTAATTAAAATTTAAAAATAGCACCGGACAAAATTTACATAGATAATAGTGTAAACTGAATTTTTTCATAAATATCAAAATATCGACGCAAAGTGAAATAAATCTAAAAAAATTGCTAAATATCGCACTAAAAATCGTTAAAATTAAAAATTCGTAGAGAACAAAATCTACTACATTAAAATAAAATATTGAAACCGAATTCATATTACCAATTTCAAAAAATCGCTAAAAATCGCATTGAAAATCGCATTAAAAATCGCTAAATATTAAATAATAGCAGGGGTCAAAATTTACTATAATAGGGTAAGACACTGTAATCGGAAATCTTTTATGAACTACGAAAAATCAACACGGAACGTAAAAAATGTCGAAAAATCGCATTAAAAATAGCTAGATTGTAAAATTTACAATATTAGGCTAGAAGTTTGAAACCAAATTCCTTATCCGAATGACAGAAAAACGTCGTGGGACTCGTAAAAGCGCTAAATGTCGCATTGAAAAATGCACTAAAATTGTTAAATATTTTAATATCGACAGGAGTTAAAATTTACTCTAAGGGGGTAAAACATTGTAATTGGAAAGATTTCATAAATGACAAAAGATCGACGCGAAACGTAAAAAATAACGAAAAATCGCTAAAAATCGCATTAGAAATTGCTAAAATTCAAAACTCGTAGATGGCAAAATTTACTATATTAGGCTAAAGGTTTGAAACCAAATTCCTTTTCCGAATGTCAAAAAATCGCCGTAGGACTCAAAAAACCACTAAAAACCCGATTGAAAAATGCATTAAAATTCGCTAAATATAAAAACTCTGATACTCCGTTTTAATTGGATGGCTTCACGTAATCTTGTCAAAGTCGCACAATAGCGACCACTTTTCTAAAAGTTTTCCCATTTCAACCATTCTGACGCCTTTCCGAACTTACGAGTAGATTTAATGATTACGCGGGAAAATCATCGGTCTATTGTTAATAAATAATTTTTTTTTTTTTTTACCTTTGTAACCTTTTTTTTTTAACTATTTGGAAAAATGGTTATTGTTCTGTGTCAGGGTAGGAAATCAAAAACAGATCTGAAGAGTTTTATTGGTTGAATCCGCATTTTATTCGTTTTCTGATTGGTCTATACAGTAATCTGTATTTCCCTTTACTTTCAACAGAGATGGATACTTCTATTGCCACTATAGCAAAATAGTTATAAAAACTACAAAAAAAAAAAAAAAAATAATAACTCAGAAACAAATTGAGATACAGCTTTGAAACAAATTGCATTTAAAAGTGCATTTTTTTCTCTATACGTAAAAAGCAATATTTGGGATGTTTAGAAGTTTAAGAATGAAATTTCATTTAAAATTGGACGATGGAAAAGCCTTTTCCCGAACAGCCAATGAAATACTTGGATAATACGTAAGTTTCAGGTGGATAATGCGTAAATTTCAGGAAATCTGACGAGTCGCAGGCGATTTTTGTCGCTTGCAATTTTTACGTGTAATAACACTATTAATGTTTAATTCATGGCGTACGTAGTGTATGCTCAACTCCGTGTGATTTTTTATGTCGTAAATTTTAGTCTTTGAAAAAATCATTTTCCAAATGGTCGTTGTAATTTGTTAAATTGTTTTTTTTTATATTACTTATCTATGTATCATTATTATTATTATTTTTTTTTTTTGGATCAATATCCTCGTACAAATTAATTACCAACTTTCGCTATTAAGGCTCACTCTTAAATAAATTTGCAAGAATGCTTCCATTTTTAGAAAATTCCATCAAACCAGCCTATTGTTTATTAACCAATCTGGTAATTCAGGAAAGCGTATAATTTAAGAATAATCCCGGTAACACGGTTAAAAAGGGTCTCTCGTGATTCGGAAAATATAATGTTGTAATTTCTCTAACGAATCTCTGTGAAGAGGCACGTTCTTTTTAGTTACAATATAGTTTTGAGGCTGAACATGAATGTTTTTGATGTGTTCGTAATATTCTAATTAAGTTTATATAATGCTCTGAAAGAAATCTGAATTGTCATTTCAAGGAATTTCTTTTCGTACCGGACATTTTTAAGTTTCGCTCCTCAGTATTATAGATTTTGACTTCTTTACTGATATGCCGGGAGGCTGCTGAACAAACCGTCACCTCATCGAGTTGTCGGGTGAACTTCCAGGATTAGTTAAAATTCGATTCACATATTAAAATGCAACTGGGCTGCCAAGTCATACATTGGTGGAAAGAACCTGCAAACCCGATTTTAGTGGTTGACTAGGTTTACCACTGTGTTTTTCTGCTCCCAGACCTCCATGTTTTCATACTTTTGGGTGCAGGAAAACGCAATGGTAAACCTACCGATCAGCCAATAAAATCGGGTCTGCAGGTGATTTCCACTAAGGTATGACTTGGCAGACCAGTTGCATTTTAATATGCTAATCGAGTTCTGTCTAATCCTGAAATTCCAGGCGTCCACTCGATTAGGTGATAGTCTGTGCAGCCGCGAGAATGAAATAAACTTATAATTGTTAATATTCTTGTAGAAAGAGAATATGGGGTCAATATTATGCGCATTGACTACTTCTTGTCTAATGTTGGCAAAATTGGCATAAAATACTGGACCAGCATTTGGGGATGCTTACAATTTGCGTCAATGTTGCTGCAATATTGGTAATAAATAAAAAATATTTCACCGTTTTATTTCAAACCTTTCCAATGTAGAGTCAATATTTCTACACTATTGGCGTTTCAATGCAATATATCCAATATCAAACCAATATTTGTGCGATGATCTCATTTCTTTGCAAATAATTCCAATGTAAAACCAACATTTAATCAATACTCAAATATTATTGAAAATGCTTCTGAATAACTGGCGTAGCATTGGGATTCAATTTAACCAACATAACCCATTCTGATTTGATACTAATAACAATATTAAATAAATTATTCATTATATGAGCCCAAATTAAATATAAACTTTCGCTGTTAATGCTCGCTTCTAAATCAATTTCGAAGAATGCCTCTATTTTCTGAAAATTCCATTCGAACAAGCTATTTTTTCAATTAACTAATCTTGTCTTCGGTAATTCAGCAAAGCGTAATTTAAGATGACCTCATTATCACGGTTAAGAAGCCTATTTTCTTCTGCAAATATTGTGTTGTAATTTCGCTGGAAGACACGTTCTTTTTAATCACAACATCGTTAATTTTTGAGGCTGAAAATAAATGTTCTTGATGTATCCGTAATTTCCTAATTAAGTTTTCTTAAAACGCTGAAAGGAATCTGGATTTTTATTTCGAGCACTTTTTTCTTTTTACCCATACATTTTAAAGTTTTTTTCTTAGTATATACAGTGGTGGCGAAAATTGTGGACATTTTTTGAAATTTTCATGTTTTATAACTTTGTGTGCTTATAGAGTATATTAATTTTCACCCAAATATAAATGTTTAAACATCAAATCCAAGGAAATTTAATGTAGAATTTAATTAAAAAAACATAATTAAAACATCTGCATTACAAAAATGTTACACTTACTCTAGTCTAAAATACAAACACAATTAGTCTTGAATGCTGAAGTGTATTGTAATAAAAGCTTCCTAGCCAATCACAATGACTGTTCTGAGAACCAATCAAATGTCAGTAACTAAACTGTAATTTAAGTATTGCACGGCAGCGCAATACTTATTTATTTCCAGTGTCACTTCTCAATGTTAATTTAACATGGAAAAGCCTATAGAGATCATAACTTTTTCATTTTTTCTTCTCACCTTTTTGTCCCTGATGCCACTCATTTTTTATTCTTTACTAATTCTAATGCTATTATAAATTTAAAGTGTAAAAACGTTTGCCTGACGTCAGGTTCAAAACGAATGGTGAAATACCTTTGCATATGGGTGAATTATAACCCAAAGAGAAACATGGGCCAATTTGTTTTTACATTGTTCAAATATTTTTCTTAATAATTCCAATTTTCGCTTTTTTCATTGAAAATCAACGGACATTTTTTATAAAAAATGTAACATTTTTACTTCATTGTTGCAAAAATTTCAAAAGCCGTAATAATAATTTATTTCTTTTTAGTTGAAAGATTTTCACGTGAAATATTAAATTGAGATAGTTTTTTTTTTTTTTTTTCAAAAATTAAAAAGGTGAATATGGCGTCATCTATAATCATAAGGAAAGAAGTTTGTGTGCGAGTGAGTGTGTCGACGGTATTCTGAAGAGACCACTGCACGTAGAGCTACAAAATTTGGGGAAAAGGTACGACTATATATGAAGTTTTGCACCTCGAAGCCCGATTTTCGATTTTTTGATTAGATTTTTTTTATTTAATTTTTTATGCGATTTTTAGCACTTTTTTAAATTTTGAGGCGATTTTTCCATATAAGTGAGAAGAATATGGTTTCTTTCTTTTAACCCAATATAGTAAATTTTGTTCTCTTTTCAAAAAAGTTTATTCGGAATTCGTGCAGCGATTTTTTGAATTTTTAGCGAATTTTTTATGCAATTATTGAACAGCATTTAATGCATTTCTATACCTATAAGGAGGTTACCGTAGAGGGACACAGTTCTGTCACCAAATGCCGCAAAGTTTGTCGCCAACTTGGCGATATATCGCCAAATTTGGCGACGAAAATGAGTCGCCAAAAGTGACTCCAACTTGGCGATATCTCTAATATTTCGCCAAATTCCCATAGACTTCCATTGTAAACTAATATGGATTACTTGCTTACAGAAAATCAACAAATTGAAATATTTTAAAGCAACAAAAACTAATATTAACCTAAGGGATTATATTAATTATATTTAAGGGAATCCAAGTAAAGTAAATTGTGAATAAAAGTAACATGATACAATGCTTAGCATGCTTTCCCAAACATAAATTTTAAGAGAGACCGCAGGTCAAAGAAATTAGATTTGAAACTTTTATCAAATTATAGTAATTTTTGACTTTCGTGATTTTTTAACTTTTTGTGATATTTAATTCGATTTTTACGTTTTTTCGCGATCTGCTGCAATTTTTTGACATTCCATTTTTGTCGTATAATACTAAAATAATTTCTACCTTCATTTCAATAAAGTTTATTCGGATTCCGTATAACAATTTTCGAATTTTTCGGGTATTTTGTATGTGATTTTTAGTGTATTTTATCGATTTCCTACCATTTTTCCACATTAGTGAAAGACGTTGATAGAAGTTGAATCAACTTTCAATCTTCGAACACAATACAATAAACCCTCGATTTAACGGACTAATTGGAACTAAGATGTGTCCGTTAAATCGCAAAGTACTATTTATAATATTATTTTGTTATAATTATAGTACATATATATATTATTACGTACTTGTAATTACATATACACTGCTCAAAACAATTAAAGGATATTGCAGTTTTAGGTGGATTTTGTATCTGGTAAACTGTTTAGCTGATTGATACATGGTCGACAGACATAGTAGGTTATATGAGAATAAATTACACATGTTTGGCAGAAAAAAATGCATTTTATTGCGCATTTGTGTACTAAAGGAAAAAAACACAATTTGTGCATATGAGAAAAAAAGAATAAGAAAAGGTGTTTTCTTCAAAGAAAATCATTTTCAGTAGGGGTATGGTTTCCACGGGCGGCCAGCAACGTTGAACACCTTTGAGGCATGGACTCAATGAGGCTATTAATGACGAGTTGGGGTATTCTGCCCCACTCTTCCAGAAGAGCTCTTTCCAGTTCTTGGAGAGTTTGTGGGGGTTGTTGGCGGCCAGAAACTCGTCTTCCTAGAGCGTCCCAAACGTGCTCGATTGGATTCATGTCTGGAGAACACGCTGGCCATTCCATTCGAACGATTCCTTCCTCGAAAAGGAAATCCTCCACCAGGTTTGCACGATGTGGCCTGCAGTTATCGTCCATTAAAATGAAGTTATCTCCGATTGCTGCAGCGTAAGGGACTACAATAGGTCTGAGGATCTCATCCCTATATCGGCGACCAGTCAGAGCTCCATCTCGAATGATGTAGAGGTCAGTGCGCCCGTCAATGGAGATGCCACCATACACCAACACTCCTCCACCGCCAAATCTGACACTTTCGTGCACGAACGCAGGATTATTCCTACTACCACGGTCCCTCCAGATGAAAATACGCCTATTATCCGGATGCACAGAAAAACGGGACTCGTCAGAAAACAGAATATTGCTCCATTCATTTCTCCTCCAGTTGACATGCTCGGTTGCCCACTCCCTGCGGTCGCGACGATGCCTTGATGTTAATCTAACACATACCATCAGTCGGCGAGCATACAGACCTACAGCATGGAGCCGGTTTCGGACAGTCTGAGTTGAAATCGTGGTGCCTGTAGCCGAGCGAAAGTGTTGTTGGAGAAGAGTAGCGTTCATGGTTCGGTGTCTCCGAACTGTTAACGCTAAATACCGATCTTCATTGGGCGTTGTTGCCCGTCTACGACCTTGCCCTGGTTTTCGGCCTGCACATCCACTCTCCAAAAAACGGTTCCAGATCCTGGAAATGACACTTTGTGACACTCCAATGGCTTGCGCTACTTCGGCTTGAGTTTGGCCCCCTTCTAACCTACCAACAATTCTCAAAGCTTCTGAATCTGTCAAATGACTTCGCTGAGACATCGTACTCATCGAAACAAAGCAATCACTGAATGCCGCTCATCCTTGTCTTCATTCTCTTTTATCCAGTTGAAAGTCAAATTTCATTCGCTGCCGCTGAAGCGACGTTTTTGACGTCGAACTCAAAATTTGCATACTCCACAGTTTGAAAACCAGAAAAATTTGCATTTGTGATTCTCTTCTTCTATTTTCGGCAAAAAAATTTCGTTTATATCTTTATTTTATATAAAACTTCAAATATCCTTTAATTGTTTTGAGCAGTGTATTATTACAGTGCAAATTATATATATATATATAATATATATATACAATATATACAGTGTATATACATGTATTGTATATATACAATATATGTATATACATAAATATATATTGTATATACATATATACTACTGTATATGTATATATAAACACAATACATTACTTTTAATAATACAATATTGGTAATGAAATATAAACGAATTAACACATATGCAACTTTTATGCATGCATAGAACGAAAAGCATATCACATGGCCGCATAGGTCGCCAGCATCATTGCGCATGCTTAGAACGAAAACCACGCTGCAGTGAGAATCAAAGAGCGCGCTTTCGGCGTTTCATGTTCTTTCCCTTTTTTTAAGGTTTCGTTCATTTGATCACGACACATTGTGTCGCCACAGATATAATAAATATTCTTTTATTTTACCGAGAAATCGCTTTTTAAAAATAGTAAAAAGAAATGTTTTGTCGTTGTTCATTGCTTGATTTTTTACATATAAAAGCTTAAAAGAGGGTTGCGTGTTGATTCTCAAGTAGGGGAGGGGGAGGGAGGCTGTAATACTTTTTTTTTTTTCGAAGCGTGTTTCATCGTTTTAGAAGCTGTTTTATCATGGAGGCTTCCAGTAAATAATAGTGATAAATAAATATTTGACATTTGTCAAATATAAAAATTTGAAATACGGGCGCTGAATTTCAGGTTAGGGAGAGGGGAATAATTTTTAATTAACGATTTTGATTTGTTAATTTAAGGATAAAGTGTTTTAAAAGGGATATTAAACGAAACCCTCTGTGCGATCTGCGATCACACTTACCCACTTGTTTTACTTTAATTTTTGTTTAATTTTTAATTTTTAATTTTTTAATTTTTTTTTTATAAATTAGTCCGTTGAATCCGAAGTCCGTTGAACCGAGGTCCGTTAAATCGAGGTTTTACTGTATATTGTTTTTTTCTCTTTTCGAAATTTGTGCAGCGATTTAAATCTTTTTCGCGATATCTTATTGTGATTTTCAGAACTTTTTCGCAATTCGTGCTGTTTTTTTTACGCAATTATATAAATACGTTGCACCTATAGTCGTCGTCTGGCCCGTCCGTCTGTCTGTCTGTCCGTCTGTCTGCATATAACAGTGCAAAAACTACGCAACCGAATGGTTTGAAATTTAATATATATAATTTTGTCGAAGATATATATAATTTTGTGTCAGAATTTTGTCGAGTCATGTCAAACTTTATGAAAATCGAATCAAAACTTAAAAAGATATTAATAAAAGTTGTCTCCATTCTATCAAATCCTATCATACGTAATTAATTCAATGATATCCTATGATAAGTAATGATTCTACGTTGCCATGGTGATTACATTCTATTTAGGATGGAATCGTATTATTTCCGTATTACTGAATTTAATGTATAAAATCGTCATAAATTTTGTATTCATGCATTTTTGCATATCAGTGCTACAGGTATTGCACCAAGATCTGAATATATATAAAACTAGTTATAGTATGAGCGCACCTCATTTGCCACGTCTGGCGGACAATTTCCGACATATTTATATCAGTATTGTGAGTAATTTTACAACATTTTTTAAAAAAAGTGATAAGAATATGAGTCGTATAAATGAGAGGCGTATAAGAGAGAGGCGCAAAAGTGAGACCTCACTTTAATAACATTCTAAGTATTGCAGACTATAAAAAATTAAATCAGATGCATTCAAGCTGAATAATCATTTTTTTAAAATTCTTTGCATAAAATGAATAAAAATTGGCTATTTAATTACTCAGTATTTGGCCGAAATACATTCAATCACCTCGAATGATATGCTGCTGAGGTGATTTGGTCGTAAGATGTAATATGTAGAATATTCTGTTGTGCCATATTTTAATTAAATTTATGAGCAGATGCATATGCATTGCATTATAACAGATAACGCTAATAGAAAATACAAATACGAGATTGGACGCTATGACTATAATTATCACACTTACATGTTTAATACTACACTATAATTATCACAAATACATGTAGTATTCTAGTCATTTAAGCTATTAAGAGTTTTCAATAGCTTTTAAATAATAAGCAATCTGTTTTACACGATAATTGATTTTAATAACGAATATCCTGCAGCTAGGTTGATTCACACTGCTCATTAAGAAAATTTAGATAAAAGATTACACAACAAAATGCTCATTTTATGATCTCAAAATTAATATATATATATAATGTATGCTTTACAATTAGTAACAAATTCTTAAGGATGTTTCTTAACTTATATTTCGATTATTTTATTCATTATAAAAACAATGAATTCCAACCCGGGCTTCTCGTGTTACAGAATATTGGTGAAAACAATACATACGAGGGTGTATCAATAAGTTTTTGCCCTCACATAGAAATAATTGAGTGATTTTATGAAATTGCTAAATTTTATGAGTCCTTTTCTATACCATCAGTGTGTACAGTAACACATTTGTGCAATCGGTATTTCAATGAGAGCGGGGAGGATGTATTCCAGGAGGTGCATAGCCCTCCCCTCCCAAATTTACCCTCCGGGGGCACTTTTCTAAATTTTGTGGACATAATTCATGCCTCCCCGGGGGGGGGGGGTCTACCCCTCGGAATTGTGCTAACACTCTAAAGCGAAAGCTGAGTTCCCGAGGCAGTCATCGCTTTCATCGTTCTCCCGCGGGGGCAAATTTTGGGGGAAGGGCTCGGGCGGTGCATAGCATGAATAAATGGTCACAGGACTTTCCAACAATATGTCACATTGGGTCTACTATCGCGCCGCGCCTCCTGGAATACAACCCCCCCTCTCTCTTTGAAATATAGTTTGCAGAAATGTGTTACTGTGCACGGTGACTATATAGAAAAGGACTAATACAATGTAGCAATTTCCTAAATTTCACTCAATTATTTCTATGTGAGGGTACAAACTTATTCATACACCCTCGTATAATTGAAAACTCTAATATATTTTTCACATTTGATATATATATATATAACTAGCAGCCTTCGCCCGCTTCGCTGGTCTGTTTTTCTAAACAAAACATGAATCAAACGAAATATATCTGTGAATTTGATCATTCGTTTGAAAGCAATATGGACATTAACCTGGCATACCGATCCGAATTGCTACAAACGATATGGACGTCATTATACTATTGTATTTTCTATTGAGACAGACAAAATTTGAGCTGCTAAGGACCAACTTCTTTAGTTGATCCTTTACTGTGGGATTTGGTAAAGTACGATAGAACAATATGTAATACACTTATACCCTTCCTCTGAAAATTTATCAATGCAATTCTCATCAGATTCCGTCCAATAGAACCTATGAAAAAGGCTAATCTTTTATAATTGGGCTCACCTCATTCTAGAACTTTCATCCAAAATCTTATAACCAAACAACCTAGAACGATATGTGTTTTATACTAAAATATTCCCTGAAAAATTAACTAACTGAGCAAGTTCCACCAAAATCCACTTAGCAGAATCTTTTAAACTGGCAAACGTACCAAAACGTTCCCTAAAAATTATCTAATTAACAGTTTGTCTTACCAAAATCCACCCAGCAGAACCTTTAAAAAGCCAATCTTTCATAATCGTGTTCTTCTGATTTTGAATTTCCCCCCATAATTATTTAACTAAGCAACGTAGAACAATATGACGTACTAATTTTTTTTTTCTGAAAAATTATCTAACAATGTAAGTCCCATAAAAAATCCATTCAGGAGAACTCAGGTTGTAAACGGCCCAAACGAAATTTCTCTTTGCATTTCATACATATTATAGATAGTTAAATTTAAATATATCTTCCATAATCGCGTTAACCAGATTATAGAACTCTCAGGGATGTAGGGGTAGGTCTACTTTATATACCCACTGTATTTTTTAAGAAACCCTGCACACCTTTATAGAATATATATTCTCTAGTATATACACATTGCATATAGCTTACATCCTTTTATAGTAATTTACTACACCACAGAGAATTTTCTGGCATAGCATCAAAATCCATTTAGTCGAACTTTACATTAAAGGTAATCTTTCATAATCGGGTTCACCTAATTTTAAAAGTCCCGTACTTATCACTAATTCAAAGTAGAACTATTTTTTTTTACATTAAAATACTTCTAAAACAAATTCCCTAACTAACAGTGTACGTTCTAAAAAATTATGTTCAGTAGAACCAGAGTTATAGTCAATCAGATTGAAATAAGAATTTGCGTTTTGTAAATATAGTAGATGATGATGAGTAAAATTGTAAGTATTGGTATTTGCGATTTATAAAATGCTATTGGCGAGATTTATGAACGGCTAACATAAAAGTATCCATTTTTTTTTTTTTTTTATCCATAGGAGCAAATGACAAATTGCAAAATATTTTTCTATTTAAACCTTTAAATATGAACACATTTTTAAACAGTACAAACATTGCTTTCATACTTAAACTAAATATTTCCGTTTTATAATATTTATTTCTTATTAAACTCTTTTTCTTTGTATTTTAAATAAAATCAGTAACTGTTTTGGTATTTTTCCGTTATACCAGCACCGTTGTCGCCAAGCATAATAATTAGCGCAAAATGAAATGAAACATTTGAAAAAAAATAATTTTGTTGATACAAAAATGAGCGTTTAAAATATATAACATTTGAAAATTACAGACTTTCACCAACTATTTTTTTAAATCAATACTTAAAATAAAATAAAAAATAAATATTTTACAATAAAATAATAACATAAAGTCAATTTAATCTGCAGGTCTCGAATTGAAAATGTCTTTCAGGTTATCATTGTAGCGTGGCGTACGTAATAAACACATCTGTCATTGCAGTAAACATTTTATTTTTTGAATGAAGACGTTCAGCGTTTTTTAATAAAACATTTTTATAGGTATAATTCCTAAGTTCTGAAATAATTTTATTACACCTTCCTCGTCACCAAGTAACTGCCAAATCGTAAAATCCATGTCAGTGTCAGTAATAAATGCAAGTTATAATTTAAAAATAACTATTTTCTATTAAAAAAATAATAAATTAAAAAGTTTTACGAAATTACAATGGAATAATACTCATAAAAAATATTCACGTTCAATAAATAGCAAATGTTAATGTTTGGCACGATTTGCAATAAAAATCGTTTGCACGCTAAGGATAGAAATAAATGGCGCGATACCATACATTTTGGTATAGTGTTGATAGAACGAAAAAGTACTACAGTTTTTATTATTATTATTATTATCATTTAGTTTTAGTTTTTGAGGCGTTTATAATTTTTTTCCTAAATGACATTTATTTTAAATATTTAAGCAAAAGAAATGATTAAAAAATTATTCAATTTGAATTTCTTCCCTTGCTATAGAAACAGAAAGAAGAGAATGAGTTTTTAGAAATTATCACTTGAAAATTTGAGGATTTGGCGCCAAAGATAGTGCCAAATTAGAAAAATATGAAATATCTCATGAACTATTAGACTTAAAATAATTTGGTTAGTACCATTCGATTCAGCATACAAAAATACACTAAAATATGTTATCAGTTGAAAAATAACTATAAAATCAGATTTTTAAGGAATTTTTTAAAAGTTCGTTCTATTTTTTACTCCCCTTAGGGGTGTAATTTTAGAAAATCCTTTCTTAGCGGCACTCAATGTTATAAGAGGTATTTTTACCCCGAATTTCAAGATTTTAGGTTCAGTAGTTTGGGCTGCGCGTTGATTAATACAAAATCCAGACTTTCTTTTATATATATAGATATATATATATATATATTGAAAAATTTCACTAACAATAACAGCAATCATTGTTAAATGGATGATAGCAATTATGTATTCAAATAAAGTTTTGAAATTTATTAAAAGCGATACCTTCGTATTGATTTCTTATCAGGAATTAACAGTCGAAGAAATCGCCAACGATCTCTAACCTTTTAGTTCTGAATATTTCAATGTTTTAAACGTAGCAGATTACCTGTCTTAAATTTGCGTTTTATTTATATTTTATTATTTTATTTATGGATTGATAAAGCTTTATTTTATTATTCAACATAAGTCGGAAACAAATGCTGAACTATTTAATTTATATTAATTTAAGTGCAGTCAGATTTATCTTTTGTAATCCCAGTCTGCAAGCAACAGAGGGAGATTTAAAAAATCATGCTTAAAAATTATTTTAAAAACTATAACAAATTAGTAAATTGGGATAAAGTTTTTAAACAAACTGCGACACAGTTTTCAAACAAATTTCATTTGAAAATAGATTTTTTTCCCTCTTCGACGGAGTTAAAAGTAAAAATGTGCGATATTTAGAAGTTTAAAAAGCAGCAGTAAAAATGAAATTTAATCGTCTGCTGTTGCCATCGTCAAAATGACTTCAGCATTACGTACGGACACGTTTTTCCTTTATAATATGGATTGAGAGATAATATAGAAAATTCTAGCAAACAGATATCGGGATATTTATATACTAACTTTTTATATCACTACTGAGAGTAATTTTACAAAAAAATCTTTTAAAGAAAAGTGATAGACATATACAAGTTTAATGAGTCTTTTATGTCGCTGTCCACTTATATGCATTTATAGGAAATACAGTCAAAATTCGCAATTGCATGCATTTGCAAGTAATCCAATCTCCACTTTTTACAAACTTAAATCAATCTTATTGAAAAAATGTTCAGAAATGAACAAGATAACAATCTCTTAATAATATCATATGTCTCAAACACGGTTAGAAAAAAAGTTTCAAGTATTTCTAGGAGAAAAATGATGTATTTCTAATATTTCTGATAATCTGTATAATTTCATACATTACAAATTTTAAGATTTTGCTGAAAAGGATAACGATTAACACCATAAATACGACTAATATAAATTTGATATATTATACTTTCTGACATAACGTTTTCTTAAATCAATATTTTTCACAGCATAAAAAGAGCTTGATAATACAATTGAAATTATTAAAAAAGAATTGCGAAATGCTTTTATCCAATTTCCGTAATTGCATGGTATTTTTCTCGAATCTTTTATAACATGTTTTTCTTATCGATTTATTTTTATTTTCGTTTTTAAGTTCTTTTTCGTTGATTTTCTTTCTTTTACAAGAGATTTCTGTTTTTACTCATATCTTTTTTATGGTAATAATAAAGAACACGTGTCCTTGATATGTAATTTTGTTTTAGTTGAATGTATTTCCTCCAGTAATTATTAATCAGCTTTTTCTTCTTACATTTCTATAAAAAGTTAATTTTTTCAAGTTAGAGATAATACAGCCCTGCAAGTTGAAGAATTGATTTCGCTATATCAGTTTGCAATATAAAACATTTGTCTTCAGATAATACTCTCTAAAGATTTTTTTCGTGTTTCACAACATAAGAATTAATTAACCGATTTTATAAACTACTGATTTTATAAACTGCTGTAATAATAATTTTTAATTCATTTAAATATTTCTAAAATTTGAAATACATTAAAAAAATATTTACGTATTTAAATATGTATAAGAATTTCGAGACGAGTACAGAAATATCGAATTTGTCAATATCGGTTCAGGCTTTTGAATCCTAGAGTGGAAGATGTTATATGGGTTTTTGGTGTCATTCAGTGAAAAATTTTCAAAGAATTGCGTAATGCCAAACAAGTATGTAGCCTGAAAGTTTAATTTTAATAACCCACATGAATTTTTTTTTTAAGTCTGAGTCTAGCAAAAAAAACAGGTACGATGCTTCAAGCATAGATTATGAAACACTTTCAAACACATATTCTGAATACTGTACCAAAACTTCACAGTTTATTAAGTTAAACAATTTGGCAAATGCATGGCGCATTTGAAATCCCAATTTCTGCAATTGCCATCAACAGTCGGAGAAATATACGAATTGTTTTGTGCAGCCAAGTAACGTGCTACAAATAGGTAAATTTAACCTAACTGAAAATTCACTTCCGGCAATTATTGTTCATAGGCAGTAGGGGAGAGCGGGCTTGTTGGTCCATTTTTTTCTTCCGCATATATATATTTCAATTTTATAATTACTTTTTTTTTAGTTTGTACAATAAACGCAACTTAAAGCATAACCGCGTATGAGAAAATTTTGAAAGTGTTAATTAATAGTCTCTATAATAAGCTCAGTAGGACATCAAGTCACCGGGCCATCCTGTTCCATCAAACGGGGTAGGTATTTCTATGGAAAATGGTGTGCATAAAATTTATTCTTCATTTAATGCGGTCGTACAAAAGAATTCGACTGCATTACTCGTAATAAACTAGACAGTAATTAACTTCAAGTGCTCTTTGTGAAATTAACGTACATTATTCAGGTGTACGATAATATCCTCCTCAGATAAAAATACAGCTCATATTAAAAATATTAGAACAATTGAGAAAAAGTAAAAATAGAAAAAAATATTTTTAGTTTATTTGTTTTTGATACTCAGTAAATTCAATTAAATTTCTTATAAATTAAATTTGGAATGTTTAGATAAGATTTTAATATTTACAAAATATAAAATGCAGTAAAATAAATTAGGAATACAGCTTTCTGAAACACATCAACATATTAGAATAAAATTTAGATTAGTTCAAAATATTAGAATATTTTATTTTGCGCAACAATATTACCTTATGAATATGAAGTAAATGGTAGTTAATATTTTGTAGCATCCCCTTTAGCTTTCATAACAGCGTACAATCGATCTTGCATACTATATACAAGGAGTTTACAAACATTTCTATCAATATTAGCCCAAATAGACATTATACGTGCCGCTAATTCAGTTTTACTTGAAGGAGGATTTTCTTGGAGTTTTCTTCATTATACTTCGATGGGATTAAGGTCTGGTCAGTTTGGTAGCCAAGGAAGTACCTTAATGTTGCGTTGGTGGAAACAATTCTAAGTTGACACCGAGGTATGCGGTGACGCTAAATCTTGTTGAAAGATGAAATCATTTTCAAATAAATCTTCTGATGATGGAATCATGTAATATTACAAAATTTCTTGATATATCTGAGAGTTAATCTTTTCGTAAACGATGCATAACTTTCCAGGTCCTTCTGCACTCATGCAACCCCAAACCTTGACACTAGCAGCAATTTTTACGGAAAGTTTAAGGCATTCTTTATCAAATGCTTCTTGCTTCATTCTCCAAACTCGAATACCTTGATTATCATATGAAACACAAAACATACTTTCATCGCTATATAATATATTTTTCCAATCTTCTTCGCTCCATAAACGTCTTGATTTACACCAATTCAATCTTATACGCTTTTGTTTTGCAGTCATGAGAGGTTTTGTTTCCGATACACGAGATTCAAACTTAAATTTATGGAGACATCTTAATGTTGTCGAAGTAGAAACTTCAACTCCTTCTTATTATTATTTTCGGTGCATAAGGTTTTTATTAACTATATATTCAGTTTCCTGTCATCTCTAGCAGTTGTTTTTGGTTTTAGGTCGCCATTTCGGCGATTATTTTGAAATTTTCCATTTTTTGAATATTGTGTTAGTATTTTACTAACGCTTGATTGCGAACAATGTAAATAATTCGCTTTATAACATTGATTTTTACGGTGCCGATACAAATAAACCGTACGAAGTTTAATAGATTCAGGAATATCACTCACACGACCCATTTTAAAACGAAAAAGCAAACAAACTGCTAAAAGAATACTGATTTTAAATAAAATTGTCTGAATTTAATCAATGATGCCACCAGTTATGAATTGGTGATAATTAAAGGAGAATTAATGTGAAATATTCTAATATTTTGAACCACTTGAATAAATATTCTAATATATTGACTTTTCAAAATATTTTTTTTCAATTAATCTTTACGAAAATGATATTAATTTTAAGATAATAAATAAATTTAGTCAACAATGAGTTCTTAATAAAAATATCGTTTGCATAATTGCATTAAAAGACATTAAATTACCAAACGATAACTTAAATTTGTAAAAAAAGTAATTATTCTAATATTTTGAATATGAGCTGTAGAACGTCTAACAATGAATACTTTTTAACATGTCATAGAAAAAAAAATTCAGATACTAATTGTCTTTGAGCTATAATTGAAAGAAAAATGCATTTTTAGGCATAACTAACACTCAGTTTGTCATTTGGTTCATCTAAATTCAATAGAACATAACGTTGAATTCAAATAAATTAGGAATTAGGGACGGGATTTACTGTAATTTCATTTTTAAGTATCTCACCCGATTTTGAACTGAGCTAAATTTCACCGTAGTGAGCATAATGCAAATTCATATATAGACATATTCATATATAGATCATATATAAACACAAAAGGATATAAATATTTTCCCGTCTACGGATTGTGATAGCTAAAAACAAAACCATTTTAGTTATTTTATGCCTTATCAAATAAATTAAATTTTAATTTCCCTACGGCATACATAACTGTGTTGTAGCCATCAGAAAACTTTCTGCTATAAAAATCAAACCGTCTATAACTAAAATTAAATTATTATAAATTCGTTCTTGAGGTACAGCTAACGAACACTGTAAAAGTTATCGGTAATTTTTACAGAAAAAATGAATTTTTTACAGAAATAAATTGTTTTAAAGAAAAACAGTTTTATTCTCTAAAAGAAACTGAATTTCGTAATTTTTACAAAAAACAAATCTGTATTTTTTACAGAAAAAAACTGTTTTAAGGAAAAATTATAGATATTTTCTGTAAATTAAACGGTTTTGAACTGGCGCCAATATTCACAGTTTTTTTCTGTCAATTTGAGAGATATTTTTTTACAGTGCAGAAAGGCTGAAAAACAGATATTAACTGATTAATTATCAGTTAAATTAACTGATAATTAAATAATTTAACTGATTAATTATCAGTTAAATTTAACTGATTTAATCATCAGTTAAATTTTGATGATTTAACTGATCAGTTAGTGATCAGTTAACTATCGTGGAAACAGTGAAAAATTAAGGATTGCTTGCAGCTGCGCCTATGAATTTGATGAAATTCCGTGGATTAGTACTTGATATATAGCGATCATAGAAATCGTAAAAAATACAGCATAGCAGCACCATCTGCTGGTCGATTTACATCAAAACTCAATCAGCACATATGTATGTTGTATGTTAAAGTGTAACTGAATCTAAAGTTTAATTTCCGTGCTTTAGGTCTTCAGATAGAACACTCACAAAACTAGTGTCACATTACAGACAGCCAGACCCAGGGCAGACATTTTGTAAAAACAGTCAACTCGAATTCAAGACCCAGCTAAAACATAAATCCGACGAAACCAGAAGTCGAAATTTTTCACGAATTGAATAATCCTTCAAATTTATACTTGTAAAGATAGAAGAAACTAAAAGTCTATAGATCATATACATGGCAGTGCAACAGAATTCGCATACACTACCGCATTACAGTAATTGCTAAAAATGAGTTCTTAATTGTGCTATGGGTATCTAACTTGTTCATTCAGAAATTTGTTCATTGCATTTGAAAATAAAGTTTCTTTACAACAATCTGATAGTCTTAGAATGTGTTTCATAATATGCGATATGGATTCTTTTTTATTCATGTCTTTCTTTCTTTTCTTTTTTTTAACTATTAAGCGTTTTCTTACCCATCTGTATAAAATTAGGTCATCCTAATTTCACCTTGATATATTTTTAAAATAGTTTAATTATTACATTTAGATGAGCTTATATTAGAAAAAGAATAACTTTTATACCTTGTTGCCAAATAATAACTGATCTTTAAATATACAAAAGTGTTATACAGCTAAATATACCTAAATGCGAGGTAAGGCGATAAAAATTAAAAAAAAATTCAAATTGGAAATTATTGTCTATTATATCAAAAAAAAAAAAAAAATGCTTAAAAAGTTTCAAAGATATGCTATGAAAATATAGTTACAAATCCAGAATTATAAATTTTTTTTTTTTCATTTGTTTAAAGACGAGTAAAATTATGCATCAAAATAGGATTTATGGATACTACATGTCCTGATTAATATGATGTTTGACCAAAATTGTCAGTAATGGGTATCATCAACCAATTTTTTTTTATATTACAAAATATATACCACGAATTCCGAATAATAATTTTTGCTTTGTTTTAATAATCGACATTCCCTGAAAAAATGTCTAAAACTACTGTTCATAATTTCTGGTATGTATTTTGCACAAATACAATCCCCAATCTGGCAACACTGTCTTTGAGTGAACTTCCCACGAATAGTTAGAATGCCTCCTTACGAGATCTTTTTCTAAATGTGTCTGTCATTCGTGTAAAAAGCACTTGTCGGATGTACCAAATCCAAAACTTTCTTCTATCTCACATACAGATAATATTTCGAAATTATCTATCACAGTGCCAAAATTAAATGACAATCTATGCCCATCATGATGATTCTAAAGGTAAAAAAGGAGAAAACGAGATATATAAGAATCGATCTTCATAAAAAGGCAACTTTTAGGCAATTTTATAAAAAAAAGAAAAGAAAGAAAAAGAGTAAAAATGGCCGGCTTGCATATGAAAAGTAAAGCGATTAGCTTGTGACTGTTTATGACAGTCACATGATTTGCACTTTTTAGGTAGATTTCGTATGAAATACTACCTATTGGGATCGTTCCTATGTTGGAATTTCTGAAAAATTTTTGCAGATCTACACCGATCATGACCCCTAGAACCCAAAAACCACTCTCAGTAAAAAACTTTATCTATCTATCTATCTATATATATATATAGATATATATACAGTCGGACTTCTATTTAACGAACCTCTATTTTACGAATTTCTCTATTTTGCGAACTTTTACTTGGAACCAAGAACATTTTGAAAATTTCTTCGTAAAATAACCTCCAAATAGCGAAGTGCATTCTCTATTTAACGAACTTTTCCTTGGGATCTAAATTTTTTTTCTCCCTATTTCTTAAAACAAATTCTGGACATTTCGAGCTTATTCTTTCTGTTAACACATTTTATGATGATCAATGACCATGAACAGGTCTTACCAGGCACTTAACTCGTCGGGAACAGTAAAATCGCTGTGATTATTTGCTTTCCATCCAAGAAGTGCAAACTTTCAATATCCCCTTTTAACCCCCAATGGAGCTGCCCCGTGTCCTTAAACTATAGTTTCCTGTTTTTTAGATTGTTGATCATAATCAATCGTACTGGTAATTTCTGTTCTTGTAGCTCAAAACTGTCAAAGCGGAAGTGCTTGAGCGTCAAAGAAAAAAAATATTTTTGATGAGGTAGATAAAGGCGTGAAGAAAAATAATACTGCTTTAAAATATGGTATTCCACCGATCAGTTTATCAAAAAATCTTTAAAAAATCGTAATTTTAAAGTACAATAACTTTTTTTAACTGGAAATACAATGTATTTCCAGACAATGTTTTGTTTCATTCTTATTTCCCTTGCAGATTTCTTTATGGTGGGTAAAATAAATAAAACAAATAGATATAATTTATAAAAAAAAGTGTGACTAATTACTTTTTTTAAATATATTCAGTGTTTATGAACTTAAAATATGTTTTATGTAGTTTAAAGTATTTTAAAAGGTGACTCTCTATTTAACGAATTTTCCATATAACGAACTTTTTTTCGGGATTTAGCTACTTCGTTAAATAGAGGTCCGACTGTATATCACTTTCTTCTGGACACGATAACTTTCGTAATTCTGCACCAATCTCTTCCAAACTGATACATAAAATCAATGGGCATAAAATCTCGGTCAAGTTCGTTAATGGGCAAACTCGGACCAAGGGGATGGAAATAGGGAGGGGTTTTGTGAAAACAGAAAACCCCCCATAACTTCTTAATTTTTGTACATATCAAATCAGTTTAAATTTTTTATTACTTCTAAAAATAGGGCCAAAAATTTATGTATCACAGATTTTTGATAAAGATAAAAATGGGCTCAAGGGGTGCAAAAAATAGGGTTTTTGGGAGAAAAAAATTCATAACTTCGTCAATTCTCAAGATATCAAATCCAATTAATTTTATTATAAATCTCCTTAACATTATCTACAACTTTTATATTCACAAGTTTTTGATAGGACCAGTTCGTACCGCAAAAAAAAAAAAAAATTAAAAACGAAAACAAAAAGGGGGTTTGAAGTAGAAAAAAATCCATAACTCCGTCAATTCAAAAGATATAAAATCCCCATGAATTTATCATATATCTTCTTAATATTGTCTACAACATCTATATAGACAAGTTTTGGATAGGACCAATTCTTACAGCAAAAACAAATCAAAAATACATAGCGGTTGAAGAAAAAAATCGTCTTAGTAAGGGTGTATTCAAATCCAAACTGCTTATTTTCTGACTCATTTTACAATTCATTTTTGCTCTCAAAGGCTTCCAATTGGTACGTTTTCTTACTCAGAAACTATATAATGTACCATAATGGTCGATTTTTTGATAGAGGCAGAATATATTTTTAAAAATGCTGTTAAAAAGGGCATTTTGAACCAATTTACCGAAGCGGATTGTGTTGGGAAAAATCATTGTATTAAGGATGCACTCAAATCCAAACTGCTTATTTTCTGACTCATTTTTAAATTCATTTTTGCTCTCAAACGCATTTAATTGGTTGGTAGATTCGCTTATTCAGAAACTATATAAAGTACCGTAATGATCGATTTTTTGATAGAGGCAAAATATATTTCAAAAAATGATGTCAAAGTGGGCATTTTGAACGGAATTTCCCGAAGCGATTGTGTTAGAAACGAAAAATATTGTCCTTCTGAGAAAATAATTGTTTATATATCAAGTTTTAAAATTAATTGAACGAAAAATAAAAACACAGGTCGCTTATAAATCGCTTCAAAAATCCCGTCAGCAACTATCATATTTTTTTAAAATTAAAAATGAATCTGGAATTATGCCAGAAAATTTCGAGTTGTAGAAAAGTATTTTTTTGAATACCGCCCTAACATGATTCTGATAAAACCAGCTATTATATAAAAATGAAACAAAAACTCGTCAAAAGCGGCCAGATAAAATTGTTAAAGTGGATTTATCTCTAATCATGATTTAGTTTTTGTTTGTGAAATTAGTATATTTGACTTCGAAATCTACCCCTGCCTGTAGGCCGGGCCGGAAGGGATTTTTTTTATACAGATTAGTAAACTCAAAACCATGACTCTTCATTCAAAAGTTTTAGTACGAAGCCTGAAAGGCGATTGATTGACTGCAAGCCCTTGAAGGGCGGTGGACTATTTTTTATACCACCTGTTTCTATAACACCTGTCAAGTTTAGTAACATAATTTTTTAACATAATTTTAATTTTATAAATTTGGAGAAAAAATAAAAGGGCTGTAAAATTGCATTTCCATATTATCAAGTAATATTTTTTCGCAAATACTGGTGTGAATGTAATTTTACAGAAACATAATTACTTGCCCCCGAAAAGATTAAATGCTTAACAAATATCAATGGAGAATAGTTTTATTTGTTTATATTTTTGAATACGGTTTTAGAATCGGAATAATTTTGAATATTATTTTTTAGAATACAAAAGTCCCATTCTCTCCTTTCCATTAAATAATATTCTGTTACATTACGAAGCATTCTGGCGAGAAAGGAAGTTTTATCCTTTGTATTTTTTTCCCCTTTCAATGAAGTCAGGACTTTTGAAATGATTTTACGTTATCTTTCATTTGCAAAATACTAGTTTATGCATTGGAATTTTTTATCAACGAGGTGAATGGAACAGAAGTTTAGCATAAAAATATTGAATGTTCGAGTTCCATACAGACTCTTTTGAAATATTAGTAAACATTAAACTTACTGCATCGTCTAGAACTTCTAATTACATTCAATTTTTTTCAAAAAATATACTATTTAGAATTTTCCTTGTTTAGTATGTTATACTGTTATTATATCATTTCATTTTTCAAATATAAAAAAAGGTTTTAATCTATCTGGCTGCTTTAATGTTTCTCTAATATACAGAAGTTAACATACAGTGATCAGCTTCAAACTTTTTTTTTTTACTAATGTGAATTATACTTCTTAACTTTAATGATTTATATATATATTTTTTTAAAATATAATTATTATCTAATTATAACAAAATATTTTAATCTACTTATAAAAAAGTATACATATGTAAAAATTATATCTTTATAAATTTGGCTAACAACTTGTACAAATTTCTTTTATGCACTGAAATGGCATTGAATTAGAGATTATGCAAAAAATCATGCAGCATCAGCATTATTTCTGCGCATGCGCGAACGCTGCTATAGGGTATATTAAATAGCTGGATGTGTGTCCTCTAGGTAAATGAAAAAAGTTGCATTATTGATAAAGTTCGAGATTTAGAAGCCTGATAACGAAAACGAATAACACGTGCTCGACATACATGGGTCATTAAACTTCAGAAGTAGTGCGAAAACTAAGGTTTTTAATCTTACGTAGCCATGAATCCAGCATGTCAAGTTGGAATTCTACAAGCAGTTCTGTAGTCTAATAAAACAAACAAACAAACAGAGGTTATACATTACAGGCAGGGGATATATGTTAGAGAATAAACGCTATAGGTTTACTTTATAAACAGAGAGTATACCGAATTTCTTAGAAAAATCTGGAAGGTATTTGGCGTAGTCAGAAATGTTCTGTCGTCGCTAATTCGAATCAACTTAATGTAAAATTTATGAAGAAAATATTATGAAGAAAATTTATATACATATATATATTTTTTCATTGGGGACGACATTAAATTTTAAAAAAGCAGAGTTCCTATTTTCTAATCTTTTTTTTTTTTTTCTTTTTTTTAACGAAGAGTTATTGGCTAGGATATAAATTTTCCGATTATGTATGGATGAAGCTCTGAATAAAATATCTAAAATAAACAAACAGATATATTTAATCATTAGGTAGATGATGTCAGTCAAAATCAATGAAATGCAGGTGAGATTTCTAAATTCTGCTTTTCTTGACTACACTACTGCCCAAGACTTTTATTTTATAAATTTATTCATTGTTTTGCCGATTTGGATTTATCAAATCTGTTGATAGTGTGAAGGATATTTCCTTCACATATTCTTTTAATAGCTTTTCCCGTTTCGCCCCCCCCCTCTTTCAAAATAGGCTTATTTTTCTAAATTCTTATATTTTAAATCGTAAATTAAATTTATTTTCATCGCTCATTTCCTTTAGAAATACATTCTCGTTTCGCGCTTTAATTCTCAAAAACAGTAATATATTATGAGAGGCATGCTATTTTTATCTCCAATTGAAACAATTTACCCGTTACTTTTGCGCGCTTAATTCGGTTGATAGGCGGATATTTCTCATGTTTTCTTTCTTTATTTATTGTGTGTGTTACTACAGCTGCATCATTCCCCCCCCCCCCTAACGTATAAATTCTTGTCATACATTTAGCCTATAATATCTTTTATTTCTTAATTTCACGTGTCTTCATTGAGCACAGCGGCGCCTATTTCCATGGGTTGCCACCCCCCATGTAAAATGCGGCTTTGTGGTTTTTGGCGCTCCATATTTTGCCGATTATCCGTTTGACGTTAAAATCCATACGTTGATCTTTCGCCCTCCTCATTGACAATCAATTAACGGAAATTAACACGCGTCTCATTTTAACTTTATTATCGCCAGATATCTACTGGTTTGATTTTTTTTTTTTTTTTTTTTTTTTTTTTTTGTAAATTACTGCTTGCCAATAACTTAACTCTCTCAGATTTATTATGAACTCACTCTGCTCCTGATTTTGCATCTGTAAAGAATAAATGTAGATCGTCCTCTCCAGCACCGGCTGTCTTTCGGCCGGGATTCTCAATTTGTACGAACCTGGAAAATAAAACTCCTGTTTACTGGATTATGTGTATTCCAACTCAAAACTGGCTACATATCTTTTCGCATACTAAAAATTAATATAATCCTGCTTCATGATTCACCGATGCTACGAGTAAAACCGCCTTAACCTGTTTCAGATATATCGAGTATAAGACTAGATAGTCTTTACAGATGGGTCTAACGTTAATTTGAAACTTATGAAACTGTTCAAGAGGAACATATTTTTTAATTGATATTGTCACTTGTAACCTTCATGTCATTCAAAATACTTTTCAAAGAAAGATACTAAAATCACAAAGTGAAAATTAAATTCTTCCCCCACAAGGCACGCAGACTACACAAATTAGTGTTTTTCGTTTAAAATTTTATCAGTAATGCTTAGATGATGTGTAAATTTTATTTTTGAGATTACCTTTCTTTTCTTTTCTTTTTTTTTGAGAAAGTGGGGGGGGGGGGGCAGTGTTGAACTCCGACACTTTTCTCCGAGGGGGATTTCTGTGGATCTAGGGGGAGGGGCATTATAGAGTTCCGCGGACTTCCACTTTTTGATCTTTGAAAATACAAAATCTTAAATCTTCCGGGTGGGGACATCTCGCTGCTCCGAGGGGGAATGTTCGTTTATCACATTTTATAGTAGAAACATTCTGATGATCCCAATTCGCATATTATATATATATATATATATATATATATATGTAGGATCATTTAAATTTCTTTCGTGAGCTTGAAATTTCATACGCCTTTCTAAGATTAAATGGGGAATAAATTTACATATCTGTTATTATATTTTATTATTTATATTTTTATTATTTTATTTTTATTCCGTTAATCAATATTGCATAAATTTAATTTTTTGTGACAACGAATATTGGTTAAAGAGATTTCATTAATAAATATTTTAAGGGAAAGTGGTTATTAACAGGTCACTTCAGACCTGACTTTGAAATATAAGAATAATCGAAAAATCAACATACGATGTTATGTTTCTATTCCAAAAATTCTCATTTTGGGGGAAAAAAATCAAACATGGTGAAGCATACAACTTCAATTATAGATAATAAATGTACGAAAATTATCTTTAACTTTCAAATATTTCTTACGTTTCTATTTCACAGTACCACGCTTGTAACAGCTGTAGATCTACCAATAATATCAAAATGCTTCTCACGCACCAAAAATCTCTCAAATCCTAAATGCTTACTTATTAAGCAATAGAGTTGCTTATTGTTTTAAAGCGCGGAAAAATTATGTTTATGGAAAAATCACCCCGATTATAGATAAACATTTCATATCGATTGTTGTGTTGTAATTTAGGTTTATGGAAGCTTCGAAATTTGCAGGAATGTGCTCCAATGGGATACAAAGAATATCTTTCAGAGATATTTTTAACTGTAGATTTAGATATTTTAAAATCGAAAGAAATTTCAGAAAATGATAACTGATTATTACTGTTTTTTTAAATTAGCTTTTCTCTTGTGCTTTCCGATAATCATGGCATTAAGGTGAAAGGCGAATATATTGCTTAATTAGTGGTATCGACTCTTTTTTATGCGTAAACGCGATGTCCCATGTAAAGCCTAATCTCCAATTAAAATTGCTTGCTAAACGTTTTTACATCGGCTTTAATATACTATTTATTAAATTTTATAGAAACCGCCATTGTGGGAGATTGTACGGAAAAAGCATCTTAAACTTATGTATTTGCGAATGATAAATTCAATGGAAATCACGCCATTTTGTGTAACTGCTATAAAATGCTAATATTTTCTATATGAAAACCGGCTAATGATTTAAAATATGACGATGCTTTTACCAGTTTTTTTTTTCTTACGGAATAATACGTGTAGATATTTTAAAAAAAATCTTTCATTGCATGAATCATGCAAAAATATGCATTTTAATTTATTCAAAACATGAAATCGCTTAATGAAATTTAATATTATCGTACATTTAGAAAAAAAAATATTTGAAACATTAATTTTATTGATTCCTATATATCAAGTAAGAAATTGTTTTTAAAATGTAAGCTAAAATTGCATTTTGAAATTATGCAACTTTTGAGGCAAAACTTGGGTAAAACATTATTTCTAAATTTGTTTGTATTGCTATTTTAAGATTTCGTTTCTAATTACAAAGCTGGTGCAATGAAAATGACGTCACTTTGACGAAATTAAAGTAGATATATATAATTTTTTTAATTAAAATATACATACGCATCGAATAGATAAACTCCTTTAAGTCGGTAAAAAAGGAATGCTTTACATGAAAAAATATTTCATAATTTTTTAGATAAACCCTTTTTAATAAAAATACCTTTGTGAAACGTTTTAACTGCTATCTTATAAAAAAAATTAATTAAAATAGTATATCATATTTTAAAAATTCAATTCGTGTGAATAGGGGCAATATATCCAATTAAATGTACTGATGTTAGTTAAGAACTACTGCTACTAAAGTTAGATCTAAATCCTTGGTTGTAAATGTCAATATATTGACAAACGATTTTCGCTTCCGTGGAATAAATTGATTCATGAAGTTTCAATGTGTAAAAATATATTTTTAGTTAATGGAACATTTAATTAGATCGTCTTTTTTTCTCCACTGTCTATTGATATTGAAATTAAATTATTTTTTCATTTGTGAAAATAGCATAAAAAATATATTAATCCTTTTTATTTCTCGTTCTTTCCACAAAAATGTCTTCTACTGATAAACATAACGTGAAATTTGAATGAAAGCTCTCATTTGTATGTAATGTATATATTCAAACGTATTATTCAGTATTAGTAAAAAATATTTATGCTATTCATTTTAAATATGACGTCATTATTTATCTATTTTCATTAGTTGCTGATATTCATGCTCATTGTATTTTCAACGAATACTTGAAAATGCAACTTTTATATCAATTATGAGGTCATATTTTTCCAAGAAAATATTTTCTTAATAATATAATTCTTTTTTATTCTTTAACCTTCTAATTATGATGCCCTTTTTGACAAAAAAAAACTTCTTATTAACGTATCTGATATTTTTTGACGCCATAGTCATTTTTTTTTATATTTTTTTATTTTCGTTTTTTACGTGGAAATTGTTCAATCGTAAAGGAATTAAAATGTATAGAAAAAGCACAAATAAAAAATACTAAAATTATTTGTAGGCGCATAAATATAATATAAAAGTATTTAAAATACATTAAAAATACCTTTAAAATAAATTTAAAACTATTGTACAATCTTGGTTGTAAGGCCAATGTCAGACGGACGTCTTTTTGCACGCTTTTTTACTTACGTATTATCCCTTCACAATGCTAGCGGCATTGCGTAGGGATAATATGTAAGTAAAAAAGCGTGCAAAAAGATGTCGTCAAAAATGCTATAGCATTGTGAATGGATAATACATAAGCAAAAAAGCAGCAAAAAAGACGCCCGTCTGACATTGGTCTTAATATCAATATATTGACAGACGATTTTCGTTTTTGGGAAATAAATTGATTCATGGAGTTTTTTATATTTTTTATGGTATTTTTAATGTATTTTAAATAATTTTATTTTATATGTACGCACCTGCAAGCAATGTTAGTACATTTAATTTGTGGTTTTTATATTAACTTTAATTATTTACTCAAGAAAAATTTAGCACTATAATTTTAACTTTCCTTTATTGAAAATTAATTGCCAAGTAGAAATTATTTTTCCGGGTTTTGATTTTCTTGGCAACGGTAAAGAAAGATTGTTAAATTCTGTTAAATTTGATAGGAAAAAAGTCCATTTATTCTCTATGAAAATAATGAAATTTTGAATTATTAAGAAAAATATTTCTATAAAATTAATAATATATAGCCTATATTATTTTCCGGCTTATATTCTATCTATATGCAAAGATACAAAGACATTAATCATCCGTTTTGATGTTGACTTCAGTCAAACTTTCAGGCACACATTCGCATTTATAATATTACTAGCAGTTACCCGTGACGCCGTTTACGTACCATTAAAAAAAGATAAATACATTAATTAAGAAAAGCATTTCCCTCCTGATAATGAAAAACACATATAATCAACCAACTCTTTATCACATTTTATAAAAGATGAGACGGTCTTTCTTATTTATAGGGAAACTAACATAACTCATTCATAAAAAATGAAATTTGTGCAAAATAATGCAAACAATCGCGAAAATGAAGCTGCAACCACTGAGAATAGGGGGTCGGGTAAAATCGCAAAAATCGACAAATCTCTCTTCGTAGAACAACAACAACAAAAAAAAACATTGCTGGGAGAGTTCTAATATAGTAGTGTATTTTAGGTGATATTTGATGTCAAATTTATATATATATATATATATATATATATATATATATATATATATGCATTGCAACGTATAAGACTAAAAAAATCTATTTTTAAAAAGCATTAAAAAAAGACTTTTTAAAAATGACAACATATTTTTACCCTTCTAAATGTAGAAGACATGGAGGAAAGAAGTAGATGGAGAGGCAGTATGCCGTAAAAAGGTTTGAAATATGAAACCATTTATCGCTCAAATTTAAACGTCCGCAGAAGGCTCAAACAAAACAAGCACCTGGAACAGGGACCGAATTCTTTGACATCACTCGTGCATTTTTTTTTCTCTAAATGAAAGTGATCTGCTTATTTTTAAGCATTCTAAAGCAGTATTCCATTGTATTATCAATTAAAAACTGTATTATTAAAAGTTTTCTTCTTTTTTTCGTGAAAGAATGTGCTTGTGTTTGGGCGTACTGTAGTGGATTTTAGGCTTACTGTTTTGGCGTCACCCCCAGCCACCTTACTGCATCTCCATCTATCTCTTTCCTCCATGGGTAGAAGATATTTGAAATTAAAGTCCTGTTGCCAAACCACGATTTACAAACGTGTCTCCAAACATGGCATACCAGATCTATACATCTATACTTTTTACTGCGCATGCCACGCTCCAATACACTTTCAGCTTCCGAGCCTAAATTTCAATACTGATGTTCATCATTAAGTTTTATGAATGAAAAAGCAACTTTCATTTAATAGAGTAATTTTTATTCATAGTTTTTGCAAGGAACGGCTTTAAGAATAATTACTCGTCAAAGAAAAAGAAAATCAGGCAATCATGTTATTTTTTAGATTTTAATAATAAAAATAATTTTTTTCCGATAAGAATGACGTCAGTTTCGACACGAATCATTTTAAGGTGCATATATTATTGGCATTTAAAATCCATTTTCCTTTCAAACTCTTTTTAACATTTTTTTTCAAATTTAAATTAAAAGTTTTAAGTTAAATCTTTATATTAGCCGTGCGCAGACGGTAAATCATCAAGAATTGCTAAAACTGTTCTTTAAATGATGAGATAAAATACTATAACTCAAGACCATTTTCTTTTCACATCAAAGCATATAAGCTTTATTTTCCATAGCGTCATATTCGCCTGTTTCCGAACTTACTGAAATTCATGCAACTTATATTATTAAGAAATATTTGAATATTTCTGTTTTGTTTCCAATATGACGATATATTCATCCTTTTTTCGTTCTTAATTTTTTATTTCATTTTTCTTTTTCATTTGGAAATCTTTCAATAGAAAATTAATTGTTGAAGAGAAATTTTTATTCCGGGTTTTGATGCTAATCACGACGCCATTTTCGACATGGATAATTTTATGGTACATATTATTGACATTTACTATCCATTTTCGTTCCAAAAATTTTTAAATTTTTTTTCATTTTAAATTAAAAATTAAATCTTTACATTTGTTAGTTGTTCGTCTGCAAATAGTTATTTGCAGACGATAAACCTCCAAACAAATGGTTGCTATGTTTCATTTTTACTTAATATTAATATTAAGTAAGAAATGAAACATAGCAGCTTAATGTTAATATTAATACGTCATAGAGTAGAATTGTGGTGGCTGGAGGTGACGCCAAAACTGTAACCCTAAAATTCCCTACGTTCGGCCCAAACACAATCACGTGCTTTCGCGAAAAAGAATAAAACTTCTAGTAATACTGTTTTTAATTCCTAATACAATGAAATGCTACTTTAGAATGTTTAAATATAAGCAGATCACCTTCATTTAGAGAAAAAAAATGCACGGGAGATGTCAAAGAATTCTGTACCTGTTCCACGTGCTAATTTTGTTTGGGTCGAATGAGGACATTTAAATTTGAGCGATAACGCGCATCGTATTACAAACCGTTTTTACAGCATACTGCATCTCCATCTATCTCTTTCCTCCGTGATAATTTGTAGAAAATGTTACCATTGCTTATAAAGTATTAGAAATCATAGCTGTGAGATAAAGCTATAAATTATAACTATAATATACAGATGAAATAGAAAATGCAACGTAGCAACCGTTTTTTGGAGTCAGTTTTCAAGCAAAATGCCATGATTGACGTCATATCTATTCTTAATTTTTTTTCACTTTTTGTTCACGTGAAAATCTTTCAATTAAAAATTCATTTTTGGTGATTAAGTTATTATTGCGGATGTCTATTTTTTGGCAACGTAAAAGAAATATAATTAAATGTTAAAAGAAAAAATGTCAATTGAATTCACTGTGAAAATAATGAAATATTGAAATATTAATACAAATATTTGAGTAAAACAAGTAAAAATTAGCCTATGTTCTTTTCAGGGCTATAATATATCTATATCCAAAGATACAAAAGCATTAATTCATCCGTTTAGACGCTGACTTCATTTAAACTTTCGGACACACATTCACATTTATAATATTATAAGGATAAGAATAACAATAAAGATGAAAATAATGAAATTTTGAATTATTAAGAAAAATATTTGTATAAAATTAATAATACATAGCCTATGATCATTTTCGGCTCATATTCTATCTATATGCAAAAGATACAAAGACATTAATTCATTCGTTTTGATGTTGACTTCAGTCAAACTTTCGGACACACATTCGCATTTATAATATTACTAGCAAACCCCGCGGCTTTGCTCGCGTAATATTTGAAATATGCCAAGTGAAATTTATATGTCTAATTTTTATTAAAAGGTACTAACTAAATTTTTATTTTATTAAAAGGTAATATTTTATTTTATTAAAAGGTACTTATTACTTTTAGGAATAATTAAAAAAAATTACTATTTAAAACACAGTTTGATTAAACATCATTGTTACACTGCATAAAGGCAGAAATGAGACTTAAATTAATAAAACGAAATAAAACTAAATAAATAATAATTTAGAAAATATTTTGAAACTTTTATGTTCAATTAATACGCTCATTTCAGTATTCATTTGAAGTTTTGAATTTTTTAGAAACCATCTTCTTACATCTTAAAATTAACCGTCATGTCAAATTCAAAGTCCTACCACCTCTCTCGACTTAAAGGGCTATGTTGAAATAGGAACTGTCACCATTAATTTGCCAACATTAATTTTGAAATTGGATTGTTATTTCCTACTATTCCACAGAAACGTAATTTAGAAAGCTTTTAAAGGCCTTTTTTATAGCGTTTGTTGTTCCTTTGAATCCCAGGTGGTAGAATCATCGGCTTAAAATATAGTCTGTGTAGGATCAGAGACTGTTATCATTGATTCGCAACTATTACTTTTATATTTGGTTTATATTTCCTGAAATAGCGTAGAAATCGTAATTTAGGACTTTTTTAGAATGCTTTTCGCACCTCCCCTTCATTTCACCCCTTTTTAATTCGAATTTATTTTCGACAGTTCTTCGAGGGCATTTATATTTTATAAGTAACTACCATGCAATATTTAAAGCTTCTAGCCTTTTCAGCATCACAAAAATCGCAATTTAGAAAGATTTTAGCTACTGCAACCCTCTGGTGGTAGTGGCACAGACATAAAATATAGCTTATGTTTGAGCAGGTTCTATCACCAACAATTTGTTATCATTATTTTTTTAATCGGTTTGGTATTTGAAAAGATTACATAAAAATTGTAATTTATAACGCTTTTCGCTCACTTCATCTTTTTAAATTTGAAATTTTCTTTCGACAGTTCATAGAAAGCAGTTGCATCTTGTAAGTAAATAACATGCCATACTTCAAAGCGTTAGACCCTTCAGTTATGCAAAAAACGCAAATTAGAACATGTTTTGCTTTTGCAACCCTCAGATGGTAGTGACAGCAACATAAAATATAACCTATGTTATAGCAGGGACTGTCACCATTGATTTGCAACCATTACTTTTGGAATAGCTTTGGAATTTCCAGAGATTGAGTAGAAATCGCAATTAAGAACGTTTTTAGAACGCTTTTCGCACATTTTCACCCCTTTTTAAAATTTAAATTTTTTCGAAACTGTTCTTATAGATCATTTATATGTAATACATATGTACCTTGCCTAATTTTAAGTTGCTAGCCCCTACCGATCACAAAAATCGAAATTTGGAACGCTTTTTTGCTCCTGCAACGTCTAGGTGATAGTGATACCGACTTAAAATAGCGTCTATGTTAGAGCAGAGGCTGTCAGCATCAATTTCTTAACATTACTTTTGAAATCAGTTTGATTCTTCCTGAGATATTGGTGACAAATCGGCATTTAGAACGTTTTTAGAACGCTTTTCGCTCATTTTGCTCCTGCAGCTCCTCTGGGTTAGTGGAAACATATATAAAATATATCCTATCTTGGAGCAAGATCTGTCACCATCATTTTAACACCGTTATATTTGAAATCGGTTCAGTATTTCCTGAGATTGCATAGAAATTGCAATTTAGAACGTTTTTTACAACGCTTTTTGCGCATTTTGAACCCCCCCCCCCTTTTAAATTTCGATTTTTTTGGGAAATGTCCTTAGAGATCATTGATATCTTATAACTAACTACCATTCTAAATTTCACGATTCAAGGCCCTTCCGTCACGCAAAAACCGCAATTTAGAACGTTTTTCTCCTGCACCCTCTTTGGGGTAGTGGCACCGACATAAAACATAGCCTATGTTGGAGCAAGGATTTTCACCATCATTTTGACGTCATTATTTTTTAAATCGGTTTGGTATTTCCTCAGATTGTGTAGAAACTACCATTTAGAACGTTTTTTAGAACGCTTTTCGCGCATTTTCACCCCTTTTAAATTTCGAATTGTTTAAGAACTGTTCTTAGAAATCCTTTATATCTAAAAAGTAGCTGGTACTTCAAATTTCATATTTCTAGGACCTTCAGTAACACATAAATCGCATTTTTAGAACGTTTTTTGCTCCTACACCCCCTTTGGGGTAGTGGCACCGACATAAAACATAGCTTATCTTGGAGCAAACGTTGTCACTATCATTTTGACACCAATATTTTTTTAAATCGGTTTGGTATTTCCTGAGATTATGTAGAAACTACCATTTAGAACGTTTTTTAGAACACTTTTTTGCATTTTCACACCTTTTAAATTTCGAATTGTTTAAGGACTGTTCTTAGACACCATTTATATCTTATAAGTAACTAATATTCCAAATTTTATATTTCTAGGCCCTTCAGTAACGCAAAAATCGCATTTTTAGAACGTTCTTTGCTCCTGCACCCCCTTTGGGTTAGTGGCACCAACATAAAATATAGCCTATGTTCTAAGTTGGACTAACACCATCATTTTGATACCATTACTTTTGAAATCGGTTTGGTATTTCCTGAGATTATATAGAAATTACCATTTAGAACGTTTTTTAGAACGCGTTTTGTGCATTTTCACCCCTTTTAAATTTCGAATTGCTTAAGAACTGTTCTTAGACATCATTTATATCTTATAAGTAACTAATATTCCAAATTTCATATTTCTAGGCCCTTCAGTAACGCAAAAATTGAATTTTTAGAACGTTTTTTGCTCCTGCCCCCCCTTTGGTGTAGTGGCACCGACATAAAATATAGCCTATGTTCTATGTTTGACTAACACCATCATTTTGATACCATTACTTTTGGAATCGGTTCGGTATTTCCTGAGATTATGTAGAAACTACCATTTAGAACGTTTTTTAGAACGCTTTTTGCGCATTCTCACCCGTTTTAAATTTCGAATTGTTTAAGAACTGTTCTTAGACATCATTTATATCTTATAAGTAACTAATATTCCAAATTTCATATTTCTAGGCCCTTCAATAACGCAAAAATCGCATTTTTAGAACGTTTTTTGCTCCTGCACCCCCTTTGGGGTAGTGGCACCGACATAAGATATAGCCTATGTTCTAAGTTGGGCGAACACCATCATTTTGATACCATTACTTTTGGAATCGGTTCGGTAGTTCCTGAGCTTATCTCCGACAAATAAACAATTTTTTCCTCTTTATAATATGATGATAGCAAACCCCGCGGCTTTGCTCGCGTAATATTTGAAATATGCCAAGTGATATTTATATGTCTAATTTTTATTAAAAGGTACTAACTAAATTTTTATTTTATTAAAAGGTAATATTTTAATTTATTAAAAGGTACTTATTACTTTTAGCAATAATTAAAAGAATTACTATTTAAAACACAATTTGATTAAGCATCATTGTTACACTGCATAAAGAAGAAATGAGACTCAAATTAATAAAACGAAATAAAACTAAATAAATAATAATTTAGAAAATATTTTGAAACTTTTATGCTCAGTTAACACGCTCATTTCAGTATTCATTTGAAGTTTTGAATTTTCTAGAAACCATCTTCTTACATCTTAAATTAAACCATCATGTCCAATTCCAAGTTCTACCACCTCTCTCAACATAAAGGGCTGTGTTGAAATAGAAACTGTCACCATTAATTTGCCAACATTAATTTTGAAATTGGTTTGTTATTTCCTAATATTCCACAGAAACGTAATTTAGAAAGCTTTTAAAGGCCTTTTTCGTTTGTTGTTTCTGTGAAACCCAGGTGGTAGAATCATCGGCATAAAATATAGCCTGTGTAGGATCAGAGACTGCTACCATTGATTCGCAGCTATTACTTTTATATTTTGTTTATATTCCCTGAAATTGTGTAGAAATCGTAATTTAGGACTTTTTTAGAATGCTTTTCGCATATCCCCTTCACTTCACTCCTTTTGAATTCGAATTTATTTTCGACAGTCCGTCGAGGGCATTTATATTTTATAAGTAACTACCATGCCATATTTAAAGTTTCTAGCCTTTTCAGTATCACAGAAATCGCAATTTAGAAAGTTTTTAGCTACTGAAACCCTCTGCTGGTAGTGGCACAGACATAAAATATATCTTACGATTGAGCAGGTTCTATCATCAACAATTTGTCATCATTATTTTTTTAATCGGTTTGGTATTTGATAAGATTACATAAAAATTGTTATTTACAACGCTTTTCGCTCTCTTCATTTTTTTAAATTTGAAATTTTCTTTCTACAGTTCTTAGAAAGCAGTTGCATCTTGTAAGTAAATACCATGCCATACTTGAAAGTGTTAGACCCTTCAGTTATGCAAAAAACGCAAATTAGAACATGTTTTGCTTTTGCAACCCTCAGATGGTAACGACAGCAACATAAAATATAACCTATGTTATAGCAGGGACTGTCACCATTGATTCACACTGTGACTTTGTGACCGTCGATGTGACGTCACGTGACGTCGATGTGACGTCATAGTGACTAGAATGCGAGGTCGTTATGGCCGTTTTAGAGGTCGTTTGTGACGTCACATTGTGACCACTCTGTGAAGTCACGGTGTGACAAATTTGTGAAAAGTGTGTCATTTGTGACTATTTTGGCATTAACTTTGTGACGAACCTGTGACGAAAGCGACAATACTTTGAAGTCACACTGTGACCAATTTGTGAAATATGTGTCATTTGTGACGAACTTGTCATAAACACTGTGATTTCAAATGAAAATCAAATTTCAAATTAACTGCTTAAAAGACGCAAATAGTGAAAATGATTCCATGCTGGGACTCGAACCCGGGCCATCAGTACAGTGCACTGACATTCTACCGACTAAATCACATGGAACGATACCCAGGCTGAAAAATTTCTCACTATTACATGTTGGCAAGGCTACAAACCCAGCACAAGATGGAATATTTAGCGTGAGCCACCAACATGATGCAAACACGAAACTTAATTAAATCCAGCATCGATTGAAATTATATTAATACTTGGAAATTTTTCCAGCGAGAACCATTCGCTTTGCATACAATATTTCAAATGAAAATCAAATTTCAAATTAATTGCTTAAAAGTCAATTTTAATTTAAAATGTTGTATGCAAGGCGAATGTTTCTCCCTGGAAAATTTTCCAATTATTAATATAGTTTCAATCGATGCTGGATTTAATTAAGTTTCGTGTTTACCCCATGTCGGTGGCTCACGATAAATATTCCATCTTGTGCTGCGTTTGTAGCCTTGCCAACATGTAATAGTGAGAAATTTTACAGGCTGGGCGTCGTTCCATGTGGTTTAGTCGGTAGAATGTCAGTGTGCTATACTGATGGCCCGGGTTCGAGTCCCGGCATGGAATCTTTTTCACTCCTTTGCGCCTTTTAAGCAATGAATTTGATATTTGATTTTCATTTGAAATATTGTATATAAGGCGAATGATTCTCTCTGGAAAAATTTCTAAGTATTAATACAGCGATGAATTTTAAAATAAACTTTTGCTGTAAATATAAAATATTATCTTTTTACCGTACTTTTTAGCAAAATATCGCTATTTTGGAGTCCTATTCTTCTAAAACATTTTAAATTTTTCCACTTAAAAAACAATGCTTATCAACTGCCATATTTTTTTATTAAGTTCTATGCTTGATATTGAGTTCAAGCTTGATATTTAGAATGTGTAAGTTTTTTTAATTTGTTGTTATTTGTCATTGCTTTATTAAATATGAACATGGAGACTAACGGATATTAATACAACTATTATTTATAGAGCGGCATGATAAGCGATATTTATTTAAATTTTTTATTCCCGTGTATATTGTATTTTGTGAATATGAGCTAAATAGATTTGGTATGTTTTATAGGAAAAGACTGATCTAGGAAATAGAAAAAAAAAACGATTAAGAAAAATCATGCGTTAAGCATAGATTATAAAATACTTTCCAACACTTTCTGAATGCTTTAACAAGACATCGTAATTTAGGGAAATGACGTAAATAAGATAACTAAGTAAACATTTCAGAAAACGCATAAAACATTTGAAAAACTGATTTCAACAGTTACCGTCCATAGCCAAATATGTTTTCCAATTCTTTTGAACAGCCCTGTATTTGATCTGTAGGTTGATACACTGAAAAAAAAAAAATGAAGTACTCAAAAATGAGTAATCCGACGTACTCATATCGAATTGAATATTTTTGGATCAAAAATGAACCTATGCTTTCTCTATTTTGAAACATCACATGTTATAAAACCCAAACAAACGAATAGTTTTGTACCCTGTAATGGTTCATTTCATTTATAGCGGCATAAATGATGTTTATTAATGTAAATATTAAATTATGCACAGCATTTTAAAAATAATTTAAAAGTACTTGGCAATAATGCTCTTGTCATAAAAATATTCGATTTGAGTATCTTGCTAAGAATTTTGCTATTTTTCTTAATAAATAATCAATTAAACATTTCTTGTTAAGAACTTTGAACGGGAAATAAATGTCAGTACATTTTTACTTTAAATTTTAGGTTGTTTTTTTTTTTGGGGGGGGGGGGGGGAGTGCATAACGATTCATATTTCATCACAACCATGGAATAAAAAATGAATACATGTGTTTCTCAACTTTGAGTACATTTGGATCGGAGCTATTTTGAGTATGTGACGCATTTAAAATTGGGTACTTCTTACTCAATTTTGAGTACCCATTTTTTAAGTGTATATATACTATATAATGGGAAAATTTAGTTTAGCAAGAAAACGTCTAACAGGTTGAAATTCTTTTTCAGCAATTTATACTAATGTAAGGAAAGATACTTGAATACTTTTGTACAACCCTGTAGTTTACCTAGAATCTTTATTTCACGCTACTATTTAGTTAAAATTTAATTCAAACTAAGACACTCTTAAAACTGCTGAAATCACATTTCCAGAAATTATCATTTATAGACGGCCTTGTATCCATTTCCTTGCGTGACCCTGTGTATCATTTTATCCATATTCTACAAACATTTATTGGTAAATTAAATGCAGTTCAGCGAAAAAAAAACATAACTCATTTAAAAACCACCTTTAAGCAATTTGCGCCCATACCCAGTAATCCTTACGAATACTTTTGTGTAGCCTTGTATAGGAATTATAGCATTTATATACACGATACTATGCATAAATATAGTGAATCATAAAAGCGCATATCATAATTAAAAATACATTTCCAGCAAACATCGCTAATGAACAGTACTCGGATACAATATAGTATCTGAAATATTTTGGGTGTCCCTGTAAATGCTATATACGTATTATTCGTATTATAAATGAAATAATTTATAGTATGTAAACCTAAGCGACATACATCAATTTCATTATATATGAAATAGATTAACATAATTAAAGTATGCTGCAAACAATTCCCTCCACCCCTATATCATTATGTATTTGAATTCCTTTTTTAGCCCTGTAAATGAACAATAGCTATTCTGTGCATCGCATAGTCAACAGAATGCATATTTTAGTGCCCTTCATAAATGCATATAAATTTTATTATGTTTGAAAGCGTGCGTAAAATCATTAAAAATCATTTGAAACGATTTTTTTCCATAGGCCGTAATGTAACGGAAAACTTTTGGCTGGCCCTGTAAATGAACAAAGCATGCTACAAACTTCATTACAAATAGGTACCGTGCTATAGTAAACGTCAATAACATCCAAAAATTTCAGGGCAATCCGAGTATATTTTCGGGAGTTAGAGTGCGGACAGACTGCTAGACGCAGAGACAAACCTAAGTCATAAGCACTTTTCAACTTATGTCCTTATGTATCCTGTATTATATGAACTTTTAAAAAATATATACTAAAGCAGTTTAATCTATAACTTCCTATCAGGCATGAAAAACACTTTATTTCAATGCTTAAATATCATATTTTACTTTTTAGTGCCAATAATTACGTGTATCATAAACGTAGAAAATGAATTTACAATAGAAGAAAATTTAATAACCGATTTAGAATGTCTATAATTAAATGTTTGATTAAAATCACAAGCACAAAAATTCTTACATACAATTTAAAAAAATAAATATACCAATTTGAAAAACACTAAAAATAATAATTAGTATTTATAATTGTACTATTAAACAACAGCAAAATACAATAAATAAATTAAATGCACTATTAGATTTAACAATATCTCAAAAATATTTCCGTATGGTATAAGGAATTACTATTATTTCATAATTTTGGCAAATGTTAAATCTGAAAACATTGGTTTGAAGATTTAGTATTTAAAAAGATAATTTAAAATATTATTAGCACTAAAAGAAAATTCTTTCAAATGTTTCACTACTGTAATATGTAAAAATATATTTTCCCAGTATAATGTTAATTTCTAATCTGAAACAGTTTCGTAATCTCATGATAATCGAACATCATATTTAACCCCAAAATAATAATAACTATAAGTGTTAGTAATCAAAAAATAGTAAGAAGCCGATAAAATAATTCCAAATCATTGTCGTTCCATACATTTTCAATCTCAAGTAAGAGTAAATTAATGTTTATATTAATTCCAGTATGAACTTAAGCCTGAATCAGTCTCTGCGCAGATTTTTTTTTTTTCAAGCGATGGCAGATTAAGATATTTTTCTTTACAGTTATCGAATTGAAAAATATCGCTTCTGACATAAAGATCAGTCTCTTACAAATATAACATAAAACTATTTAACTCATAATATACAAATCAGGAACAAAATATTTAAATTAAATAACACTTACATATACGTTCCATTAATATCCGTGTATCCTAAAATGGTCATTTCCTTATCTTAAAGTGTTGTAGACTTGGTGATGTTCTAAAAACAGTGAACAATTTCCCGCGTCTTCTCATATTTATTTTTCTGTGGGCAGACGATTTTCAAGCAGGTGTTCTGTTACAGATTATTTGTTTTTGTATACAAGAAATATTGAACTTGAATGCGCAGTAATTTTCTGAAAGTATCGTTAATTAAAATTTTGTATTTGAAGACATGTCCTATATATTTAACCTTTTCTTTTTATCCGTACCAAATAATTCAAGTTAAATGTATTGTAAAGTTCCTTTTTTCTAAATAATCATAATAATAATATTCTTAATTAGAGTTTATTAGATAAAACATTGTTTAAATTTTTAAAAGGTGTAAAAATAAATTTAATGGTATTAACGACCCCCCCCCCCCCTTTTTCTTCTTCTTTTTTTTAAAGTAAAGTTTGTTTTGCACAAATTTTGTATATTTCTTTTATTTTCGGAAAATGCTAATTTTATTTAAAAAGTATGAAAGAAGTAGAATTTATGACTTGAATACAAATTATAAAAATATTCTAAAGCAAGAAATGCATAGATGACTAAACTCTGAAGACTCTTTCTACGTGCTCATTAAAAGGTGCAGATTTAACTGTAATAGAAAATTTTTAGTTTGAAACCACAGAAGTGTTTCGAATAATCCTGGTCGGTAAAAAAAGAAAGAAAGAAAGAAATTTCCTCCCAGCAAACTAAATATGTAAAGTGTATAAATTTAATAATCCTAATTCTAAATATATTATCCAAATGCTAGATAAAATTGAAATCATGAAAAAGTATACATTCACTGTCTTAGATATCAAATGGATAAAATATAGCCTGAAAATTTAGTTTATTAATGCTTGTATCGTGCACTTTATTTATTATGCCCCCCCCCCTTCTCCCTTTAGTGACAGAATTTACCAGTTGCTATCCACTAATATATTTTCATTCCTTATGCCGCTATAACTCGTGACTGCTTAAAATATTTCTCTTCATTTCAAAGATTTTTGAAGTTCATATTCTTGTCACACTGTGACTTACAATATAGTGGTTTTTTTGTCACATATGTGACGTGACGTACGTTACATAGCAGTGACATAACAGTGACGTCACATTTTTCTTAATTGCCAGAAAAATATAATTTTACAGTAAAATAACATGTTTTAAAGAATTTTCGTAATTTTTTAAAGTTTTCTAAGAAGTTCACATCTCAGTCACAATGTGACATCACTGAGTGGTGGCATTTTGGTCACAGATGTGACGTGACCACAGTGACTTACAGTGACGTCACAATGACGTCACTGTGACCATGCATGCTATGAGGGTTGCATCTTGTAAGTAAATACCATGCCATACTTGAAAGTGTTAGCCCTTCAGTTATGCAAAAAACGCAAATTAGAACATGTTTTGCTTTTGCAACCCTCAGATGGTAACGACAGCAACATAAAATATAACCTATGTTATAGCAGGGACTGTCACCATTGATTTGCAACCATTACTTTTGAAACAGCTTTTGAATTTCCTGAGATTTAGTAGAAATCGCAATTTAGAATGTTTTTAGAACGCTTTTCGCGCATTTTCACCCCTTTTTAAATTTCCAATTTTTTCGAAACTGTTCTTAAAGATCATTTATATGTAATACATATGTACCTTGCCTAAATTTAAGTTGCTAGCCCCTACCGATCAGAAAAATCGAAATTTGGAACGCTTTTTTGCTCCTTCAACGTCTAGGTGATAGTGATACCGACTTAAAATAGCGTCTATGTTAGAATAGAGGCTGTCAGCATCAATTTCTTAATATTACTTTTGAAATCAGTTTGATTCTTCCTGAGATATTGATGACAAATCGGCATTTAGAACGTTTTTAGAACGCTTTTCGCTCATTTTGCTCCTGCATCTCCTCTGGGTTAGTGGAAACATATATAAAATATAGCCTATCTTGGAGCAAGATCTGCCACCATCATTTTAACGCCATTATATTTGAAATCGGTTCATTATTTCCTGAGATTGCATAGAAATTGCAATTTAGAACGTTTTTTTACAACGCTTTTTGCGCATTTTGACCCCCCTTTTAAATTTCGATTTTCTTAGGAAATGTCCTTAGAGATCATTGATATCTTATAACTAACTACCATTCTAAATTTCACGATTCAAGGCCCTTCCGTCACGCAAAAACAGCAATTTAGAACGTTTTTCTCCTGCAGCCCCTTTGGGGTAGTGGCACCGACATAAAACATAGCCTATGTTGGAGCAGGGATTTTCACCATCATTTTGACACCAATATTTTTTAAATCGGTTTGTTATTTCCAGAGATTATGTAGAAACTACCATTTAGAACGTTTTTTAGAACGCTTTTCGCGCATTTTCACCCCTTTTAAATTTAGAATTGTTTAAGAACTGTTCTTCGAAATCCTTTATATCTAATAAGTAGCTGATACTTCAAATTTCATATTTCTAGGCCCATCAGTAACACATAAATCGCATTTTTAGAACGTTTTTTGCTCCTACACCCCCTTTGGGGTAGTGGCACCGAAATAAAACATAGCCTATCTTGGAGTAAACGTTGTCACTATCATTTTGACACCAATATTTTTTAAATCGGTTTGGTATTTCCTGAGATTATGTAGAAACTACCATTTAGAACGTTTTTTAGAACGCTTTTTGTGCATTTTCACCCCTTTAAAATTTCGAATTGTTTAAGAACTGTTCTTATACACCATTTATATCTTATAAGTAACTAATATTCCAAATTTCATATTTCTAGGACCTTCAGTAACGCAAAAATCGCATTTTTAGAACGTTTTTTGCTCCTGCACCCCCTTTGGGGTAGTGGCACCGACATAAGATATAGCCTATGTTCTAAGTTGGGCGAACACCATCATTTTGATACCATTACATTTGGAATCGGTTCGGTAGTTCCTGAGCTTATCTCCGACAAATAAACAATTTTTTCCTCTTTATAATAGGAGTATGATGATGATAGCAAACCCCGCGGCTTTGCTCGCGTAATATTTGAAATATGCCAAGTGATATTTATATGTCTAATTTTTATTAAAAGGTACTAACTAAATTTTTATTTTATTAAAAGGTAATATTATATTTTATTAAAAGTTTTTTTTTTTATTAAAAGGTACTTAATACTTTTAGGAATAATTCAAAAATTACTATTTAAAACACAGTTTGATTAAACATCATTATTACACTGCAGTAGGCATAAATGAGACTTAAATTAATAAAACGAAATAAAACTAAATAAATGATAATTTAGAAAATATATTAAAACTTTTATGCTCAATTAATACGCTCATTTCAGTATTCATTTGAAGTTTTGTATTTTTTGAGAAACCATCTTCTTACATCTTAAAATTCACTATCATGTCAAATTCCAAGTCCTACCGCCTCTCTCAACATAAAGGGGTATGTTGAAATAGGAACTGTCACCATTAATTTTCCAACATTAATTATGAAATCGGTTTGTTTTTTCCTAATATTCCACAGAACGTAATTTAGAAAGCTTTTAAAGGCCTTTTTCAGAACGTTTGTTGCTCCTGTGAACCCCAGGTGGTAGAATCATCGGCATAAAATATAGCCTGTGTCGTATCAGAGACTGTTACCATTGATTCGCATCTATTACTTTTATAATCGGTTTATAGTCCCTGAAATTACATAGAAATCGTAATTTAGGACTTTTTTAGAATGCTTTTCATACCTCCCCTTCGCTTCACCCCTTTTTAATTCAAATTTATTTTCGACAGTCCTTCGAGGGCATTTATATTTCATAAGTAACTACCATGCAATTTTTAAAGTTTGTAGCCTTTTCAGTATCACAGAAATCGCAATTTAGAAAGTTTTTTGCTCCTGGAACCCTCTTGTGGTAGTGGCATAGACATAAAATATAGCTTATGTTTGAGCAGGTTCTATCACCATTTGTCATCATTATTTTTTTAATCGGTCTGGTATTTGATAAGATTGCATAAAAATTGTAACTTATAACGCTTTTCGCTCACTTCATCTTTTTAAATTTAGAATTTTCTTTCGACTGCTCTTCGAAAGCAGTTGCATCTTGTAAGTAAATACAATGCCATACTTCAAAGTGTTAGACACCTCAGTTGTGCAAAAAACTCAAATTAGAACATGTTTTGCTTTTGCAACTCTCAGATGGTAGTGACAACAACATAAAATATAACCTATGTTATAGCAGGAACTGTCACCATTGATTTGCAACCATTACTTTTGAAATAGCTTTGGTATTTCTGAGATTGAGTAGAAATCGCAATTTAGAAGGTTTTTAGAACGCTTTTCGCGCATTTTCACCCCTTTTTAAATTTCTAACTTTTTTCGAAACTGTTCTTAAAGATCATTTATATCTAATAAATATCCACCTTGCCTAATTTTAAGTTGCTAGCCCCTACCGATTAAAAATCGAAATTTAGAACGCTTTTTTGCTCCTGCAACGTCTAGGTGACAGTGATACCGACATAAAATAGCATCTATGTTAGAGCAGAGGCTGTCAGCATCAATTTCCTACCATTACTTTTGAAATCAGTTTGATTCTTCCTGAGATATTGCTGACAAATCGGCATTTAGAACGTTTTTAGAACGCTTTTCGTATAATTTGCTCCTGCATCTCCTCTGGGGTAGTGAAAACTGGTATAAAATATAGCCTATCTTGGAGGAAGATCTGTCACCATCATTTTTACACCATTATATTTGAAATCGGTTCAGTACTTCTTGAGATTGCATAGAAATCGCAATTTAGAAAAATTTTTACAACGCTTTTTGCGCATTTTGACCCCCCTTTTAAATTTTGATTTTTTTTAGGAAATGTCCTTAGAGATCATTGATATCTTATAACTAACTACCATTTGAAATTTCACGATTCTAGACCCTTCCGTAATGCAAAAACCGCAGTTTAGAACGTTTTTCTCCTGCACCCCTTTGGGGTAGTGGCACCGACATAAAACATAGCCTATGTTGGAGCAAGGGTTGTCACCATGATTTTGACGTCTTTATTTTTTAAATGGGTTTGGTATTTCCTGAGATTGTGTGGAAACCAACATGTAGAACGTTTTTAGAACGCTTTTCGCGCATTTTCACCCCTTTTAAATTTCAAATCGTTTAAGAATTGTTCTTAGAAATCCTTTATATCTAATAAGTAGTTAATATTTCAAATTTCATATTTCTAGGTCCTTTAGTAACACATAAATCGCGTTTTTAGAACATTTTTTGCTCCTGCGCCCCCTTTGGGGTAGTGGCACCGACATAAAATATAGCCTATCTTGGAGCAAACGTTGTCACCATCATTTTGACACCAATAATTTTTAAATCGGTTTATTATTTCCTGAGATTATGTAGAAACTACCATTTAGAACGTTTTTTAGAACGCTTTTTGTGCATTTTCACCCCTTTTTAATTTCGAATTGTTTAAGAACTGTTCTTAGATATAATTAAATCTTATAAGTAACTAATATTCCAAATCTCATGTTTCTAGGCCATCCAGTAACACAAAAGTTGCATTTTTAGAACGTTTTTTGCTCCTGCACCCCCTTTTGGCAAGTGGCACGGACATAAGATATAGCCTATGTTCTAAGTTGGACTAACACCATCATTTTGATACCATTACTTTTGGAATCGGTTCTGTAGTTCCAGAGCTTACCTCCTACAAATAAACAATTTTTACCTCTTTATAATAGGAGTATAGACTAGCAAACCCCGCGGCTTAGCTCGCGTAATATTTGAAATATGCCAAGTGATATTTATATGTCTAATTTTTATTAAAAGGTACTAACTAAATTTTTATTTTATTAAAAGGTAATATTTTATTTTATTAAAAGGTTTTTTTATTTTTATTAAAAGGTATATATTACTTTTAGGAATAATTCAAAAATTACTATTTAAAACACAGTTTGATTAAACATCATTATTACACTGCATTAGGCAGAAATGAGACTTAAATTAATAAAACTAAATAAATGATAATTTAGAAAATATTTTGAAACTTTTATGCTCAATTAATACGCTCATTTCAGTATTCTTTTGAAATATTGAATTTTTTAGAAACCATCTTCTTACATCTTAAAATTAACCATCATGTCAAATTCCAAGTCCTACCACCTCCCACAAAAGCTATGTTGAAATAGGAATTGTCACTATTAATTTGCCAACATTAATTTTGAAATCGGTTTGTTATTTCCTAATATTCCACAGAAACGTAATTTAAAAAGCTTTTAAAGGCCTTTTTTAGAAAGTTTGTTATTCCTGTGAACCCCAAGTTGTAGAATCGCCGGCATAAAATATAGCCTGTGTAGGATCAGAGACTGTTACCATTGATTCGCAACTATTACTTTTATAATCGATTTATATTCCCTGAAATTGCATAGAATCGTAATTTAGAACTTTTTTAGAATGCTTTTCGCACCTCCGCTTCGCTTCACCGCTTTTTAATTCGAATTTATTTTCGACGTTCCTTCGAGGGCATTTATATTTTAGAAGAAACTACCATTCCATATTTAAAGTTTCTAGCCTTTTCCGTATCACAGAAATCGCAATTTAGAAAGTTTTTAGCTCCTGCAACCCTGTGATGGTAGCGGGACAGACATAAAATATAGCTTACGTTTGAGCAGGTTCTATCACCAACAATTTGTCATCATTATTTTTTTAATCGGTTTGGTAATTTATAAGTTTGCTTAAAAATTATAATTTATAACGCTTTTCACTCACTTCATCTTTTTAAGTTGGGAATTTTCTTTCGACTGTCCTTAGAAAGCAGTTGCATTTTGTAAGTAAATACCATTCCATACTTCAAAGTGTTCCCTTCAGTTGTGCAAAAAACGCAAATTAGAACATGTTTTGCTTTTGCAACTCTCAGATGGTAGTGACAGTAACATAAAATATAACCTATGTTATAGCAGGGACTGTCACCATTGATTTGCAACCATTACTTTTTAAATAGCTTTGGTATTTCTTTAGATTGAGTAGAAATCGCAATTTAGAACGTTTTTAGGACGCTTTTCGCGCATTTTCACCCCTTTTTAAATTTCTAATTTTTTCGAAACTGTTCTTAAAGATCATTTATATCTAATAAATATGTACTTTGCCTAAGTTTAAGTTGCTAGCCCCTACCGATAACAAAAATCGAAATTTAGAACGCTTTTTTGCTCCTGCAACGTCTTGGTGATAGTAATACCGACATAAAATAGCGTCTATGTTAGAGCAGAGGCTGTCAGCATCAATTTCCTACCATTAAATTTGAAATCAGGTTCATTCTTCCTGAGATATTGCCGACAAATTGGCATTTAGAACGTTTTAGAACGCTTTTTGCGCATATTGCTCCTGCACTTCCTCTGGGGTAGTGGAAGCAGATATAAAATATAGCCTATCTTGGAGCAAGATCTGTCACCATCATATTTGAAATCGGTTCAGTACTTCCTAAGATTGCATAGAAATCGCAATTTAGAACGATTTTTACAACGTTTTTTTGCGCATTTTGACCCTTTTTTATATTTCGATTTTTTTTTAGGAAATGTCCTTAGAGATCATTGATATCTTATAACTAACTACCATTCCAAATTTCATGATTCTAGGCCCTTCCGTAACGCAAAAGCCGCAATTTAGAACGTTTTTCTCCTGCACCCCCTTTGGGGTAGTGGCACCGACATAAAACATCGCCTATGTTGGAGCAAGGGTTGTCACCATCTTTTTGACGCCATTATTTTTTAGATCGGTTTGGTATTTCCTGAGATTGTATAGAAACCACCATTAGAACGTTTTTTAGAACGCTTTTCGCGCATTTTCACCCCTTTTAAATTTCGAATTGTTTAAGAACTGTTCTTAGAAATCCTTTATATCTAATAAGTAGCTAATATTTCAAATTTCTAGGCTCTTCGAGAACGCAAAAATCGCATTTTTAGAACGTTTTTTGCTCTTGCACCCCCTTTCGGGTAGTGGCACCGACATAAAACATCGCCTATGTTGGAGCAAGGGTTGTCACCATCTTTAAGACGCCATTATTTTTTAGATCGGTTTGGTATTTCCTGATATTGTGTAGAAACCACCATTTAGAACGTTTTTAGAACGATTTTCGCGCATTTTCTCCCCTGTCAAATTTCGAATTGTTTAAGAACTGTTCTTAGAAATCCTTTATATCTAATAAGTAGCTAATATTTCAAATTTCATATTTCTAGGCCCTTCAGTAACACATAAATCGCACTTTTAGAATGTTTTTAGCTCCTGCACCACTTTTGGGGTAGTGACATCGACATAAAACATAGCCTATCTTGGAGCAAGCGTTGTCACCATCATTTTACACCAATATTTTTTTAATCGGTTTGGTATTTCCTGAGATTGTGTAGAAACTACCATTTAGAACGTTTTTTAGAACGCTTTTCGCGCATTTTCACCCCTTTTTAATTTCGAATTATTTAAGAACTGTTCTTAGACGTCATTTATATCTTATTAGTAGCTAATATTCCAAATTATTTCTAGGCCCTCCAGTAACGCTAAAATCGCATTTTTAGAACGTTTTTAGCTCCTGCACCCCTTTGGGGTAGTGACATCGACATTAAACATAGCCTATCTTGGAGCAAGCGTTGTCACCATCATTTTCACGCCAATATTTTTTAAATCGGTTTGGTATTTTCTGAGATTGTGTAGAAACTACCATTTAGAACGTTTCTCAGAACGCTTTTCGCGCATTTTCACCGCTTTTAAATTTCGAATTGTTTAAGAACTGTTCTTAGACATCATTTATATCTTATTAGTAGCTAATATTCAAAATTTCATATTTCTAGACCCTTCAGTAACGCTAAAATTGCATTTTTAGAACGTTTTTTGCTCCTACACCACCTTTGGGGTAGTGGCACCGACATAAAACATAGCCTATCTTGGAGCAAGCGTTGTCACCATCATTTTACACCAATATTTTTTTAATCGGTTTGGTATTTCCTGAGATTGTGTAGAAACTACCATTTAGAACGTTTTTTAGAACGCTTTTCGCGCATTTTCACCCCTTTTTAATTTCGAATTATTTAAGAACTGTTCTTAGACATCATTTATATCTTATTAGTAGCTAATATTCCAAATTATTTCTAGACCCTTCAGTAACGCTAAAATCGCATTTTTAGAACGTTTTTAGCTACTGCACCCCTTTGGGGTAGTGACATCGACATTAAACATAGCCTATCTTGGAGCAAGCGTTGTCACCATCATTTTCACGCCAATATTTTTTAAATCGGTTTGGTATTTTCTGAGATTGTGTACAAACTACCATTTAGAACGTTTTTTATAACGCTTTTGGTGCATTTTCACCCCTTTCAAATTTCGAATTGTTTAAGAACTGTTCTTAGACATCATTTATATCTTATAAGTAACTAATATTCCAAATTTCATATTTCTAGGCCTTTCAGTAACGCTAAAATCGCATTTTTAGAACGTTTTTTGCTCCTACAACAAATTTGGGGTAGTGGCACCGACATAAAACATAGCCTATCTTGCAGCAAGCGTTGTCACCATCATTTTGACACCAATATTTTTTAAATCGGTTTGGTATTTCCCGAGATTGTGTAGAAATTATCATTTAGAACGTTTTTTATAACGCTTTTGGTGCATTTTCACCCCTTTCAAATTTCAAATCGTTTAAGAATTGTTCTTAGAAATCCTTTATATCTAATAAGTAGTTAATATTTCAAATTTCATATTTCTAGGTCCTTTAGTAACACATAAATCGCGTTTTTAGAACATTTTTTGCTCCTGCGCCCCCTTTGGGGTAGTGGCACCGACATAAAATATAGCCTATCTTGGAGCAAACGTTGTCACCATCATTTTGACACCAATAATTTTTAAATCGGTTTATTATTTCCTGAGATTATGTAGAAACTACCATTTAGAACGTTTTTTAGAACGCTTTTTGTGCATTTTCACCCCTTTTTAATTTCGAATTGTTTAAGAACTGTTCTTAGATATAATTAAATCTTATAAGTAACTAATATTCCAAATCTCATGTTTCTAGGCCATCCAGTAACACAAAAGTTGCATTTTTAGAACGTTTTTTGCTCCTGCACCCCCTTTTGGCAAGTGGCACGGACATAAGATATAGCCTATGTTCTAAGTTGGACTAACACCATCATTTTGATACCATTACTTTTGGAATCGGTTCTGTAGTTCCAGAGCTTACCTCCTACAAATAAACAATTTTTACCTCTTTATAATAGGAGTATAGACTAGCAAACCCCGCGGCTTAGCTCGCGTAATATTTGAAATATGCCAAGTGATATTTATATGTCTAATTTTTATTAAAAGGTACTAACTAAATTTTTATTTTATTAAAAGGTAATATTTTATTTTATTAAAAGGTTTTTTTATTTTTATTAAAAGGTATATATTACTTTTAGGAATAATTCAAAAATTACTATTTAAAACACAGTTTGATTAAACATCATTATTACACTGCATTAGGCAGAAATGAGACTTAAATTAATAAAACTAAATAAATGATAATTTAGAAAATATTTTGAAACTTTTATGCTCAATTAATACGCTCATTTCAGTATTCTTTTGAAATATTGAATTTTTTAGAAACCATCTTCTTACATCTTAAAATTAACCATCATGTCAAATTCCAAGTCCTACCACCTCCCACAAAAGCTATGTTGAAATAGGAATTGTCACTATTAATTTGCCAACATTAATTTTGAAATCGGTTTGTTATTTCCTAATATTCCACAGAAACGTAATTTAAAAAGCTTTTAAAGGCCTTTTTTAGAAAGTTTGTTATTCCTGTGAACCCCAAGTTGTAGAATCGCCGGCATAAAATATAGCCTGTGTAGGATCAGAGACTGTTACCATTGATTCGCAACTATTACTTTTATAATCGATTTATATTCCCTGAAATTGCATAGAATCGTAATTTAGAACTTTTTTAGAATGCTTTTCGCACCTCCGCTTCGCTTCACCGCTTTTTAATTCGAATTTATTTTCGACGTTCCTTCGAGGGCATTTATATTTTAGAAGAAACTACCATTCCATATTTAAAGTTTCTAGCCTTTTCCGTATCACAGAAATCGCAATTTAGAAAGTTTTTAGCTCCTGCAACCCTGTGATGGTAGCGGGACAGACATAAAATATAGCTTACGTTTGAGCAGGTTCTATCACCAACAATTTGTCATCATTATTTTTTTAATCGGTTTGGTAATTTATAAGTTTGCTTAAAAATTATAATTTATAACGCTTTTCACTCACTTCATCTTTTTAAGTTGGGAATTTTCTTTCGACTGTCCTTAGAAAGCAGTTGCATTTTGTAAGTAAATACCATTCCATACTTCAAAGTGTTCCCTTCAGTTGTGCAAAAAACGCAAATTAGAACATGTTTTGCTTTTGCAACTCTCAGATGGTAGTGACAGTAACATAAAATATAACCTATGTTATAGCAGGGACTGTCACCATTGATTTGCAACCATTACTTTTTAAATAGCTTTGGTATTTCTTTAGATTGAGTAGAAATCGCAATTTAGAACGTTTTTAGGACGCTTTTCGCGCATTTTCACCCCTTTTTAAATTTCTAATTTTTTCGAAACTGTTCTTAAAGATCATTTATATCTAATAAATATGTACTTTGCCTAAGTTTAAGTTGCTAGCCCCTACCGATAACAAAAATCGAAATTTAGAACGCTTTTTTGCTCCTGCAACGTCTTGGTGATAGTAATACCGACATAAAATAGCGTCTATGTTAGAGCAGAGGCTGTCAGCATCAATTTCCTACCATTAAATTTGAAATCAGGTTCATTCTTCCTGAGATATTGCCGACAAATTGGCATTTAGAACGTTTTAGAACGCTTTTTGCGCATATTGCTCCTGCACTTCCTCTGGGGTAGTGGAAGCAGATATAAAATATAGCCTATCTTGGAGCAAGATCTGTCACCATCATATTTGAAATCGGTTCAGTACTTCCTAAGATTGCATAGAAATCGCAATTTAGAACGATTTTTACAACGTTTTTTTGCGCATTTTGACCCTTTTTTATATTTCGATTTTTTTTTAGGAAATGTCCTTAGAGATCATTGATATCTTATAACTAACTACCATTCCAAATTTCATGATTCTAGGCCCTTCCGTAACGCAAAAGCCGCAATTTAGAACGTTTTTCTCCTGCACCCCCTTTGGGGTAGTGGCACCGACATAAAACATCGCCTATGTTGGAGCAAGGGTTGTCACCATCTTTTTGACGCCATTATTTTTTAGATCGGTTTGGTATTTCCTGAGATTGTATAGAAACCACCATTAGAACGTTTTTTAGAACGCTTTTCGCGCATTTTCACCCCTTTTAAATTTCGAATTGTTTAAGAACTGTTCTTAGAAATCCTTTATATCTAATAAGTAGCTAATATTTCAAATTTCTAGGCTCTTCGAGAACGCAAAAATCGCATTTTTAGAACGTTTTTTGCTCTTGCACCCCCTTTCGGGTAGTGGCACCGACATAAAACATCGCCTATGTTGGAGCAAGGGTTGTCACCATCTTTAAGACGCCATTATTTTTTAGATCGGTTTGGTATTTCCTGAGATTGTGTAGAAACCACCATTTAGAACGTTTTTAGAACGATTTTCGCGCATTTTCTCCCCTGTCAAATTTCGAATTGTTTAAGAACTGTTCTTAGAAATCCTTTATATCTAATAAGTAGCTAATATTTCAAATTTCATATTTCTAGGCCCTTCAGTAACACATAAATCGCACTTTTAGAATGTTTTTAGCTCCTGCACCACTTTTGGGGTAGTGACATCGACATAAAACATAGCCTATCTTGGAGCAAGCGTTGTCACCATCATTTTACACCAATATTTTTTTAATCGGTTTGGTATTTCCTGAGATTGTGTAGAAACTACCATTTAGAACGTTTTTTAGAACGCTTTTCGCGCATTTTCACCCCTTTTTAATTTCGAATTATTTAAGAACTGTTCTTAGACGTCATTTATATCTTATTAGTAGCTAATATTCCAAATTATTTCTAGGCCCTCCAGTAACGCTAAAATCGCATTTTTAGAACGTTTTTAGCTCCTGCACCCCTTTGGGGTAGTGACATCGACATTAAACATAGCCTATCTTGGAGCAAGCGTTGTCACCATCATTTTCACGCCAATATTTTTTAAATCGGTTTGGTATTTTCTGAGATTGTGTAGAAACTACCATTTAGAACGTTTCTCAGAACGCTTTTCGCGCATTTTCACCGCTTTTAAATTTCGAATTGTTTAAGAACTGTTCTTAGACATCATTTATATCTTATTAGTAGCTAATATTCAAAATTTCATATTTCTAGACCCTTCAGTAACGCTAAAATTGCATTTTTAGAACGTTTTTTGCTCCTACACCACCTTTGGGGTAGTGGCACCGACATAAAACATAGCCTATCTTGGAGCAAGCGTTGTCACCATCATTTTACACCAATATTTTTTTAATCGGTTTGGTATTTCCTGAGATTGTGTAGAAACTACCATTTAGAACGTTTTTTAGAACGCTTTTCGCGCATTTTCACCCCTTTTTAATTTCGAATTATTTAAGAACTGTTCTTAGACATCATTTATATCTTATTAGTAGCTAATATTCCAAATTATTTCTAGACCCTTCAGTAACGCTAAAATCGCATTTTTAGAACGTTTTTAGCTACTGCACCCCTTTGGGGTAGTGACATCGACATTAAACATAGCCTATCTTGGAGCAAGCGTTGTCACCATCATTTTCACGCCAATATTTTTTAAATCGGTTTGGTATTTTCTGAGATTGTGTACAAACTACCATTTAGAACGTTTTTTATAACGCTTTTGGTGCATTTTCACCCCTTTCAAATTTCGAATTGTTTAAGAACTGTTCTTAGACATCATTTATATCTTATAAGTAACTAATATTCCAAATTTCATATTTCTAGGCCTTTCAGTAACGCTAAAATCGCATTTTTAGAACGTTTTTTGCTCCTACAACAAATTTGGGGTAGTGGCACCGACATAAAACATAGCCTATCTTGCAGCAAGCGTTGTCACCATCATTTTGACACCAATATTTTTTAAATCGGTTTGGTATTTCCCGAGATTGTGTAGAAATTATCATTTAGAACGTTTTTTAGAACGCTTTTTGTGCATTTTCACCCCTTTTAAATTTCGAATTGTTTAAGAACTGTTCTTAGACATCATTTATATCTTATTAGTAGCTAATATTCAAAATTTCATATTTCTAGACCCTTCAGTAACGCTAAAATTGCATTTTTAGAACGTTTTTTGCTCCTACACCACCTTTGGGGTAGTGGCACCGACATAAAACATAGCCTATCTTGCAGCAAGCGTTGTCACCATCATTTTGACACCAATATTTTTTAAATCGGTTTGGTATTTCCCGAGATTGTGTAGAAATTACCATTTAGAACGTTTTTTAGAACGCTTTTTGTGCATTTTCACCCCTTTTAAATTTCGAATTGTTTAAGAACTTTTCTTAGACATCATTTATATCTTATAAGTAACTAATATTCAAAATTTCATATTTCTAGGCCCTTCTGTAACGCTAAAATCGCATTTTTAGAACGTTTTTTGCTCCTACACCCCCTTTGGGGTAGTGGCATCGACATAAGATATAGCCTATGTTCTAAGTTGGACCAACACCATCATTTTGATATCATTACTTTTTGAATCGGTTCGGTAGTTCCAGAGCTTACCTCCGACAAATAAACAATTTTTTCCACTTTATAATAGGAAGTATAGACTAGCAAACCCCGCGGCTTTGATCGCGTAATATTTGAAATATGCCAAGTGATATTTATATGTCTAATTTTTATTAAAAGTTACTAACTAAATTTTTACTCATTACTTTTAAGAATAATTCAAAAATTACTATTTAAAACACAGTTTGATTAAACATCACTATTACACTGCATTAGGCAGAAATGAGACTTAAATTAATAAAACTAAATAAATGATAATTTAGAAAATATTTTGAAACCTTTATGCTCATTTAATACGCTCAATTCAGTATTCATTTGAAGTTTTGAATTTTTTAGAAACTATCTTCTTACATCTTAAAATTAACCATCATGTCAAATTCCAAGTCCTACCATCTCTCTCAACAGAAAGGGCTATGTTGAATTAGGAACTATCACCATTAATTTGCCAACATTAATTTTGAAATCGGTTTGTTATTTTTAATATTCCAAAGAAACGTAATTTACAAAGCTTTTTAAGGCTTTTTATAGAGAGCGTTTGCATTTCCTGTAAACCCCAGGTGGTAGAATCATCGGCCTGTGTAGGATCAGAGACTGTTGCCATTGATTCGCAACTATTACTTTTATAATCGGTTTATATCCCCTGAAATTGTATATCGTAATTTAGGACTTTTTTAGAATGCTTTTCACACCTCCCCTTCGCTTCACCCTTTTTAATTCGAATTTATTTTCGACAGTCCTTCGAGGGCATTTATATTTTATAAGTAACTACCATGCCATATTTAAAGTTTCTAGCCTTTTCAGTATCACAGCAATCGCAATTTAGAAAGTTTTTTGCCCCTGCAACCCTCCGGTGGTAGTGGCACAGATATAAAATATAGCTTATGTTTGAGCAGGTTCTAACACCGACAATTTGTCATCCTTATTTTTTTTAATCGGTTTAGTATTTGGTAAGATTGCATAAAAATTGTAATTTATAACGCTTTTCGCTTACTTCATCTTTTTAAATTTGGAATTATTTTTCGACTGTTTTTAGAAAGAAGTTGCATCTTGTAAGTAAATACCATGCCATACTTCAAAGTATTAGACCCCTCAGTTGTACAAAAAAAGCAAATTAGAACATATTTTGCTTTTGCAACCCTCCGATGGTAGTGACAGCAACATAAAATATAACCTATGTTATAGCAGTGACTATCACTATTGATTTGCAACCATTACTTTTGAAATAGCTTTGGTATTTCCTGAGATTGAGTCTAAATCACAATTTAGAACGTTTTTAGAACGCTTTTCGCGCACTTTCACCCAATTTTTTCGAAACTGTTCTTAAAATTCATTTATATCTAATAAATATGTACCTTGCTTAATTTTAAGTTGCTAGCCCGTACCGATCACAAAAGTCGAAATTTAGAACGATTTTTTGCTCCTGCAACGTCGAGGTGATAGTGATACCGACATAAAATAGCGTCTATGTTAGAGCAGAGTCTGTCAGCATCAATTTCCTACCATTTCTTTTGAAATCAGTTTGATTCTTCCAGAGATATCGCTGACAAATCAGCATTTAGAACGTTTTCAGAACGCTTTTCGCGCATTTTGCTCCTGTATCTCCTCTGGGGTAGTGGAAACAGATATAAAATATAGCCTAACTTGGAGCGAGATCTGTCAGCATAATTTTTCACCATTATATTTGAAATCGGTTCAGTATTTCTAAGATTGCATAGAAATCGCAATTTAGAACGTTTTTACAACGCTTTTTGCGCATTTTGACTCCCTTTTAAATTTCGATTTTTTTAGGAAATGTCCTTAGAGATCATTGATATCTTATAACTAACTACCATTGCAAATTTCACGATTCTAGGCCCTTCCGTAACGCAAAAACCGCAATTTAGAACGTTTTTCCCCTGCACCCCATTTGGGGTAGTGTCACCGACATAAAACATAGCCTATGATGGAGCAAGGGTTGTCACCGTCATTTTGACACCATTATTTTTTAAATCGGTTTGGTATTTCCTGAGATTGTGTAGAAACTACCATTTAGAACGTTTATTAAAACGCTTTTCGCGCATTTTCACCCCTTTTAAATTTCGAATCGTTTAAGAACTGTTCTTAAAAATCCTTTATACCTATTACGTAGCTAACATTTCAAATTTCATATTTCTAGGCCCTTCAGTAACCCATAAATCGCATTTTTAGAACGTTATTTGATCCTCCACCCCCTTTGGGGTAGTGGCACCGACACAAAACATAGCCTATCTTGGAGCAATCGTTGTCACCATCATTTGGACACCAATATTTTTTAAATCGGTTTGGTATTTCCTGAGATTGTGTAGAAACTACCATTTAGAACGTTTTTTAGAACGCTTTTTGTGCATTTTCACCCTTTTAAATTTCGAATTGTTTAAGAACTGTTCTTAGACATCATTTATATCTTATAAGTAATTAATATTCCAAATTTCATATTTCTAGACCCTTCAGTAACGCAAAAATCGCGTTTTTAGAACGTTTTTTGCTCCTGCACCCCCTTTGGGGTAGTGGCACCGACATAAAATATAGCCTATGTTCTAAGTTGGACTAACACCATCATTTTGATACCATTACTTTTCGAATCGGTTCGGTAGTTCCAGAGCTTACTTCCTACAAATAAACAATTTTTACCTCTTTATAATATGACTAGCAAACACCGCGGCTTTGCTCGCGTAATATTTAAAATATGCCAAGTGATATTTATATGTCTAATTTTTATTAAAAGGTACTAACTAAATTTTTATTTTATTAAAAGGTAATATTTTATTTTATTAAAAGGTTTTTTTATTAAAAAGTACTTATTACTTTTAGGAATAATTCAAAAAATTACTATTTAAAACACAGTTTGATTAAACATCATTATTAGACAGAAATGAAAAAAATTAATAAAACGAAATAAAAATAAATAAATGATAATTTAGAAAATATTTTCAAACTTTTATGCTCAATTAATACGCTCATTTCAAAATTCATTTGAAGTTTTGTATTTTTTAGAAACCATCTTCTTACATCTTAAAATTAAGTACCATGTCAAATTCCAAGTCCTACCACCTCTCTCAACATAAAGGGATATTTTGAAATAGGAACTGTCACCATTAATTTGCCAACATTAATTTTGAAATCGTTTTTTTTTTCCTAATATTCCACAGAAACGTAATTTAGAAAGCTTTTAAAGGCCTTTTTTTGAACGGTTGTTGTTCCTGTGAAACCAGGTGGTAGAATCATCGGCATAAAATATAGCCTGTGTCGGATCAGAGATTGTTACCATTGATTCGCAACTATTACTTTTATAATCGGTTTATATTCCCTGAAATTGCATAGAAATCGTAATTTAGGACTTTTTTAGAATGCTTTTCGCACCTCCCCCTCGCTTCACCCCTTTTTAATTCAAATTTATTTTCGACAGTCCTTCGAGGGCATTTATATTTTATAAGTAACTACCATGCCATATTTAAAGTTTCAAGCCTCTTCAGTATCACAGAAATCGCAATTTAGAAAGTTTTTAGCTCCTGCAACCCTCTGGTGGTAGTGGCACAGACATAAAATATAGCTTATGTTTGAGCAGGTTCTATCACCAACAATTTGTCATCATTTTTTTAAAAATCTGTCTGGTATTTGATAAGATTGCCTAAAAATTGTAATTTATAACGCTTTTCGCTCACTTCATCTTTTTAAATTTAGAATTTTCTTTCGACTGCTCTTAGAAAGCAGTTGCATCTTGTAAGTAAATACCATGCCCTTCAAAGTGTTAGACCCCTCAGATGTGCAAAAAACGCAAATTAAAACATGTTTTGCTTTTGCAACCCTCAGATGGTAGTGACAACAACATAAAATATAACCTATGTTATAGCAGGGATTGTCACCATTGATTTGAAAGCATTAGTTTTGAAATAGCTTTGGCATTTCTGAGATTGAGTAGAAATCGCAATTTAGAACGTTTTTAGAACGCTTTTCGCACATTTTCACCCCTTTTTAAATTTCTAATTTTTTCGAAACTGTTCTTAAAGATCATTTATATCTAATAAATATGTACCTTGCCTAATTTTAAGTTGCTAGCCTCTAACGATCACAAAAATCGAAATTTAGAACGCTTTTTTGCTGCTGCAACGTCTAGGTGATAGTGATACCTACATAAAATAGCGTCTATGTTAGAGCAGAGGCTGTCAGCATCAATTTCTTACCATTACTTTTGAAATCAGTTTGATTCTTACAGAGATATTGCTGACAAATCGGCTTTTAGAACGCTTTTCGCACATTTTGCTCCTGCATCTCCTCTGGGGTAGTGGAAACAGATATAAAATGTACCATCATTTTTACACCATTATATTTGAAATCGGTTCATTGCTTCCTGAGATTGCATAGAAATCGCAATTTAGAACGTTTTTTACAACGCTTTTTGCGCATTTTGACCCCCTTTTAAATTTCGATTTTTTTTTTAGGAAATGAATCTTAGAGATCATTGATATCTTATAACTAACTACCATTCAAATTTCATGATTCTAAGCCCTTCCGTAACGCAAAAACCGCAGTTTAGAACGTTTTTCTCCTGCACCCCCTTTGGGGTAGTGGCATCGACATAAAACATAGCCTAGTTGGAGCAAGGGTTGTCACCATGATTTTGACGTCTTTATTTTTTAAATCGGTTTGGTATTTCCTGAGATTGTGGGGAAACCATCATGTAGTACGTTTTTTAGAACGCTTTTCGCGCATTTTCACCCCTTTTAAATTTCGAATTGTTTAAGAACTGTTCTTAGAAATCCTTTATATCTAATAAGTAGCTAATATTTCAAATTTCATATTTCTAGGTCTTTCAGTAGCACATAAATCGCATTTTTAGAACGTTTTTTGCTCCTGCACCGCCTTTGGGTTCGTGGCACCGACGTAAAATATAGCCCATCTTTCAGCAAGCGTTGTCACCATTATTTTGACACCAATATTTTTTAAATTGGTTTGGTATTTCCTGAGATCATGTAGAAACCACCATTTAGACCGTTTTTTAGAACGCTTTTCGCGCATTTTCACTCCTTTTAAATTTCAAATTGTTTAAGAACTGTTCTTAGAAATCCTTTATATCTAATAAGTATCTAATATTTCAAATTTCATATTTCTAGGTCCTTCAGTAACACATAAATCGCATTTTTAGAACGTTTTTTGCTCCTGCACCTCCTTTGGGGTAGTGGCACCGACATAAAATATAGTCTATCTTGGAGCAAGCGTCGTCCCCATCATTTTGACACCAATATTTTTTAAATCGGTTTGGTATTTTCTGAGATTATGTAGAAACTACCATTTAGAACGTTTTTAGAACGCTTTTTGTGCATTTTCACCCCTTTTTAATTTCGAATTGTTTAAGAACTGTTCTTAGACATAATGTATATCGTTTAAGTAACTAATATTCCAAATTTCCTGTTTCTAGGCCATCCAGTAATGCAAAAATTGCATTTTTAGAACGTTTTTTGCTCCTGCACCCCCTTTTGGCCAGTGGCACGGACATAAGATATAGCCTATGTTCTAAGTTGGACTAACACCATCATTTTGATACCATTACTTTTGGAATCGGTTCAGTAGTTCCAGAGCTTACCTCCTACAAATAAACAATTTTTACCTCTTTATAATAGGAGTATAGATGACTAGCAAACCCCGCGGCTTTGCACGCGTAATATTTGAAATATGCCAAGGGATATTTATATGTCTAATTTTTATTAAAAGGTACTAACTAAATTTTTATTTTAATAAAAGGTAATATTTTATTTTATTAAAAGTTTTTCTATTAAAAGGTACTTATTACTTTTAGGAATAATTCAAAAATTACTATTTAAAACACAGTTTGATTAAACATCATTATTACACTGCATTAGGCAGAAATGAGACTTAAATTAATAAAATGAAATAAAACTAAATAAATGATAATTTAGAAAATATTTTGAAACTTTTATGCTCAATTAATACGCTCATTTCAGTATTCATTTGAAGTTTTGAATTTTTTAGAAACCATCTTCTTACATCTTAAAATTAACCATCATGTCAAATTCCAAGCCCTACCACCTCTCTCAACATAAAGGGCTATGTTGAAACAGGAACTGTCACCATTAATTTGCCAACATTAATTTTGAAATCGGTTTGTTATTTCCTAATATTCCACAGAAACGTAATTTAAAAAGCTTTTAAAGCCCTTTTTTAGAACGTTTGTTGTTCCTGTGAACCACAAGTGGTAGAATCACCGGCATAAAATATAGCCTGTGTAGGATCAGAGACTGTTACCATTGATTCGCAACTATTACTTTTATAATCGGTTTATATTCCCTGAAATTGCATAGAATCGTAATTTAGAACTTTTTTAGAATGCTTTTCGCACCTCCCTTTCGCTTCACCCCTTTTTAATTCGAATTTATTTTCGACGCTGATTCGAGGGCATTGATATTTTATAAGTAACTACCATGTCACATTTAAAGTTTTTAGCCTTTTCAGTATCACAGAAATCGCAATTTAGAAAGTTTTTAGCTCCTTCAACCCTCTGGTGGTAGTGGAACAGACATAAAATATAGCTTATGTTTGAGCAGGTTCTATCACCAAAATTTGTCATCATTATTTTTTTAATTGGTTTGGTAATTTATAAGTTTGCTTAAAAATTGTAATTTATAACGCTTTTCCCTCACTCCATTTTTTTAAATTTGGAATTTTCTTTCGACTGTTCTTAGAAAGCAGTTGCATCTTGTAAGTAAATACCATGCCATACTTCAAAGTGTTAGACCCCTCAGTTGTGCAAAAAACGCAAATTAGAACATGTTTTGCTTTTGGCAACCCTCAGATGGTTGTGACAGGAACATAAAATACAACCTATATTATAGCAGGGACTGTCACAATTGATTTGCAACAATTACTTTTGAAACAGCTTTGGTATTTCTTTGGATTGAGTGGAAATCGCAATTTAGAACGTTTTTAGGACGCTTTTCGCGCATTTTCACCACTTTTTAAATTTCCAATTTTTTCGAAATTGTTCTTAAAGATCATTTATATCTAATAAATATGCACCTTGCCTAATTTTAAGTTGCTAGCCCCTACCGATCACAAAAATCGAAATTTAGAACGCTTTTTTGCTCCTGCAACGTCTTGGTGATACCAATATCGACACAAAATAGCGTCTATGTTAGAGAAGAGGCTGTCAACATCAATTTTCTACCATTACGTTTGAAATCAGATTCATTTTTCTTGAGATATTGCCGACAAATCGGCATTTAGAACGTTTTTAGAACGCTTTCCGCGCATTTTGCTCCTACATCTCCTCTGGGGTATTGGAAACAGATATAAAATATAGCCTATCTTGGAGCAAGATCTGTTACCATCATTTTTACACCATTATAATTCAAATCGGTTCAGTACTTCCTGAGATTGCATAGAAATCGCAATTTAGAATTTTTTACAATGCTTTTTGTGCATTTTGACCCCCTTTTAAATGTCGATTTTTTTAGGAAATGTCCTTAGAGATCATTGATATCTTATAACTAACTACCATTCCAAATTTCACGATTCTAAGCCCTTCCGTAACGCAAAAGCCGCAATTTAGAACGTTTTTCTCCTGCACCCCCTTTGGGGTACTGGCACCGACATAAAACATCGCCTATGTTGGAGCAAAGGTTGTCACCATCATTTTGACGCCATTATTTTTTAGATCGGTTTGGTATTTTCTGAGATTGCGTAGAAACCACCATTAGAACGTTTTTTAGAACGCTTTTCGCGCATTTTCACCCCTTTTAAATTTCGAATTCTTTAAGAACTGTTCTTAGAAATCCTTTATATCTAATAAGTAGCTAATATTTCAAATTTCATATTTCTAGGCCCTTCGGTAACGCAAAAATCGCATTTTTAGAACGTTTTTTTCTCCTGCACCCGCTTTCGTGTAGTAGCACACCGACATAAAACATAGCTTATGTTGGAGCAAGGGTTATCACCGTCATTTTGACACCCTTATTTTGACACCATTATTTTTTAAATCGGTTTGGTATTTCCTGAGATTGTGTACAAACCACCATTTAGAACGTTTTTTAGAATGATTTTCGCGCATTTTCACCCCTTTCAAATTTCGAATTGTTTAAGAACTGTTCTTAGAAATCCTTTATATCTAATAAGTAGCAAATATTTAAAATTTCATATTTCTAGGCCCTTCAGTAACACATAAATCGCATTTTTAGAAAGTTTTTTGCTCCTGCACCCCCTTTGGGGTAGTGACACCAACATAAAACATAGCCTATCTTGGAGCAAGCGTTGTGACCATCATTTTGACACCAATATTTTATAAATCGGTTTGGTACTTCCTGAAATTGCGCAAAAATCGCCATTTAGAACATTTTTCGAACATTTTCACACTTTTTAATTTCGAATTGTTTAAGAACTGTTCTTAGACATCATTTATATCGTATAAGTAACTAATATTCAAAATTTTATATTTCTAGGCCCTTCAGTAACGCTAAAATCGCATTTTTAGAACGTTTTTTGCTCCTGCACCCCCTTTGGGGTAGTGGCACCGACATAAAACACATCCTATCTTGGAGCAAGCGTTGTCACCATCATTATGACACCAATATTTTTTAAATCGGTTTGGTATTTCCTGAGATTGTGTAGAAACTACCATTTAGAACGTTTTTTAGAACGCTTTTTGTGCATTTTCACCCCTTTTAAATTTCGAATTGTTTAAGAACTGTTCTTAGACATTATTTATATCTTATAAGTAACTAATATTCAAAATTTCGTATTTCTAGGCCCTTCAGTAACGCTAAAATCGCATTTTTAGAACGTTTTTTGCTCCTACACCCCCTTTGGGGTAGTGGCACCGACATAAGATATAGCCTATGTTCTAAGTTGGACTAACACCATCATTTTGATACCATTACTTTTGGAATCGGTTCGGTAGTTCCAGAGCTTACCTCCTACAAATAAACAATTTTTTCCTCTTTATAATAGGAGTATAGAGTATAGATGAGTATGAGTATAGATGAGTATAGATAAGGATGGCTTCAGAACCAAAATCACGCTTTTAATCAGGTATCCCTAATTCAGTAGAACTTCAGTAGCACTACTTTCGCGTATGCTGCTGTTTTAAAGCTGTAGATGTATGCATCAGAATCGTTTAGTTTGTATTTTTACTTATGAAATACAAACAAAAACAACGTCATTATAAGACAATAAAATTTGTCGCAATGCTTTAGAAAGTTTAAGAAAGCATTTACTTTTGCGCTTAATTTGAAAGATACACTTTTCCTACAAAAATCGAAATCCTGTCACGAATGGAAAAAGAATGAAATTGTTTGAAAATTATAGTTTGATTACAGCAAGCAACAATAATTACTAATTTGCATTAGATATTTTTATGGACATTTTCATTTCTTAACGTTTAAGAAACCATTTACTTTTGCGCTTAATTTGAGAGATATACTTTTCCTACAAAAATCGAAATCCTATCACGAATGGAGAAAGAAGGAAATTGTTTGAAAATTATAGTTGTAACAAATATTTAAATATTTATACACTAGATGGCAGCACACGACAATCTCTAATTTTAGCGGGCTGCCAAATAGGTTTTTCCCATGATTGAATGCGGATTAGCTTTCTCGCAGAGAATTCTGAGACTCGCAATGGACTGGTTTCGAAATGCAAGCTGTCTTGCTTTTTAATTCCCCCGGAGTTTTGAGACGCGGGAAAAGATAAAATGTTTTCCAGATCAGCGGATTTCTTCTAAGCTTTGCGATGTAAATATGTACAGTAATCCTGTAAATAATATGTCTTGTAATACAGAGATTCATTAAACATTACTTTGTACTAAAGTATAGAATGGCATTTCCTATTTGAAGTGATGAGTCCATTTTTAACGATTGTGGCGCCTATTTTCATGGAAATCGGATAGCTATAAGTTTGATTAATACAAACAACAATAATTACTAATTTGCATTAGATATTTTTATTGACATTTTCATTTCTTAAAGTATAAGAAACCATTTACTTTTGCGCTTAATTTGAAAGGTATATTTTTCCTACAAAAATCGAAATCCTATCACGAATGGAGAAAGAATGAAATTGTTTGAAAATTATAGTTTGATTAATGCAAGCAACAATAGTTAGTAATTTGTATTAGATATTTTATTGACATTTTCATTTCCTAAATGTAATTTTATGAATTAAACCTGTGACGGGAGATTCGCTTCACACTACGGAATCTGTCGAGCATTTGCTGAACTTTCCATAATTTATTATTTATTCCTGGTGGTTTACTTGCTGTGTTGACAAAATGGAATGAATTTATCAGACTTAAAAATCTATCTCGTGGTGTGCATATAACTCATATAAAACTTATCATATATGACATCTATAACTCAGAGCAGAAACACACAGTTCGTTACATATGCTATCTAATACTATCAATTTTAAATAGAAATCATGAATAGTACAAACCCATTAATTTAAAATTAAACCGCTTTAAAAATATAATTAATAAAAAATAAATTGCTAAAAACATAAGTTTAAAAAAAATCACTTAAAAGTAAAAATTTTATATATTAGGAATTGTATCTGTTTTGGAAATGGTAAATGCCAGACCCGCACAATTGTGTGGGTCATTTGTTTTTCAACTTTTATAAAGCTTAATTAAATTTATCAAAGACAAAATCAATTAAAATCATGAATAAAGTATGTGAAAAGAAAAATTAAATCCAAGCAAACACTAAAAATCATATTTAAAAGAAATTACGACAGTGCATACTTTTTGTCTATTGCTGTCAGATAATTGCCGAAACGTCAGTGAAGGCTTACTGTGGAGACACGAAAAGTTTTGGTTTCTGTTAGTCTGTCTGTCTGTTCCGCGATAACTGCCGCAAAAAGCATCCGATCGGCTTGAAATTCACTGGGCATGTTGATCAGGTACCCGGACTTAGCTGTATAGTTTTTGGTTAAATTTGGTTCATTCGTTCGGGAAATATGGAACATTTTATTTTGCTCTATAATGCTTTTCAATGGCAAGTCAGACGATTTTCAGATTTTCATTTGTTGAAAGAAATGGCTGATATGAAAAATGGATTTAAATGGTAAATTTTTGATGCTGAAATTTTTAAATAACATTATTAAATTATTCCAATAAATTATGTCAATATATTTGCTAGATTTTTTTTAATTAGGTTTATAATATTGGGGGAAATTTTATGGATGTTTTCCAATAATATAAAGGATTTTGTTTTATCAAATTGACATAATGCATATTTCATTTTTTTCCTTTTCTTTCTCTGTTGCCTAGCAACGAATTTGGTCCAAATAATATTAGTATAATTGCGTGTATAATGCTTGAGTAAAGCCAACGTCAAAACAGATGAATTAATGCATTTGTATCTTTGCATATAGACGGATTTTAGCCCAGAAATAAAAATAGGCAATATTTCATTTATTTTATTGAAATATTTTGCTCATTATTTTCACAGAGAATAACGTAACATTTTCCCATAACATTTACCAATATTTCTTTAATTGTTGCCAAGAAAATCAAAACCCGGAATAATGTTTTCTTTTAAACAATTTTCAATTGAAATGTTTTGCCGTGAAACAGGAAAATGAAAAATAAAATTAAGAATAGAAAAATTAATATGGTGGCATATTTAAAAAAAGAAAAAAAAACTCTCGAGTATTTCTTAATATAACAAGATGAAAAGTTTTGAGTAAATACGCATAGAAGGTGAATTAGACGTCATTTATCGAAAACAAAGATGCTGGAATAAAAAGATCTTGGGTAAAATAAAATTAACTATTATTCACGGAGGAAAGAGATAGATGGAGATGCAGTATGCCGTAAAAACAGTTTGCAATACGATGTGCGTTATCGCTCAGATTTAAATGCTCTCATTCGGTCCAAACAAAACAAGCACGTGGAACAGGGACCAAATTCTTTGACTTCATCCGTTCTTTTTTTTTTTTTTTTTTTTTTTTTTTTTTTTTTTTTTAAGCACGTTGTTGTGTTGTGCCGAATGTAGCGGATTTTAGGCGTCACTTCAATATTTATTGTCTGTGTACGGTTAACATGAATATTTTATTTTAAATTTAAATTTTATTAATTTATTAAAAAAACTTATGCTTATCTTTATAAATCACAGCGTAAAAAAAAGCTAAGATATACTATAACCATCCGCACAATCAATACAAAATATCGAATGTAAATTTAAATAGACTACGGGGGGTCAGGGGGGCAGAGCCCCCCTGAAGAAATGCAATTTTTGATTTAAAAAGTTACCAGAATAAGTAGCTCATCAGAATTTCAGAACATTAATGTACAATCACTTGTTTAACACTTTTAATTTCTGAAACTTTACGAGGTATCTTGTATGCTCATAAATATTTATGTAATTTGAAAACTTTAAAAAGCGATTTGTAGGAAGTTGAATATTATGCAATGAGTGTTAAAAAACAATGACTTGCAAAGATGACGTTGAGGCTCCTGATCTGCAGATTTACTAGTATATTCTTTTTAAAAGCAGAAAATTTAACCCTGTATTGTAGTTGGTGCCCCTAGTTGTGTCTTATCAAAACATCTGAAGCCAATTAACTCATATAAATCTGCAGATTTGGTTTTAAATCTCATAAAAACAGGAAATAGTCATTCTCTTTTACTTAGTATCACCTGCACAACTGTGCGGGTCAGCGCTTAAAGGAATATGCTACCCCCCTGAATACTGTACAGAAAGTATTTTGTAGTCCAGCTCAGTGATTCATATAAATTTCATTGCGGTTGATATAGTATTACGTCCTCAAAATGCACTGGAAGTGACTTTTCTCTAAGGATTATAATGTGACGGAATACTTTTACGCTCATCTGTAAACGAACTTTAAATGCTATACCCTTCATTTTCACTAAAGAACATGCTATTATAAAATACAATAACAACTATAAATTACATTCCAATCCCAGCATATTTACGAGAGTTAGAGCACGGACAGAAGGGCATATATAGACCGCAGATATAAAGACAAACCGAAGTCATAAAACCTTTTGAACTATGTTCAAAAGTGATAAAAATTGTACTAACTGAGAACTTTCTATTCTTTCTATTAAAATTAGTGCTTTTTATCTATGAGGCCAAATTATCCATTCATATATATACATTTATAGAGGCTTTGTGAGCGCAAGCTTTCCTGGGGACGCGTGGTTGGCTAATTCTCTTCTTTGCAATACATTAATAAAAAGAGAAAACAAGTGGGTAAGTGTGATCACAGACCGCACAGAGGGTTTCGTTTAATATTCCTTTCAAAACACTTTATCCTTTTGCGAAATCTGTTAGTTCCACATTTCGCAACCAGGGGCGCATTCTATTCTACACAAACCTCTATCCGAACGAAACTCCGTTTTACAACCTATCCGTAGGTATATTAGTCGAGGGGATCGGGTCTATAGCACCCGAGATAGGTAGGCGCCACCTGACGATAAAAGTGGAACTGAAATATGTAAGGTTATGTGCATAGTATGAAAGAGTGGTCAAAGTGGTGTCGGAAAAAGTTAGAAAAGTACACACCGGGTGCAATTGGGGGGAGGTTAGAAAAATTGCTTAAAATGCACAAGTTAGAGCCCGGTGGGTAAATAATATAATACTTTTTGAAAATTTTGTGATTTTTCGTGTGATTGCAAGTGTTCTGCTATACGTATGCAAAATTTCAAGTCTTCAACTTAAATAGAGGCTCAGTTAAAAAAAAAAAGCTTAAAATACACAAGTTAGAGCTAAATATAAGACTTTTTCAAAATTTTAGTATTTGTCGTTTGATGTGAGGTGTTCAGCTATAAGTATGCAAAATTTTAAGTCTTAAACTTAATTAGGGGCTCAGTTAGAACAAAAAGATTAAAATACACAAGTTAGAGCCCAGAGGGATGAATATAAGACTTTTTCAAAATTTTATGATTTGTCGTTTGACGTGAGGTGTTCAGCTGTAAGTATGCAAAATTTTAAGTCTTCAACTTAATTAGGGGCTCAGTTAGAAGAAAAAGATTAAAATGCACAAGTTGGAGACCAGAGGGTTAAATATAAGACTTTTTCAAAATTTTATGATTTGTCGTTTGATATGATGTGTTCAGCTATAAGTATGAAAAAGTTTAAGTCTTAAACTTAATTGGGGGCTCAGTTAGAATAAAAAAATTAAAATACACAAGTTAGAGCCCAGAGGGTTAAATATAAGACTTTTTCAAAATTTTATGATTTGTCGTTTGATGTGATGTGTTCAGCTATAAGTATGCAAAATTTCAAGTTTCGTCAGATGAACGAAACCCTAAAAAAATTAAATACTTTTTTCCTGTCTCATATGCAGTGAACAAGAATAAAAAGAAAAATAGAAAAAAACTGAATGTAATTATGTAACTAAATCATGAAATAATATTGCAACAATTTAATACGTCGGAGAAAAAAATTATAAATTCTCGCTCTCAATTAAAAAATTAAACTATGATACATAATAAAGAACTTTTTAAACAAAGCAAAGTTTAATCATCTAATTAAATTACAAATTGATGTTCTTTCTTAGACATAAAGAATAATAAATTATATTATCCAAAAAGTGTCATAAATTTTAATCCCCAGAATTACTTTGTCGTAAATATTTCCGCTCTGCATTAATTTGTCGAATTATTTTTATTATTTTAAAATTTAGTTTAATAAGCTTATTCTATATTGAGTGACATGATGTTAGAAATACATAATAAAAATTATAAAGGAACATAGAAGAATTAATCTGAATGGTTCACACTCAATTCTGTTCTAGAATATGCCATGTTAAACAGCTCGCAGTTAGTTAAAGAAAATGAAACAAATTGTAAGAAATTACAGCATGAGTTTTCTCTAAATGATAATTACGAATAATTATTTTTCACAAATTAATTGTGCTCGTGTTAGTTTGGGATAATACGCGCGTTAGCTTGGGATTCTTAAAAACAGGGAATATGAAATGTACCTTTCCTTCCCAATACAGGTTAGAAAGACTTTTTAAAATAAAGCGATGAAAATAATTGTAATATTTGTTTTAAATTGTCTCTTTAAACATAGTGGGGCACCATAAAAGGAAAACAAAGAGGCAACTTTTACATTCATGAATAATCTTTGGTTTTATTTTTGATTTTGCATGTACTCATCATTTTACGTTTATCCTTCATTTTTAACAACAAACCTATCTCAAAATATAGAAAGTCATACATTAAACGCTTATAATATTTGATTGCAAAAAAAGCTTACAATGTATTACAAAAAATTGCTTTTAAGGCGCTAAAAGGTATTCTTTTCAGACAAATGTGTTTTGACATTACCAGATTTTGGTTTTATTTCAAACTTAGATTTTTCACCCCATTAAACTTCAAAAGCGTTAGTAAAATTTAAGTAAAATATGTAACATGTTCAAAGAAATAAGTGAATTGAGAATACTAAAAAAAGAATTAACTATTTTCTTCTTAGAGTATTAAAAAAAAAAAAAAAATTAAAATGAACGATAAATCTAGCGTTTAATGCTTTTTTCGAAAATATTAAATTGACTTAAATGCTTTTCGAAGGAATTTCTCTCTCATTTTTGATGTATTCAGTCAACATTAAAAATAAATATTCAATACCCAACGTGTCGGTGGGAAATAATTATCTCCTTCTACCCCTCCCGCAAAAAAATAACACAGCCAAATTTTAAAATTCAATAATTAATTAAATATAAGAAATATAAAAATGAAATAAATGATATGTTTATAGTACGGTTCATAAATTCTATTTACAATATATAGAGTGTCCTAAAATGGACTGACTGATTAAAAATTTCAATAATTTGGAAATGGTGACATCTATTTAAAAAATTCTTGCAGCAGGGTTATGTAAGATATCAGGAGTTTTTTAACTGGGATTCTCGATTTTAGTTTAAAATAGCAGTGATAGATGGCGCTGCAAGAAACAGGCACTAAATCGGGGCTCGATTTTTGGCTTCTCTCTTTTCTCACTATTGATGCGAAAGAAAGAGGTTAAACTAGAGAACAGGAATTCTGCTTCTTTAGGTGAAGATGCAAGAGCAGCCGTAAAAAGTTAGAACTCTGATTTTCTGGTCAGAATGGGGGAAAAATGGCCATAATTTGTTTCTTACGGCTGCTCTTTCATCTTCACCTAACACTTCATTTATAATGGCAGTTTCATAATAATAGAAGACACCAGTCCATCAGAAGAAAATAACTCGGTTAAACGGGACTCTACTGCAGTACAAAACATATTTCAATTTTAAGACTTAAAGTACACGTTTTATTTTATGTAAAATGACGTCATTCGCATCCGCTTAAGAATTCCACATTTACGATCTACTCTTAAACCTCTACAGTAAAGCATGCATAGCACATGACTATCGCGAAATAATGCACAAATGCAGCAAAAAGATTCCGTCATTTAAAAAAATCGAAACCCCCCCCCTCCCCCGGCTATCTAATGATTCATAGATACTTACAATTAAATATAGTATATAATAGGTCCATTGTTTTAACAGAAATCATTCGTTTATATTTTTTTCAAAATAGCACGTATTTTAATTACATTTTCTTTTGGTTGTTACGAGAAAAGGGCACGAAAAATATATAATTACTATTTTAAAACTATTTTTCCTTTACTTTCTACAGAAATGGAGTCCTTCCGTTGCCAATATTAAGCAAATGGCTCCAAAAACTACAAAAAAATTAATATTTCAAAAATAAATGGAGATACAGTTTTCAAACAAAATACATTTAAAATAACTTTTTTTCCGATACGACGGTATAAAAATTAAAAATGTGCGATGCTTAAAAGTTTAAAAAATTGCTAAAGAGTATTTAATCGTAATGCTTTGTTTTACGGCTAGCTTCTGTAAGGTAACGTTATTTTTTGGACACAAAATAAGCTGGGAGAAAGAAATAACATACCGTACCGGAGGCTAATATATGGAGTGGGCTCTTAAGAACAACATTACATTGGCAACTGAGAATGACTCCATACATTCAACCTCTTTCTTTCGCATCAATACTGAGATAAGAAAGAAGCGGCAAACCAGGGCTTGTTTTAGCGCCTGTTGCTTGAAGCGCCATCTATCGCTGCTATTTTAATCTGAAATCAAGAATCGCACTAAAGAAAACTCCTGACATTTTACATAAACCTGCTGCAAGAATTTTTTTTTAAATATCTGCCACCATCTGTAAGTTATTGCATTTTAAAATCAATCAGTTCATTTTAGGATACCCGGCATAAGCAAATATATATATACAGTTCGCTCTCTGTTTATCGACATTCAAGAAATCTCGAAAAATTATCTTTAAATAGAGAATCGTCCTTAAACAGAATTTGTGGAAAAATAATATTTGAAAAACATTTCCCTTCACAGTTTATAGGCTTAGAACTGTCAGTACATTTTTCAATACATTGGCGTGTGTAGAAATGTAATTATACTGCATACAAGAACAACATTACAGCATACAATGTTACTTAAAGTACAATACAAATATTTATAATACATTTAATTAAACAATGTTACTTAAAGTACAATAAAAATATTTATAATACATTTAATTAAACAAAATAAGTTTTTTAAAAATCAAAAAGTGTAGATTGCTTCAATGGTGGTCGAGTTTTTAGTATCCTTGCTTCAAGCTTCTCAAGAATGCTGAATGAGTCATCTTCCATATTTGATGAAACAATGTACTGGCGAAGAATATCCAGGGCAGAATTCGTATCCGCTTTCTGTATCACCAGCTTCATTACCATCTTCTGCATCTGAAGCTGCATTTTCATTTGCGATGTCTCCATAAATTTGATCTAAATTTCTAAAGTCTGTTGTTAAAACGTCTTCGTCACATGGGTAAAGTCCATTACGCCCTTCTCCTTTATCTGTACTCATCTGCAAGAAAACGTGTTTTTCTATCAGAGGAAGTTCCTTCGTTTAACATGTATAAGGCGTTAGGAAAAAAAAAAAACCTACCTGTAAATCGCCATTAAATAGAAACAATTTCGTCTTTAAATAGAGATTTTTTTACTTAAAGGAGCCGGGACCGCAAAATATCGTCCTTAAACAGAGATCGTCGTTAAATAGAGCGATGTTAAACAGAGAGACGACTGTATATATATATAGATAGATAGATACAGATATAGGGTAACCCCCCCCCCCCAGTAACTGACACTTTAAGGATTCATTCTCGTTCAAATCACTATCACAAAATTTTAAATCTATTTTATATTTATCTTTATTTTTGAAAGTATAGTAGATATACGTTAAAAAACTATTGTTAACAAACTTTAAAAAAATGAGATTTTTTTAATATTTGAAATTAACTTTTTTTCATGAGTATGGTCAATCCAGTAACTGACACTATTCCTATTTTGAAAAAACAATAACTGATGCATAATTTATAATAGTTAAGACACATAAATTACCACTAAAGCCATTACTTTGCAGAATTTTACAATAAAATGCTTATTTGAGTTGCACTTTTTTCTAAAGTGTCAGTTACTGGTTAGGTGTTAATAACTGGTGGTTTCACATTATATAATTCACGAAAAATCGGTTTTGTTGATGAAATATTATGTGTTAGATAAGTGAACCTCTTCAGCTAATAACGTCACTCTCGGCATGAAGTAGCTAAATATCGGCGCGTACGAGGTGGTTATGCATGGCATTAGCTCAAAATACGAGTAGAGTTTCTCCTTAGAAAGTAAAAAATTGTAGCAACACGTCTTTATTTAAGAAATAAATGGCAGCAATAATTAGGTGGAAGAGTTCCTTTCGATACATCACCAGTCTTATAGAGCTGAACATATTCCATAGGTTCACGTAGCAGGCTACCTAAAATCAAAATTTATATTAAGAAGCTACACTACGGCATTGACATTCCACTGAAACTGTAGACACGAATTTTGAGACAAGGGAAACGAGAAAATGTTTTATTCTGACCCAGCGCAAAGTAATTTATTGGTAGCGTAGGAATACAAAAAACCGTAATGCAAAAGATTGTGGCAAATAGCAGAGCCCAATTTTGCGGACGGAGAAAAGAAGCAAGCGGTCCCCAGAAAGTGTGCGAATACATCCAACGAAAAAAGCTTATGGTGAAGAAAAAGAATTTTCTGAAAGAGAACGATTTCAAGTTGAAAAAAAATATTGGCGTACGCCTAAGACGGTAAAAAAAGAATAAAAGTGTAATACGCATGGTAAATAGAAAATAATGAATTAAAAGGAAATAAAATTAAATAGGATAAAGAATTTAGAATAGATTTAAGATAAGTTAAAAATTTTAAATGTAATACAAATATATAATATTCAACTTTTAGAATAGATGAATGGAGCTGAGCTTCAACTTGTAAAAATGGCAAAACTTCTAAACGCAAGTATCTCCTTACGTTTTAACAGCTTAACAGTATAAAAAGTGAAAACTAAGTTATCTTTGATCTAACTAGAGAATTTCAAAGTTAAGTCAACCAACTCCTTTTATTGGCTAATATTTTAACTATTTTTTTTTAATGATGTGCACTGGATTTCTTTGCTATTTTACAAACTTGTCTGAATTGAGAAAATAATTAAAATTCATATAAAAACAAATAAAATGCCCTAAAATTGCTTGTAGGTGCACACATATAAAATAAAATTATTTAAAATACATTGAAATGCCTTAAAATACATTAAAAACCCATTAAAATCCCAGTTTTCAGCCTAATACACACGGCCCTCTTCAGTGGTACCACTGAAGTATTATACTTGAAAAGATTGGACTTTTAATATTTAAAATTAACTTTTTTTCATAAATGTGGTCAATTAAAGTAACTGGCACACTCAGAGAATAATAATATTAAATATTCAGAGACATCAGTATTATCACTGAAGTTCGCCGTGCGAATTTGGCTGAAAACGTTTTGCTATTTTAGTGTATTTTTAATGTTTTTAAGGTATTTTACTGTATTCTATGTAATTTTATATTATATATATGCACCTACAAGCAATTTTAGCATTACATATATTATCTATTTGCGCTTTATATGAATTTTAAAAATTATTATATTTTTGTAAATTGTTTATTATATCTATTCAATATTATACAATATTTATGTTACTGCAATTGTTAGACCTTTTCAGTCGTCAAATTTTTATGTATTTTTAATTTTTTAATAACATTTTATCTATCAATTCTACACAGAGGGAACAAATGCATAATTCTGATTTTTATGTATATTTATGTTAAGAGCATAAGGACTTATAAAACATTAAAATAAATTTAGCACCTCAATTCACTCATATCTAAAAATTACTTTTTCGTTTATTAGATAAATAAGGTTCATTATAATATATTTTATATGTTTAGTTTGTGTATTTTTATATATTTATCTAAAATTTTATTGCTGTTTAGATAAATAAATTATACTTCTCTGGTGCCCCCATAAACATATTATTTTAATGCAGTTTCACTGTATATATAATTCTTAATAACCATTATGTATTGTATACTTAGGGTTTTCCAGACGCTTTTAATTGCGCATTGTAACTTAATAATTATTATATGAGGAATTTTAAACTTTACATGAATGACAAAAGAACCATTTATATATTCTTATGTCCCTAGTTTTTGCCGAGTACTTTTGGGACACTCTGTACAGTGTAGGGAAAAATACTTAGCTTCAAATCAAAGACATTATTTAGAAATCGGGAGTGGCTCCACTCGATTTTCCGAATGCTAGTGTATGTGTCTAGCAAGTAATATATACAGGGTGATTCTAAATTGTATTTACAAAATAACAGAGGTGACAGTACCCATCCAGACGAGCAATAATTACCATTAGACCAGGAGGCGGCATCACAGACAATCACCTCATCGAGTTCACGGCTGAAATTCCCGAAATAGTTAAAACTCGATTTGCATATTAAAACGCAGTCAATCTGCTAAGTCTTATCTTGGTGCAAAACATCCAAAAACCCAATTTTAGTGGTTGACTTATTGGTTTACCATTGTGTTTTCCTGGTCCCAGCCCTCCATGTTTTCATACCTTTGGGTGCAGGAAAACACAATGGTAAGCCTATGAGTCTCAACCGCTAAAATCGGGTTTTCAGGTGTTTTCCACCAAGATATGACTGGCAGACCGATTGCGTTTTGATATGCGAATCGAGTTTTAATTAATTCTGGAATTTCATCAGTGAACTCGATGAGCTGATTGTCTGTGCTGCCATCTCTCAGTCTACATAGAACATACGGTCACAAACCACTTATTTAGTCACAAATATAGGATGTTTTATAATGACTGACTCGGTTTGATGGTAATAATTTTGAGGGAAAAAAACAATATTGCAATGAAAATCTAATGGTATGTAACTTATTTTGTATGAAATGTGATAAAATCACGAAAGTTTTTGAAGGACTATTAGTTCAAGGAATTGATGATAACGTATGGACTGGTAATCGCGTTCGTCAATTCAGTGTTGCCAGATTGGGAACTGTTTTGTCTCAGATTGTTGATTGTCACTGCTTTTTTGAAATAGAAATATTCGGCCTATTTAGAAATAGATTAAAAATTCTGAAAAATAAGGCGAATTATACTATTTAAAAAAAGTGGTGACCCATAAAATAATCTGAATTAAAAAAGTCCCCAATCTGGCAACGTCGCGTCAATTGCATACTTCTGGCGCTTATAATGGACACTTCTACCACTTTTTTGTATGTTTTTATGCTTACAGCAAAGATCTGTTAAAAATCACATTATAATATACTTCAGTTTTCTAAAAGTTATGACCTTTTTGTTCCACTCGACGTCACATCCTTTAAAACTGTTTTTCCGATTTTCTCCCAGTAAACGTGGTTTGCGACTCCATGTTCTATGGCAATTTTTCATCCTCTTGATGCTTACTATCCTTCCCTCAGCTTTTGCAAGAACAATATAGACTCAGACCGTATATATATATATACATATCTATCTATCTCTATATGTATATATACAGTAAAACCTCTCTAAAGCGACAACGTTCCGTTCCAACAAAAATTGGTCGCTCCGAGAGGTGGTCTCTTAATGGAGGTCGTGTTTAAATGTAGACTTTAATTGTCGAAAAAAAGTAACAATGTCACTAAAATTTATTTTTCACATTAAGAAAAAATATGAAAATTTAAGTACCAAAACAAAAGTTAATTATATAAGTTAATTGCTGCAGAGTTTTAAAAATGAGTACATTGACGTTTGCTTTGATTTTACGGTTTTATCGTTTATAACTTTTATTTTCAAGTCTTTTCAAAGTTCAGTAAATAAATGCAATTTTTATTTATTTTTTATTATTTTTATTTTTAGGGGACGGGAACAAATAATGACGATTGCATTAATTTATCTGTTTCTTTGCGAGTTTCCTGACAAAATAGGACAGGGGAGTTTATTAATGAGTTAAATTCATTGTCTAAAAAAGGTACAAAGGGGTTTTAAACTTAAAAGTTACCGGAATAAAAAAAATCTAAATTTAGTTTAGAAGTTTGATGAATAATGCGCCCTTCGGAATTATTTTTCTAATAAAACCTTCTTCAAGCGACCAGAAAAAAACGGAATTTGTTTCATTTTCTTCAAAGAAATTTGGTCGCTCATGGAGGGAGTTCAACTGGGATGGTTTCTGAATGGAGGTAAAATTAGTATTGAGCCTATGGGAATAAATTACGTTTCATGAAAAAATGGTCGTTCAGGGAGGTGGTCTAACAGGGAGGTTTCACTGTATTTATATACAAATTCAAAATAAGATATGAATTAAGATTATGTGGCTAAAATAGTTCTACCATAAATTTTCAAAAAGTTACACTTTTTACATTTTGTTCGGTCTCTGGATACTATAAAATATATTTAGAAAAATTTTCTTTATCCTTTGACAAGTACAAAAATAAATAATCCAATCTTGAGCGATCAAAATTCACTGAGTTATAATACTTTGAATTTCATGAAACTTTTAAACTGTCTGGCTCTAAAAATGAACAGACGATTTTTGTAACGATATTAGACTATTTTAATCAAAATAAAACTGAAATACATTACTAATAGTCCAGGTAATAGGGAGTTTCACCTACCAAAAGTAATGGTAGTTCTGGAAATCGGCTTACTTATGTTTTTTGGGTCGCTGAATCCGAATTTGTAACTTCCCACTAAAATTTCCACCGGAAACCCCCCCCCCCCTCCAAATTTTGGTAAAAAGCCCCCAAAGAAAGATTTTTATTAAAAAAAATCAATTTTTTATTGTTTTAAGGGAAAAGTATCTAGAAATTCAGAAAGTAGACAAAATTTTCGACAAATTAGATATATGACATTATGACTTAGGATGAAGGGGAAGGAGAGATCTGCCTCGGAACATGCGCGCGGTACTGCGTGGACTACGTTGCGCAATTCCACTTAACCACTCACACATTTACATTCGCCCTCCCTTCCACCCTCCGAACTCTTCTTATAAGGTTTACTTTAATTTTTTTGGGTCGCTGAATCAGAATTTTTAACTTACCCCCAAAATTCCCCCCCCCGAAAGCCCTTCAAAATAGTTGTTATTAACTTAAATTTCTTATTGTTTTAGGGGAAAAGAATTACGAAATTCAGAAACTAGACAAAATTTGCAACAAATAGGATAAATGACATTATGATGTAGGATAAACGGGGAGTGAGGGAGCTGCCTCGGAACATTCCCCGCGCGCTTTTCTCAAAAACCAAATTTTTTCAAAAAATCAATTTTTTGGGGGGTTGCCGGGTGAAATTTTGGTGGGAAGTTACAAATTCAGATTCAGCGACCCAAAAACATAAAGTGAGTCGAAATCCAGAACTAGTATTAATTTTTCCAGGTAAAATCCCCTATTGCCTGGACTTCATAACTTAGTGCACGTAGCGCCACAGTGCATGTTCAGAGGCAGCCCTCCCCCTCCCCGTTCATCCCACGTCATAATGTCATTTATCCTATTTGTTGCAAATTTTGTCTAGTTTCTGAATTTCGTAATGCTTTTCCCTTAAAACAAGGCTGGGATGGCGATGGATGGGAGGGCGAATGTAAACGTGTGAGTGGTTAAGTGGAATTGCGCAACTTAGTTCACGCAGCACCGCGCGTATGTTCCGAGGCAGATCCCCCCTTCCCCTTCATCCTAAGTCATAATGTCATATATCTAATTTGTTGCAAATTTTGTCTACTTTCTGAACTTTCTAGATACTTTTCCCTAAAACAATAAAAAAAATGATTTTTTTGATAAAAACCTTTTTTGGGGGCAATTTACCAAAATTTGGGGGGGGGGGGTGCCGGGGGAAATTTTGGGGCGAAGTTAAAAATTCGGATTCAGCGACCCAAAAAACATATAGTAAGCCTTTTTCCAGAACTACCATGAATTTTGCTAGGTCATTTTTGCCCCTATACGGTCTCTATTGCCTGGACTATAAGGTGCACAGCAAGATGTTCACTGTAGGATATGGTATGCATAGCATTTACCATTCATTCGCAGCGAAGAAGAAAAATTCGGATAGAGTACTGTCTACCACAGATAACTGCTGGAAACGTGTAACCGGTGGTAGTTCGGTGTGGTCCCTTTTTTGGTTTAACTGAAATTTTGCCTGTTGCATGGTGTTACAGATCATATACAAGATGAACAAAATAATTCATAAGTCTTACTGTCTGTGGGTGTGAATTACTTAAGGTTGGTTATCACTTGTGTTGCGCATTTTTCAGCTGAACAATGTTTAGTGTACTAAAAGGCTAATTTATATTTGTAGAACATAAATAATGTATAGGGATGTATAGGGATTAGCAAAGAGCTGGATTTATTACCGTCTATATTTGGTTATTGAGGAAAGTTTGTTTTTGTTGATTTTGCGGTTTTTTTTTATTTTTTTTTATTTTTTTTTTTTACATTAATTATATTTTTTCTGAATATGTGGTGAGTTTAAAAATCTGTAAATATTATACAAAGCTGTAACAAAAAAAAAAAAAAAAAAAAAAAAAAAAAACCAAGCGCATTTCCGTCTATTAGCCTAAATTAGTGAAGGTGAATTTTCTACCGTGTTATTCATTTTCTAATTGAGCTAAATTGTAGAAAACTGTGTATAGTATATATACAAATCTACATATCATATAGAATGCTGCATAAAAGAATCCGACTACCTGTCCCACTATGGGCGGCAAGTCCCGAAATGAGGTTTTCAAATGTTTTAAGCGTTTTCTAAATTGTTTACTTGAATATCCTTTTTCACCTTATTAAACGTTGAAGTTTCGTTTCGGTACTCCGGAACTGTGAAAAAATATTTTATAATTTCTATTTGCAGCATGATTTTTCTTTTTTGTTTAAATTATGAAATAATGCGAACAAGAAAGCAAAATGCCGTTATTAATGTATAATGTATAACGTTATTTTGAGAACTACGAGGGTTATTTTTTTTTCAATCTCCGATGGAGCGTAAAATAAAGGCAAGTGTGAATAAAAAAACGGTTTTATAACCAGAAGTCAAGTACAACCAAAGTTAATTTTGACATAGTCACCTTGAAGATTGAGAAATTTGTCATACCTGTGGACGTGTTTTTTAATACCCTCTTCGTAGAAGGTTGTCGCCAGCGTCTTGAGAATATGTCTCCACGGCGTCTTGGGGAATTTCGCTCGTGCCGAAGCGCTGTCCCCAGACTTGTCTTCAGGTCTCTTAAAAAAGCGACATTCACTCGGTGCCACCGCACTGATGGCGCAACAGCTTCATTCACAATTTCGATGGGAAGTGTTCGATCACCCAGCGTACAGCCCGTATCTGACACCAAGTAATTTTCTCCTTCTTCGAAAACTGAAGACAAATTTACAGGACAGCGTTTCCGCACGAGCGAAATCTCCAAGACTCCATGGAGATCTATTTTCAAGACTTTGGCGGCAACCACCTATGAAGAGGGTATTAGAAAACTCGTTCACTGGTATGACAAATGTTTCAATCTTCATGGTGACTATGTCGAAAGGTAAATTTGATTGTATTTGACTAATGGTTATAAAACCAATTTGTAATCCACACTTGTCTTTATTATACACTCATGTTCAAAATTAAGTTCTGTGAAAACTAATGAACTATTCACTCTGTTGCCACGAAATATGGCACAGAGATATATTACAATGTTAGAAATAATATAGCAACATAACAATATGGAAAATATTTTAAATGTGAATTAAGAAACAGGGATAGCAAAAGTGTTAAATCATGAATCAGAGATGAGCATTTAATCTCGAGAAAAGTCTGTCTAATATGGAGTGTGACCAGCGTGCACTGCTATACAAGCTTCACAACGAGCTTTTATACTGTTTATGAGGGTGACAACAAATGTTTGTGGCAACAAGTCTATTCTTCCAAAAGTGCGGCTTTTAACTAATGGTGGGTACGAGAGGGAAGTTACGCTTTGCAATGGTTCTTCCTAGACCATCCCAAACATATTCAATAGGATTTAGGTCCGGAGACCTCGAGGACCAATTCATACGGCGAATATCCTCTTCTGCAAGAAAATCATCAACAATGTGAGCTCTGCGAGGCTTCGCATTATCGTCCATAAACATGAAGTCCAGGGCTACAGCACCCCGGAATAACATCACATAGGCTTCAAGGGCCTCATTCCTATAGCAATGTGTGTTGAAAATGCCCGCATCGAAGACTTGCAGTTGCGTATGACTGTTCAACATTATGCCGCACCAGACAAGGATTCCTTTGCTACTAAATTTGTCGATTTCTTTTACATAGAAGGGATGATAGCGAACTCAACCTTCTCTCCAGATAAAAATTCGACGAGAATCAATGACTCTGCGTGGTGAATCTCGACTCATCAATGAAATGAACGCGCTTCCATTCTTGTTGTGACCAAGACTGATGTATTCTGCTCCACAACAACCGGGCTTCCCTGCTGAATGCAGTGAAAGAGACACACACGACTGGACGCCAGTTGTTAGGGATGTGGTCCTTGAAGCCTATGTGAGGTTGTTACAAATTGCTGTAGGTCCGGACTTCATGTTTACTGACGTTAAAAACTAGCTCTCACAGCAAAGCTGTGAGCCTTCGTACGGCAACATAGGCCACTTTGGTCCCAGACTTGCGCGCAACTGGCACGGAGCAAGCCCTCCCTAAAGAAGTTTCCTCGCCGTGCACCCGCCGCCAGTGCGCGGTCGCCCAAGAACTTCGTGCTGCCCAGCGCATGCCACAAAGCCCGGCCCCCAAGAGTTAGAATCCGGTCGATGCGACAGAACCTCCCACCCAGCCGAAAGAGCAAGATGGTGCCTTTCCTTGGTCCCTCCGCAGTTCACCCCGACGACCCGACGAGTACGAAATCCTATAAGGACCCGAACCCACGAACCGCTGCCGAGGATCTCCACGGGAGATTACTTTACGGAGGTTTCTCAAGATCAACTACAATTTTCCGGCAAAGAAATTGTTGAGAAACAACCGATAATAAAGTGAAGGATGCCCCTAGCGGAATACCCTGAAGGGGCGGGGAAACCTTCTCCGGACATAAAGCGTCCCTGCTCCGGGCTTTTCGCCCAGTCTGCCCACCTCAACCGACGGAATCCCTCGTGGATCTCGCCGGGAGTCAGAAAGACCAGACTAGGTGCCGTTAGCGACCCCAGGTGGGCACGGAAAACTCCACCTAGACGGGATAGACCCCGCCTCGCTAGGGGGTTGGATGGTCTGGAGTTCCGCCCGCCCCTCACGACTCGACTCCACCCGAGGGTGGACAAGCCGCGGGAGGCCGGCAGATGCCCGGCCCACCACTACCTTACCTCGCGGGCACCGAGGGTACCTGAGCACGAGTGCTCCTGACCCCGTGCAATAGCGACCGCTACCATGTTAGCCCCGAAACACGGTTTCTGTCGAAGGCTACGAACACGAATAGGCTGATGAAGCTGACTCACAATTAGAGGACCCAGCCAACGACTTCCACTGTGTACCGATACTCCAAGACGAACCCGGGAAGTGCCAGCAGGCAATAAACTGAAAACACAAGTAGGCGGACGATCCGCATGCGACCTTCATGATCTGCATCTACCTCCCGACCCAAACCAGGTCCGCCCCGGAAATCCGGGGCTTGCGTTCGAAGGTTAGGAGTAGAAACCGCTATGACCACATCTCCGGGCGCGGTAAACTCCGGAAGCGTCTAGACACGCTGGTCATGAGTCGGACCAAAAGTTCACCGCAGGATTGAGGCGCCGCACAGTGGTCCCAAATCGCGATTATGTGGATAAAAATCAGGAAATCGAAGTTTCGTATTTCGAAATGAAATCTATTCTACAGTATTTAGAAATATCTGAAGATTTATATTCTGTTATATTTTGCTTTTATCAGCTCACATGAATTAGCATTGCTTATGTGAACTTAGGAGTTTTTAGCGTTTTCTGCTGTTGCGTGAATTTCAGGCAAATTCGCTGCATTCACAACCTAACTAAGACCATTTCAGATAGTTTCTCGTTTTTTCTTTGCACTTCTCTGAAACAACATTAAATTACATATTTAATTTGATTTTTCGATTGCAAAAATTAAAAAAAAAGGAATTTTTTAAAAAATACATAGTTTAAAGGCATTTTTGTACATAAAAAGTGATATATAAAAAAAGTCTTTCCGAGTTCCTCGGACTTTTATAGTACAAAATGTAGAATGAGCCTTCTAAAATCATATCCCAAGAGATTTATTGCGACTTTTTGCAACTTTTTGAGAACTAGCAGTTTGAAGTTGGACATTGGATATTGCCAGTATTAGCCCAACATGAGTAATCGGGTTTAAAGTCAATCTAATTTCCGCACTGACACAAAATTGTCAGTGTTTATATAATGCAACATTCTAATTAACATAACACTATCAATTTCATATTTTTAATTCGTGGAGGGAGGAAGGGGGGGGGTTAAGAGTTGGGGATATTTTTTTATTTATATATATATTTTTATTTGTTTTTACAATTTTTCCCTTGCCTTTTTCGTTTACATAAAAAATAATATTAAAACTTGACCTTATTTTAAAAAGTACATATTTAAAGTTCAGTTTACATTTATATATATATACTAAATTCTAGCAACATGGATGTCTGGGAAATTCAATCAACTGGGAAACATCATTTAATGTTTTAAATTTCTTGATTATTTGAAAAGTATATTTTACATACTTACAAATAAATTTTATTATTAACCCCTTCGAGATTGGAGGCTTTTGCGCAAATTTTATTCGGTTGGCACCACTTTTTAAAAAAAGTTACCGTTACTTAATCAATCAAATAAATGCTCTAATTATATAAACTAAATATTTAATTTAACTAAATTTTAACTAAACTAAATTAACTATTTTTTTTTCTACTGGTGCCTAAAACAAATTCTTTATGCTCTTTTTCAGGGTGCATATATGCAACCATGGTCCCGAACGGGTTAAGTAGTATTATTAAGTTTTACTTTAATTTTCACGTATCGTCACATAAATCTATTGTAAATTTTTTTATTGCGTTTATTTTTTTTTAGTTTATTATATGAATGTTAATTTAATTGTATTAATTTATATGCACATTTAAATTTTAATGAATACTTTAATACTTTAACAAATTAAAAAATATATGGAAAATTCGCTCAACCCTTGGGATGAAATGTTGCAGTTACTTGAAATGTGTAAATCCACTTTTCTGAAGGTTTATTTAAAAAACAGATTTTATTTTATTTTTCAATAAAAATATATAAAATTGTTTTAGATTAAAACATAGTTTTGATTTTTTTTTTTTGTAAAAATTTTAAAACTGTTAGGGGTGATAGAATTTTATACCGGAGAGGACAGGGGGGGGGGGGGGGGTTGGAGAAGCGGAAATTTCAAATATATTATAAAATTAGTGAGGTAATTATTTATTTAATATTACCAAAATAAAGTAACAAAGGCAGATTCTTCATTTTTATTGGAATTTCAAAAGGTATTATTCTCTGTGTAATAGAGAGAAACAAAAGAAAAGGGAGGGGGAGGGCGAAAATTTTGAAAGTAATCTAATTAATGAATTTAATGATTTTATTATTAATTCATAGTAAATAGATGTTGAAAACTTAAAAAATAGCAATGATATTTTTAAAATTTCCTTGGTATAGAGACAAATGGAAAAAGGGGAGATTTCACGTGTGTGTGTGTGTGTTGGGTGTGTTGGGGGGGGGGGGGAGTGGAAAAATTCAGCTGATTGATTCTTATACTCTTTATTGTTAATTTGCAATAACATAAAAAAAGAAAAAAAATCAATAAGATTGTATCCTGTACATTGTCAGGGAGGGAGAGACAGGTGGAGGGGGGTTAAAATTGCACATTTTCATCTTCTATTGAATTAGATGATTTGTTTTGAAAAAGGAAAAATATTCCCCATAATCAAAAGTGAAAATTTCTCATTCCTGTAAAAAAATCCCGTTAAATTTAATAAAAACTTGGCCCCTCTATTGCGCCGCCCCCCCCCCCAAATCCCCTGCCCTAGAAATTCAATTACATTTAGTTTATATTCGCTATGTAATGTCATTTAGAATGCTATAAAATTAAAAATGAAGGATATACAACCACCAAGAAAGCCAGAAATGATTTTTGGCCACTTGATCGCGATTTGGGACCACTGTGCGTTGCCGCATTAGCCGGCGAGCCCCCGGTCCGGTTCTCTGCGGGGATGGAGTCCTGTGGCGGACTTGCCGGCCGACCCTCTACCAAGGGATGCGGCATGGCTTCAGGTAACCCAGTGCCATACTGGCCTCCCTCCGCGAACCGCTCCTTGGTCGACGAGGGCACCACCGAACCCCACCCACCTTGGGGTCGACTCCCAACTACCTCCGCTACTGGAGCCTTGGCGGGATGAGCCACCTGACGCAAAATGTACGTCAGGCCATTCGGTTGCTCCAGGAGTTCCTGCATGGCGTTCCCGCGAGCTCCGTCGTCACAAATGAGCACCAAGGACAGTTCTGCAAGGTTCGCTCTCTCCTCTCAGGCTCTTTCTTAGTCCCTACTACATTTGCTTACCCTTTGCCCAGAGTTACCACCCGGTCGAAACCGGCTCTGGGATCGAGCTATGGAGCGTCACTGCCGGAGTCACCGGAGGGTGGAGCCTTTGGTACCCACCGAGATTGGCCTCCAACCTCATACGCAACGTCCGTTACCCGTGGCCGCCGGACCCATTGCCTCTCGGCGTTGGGCCTCTCGAGGAGTCTGCGGTTCGTCCTTGTCCTGCCCCGTCTGGCTCGACACAACGAGCGCCTCACATTATTGATGCTTTTCTGGAAGAAGAGGACGTCATATGAATTTGCCCTCGAGGTCTCCGGACCTCAATCCTATTGAAAATGTTTGGGTTGGTCTAGAAAGAGCCACTGCACAGAGTAACCCTTCTTCCAGGGCCCGTCAGGAGTTAAAAGAGTTTGGAAGAATGGGCTTTGTTGCCACAAACATTTATTGCCACCCTCATAAACAGCATGAGAGCTCGTTGTTAGGCTTGCATAGTAGAGCACGGTGATCACACTCTATATTAGACTTTTTTGAGATAAATGCTTTATTTTTTATTCACGATTTAGCACTTTTTGATATACCCTGTTTCTTAATTCACAAAAAAATCTTTTCTATATTTAGTCCAGTAGAAATAGCTCAAAAAAGGGCCTTACATTGCAAAAATTCGGGTAACTCTGATTTTCGGGTATTGTTTATAGGTTGACCCTCTAATGAAAAAACCAAGTTTTCGACCTTCTAGACCTTGTGCGTTTTTTACTATATCGAAAAAACCAAAATTTTTCGGCACTTTTTTCGATTTTTCTTAATTAACTCCATTCCAGTGCATTTCACAGAAAAAATTAGAGGACAAAATTTTCTACAAGATTCACTATTCATGTTTGGGAATTGATCAAATAGGAGGCGAGATACAGAGCCGGAAAAATGGGGTGCAATTTGCAAAAAGTGAGAGAAAAACCATATGACGTTAGTTTTTCCTTCATAACCCATTTTTATTTTTCCGTTTTAGAGATAAAAATGTCATAATAAACTTTGTAAAGTATGAAATATCCTACAAGTTTCATTCATTAGAACATTAATTACCTCTAACAGACTTAAAATCAGAACAACACGATTTGTGGAACAGAAAAATACCGCCCGACAAGTGGCAAGTCACTAATTTAAAAACAATCTTTAATTTTTGATACTGAATAAACGAAGCAATTAATTTATTATAATATGTACAATAAAAAGTAATTGGAGAATAGTTGAGAGGGGGGGGGGCGTGAAGTTAATCAAAAAACGTATTCGGTAGATATAGGCGCCGCCTAGAGTGGGCTAAGAATCGGAAGTCGAAAGTAAAATTAAGTGCTAAGAATAATATAAAAAATACTGCAAAGATAAATAAAACATATAATTAATTAATTTGTGTTTTCAATATAAAAAATTAAAGGTATTTTTTTAAATTACTAAATTGACAGGCAGTATTTTCCTGTTTTTAAACAAAATCTTGTTGTTGTGATTTTCAAAGCCTATTACAAAAAATAATTACCTAATAAATGAAACTATGGTGTACTTCATGCTCTAAAAAGTTGCTTATGACTGTTTTGATTCTCAAATGCACTAAAGGTGAGTTATAAAGCAAAAAATACCATCATTTGTGGATTTTTGTAATTTTTGCAAATTTTATCCTATTTTCCTTACTCTGTATCGCGTCTGCTATTTGGTCAATTTACAAACCTAAATAGTGCATGTTGTAGAGAAATTTATCCTTTACAAAAAATGTAAAATATTACTATTAATTAAATTCAGTAATTAGTAAGTTAAATGTAAAAACTACAAAAATTATTAATTTAAAAAAAATAACGAACTCAGTGCTTTATTTTTCTTTCCCGACATAATGTCTCTCTGAGAAAAGTGTCTTTTACAGTGTGCTTTATTTTTCTTTCCCGACATAATGTCTCTCTGAGAAAAGTGTCTTTTACAGTAATTTCCTGCGTATAAGCCGCGGCTATGTTAAGTCTGTTTCAAACGAGAAATTGTATTCAAAAAATGAAGTCAAATAAATGCTAGGCAGAAATAAGTTACAATGTATTAAAACAAAAATTGTGGTAGAAAAATGAGTTACCTGAGCCGTGGCTTATACGCGGGAAATTTCGGTAATAATATTAATATGCTTGATTAATTGTCCATATTTCTTCCGCTATTACTTTTAATGTATAGAATCATTCATTTTGAGCCTTCCGAACTCATTTTTAACAGTTATTCTTATTCGATACTTCTAGGCCGAAACTAGCTGTTTTTTTTCATTCTAGGGCAAACGGATTCCCCCCCCCCCTCTCCTCCCACACACACACACAAACTCTCCCCCTCCTGCGCAAACTGAATTTACATATAGAATTTTATAAGTTTATAATATATATTGCTTTATTTTAAAATTTAAAGTTGAATTCAAAACTCCCGAAAATAATTCCGCTTTATACAGGTTTCCGTCTTAATATGTATAAACATAATTGTTGGCCCTCTTCATGTTGGGAATAATATTCTGAATGTGAGATAGATTTACCATTAATGTAAACTTTGACTAACTAACAAAAACTTGCGTGACAAATTAATACAAATACGACACACCAAATCTTCATTTTGCGCCCTCTTTGCCTTCCATTATGGCGCATGAAGCATATGCCCTCCCCCCTCTAGTTTTCGCCCTGTATAATCCTTTTCCCTTTTAAAATTTCTAAATTATGTTTTATTTATCTTTGCAGTATTTTTTTATATTATTTTTAGCACTAAATTGTACTTTCGACTTCCGATTCTTAGCCCACTCTAGGCGGCGCCTGTATCTACCGAATACGTTTTTTGATTAACTTCACGCCGCCCCCCCCCCTCCCAACTATTCTCCAATCACTTTTTACTGTACATACTATAATAAATTAATTGCTTCGTTTATTCAGTATCAAAAATTAAAGATCGTTTTTAAATTAGGGACTTGCCACTTGTCGGGCGGTATTTTTCTGTTTTAACCACAAATCGTGTTGTTCTGATTTTAAGTCTGTTAGAGGTAATTAATGTTCTAATGAATGAAACTTGTAGGATATTTCATACTTTACAAAGTTTATTATGACACTTTTATCTCTAAAATGGAAAAATAAAAAATAAAAATGGGTTATGACGGAAAAACTAACGTCATTTGGTTTTTTTCCCACTTTTTGCAAATTGTACCCCATTTTCCCGGCTCCGTATCTCGCCTCCTATTTGATCAATTCCCAAACATGAATAGTGAATCTTATATAAAATTTTGTCGTCTACAAAATTGTAATTATAATTTTTTCTGTGAAATGCGCTGGAATCGAATTAATCAAGAAAAATCGAAAAAAGTACCGAAAAATTTTGGTTTTTTCGATATAGTAAAAAACGCACAAGGTCTAGAAGGTCGAAAACTTGTTTTTTTCATAAGAGGGTCAACCTATACACAATACCCGAAAATTAGAATTACCCGAATTTTTGCAAGGCAAAATGCTATTTCTATTGGACTAATTGTTATGTTATGTTGCTATATTTCCCCCTTAGTAATATATCTCTGTGCCAAATCTCGTGGCAACACAGTGAATAGTTCATCAGTTTTCACAGATTTTATATTTGTGACCTTATTTTTGGACATGAGTGTACGACTCATCGGAGGTTGAAAAAAAATGCCCCTCGTATTTCAGTTACTTTATTATTTTGATAGTTTGTTGTCTATTGATTAAAACCTTTGATTTTGAGGTTTGTAAAAAACAATGAATGTGAAGGGAAAATTAAACTCGCAAGTTTAACATAAACCTCAGTTAAATAAAAAAAATTTCGCTGCTGACTATTTTTTCTTTATTTTGAATCATTAAGGCATTCGTCTATCAGATTAAAATGTTATTTTAGTAAGTTTAATTTCACCAGATTTTTATTCCCGAAAGTCAAAAGATTGTGAGAATGCCCCATTTATACGTCAAATTATTACTAAAAAGAAAAAAAATATTTTTTCTATACGTACATTATTGCATTAGTACATGGAAAAATAGAAAGAAAATTTGTTTAAATATTGAAGCATTTGAATGATACATAAGTTTATTGATTTTTTGGGAAAAAGAAGTTATGCAAACACGGATTTTTTATCGATGTCTATATTTTCGTATTATCAGGAATAACTATCATTTTAAGTACTTTTAGGAATTGTAAGCAGAAACAATTTCACGAAATTCATAAGGAAACTTAACTTTTTTACTTATAGACCGGGAGCCGGCAGCATAGACAATCACCTCATCGAGTTCACGGCTGAAATTCCAGAATTTATTAAAAATCGTTTCGCATATTAAAACGCAATTGATCTGAGAAGTCATATCTTGGAGGAAAACACATAAAAATCCGATTTTAGCGGTCAACTCGTAGGTTTACCATTGTGTTTTCCTACACCCAAAGGCACGTAAACATGGAGGACTGGGAGCAGGAAAACACAATGGTAAACCACGAGTTAACCACTAAAATCGTGTTCCCAGGTTTTTCCACCAAGATATGACTTGGCAGACAAATTGCGTTTTAATAGGCGAATTGAGTTTTAACTAATTCTGGAATTTCAGCCGTGAACTCGATGAGGTGATTGTCTGCGTTGCCGGTTCTCGGTGTATTATCAGATAGAGAAGTTTGAATGTTGTGGTTTTATTAAATTACATGGCATATGTACTTCAAAATAATCATGTATGACTTCAAATGTTTGAAGACATAAATCGAATTTTTATTTTTTTAAATAAAAAAGAACTTCTTCTTACATTTAAAATTCAGATTCGTATTGGCATTATAAGATGTAAACATTTACAGATATTTTATTTATAAATGTAGCTTAAATTTCTGTCTTTCAAGGAAAGCAATTTAAGTTATTTCTCCGGGCGATAACATTATGTCGAAAAACAGTCTTTCAATTTGCGAATTAGAGAAAAACAAAACAGTCACATTCGGGGGATTTATTTTATTTGTTTATTTGAAAGGGAAAACTGAAAATGATTGGATGTACGGAAGAAAAACTCATTATTGATGTTTGTAGCTTTGAAGTTTGTACATTTATTTTCATAGAAATATTTATATTTATTAAAATAAATTGACTCTTATTTTGTCACTTGAAACGATATAAATTATAAATTTATTTGAAATTTTACTGCAGAATTATATTTGTGTGACAAGTTTTTATGTAATTTGTGTAATTTAAATCTGAAATCTTTATCAGAAAATTATTTTTCAGACGTATTGTACTTGATTGAAATTTAATATAAGTATAAAAATAAAAATAATTAAAAAACAACACTTTTTTTATAAACATTCACTGATTATCTTGAAAATCACGCATAATTTCATTACTGCAATTCATCTTTTCTTCCAAAATTTCTATTACAATAGATTAAGGGAAGACAAGACTGAGTGCAATCCTATGGAAAATAAACCAGCTTTAAGACCCGTTTACTCGGAAACTACTTGACGGCTTTTGGTGAAATTTGAAATCCATATTCACCGGATTATGATCAAGATTTATTGCAGACAGTTTTTTCTGCGCCTAAAACTTTTTATTTTAAAGCAATGTCAACTTTTCAGTAATTTTTAACTTTTCAGATTTTTTTTTCTGAAACTAGTTAAAGTTCTTAAAACTTCCTGCCACATACGATCTTATATTTATGCTCTACCACCAAAGAAAAAATTATCAAAATCGTTCAAGTACTTTATGAGATAATGGGATTTTTACCTGGAAAGTACGATTTTTCAGGAGAGAGAATAAATTTAAACACTTCTAACTTCTGTAGAGTTCCAGCACAATTTTATCAAACAGATGAATTAAAGTATATATTACGTTGAGTAAAAAGTTTTCCGCAAGAGGAGATATCTTCGTGCCAACAGCTGTCATTTGTGCGGTTGTTAATTATTCAACCAACCAATTTTTGCAATCGAAAGCAGAGCATAGGAACTACATTAAAGGTGAACTTTGTTAAAAAATTATTATTTTGTGCTTCAAAAAAATACTTAAAAGGGAGCTATTACGTCAGCAGCTCAGAAAAATTATGTATTATGAGTTCCGTAACAAACTCTGTGCGACTGAATGCCACAGAAAAATGTGTCAAAATTTAGGCATCAGTACTGTTTCTTATGATACAGTCAAAGCTTGCTTTCGGAAGTTTAAAGCTGGAAATTTTGACATTGAAGATGAACCATGTTCAGGCCGCCCTATTGAAGTTGATTGTGAGCAGTTAATGCAAATCATTGATCCAGTGTTTCAAGACGAACTATTGCGTTGGAGCTTAACGTTTGCCAAAAATAATAGTTAACGCTCTGAAACGCATAAATCTAACGTTTAAGTTCAATCGCTGGCTTCCTCACGAATTAACTGCTGAAGATATGCGCAAGAGAAAAAAACTTGTTTGGCTCTGCTCAGAGATCAAAGGAAAGAGAACATTCTGGACAGAATTGTGACGAAAAATGGGTGTACTACAACAATACAAGCCGTAAAGGTGGGTGTTCAGCACCTGGGGAATCAGCAGGCTCGGTTGCTAGACGTGGACCAACTAACAAGAAGGTGCTTCTCTGCATCTGGTGGGATTGTCGTGGAATTCTGTACAAAGAGTACCTGAAAAGCGGACAGACTATCAACAGTGCAATATACAGCAACATGCTAACTAAAGTTCGCGATGCCATTCGCGAAAAAAGAAGAAACGAGTTCAGAAGGAAGGTGGTTCTCTTTCATCAAGATAATACCCGGCCACACGTTAGTACAATGACCAGCTGGACGCTCTACAAGCTGGAATGGCATTTGATGCAACATCCACCATACAGCTCCGACATGGCTCCTTCAGATTTGTATCTTTTTTCCCATCTGCAGTTGTATCTTGATGGCGCAATCTTCGATTCAAATGAGGATCTCATAACCCCGGGGCCCCCCCGCCCGCGCGCGCTCCCGCCCCCCCGCCCCCTCCGTCCCGCGCCCCTCCCCTCCCGGTCCGGCGCCGCGCCGTACTACTGAGTATGAGATTACTATCTTCATTAGCTTCGATGATTTTGTATGTATTTATCATTTTACAATAAAAAAAGTTTTGGCGGAAAACATTTTACTCAACGTAATGCAAACACTTTGATAAAACTTAGTTTCATGTAATCAATGAGGTAATGTTTTAACCCTTATCGGTTCTATGTGACATCCCACATGACTTCCGGACCTGCACCTTGAATTTTATTCAGTTAGCATTCCTTTTTTTATAAGAAAGACTTTTACTTGTACTTTGACAACATGTGCATACTACAAAATTTATCTTAAAAATATAGTAATGCAAGCAGAATTTAAAAACAGAAATAAGTATAAAATGTTAGCGTAAAATTAATCTGAATGGGCGTGGCATCCGCGTCGGTTATTCCCTTGAATTTTCACGGTTATTTTTAATGGTCAGAAAAAAGCCGGACATACCAAGGGATTCAGGAATGTACAAATAACTTTTTAAGCCAATAAAACAAAAACCATTTTTTTTCAAAAAATTTCATTCCTGTCTCCCCTTAATTTGACGTGGGCACCGAACACGATTATTTAAATTTCTCTGCTTTTTTGTGATGGGTAGAAAACGACAGCCAGTGAATTAATTGAAATACATAATTTTTGCTCTTTTTTTTTAAGATTGGGCAACAGAGTAGAAAAACATGAAACATTGTTTAAACAATCTTTTTAGGATTTATTAATGGATTCCTCAACGTATAATCATAATTTAATTAATATGAAACTATTAATTAAAGCGTATTAAAAAAAATATATAATATACTGCGAAACAGCACCGAAAACTGGCGATATGAAGCAATTAAAATAATAAAACTTTGTAAAAAATCACCATAAAATTAAAACAAAACACAGGACGCGTTTCGAGCTAAAAACATAACAGCTCGTCATCAGCTACAGCATACACGTGTCCGTAAACGAACAAGTTCAAAAATGAACTGAAGATAAAGAATGTTGCGAAGAATGCGACAGATGGCGCTACCTGACAGAGGGATATGCAAAAGGGAAATGTGTTGAAAAAGATAGAAGAGAAAATGAAATGGAAAAAATGGAAATAAAAGAAAAAATAAAAATAAAAGAAGTAAATTAAAAATATAAATAAAAATAATAAATAAAGAACTATAAAAGAACAAGAAAAAATCCAAATTATTAATATTATTATTATTATTATTATTATTATTATTTTTTTACAAAATAAAAAGAAAAGAAACAAGAGAAAAGGGAAAAGAATTACAAAATTAATTTCCACGCTGGAGATAGGAAAGGAGATGATGGGAGATCATTGACAAGATTAGCAGAATTTTTAGAAATAAAATATGCTTCATGAAAATCCAAGTGAGAGGGAGAGGCAGGGGAAGAAATAATTTTGGCCATGGAGAAATTGAAACAATGACTGGAAGACCAACAGTGAAAAGCAATTGAAGATTTAGAGATTTCTTGATTTGCAATATATCTCTGATGTTCGCCTAATCTGAATTTTAAAGCTCTCTTTGTTTGACCAATATAACCTAAATTGCAAAAGCAAGGAATGAAATAAACACCCCACCGGTTCTCAGTAGGAACAGGATCTTTTAGAGAAGATAATTTAATTTTGTTCATAGGTTTGAAGATAACTTTAAAGTTAAAACGAGAAAGTATTTTAGCAATTTTGAAACACAGAAGAGAATAAAAGGGCAGAACTATTATAGAATTAAAATTAGGAGGATTATTTGAATCAGAAAAAGGACGTTTAGGCTTATTAAATTTATACAAAGCTTTATCAATCAAAGAGGGATTATAACCACGAGCAAGGGCAAGAGATTTCAGATAATTAATTTCATTATTCAGAGCAGAAGAGTCAGAACAAATGCGTAACGCCCTAAAAACAAAAGTATAAAAGGACGCCACTTCTTGTTGAGGAGGATGATTTGAAAGGGCATGAGGAGGAAGGGAGACAGCGAAAGGTTTTCTATAAACGGAGGTAGAGAACCGATCTGGGAGTTTTGAAACCAAGACGTCAAGGAAAGGAAGAGAATTGTTCTCTTCGACTTCGAGAGTAAATTGAATACAAGGATCAACAGAATTAACAAGAGAAAGGAGATTAGAAAGAGCAAGGTCAGATGGAATTAAAATGAAAGTGTCATCAACATACCTAAACCAGAAAGGAAATTTATGTAAACTGAAGAGTTTTTCTTCAACAAAATGCATATAAATATCACATAAAAGAGGAGACAATGGATTACCCATGGCCAGACCCTCAGTTTGAGAATAGAAAGAATTGTTAAACTGAAAAGCAGTTTGCCTGACACAAATACTAACTAAATGCAGGATTTCATCAATCTCAATGGAAGAGTAATGAAATTCGCGCAACCTTCTTTCCAAACAATCAATTGCCCCTTGAACAGGCACGTTAGTGAAAAGGGATTTAACATCTAAGGAAACCATTATATAATTGCAAGGAGAAAGGCGTTTAATTTTATCAACAAAGTCAAAAGAGTTTTTCACGGTATGAAAGTTAGTGGAAGATAAAGGAGCGAGTAACTTAGAAAGGAACTTGGCAAGTTTATAAGAAGCAGTACCAATATTGGAAACGATAGGGCGAAAGGAAAGAGTAGGTTTATGGACCTTAGGAAGAGCATAGAAACGAGCACAATTAGCGATAGTAGGGGTGACCAAACGTTTAGTGTTATCATTAAGAAAGACGGAATTTTTAATGACATGCTTGATGTCAGATAAATGCTTAGTAGAAGGATCCTTTTTTAATTTGGAATATGGACCAGAGTTTAACATAGATTCAACGTGGGAAATATAATCAGATTTATTGAGAAGAACTGTTTGACCGCCTTTATCAGCCTTAGTAATAAGAAGGTTAGGAACGGAATTAAGTTCACTGAGAGCAGATTTCTGAGAAGAAGAAAGATTAGACTTATTAAAAGATTTATTAGAAGAAATGACATTAGCCAAAAGGTAGCGAAGAGAATCAAGTTGACAAGAAGAAATTTTACTGTTTTTGAAAGAATGTTCAATGGGAGCAATTAAGTTCGGAATAGAAGGCTTAGAAATGCACGAAAAATTCAAGCCAAGTGAAAGAACATCACGCTGAGAATCAGTAAGAGAGTGAGAAGATAAATTGACAACATAATTTTGCTCAAGAGGAGAAATACTCGGAGCAGAAGAATTAGAAGTCAAAAGAGAAGAAAACTTTTTATCCAAAATAGCATTGTGACACTTAGATATGAAATCGACGTAAGCAAAAATCCGTTTCTCAAGGAAAGGGAAATAAATTACAGTTTTACTTAACTGTAAATGCAAAGAATATAATTCATATTCGATGCAAGAAAGAGAGTAACGAACATCTTGAATGATGGCTCTAAGAATAGCAAACTTACTCCTAGTTAAGGCATTTTGAACACGAATGGAAGAAGGAAGCTTGAAAATAATATTAATGAAATTAGGAATAACCCTTGAACGTTTACACCTTAAAAGAAAATTAAGCCTATTCAAACACCTGGCGCGCTTCAAACGAAGGTGCTTGAAACGATTAATAAGTGAAGAACCCATAACAAGAAAGAAGGAAAACAGGACCAGAAAATGAATAAAAAGATAATAAATAAATAAGTAAATAAATAGAAGAAAAAAAAATAATAAAACTAAAATGAAATAAAATAAAAATAAAACTAAAAACTGGGAAGAAAGAAAAGCAAATACCTTGAACACGTGCAAAGCAATAACACGGTGCAGCACCCAAATAGTTGAATACAGCGAAACAGCACCGAAAACTGGCGATATGAAGCAATTAAAATAATAAAACTTTGTAAAAAATCACCATAAAATTAAAACAAAACACAGGACGCGTTTCGAGCTAAAAACATAACAGCTCGTCATCAGCTACAGCATACACGTGTCCGTAAACGAACAAGTTCAAAAATGAACTGAAGATAAAGAATGTTGTGAAGAATGCGACAGATGGCGCTACCTGACAGAGGGATATGCAAAAGGGAAATGTGTTGAAAAAGATAGAAGAGAAAATGAAATGGAAAAAATGGAAATAAAAGAAAAAATAAAAATAAAAGAAGTAAATTAAAAATATAAATAAAAATAATAAATAAAGAATAGAAAAATAAATAGAATATATAAAAGAACAAGAAAAAATCCAAATTATTAATATTATTATTATTATTATTTTTTTTTTTTTTTTACAAAATAAAAAGAAAAGAAACAAGAGAAAAGGGAAAAGAATTACAAAATTAATTTCCACGCTGGAGATAGGAAAGGAGATGATGGGAGATCATTGACAAGATTAGCAGAATTTTTAGAAATAAAATATGCTTCATGAAAATCCAAGTGAGAGGGAGAGGCAGGGGAAGAAATAATTTTGGCCATGGAGAAATTGAAACAATGACTGGAAGACCAACAGTGAGAAGCAATTGAAGATTTAGAGATTTCTTGATTTGCAATATATCTCTGATGCTCGCCTAATCTGAATTTTAAAGCTCTCTTTGTTTGATCAATATAACCTAAATTGCAAGAGCAAGGAATGAAATAAACACCCCACCGGTTCTCAGTAGGAACAGAATCTTTTAGAAAAGAGAATTTAATTTTATTCATAGGTTTGAAGATAACTTTAAAGTTAAAACGAGAAAGTATTTTAGCAATTTTGAAACACAGAAGAGAATAAAAGGGCAGAACTATTATAGAATTAAAATTAGGAGGATTATTTGAATCCGAAAAAGGACGTTTAGGCTTATTAAATTTATACAAAGCTTTATCAATCAAAGAGGGATTATAACCACGAGCAAGGGCAAGAGATTTCAGATAATTAACTTCATTATTCAGAGCAGAAGAGTCAGAACAAATGCGTAACGCCCTAAAAACAAAAGTATAAAAGGACGCCACTTTTTGTTGAGGAGGATGATTTGAAAGGGCATGAGGGGGAAGGGAGACAGCGAAAGGTTTTCTATAAACGGAGGTAGAGAACCGATCCTAACCTTCTTATTACTAAGGCTGATAAAGGCGGTCAAACAGTTCTTCTCAATAAATCTGATTATATTTCCCACGTTGAATCTATGTTAAACTCTGGTCCATATTCCAAATTAAAAAAGGATCCTTCTACTAAGCATTTATCTGACATCAAGCATGTCATTAAAAATTCCGTCTTTCTTAATGATAACACTAAACGTTTGGTCACCCCTACTATCGCTAATTGTGCTCGTTTCTATGTTCTTCCTAAAGTCCATAAACCTACTCTTTCCTTTCGCCCTATCGTTTCCAATATTGGTACTGCTTCTTATAAACTTGCCAAGTTCCTTTCTAAGTTACTCGCTCCTTTATCTTCCACTAACTTTCATACCGTGAAATACTCTTTTGACTTTGTTGATAAAATTAAACGCCTTTCTCCTTGCAATTATATAATGGTTTCCTTAGATGTTAAATCCCTTTTCACTAACGTGCCTGTTCAAGGGGCAATTGATTGTTTGGAAAGAAGGTTGCACGAATTTCATTACTCTTCCATTGAGATTGATGAAATCCTGCATTTAGTTAGTATTTGTGTCAGGCAAACTGCTTTTCAGTTTAACAATTCTTTCTATTCTCAAACTGAGGGTCTGGCCATGGGTAATCCATTGTCTCCTCTTTTATGTGATATTTATATGCATTTTGTTGAAGAAAAACTCTTCAGTTTATATAAATTTCCTTTCTGGTTTAGGTATGTTGATGACACTTTCATTTTAATTCCATCTGACCTTGATCTTTCTAATCTCCTTTCTCTTGTTAATTCTGTTGATCCTTGTATTCAATTTACTCTCGAAGTCGAAGAGAACAATTCTCTTCCTTTCCTTGACGTCTTGGTTTCAAAACTCCCAGATCGGTTCTCTACCTCCGTTTATAGAAAACCTTTCGCTGTCTCCCTTCCTCCTCATGCCCTTTCAAATCATCCTCCTCAACAAAAAGTGGCGTCCTTTTATACTTTTGTTTTTAGGGCGTTACGCATTTGTTCTGATTCTTCTGCTCTGAATAATGAAATTAATTATCTGAAATCTCTTGCCCTTGCTCGTGGTTATAACCCCTCTTTGATTGATAAAGCTTTGTATAAATTTAATAAGCCTAAACGTCCTTTTTCTGATTCAAATAATCCTTCTAATTTTAATTCTATAATAGTTCTGCCCTTTTATTCTCTTCTGTGTTTCAAAATTGCTAAAATACTTTCTCGTTTTAACTTTAAAGTTATCTTCAAACCTATGAATAAAATTAAATTCTTTTCTCTAAAAGATCCTGTTCCTACTGAGAACCGGTGGGGTGTTTATTTCATTCCTTGCTCTTGCAATTTAGGTTATATTGGTCAAACAAAGAGAGCTTTAAAATTCAGATTAGTCGAGCATCAGAGATATATTGCAAATCAAGAAATCTCTAAATCTTCGATTGCTTCTCACTGTTGGTCTTCCAGTCATTGTTTCAATTTCTCCATGGCCAAAATTATTTCTTCCCCTGCCTCTCCCTCTCACTTGGATTTTCATGAAGCATATTTTATTTCTAAAAATTCTGCTAATCTTGTCAATGATCTCCCATCATCTCCTTTCCTATCTCCAGCGTGGAAATTAATTTTGTAATTCTTTTCCCTTTTCTCTTGTTTCTTTTCTTTTTATTTTGTAAAAATAATAATAATAATAATAATAATAATAATAATAATAATAATAATAATTTAGATTTTTTCTTGTTCTTTTATAGTTCTTTATTTATTATTTTTATTTATATTTTTAATTTACTTCTTTTATTTTTATTTTTTCTTTTATTTCCATTTTTTCCATTTCATTTTCTCTTCTATCTTTTTCAACACATTTCCCTTTTGCATATCCCTCTGTCAGGTAGCGCCATCTGTCGCATTCTTCGCAACATTCTTTATCTTCAGTTCATTTTTGAACTTGTTCGTTTACGGACACGTGTATGCTGTAGCTGATGATGAGCTGTTATGTTTTTAGCTCGAAACGCGTCCTGTGTTTTGTTTTAATTTTATGGTGATTTTTTACAAAGTTTTATTATTTTAATTATATAATATACTCTTTGTTTTTTATTTATATTATTTTACTTTTTAATGTACAAAATATTAATTTCACCTTTACACACAAAAACTCAGTTGAGTTAAATAAACGAGCGTAAAAATAAATTTATTTTTAACACTTTCCGACATAGTTGAAAAGTGTTTATGAATTCGGTTTGTCTGTTGACCTGTCTGTCTGTAGCGTGCTCTAACTCAGGTAAATATAATCTGATTTCCATGAAATTGATATATGTTATTGGTGTTTACTGTCATGTTCGGCATTGAAAATTAAATATGTAGCATGTACGATTCATTTACAGGCACACTCAAAAGAATTCCGTTACATTAAGGTCTATGGGAAAAAATCGTTTGAGGCGTATTTTTAATGATATTACACTATATTAAACGTATTGAAATTAATCTATATCACTGAAGTATGCTACAAAATTTTTACTATAGAACGGGGTGAGCATAGACTTTATCGTTCATTTACAGGGACACACAAAAGAATTTTGATACAGAAGAAAATGAACAATAATTGAACTTTGCAGACTACAAAAAATAATTGCTGGAAATGTGTTTTCAGTTGTGGAATGCGATTTTAAATTTTATTATTTTTTAAATATTACTTGGAGTGTATAAATTCTATAGACTATATACATAGCTGCATAAAAGTTTCAACAACGTCCGTTTAGTGTTGGAAATTGCTGAATGAAAAATTTCGACTGTGCTATGCATTTAACTGAACTAACTTTTTAGCATACTATGTAGTATACATGCTTATATCTGTACCTTGGAACAAAAAGGGCCAATGTCCAAAATTGAGAAATTTGAGTTAAATGCACGAATGAATTCAGGATGCGATATAAAGTAATTGTTAAAAGGGCCAAAGTCCTCCCAATATTAGATCATTGAAAACAAAATATTTTGTCGAGGCCAATGTTACTTACTGCTAATATAAAAATGGCCAATTTAAAAAAAAAAACAAAAAAAAAAAAACTAAATCAATGTAAAATTAGATTGTAGTGAGGAAACCATTGCTGAATTGAAAGGTACAACTTTGAAAAATAATAGTACAGAAATCGTAGCAAGATTCTTAAAATTCCTCAAACTTAAATTGGGTTTCCTGCCATTTGAGAAAAATGGATATTGGCTCTTTTTGTTCCAAGGTACAGATATACAGATCATATAAAGAGCTGCACTAAAAAAAAAAATCGTATATTTTTCCGACTATTCATGCTAATAGCAGATTACGGTTCATTTACAGGGACACTCAAAAAATTCCGTTACATTACGGTCTATAGCAGAAACTGCGTTTTCAAATGCATTATGCGTTTTCCAAATTATTCATTTAGACATCATCTTTCACCTTACTAAACTGTGGAGATTTGTTATAGTATTCTGAATGTGATGGAAAGTGTTTAATAATTTATGCCGTACGCAGGATTTTTCGATCTTGTTATATTTCAAATTCAGATTATAGCATTATTGGACATAACCATTTACAGATATTTTTATGTATAAATGTAATCTAAATGTCTATCTTTCTGTGAAAGCAATTTAAGTTATTTCTCCGAGCGATACTATATGCCAAGAAACAGTTTTCAAATTGAGAATTGAAAATAAACAAACAAACAACGACAGCAAAAAACAGTCACATTTGGTGTGCTATATTTTATTATTTTTCCTGGAAGGGAAGACTAAAAATGATTGGGTCTGTGTGTGTGTTTGTAGGGGGAGGGGTGGCAATATTGATGTTTTGCACCTTTGAAAGTTTAACATTTATATTGCTTTTGTTAAAAGAAATTGAATCTTATTTTGTCATTTGAAAAGATTTAAATTATCAATTTATTTTGAATTTTACTGCTGAATTACATTTTTGTGAGTAGTTTTGTATTTTAGACCCGAAATCTTTATTAGAAAATTATTTTTCAGTCGTATTGTATTTAATTGATTTTTTAAAGAATGATTTATCAATGTTTGTGCTATCGGATATTAGAAATAGAAGTAAATGGGTGACAGATTTGTACATTTTGCATTCATGCATTAAAGAAAAAATAAATATAATGAAATAGAATCATATTTTTTCATACGAAAAGACTTGTAGTCTAAAATTAAGAGATAAAACGAGTAGATTAAAAGTACGTTCAAATTCGCAACTTTTGAAAGGCTTTAGCTACGATGAATGCCGCCAAGTCTTTACGGTTGCTTTGGCAAAGTTTGTCGCTTTGCATAAGAAAGAATATAATTTGTCAAAATAAATGTTTAATTTGTGTAATTACTTTTTAATTAAATGTAATTGTTACTTTGCTTAGTTAAATTTAAAAAATAAAATATTTGTCATCAAATTTTTCAATCTAAGGAAAAAAAAAACACAAAAAAAGAAACAAGAAAGAAAAATTATGCGTTAAGCATAGATTACGAAACACTTTCCAACACTTCCTGAATGTTTTAACAAAACTTCGTTATTTAGGGAAATAAGGTAAATAAGATAACTAAGTAAGCATTTTAGTTGGTTGACTGGTTGGTTTATGACGTCAATTATCATCACGAGGGATATAGGCCCAAAGGGGGGGGGGGGCTCCATGGGGGTCTTTATGAGGGAACCTAAGCCGCGTTTACGCTTGGAAAACCAAGGTTGAAAGAAAACCACGAAATCTCCGAACGATTATGACGACGGACGAGATTGGGATCGAACCGAGCACCTTCCGTCTACCAGCTTCGAGAGCAGAACCTCTCGGCCACGTAAATATTTTATAAAGCGCATAAAACATTTCAAAAACTGATTTCAGCAGTTACCGTCCATAGCCAAATATGTATTCCATTTCTTTAGAACAGTCCTGCATTTGATCTGTAGGTTGATATATATACTATATAATGGTAAAATTTAGTTTTGCAAGAAAACGCATAAAAGGCTGAAATTTCTCTTTCAGCAATTTATTCTAATAGACAGAAACATACTTGAATACATTTGAATCACATTTCCAGAAATTATCATCCATAGACGGCCATGTATCCATTTCTTTGCGTGACCCGGTATATCATTTTATCTATATTCTACAAACATTTCTTAGTCAACTAAATGCAGTTCAGCGTAAAAATGCATAACTTATATAAAAACCACCTTTAAGCAATTTTCACTCCTACTCAGTAACCCTTACGAATTCTTTTCTGTAGCCCCGTATATGAACTATAGCATTTATACACCCTATATAGTATGCATAAATATAGTGAAACATAAAAGCACATAACATACATAAAAATGCATTTGCTATTGTACAGTATTTCGGGCACAATATAGTATATGAAATTTTTTGTGTGTCCCTGTAAATGCTATGCACTTCGTATTATACATGAAATAACTTATATTAAAGCTCAGCGACGTATATCGACTTCATTATGAAATAGTTTAACATAATTAAAATACGCCGCGAACAATTCCGCCCTATACCATTATGTAATGGAATTCTTTTGTGTGGCCCTGTAAATGAATAATAACCATTCTTTGCACCGCATATTCTACAGAATGCATATTTTAATGGACTTCATAAATGCATATCAATTTTACTACGTTTGAAAGGATGAAACACCATTAAAAATCATTTGAAACGATTTTTCCCATTGGCCGTAATTAACGGAATACTTTTGACTGTCCCTGTAAATGAACTAAACATGCTACAAAGGTCATTTGAAATAGGGATCGTGCTATATGGTAGAGCTCAATAACATCCAAAAATTTCAGAACAATCCGAGTATATTTACGAGAGTTAGAGCGCGGACAGACGTCCAGACAAACCGAAGTCATAAACACTTTTCAACTTCGTTGGAAAGTGTTAAAAACAAAGACAAATATTTATTAATTTATTTTTATTGCCATATAAGAGAAGAAAGCGCAAAACTGAAACTACATGGCGCAAATTAGCAACCCGTTTATTTAAATTCTCTCTTCATTTTGAAGGAACTATAAATATCAATTTATTTGAAATTTTGTTGCAATATTGTAGTTTTTTTCTACGTGATTTTTTAGTTTTGAACAGAAATCTTTGCTGGAAAATTATTTTACATAGTCATTGTAACTTCTTTAAAATTTTTGTAAAAGAAACATAATCTATCCATGCTTTTGATATCGAATACTATAAATAATTTAAAAGCACTGAATTACTCTTAGAGGTTTTTAAAAATACTAAAGTTCTGTATAAATTTCTGGTCAGTGAGATCTCAAATTTTCAACGCTTATGTTAAACATTTGGACATGAAATGCATTCGTATTTTGAAAATATCGCCTCAAGAAATTACTATTTCCAACTTTATTCTATGTACTCTTTTTTGAAGAATCCTCTTTTATTTTTATTTGACAAAATATTTCCAAAACATATGTTTACTTTAATATTTTATCCATTAAAGTCTTAGCAAAGCCCACTAGGTGTGAGTAAGAATGTAACACTTGAAATAAAATGAAGTTCATATTTTAGAAATGTTTTGACAACTACAAATAAGTTGGAAATTGCACGTCAAACGTGGCAAATGAGGTGCGTTCGTACTATAACTGGTTTTATAAATATTTTTTGCACCGCATATTGTACTGAATGTATATTTTAGTGCACTCCATAAGTGCATATCAATTTCATTCTGTTCGAAAGGTTGTAGCATCATTAAAATGCACTTGAAATAATTTTTCCCCATTCGGCGTAATGTAACGGAAAACTTTTGACTGTCCCTGTAATTAAACTATACGTCTGATTTTCATAAAATGTGGAATGACTCGACAAAATTTTGCAACAATTATATATTTAAAATTTCAGACCATTCGGTTGGGTAGTTTTTGCTCTGTTATATGCGGACGGACAGATGGACGGACAGACAGACGGATGGGCTAAACGACGACTATAGGTGCTACGTATTTATATAATTAAGAACACACCTAAAAAGGGGAGACCGCTGCGGGCCTTCGTGGACGAAAAATGAAAATTTGAAACCGGACAAATTTAAAAGAAAAAATCATTAAATTAAAGACATCGAAGGGAAGAAAGCATGAGTATCGGAGCCCTGAAGACATCACACAACCCAGCGGCTTCGAGATTAATGTTCGTCCTTAGCAACAACTCGTCCGATATTGTAGATTCTTATACAGAAGAAAATTGGAAATTTCCATTTTTTGACATTTATAAAAAAGCACTGTTTTTCCAACATTTATGATATTGTATTGAAATTTATTTTAAATTTATAAGCATCAATGTTAGTTTCTTAATCAGAATATGTTCAAAATAAATGTGTGTGTGTGTGTGCATTTAAGTTACAAGTACGTTAGTTCCATTTTAATTTTATAATCAGTGCATGTACTTCTAAAGTATTTGTCATTGAGCTAAATTGTACCATTAAAAACTTTCATTTTGAAATAGTTTGCACCTAGTACATAATATTCTGAACCTGCGTTTATTTACACGAACGATACAACAATCAGGGTTGTAAAAAACCCGGGTTTTTTTTTTATAAAATACCCAGCCCGCGTGGGTAGCTGGGTGGGTACCCGGCCAGCTACCCACTACAACCCTTATAGTTGTAAAAAACCCGGGTTTTTTATAAAAAAACCCAGCCCGGGTGGGTAGCTGGGCGGGTAGCCGGGCAGCTACCCACTACAACCCTGACAATACTAGTTAGAAGTCTTTAAAATTGTGAATTGGAAAAAATTCTTTCACGTTCGGAGTGTTATAATGCTATATGATAGAGGAGAAAAATTGTGTTATTATTAAATTACTTGGGATATCCGTTCAAAAATATTTAGGTATCATTTTAGTCTTGATTGTTTAAGGGGTCTACTAAGATGAGGAAGCTAAGTGCGTAGGGCATATATGTCCCTCCCAGTCTCCTTTACTGGGGTCTTAAAAATATATATATATACAATATTCAGCCGGAAAGCGACCACTTTCAAGCAACAGATGAGAAAAAAGTCGACCATCTTCAAGCAACAGATGCGAAGAAAGTCGACCATCTTCAAGCGACAGATGAGAAGAAAGCCAACCATCTTCAAGCGACCAATAAAAATAAATCCACTAAAAGTGACATGGGGCGAACCTACGAATAAAATTAAAAATAATAAAAAAGACATACTATGACTAATGACCAGGCTGCCATAATCACAACAATGTGCATAATAACTGGTGAAATGATAGACAGAAATTTGAAAATTCAAATGGAGAGGAAAAGCCTATAGCATAGGACAAAACAAAAAGTGTTAATTTATTAAATAATTAAAAATAAATCGAGAAATAAAAACTTCTGATAGAAAACATTTTAATTTTTGAAATTAATTAATAAGAATTGTCGATGTTTTTACGTTGAAAAAATAGAAGTTGCAAAGAGGGTTTATACGTAATTATCAAGCAATACTATACGTTATTTATAGTCGTAAGCTAAAATTACTTATTAAGAAGTAGGTAACTTACAAAAGGAAAGTAAAACCCGTCTTGGTCAATGGATACCCTCTAGAAATACATTGGTGGCACAAGGGACCTGGGAGCCTACCATTTATCTGTATGAAGGTCATCTTTGCCTTTAGACGTGGGCCATAGGCCCATGATTTTAAACTTTTAAAGGCATGAATTGAATTCTTATAGATAAAAAAATTGATCCGGGATTCATTGTGTGTTTCGGATTCAATAGCCCTATGTAGGGCCTTATCAGTATTGTTGAACGTAAACATTTACAGATATTTTTATTTATAATGTAGTCTAAATTTACTTTTTTCTGTAAAAAGAATTTAAGTTATTCCTCTGAGCAAAACGATAACACGAAACTGTCAAATTTAAATTGGAAAAAAATTCATCACATTCCATGCGCTTTATTTTTCACTTCAAGCATACATTATTTTTTTGAATTAAATTTCGATGCAAATGCATGAATTAAATTTCGAATTCCAATTGTTCATGAAGAGAAGAATTGTGTTATTACAAAAACAATGGAATATAACCGACCTCCCGGGTTACAGAATATAAAGTAAACCCATATTTTCCATATTAATATATATTTTTTTGATTGTCCACTAAAAACATCGAAAAAGCATTTTTATTTTTAAAATATCAATTTCGAAATCAAATAAATTTTTGAAATAAATCAAAAGTGATATTTTCGCATGAGATAATAACCGAAGAAAACGTTAAAGATTTCTTTGATTATAGCAGTCCTTTTAAATTCTGATCACTTCGGTTGTTTAAGAGCGTAGTTCGATTTTGTTGTCTGCTAAATTTCTGTTTTATTTATAATATATTATTTTATTTCATTGATGATAAAACAAATACTGAAATATTTATATTAACTTAAGTGCAAACAGATTAAAAAAAAAATTCATGCTTTAAAGTTATTTAAAAACATTCAAAATGAGTAAATTTCGATACAGTTTTCAACGTTTTTGAAACAAACATTTTTTACATTTTTTCTCTATTCGACGGTGTAAAAATTGAAAATGGGCGATGTTTGGAGCTTAAAAAAATTTCAGTAAAAGCTAAATTTAATCGTCTGCTGTTGCCGATATGAAAATGACATTAGCAAGTGAAGGACAAACGTGTCCGTGTGTATACACACGGACATGTTTGTCCTTCACTTGGATTATCTACACAAAAATATTTATATCTTAAGTATTTAAAAAAATAAATTCATCATCTTATAGTGAAACGATTTCTGGTTTCACCGCATGCTTTGCATTCACTAGATTTGAGCAGATGTGTATAAGCATTGTAAAATGAGAATATATACAATTATGTTTATTTTTATATATAGTCTAAATTTTTACTTTCTTCTAATTTCACAAGAAGAAAGCATATTGGATTCGTGAAAAATTTCAAATTCCGGTTTTCGACGAATTTACATGTTTTAGGGGCCAGAGATCCCGAAAAACATGCTTTTACAAAATGGGTGTCCGTGAGTCTGTCTGTATCTGACACAAATTGTCTGGGCGCGCTATCTCAAGAACTAATGAACGGAATTTTATAAAACATTAGATTCTGTTAGTCACTGATAGAAAATGGTGCTGACTATTTTTTAGTGTAAATCTCCCAACAGGTGGCATTGCAATGCTGCAGTTTTCACGATTCCTGCAGTAGCTATATCTCAAGAACTAATGCACGGATTTTCATAAAACTTCAGATTCAGTTAGTCCTTGATATAATTTGGTGCTGACTAGTTTTTAGTGTAAATCGCCCAACAGGTGCTATGATGCATTCATAATTATCGCACTAGCTCAAGAACTAATGCACCGATTTTCATGAAACTTCAGATTCAGTTAGACGTTGACGCAAGTTGTTGGTGATTAGGTTTTGGTGTAAACCACTTAATAGATAGCACAACTATACTGCATTTTTCAGGATTTACACGATTTTAGCGATAGTCATAATCCCAAAAATACGGAACAAATGTAAATAAGTGCGAGTAGTAAGTCAAAATTACGTCCACTATTAACCATATCACAATATTAAAATATTTATTTGCTTAAAAGACGTTATAAAAACACATTAAAAGTAAATTAAAAATCTATATTTACATGTTTCAACTCTTTTACTGAGTCGTCATCAGAATGTATAACATAAAATTACAAATGTATATGAAAAATGAAGAAAATCATCGAATACAAACAAGTAATCATATAACGCGCCCTACATTTTCGCGATTGCACGTGTTCCCTCTATGTCTCGACGCCGTAAGTTGTACAACCATTCAACCCATAAATTCGGGATACGAAAAGATAATGTATCGTTACAAACTCCTGAGCCTCTTAAATAAATTTCAATGGACTCTCTTATAAAAATAAAAATAAAATTAATAATGAAGTTAATATGAAAAGGTATCAAATTATTTCCCGGATTTCTTTGAACATATAAAAAAATCATTTAAGAAATTTTGGTTTGTGTTTGATCGCGAAGCCGCCTCCGAAATTAAAGGTGCTTTTAAATGCTAAAATTGATCCTATTAATAGAGTTGACTTCTCAGGAGTTTATATGATTCCATTTATTAGGGAGGGAGGAATCAAAAATCATTATATAGGTATAACCCAACGAAAATTCAATATCAGATGTAAAGAACATATAGCGGACATAAAATACAATAGAGATAATACTGCTTTACCCCTGCTAAATCAAATAGAGAACATTAACATACTGTTTAACGCGAGTAAAATAATCTGCAGGTCTAATTTTTATTTACAATTATTCATAAGAGAGTCTATTGAAATTTATTTAAGAGGTTCAGGAGTTTGTAACGATACATTATCTTTTCGTATCCCGAATTTATGGGTTGAATGATTGGACAACTTACGGCGCCGCGACATAGGGAGCACGAGCAATCGCGAAAATGTTATATGATTATTTATTTATATTCGATGATTTTTTTCATTTTTCATATGCATTTGTAATTTTATGTTATACATTCTGATGACGACTCAGTAAAAAAGTTGAAACATGTAAATATATATTTTTAATTTACTTTTAATGTGTTTTTATAACGTCTTTTAAGCAAATAAATATTTTAATATTGTGATAATGCACGGAATTTCATATCTTCAGAATCCTCATGATAAACATAGATTGTCATTTAATTTTGACACTGTGATAGCGAATTTTGCAGTATTAATATGCAAGAGGTAGAAGAAAGTTTTGGGATTGCCACATTTGAATAGTTTTTTTTCTAAAATCAAATTATTCCTTCGAGCGATGTGATATTAGCAAATAACAGCCTTTCAAACTGAGAACTGACAAACACCGGTGCTTGACTTGCTTGAAAGTGACGGTGTTCACTTGACTGACAAGGAGAATTTTGTTATTATTAAATTATTTGGAATATTAATGTATGACTTTATTTATTTGAAGAAAGTCTTTGAAATTGAATATACACACTCTAAATCGAAATGTCTTAAATTCAGACACTTAAGTGTCTGAAACGGAGTGTTCAATTTTCAGACATTTTAAAATGTCTGAATTTTTTCAGACACTTTTTGCGTCTGAATTTTAGACACTTCAAACGTCTGAATCGCAGCCATTTTTTTAAAGCATTATACGTAGCCATGTTTGACCACGTTGATCCTGGAAAAATATATGGCCATTATTCTGCCCTACTCTCCCCCCCCCCCCACACACACAGCCTGATTTTAGGGGCTCCAAAATATGGTATGCAATTTTCATAAAGCTGATAATTGAAATCTTTTTCGACTTTGTACTGATTATAATCAATATTTTGAATTTATAGAGTAGAATAAGATTAAAAATTAAAATATTTGTCACAATACAGTGAAACCTCTCAATAGTAGGCACCTTAGAACCGTGGAATTTGTTCGCCATTCGGAAGTGTCTGTTTTTCTGAGGTAAAAAAAATATAAAATATGTGCATGTTGTTAATAAAAAATGTGCTTCTTAAATAGTTGTGTCCTCTATGTAGGAGTGTCCGTTATGGAGATTTTACAACAAAACTTTCATAGGACAATTTTCTTCAGCGAACACTGACCTTTTTCAAGATAAATACATTTTTTTTACCTCATAAAAGCGAACACAATCGAATAGCAGGCAAATTCAACGTTCCAAAACGCGTTCAATTCGCGAGGTGGCCGCGATTGAGAGTTTTTACTGTATTTATTTTTTTATTTAGTTTTTAATCTAATTCTACTTTTAAAGTTCAAAATGCTGATTATAATCAATACAATGTTGAAACACATTTAAAATATAAGCTTTAAAAAAAAAATCCATATCGAATTTGGAGCACGTAAAATCGTAGGTGGGGGGGGGGGGGGGGAGGCTGCCCATGCTTTAATCAGGCCCTCCTTCTGGAAAAAGTCCAACCCTGTATTATGATTCGATAAATGTACGCGTCAGTTTTAAGTGCAAAATCTAGCTATATGCAAATAAATATTTGATAAAAATCTACCTCTTTACTTTGTATTCATTTTTAATTTCAAATTACTTTTTAACTAAAAGTAATCAAAAAATCAATATTATATAATTATTTCAACTGAAATATATCTGTATATTTTTACCGCATTCTTACAATTACGTTAACGGCACATGATTATATGAATTTAAGAATCTAAAAATAATCATTAAAATTTAACATAGTGACTAGAGATAACGCGAGATCCTTTTTTCTAAATCTTTGTTGACATCAACAAATTTTTTTCTTCTTCAACGTCTACATTAGTGACGTCAATTTCCGTTCAAACAAAAGCTGTGGTTTTGACTTTTGAATCATAAAAAGATTATATGTTGAGACTATTTTCAGTATGGCAAATGGGATATTTCTAAAATACTCGGAAACACTAAAATTATAGCAAAGGGAAATCTTTTAATTAGAATGACCGGATTTATTGAGTTTTATCAGTCAAAACGTTTTAAAATAAATAAATGAACACAAGTAATTCGCTGTATTAAATATATGGGGGAATCAATGAATGGAAGGATGTTCGAACTATATTCTTTTTTAAATTTATGATGTACACACTATGAGGCAGAAGAAAACTTCATTAGACAAGAAAAGCATAAATAATAAATAAAAGCAGCTATTAACAGGAATGTTTACTATAAATGCTTTTGAATTCCAGTACATAACACATAATAAATCTATCAGAAATGTAAAAATCGATGTAAACATTACAAATGCTGCCGCATTAAATGCTTATAAAAATATTGTATACGTAAATAAATAATTAAAAAGGGTACTTCAGAGTAATAATTACACCAAAAAAATACTATTAAGGTAGTCTTGATGGTAATTAAGAAGTATGAGCCAATCAACAGGCGATGTCACTGCGATTTTTAAAGTAATGGCTACATAAGAAAAGGCTTAGGAAGGTGTAAAATTAATAAATTCAGTAACCGCTAATATACACCATGCAGAGACACCAAAATTTATTTTAAAGATAACATTGGATAGAAAATAATACAGAAATATGATTGCAGATGATTTGAAGAGTAGAAATTTAAATATTAGCAAAATAAAATTTTAACATGGAAATACCATAGGCAAAATGCTTTGAACATATTTTGGCATAACTCAGGAACTAATAAAGCTATAGACTCGTGTGAGGTCTTCATTTAAAGAGAAAACAATCACAGAGAGTTTTAAATACATAGTTAAGACCCCACTTACCTGGGAAAAGGTCTGATTATTCCAAAAGCACATACGCCCAGAGGACGTCCGGATTGGAGGCTACGTTAGTATCCGTTAGTTAGGACTTGGATATTTAAAAAATAAAATCCCCTTGCTCTTGCACATCCGACTAGCTCTGTTAAAAGAATGGAAAATTTCCATCCTGAAAACATAGCCCGCCAGATAACAGTTCTCTTTACAAATTTGACGAGATGAAGAACACTGTATTAGTTTTATAGATAAATTTTAATACGGAGTACCACTATGTCGATAGAAATTAAATCCCGGAACTTCACATTCCGCAAAAAACAATCAAGTCAAAATAAATTATTAGTTAAAATGTACGCGTACATAAAAACAAACATTCAGTTTGAATTACAAACGAACATCGAGTTCGAAAGGAAGACGCATGCGCAACTGAGAGTGCCCCCTGGTGAATGCGGAGCGGAGTTACAAAGTGTCTTAAAATTAGACACTTGCAGATTTTTTAGACACTTTTATCAGTTCGTGTACACTATGATCATAGTAAGACACTTAGGTGTTTTAAATTAAGACATCTATTGTGACTGAATTTTCAGATTCAGACACTTAAGTGTCTGAAATTCTTTTTCAGTCACATATGTATCTTAATTTAAGACGCCTTTATTTGCAGTGCAAGTTGTTCCAAAATTTGACCGACAAATTCAGAGGAGTGATAGTAGGAATCAAGAGGATGAAAAATTACCACAAAAGATGGAGTCGCAAACCACTTATTTAGTCACAAGTACAAGGTGTTTTATCATAACTCAATCTGAGTTGACGGTAATAACTTTCAGAAAACTGAAGCATATTATAATTAAACATTTAACAGACATTCTCACTTTTGTTGCAAATGTGATAACACCAAACAAAAGTGGTAGAATTTTGCATTATACCCGCCAAGAGTATGCACTTGACGCCCACGTTTAGGACTGCGATCGATAGCTTGAGCCACATGTTTTAACCAGGTATTTTCGTGATGTTATTACATTTTACATAAAAGAAAGTACACATTGTTGCATTTTTATTGCAATGTTTTTATTTTTCTCGAAATTATTACCACTGACACAGGTTCAGTATATATATATATATATATATACCGGGTGTTCAAAAATGACTGATGGATTTTAAAATTCAATAACTTGAAAACGATGGCAGATATTAAAAAAAATTCTTATGCATGATGTCAGGAGATTTTTTACTGTGATTCTTGATTTTAGTTCGAATTTTAAACATTAGACGGCGGTGCGAGAAATAGGTACTATTTCCAGATTCGGTTTGTGGTACTTCGGGATCCATTCAAAATATTTTAATCTCCTGTTTTCGCATGGAAAGAGGTAAAAAAGCGAGCCTAGATTTAGCACCTATTGCTTGCAGCACCATCTATCGCTGCTATTTTAAACTAAAACTGGGAATCGCAGCATGAAACTCCTGACATCTTACATAACACTCTTGCAATTTTTTTTAATATCTGTCACCGTTTGCAATTTATTGAATTTTAAAATCCATCAGTGATTTTTGGGACACCCGGTATATACCTAAAACTATTTGGGGTTCACTGTATGTTTCGCATTCACTAGCCTTAGGTAGATCTGTATCAGCATATAAACATTTACAGATTTTTATTTTTATTTTTTCAAATGTAGTTTAAATTTCTGTTTTTCTGTAAAAGAAATTGAACGTTTTGCTTCGAGCAATACGATAATTCCGACAGTTTTTCAAATTTAGAATTCGAAAAAATTCCGTCACATTCGGGGTTCTTTATTTCATTACTTTGCTTGAAGGGAAAAAAAGGTAAATAATTGAATTTATGGGGAAAATCAATATGATGCTTTGCCGTTTTTAACTTTTAAGTTTATTTACGTATTTAAGAAAATAGAATCTTTTTTTTTTTTTTTTTTTTTTTTTTTGCCATTTTAAACGATTTAAATTATGAATTTATTTAGAAATTTTCTGTAAAATATATTTTTGTGAAAGTATTTTTACTCCAATATTGTTAAATATTTATTAGAATATTGTTTTTACTATTTATTGTACTTGATTTGAATATTTGAAAGAAGAAGAAGAAGAAGCATTATTTATCGAGTTTTCTCTCACTGGGTAATAATTATGGTATGGAATGTCCTTAAAAATAAATTTCATTTATAAAATTACTTTGAGAGATTGTTTGAAGCTATTGAGCCCTTTACAATATTATTGGCTATTTATTTATTGATTCTTTATAATATCTAGTAGATAATTATTTTTCTAATTTATTGTACTTGATTTACACTTTCGAAAAAAAAAGAGCATTATTCATCGACTTTTCTCTTACTGGATAATAATTATGGGAGGAAAAATGCAATTTAATTTATAGATTTGCTTTGAGATATTCTTAGAAGCCCTTAACTGAACAAATGTAAATAAGTGCGAGTAGTAAGTCAAAATTACGTCCACTATTAACCATATCACAATATTAAAATATTTATTTGCTTAAAAGACGTTATAAAAACACATTAAAAGTAAATTAAAAATCTATATTTACATGTTTCAATTCTTTTACTGAGTCGTCATTAGAATGTATAACATAAAATTACAAATGCATATGAAAAATGAAAAAAATCAACGAATATAAATAAGTAATCATATAACGCGCTCTACGTTTTCGCGATTGCTCGTGTTCCCTCTATGTCGCGGCGCCGTATGTTGTCCAACCATTCAACCCATAAATTAGGGATACGAAAAGATAATGTATCGTTACAAACTCCTGAACCTCTTAAATAAATTTCAATGGATTCTCTTATAAATAATTGTAAATAAAAATTAGACCTGCAGATTATTTTACTCGCGTTAAACAGTATGTTAATGTTCTCTATTTGATTTAGCCGGGATAAAGCAGTATTACCTCTATTATATTTTATGTCCGCTATATGTTCTATACATCTGGTATTGAATTTTTGGTGGGTTATAACTATATAATAATTTTTCATTCCTCCCTCCCTAATAAATAGAATTATATAGATTCCTGAGAGGTCATCTCTATTAATAGGATCAATTTTAGTATTTAAAAGCACCTTTAATTTCGGAGGCGGCTTCGCGATCAAACATAAATGAAAATTTCTTAAATGATTTTTTATAAGTTCAAAGAAACCCGGGAAATAACTTTTCAATATTGTTGGTGAATTTGAATGTCATTTTTATTGGTTCTTTACAATATTTGTATATAAAAAAATTATTACTATTTATTATACTTTATTTGATCTTTTGAAAAAAAGCATTAATCCTCATTTTTTCTGCAACTGGGTAGTAATTATTTTATGAAATGGCTTAGAAAGTCCAGCTTTTTCATGAATTTATATAATCCCATTTAGATATAAAAATAAAAATAGAACGTTTACGTACATTGGAATGACAACCAGAAGATTACAGGAAAGGTTAAAAGAACATATGACTGATATAGCAAAAAGGAAGCAATCTATAGCTTTATCTCGTTTAAATTTATAAGCCGATATTGACATCTTTTTCAGCAAGGCATCATCGCACAAACAAATCAATATAACACATGCATTTTGAGAGAATCTATAGAGATTTTGGCTAGAGGTAGGAACACATGTAATGATGCATTATCATGCCATATACCAAACACTTGGTTTGATCTGCTTGGGATTAATGAAGTATCTGGCTTGGAATGATCTACGTCGCTCCATGGACTCATTTGCATCTCTCCCCCCCCCTTTTTTTTCCAGTTTTCGTTTCGCCCTGCAATATTTAATCCGGTATGCATTCTGCAGCTTGCTGATCTTCTTCTCATTTGACCCCATTGATGATGATCAGGGTTTGGTCGAAAGAGCTCGGGAAATTTTATTTTTAACATTTAAAAATTAGATTTAATGTTTAAAATCTTTTGTTTTTACATCTATTTTAGTAGTAAAGCTGTGCATCATTTAATGTATTAATGTTTTAATTCAGGGCAAAGTGCCCATATTTCGTCCCCCTTAACTTCTCCGCTTCTGCAAAAGTGGCACCAATTATGATGCAAGGCAAAGGGGACGGGAGGTAATATGGGTCAGTGTGGAAAGTTTCGTTCGCCAAGGCGCATGCATAAATTAAAGGCGCCGAATTTCCTATTTTTAGAAGACTCGAGTTCGTATTGCGTCGTTTGTAGAACTTTATTTATGGTACTGTAAGTATTTATTTCTTATTCATTGCATGTATTTTATGTTGGTAAGATGCTGACAGTAGCATAGCGTTTTAAGACGCTCAGTTTATCTTATGGGAACTGAAACTCCGTCATATTGGGAAGTAGCGTGGTCCCAATTTCGTCCCCCTTGCAGTTTTTATTTTCGTCCCGGGGACGAAATTAGGAATGCTTTTTCATGACATTTAAAAAAAAATGTTCCTCATGTTTGGATGATTAATATTTCGTTATGTTATTCTTCCACTGATAATTAGTACATTTCTTTGTGCCTTACTTTAATGTAAATTAAATTAATTACTCATTTAGAAATAAATTGTGATTTAGTTATAAGTTAAGCCTCAGCGTATTGGATTTTTTGGTGGGGACGAAATTGGGACCATTTTTTTCTTTTGCATTTTTTAGATACTTTTGAAAAATCAATTTTTCGCATTGTTAAATTTTTTTTTACGATATTTGCCTATGTTTCTATGTGCATGGGTAGTTAGTCTATGTAAAATCCAAATTTGGTAGCTTTTCACTGAACTTCCAAGGGTCTAAATGTGATTGGGGGACGATAATAGAGCACCTTACCCTAACGTATTAAGGTTAATTTGACGTTCTCTTGCATATAGATTTCTATATATTTAACTTTCAAGGACTTTTGAATCTTTGGAAACGGAAAGAATTGATACGCGACGTTTCGCCTAATCGCATCATTAACTGCTCGCTTATTGTTGCCTGTATTGGATGTCGACGGCCTGCCAAGACCGACTTGCATCTTGAGTCGAACCGCGACCATTTCTGAACTTGAGCACCACTCCATTACGGTGTTTTTCGACAGACATGTTTCTCCATACAAATCCTTCATTCTCCGATGAATGTCTACCGGTTTTTGTCCTTCGGTCGCAAAACAAGTGGGTAAGTGTGATCACAGATCGCACAGAGTGTTTCGTTTAATATTCCTTTCAAAACACTTTATCCTTTTGAAAAATCTGTTAGTTCCACATTTCGCAACCGGAGGCGCACTCTATTCTAAAAAAACCTCTATCCGAACGAAACTCCGTTTTACATACTATCCGCAGATATATTAGTCGAGGGGATTGGGCTCATAGCACCCGAGATAAGTAGGCGCCCTTGGTGGTAAAATGTGGAACTAAAATATGTAAGGCTATGGTGCATAATATGAAAAAATTGTCAAAGGGGTGTCGGCAAAAGTTGGAAAAGTGCTCCCCGGGTGAAAATGGCGGAGGTTAGAAAAATTGCTTAAAATACAAAAGTTACAGCCCGGAGGAGTAAATAATATAAGGCTTTTTGAAAATGTTATGATTTGCCGTGTAGTCTGAGGTATTCAGTCGAGAAGTCTGAGGTCGTGTACAAAAATTCCTGTCTCCAACTTAATTAAGGGCTCTCTTAGAAAGCATTCCTTAAATTACATAAGTGGTAGCTCAAAGGGTTAAACGTAAGAGTTTTTCAAGATTGTATGATTTGTCGCCTGGCCTCAGATGTTCTGCTATAAGTATGCAAAATTTCAAATCCCCAATTTAATAAGGGGCTCAGTTAGAAAGAATTGCTTAAAATATGCCTGTAGGAGCCAAAAGGGTTAAATGTACGACTTTTTCAAAATTTTATGATTTGTCACATGATGGTGTTCAGCTATAAGTATGCAAAATTTCACGCCTCCAACCTAAATATGGCCTCACATAGAAAGAATTGTTTAAAATACACATGTGGGAGCCCAAAAGGTTAAATGTACGACTTTTTCAAAATTTTATGATTTGTCGTTTGATGTGAGGTCCTCAGCTATAAGTATGCAAAATTTCACGCCCCCAACCTAATTAGGGGCTCACTTAGAAAGAATTGTTTAAAATACACATGTGGTAGTCCAAAGGGTTAAATGTACGACTTTTTGAAATTTTTATGATTTGTCGTTTGATGTGTGGTGTTAAGCTATAAGTATGCAAAATTTCACGCCTCGAACCTAATTAGAGGCTCACTTAGAAAGAATTGTTTAAAATACACATGTGGAGCCCAAAGGGTTAAATGTACGACTTTCTCAAAATTTTATAGATTGTCGTTTGATGTGAGGTGTTCAGCTATAAGTATGTAAAATTTCACTCCTCCAACCTAATTCGGGGCTCACTTAGAAAGAATTGTTTAAAATACACATGTGGGAGCCCAAAGGGTTAAATGTACGACTTTTTCAAAATTTTATAGATTGTCGTTTGATGTGAGGTGTTCAGCTATAAGTATGTAAAATTTCACGCTTCCAACCTAATTGGGGCTCACTTAAAAAGAATTGTTTAAAATACACATGTGGGAGCCCAAAGGGTTAAACATACGACTTTTTCAAAATTTTATGATTTGTCGTTTGATGTGAGATGTTCAGCTATAAGTATGCCAAATTTCACTCCTCCAACCTAATTCGGGGCTCACTTAGAAAGAATTGTTTAAAATACACATGTGGGAGCCCAAAGGGTTAAATGTACGACTTTTTCAAAATTTTATAGATTGTTGTTTGATGTGAGGTGTTCAGCTATAAGTATGTAAAATTTCACGCCTCCAACCTAATTAGGGGCTCACTTAGAAAGGATTGTTTAAAATACACATGTGAGACCCCAAAGGGTTAAATTTACAACTTTTTCAAAATTTTATGATTTGCGTTTGATATGAGGTGTTCAGCTATAAGTACGCAGAATTTCACGCCTTCAACCTAATTAGGGGCTCACTTAGAAAGAATTGTTTAAAATACACATTTGGGAGCCCAAAGGGTTAAATATACGAGTTTTTCAAAATTTTATGATTTGTCGTATGATGTGTTGTGTTCATCTATAAGTATGCAAAATTTCAATTCTCCAACATGTATAGTTTCTGAGAACGGGCTCTGTGACGGACAGACAGACGGACGGACAGACAGACAGAGGAGCGAGACGAATAGGGTTTCGTCAGATGAACTACCCTCCTACCCTTACAATAGCATACGTTATCATTACTCAACCACCCCACCCCCTGTAATGATATCGTTATCAATGTATAAAAATTCTTTAGATATTTGGATTAATTTTCTTTTGTTTGGAGTGATATACAAATATGGTTACATTTATTTTTCGCTTAATTTTTTGATTCAAATGAAGATAAATCCATAAAATATCAGTTTATATATCATATAACACTTAAAAGAAATAGTTACTATTTAAAAGTATTTAATAATAGCTTTTTGTTACACAATGCATTCAACAGTAACAATGTCTTTTTGTACTTGCCCAATGCACGGGGTGGGGCAGACAGTACTTCTTATCAACAAAACAGGCGGACAACATTCTTTCTCTTTTATTTACTAGTAATCACAAGTATCATTTGAAACATACTTCACATATGATTTGTCGAAGAGCGGATTATATATGCATACATGTATGACAGAAGAATAGGAATGCCAAATGTTGGGGGCCGGCGGGGTGGGGGGGGGGGGGTTCATATTTTGGAATTGAATAATTTTATAATCATTTGATGATTTTTAATAATCACTTTGTACTTTCATAAAAATTGATAACATACTAAAAAAGATGATATACTATTTTGATGTAAAGACAAAGTTACAAATAAAAATAGATAAAAAATGATAATGATATCAAACGACAACCCCCCCCCCTCTCCCCCTAGAGATATCTTACGATATCATGGGCCAGACCCCCGCCTTCTAAAATGATAAAGTTATACATTCATATCCCCTAAAAATGTTTATTTGAGAATTGGTCGCATCCGAAAAACGAGATATTCCAGGAAGAGAAAACCGATTAATACACTGTAAAAACTACCGCTTTTGAAAATTGCAAACGGCAAAAAAAAAAAAAAAAAAAAAAAAAAAAAAAAAATTCAGAAATACTTTTTTAATCCCCGGTATTATAGTTTCAGAGGCTTCTAACGGTAACAGAATGCTTTTCGGAACAGCGGGTAACTCGAAAGAGGTTATATTATATTTTCGTGAACTTTAAGAAAGATAAGATCTAGATTAAGAAACAGTTTCCCTTTATTACAGTATATAATAATGACAAATAACAGTCTTTTAAGTTCAGAATTGGAAGACATTTCGTCACATTTGGAGTAATTTATTGCTCACTTAATAAAAGAGAAGATTTGCATTATTATTGTAAAATTACTTGTATTATATAGATAGAGAGAGATACTAAAAGCAATTACTTGTATTATTACTTTTAGCATTGTTATAAAGTTATTTGGAATATTTGATCCGATATATGTAAGTATCACTTTGAGTATTTGAAGAAGTAAATTGAATTCTGCATTTAGAAAAGAGCTTCATGTTATGTGTCAAATGGAGATCTGTATCAACATTATGGATATTGTAAAGTCTTGAAATAATTAACAATAATTAGTAATTAAGTTTATCTTTTCACTGTTCCAATTCAGACTTTTACGACGGATATCCGGTTTTCCACGGTGAGAAAACGATTTTTCAATCGTGAACATTACATCAGAGCCAGATTATCTGCATTTTGTCTATGACTGTGTCACTAGAAATGTGACAAGGCTCATCCTTGAGAACTCGGTTTCGGCCAGTTTTGATTCTAGAGAGAGGAAAGTTTCAGCCTCTCGCCCGACGTAAGATGGCAACATAGGTGCCAGATCAGAAGAAAGGTTCCCAATGAGGAAGAGGCAGATCTCTACGATTTGGAGCTCAGTTGTAAGAGTATTCTTTTCTTGGGGCGCAAAGTGTACTGATCAACAGATCGAAGGATGGAACAAGGGGCAGAGAATCCCCTAGTGCCGCAGAAACACCGAGAGAGTTTGATGAAAGGTAGTGCGGCAGGAATTGCAGACAGTTAGCGTAAACTGGAAACTACCTGACTTTGGAAGAGACCCAGATGCGAGAAACATTCCTTAAAGGCTGAAAAACTTCAAAGATTTTTCATGTATCGAACTATGTGTCTAAATAGATTTGCTATCACGACTTATTAAGACTGTCGAAAGAACTCTTGTATTTGTCCCATCAAAACTCCCTACTTATACTCGTAAATGGACTATTTGCATTATTTTAATCTTTTATTAACCAAGAATAATAATTTTTTGTTGAGAAAAATAAGGATTCTCTAGCCATCGCTACCAGTTTTATACGTAAGCCCATACAATTACTAGAAATCCTTACAGCGGGAAAGAACTTACAGAAGAGGAAAGTATACTTTCCTCTTCTGTAAGTTCTAAAGATATGTATACATGTCTTTCTACTTATAAATGCAGTCTCAATTTTTGTTTTTCAGTGAAAATAATTGAAATTATTCTTCCGAGCTATACCATAGTGCTCAAGAACAGACTTTCAAATGGAGAATTGGAAAAAAATCCGTCACATTTTGGATACTTTATTGCTCATTTAATGAACGAGAAAGAGTTGTGTTATTACTGTAAAATTAATTGCATTATATATGTATAATGATACTAAAAGCATTTACTTGTATTATTACTTTTAGTATTATTAAAAAGCTTCTTAGAATATTCGATCCAATTTATATAAATATTACTTTGAGCATTTGAAGAAATAAATCGATTTTTCATTTTGAAAAGACCACCCTATTATGTGTCTCATTAGGATGAGTATCAGCGTAACATTGTATAAACATTTAAAAAAAAAAATTACTTATAAATGTAGCCTAAATTTTTGCTTTTCTGTGAAAGCAATTTAAATTATACTTCCAAGCGAAACGATAGTTCTAAAGTAAGAGGCTTTCAAATTCAGAATTGGAAGCAAATCCGTTACATTTTGGATACTTTATTGCTCACTTCCCTCCGACTGTCTTGGAAAAGGGCAAAATTGTAATGTTGTTTTCTCTGCATTTTGTTTTATATGCTAAAAAAATATGATTCTTTGAACATTTTATAAAAAAATTTAATAACGAATATGAATACAATCCTTGGAAGTATTAATCATTGTTCAATATATTAAAAATACATTAAATCAATAGAATTATATTACTTTAAATATTGCTTGTATTGCAGTGAAACCTGGAGCTTAGTGAACGTATTAACACGGGCTTGTCAGTGAGGGGGTTAAGGCTGTTCTTAACTGCTCTGCTCAACAAGCGCAAAACGTTTTGTCACATTTGCAAATTCATTTTTTAACGGAATGATATAAAATTGGAAAGCCTGGTCATGGAAGCGTTTCGAATTGAATTGTTTTTTTCCATTTTTTGATCAATCAATTACGTTTGGTTAATAAGCGTATTTGATCACGTGACAAACACGTTTTTCGCCCGCTCTTGAGTGCTTATTCTCCGTTCGCACAGAAACTCGGTACAAAACGCCCTCTTTGACACTATTTTTTGAAAGATCTATATCGTTTGCAAAAAAAAAAAAAAAAAAAAAAAAAAAAAAATGGAAAAAACAGCTCAATGCGATAGTTTCTGAACAACAACACCAGCTAGTTTCATGCATTTTCGAACCAAAATAAATTAAAACTTATGTCAGAAAGTTGCCCTTTTTGGATTTGAGAACACCCTTAATAAACGAGAGGATTTGTGTTATTATTGTAAAATTACTTGTATTATGTATATATAATGATACTAAAAGTAATGACTTGTATTATAACTTTTGATATTATTATAAAGTTACTTGGAATATTCTAATGTATGATGACATGAGTTTCAAAACTCGCCTTATCCAGAAAATCAAATTTTGCGAAATCTTAAAAAACCCTGTTTGTTTGTTTGTTTTATTGGACACATACATCAGACTTGTGTGCTTGACAACAAGGCCCGCTTATAAGTTATCGTCGATATACAGGGACGAGATAGCACAATGAAATTTACAACACAGAGAATTCTTACATCCGGGAGCTCCAAAAAGAGTGTGCAATGGAGCCAGCGGGAGTCGAACCCGACAAGCCTCCTACTAGGCCGTGAGACAAGGACGAAAAAGCCGTTTAAAAAATTAAGTTGGTTCCTTACAAAAGAGGGGTATGTTTTGCAACTTCAATAAAACAGATAATATTGTCACAACTCAAAAAATACAATGTTCGCGGTCCGATAATTGCACATTATTTAATTAACGGCAAAAATAAAGCGAGTTGTTGTCTATTTTTTTCGACCAATGAGGTGGCGTCTTCGTGTATGCTGCGGGATGACTTTACCTTAATGTTGCTTTCACTATGCGACTTTCGGATTTTAACTCACGGAGCAAAACAGCAATTTTTATACTATGACTATTTAACCATTCGAATTCGATATAAAATAATTAGTTTTTGAAGAATATGAAAAAAGGAGGATGAGTTTTATATATATCATGATTTTTTTAACATATTAATTAAGATATTTGCTTTATTATTTAAATAAATTACAAACCCATTTCCAAAAATTTTACATGCCATTCTAAAATATGTTTTGCACAGGTGCTTTTTTTTATTTATATATATGTTCTGCTCGTGTTAATAAATTTATCACAGCATTTTTCCAGTTTTTATTAATACAGTGAAACTCGTTTAAGATACGAATCAAGGGACCGAGAGCATTTCGTATCTTAAGCAGGATCGTATCTTATCCGGATTTCATAGATTCTCGAATAATAATGCATATAAAGCCAGTGCACATTGTTATTAACGCATTTTAGCCATTTATGACTGTCATTTTGCCCATTTCTAACGATTTTTAGATATTCTAGGAAATTTGAGTTTAAGATTTTGAAATAAAGATTTTATTGAGTCACCGTTTGTACAATAACAAAATTAAAACGCCTTTATGCAATGCTCTGTACCAATTACAAAAAAAAAAAAGGTGATAAAACGAAATTATTGTTAATCATTAGAAAACAGAAACTAAAATATACTACATATTTAAAGAGGAGAAATAATAAATTTTCATAATTTATTTTTAGAAAGTAAACTAAATGTATGCAAGGAACAATAATTATTTGATACATTATCAAACTTAAAGTGTTTTAGCTCGTTGAAAAATGTCGTTTACCTTGGTTTAATGCAACGTAGGACGAAATTTTATCACTAAGTTTTCTGCCTTGTTGATGTGGTAGAAAAAAAATCTTCGACAGAATGACCAGCATCCATTGAAGAGGCGTACAGTCGAAGTAAGCTGAACGAGCTCATTACAGATGCGAATGATGGTATGGCTGGTACATCCGTTTCTTCATCCGCGCTGTCTTCTGCTTTTACTGAAGGCCTAGGTTCATCGGAACTTTTGACGTCCGCGATTATATCCACGATAGAACGAACTTCAGTTGTTACAGCCTGATCGTCAATTTTGACAAATGAGTCCTAATGAGCATCCTTCTTGATGCTGCTCCTTTTCTGCGATGTCAACGTTTTGCAAAGTGCCGTCGACGTCAAAGGCTTTACAGAAGCAGTTCTCAATGGTGGTTGACATTACGTCTCCCATGACGCACTCAGGAAATACATGGCGTCCAAGCGGTTAATACGCTTACAGATTGGACAGGACAGATCTTTTTCGCGATGATCCGTTTGGTGTAGATGACGTACAAAGACACGACATTTGTATTTCTTTTTTAGAACATGGATTACGCCTTGATTCATGGATTGAACCACGCTAGTCACATTGGGTGGTTAAAAAGACTAGTTAAATGTTTCGTAAGCTGGGGATATCCTTCAGATGGGCGAGACAGTTGTCGGCGAGACACAATACTTTCCTGGACTCCTTTTTCATTCGTTCATCGAACTTGCGGATCTACTTAACGAATATATCGCTTGTCATTCATGCTTCGGCTTGTCTTTCATAATCGCAGGGGGCAGATTTTTAGCAGTTTTAAAACAGCGATGATTCCGCGACTTGCCGATGACGAGGGGTTTTAATTTATCAATTCCGCTCTTATTTGATCCACTTAAAACAGTGATACATTCTTTTTTCAGTTTGCCTCCAAAACATTTCTCACCCTTAAACGCAATTGTTTTATCAGGCATTAATATAAACAAGTGAGAAATTGCATGTCAAACATGGCAAATGAGGTGCGTTCGTACTATAATTAGTTTTATAAATATTTTTTACACTGCATATTGTACTGAATGTATATTTTAGTGCACTTCAATAAGTGCATATTAATTTCACTCTGTTCATCATTAAAATTCACCTGAAATAATTTTTTACATTGGCCGTAATTTAACGGAAAACTGTTGACTGCCCCTGTAATTAAACTATGCATCTGATTTTCATAAAATTTGAAACGACTCGACAAAATATTGCAACAATTATATATTTAAAATTCCATACCATTTGGTTAAATAGTTTTTGCTCTGTTATATGCGGACAGACGGACTGAACGACAACTATAGGTGCTACGTATTTATATAATTACGAACGCACCTAAAAAAGGCCCATCTCTTCGATATTGTAAATATCGCATCTTGAGTACTTTTTCAATAGCGGGGCGAACACGTTATTTTTCCAACAATTGACATTATCTACATTCACAGCTGTCGACTCTCTTCTTACTTTCCTATTAAACTAAGCCGCATCTTTGAAGCGCTCTAGTCAACCGCAGCTAGACGTGAAATCCACTACAAGACGTGTAGCAATTTTGTAGGCCAATGATACGTTAGTTGGGATGTTCGTTGATCAGGTTTGGGTGAACCACTCCAGTAAAATGTTCTCCAATTCTTGGAATTTTGCCACCTTAATATTCTTTCTGCCAGAGCCTCCAGCTGATGCACTGTTTTCCAGGTTCTGTATATATTTTTTTAACAGAGCTCGAAGTGTTGACTGGTGTATTCCCACAGATTTGGGAAAGACAGTCTTGCTTAACATTCTCAGCGTCGTATTTCCTTAAGACATCCAACTTTTCAGTCAAAGAATGTGCTTTTCTTTTTACTTTCAGTATTACATAAGCACCATTTCGTATATTAAGAGGGTTTTTCGACATCAATGGGCAAATTTTCTTCGTATATTAAGCGGGATCGTATCTTATGCGTACGTATATTAAGTGGGTAATTTTACACAGGTTTATTATGCATTTTTCAAGGGACCGAATATAATTCGTATTTTAAGCGGAATCGTATCTTAAGCGGGCGTATCTTAAACGAGTTTCACTGTATTTAAGACAATTAACCAAATTTCACCATGGCGCCATCTAGTATCGAGAGAAATAAAATTAAATCATTCAAGTATATTTTTTATATACGCTCTAAAGCGATTAGTAGCGTGGTGTCTTAACCACTCGGCCACGGAGGCCCCTAAAAAACCTCTTACTAAATCCATTGGTTTTCATTCTGAACCAAGATTTTACAATGGCAGAAATTGTTTTTTTTTGCTAATTGTTGTGTTCTTTTACAGCAGTTTTGCCAATAGAATAGATTGATAGAGAACACACGATTTTTTAAATTTTGGATAAAGCGAGTTTTGAAACTCGCGACCTCATATGTAAATATGACTGAATATTTGAAGAAGTCAATCGATTTTCATTTAGAAAAGAGCACCGTGTCTTGAGTTATTGGATATAAACATTTACAGATATTTTTACTTATAAATGTAGCTTAATTTTTAGTTTTTCTGTGGAAACAATTTAAAATTTTCGTCCGAGCGATACGATAGTGCAATTATAAAAATTACGCCACATTTCGGATACTTTATTGCTTACTTACTGAACGAGCAGATTTGTGTTATTATTGTTAAGTTACTTATACCATAGATGTATAACGATAATAAAAGTAATTACTTGTATTATTACTTTTACTATTATTATAAAGTTACTTGGAATATTGATCCAATATATCTAAATATTACTTTGAGTATTTAAAGAAGTAAATCGATTTTTCATTTAGAAAAGAGCACTGTGTTATATTTCAAATTCAGATGCGTATCAACGTTATTCGATATAAACATTTACAGATATTTTTACTTATAAATGTAGCCTAAATTTTTGTTTTCCTGCGAAAGCCATTTAAATTGTTCCTCCGAGCAATACGATACTGTTAAGTACCAGATTTTCAAAGAGAGAAGTCGAAAAAATTCCGTCACTTTTGTGGTGCTTTATATTATTAGTTTAATTGAGGAGAAAAAAGAAAATGTTTGGATACATGGAGAAAAAATCAATAAAGATGCTTTGCAGTTTTTAACCTTTTCAATTTATGTTGCTTTTATAAAATTAAACTAAAATGGGATTTTTTTTTTTTTTTTTTTTTTTTTTTTTTTTTTTTTTTGTCATTTGAAAAGATTTAGTTATATTTGATTAGCCATTTTTTTCGAATTGAACTTCAGATTTACATTTTTATGAAGTTACTTTTGCAATTTTGATCTGAAAATCTTTATTGGTAAATTATTTTTGATAGTGCATTTATTGATTTGAAAACTGAGCAAGAAGCATTATTTAACGGCGTTTCTGCTATCGGATAGTAAAAATAAGAGGAAATGAAAGGCAGGGTCGAGCCTTTAACATTCATGTTCCTTTCATTAAAGGGAAGTGAAATAGAATGTTATTTTTTCATTCGAAAAGATTTAGTTATCATTTTATTCGAAATTTTGCTGCAGTATACAGGATATGTTAGATACAGGATATTTCAATTTTGATCAGAAAATTTGATTGGAAAATTGTTTTCCATAGTTATTGTAATTTATTTGCAACTTTAGTAAAAGTCATTATTTATTGATATTTCTTTTATCGGGTACTAGAAATGGGAGTAAATGTCTTTAAAAATTATATTTAAAATACAGAACTACTTTTGGAGGATGTTAAAAATACTAAAGTTCTTTACAATTTTCCTTTGAATGTAAAGCCCAAATACAGAAGAGCATTTCCGATTTTATTTTGCATTTTTATAGGCCTTTTACTTATTTTTATTATACTGTAATAGTATTAAGCTAACACTTATAAGTATAAAATTTTGATTTTTATTTATTCGAATTTGTTCTTCTTAAATAGCACTTCTGCGGGTGTCTATCTATATGTTTAAGTTAAAAACGCAAACTTAATGTAATTTTATTGTTAACATTAGTATAGGTATAAAAATTAACTTTTGTTATTCTAAAATGTACCATAAAAAATGTTTTGAAATATTTTGCAATTAGTACATAAACATTCTTATTAGCGTTTATTCCTCCGAGAGATATAATAATGTCAATTATAGTCTTTTAAATTGAGAATTGGAAAAAAATAATGAATCACCTTCGGGGGGCTTTATTTTTCACTTGATAGACGATTAAAAATTGTCATTATAAAATTACTTGGAATATCGGCTCAAAAATATTTATGTGAGACTTTAAGTTACTGAAGAAAATAAAATAGTTCTTCTATATTTAAAATTATTTGGGGTTCTTTGTACGTTGGGCATTCAGTAACCTTGGGTAAATGAATATGCATATTGTTGAATATGAACTCATTTAGATTAAGATCCAAAAGAACTTCTTAAAAACACCAAAAAAATATACAAATGCGTAGCCCTTTCAAAAGAACTGAGCCTTTCTTCATCAGGCGCAAAGAACACGCTCTTCTACTTTGAAGGCAGGAGCAAGACTGAAAAGAAAGGCACTAGGTGGAGAAATAGCCAATAGAAAATCAGTAAATCAGTCAATCCCACAAGATCATTACCAAATCACATGAGCAAATTAAATAAAAAAAGTAAAAAAAAATTAAAGGAAAACACAGGGGCATATAAAATATATGGGAAAAAACAGATAATAATAATAATAATAATAATATATATATATATATATATATATATATATATATAAGGAATTATTAAATTATTAATTAATTAAAAAATAAATATATGTTTTGAAAGGCCTAGCACGTTTCTATATTTTCTGGTGTTTTTAAGAAGTTCTTTTAGATCTTATTGTATCACGTTAATTTATATTACAGGTTGTGACAGGTATTTGAAAACAGAAACAAGTAATATAAAAATTTTGTTTTTAAAGACAATTCCTACTTAGGCCATCAAAGAAAAAATTAATATAATCAAGCTAATATGAGTTTTTGTTGCATTAAAATATCCCAATTTGTTGATTTTCTATAAGCAAGTAGGTTTACAATGGAACTCTATGGGAATTTGGCGAAATATTACAGATATCGCCAAGTTGACGTCACTTTTGCGACTCATTTTGGCCGCCAAATTTGGCGATATATCGCCAAGTTGGCGACAAACTTGGCGGTATTTGGCGACAGAACAGGGTCCCCCCCTATGGTAACCCTTATTGAAAATACTTTCATTGAAATTCAATAACCAATGGCGGCCATTTTGTTTCCCATGCAAAACTAAAATTAATTAATTAAAATTTAATTAATGAATTAATATTTGAAAAAACTTTATTAACATCAATTGTCATCCAGTACAAGTTTAAAAAAATTTATTTCAACCTGATAGGATGAATAATGAGTATTTTATTAACGATTGAAAATTTGTACAAGATAAATATATAAATAAATATAGAGAGAGTGTGAGCTAATAGTAGGAATTGAAAAAGCCTGCTTTCAATCATAAAAAGACACTAGAGATGGATCATTTTTTAAATTTTTAATGTTCTGAACACATACATAATGGATGGCATCCTGCACTCAAACCACCGTCAGCCGCAATAACAGCCTCATGCTGTCGAAACCCACTATAGGCAATAATCATATCTGTGTTGGGAACATTTGTAATTGCATATAAACGGCTGCCCTGAGCTCCGCAACAGTGTTCTGTGGGTGCCTACTGGAGTCCCTTTTACCCGGTAATTCTCCGTCAACCTCAACCTCGCGTTGCGGGCTGAACTCTCGATTGAACGTGAAATCCAATTCACCGTTTACTGAACCTGCCGAAATCGGGAGGGAGGGGGGGAGGGAGGGGGGGGGGTAAAACAATCCCGTGGTCGAGAAACCCAAACAAGCTTCAAATGGTAGGTTAGTGAACCGCGCATGCCCAGTTGAAAGAAAGATGGCGGCCGTTTTAAATTGTGCTTTGATACTTCTTTTTTTAGACAAAACTGTTAATGATTTATTAATTCAAAGAAACATTAATTATAAAATATGTTATTTTAAAAGAATGTGCCACTTAAAATTTTCGCATTTAAAAAAAAAATATTTTAGCTCTATAAACGCAAAGTTATATTAATTTGTGACAAAGACTAAGCTTTACTGAGTACTTTTTGTTGGCGCCATCTACCGAATCCAAGTATAAACAATGTTCTTTCAATCCCAATTTAGTAATATAATTCAAAGGCCCCACCAGTGGCTGAGAGGTTCTGCTCTCGAAGCTGGTAGACGGGAGGTGCTGGGTTCGAACCCAATCGCGCCCGTCGGCCTAACCGTTTCGGAGTTTTCGTGGTTTTCTTCGAAACCGTGGATTCCCATGCGTAAATACGGGTTAGGTTCCCTTAGAAAGACCCCCACGAAGGGCACCTCCCCCCAGGGCCTATATCCCACGTGTTGATAATCGGCCGTCATAAACACAAACCAAACCAAACTAATATAATTCAAAACTTTCTTTTTTAAATAATAATAAAAAAAGGTATACAAGTTTTCTTCCATTACAGTTTCCTCGCCAAACCGTTCACATTTGTTTATGCATGAATTTTCTTTTAAGTATTGCGTGTATGTGGTCAATTGTTCATAATAGATAAATACTAATTATTATTATTTTTTTTATTATACTTGTTAAGTTTGAAATAATAATTCATATTTTAAAGAGAGATTTTTCAGAAGATTTTTTTTTTAAATTTCGCACTACATTAAGAATGTTTTCAGTCGCCTTCTAAAATCATTAAGCAAGACATCTAAAAAAATATTATATAACAATCTACTCATGATTTTTTTAAGATCCCTCCTCTCTGATTTTTTTCTAACTGCATGCTATTTTATCCAAGATATTTTAATTGAATCTGTAATCAATTACATTCGTTAAATAAAAAATATATGCAATAGAAATAAATATACGAAAATGTCCATATATGATATTCGCTGCAATAAAAAAATAAATAAATAAGTCTATCGCGTTATTTACTTTTATTCTACTTAATACTGCTAGTTTGATCAGATAATTATTTATAAAAGTTATAGATTAAAGAAAATAATGTACTTTTTTTTTTTTACTGAAGCAACTGTTTTTTAAGAATTTTACTGTAACGCAAAATTTTGTTGTGTGAACGAACAAAACCTCAAATCAAAATGGTAACTGCAAATTAATTTTTAAAGATTTTTTATTCAAAAATTAAACGTAAGTATGCCAACGTAAGTAATTATTGAAAAGACACAGATAAAGATGGTGTTAAGCCAGGATAGAACTCGGAGAGGCGATTGCTAGGTCATGTGATTCCTTTGGTCAATCAGCTAAGTACTTTTTAACTTCATGTTACGAAACCCAAGGTTGAATAATGGCGTCTCTGAAGTTATCAATGAATTGCAAATATGAACCGGTGGTCAGATTTGTCAAGCTAAGGTTTCTCAACTGGGATTTGAATCGCGGGTTGAAGGTTGGCGGTGAATTGATCGGTTAACTACGCCACATACGTAATAGCCCGTCGGGTTAATACCTGGGGATCTGGGGACAACAACTCGAGGATGACATGTTCATGAATGTTTTTGGCCATTCATTAGAGGAAAGTAGCCATATTTGGACCGCCACTTTAATTGGACCGTTGCCATTCTGCCGTTAATTACAGGAAGCGACGCCATCTACCGCTGAAATCCTAGTCATCAGAATGACGTCACTCATGATTAGAAGAAGCAACCGCCTATCACGTGCAGTTTTCAGACAATCTTAAAAAACGTAAAGTTAGCTGTTTTCATCTAATTTTTTCGTACTAAACGTAAGTGAATACTTTAAAACTAAGGTAAGTTGTTATGTTTTCATATACATATCTAAATTCATCTGTTTATTGCGCATATTTTTCACGCGGATTTGTTTTATTTCGTTTTTGTTCTTAGTCTTGAGATTATCTGTTTTAAAAAATGGTGCAGTTGCCGTAATTGGGCCAATTTAAGTTGCTTAAATTGCACGATATCTCGATTATAAATTTGAAAAGTAAGTAATGAATTTCGAGGACGGTGCACTTTGTACGCTATTTTTAAAATTTTTTAATATTTTATAATGGATTACTATCTCCATGCAAGGTTTTTTTTTTTTTTTTGTATATATACATAAATTTTTTTTATACTGTTTAGGCCTGTACAAACATAGAAATATTTTTACATGTTTATGCGATAAATTTTGTTTGCAATTGTATGTATTTGTATGTATTTTCTTTGAATTCTTTATTACTGCGGCGTATTTGGTTTACTGAGTTGAATTGAAACATTTTCCTCCGGGAGGATATTTGAAATTTTGTGAGTGGGGCCAGACTTTTTACAGTTTTGGAGGGTGGAATTAAACTTTTTCGCCTTTAAAACGCATAAAATCTCAAACCTTCCGGTGGAAGTGGTTATTTCAAGGCTCTGGGGGGGGGGGGGGGGGTGGAGGCTGAAATCAACAATGTATGGATATATAATGTTTGCGTTTGGTTAATTGTAGCGTACTTTTCAATAGAGCATATTTTCTAAACACTTTTTTTATCTAATGTTGAAAATGTTGAAAAAGACACAAACTGTCTGGATGAAAAAACACATGTGACAGCAAAAGCTGTTAAAGATATAGGAAACAAAAAGGAGACAGTAAGTTGTGAAGAAATTGACCTGCAAGAAGGCTGCAGCTACAAATCCTCCACAAAAGCCAAAAAATCATTAGAAATATTAACTCCCTTGCTAAATTCAGTTAAATCAAAGTACAGAGGGAGCCAAAAATCAGTTGCGTTAACATCTTTGCCATATAAAATAAACCTTGAAATGAAAGAAAAAAAGACAAAAAGGGAACTATCACAGCACAAAAGCAATTGGAACATCCAGTGTTAAAAAATAGGCGTAATGCAATTAGTGGGAAAATGATGGAAGGGAAGAACTACAAACATAATGTAAAGAAAATTTCTGTTGCAAAAAAAGTCTAATAATTCAGAATCTAAAAAGAAAATGCAATTAGTGGGAAAATGATGGAAGGGAAGAACTACAAACATAATGTAAAGAAAATTTCTGTTGCAAAAAAAGTCTAATAATTCAGAATCTGAAAAGAAAATCCAGATAGTGATGATTTTTTTTTGCCTAATTTCTGAGAAAAATAAAATAGCAGAAATGATCCAGTGTTCAAAACGCCTAATACGGTTCCATGTTGTGTGCGCTGGAAAAAAATCAATAAACGAAATTCATGTGTAAGCTTTGCATCACGCCTTACATGATATTCAAGTAACTGACAATTAGTTCCATAATTTTTATTCTTAATTACTGATAACTTTGTTTTATATTTTAAATACATTTTGGATTTAAAACAACTACTCTGATTTTCAGATATTTGATTTCTTTATATTTCATTGCTGTTATTTTGTTTGATTGTTTCATTAATCGCAAAATTTTCTTTTAATAAAATTAGTTATGTTCCCTAGTTATTAAAACAACCTGATTTTATTTGGTCCAATTTAAGAGACTGGGGGTCCAACTTAGGCGGCCAGTTGCTGAATTTGGACCACTTTTGATAAATTTTTCAAATTACAATAAAATTTAAGGTTTTCAAAAAGAAATTGATCTAAAGATGTATTTCGTTAGTAGATGAATAGGTTGACTCCATGTAATGATATTTTGCAGCTATTCCAAAAATTAAGTGAGTTACACCTAAAAATAAGTGAAGTGGTCCAAATTCGGCTACTCTCTTCTATTGGGTTTTATGGGCTGTATGGGATGGTGCAGAGTCTTGTTTAAAAACATACGGCCTCCCATATGCAATAGAAGTAATACAGAGTTTTAACACCTCTGTATAAATAACGGCGTTGACTCTGGCACCTTGAAGAAAGACATGTGGAGGAATCAGGTCGTATTTACTGCTCATGACCTTCCAGGATCATTAGTGAGGATCGAAATTTTCTGTGCATGACGGCCGGAAACGCTTCGGCGATTTCATATAGCCACCGCTCTTTTTACGTTTCACGTCCTAAACTTGGACAAAGTTTTTGTCATCTGAGGAAAACAACAGCATTCCTGATTCCTCTTCATGTTTCAGCTAATTATCAGCTAATAATCAGATGTGTGTTGGGAACGTTCGCCATTGAATACAAATGGCTACCCTGATTGCCACAACAGTGTTGTGTATCGGCCTATTGGAGTCCCTCTTAAACACGACACATACATAATTAGCCCGTTAAGAAGAGTCTTATTTGAAAACGTACAGCTTCCCTCGTGTTACAGAAGTAATCCAGAGATTTTTCACCTCCATATAAACAAAAAACGTTGACTCTGGCACCTAGAAGAAGGAAATGTACAGGTTTTTTTGTGGTTCCTTTTCTGGACCCATGGAAGAATGAAGACTAAAGGAGGAGACATAAATGACGTCACTTGAGGCTGTTCTTACCCCCCCCCCCCCCCACCTTGCTTCCGCCATACTTGACCGCGGTGAGCTGCGCTGTGAACCAATTCTTCTCGCTGCGCAAATCAACTACAGAAAAGTCAGATATGGAGGACGCTGGAGAGGGGGGAAAGAACTCGTCTTTTAGCTTCCACACTCGCCACGGGGCTAGATTGATATGTCGTCTCCTTTTAATATTTATAGCTCCATGTCTGGACCTGAACCAAGTTTTCCCCATTTCAGAAACACAACAGCATTCTTGGTTACTCTTCGTGTTTCAGCTTGTTAAGAGGCGTTTGGTTTTGGTCAGGCGGTTATCCATGTCTCTCTCGGACAAGAACTGTCCTCTCCTCATTATGCGCGACCGCTAACGAAAGTCTCCATGAATCGCACATCGGATGGTGGCCTCATCAATCTGCAGCTTCCTAGCGAGTGCCCTCATCGACTTCTTAGGATTTACAGTGACACGAATGACAAATTACGGTGTCTTGATAACGTCATATCGCCGCAGTGTCGTTTCCAGTATGAAACGGTTGCCACAACAAACCTAGCAGCCTTCAATTCCTGTTACTTTAAAGATGAATGACCGTGCGAGTTTCAAGAATGCAGCAGTCTCTAAATCTGAGTCAGTGAGACAATGACAGTATGCCTCTTCATTTCCTCAGTTAGCCTAGGTTCTGACAAGTTTACATGTAACAGAAAAGGATTTGTAACCATGAAGCACAGGGTGGTATTTCACCTATAATATGTGTTCTCAAATGCCTGCCGCACCCTGCATTATTAAACCTACAGATTTTTTTATTTATAAATGTAGCCTAGATTTCTGTTTATCTTTAAAGGTAATTTATTTAAATTTTTCCTTCGAGCTATAATATAATTTCAATCTTTCAAATTGAGATTTTGAAAAAATTCCGTCACATTCAGTGTGTTTTATTTAGTTTGTTTGTTTGAAGGGAAAAACGGAAAATATTTGCATCTATGGAGAAAAAAAATCAATATTGATGCTTTGAATCTCTGAACCTTTTCAATTTATTTTGATTTTATTATAGGAAATTGAAAAAATTTTATTTTTTCTTTTGAAAATTTTTAGTTATCAATTTATTTAGACTTTTGTTAGGAAATTGTATTTTTGAGAAGCTGTATTTCCAATTTTGTTCTCAAATGCTTATTGGAATATTATTTATCTTACGTATTGTGTCTACTTGATTTAAAATATTGAAATTTGCATTATTTTTCTATGCTTCATCAGTCGGGCAGTAGAATTAATAGAAGAATGTCTTTTGAAATCCATTTTAAAATGTAGAATAACTCGGTAAATTAAATGCAGAAGGGCTTCAGACATTCCAGTTCTTTTGCATTTTTAAATGCCTTTTACAAATTTTATGATATTGTATTAATATTCACTTTAAATTTATAAATATAAAAGTTATTTTAATTTTTCTTAATAAATATAACTATTACTGCGTGTGTGTTTTTTTAAGTTACCAGCATGTTTAATGGATTTTATTTTTTAAAATTATTATACGTATTACTTCTACAGTATTGGTTTTTATTCTAATCTGCACCTTTTAAAAAAATATTTAAAACTTTCGTTTCAAATACTTTCCATCTATACATAATATTCTGAGCCTGCGTTCATTTCTTTTCGTGCGATAGGATAAATCCAGACTTTCAAATTGAGAAATGAAAAAAATTCTGTCACTTTCAAGGTGACAGATATTTAGACATCTGTGTATATGTTATTTTCATAACTTTCTAGTCATTGAAAGCCATTGCCCTAATTCAGCCTTATTGGTGGCTAATTTTTCCATAATGAGGTTTCATTTATGAGCTTTAGAAAAAGTGGTTTCTTGCGAATTTACTTTATTTGCTGAAATTATTGTTCTTACTCTCATAGGCTTAAAACTACAGTCATATCCGACAGCATGAAAGTCTGTCCAAATTTGGCGATACTTGGCGTTATATCGCCAACTGTCATAAATGAAGTCAACTTGGCGATAGCTCTTTAATTTTTTGAAAGTCCCATTGAGATTCAGTATTCACGAAAATTGGGAATCATCCATAATCAGGTTCCACTCATTTCAGCTTCATGTGTTTGAGTAAAAATCGCTGAATTCTCAATAACAAGAAATAAGGAAACTACCTTTCCCGTCCAGTACAGGTCGGAGGATTTATTTCCTTATAATCCATTTTAAATTTATTTTGAGAGCAAAATACATTTTCATTTATTTCAAAACAATTGTTCTTACTCTCATAGGCTTAAAACTACAGTCATATCCGACAGCATGAAATTCTGTCCAAATTTGGCGATACTTGGCGTTATATCGCCAACTGTCATAAATGAAGTCAACTTGGCGATAGCTCTTTAATTTTTTGAAAGTCCCATTGAGATTCAGTATTCACGAAAATTGGGAATCATCCATAATCAGGTTCCACTCATTTCAGCTTCATGTGTTTGAGTAAAAATCGCTGAATTCTCAAAAACAAGGAATAAGGAAGCTGCCTTTTCCGCCCAGTACAGGTCGGAAGGATTTATTTCCTTATCGTCCATTTTAAATTTATTTTGAGAGCAAAATACATTTTCATTTATTTCAAAATAATTCATTGCACGAGAGGGTTATGGCAAGGTTCAAACATTTTTCAATAAATATTTTTAGAACGTGAATAAGTTGATGCAACATGCTGATTTTACGGTTTCAGAATCAATACTGCATTTATTTAAAAGCCTCTGAGGCAGAAAATTTGCTACGCGCCTTTGAGTTAATTTGAATTAACTTAGAATGGCGAACAATTCTCTTGCACTTAAGTATTTAATATTTTATGGTTTAATTAATTTGAATTGTTTTAAGGTGCACTGCTAGTTCTATAAATTTTATAAGCTATATTTAAAATTGTTTGGGTGAATAACTATTTAATTGAATGAATTACGATACAGTTTTTTGTAAAGAATGTGTACTCTGGAGACAAAATTTCTCTTTTATTTATTTTTATCGATGAAAGCGGTAGCGTCTACAAAGTAACAAAATAAATGTTTTGGTATAATGTGAAAGATATTTCGAGAAATGAATATATCTTGAAAAAAAATTGTAGATGTTAGTACACAGGATTAGCTGTTAATTTAATAAAGTATTTGACTCGCAAAATTTAAAACGAATAAATATTTACACAACATAAACTTCGAATATTAACTGTTACTGCGTTGTAGATAACAAACTTTTCTGCTTAAAGTGTGATAACCCCATAAAAAATACAGATTATATTAAATATATGCTTATATTTCGTGTGCTGAAATTCATTTACTGATATAAGAATGTAAAAGAAATTTACAAAAAAATATATTAGACTAGAAAACAGGAAATCTGCTTTTTCAGAATTTGTGTCGCTCCCGATGAAAAAAAAATTATGTATATAAATAGAGATAGTACAAAACGTATTTCAGTTTTAAGACTTAGAACACACGATTTTATTTTATATAAAATGGTGGTCATTCGCATCCGCTGAAGAATTCCACATTTACGATCCAGTTTTAAACAACTACAGAAAAATATGCATATGACGTCACTATCGCAAAATAATACACAAATCTAGCAAAAAGCGATGTCGTCATTCAAGAAACTCGACAAAGAAAATATCGGCTATCTAATGATTCATATGCGTTCATTTGTTGGTAACATTAATCCCAGCAGAGAAAGAAATAGTGGGCCGTCAACTGGAAAAAAGATGGCAACCAGCACTTTCATCAGAGGTAAAGTGCAATAGTGCCATTACTTAAACCAGTACAGAAGTGTCCATGCGGAATACAGCTGGCCCATCAGTGATGGCCAACAGCAGGTCAGCTTTGGTATGCCATCACATTACTTTAATCCGGCACTTTTCCTGCAGTCCTAGCATCTATCCTACTGCTATTCCTTTGCTGGGCCACCACTTTCCCTTGCAAAAATTTCTTATAGAATTCTATAAAAAAAACATAGAAAAAGTATTATAGAATAACATAGAATTATGGCCCGTTTTTCTATAAGCTAGTTTCACCAAAATCTATAGAAATATCTGTAAAAGTGTCTATAGAAATACTTGAACTTGCAGCGGTTTCCATGTGGTCACCCTCCCAAGTAGTAACCACGCTCTGTGCTGTTTGGTTTCTGTGAGCGGACATGAACAAGTACTTTCAGCGTATTCTACGGCCACTCCTAGTTTTCGAGTTCTCATTACACTATTTCAAGTTTGTTTCTTTTGTGATTTGCGTTCCCAATCATTAAACTTGTGTAGAAACTATTGTATTGTGTATAAATCCTATATACAGGGTGAATCTAAACTCTTGGGCAAAACTTTAAGGGGTGATCGTACACATCGAGACAAACAATATTAAATGGGAAACTAAGGATCCCAAACGTCTTCCGAAGGAGATAGGCGCCATTAAAGTTTAGGGTCCAAAATTTCAAATGATTATAAAAAACGGAAAAATTGGTCGATTCGTTTGCGGTTTTCGCTAAAACTTCGTAAAAACTTCTTTATGTCAGTATTTTCTTGAAAAAAAAAAAAATTAAAGATAAAGTTCTAAAAATGCCGGTAGAGACTCTCTAGACTTTGGAGTAACGAACAACTATTTTTTACCGTTATTTTTTGTATCTCATTAAATGCTTTTAAAAACTTAAACTTAAATTTTGAGCTCAAAATCTGAATCGTGGGGTATGGTTAAGTAGCGCAAACTGAACTGTGTTCAGCAGTTGAAATTTGAATTAACCCCCCTCCTCCCTCCTGAACACAGCTCAGTACTTGGGAGGGTGACCACATGGAAACTGCTGCAATTTCAAGTATTTTTATAGAAATTCTATCGACACTTTTACAGGTATTTCTATAGCTTTCGGTGAAACTAGCTTGTAGGGGCCAGCTAGAAACGGGCCATAATTCTATAATATTCTATAATACTTTATATATATGTGCATTATACTTTATATTATACTATATATTATACTTTCACCCCTTAAAGTTTTGCCCAAGAATTTAGATTCACCCTGTAGTTTATGCGCTGATTGATTCTCAATTGTGTAAATTATGACAACAGAAATCCTTTGCAACTTACTAAAACCAGATTTAAGAAGAATAAAAAGTGCATTGAAATAAAGAATTTATTTATTTATTCATTTACTTATTTATTTTGTTCGTGGCAGTGGTGCTATGTTATTTACAATTTCAAAAAAAATTAGCTTCACAGCTTAAATTGTGTTAAGATATTCATTTCAGATTTGTGTTCAAATTCATTAATCTGTCACGGGGTGATAAAGATAACTCTTATTTTAATATACACTGGTGTCCAAAATTAAGGACCAATCACAAAATGCTAATTTTCAAGTACGCGAATACTCAAAAGGAAACAATATAATTCGAATAATTACTATCTCTACAGCACAGCTAGTCCATACAACATATCATTCATGTCACACATGGTCACAAGTGTGACAGTCACTACGGTGAAGCAAAAAATAGGAAATTCCGTACATTTCATTATGAGTCTGAAATGATCACTATATGTGACTCCACTGAGACGTTACTGTGACTGCTGCTTTGTGACAAGTCACCATGTGACTTTACAATGTAGTTACATTGTACTGTCATCTGCAGACTCAATTTCAAAGTCATCGTGAACGCTGCATTGTGATAAGTTACCAAATAATGTCACATTAAAGTCACATGATGAATTTCAAGTGACAGAGAGACTACTGTGAAGTCGCCATTGTGCTCTTTTGTGAAAAGTCACCATGTGACTATAATTTGATATTATTTGGTGACTTATCATAATGCAGCGTTCATGATGACTTTGAAATTGAGTCTAAAAATGACAGCCACATGATAGTCACAATGTAACTACAGTGTAAAGTTACCTGGTGATTCGTCACAAAGCAGCAGTCACAATGACGTCTCAATGGAGTCACGTATAGTGATCATTTGAGGCTCATAATGAGACGTGTGGAATTTCCTATTTTTTTGTTTCACCGTAATGACTGTGACACTTGTGACCATATGTGACATGAATGAGATGCTATATGGATTAGCTGTGCTGTAGGGATAGTAATTATTTGAATTATATTATTTCCTTTTTAGTATTCGCTTACTTAAAAATTAGCATTTTGTGACTTGTCTTTAATTTTGGACACCAGTGTAGACTTGACAAAATATTTAAAAGTCTAATAAATTATTATTTGTTAAACTTGAAATGTAATTGTTTAAATATTTTTACACTTCAGATTAAAATATTTGAATAAAAATTACAATTAGTGATTTTTTTTTAAATTAGATGAATTATGCTATCTAGCGTAAGGGTTCCCAGCAATAATACTGCAAAAGTTCGTACACTTTCATGGTGCAGTGGGCCAGTGCATGAGATAAAACTGAGGCCGATCAGAATTTTATCTGATGATGTCCAACAGCAAAGTTGACTGAAGCTGTCCAGCAGTCGTCATGCAGTGGTAGACAATTAGCCAGCACTTCTCCATCATTGCCAGCACCTATCTTGCTGTTGACCAGCAATTTTCTCTTTGCTAGGTAGATACTTATTAAATTAAATGTAGTTTATAGTAATAGCTCCATGTTTTATCAGAAATCATTTATTTATATTTTTTCAGAATAGCTCGTATTTTAATTACATTTTCTTTTCAGATGTTATTGGAAAATGGCAATAAAAGATATAATAATCTACTATTTTCCAACTATTTTTCCTTTACTTTCTACAGAAATGGAATACTTCAGTTGCCAAAATTTAAAAAACTGGTGCGACAAAAAAAAAAAAAAAAAAAAAAAAAAAAAAATTAATATCTCAAAAATAAATAGAGATTCAGTTTTCGAACTAATTGCATTTAAAAGTACTTTTTTTTCCAGTACGACGGTATAATTGAAAATGTGCGATACTTAGAAGTTTAAAAAATTGCAGTACTCGTAGAATGATACATCTGCTTTGTTTTACGTCTGGCTTATATAACGAAATGTTATTTTTTTAGAGAGGACACATTAATTGCTGGCCGAAAGAAATAGTTTATCGGGGACTAATAAATCTGTAATAGTAAGGAAAGAAGATTGTGTGGGTGTGTAAGTGTGTCGGTCCGCTGTGATCTGAAGAGATTCTCGCTACATGCTGAGCTACAAAAGTTGGCAGGAAGCAAATATTTGTTGACTAGTGCCAAGATAGCGTACACAATGTTGCACGTACTACTGTATTTGGATACAACCCCTAATCTTTTTGCTTGTTTTTGGGAACAACGGATTTCGAGCTTATTCTATCGACGATTATTTTCAGAATTTTCACGCTATGATTTTGAGACTTTCACAAAAATTGCTCTATATACTTAGCTAATACATTATGCACATTATATTTTTATTCCATTCGCGCATGCGCAGTGAAACATTTTTTAGTAAACCTGTTCATTTTTCATCCAATTTTTATTATTTTTTAATTCTGATTACAAAGTATTGTGTACAATATTCTTTGTCATATTTTCTGAAAATAACTTTTTTTTTATATTAAGAACTCTGCAAATTATAAGCAAAAAACTTGGCGAAATTTGGGGCTGTTTTTATAAAAACCCTAATTTCTCTACGAGTATACATGCTATCCTCATAAAAATGAACACAGTATATTACAATAAGCCACTTATTAATAATCTCATGTTTGAATGCTTTTGCTACATTAGTTTTTACAGGGTTATCCAAAAGATATTCGTTCTTTTTCAATTTATTGGCTGTCCCATATGGGGTTTCAGGAAAAAAATCTTCGCGGAAATATATGATGTATACTATACTGTTTACAAACCTGCAGTTTCATATTAATTCCTTATGTATTTTTCTAGATATTTAACAAAACGTCTAAAATCGCAAGTGATCGGTCACGTCACCTTTGGCCATATAGTGTACATAGTACATACCAATGTCTCGACCCAGTTCATTGGCCAACTTCATCCGCCATTTTGTTTTAAAATGGCAGCCATTTAAATTTTTTTACAAAAATTTACATTTAAAATGAGATGCAAAAAAATTAGAAATTGAAAAAGATTTTTTTCTTATTTGTTTGACCTTGATAAAATGATTTCGGAGCATTTTTTGTTTCGTCTATATTTTAACAAATGGCTGAGTTATAGCGCTTTGAATTTCTAGCATGGCTGATATCTTGAAACTATCTAATTTTTGTCACGCGATAACGCGCATATTTATTAACTGATTTAGTTGTGACAAGGCATGTGCATAGTATATAGCAATGTCTCGATCAAGTTCGTTGGCCAGCTTCATCCGCCATCTTGTTTCAAAATGGCGGCCATTAAAAATTTAAATTAAAAATGAGGTACAAAAAAATTAGAAAATGAAAAATGTTTCTTTCTTAAGTGTTTGACCTTGATACAAGGATTCCGGAGCATTTTTTGTTTTGTCTTTATCTTAAAAAAATGACTGAGATATAGCAGTTTGAATTTCTAATGTGGGTGACATTTTGAAAAATATGATTTTTTGCCTGAGATAGCACTCGTATATATCAACCGATTCCGATGCGAGTTAGCATGTGCACAGGAATTTCTAAGATCTCTACCGAGATATCTTTGAATTTGGCGGCCAAATATAAATCACTTTAAATAAAACCAGCTTGGATAAAGCTGACTAATTTCGCGAAATTCTCATTTTCTATTCAGTATTGTCAAAAATTAGTATTGAATCTTTTATAATCGGTTTCCACTAATTTGAGCTTCGTGTGTTTGAATAATATAAGCTGGCTTTTTAAAAATAAGGAATATGAAAGTCACCTCTTCCTCCCGGCACTGGCCGGAAAGACTTTTTATTTGTTCATCCTGTGTGTTCATCCTTCTTTTTCGTGTGTGCGGCTCTAGATGTCGTTTTGACCACGGTAGGTAGAACAGACGGTAGGGTGCACGCACAGGTTTCGTTTTCTCCTATGACGTCACTGGAACCCATCTCCAGTCTTGGGTAACGCACTTTTCGCTTTGCATAAAGCTTTCTGTTCATAAAAAGGTATTATATATTTATTTAATAGCCTGCATATGATATTTGGAACATCTACTAACTGAACATTTTCAAATTAGAGTTAATATATATATATATATATGTTTTTATTATTTATAATTTTTTAAAGGCTCAATCTTCTGTTTACATTTAGTTTTTGGAAGTGTTAACTTTCGACACATTATTAATAATTTATTTAAACACGTTTGCGCAAAAAGCAAAAGTTTTCCTACTTTCTCAGTTCTATTTCATTATTTTAGATACAATCTTTTCAATATAATATTTTACAATTTAGCTTTAATTCAAAATACTTTGAGAAAAATCGGAAAACTTTCTCTTAATTTCATAAATCTTTGAGAAAAATGCGCTTATAATTATGTTATATATTTTAAAAGATATATATTATTTATTCATAAATTAATATATATTAGGAAATTTTATATATTTATATATTTACAAACTCGTGATTTAACATTAAAAAAACACAGAGCTGATCTAAGAACGTTTTTCAAACACATAATTTTTCAAAACATTACTATATACTTTAAAACTGTATTCACTATTTATATACTTACTACACAATTTAAAAAATATAGTAAACTTTGTCTAAGGCGGAATCGATCGGGACCGAGAAAAATTTCCTTCGTAGACAATTTTCCGCCTTATGGAAAACGGTAAAAAAAAAAAAAAAAAAAAAAAAAAAAAAAAAAAAAAAGCGACTGTTACACATTTTGCACGTTTGTGATCTTTAGTACCGTTTTTTAAAGTGAAATATTATTAATATAAATATTTTTGGAGTGAGTTGTACTATTTTAATTTTTTTTTCAATTATCCCAGTAAACTTTTAAAAACTCATGATTTTAAAAAATTTCTTTATAAATTTTGAATGTATGACTTAAAAAAAAAAAAAATCCTGGAATCTTATTTTTACAATTAGAATAGCGATCTGTATTCTTTTTTAATTATTATGATAATGAAAAAAATAAAATAGCATATTTTAACTTTATGTAACGTAGAAAAACAGAAATTTATTCGTGTAAAAAATTAAATTGTAAATAAAGAAAATGTTGTGATTCAAGAAATACACATTCCGCATTCCTCACCCCCCCCCTTTTTTTTTCATTAAATCCATGAATATGCAAAATTTAATAATTAAAATTCTCTCTCTGTAAACAAATGAATGCGTAAAAACATGTTTTTATTTATAGAGTAAACTCTCTGTAAGGCGGACTCTGTGTAAGACGGAAATCTGTCTAACTCGGAAACATTTTCAAGTCCCTGAGAATCCATAGACATAGTGTAAAATTTGTCTAAGGCGGAATATTTTCTACTGCGGAAAATTTTCTTGGTCCCAGTCGATTCTGCCTTAGACAGAGTTTACTGTATTTGTATTTCATCTATATTTTATTTATCTACCAATTTTAAAGTTTCATATGCCGAATGCTTTTCATTTTTAAAATATAATTCTTTTCCGTCTTATGCAAAAGTTTGGTTTTGGTGGAACCTTAAAAATATTTCCGTTTCTGCGTTAGGCATATCCTGGCTTATGGAATTTCTTGTATGATTGGTACAACCAAAAACGGCACAACAAGGCATCTCTAATTATTTTAATTAATTAAACACCGCTTGCAAAAAATAGTAAATAGCATAAGGCATAAAATGATTATACTAACGAAAAAATAACACTCTTTATCTCGAAAACAGAAACAGATAAGAGAGGATTAAAAATGAATGTCCAGATACAGGAAGTTCTGGACGTAGGGTGCCAGTGACGTCACGAACTACTGCGCATCTTTTCGTGAACCCTACCGTCTGTTCTACTTACCGTGGTTTTGACTTTTATCTCCCCTCAAAAACAGTACGCTTTCCAGTATTATAAATATTGCCTGTATAAGTCTAAATCTCTGACAACAGCGTATTTTCGCGCATATACCGTGCATGTTTTATTAAAAAGAATTCTGAGATGAAAATTAAGATGTGCAATATACACGGATTGGAATTATACTACTCGAATTTTTTTCGGAAAATTTACTTTTAAGGGATACAAGACTGCCACGCCCACTCACATTAATTTTACTGTAACATTTTATACTCATTTATTATATGTAACTAAATTTTATCCGAGGGTTTATATATACTTTAAATCAAGTGTTTGATAAAACTGAGCAAGAACTTCACACAAGTTGGAAGCGTCTGAGCTTTTTAGTTCTCCGAAAAATTTCGATAAAAAAAATTTTTGGTAGTAGAGAATAAATATAAGATCATATGTGGCACACAGTTAAAAAAAATTAGTTTCAGAAAAAAAAAAAAAAAATTCAAAAACAGGGAAAATTTCTGAAACATTGCCATTGCTCTAAAATAAAAAGTTTTAGTCTCAGAATAAAACTGTCTGCCATAAGACTTGAGCTTAATCCAGTGAATATGGATTCCAGATTTCATCAAAATCGGTCGGGTAATTCCCGAGGAAACGGGTTTGAAAGCTTGCTCATTTCCCATAGGATTGCACCCAGTCTTGTCTTCCCTTCAGTAAAGTTTTTGAATTCCACGATTATAAAAAAAACTAATGCAAAATGCTACCTTTTCACCATAAAAAAATGGCCATAAAAAATGGCCGTAATTAAAAAAAAATTATGGCTATTTTTTTCCCATTCTGACCAGAAAATCAGGGTTCTAACATTTTACAGCTGCTCCTTCATCTTCACCTAACACTTCATTTATAATAACTGTTTCATAATAATGGAAGTCATCAGTCCATCAGAAGAAAATAACTCGGTTAAGCGGGACTCGCATAATCGCGACTCTACTGTAGTACAAAACATATTTCAGCTTTAAGACTTAAAACACACACTTTTTTTTTATATAAAAGGACGTCATCCGCATCCGCTGAAGAATTCCTCATTTGCGATCCAGTATTAAACAACATCTACAGTAAAGTACGCATATGACGTACTTTACTGTAACATTTCATCTAACGTTCTAACATTTTATGGCTGCTCCTTCATCTTCACCTAACACTTCATTTATAATAACTGTTTCATAATAATGGAAGTCATCAGTCCATCAGAAGAAAATAACTCGGTTAAGCGGGACTCGTATAATCGCGATTCTACTGTAGTACAAAACATATTTCAGCTTTAAGACTTAAAACACACACTTTTTTTTTTTTTTTTTTTTTTTTTTTTATATATATATATATAAAAGGACGTCATCCGCATCCGCTGAAGAATTCCTCATTTTGCGATCCAGTATTAAACAACATCTGCAGTAAAGTACGCATATGACGTCACTATCGCTGAATAATACACAAATCCAAAAAAAGAGATATCCTCATTCTAGAAACTCGGCTATCTAATGATTCATATGCTTTCATTGTTTGTATTATTAATATAGATACTTAAAATTAAATTAAATTTATAATAGCTCCATGTTTTATCAGAAATCATTCATTTATATTTTTTCAAAATATCACGTATTTTAAGTACATTTCTTTCAGTTTTTATGGGAAAATGGCAACAAAAAGATATAATTGGTATTTTCCAACCAATTTCCCTTTACTTTCTATAGAAATGGAGTACTTGAGTTATCAAAATTAAACGACGCTAAAAGCTACAAAAAAATTAATATCTAAAAAATAAATGGAGATGCAGTTTTCAAACAAACTGCATTAAAAAATACTCCCCCCCCCCCACCCCGATACTACGGTATAAAAATTGAAAATGTGTGATGCTTAGAAGTTTAAAATATCGCATTAGAGTATTTAACAGTGCAATGATACATCTGCATTGTTTTACGCCTGGCTTATACAACGGAACCTTACTTTTTGGAGACGACATTTTACTTGCTGGGAGAAAGAAATAGCATATCGGGGGCTAATAAAATTGTGTGAGTGTTGGAAATTGTTGCATAATATATGTCTGATACATGATTTTTCTTTCTGGTTTGAATTCATATTAAAAAAATTCCATTCTGATCTTCTATAATATAAAATATTCTAGGCGTGAAGCGAAATTTTATCTTGCATATTTTTTCTTTTCATTGAAGTCATTACCTTTGAAACGATTTTGCGTTACCTTTTCAATCGCAAAAAATACGCATTGGAATTCCTGTGTAAAGAGAAAATAAAATAAAAATATAGCATAAAAGTACTACATATTTCTGTTCTTTTTGAAATCATTTAATACCCCTGAATATGTTAAAGGTGTTACGTTTTCCAAAGCCTTAAATAAGACTGGAGGTTTTTTTTTTTTCTTTCGGATCGAAATTTATTATTCACGCTTTTCTTTACACAATTTAGAGAAAAGCTTTTAATGCGATTTATTTTAATTAAGTTTAAAATATTTTTATTAAAAATTTATCTGTTTATTATTATACATTTTTTCCTTTTTTAAGATATGTTTTATAAAAAAATTCAATACTTTACTTTTCATATTATAAGATTGCATACACTTTTTAGGTGCGTTCGTAATTATATAAATACGTAGCACCTATAGTCGTCGATTTGTCAGTCCGTCTGCCTGCCCGTCTGCTCGCATATAACTGCACGAAATCTATCCAAGCGAGTGATTTGAAATTTTATATATATAATCGTTGCAGAATTTTGTCGAGTCATTTCAAATTTTATGAAAATCGACTCTTAAGGGTGTATTCGGAAAAATAATTTTCCACCCTCAACAGCTCGAAATTTTCTGGGACATTTTCAGACTTATTTTTAAAAGGAAAAACATGAAACTTGCTGAGGTGATTTTTGAAGAGATGTATAAGAGGCCGTGTGATTTCATTTTTCGCTCAATTAATTAGAATTTGAGTTTTAAACAATTGTTTTCTCAGTATGACCATTTTTTTCATTCCTAGATCTCCCGCTTCGGAAAATTCGATTCAAAACGCCAACTTTGACAGCATTTTTTGCAATATTTTCTGCATTTATAAAAAAATCGACAAGCACGGCACATTATGTAGTTTCTAAATAAGAGAATTTGCCAGTTTGATGCGTTTGAGAGCAAAAATTAATTTAAAAATAAATCAGAAAATAAGCAGTTTGGATTGGAATATACTCTTAAGTTAAAAAGATATTAATAAAAGTTTTCTTCATTCTATTAAATCTTATCATACGTAATTAATTCAATGATATCCTATGATGATAGGTAATGATTGTAGGTTTCCATGATGATTACGTCCTATTTCAGATGGATTCATATTATTTATGTATTACTGAATTTAATATACATAATCGTAATAATTTTTTTATTCATGTATTTTTGCATAAGAGTTCAACAGCTATTGCGCCAAGATCTGAATATTTATAAACACTAGTTATAGTACTTAATTTGCTACATTTGACTTGCAATTTCGGACATGTTTAAGATGCGTCTTATCATAAAATATTTTAAACTCTACATTTTTAGATTTCAATTTTGCATTCTCTTTTTTTTTCAGAAAATATCCTACTTTCATTGTATTAAATACTAGAAAACCCGCGGACTTTACCCGTTCTTTTTTTTTAAAATAATCTCTGCCATATACTTATACTCGTATATTTTCAAGATATATCTAGATTTTTTTTTGTAGATTATTGTGCAATATAATATAAAAAAATAGTCGCCAGTCCTTCCCCCAAATAAAAAAAATTTAAGGTTTATTAAATCATTTCAATATAGTAATATTGTCAGTTACAGGAAATGCTTTAACGCAAATAAAATTGTACGACAAATGTGGCAAATGAGGTGCGTTCGAACTATAACTAGTTTTATAAATACTCAGATCTTGGTGCAACAGCTGTTGTACTCATACAAAAATGCATGAAAATTTATTACGGTTATACATATCAAATTCAGTAATACGGAAATAATAGGACTCCATCCTAAATAGGACGTCATCACCATGGCAACCTAGAATCCTTTCCTATCATGGCATATCCTTGAATTGATTACATATGATAGGATTTAATAGAATGAAGAAAACTTTTATTACTATCATTTTAAGTTCTCATTCGATTTTAATAAAATTTGAAATGACTCGACACAATTCTGCAACGATTATAGGGTAAAGTGCCCATATTTCGTCCCCTTTCCTAATTTCGTCCCCCTTAACTTCTCCGCTTCTATGAAAATGGCACTACTTATGACGCAAGTTAAAGGGGACGTAAGGTAAAAGGGGTCAGTATTGAAAGTTTCGTTCGCCAAGACGCATACATAAATTAAAGACGCTGAATTTTCTATTTTTAGAAGACCCGAGTTCTTATTACGTCGTTTGTCGAACATTATTTACTTACTGTAAGTATTTCTTATTTACTGCATGTGTTTTACGTAGGTAAGATGCTAACAGTAGCATACAGTGAGTTTTAGGACGCTAAGTTCATCTTACGGGAACTGAAGCTCCGCCAAATTGGGAAGTAGCGCGGTCCCAATTTCATCCCGGGGAAGAAAATAGGAAAATTTTTTCCTCATGTTTGGATGGCTAATGTTTCGTTAGGTTATTCTTCCACTGATAATTAGTACATTTCTTTGTGCCCTACTTTAATGTAAATTAAATTACTTATTCATTTAGAAAAAAAAATGTTGATTTAGTTATAAGTTAAGCCTCGGTGTATTGGATTTTTCTGGGGTACGAAATTGGGACCATTTTTTTTTCTTATGCATTTTTTAGATATTTTTGAAAGAACAATTTTTCGCATTGTTAAAAATTTTTGTACGATATTTGTCTATGTCTCTATGTGCGTGGTAGTTAGTCTATGTAAAATTCAAATTTGGTAGGTTTTCACTATAAATTACAACATTTAGGGCCTAAAAGTGACTGGGGGACGAAATATGGGCACTTTACCCTATATCTTAATTTTCAAACCATTCGGTCGGGTGTAGTTTTTGCGCTGCTATTTGCGGACAGACGGACAGACATACAGACGGACGGACGAACTGACGACTATAGATGCTACGTATTTATATAATTACGAACGCAGCTAAAAGATAGCAAAATATCTATTAAAAAACCAAAATCTGAGCCTCAGGTACGTTTGGACTTGTCTTTGTCTATCCGGAAAAAAATTTGCAGTTTTCTACGTTTGAAAGATTTCCTTAGTCATCCCAACAAACAAAAATATATACAGACACAGAGATAAAAGCTTTATTTTATTAATATAGATTCTAGGCATGAAATGGAATTTTATATTACATACTTTTCACTTTCATTGAAGCCTCTTTTACTTTGGTGATATTTTTGTGTTACCTTTTCAATCGAAAAAAATATGCATGTTTTCCTCGCTAAATGCGTTAACTTTTTTTAGATGCTCCTTTGATTAGTGCGGGGGAAATTTCGTTCAGTGCGCAAAGCACAAAATAGATGATTCTTTTTTTCCCCAGCAAGATGGCGTCGATTTTTTTAAAAGTGAAATTTGCGGAAATTGCTGAAAAAATAAATAACATAAAAAAATAGAAGCAACTTTTCAAAAAACAGCATTCCTTAAACAGCAAAAGCTGGATATAAATCCAGATATCAGAATAAGTAGGCAAGTGGACCGAAGTTAAAAAAAAAAATCAAATTTTGTGTTACCCTCCATAATGTATTCCAAAGTGAACGAAAAAAAAAAAAAAATCAGCGCAATTGGCAGTTGATAATTTTTCGCTTAAATAAATTAAATGTACCTAAGTTTCAAATAATCAAATTGTATTACAAATAGTTTTAAATCAAATCATTTAATAAAAAATGTAACTTAATGATAAATATGCCATTACAAAAAAAACTAAAGAATTATAGTATGCAAGGAATTAAAATTGATTTTTCAACGTTTCTTCATTATTATTTATTAAATTGGATTACACGTTTATGTTAATGGAAGTTCACGAAAATTAGATAAACTTTTTAGCTCACAGGCTATCAACTGTGCCCGCCTAGTCAGTATGCATATGTACAGTCGTGGAAAAAAAAAGTAAACACCCTCTACTAACTCTTCAACAAATTATCGTAGATGAAAGTTACTGATACCAAACGATTGGAAATAAAATCTACTTTTAAATGACGTATATAAAATTTGCTTAGGGGGCCATGTACATATTAAAATGAATCCAAACTTCATTTTTTTTCAATGGCAATGTCCAATTTTAACGAGATATTTCAAATCGTTGGTTCAAACTATGCCTAGACACCAAATTTCAACTCATTTGAATCATAAGTTTTTAATTTATATACATTCAAAATTTAGTGCTTCTAATGTTAAATTACATTTTCGTGTTTTTATTTGTAACTTCTGAAATTATGATCCTAATGTTCAAATTTTTTGTGTAGCAATAATGCTAATATACACAAACTTAAATACGTCAAATTTGCTATTTTCATAATTTTCCGATATGAATTATGAATAATGAAATTAATATTAAAAAAAAAATTCTGAATTGCAACCTACAATTTTTTTGATGGATTCAGATTTATTAAGTCCTGCTTTATGGAAATCCAAATTTCACATTTTTCTTCCAAGTAGTTTTCAAATTATGCTTAGAAAACGACAAAATGATGGTTTAAGGGGCCGTCTATGATAGAAGTGACTAAATATTTTGAATTTTCTTATGCTATCCTGTAATCTAACAGGCTTAATTGACTGCTTAAGCTATCTTGATCAAGAAGGGAGCTCTCTCGGTTAACAATCGGGTACCGAACTTCAATTTGGATACAGCCCTTAAAATATGCTCGTTTTAAAATAATTAATTTCTCGCAAACTTATGGTACGAATTGCAAATAAATTTGTTTTTAGACTAATTGAAGGGTGTAGAGTTCATTTATGCTACCAGAATTGTGTACTGCTATTGAAAAAAAAACGAAGTTATTGTTCGTTTTAATATGTAGATGGCCCCCTAAGCAAATTTTATATACATAATTTAAAAGTAGACTTTATTTACAATCCTTCGGTATCAATAACTTTCTTCTATGATAATTTGTTGAGGAGTTAGTAGGGGTGTTTACTTTTTTTTTTCCACGACTGTACGTATGTATGCATGTACGTACGTATGTAACGCGATAACTCTTGATAGAAATATCTGATTTGCTTCAATTTTTTTTAAGTTCATTATGTTAAGACACTTTCCTGATTAGTTTTGGGAGTTCATTGGTTAAGTAAAAAAGGGGGGGGGATGGGGGCTAATCCCCCTTAACTTAGATAAATGGGTTTTCCATGCAGAATTATCAGATTTTCTTCTAATTTGGTATACCGGTTAATTCTGATAAGGCACTTCCCTGATTAGATTTGAAGGTTCATTGTTTAAATCTAAAGGGTGTAACGAGGGTCTAATACCTCTTAATTTAGATAAATGGGTTTTTCTATCCGATTTGCTTCAAATTTGGTATACCGCTTTATTCTGATAAAGCACTTCCCTAATTAGATTCGGAAGTTCATTGGTTAAATATAAAGGGGGAAAGGGGGGGGGTCTAATACCCCCCTTAATTTAGATAAATGTGTTTTTCTATCTGATTTGCTTCCAATTTGGTATACCGGTTTATTTCGATAAGGCACTTCCCTGATGACATTTGGAGTCTCATTGGTTAAGTATAAAGAGGGGAAACGGGCGTGCTAATCTCCCTTAATTATTTTTCAAGGGGCATTATATTTTGAAATAAGAGTTCTTTTGAATACGCTTTGATATAATATATAATTAGTATGAATAGCCTGTGAGCTCAATGCCATCAGTTTAACTGGGCACTTTCCTTTTTATTTTAAATTTTCAAATAAAGCTGAAACATGTACTGTCTAACAATAGTACATAAACAATCTCTTAGTATATTATCTGTTTATGTACAGGGCGTACCAAAAAATGCATACACTGTTTAATGAGTAATAACTTTCTGATTTTTATTTCTTTCCAGGCTATAATTGATTGGAACTAATGAGCAGACCAGGATTAACTTTTGAAAAAAGAAAAGATACCTTTAAAATACTATTGGAAGTATGGAAATGTAGCAGGAGTACAAAGACAATATCGCAGGGAGTCTTAGGCAGATCCACCGACGCCACTTACAATTAATAAAATAAAAGATAAGTTTGAAACGAATGGAACTGTTCGGGCTGTTTATAGACAACTTTCCAGACCATCAACATGCTTCACCAGCCAAGAAAGAATACTGGAAAGTTATCGCGAAACATAAAAAAAAAAAAATTATAAGGCAAACAAGTCGTGAGATTGGCATCAGCAAATCAAATGTCGGTCTCATTTTAAGATGTTGTAAATGGAAAAGTTATATTCCAACAATGGTACATGCTGTGAACGAAGATTATCCGGACCGAAGAAAACTATTTTGTGAATAGTGTGTATAAATTTTTCGGGGACAAAATATTTTGGACCCTGTGTGTTTTGCTTTTGAGAAAGTTGGCTCTGGATCAATTGCAATTTTCCTCATTTAGTGTATGTTTCGATTAATCCGGTAATATATGCCACGATATTACCGGCATTAATTACTCGCCCTATTCGAGGGAAACTTGTACATAAGAATTTTTATAAAGAGAAAGAAGGAAATAAAAATATAGCCTAAAATGCTACATGATTCTGTTCTTTTTGGTGTTCTTTAATACGCATGAAAATGTTAAAGATATTATCTTTACAGAGTTTCATATGAGACTGGACGTTTTTTGGATTGATTTTTTTTTAAATTTATATTTTACTTATTTTTAAATTAATTATTATTTTTTAAAGAAGAAAAAGAAACTCCTCTCTACCAAAATGGACTTCTGGCGAAGATCAGCGAGAATGTCTAGGCTAGATAAAATTAGGAACTCAAGAATACGCGAAATAATGCAAGTCAAACAAAATGTTGTTAATACAGTCGAGTGCAAGAAGCTTAGATAGTATGGCCATGTCCATAGAACGAAAGAGGAACGCAATCCTAAAATTATCTTTGAATGGTGTCCGGACGGCAAAAGTAGAAGGGGCAGACCGAGGATCATTTAGCAAAGTTCTATTCGAAAGACAATGAATATATAGGGAAGACTGGGGCATATGTGAACAGTTCACATAAATATAGCTTTTTCTCATAACTGGGTTAATTTCTGTAAACAAAATCTAAATACAGTACACAGAGCTTTTTTTTTACACATAGTAATTTTTTTTAATTATCTTTATAGTTCTTACTTATTTTAAGAGTAAATTAAAAAAAAAATCACATGTGCCCCACCGGCGGGGTAGTTGTGAACAAACGTGGGGCACATGTGAACACAAGGAAAAAGTATTCTTTGACATGCTTTTTATTCTGTTATTCATTTGCTTTATAACCATTAGTTATATTATCTATTAAATTCACCATAAAGATATATATATATTTATCTAGTTTCTGGGTGATATGTTTAAACAAAACAGGAGGAAGGAGGCTTAGATGACTGATTAAATATTGTTGCAATCAAATAAAAAATAGAAGAAAAAAAATTAAAGCTTTTAAATTTTGATTATGGGTTTGTGTTTTGGGGAGATGTTAGGGACGGGTATTTAGATAATATTTATCTGAAATCTGTCGAAATACGAAAGATTCTCACCCCTGTATTTGCCTTACTTACTTCTAAATTAATGATACAGAAGAGCTTTTTAATGATTAAAAAAAAATCTCAATAATCATTATAAGCCCCCCCCCCACACACACACAAATTTAACTTTTTTTGCATTTGAAAGAGGGGGGGGGGTGTAACTGCTTACAATACGGATTTTACGGCAGTTATCACTTTACAAATTTTACTTTCTTAAAATATTACTTGTATGTATCTCTATTCAAAGCATCATATACATAGCTGTTTTAGAGATGGAAGTAAGCCATCATTTTAAGTTTGGAACAAATGAAACAGAAAAAAATTACAAAGTCGTTTAGTGTAATACTTTTTGTATTAACATTCCATAAAAAATATAGTTGCAAACCGTTTAGTAAAATAATACATAACACTTGTTGCATTTTAGAAAACATTAAATTTATTTAAATTACAATTGAACGTAAACGAGCTTGTTGCCCTTTATGTACTTGCTCACAGATTTGTTTGTGGAAGTTTCAATAGAAAATCAACTTTGTATGACGGAATTGTCTTCTATTTCTGAAAATTATAGGATTGGAGCTGACATTATTTCTTATGAAGTTAACTGAAAGGAACAGAATCACAGAAAGATTATTAGGGACACTTATGAACTATTCATATCTGCCCAACTAGTCTGTTCTCAAGTGCCCCACATGGCTGCTAGAGTTAAATTGATGAATAATTAACATTTCCTCAATTTTAGAAGAAAACAACTCTATCAAAAATGCTTATTAGTATTCATAGTATACGTTAAAACACAAAAAAAAAATGAATAAATAAATAAAGTTATTCGCTTATGAAGTTGGAACCGAGATTTTACTTTTGAGATCTATAAACAGTGTTTTGGCTATTGAGTACAAACAAAATGTCGAAGAGCTTCAAAAATTTTTTACCATATGTCTACAGGTGCTACCATCTTTGGTGTTTTTCTTTTCAAAAAAAAAAAAAAAACATATAATGACTAGTAAAAAATTGCGACGTTCACATCTGCCCCATGTTCACATGTGCCCCATTCTCCCCTATAGGTTAAATGATGAGATTACTCTGGACAGACAGATATTCAGAACTATTTTATGAGCCGAGGAAACTCACTGTTTAGTGGAAACTCCTGAAGACGAAGAATATTTTACTTTATTCGAGAATTGTTGTCAGTAAAATGCGTTTACTGCGTCTTTTCCCGTAGAAGTTAATTACCCAAATTCAGAAAAATAACAGATAAAAAATACACTCTAAAAAAGCAAATGTTTGTTAATCTACGAAAATATACAATAACCTCTTCCGAGTTATTAATGATTCATAAAAGCGTGTTTTATCTTTAGAATCCTCAGAAACCAACACTTTTCAAAGATTTAAAGAAGCGTTGTTTTATACTGTATTAACAAGTTTTTTGAATCAGGAATACAGGTTTTACGAATGATATCCACTCTCAATTAAACATTTTCAGCTTCCTAACTGAATTTATACATGCAAGAGTTAAATAATATTTATTTTCATGTTAATGTTAAGGCTGTTAATTTATACCCAGCAAAGAAGGCCGAGCTATGCTCCTTTAAAATTATCTTTGTATTCAACTCGATATAACAGTAAATTATCGTTGTATAATTGCTGTAAATTTTTTTTATCTTATAACATTCTCATTTAGAGACAGACTGTCAGTATTAATAATGTACGTATTTCTAAATTTTATCATAATCAATCTATATACCTATTCAATCATAATCGTAAGATTTACTGTCCAACTTCAAGAGACTTTAAGCTTCGACCTATAATCTTCATTATATAGGAGGCGGGATTAATTGCCAGAAAGTTTTATGTACCAGGATTGGTAGAATTCTGTTTTCGAGAGCATTCTATGGACTTGGATTGGTTGAATCATGTATCTCGCCTTCTATTGAGAATTTCTAGAAAATTCCTTTAGATTATGAAAGCCTTTTTATTTTGCTAAATATCACCAAAATTTTGCTAAATATTCGGAAATTTGGCGACATTCCTTCATTTGGTGTCAAGCATGTGTTTTGGGATTGGTAATTTTGAAAGTCGATTTCAACGCACAAATTTCGCCATTGTCGCAAAATCTTTCGCCACATTTGGCGAAATGTTTCCAACTTTGCGACTGCGTTTACTGCCAACTGTTCAACAACTTAATAACTGTTTCAATCTTCATTCGCATTGTAATGCATTGACCTGTAATGACCCCCAAATGACCCAATAATTGAATTTTCTCGAACACTTGACTTAACCCAATGGTGCTCTCGTACTTTAAAACGGTAGGATACAAAATTTAGTCAAAATCCTTAAAGCCCTTTTTTAGATAAAATTTACACACTCACACAGACACACAGACACTCACAAGATTTGCTCATTTTATAATATATGATGTTTGTCGGTAAAATATATATGTTGAACGTGAAAGTATTTACTTGGGAATCGATAGCACCCGAAAAATCGACATTCCATGTTAAGAAAGCCGATTAACACACTAAAAATCTACCCGGAAACGTTTTCGAAAATTAGTGGCAGCAAAATAAACCCTATTTTTATGAATACCTTTTTTTTTTTTTTTTTTTACAGTGTGGCATAGGTATCTTCGTCTTATTAAATTGCTCAAAAATATTACGAATTTTGCCATTAAAAAAAGCAGATAGCTATGCTATAAGACAACTATTCGGAAATACTATAGATCGGAAGGTGACTGCGTAGTGATCACGTTATAGTGTTGACGGCTGTAATTCCAGGATTAGTTAAAACCTGATCCTGATTAGCATATTAAAATGCAACTGCTCTGCCACGTCTTATTTTGGTGAAAACCACCTGGATATGCAATTTTAGTGGTTGACTGGTAGGTTTACCATTGTGTTTTCCTGATCTTGATTAGCATATTAAAATGCAACTACTCTGCCAAGTCATATTTTGGTGAAAATCACCTGGATATGCGATTTTAGTGGTTGACTGGTAGGTTTACCATTGTGTTTTCCTGATCCTGATTAGCATATTAAAATGCAACTGCTCTGCCACGTCATATTTTGGTGAAAATCACCTGGATATGCGATATTAGTGGTTGACTGGTAGGTTTACCATTGTGTTTTCCTGCTCTCGGACTTCCATATTTTCATATATTTCGGTGCATGAATGCACAATGATAAACCTACCGAACAATTTCTGAAACCGGATCTGTAGGTAGTTTCCACCAAGATATGACTTCGCAGACCAGTTGAATTTTAATATGCTAATCAAGTTCTGTCTGATCCTGGAATTTCAGCCGTCAACTCGATGAGGAGATGGTCTGTATAGCCGCCTCTCAGTCTACTTGTATTCAACGTTATATTGCTCTACAATTCGGGGATCGATTATAAGCGAGTATACACATTAAAAACATTTTTTATTTAAAATTTATCCATTTATTGGCGATTTGTTTTTTATAGCCTCCGGTACGGTATGATATTTCTTTCTCCCAGCTTATTTTGTGTCCAAAAAATAACGTTACCTTACAGAAGCTAGTCGTAAAACAAAGCATTACGATTAAATACTCTTTAGCAATTTTTTTAACTTCTAAGCATCGCACATTTTCAATTTTTATACCGCCGTAATGGAAAAAAAAGTTCTTTTAAATGTATTTTGTTTGAAAACTGTATCTCCATTTATTTTTGAAATATTTTTTTTTCTTGTAGTTTTTGGAGTCATGTGCTTAATATTAGCAACGGAAGTACTCAATTTCTCTAGAAAGTAAAGGAAATATAGTTTTAAAATAGTAATTATATTTTTGTTGCCATTTTCTCGTAACAACCGAAAGAAAATGTAATTAAAATACGCGCTATTTTGAAAAAAATATAAACGAATGATTTCTGTTAAAACAATGGAGCTATTATATACTATATTTAATTGTAAGTGTCTGTGAATCATTAGATAGCCGTTTTTTATTTTTTTTTTTCGATTTTCTTGAATGGTGGAATCTTTTTGCTGCATTTGTGCATTATTTCGAGATAGTCATGTGCTATGCATGCTTTACTGTAGATGTTTAAGAGTTGACCTTAAATGTGGAATTCTTAAGCGGATGCAAATGACGTCATTTTACGTAAAATAAAACGTGTGCTTTAAGTCTTAAAATTGAAATATGTTTTGTACTGCAGTAGAGTCCCGCTTAACCGAGTTATTTTCTTCTGATGGACTGGTGGCTTCTATTATTATGAAACAGCCATTATAAATGAAGTGTTAGGTGAAGATGAAAGAGCAGCCGTACAAAAAATTATGGCCATCCCCCCCCCCCTCATTCTGACCAGAAAATCAGAGTTCTAACTTTCTACGGCTGCTCTTTCGTCTTCACCTAACACTTCATTTGTAATGGCTGTTTCATAATAATAGAAGCCATCAGTCCATTAGCAGAAAATGAAGTGATGGAAATGCCGGGGGCGACACTAAATTCTGAAAAAGCAGAATTCCTGTTCTCTAGTTTTAAGGTTTTCCTTCATCATTAAAATATTTTAAACTTTCTTTTTACCAGGGTTGAAGATTGCAGGGTTCTATATTTTTCAGAAAATATCATTCTTTTATATTGTGAAATATTCTAGGCGTGAAACGAAATTTTATCTCGGAAATTTTTCCTTTCATTGAAGCCATGACTTTTGAAATGATTTTGCATTACCTTTTCAACCGAAAAAAACATGCATAGGAATTCTTATGAAAAGAGACAAGGGTATAGAAATATAGGATAAAAATGCTACATGTTTCTGTTCTTTTTGGTACCTTTTAAACTACATGAAAATGTTAAACATATTACATTTTTCAAAGCTCTAAATAAGACTAGACTTTTTTTTCGGATAAAAATTTGTGAGTTTCTTTTTTCTTTATTCAATATATATAGAAAAGCTGTCACATAACTGCGTATAATTTCAATTTAATTTACTTTAAAGTTTATCTACTTATTTTATATTTGGTTTAATCTTTTAAGAGTTTGTCTTATCATAAAACTTTTTTATGGTGCGGTAAAATTTTACTAGAAATACGTATTCTCAAATAGTGAACAATATTATTATTTTTAAAGACATTGAAAAACTGAAGTGTAAGAAATTTCAAGATTCTCGTCCCGATGAAGTTAAGTTAAATAAGAACAAGAGGCATAAATTACAGAAATTATCTATGGAAAAAAATTAAGTTTTTATTATTGTGAAGAGATAAGTAAAAGTGAGGTGGCCTCTCGCGCTGAAACTGTTGTGTCCAAACTCTTTGAAAGTTGTAATCAAAGTGTGTATATATCAATTTAATTTTTTATGCCAAGGATTTACCTAATCAAGCCATGGTGAGCTAAAACACTCGCCAAAAACAAAATACGTTGCATTCATGTTAATGGGATAATTTGAATTCTCAGGCACTCCATTGGCGCTTTTAATCCCTGTCATAAACAATTTATTAAATGAACGACGACAGATAGGAGATGAATACTAAAATTACTTATTAGTCCAGGCAATAGGGAATTTTACCTAGCAAAATTAATGGTAGTACTGGAAATCGGCTTTCTAGATGTTTTTTGGGTCGCTGAATCCGAATTTGTAACTTCCCACCAAAATTTCCCCCGGCAACCTCCCCAAATTTTGGTAAAAAGCCCCCAAAAAAGGTTTTTATTAAAAAAATCAATTTTTTATTGTTTTAGAGAAAAAGTATCTAGAAATTCAGAAAGTAGACAAAATTTCCAACAAATTAGATGTATGACATTATGACTTAGTATGAAGGGGAAGGGGGGGGGGGGATCTGCCTCGGAGCATGCGCGCGGTGCTGCGTAAACTAAGTTGCGCAATTCCACGTAACCACTCACACGTTTACATTCGCCCTCCCATCTCCCCTCCGAACTTTCTCTATAACGTTTACTTTAAGATTTTTGGGTCGCTGAATCCGAATTTTTAACTTTCCCTCAAAAGTTTCCCCCCCGAGTCCCCCCCCCCAAATAGTTGTTTTTAACCTAAATTTCTTATTGTTTTAGGGGAAAAGCAGTACGAAATTCAGAAACTAGACAAAATTTGCAACAAATAGGATATATGACATTATGAATTGGGATGAACGGGGAGGGTGAGGGCTTGGACTTGGACACTTTTATGTAGTTTTATTTGAAAAAAATATTTTGATTAAATCGGTTGCCCGAAAAATATTTCTTTTCTCGCTGTGGATCTTTTCTCTATTTCGCCAAGTACCTATACTGGAAAAGCACCTTCATTTATTTTTTTACTTATTCTATTATAAATTATTAGATGAATAAAAGACGGCACAGGTGTCATATATGCACGACGTTGGCACGACTTTTTTCTTACGGCAATGTCATATACGCACCTGATACTTAACTGGCGCCAAAGTGTCGTTATTTTGCTTGATATAGTAACCAGGATGCTGTTTTTTATTTATTAATAAATTGTTTATTTACTTTCATTTTATTTTTTAAAATTATATAAATTGTTTTGTTCTATAGTTATTAAATAAACTTTTTATTTATTTATTGTTATTCATTTTTTTAAATATTACACAATAACCAATGAGATGCGTTTCATTCGGGCGTTGCCATTACACAATTAACCTCCAATTGTTTATAATTAACCAATTGAACAATTAACCAACAATTAATCGCGATTTCTGTGCCACGTAACGATAGCGTAATATATATGTAGATTTTCAAGCATAAATTATTTTTTAATTTATCTCTATCACGTGTAGCTCGATTACGGAAGGTTAATCCGCTTGCCCTTAAAACAATGTATAAAGTTCAGCATATGTTTCCGTCTAATGTTCCATAACAAAGTTAAAACTTCCTCTATAGAAAAATAAATAAATTAATGTAAATAAGAAACAAATTTAACAGACATGTGATTGAACCACGCGCTTATGCACCGAAATGATCGGAAAGACTGACGTAAGTCTTAAAATCTTGGGTTAATAACTCCTGGCATGTGGTGACATGTGAAAGTATCGCTTTTAATAAATTTCAAAACTTTATTTGATTGCATAATTGATATTTTTTATATACAAATTCTTTTTGATATTAGTGGGCAATCTAAAATATATATTACATGTAAAAAAAATAATTAGATTAAAAAAAAATTGGTTTTCACCTATATTCTGTAACCCGAGGAGCTCGGGTTCGATCCCCTAGTATATATAATGACCGGAAATGATCTGATCTCAGTAATTTAAGACCTTTTTGAGTTTACCTAAATCTGTGAATAATATGTAATTATCGATTGCGTCAAATGCATGCGACAGGATTTACACATATAGATAGAACTTAAAATCATTATCAAACTCATAAAGATGAATTATACAGACATTTTGACGTTTATTTTAACTTGCACGCATCTTAAATAAAGAAAGACCATTATATCTTCAGATGGAATTGAAATGAATATCAATGTTATTTAGGATTATAGATACATGAATATTTATTTTAGAAAGTATATTACTATAATAACAGATACCGTTAGCGATTATAAACTGAATAATTTCTTTTATTTATTATTATTTAGTGTTATGAAATACCATAATGAGAAAATCGAAAGTAATTTATAGTGATGTTTTAATTTAGACAAATAATTTATAGCGTTTTAGTAATGAAACTGGATCATAAATTTGGAATAAAAGAATAGATAATTTAGAATGAATTTAATTTACAAATAGTATATGATTCTTTATCATATTTTTGAATACTTTTCTTCACATTAAAGAATTCCATCCTGCTTTTTCTAGAAAATAATATTTTTTAATGCTATGAGCAATGAAAGAAACGAAAATGCATCTCGTATATATTTTTCTTTTCATTAAAGTCATGGCTTTGAAATAATTTGAGTTTGCTTTACAATAGAAAAATAGGACTTCCTATGAAAAGAGAGAAGGAAACAGAAATATAACATAACTAGTATGTTGTGGCCATCACAAAACTTTCTTCTATATAAATCGTGTCAATTAAATCATTTAAATAATACAAGGAATTACATCAATTTAGCACCAATTCATATCAAAGTATGTCTGAATTTGAAGTTGGATGAAAATTCGTGCATTAGTTCTTGAGATAGAGCTATAGCGGAAATTATGAAAAATGTAGCATAGCAACGCCATCTATCGAGCGATTTGCACCAAAACATAAACAGCACTAATTGATAACAAGGTATACCTGAATCTGAAGTTAGATGAAAATTCGCGCATTAGTTATTGATATAGAGCTATACTGTAAATTCTGAAAAAGGCAGCACAGCAGCGCCACCTGCAGAGCGATTTGTACCGAACCATAAACAACAGTAATTCATATCAAAGTATACCTGAATCTGAAGTTTGTTGAAAATCAAAGCATCAGTTCTTGAGATATAGCTATTGTGGAAATCACAAAAAATGCATCACAGCAGCGTCACCTGTTGAGAGATTTACACCAAAATGTATAAAACGTCAATTCCTGTCAAGGGCTAACTGAATCTCAATTTTCATGAAAATCCGTGCATTAGTTCTGGAGATTGAGCTATTGGGGAAATCGTGAAAAAGGCTGCATAGCAGCGCTGCCTGTTGAGCGATTTACACCAAATTGTACAAAACGTCAACTCCTGTCAAGGACTAAATGAATTTGAAGTTTGATGAAAATACGTGCATTAGCTCTGGAGATTGAGCTATTGTGGAAATCGTGAAAAAGGCTGCATAGCAGCGCCACCTGTTGAGCGATTTACAACAAAAACTAATCAGCACTAATTTATATCAGGGACTAACAGAATATAAATTTTTATTAAATTCCTTTCATTAGTTCTTGAGATAGAGTGCCCAAAAATTTGTGTCACACACAGACTCACAGACAGCCATTTTGTAAAAACATGGTTTTCGGGTTCTCTGACCGCTAAAACGTGTAAATCCGTCGAAAACCGGAATTCGAAAATTTTCATGGATCCAATACTTTCTTCTCGTAAAGATAGAAGAAAGTAAAAATATTATTGGTATTTACTTTACCTTTATTCAAAAGGCAGAAAACCTGTGAAAGCATTTCTTTTTAATTTAAAATATTTTCTGTAAATATTAATTTTCCTCCAAATCTTCTTTTTACTATTTAATTAACCATGGACGCAAAATTATACAGTCAATATTATATCTTGTTTTATCATCTGGAATAATATCTTTTAACTTTTTTCCTTTTTCAAATAAGCATATTTTGAGAAGAAATATTTACATATTTTAAGTATTTTTCTGAATCACCAAAAGAACCTTTTTTCTTTACCATTTTAATATAAGAAAACGAATGTAAGGTAGTACATTCGGAAAAAAAAACATTAAAAACTATTTATATTAATAAATATTAATAAGAACATTTATGTTTAGGGAATACTGTGGCTATGCTTAATACTGCATTTGCTGTTTTCAGTGCAATAAAATTAGCAGTTTTGAATATTCCTAAAACCATGCAAATAAAAATGAGCTTCATCAGTAAACCATAAAGGGGAGACTAGGGACGGTTGACCATACGGGAGGCTTGACCCACCCATCAGTTTTCATATTTAAAAGAATTTCAGAGTTTTATAACTAGGTGTCAACCAAAGCTACTAGAAACTGGAATGCTCAAACAACAGTCTCTGTTTCATACAGATAATCGTAATAGGTGTAGAAAAAATCAATTGTGAGGCGTTTTCAACCTAAAAGTTGTGTTTTTTAGAAATATTTTGTAAGCTGTTTTCAGATAAAATATATCATAGAAATATAAGTAAGTAAATTTTAAGTAATGCCGAAACACATAGCTTTCATTCCAGGTATAAATATTATACAGAAAATTAGGCTTAACATAGCAATGTGCTCTTTTTTAGAAAAGGGCTATGTGGGGAGACTTGACCCAGTCAATGTGCTGACCAGATGTTCAAGGCTACCTTAACACATTCACGACGGGAAACGAGAATTCTCGTTTTCATTCAAAAAACATCATTGACTGAGGGCGTGGCTTCTACCTTACAGAAAATGCATTTATGTCATATTGTCCATATTTTTTTAGATTGTAAGACATTTTATATTAAATTCGTACATTGAAAGATATTTACCGATGCATAAACTTGGGAAACCTATCTAGTACGTCAATTTGCAAAAGGCCTCCAGAACAGACAGGAGTGTCTATTGTTTTAAAATTCAGATTTAATAAAAAATGCTCGTCGTCAATGTGTTAATTTAGGGGGTTTTGGAAATCTTTTTATTATTTATACACTGTGCATAAAGAAAGATTAATGGTTATATATAAAAATGAATGTAAATTTATTCTGAAAAGCTACAGTAAAATGAGGTGATGGAAAAAAAAAACGTTTAAAACTGATTAAAGAAAGATGTGAAAAATTGCTATAGTATCCACTGCATGAAAAAAATTAATGAAATATAAGTGGGAAAGTTGATAGAAACTTTTTACCATTTAAATATTACTTACAATAGGTAAATAGAAACAGTGGAAAGGACTAGAAAGCATGAAAGCAGCAGTCTTAACCGTTTCTGGGGCAGTGGTATGTTTATGAAACTACTTAATTTTAATTCCCAAACGCCACAATGGCACTAGAATTTTGCTAAAATATTTCCATTTAATATGTATATGAAATATAGTCTTTTTCATATTTCCAAATAAAATTTTTCGTATATTCCGGTGCCAGACATTTATTTCAACATTTTAGTACTGAAAGTACTTTGCCCCTTAAAGATTAAAAGATGTTAATGATAAGTTAAGTACTCATGCGGCTTGAAAAGGACATACCATTAATCGAAAAACTTTAGGAAGGTATGTAGACAAATTTCAACATGATGAATAAAGTGAGATAAAGCCAAACTATGTGACAACTAGAGTTGTCAGGTCGAAAGTCACAAAAAGTAGGACAAGGAGACAAAACAAGTTGGAAATTGCTCGTCAAACGTGGCAAATGAGGTGCGTTCGTACTATAACTAGTTTTATAATTATTTTTTGCACCCCATATTGTACTGAATGTATAATTTTTTGCACTTCATAAGCGCATAGTCTGATACATCATTAAAATGCACTTCCAATATTTTTTTCCCATTCCCCGTAATGTAACGGAACACTTTTGACTGTCCCTGTAATTAAACTATACATCCGATTTTCCTAAAATTTGAAATAGCTCAACAAAATTTTGCAACAATTATATCTTTAAAATTTCAGACCATTCGGAAGGCTGTAATATCATTAAAATGCACTTGCAATAATTTTTCCCATTGGCCGTAATGTAAAGAAAAACTTTTGACTGTCCCTGTAATTAAACTATACATCCGATTTTCCTAAAATTTGAAAGGGCTCGACAAAATTTTGCAACAGTTATATCTTTAAAATTTCAGATCATTCGGAAGGCTCTAATATCATTAAAATCCACTTGCAATAATTTTTCCCATTGGCCGTAATGTAAAGAAAAACTTTTGACTGTCCCTGTAATTAAACTATACATCCGATTTTTCTAAAATTTGAAAGGGCTCGACAAAATTTTGCAACAGTTATATCTTTAAAATTTCAGATCATTCGGAAGGCTCTCATATCATTAAAATGCACTTGCAATAATTTTTCCCATTGGTCGTAATGTAAAGAAAAACTTTTGACTGTCCCTGTAATTAAACTATACATCCGATTTTCCTAAAATTTGAAAGGGCTCGACAAAATTTTGCAACAGTTATATCTTTAAAATTTCAGATCATTCGGAAGGCTGTAATATCATTAAAATGCACTTGCAATAATTTTTCCCATTGGCCGTAATGTAAGGAAAAACTTTTGACTGCCCCTGTAATTAAACTATACATCCGATTTTCATAAAATTTGAAATGGCTCGACAAAATTTTGCAACAATCATATATTTGAAATTTCAGACCATTCGGTTGGGTAGTTTTTGCTCTGTTACATGCGGACAGACGGACGGACAGACGGACGGACTGAACGACGACTATAGGTGCTACGTATTTATATAATTACGAACGCACCTAAAAAGAAAAAAAAAGCGGGACAGTGGCTACTAAATACGGACATAATAATGCATGAAACACTATGAAAACGGAACCTGTCTCTAGCGGAATACTGTCTTAAATGTTAAAATTTCATTTTCCCTGCTTTACAATTATATCTGCTTAGACAAAATCCTGTTTAAAACCAAATTTTTCTCTTCTGACTTGCGATTGCATCTAAACAGGTTTGTTTAGGCATAATTTTTTCAAAAATATGTTTTTATAATAATTAAAGCATGTAGCATAAAATTATTTGGCTTTTTTAAAACTGATTTTATTTGTCTTCGCAATTATTTCATTATCAAACAAAGTGGGTCAAGATTCTCATATAGTGGGTCAATCCTCCCATATGTGGAGAGCCTTGACCCATTATTTTCTCAAGATTAAAATCCATCATTTTTCAAATTTCGTAAGTATTATACTTATGTAGCAATTTTATTTTGATAACTGGTTGTATAATGAATATAATGATATATAAAACTTTATTCTGCGTTCAATATTTAAAAAATAAAAAATCATTTTGTAAAAAGTGGGTCAACCTTCCCTAGTCTCCCCTACACTCACAATTAATAATGTCGAGCATGTTGTTCGTGACTCTTTGCGCGCAACCGAAATAGCTGGCCTCGTGACATTGAGTTTTGTAGGGAAACAACTTGAGGATCTTCAGCCAGATTCAGTACCAACTGCATGCTGTATAATTCATAATTTTAATTTTCATAATTCATTCTTTTCATTTCATCATTTTAATATACTCAGCTGCTATTTTACGGATGAAATTACTAAGATTACATTGAATAAATGTAAGAACCATCTCCGCATTTTTAAATTTCGTTGCCAGTCGTCTAGAACCTCGTCTACTGAAATTTATCGCAAAGCTGACGAATTGTTTTCGAATCAAGAACATTTGCGCTATTAAATTTGCCTTCACGTCTTGTTACTGTTGGACTGCAAATAAATCAGTGACATCGCAGTGTCAAAACGCATGTTAATTGACGGGAATGGTTTTCAAACTTTTATGGCCTCGCCTAACTCGTTAAAAATTACATACACGCTTTATATTTAACTTGTAAGATTACTAATTGGGGGAAAAAGAATAATAAATTAATATAAAGAAACATAAATAAAACTCAACGAATGCATATGATCAAATATTAATATATGAACCTTTTTTTACATGTAATATGGGTAGCTGAAACCCGTAAGCGGTTTTCCGTATTTTTCAGTTTCTCCAAAACAACTTAAATCGGTTGTAGACAAAAATATTTTTTACAGAAGTGTATTTTAAGATGTATGTCAATTAAAGAAGCTTGAAGTGTATTTTAGAAACAAACAGAGAAATAAAATTTTAATTAACTTCAGTTTTATAAGCATTTTTTGGAAAATGCAGGAAAGCCCTCAGACGTTCAGAGGGTGAATGCGCTTGTCTATCCTTGGATATTTGTTGATTTTTAGCAGTTATTTTGTAGGGAAAGTTTTAATCCATCTTCAACTTCTAGTATGTTTTTGAAATTTTTTAAATCAGTCAATGCGATGCATTGTTTTATTTGCTCATTTAGCTGCACAATGCAGTATGTTGGTTGTTGACACAGACTTGCCGCGCAACCCTCTAATACATACGCCCTTGCGTAAAGTGTACGCGTATCCCACTTAAATAAAAATTTCTCTACGGAATACATAGCTTTATCGAGTTTGTTAAAATTTATGTTAGTGTGCAAAACTCATTGTCATGTTTCAGCAGTTGTGTTGAACCGAAAGAACACTGAATAATATCTGCTTCCATTCACTATTAGCAATTCGTACTGCAACTACGTGTGAGCATGGAGGCTACAGGCTCTAAGTTGTAATAAAATGTTAAATTGCTATATCAGATTTTTATGGCTTTTCCATTAAATCTACCACTTATTTTGCCTTACTATCTAACCTTGTTTCGGAATCATTTTAGTTGAAAGTTATGGAAACCTTTATGAAATGCAATAAATATTTATCAATATATATATAATATACATAAAAATATATTTTATCTCGTTATACCTGTCGTAAATAGATAAATATTACGATTTATTGAGAAAATCCTTTCGAAAATTCGGAACATCGCAACTAAAAAACGTTTTCTGACCGAAAACAACTTACTAAACTAAATTCATTTAAAAAAAGTCTAGTACTATTACAATGCTTGAATTGATTGTGCTGTTATAACTCTCAGGAACGTCAAAAGATTCTGTTTTATAATTTAAATGTTTTAACAGCTAAAAGTGCTTTTCCAAGTCAAAATTAAGAATTGAAATCAATAGTGTATTCTCGAATTGTGATAGACAATAGTCAAATTACGAGATTTATACGTTTTTTATAGTAACACTAGCATACCCCGCGGCTTTCCTCGCGTAATAGTTGAAATATGCCAAGTGATATTTGCATGACTATTTTTTATTAGAAGAACACTTTTTGGAACAATTCAAAAATTACAAATTTAAGCCACAGTTTGACTAAACTTCATTATAAAAGTGCAATAAATAGAAATGAGATTTTAAATTATTAGAAGAACGAAAACTAAATCTAAATAAATGATAATTTAGAAGATATTTTGAGACTTTTATGCTCAGTTCAGTATTCATTTGAAATTTTGAATTTTTTAGAAACCATCTTAACACATTGACATCTTAAAATTAACCATCATGTCAAATTCCAAGCTTCTTTTCTAACAGTCTACCACCTCTCTGGTGTTAGTGGCACCAACATAAAATGCCGAAACAGAGTTGAAATAGAATGTCTCGAAAAATATTGAAACAGAGACTGTCACCATTAATTTGCCAACATTAACCTTGAAATCGGTTGCTATTTCTTAATATTCTATAGAAAACGGAATTTAGATATTTTTAAAGGCTTTCTTGTTCCTGCCAACCGTGGTAGTGACACCCGCATAAAGTATAGCCCGTATAGGATCAGGGACTATCACTCTTGATTCGCAACCAATAACTTCTGTAATCGGTTTATTATTTCCTGAGATTCCATAGAAATCGTTTCTCTCCTTCCCTTCGCTTCACCCCTTTTTAATTTCGAATTTATTTTCGACTGTTCTTAGAGGACATTTATATTTTATAAGTAACTACCGTGCTATATTTAAAGTTTCTAGCCTCTTCAGTATACCGCAGAAATCGCAATTTAGAAAGTCTTTTGCTCCTGCAACCCTCTAGGGGTTGTGGCACCTACATAAAATATAGCTTATATTTGAGCAGGTTCTATCACCATCAATTTGCAACCATTATGTTTGAAATCAGTTTCGTATTTCATACGATTGCATAAAAATCGTAATTTAGAACGCTTTTCGCTCGCTTCATCCTTTTAAATTTGATATTTTCTTTCGACAATTCTTAGAAAGCATTTGCATCTTTGAAGTAATTACCATTTGAAATTTAAACTTTTAGACACCTTTTAACACAAAAAACGCAATTTAGACATTTTTTGCTCCTGTAACTCCCAAGTGGTAGTGACAACAACGTAAAATATAGGCTATGTTGGAGCAGGGACTGTCACCATCAGTTTGAAACCATTACTTCTGAAATAGGTTTATATTTCCTGAGATTGCGTAGAAATCGCTATTTAGAACATTTTTAAGAACGCTTTTCGTTTATTTTCACCCCATTTAAATTTCAAATTTTTAAGAACTCTTCTCAGAGAGCATTTACATCTCATAAGTAATTACCATGCCAAATTTCAAGTTGCTAGCCCCTTCAGTATCACAAAAATCACAATTTAGAATGTTTTTTTAAATGCAACCATAAGGTAGTAGCGACGCCGACATGAAGTAGATCCTATATTGGAGCAAGGGCTGTTATCATCAATTTCCAACCAACTTTTGAAATCGGTTGGGTACTTTCCGAGATTGCGTAGAAATCGCCATTTAGAACGTTTTTTAGAACGCTTTTCGCGCATTTTCACCCCTTTTAAATTTCGAATTTTTTAAGAAATGTTCTTAGAGATAACTTATATCTTATAAGTAACTACCATTCCAAATTTCATGTTTCTAGGCCCTTCAGTAACGGAAAAATCGCATTTTTGAACGTATTTTTGCTCCTGCACCTCCTTTGGGGGTAATGGCACCGACATAAAATGTAGCCTATGTTGGAGCAAGGGTTGTCACCATCATTTTGACACCATTATTTTTGAAATCGGTTTGGTACTTCTTGAGATTGCGCAAAAATCGCCATTTAGAACATTTTTTAGAACGCCTTTTTGCGCATTTTGACCCCTTTTAAATTTCGAATTTTTTAAGAAATGTTCTTTGAGATCATTTATATCTAATAAGTAACTACTATGCCAAACTCCATGTATCTGGGCCCTTCAGTAACACAAAAATCGGTAACAAAAATCAGTAACACAAAAATTTTACTGGTAGGAGTTTACTTTGGCGGTAGCTAGGCCCTGCGTTTCCGCCATATTGTGACAACCAGGGAAACAAACTGACAGTTTTACAAGGCATACTGACACCGGTAAAAACAAATAGAAATTTTTACGACATTTTTGAGAAAAAAATTTCGTGAATAAGACGCTTAATTAAGACGCAATTTTCTATTCAATTTTACTGGTGGGACGTTTGCCCTGGCGGTGATCAGAAACTGAAAATCCGATTAAAAAAAAACAGCCACCATCTTGTGACAATATCCTGAGATACTTCGCTCGCAACTGGTAGACAGTACACTAGTATATGTCTCCTCCTCTTTATTCATAACTCCATTGTATTTACATATTTATGCTAGTTTTTATGCTTCAAACCTGCGTGGTTAGTTGCTAAAATTATTTTAATAAAGTTTTATTACATATTTTAAGACAAATAAGCAGAGATTTCATTTCAAAACTGATTGCAACTGTAGACGAAATCCTCGTAGAATACAAACATGTGCTTGCCTTTCTCCAGCATCGTTCACATGACACAAAATGGCGGTGTAGAATCTCACCCTCCACAATGGAACAGATGCCGCCCCGAGGTTGAGGGACAGATGCTGCAAAATATATTTTTGTTTTTCGGTTTAATAAATTCATCACTACAATTTCAATAGAACTTGCACATAAATGTACGTATATTCAGCTCATTCTGCTACTTATCAAAATATTCTGAGCAACACTGTTGGTTCACCATTGCAAAAAGACTTATACAGCCAAGTAAGAGAAAGCAAAAGGCTGTTAATATCACAAGCACAGAGTTTATAAACAAGATGAAAGAAGAAGGAAATAAAAAGCAACAGAAATTAGAAAGCGTCAAAGAATGACAGCTTGGCAGAAGTAAAAATTGTAAAAAAAGGAAGGGAAAACTCAACTTTAAAACACCTCAATTGAGAAAGAAACTGAAATATGAGTGATCTTCCGACAATGACGCAAGAGTTCCTTTTGTGGATTCTGATGGCAGTATTGGATAGGAATTAGGTGACTCTCAATGTGTTGATCGTCTAGAGTCTTATCAAGAAACAAAGTCTAAAGCGACCTGGATTCAGAGCATCAAATGCAATCAATCGGTGGCTGCAGGGAACATGTTCACTTTACCCTTGCAATGGGAAGTGTGGTGTGATTGTGGGCGAATGGAAATACAAAATCAACGAATGGGAAGAAAGACCAAAAATAAAAAAGACTAGAACTTAAATAGAATAGAACTAATACTTACATTAAGAGCAAACTGCAATGTTCGCCTAGATGTAAAGAAGGGATTTATATATTTCTTGTAATTATGCTGTCTATTGTTTCCAGTAATTATGCTATCCATTCATGTAAATTCAAATGTTTTCTTTTCATTTTCATTCTTTGTCTTAAGTTTTATGTTTTTTTAGCTTAGACTTTTGCATATTTGTTAAACTTTTTACAATTTAGTGATTTATATAATATTTGTCAGTTTACTGTTATTTATTTTCATTTTAAGTAGTTTGAGAAAATAAAAATGGGATTTGCTTGAAAGAAAAAAACAGCCTAGCTTTTTTCTCCATACGGCATCTGTCCCATGCGGCATCTGACCCTGCACATAAAAAATGATGTTAAAAAATGACGTTTGAGAAAATAATTATGCCTACTTTATTAACAGAGTTTTAACTTGTTTAACATAGAAATTTGATTATAAAGAGTTTGATTAATGATTTATGGTACTTAGTTTGTTGTTTTTTTGCTTTATTGTATATTTTACAAGAAGAAAAGAAACACTGTGGCAACTGTCCCCACTTTACCCTATTATAGTTTCTAATCATTATTTAAACGCTAATAAAATTACCAAAAATAAAAAAATACATTTTATTTTATTACATAAATGTATCACACATTTTTTATTGCCTTATAATAATTTCCATCGTCCTCTAGAAAGTACTATTAGAACACATTGAAAGCAATATTTTATATGTTAGAGATCACTGCAATTACACTGTATTTTAAAAAATAAAATGAATTTCTAATTAAGATGAATTCAGTTTCATTATTTGTAAAATAATATCTTTATTATTAAATATGATATTTAATTCGCATTATCTAATACATTCGCATTTTTAAGGCACAGAAGTATAATTTTAAATAGGACAGTTTCTAATCATCTTATTGTAATAGAAAATGTTGAATATAAATGAATTTTATGTAATTAGTTCTAAACTTTTTTGAAAATAAAGTGATTTTTGTTTTTAAAAAGTTATCTGAAATAAACATATCGTTGATAATCTGTAACATTATTAAAGCCTATTGCATCATGATCGAAGCCTAGTGCTTGTAAAGCCTACTGTTTTATAAATTACAAATTTAGAATTGCAGGAAAAGTAAATTAGATTATTCGAATTCGTTCAGTTTACTAACATCTTTTATTTTGATCCAAATGTCATTAAAATTTTCTGTGAGAGTATTTGATTATAGGCAATTGTTTTTGCAGAATACATTAACAATTTAAATTGGAAGAAAATGCATTAGAGGAATAACATTTTTTAAATGCTAGCTGTGTTTTAAATTGGATTTTAATCTTTCAACGACTGTAAATCTATTTTCTAACACAGAGTTTAAATAAAGATTTAACGAAAAAAAAAGCTATTGAAGAATTGTTTGCTATACTGAAGATTTTAGAAAATAAAATGCTTTTTTTATGATTATATATATATATATATATATATATATATATATATAAATAGTCATTTTAAACGAAGACGTTCTCTTGTATCAGATAGAGTATTTTGGTTTGATTGTTGACTGGATTGTTTGATTGTTCACTATTGCCTGACTATCTGATTAAGAGTACTCAATACTTTACGATTTAAGGGCGTCGGGTCAAAATTTTATTTTCTTTATTCATAGGTATTTTTTAAGGATTTTGTTTTCTTAAATGTGCGTCTCTAGCTAACAGAGCTTAATTTGCGCCGAAGCCCAGCTCCGGTAATTCTATGTTTTCAGTAAATATTTAAATATTGGTCGGAATTCACCGGAGCTCATAAATACAGGGCTCCGGATCCCAGTTCAATAGCGCTTCCGGATACAAAGGAACAAACCACTATCCCACCTCCCGACCTTCCGTTAAGGGGATATTCCAGTCTACTGATTTTATTTGTAGGTCTGTGGAATCTACAGAGAACCAATAGAAGCGCAGAGTTCACCCAGTGATAACTCTCCTCAGTTCTGTTCGCCACGGAAGCTGTTTAACTTGGGTGTTCTACCCTGTTGTTCTAAACCCCTTCTTGGTCGGATTTTTATTTCAAATTTCCGATTAAAAAAAAAGCATTCTTTTTAATTGCCGACAATTAATATATGTTCTATCTTGAATTCGAAGATGCAAAATATTGTTATATTGCTGTTGTAAGCAGTTTTTTCCTTGACTTAGTGGTAGATGTATATGTAATATCCTATCCAGTAATCTCCATTTTTTCTTGGAATGCACTCAAGTTTCAAATAAAAAGAAGTTAGATACAGGTTGTTTGTTTTAAACACTGATTGTATTCAGAGCCACCGGTAGCTAGCAGTTCTAATAACCGGTATGGGGCAAATATCTTTGTAAAGGTACTAATGATGTCATGAAAAAAAAAAGATTTCGTGAAAAAACAAAACTTAGTTCAAAACATAACCAATAGAGCTATATGACGCTGTTGTAGGCTACGCAGCGGAAAATGAGCATTAATCAGAGGTAACATATGAAAATGCAAATTTGTACCTACGTAGCGACAACAGTATTAATTTGGGCTATACGCGCGTAGCGGTAAACGTGAGACTCATGATCAACCTGAGCTGAAAATGTTTCTCGGAACTTTTCGCATGCGTTTATAGCCCAAATTATTGGCGCTTTTGTCGCATACATAGGTATAAATTTGCATTTTTATTTGTTACATGTGTTTTATGCTCTTTAACGGTTTTCTAACACACAATAGCGCCATGTTTCCTCTATCGGCGGTGTTTTGAACTATTTTTTCTCACGAAATCTGTTTTTCCATGGTCACATTAGTCCTCTTACCAAGTTTACTGCCATTCCGGTTATTAGAACGATCTGCCGATCGTTCTGAATAGCGTCAGTTAAAAAAAAAAAAAAAAAAAAAAAAAAAAAAAAAAAAAAAAAAAAAAACACCCTGCATTATATTTACGAAATCCATTGATTTAAGATAAATATCTCCATAAAAATAATTATTAAAAATACATAAAACAATTTTGGAAAATAGTTTTAGAACCTTACCGTGAAAACAGCTTTAGAATCTTTCTTGGCCATCACAGAGAAAAAACACATGGAATCATCTATTCCAATCGCTGCCCTCGGACTAAAAAATTCCACTCTCTCTGAATGCATCATAAAAGCTATTTTGACATGTAACAACAACTAATGAAAGACGACATTACAGAAAATACAAACACAAATAGTAGGACTATAGTTGCGACACCTTTTGGTAATAATAATAATAATAATAATAATAATAATAATAATAAAAAGCCCTAGAAAACAGGAATTCTGCTTTTTCAGAATTTAGTGTCGCCCCCGATGGAAAAAAATATATGTATATAAAAATAGTACAAAACATATTTCAATTTTAAGACTTTGGCACACGCTTTTATTTTATGTAAAATGACGTCATTCGCATCCGCTTAAGAATTCCACATTTACGGTCCACTCTTAAACATCAACAGTAAAGTATGCATAGGATGTCACTATCGCGAAATAATACCCAAATGCAGCAAAAAGATGCCGTCATTTAAGAAACTCGGCGAAACAGAACTGCTGTCTAATGATTCATAGGTCTTCATTTGTTTGTAACATTAATATAGATACTTAAAATTAAATACAGTTTATAATAGCTCCATGTTTTAACAGAAATAATTTGTTTATATTTTTTCAGAATAGCACGTATTTTAGTGACATTTTCTTTCGGTTGTTATGAGAAAATGGCAACAAAAATATATAATTAATATCTTACAACTGTTTTTCCTTTACTTTCTACAGAAATGGAGCATTTCCGTTGCCAATATTAAGCAAATGGATACAAAAACTGCATAAAAAAATAATAATATTTCAAAAATAAATTTAGATGCAGTTTTCAAACAAATTGCATTTAAAAGTACTTTTTTTTTTCAATACGACGGTATAAAAATGGAAAATGTGCGATGCTTAGAAGTTAAAAAAATTGCTATAGAGTATTTAATCGTACTCCTTCGTTTTACGGGCTTCTGTAAGGTAACGTTATTTTTTGGAGACGACACAAAATAAGCTGGGAGAAAGAAATAGCATAGCGTACCGGGGGCTAAAAAAAACAAATGCTGAATATAATGCGACGTGTAAATAGAAACGAATTCACTTTCAACGATACAATTTTCTGTTCGTCGCCTGACATGGGACGCCGAAACCAAAAAAAAAAAAAACTTCCGACTCCACTGCGATCAAAAAGGTGTTTAACCCACTGTTTTCCAACCTTTTAACGGCCACGATGCACCAAAGCATCTGTAAAATCACGATCCCTCCGCCCACCAACTCTGTAACATTATCTCTTCAAATAAAAAACTGAAATCCATTCACAAGGAGTTCATCCAATAGTGCCTTAACAGTAACCAGTCATTTAACATTTTTTAACTGAAGAAGCAGGTGAATTTGCTGTTCCTTGCCAACTTTCCTTAGTGATGTAGTCCGCATTTATATCTTCGCAAGCTATCTTTAAAAGACTCTCAAATGGGTCATTAAAATTTCCATTATTGGTAGATTTTAATAACAAGTAACGAGTTGATTGAACCGTTTTGGACACTAAATTTTCTCCCCGTGAATAACAAAATACACAAAAAGCATTTCAGGATTAACATTTTTATAAATTTTAAGTAGCCATTTTTCCCATCAAAAGACATTTCTCTGTTAGCGAATTTGCCCTTCTATAATATTGTCAGTTGACTGCCGTGTATTATCTGATTTTAAAATTTGTATGTTATGTATAAGTCACTCGCAAAATTGAGTATACACTAGGTGTTCGCTTGGAATTTTACGTGTAAAAAGTGGGAATTTTGTATTAATGAAATGGAAGTTTTTTAGATGATACTACATATAGATTCTAAAGAAAAGGTTGTGACGTATCCACAATATTGATGTAAAATCAACATAAAAATAATTCCGCATATAATCTAAGGGGGAAATGAGTGCCACATAATTGAGTATACACTAGAGTATTTCCTTCGTATTAACCACATTTTATTTTAAATATTTTGAATTTACATTTGTATATACTCTTGCTGATTATAACTCCCATTAAGTTTTGCATTGTAATATTTTTTGTGCGAAATTAATCGGAAATGAGCAGTCAAAAGGAGTTTTCAATAGAAGAGTGGAATTCGGTTATTAAATTGTCAACTAAATGCAAATCTCTCTGCAAAATCGCTTCTTTTATTGACAGAAGTCATGGGTATATTCGAAAAATAATTAAGAAATATTACATAACTGGAACAGTAGAGATTACACCTGGAAGAGGATGCAAACAATTCCTCAACGATAGTGTAAAAAGAAAAATGATTCGTAGTGTGAAGAAAAATCCAATGAATAGTGTTCCGAAACTTGCTGCATCTGCAAGTTCAGTCATACTGAGAAATATTTCTGCAGAAACTGCATGTAGGACTCTTCGACAAGCAGGCTTATAATGGTCGTGTACCTAAGCGAAAACCACTCATCAGTGAAGTTAATCGTAAGAAGAGACTTTTATTTGCTAAAAATCACATGTCTAAGTCCCAAGACTTTTAGAAATCAGTGAATTTTAGTGATGAAAGTAAATTTAACCTTTTTGGATCCGATGGGTGTCGCAAAGTTTGGAGGCAACCTCGGACTAAGCCGGATCCTAAAAGTATACAATACCGAATCAAACATGGTGGTGGATCTGTTTTTGTCTGGTGTTGCATGGCTGCTGGAGGGGTTGGAGAACTTGCTTTTATCGATGGTATTATGGACAAGATGTTATAGCTAAACATTCTTAAGAATCATCTTGAAGCTAGCTGCAAGAAGCTAGGTTTGGGATCGAACTTTATCTCCCAGCAGGATAACGATCCCAAGCATACAGCTAAAATTGTGAAGTTGTGACTTCTTATAAGTGTCGTCAACAACTGCATACCTCACCGCAGTCCCCTAATTTAAATGTAATAGAAAATTTGTGGCCTCAATTGGAGAAAGCGGTTCAAAAGCATCACATTACAAGTCAGGAGCACTTGAAAAGTGTTTTGAAAGAAGAGTGCGTCAAAATTTTAGTGGAAAGTGGCGATTAGAAGTTGTTATTCGAGCAAATGGATATGCTACAAAGAACTAATTTATTGTTATATAACATTTAATAAAAGTGTATACTCTATTTTGTGACTCTTGTTTTTGCTTTCTACTGCCTTTAAAAAATTTTTCAGAAAAACCATTTCAATATTTTGCATTTATTCCTGATATCTTGTTAGAGAGCTAGATACACTATTATCTAGAATAGGTAAAAATATTTTCCTCTGAATTTAATTTTTTTTACACACATATTTAGAAACGATTAGTTTGTGAATACTCAATTTTGGAGCGACTGTATGTGTTATGATGTAATAATCGTTAACTCTGCCGAAGACCAACAATAGAGCCGCAGAAATTTATTGTTCTCAGATTTCATTTTCCAATGACCATTTCTGATTTATTAATTCTATAAAATTGGTAACATTTGATTTAGATAAATTCAAATATTTTTAGTTAAATAAATACAAGACAGTCAGTTTTAGATGTAAGTAGTTTCATGTGTAATATTTCTTTATGTGACATATAGCAAAGCTATTTCCTTTACAGAGATACAAGGAATACAATGCTCAATCGATTAATAGTCGAAAGAGTTCTGAAAAATTGTAACGTATATATAAACCCAGAAGAATTGTAGCAATTTTTAAACATGGTAAAAGGTCAATTTTTTAAAAACCTTTTCATATAATAATACTGGTTTTGATTTGATTTTTAACTTTTTTTTTAAAAAAAGAGGCACTTATATTCTTTACTTTTATTTTGAATTTTGCATGTATTACTTTTATTTTTAGAGTACAACATAACTTCCCCCATCCACCCCCCCCCCCCCAAAAAAAAAAAGAAAAAACTAACAGCGAATAGTAACAAATTGGGAATTGTCTCCTAAAATGTCAGATTTAGAGTCATAGGGCATTTTATACACAGTAAAATGTCAATTTTTTTTTATGAAACATTGTTCATATAATAATTCTAGTTTTGATTCGATTTTCAATTTTTGATTGGGAACGTAAAAAAAAAAAAACACTTTTTTTACTTTTATTTTTGAATTTTGCATGTATTAGTTTTATTTTTAGAGTACAACATAACCTTCCCAAAAAACAAAAACTAACACTGAGTGGTTTAATAATAAATTTGAAAATTGTCCACTAAAAAAATCAAATTTGGAGTTATAGGGCATTTTATGCATAGTAAAACGTCAATTTTTTGTAAAACATTTTCATATAATAATTCTGGTTTTGATTCGATTTTCAACTTTTGATTGGGAACTTCTTTTTGTTTTAAGACACATTTTTTTTTTTTAAATTTTGTATGTATTAGTTTTATTTTTAGAGTACAACATAACTCCCCCCCCCACCCCCCCCCAAAAAAACAAAACAAAAAAAACAAGCAAACAAACAAAAAAAAAAACAGCGAAGGACTTAATAACAAATTTGGAATTGTTCCCTAAAGAGTCAAATGGCTCTCGGGGCGAATGTCCCACGTTGGGAACCACTCGGTTAAACAAACATGCGGAGTCATTTCGCGGAAAACCGCGAAAGATTCTCATTGGTTTACCTGACCGTGGTTTACATTTTACCTTCATGCAATTAGTTACTTTGGCGAAGACCCACAGCGCCCCCTTCTACATGTAGTACATGATTCTGATAGAAAATCCTGCCGTTAACACGCGCACTTTAATATCTAGAATGTAAAAATAAATTTACAAAATAATGGTTTTCTCTTTCTGTTTACGAATTCTTTGAAATGTAAATTAAATTCCAGCTTTATTCATGAAATCCCATATATCAAAAGTAAAACCTTCACTGAATGTATGCGAAATATCTAATGCTTTCATCTCTGTACCGCAAGGAATAACTTTTGGAATTTTCTGAATATCATTAAAAATTCATAGCTGTATGTCTGTAAATAATGTTTAATTAATGAACTCATTCTTTTTTTATATTTTTGAATATTTAAATTTGGCTTATAGTTCGTCGTACAATCTTTATTAAATTCAAATAAAACATATTCTTCAATTCCCTGAACCCTTTTAAATAATTAATTTTCTGAAATGTAGATGTGTACTTTGTAGAACTGGTATACAGAGAATTATGCTAAAAGAATGAAAAAATAATAATGTTATAATTTTTTTTATCAGTGCTATTTGATCTCGTTCTAGTTTAAAAGTATATTTTCATTCTGTACCATATTTTATTAAAATCGCGGGTTTTAATTAAAAGGAATTTTGTAATGGAATATAAAAGTACATAATACTTTAGAATATAAAAGTATATTTTGAAAATAAATATTTCTTTTTGCAATTTACTAGTCCTTTGAAATGTAAATTGAGTTTCCACTCCAACTCTGATAAAATTCTGAACAACAAACTAGAGAAAACCTCTCTATTAAATGTATGTGAAACATTTTAATTTAATTTTTTTAAATCTCTATATTATAAGGAATAGCTTTTGAAAAGTTTTTAATTTCATGCACATCTTGTTTTAAAATGAATGTCTTAAATTTTTTAATCAAGAAATTTTATTTTCATTCGAAATATATATATATATTTTTTTTTTAATCACAAAATACACAATATGAACTTTAAAATGATCACTGCTTTACTTAAAATGTGAGAAAAAAAATAATAGTATAGATGCTAGAAGTTATAAAATATATATTTTATTTAAAATTTTTTAGTACTCGCAATTCCCGCGGCCATCGCCATATTTTTATTAACCATTTGGAAGAAAGGTTATTGTCCTCATCAGGGTAGTAAATCAAAAGCATATCTGAACGTTTTTATTGGTTTAATTCTCATTTTATTCGTTTGCTGATTGGTCTATACAGTACTCTGTATTTCCCTTTACTTTCAACAGATATGGATACTTCTGTTGCCACTATGACAATAAAGTAATAAAAACTACAAAAAAGAAAATTAATAACTCAGAAACAAATTGAGATACAGCTTTCAAACAAATTGCATTTAAAAGTACATTTTTTTCTCCATACGACAGTGTAAAAAGTAATATTGTGGTATGTTTAGAAGTTTAAGAATGAAATTTCATTTAAAATGGGTTGTCAGATTTCTTGGAAATCTGACGATGGAAAAGCCTTTTCCGGAAAAGCCAATGAAATGCTTGGATAATACGTAAGTTTCAGGTGGATAATACGTAAGTTTCAGGAAATCTTGCAATTTTTACGTGTAATAGCACTATTAATGTTTAATTCATGGCGTACGTAATGTATGATCAACTCCGTGCTTTTTTTAATGCCTTAAATTTTAGTCTCCGAAAAAATCATTTTCGAAATGGTCGTTGTAATTTGTTAAATTGCATTTTTTTAAAAATTAATTGTTGTTCCATTCATACAGATACGTATCTGTATGAATGGAACAACAATTAAACGAAGTGGCGTACGCCACTTCGTTTGAAATAGGAGAGTCTAATAATAAAAATATTCTCTGACGATGGCCCCGGGAATTGCAGGCTGAAAGTACAGTAAACATTCTCTTATCCGGCACGTTTCCGACTCTAATCTTTTATTTTAAATCTTTTTCTTAGTATTTTGTAGAATTAGGAAATGTACAAATGTACAAATATAATGTTCTTATAATAAAAATATAGAAATATTTCCGAATTGAAAGACACCCCCCACCCCAACGCTAAGATAGCTAAAAGATGCAAAGGCAAAAGAAATCCTCCTTTTAAAAATATTTTTGTTTTTTATAACCAATAATGCTTTTGGAACAAGATAAAGTAATGCATCTATTAGGTTTAGCAAAAAATTCTGGAAAATTTTTAATCTAATAGTCATATATAACCAGATCTATAACCAGAATTTGTATCGTATATGGGAGTTCAAGTGGTATATCTGTAGGAGTTCAGGACATGACTCTATCCGATTATGGCCTCTTTCGATCAATGCAACTTTTTTTCAAGGGTCGTCGATTTGAAACCTTTAATGAATTTGAAGAAGCATATCAAGTGTTTTTCGATTCCAAGGAGCCGTCATGGTACTTCCAGCAAACCCGAAATCTGGCAGAACGATGGAAGAAAGTCGTGGACTATGAGGGTCTCTACTTTGAAGACTAGTCCTTGTTGCTTTTGCCGTTAATTTGAGGATAACAAAGCAACTTTAACAAATTTCCCTGAACTTTTTGCTCAACCTAGCATAACTCATTCTAAACTGTATTACTATTAATCGATGTATTAAATGAATTTTATAACAAATTATTTTAATGGTACTTATAAGTACCGTCAGTAGATAAAATGTTAACAAAGTTGTGTATTTTTAAACTTAACTAATTTCTGGAATATTACGTGGTGTGTATAGATTATATGGATCATAAACAGATTTCGAACACATTACGAGATATGGACAGAAATTTTTGAAAATCTTTTTTTACTGCGTTATGTGTTTTTAAATTGTTTATTTCGATCTTTTATACCAATGTATGAAAAAAATGAAATTTTTTAACAATATTATTTTATTGTTTGAAAGTGTTTCATAATATACTAGTCGCCCTTGGCGACCAGTTTGGTCTCCCTTAAATGCATGCTAATCATCGTATCATGTTACTTTTATTCAAAATTTATTTTACTTGCTCAATCCTTCGCCAAATCGGAAGTTTTTGATACAGAAATCATGAACTCTGTACTTTTATGTTAGGGGGGTGCAGGTGATATATAACCAAACATTGTTCCCGTCGTATTTTTTCTTATTTCATTAATTTCATTTAAACTATAATACTTTCACTCATTTTATTTAAAATACAATTTTATTTGGTACAATTTAATTTAAAAAATGAAATATTTAAAATTTACGACTCTCAATTATTTCTTTAAAACAAAGAAAAGAAAAGAAAAAAAAAGGAAAAAAAAATAATATCATAACCATGACATTTAATTTCAACATGAAAGCTTTGTTTTAGTTTACCACGTGAAAAATTGTTTATGACTGTTGCATGAAATTGATTATTATAATACTGATGGCATGATGGCGATGAAACAATGTTAGGCGATTTATCACCTGCGCCCGGCTAACATTAAGCTACCAAATTGGCCGCCTGGCATGTAAAAAACGAAGCAGTCAACCCGGAACTGTTGATGACAGTCTCATGACTTAGGCTATTATTAAAGAGATGCCGAATCCATGCTTTTTCGTTCTTTCTTTTCTATCAAAAACAGTTTCCAGGGTCGGCGAACCTATGGCACGCGTGCCATAAGTAGCACGCTGCAGATTATTTTGGGCACGGCATAGATTCAGGTTTTACAATAAAATACAGTAGAATTCCTCAAAATGCCTTAATTAATCTAGAATCATTAATTAATTTCACTGTTTATCTGAATTCGATTAGTTCGGTTGGTTGTTGTATTTTCGTTTCTTCAATCTGTATGACAATAACTTAATGCACCCCAAACTAGATAAATATTGGCTCACAAAATTTTAAGAATACGAGAAAATTAGGAGATTACCGCAAAAGAAAGATTAAAACGCATTGTGGAGCCTCAAATAGAGTGTAGAAGCGCGGTGGATGTCTCTTCAAAGACGTATGACAACATTTAATTAAAAAAGAAAGTTTTGTTAGCATAAAACGAAATATGATTCTTGATTAAAAGGTTCTCATACAAAAAACAAATAATACGTCGATGTAAGGGGTTGATTAATAAATAACAATGAGTTGTAGCAGTCGATCAAGAACCAAATAGACTATATGAATCGTTCATGAAATGATAGAATCTATGATTTTTTTCAGCTGCGTTTTACAAAAGTCTTTTTTAACATGTAAAGAAATACTCTCCGCTTTGACAATTTCAGTACATGACCAATCGGCTTTGTCCCCGAATGAATGATTCTCTTTTACCGTCGGACTTTGCCTCCGAGAAAATTAACGAAATCGAGAGATTGATGCTCTCAAACCAGGTAAAGGCCTGCGACTTACTCTCACAAGAATTCAGACTTGACTGCCTTAAAAATCTAATCAAGGATCTCTCATCTTCTGTGATTCTAAAAAAACAATAGTGATTCCTTGTCCTTCACTAGGAACACTTTGCGGTGAAGTCACCTGCAAACTGTCACATGATAGGATGACCTTGTACATGCCCACTTTTTGCACACGTCCCCCAGCTTTCTCTTGGGCGTGGGAGGATTTCTCACTACTTTTCGCTTTTGCGGTGCATGAAAGAAATACCAGACCGGCTCTGTATTATTCTCGCTGCCGAAAAAATGCCACATTCGAAGATGTATTAGGATTGATCCTTTCATTTGATCTCACCGTCCTAAGATGGAACTTAGAAGAAATCTCAGGCTGTTTTTAGGTAGCATTACAAAAAGCTACCTATTGCAGCCGTTCGGAGGAAAACGATTCCGAAAAAATTTGGTATATTTTCACCGATCATGACCCCCCAGACCTCTAAACAACCCTCCGTTCAAATGTGATATATATATACACTGCTCAAAAAAATTAGGGGAGAACGCAAAAAAGTGAAGAGAACTGTACAAGACAGACATGTATGGGCATAAAATGGATAGTACACGTGTATCAATGCGTAATACAGAAAAAAAGACGCAAAAAAATTGTAAGGGAGCTTTTATTATTTGAAAAGATGAAAAGAACATGAAAAGATGGTTTAGGGCAGCAGTTTGTTTTCATGTAAATGATAAAAAAAGTATTGTTTAGAAATGATGCAAGATTTTTAATATGGCGTGTGGTCTCCTCGAACAGCTAAGAATGCTGCATACCTATTTTCCATGGATGCGATACGGTTATCGGTAAGACTTTGGGGAATACTGTTCCACTGCTCAAGAAGTGCAATCTCCAAGTCCCGGACAGTAAAAGGAGGCCTCGGTCTCGCAGCAATGCGTCGTCTGAGAATGTCCCAAACATGCTCGATCAGATTTAGTTTAGGAGAGCATGCTGGTCATTCCATACGCTGTATTGTTTTAGCTTCAAGCATGTTTTCCACAAGACGAAATGTATGAAGTCTAGCATTATCATGCATGAAAAAAAGAAATGACTAATTACTGCAACATTAAATACGACATGAGGTCTCAGTATCTCGTCTGTATTACTTCGGACCGTCAAAGTGCTATTCCGAATGATATGCAGGCCCGTACGTCCACGTATGCTGATTCCAGCCAATAGCATCAACCCACCTCGTCTTTAATGTAATAATTCACGAACGAATTTGGGATTATTTTGAGTGCCTCTTTCTCTCCATGCCAAAATACATCAGATGTCACATCCAGAGTGAATCGATACTCGTGTGTAAACAGAATTTGTCTCCAACAACGTTGCCTGAAAACTTGATGTTCAGTTCCCCAACTTCTTTGGTCCGCACAGTGACTTGAGGTCAACGGAATACAGACCATTGGCTTACGTGCATAAAGACCACCCTGATGAAGCGTATTTCGGGCTGTTTGGCTGGACACCCTTCTTCCTGTGGCCAAGAACAACTCTGTTTGCAGCTGAGTAGCATCGGCCGTCCCGTCTCGACGAACTGTTAACAGGATATATCGGTCATCAGTTTCTGTGTTAGCTCATTTTCGACCTTGCACTTGTCGATGACTATCATTCCATGTGTCTTGGAATCGATTTCACAGCCTTTCATGGACACTTCTTGCCATTCCAACAGCGTGCACTACACTTCGTTGTGTTTCCCCAAATTCAACTGTCCAGGTAACATACCAAGTCATGGATTGCGGTAAATCATGTTGTTGTGACATTTTCAAGCCAACTTTTCTCAAAACACAAGCTGAGCAATTGAATTTTACAACTGAGGCAGTGAAACAGACGTTTCTGCAAAATCCCGATTTCTGTTCTTATCTCCTTTTAATAGTTTTTGACATCATAAACTTTAATTTACATGTGAAGTTTTCTTTATCTGGTTTCTACAATACTTTAAATTATGGATGTTTTATTTTACGTTACTTATCGTATAAATATTTGCGTAATTTCGTTAAAACCATGTGCTCCCCTAATTGTTTTGGGCAGTGTATATATCCATATATATATATATATTAGGGTGGTCCTTAAAAAATTAACTTTTAAATTTTTTATGGGGCACCCTCTTATTATGTTCTATGTATAAAATAAAGACTTCCACAAAAACATAAAAATTTTTATACAATCTTTAAGGGTCGCTACCAAGCTTTGAATATTTAAAAAAAAATTAAAATTTGACATATTTTGTAATCTAATAATAAATTATTAATACAAATCCATAGTCATTGCCAAATTGAGTCACGCTATGATATTAGACTGTAAAGAATGTCCTTTGTTTCAAGTTTCAACATATTTACGCAGTCTATTGTTCAAACACAGTATTTCATGTCTACACTCTATTTCACCTCAACTTCGAAGCATTGTGAAAGGTAGAGAATCTAACATTCTGCCTTGAAAAATAGTTCTCCGTTATTTTTTAATCTTAAATAGCTAAAATGCGTAGGAATTTATAAAATAATGTTTATAAATTATAGAATTTAATTTTTTTATATTCGTAAAATGTCGTCGTACTAAATGGCCATATTCCTATCAATAGCAGAGCACAAAACTTAAAAAAAAGAGTTTTCGAAAAGCGTTCCTTTGACTGTTCACTGGGATCCAAAATTTTAGAAGACATTTCAGGATCTGAAACTGTATGCTGATTACCCATTATTGTTTCAGGTAAAGGTACTGACCATTTAACTAGCTGTTCCAAAACTTCAATCAGGAACAGGTGAGGAAATAGCTTCTGCTGTTAACGAAACATTGGAGTTGTGGGGATTACAAGCTAGTAAAATGTATGACATTTGATATAATCTTTGTTAATACCCGATTATCAGGAGATGCTTGTACTCTTCTGGATTAGAATGTGAACAAAGAAATGATTTGACTTGCCATCATCACATCCTTGAAATTATGCTTGAGGAAGTTGCTATTAACCCGGGAGAACTCGCTGCATGAGATTTTCTCTCACAGTCGTACTTTTTTAAGACTCTTATTTAAATCATTTTTCATTTTAATTAAAATTTCAAAATGTTTTTCAATTATTTTACCTATTTTGTGAATAAAAGTACTAAGCCAACCAAAAAAAGTTGATATTATATGAATGTAAACTAAAAGAAAAGCAATTGGGCATTCTCACTAGCGAGTTCTCCCGGGTTAAGTCTCTCTGAGTTTCAAGCGGTCCAGACATACTGTTATTCAAACGATTTAAAATTTCGAGAATGTCTATCAATTATGGCATATTTCAAACTCCCATAACTGACAATTTAATCAATGAAATATATAACACATCATGCGTCATAAATTACAAAATTTTCTCAAAATCATCTTAATGATTTTTCAACCAAGGGATGATTACAACGAACTGATAGATTTTCTTGGGAGAAGTACCCGAAAGAGTTGTTTATATTAGAGCCCCAGATGGATTGCATCGGGTTCCATGGATGGTGAAGGTCATATACTGGCTCAATATTTATTTATTTAGAGATCAGTTTAAACTCTCTAAGCAGGAAGAATCTGGAGTTCGTCAAGTTTGCTCGTTTGTGGTGAAAATCTACATTCTCAGCTGGTATCAGGCCCAATAATTTATTGCTCCTGAACGACTTGAAAAAAGACGAAAATGTTAGTGAAATCATTTCTTTGTGTGTACTTTGAAGAAGTTCCTAGGACATTTCTGTACTTCACAGAAAAGCTACTTGCTGTAATGGGTTTTTTTAAAGTAAAAGAAAAATTGTGCATGCTTTGAAAATAAAGAAAATTATAAACCCTTGAAACGTACACATGCTGATCCTGATGTCATTCTCCAAAATGACTTGCAATATTTTGTAACAAGCAGCACTCAGAGGTTTTTATTTAAATTATGGATTTACTTTCAGACGTTTTCGAAACAGATGTGACTAATTGGAATGAAAATGAATCTTCCAAGATATGTAAGGCACCTAGCGACTTAAAGTCAAAAGTTGTTAAAGATGTAGCCGAAAGTCCGGTAGCACTCATGGAGAAATGCAATAAACTTCATACAAAAGATAAAGAACAAAAACAGTATTTCAACGATGTGATGATGTCAATCCAATTCATTTCTTTTTTCATATTCTGTCCCAGAAGAGCACAAGTTTCTCTTGATAATCCGGTATTAACAAAGGTTATATCAAAATTCATACATTTCACTTGCTCGGTAATCCCTACAACTTCAATATTTCGTTAACAGCAGAAGCTATTGCCTCCCCTGTTCCTGATTGAAGTTTTGGAACAACAAGTAACTGGTCAATACATTTACCTAAAACGATAATGGGATATTTGTCAGTTTCAAATCCTGAAATGTCTTCTAAAATTTTGCAACCCCAGTGAACAGTCATAAGAAAGCTTGCCGAAAACTCATTTTTTAAGTTTTGGGCTCTGCTTGCTCGGCTTCTGATACGGATATGTCCATTTAGTACGACATTATACGAATATAAAAAAATCAAATTTTATAATTTATAAACATTATCTTATATATTTTTATGCCTTTTAGCTATTTAAGATTAAAAGATAATGGAGAAATATTTTTCAAAGCGGAAGTTTAGATTCTCTACCTTTCACAATACCGCCAATTTCATGTGAAATAGAGTGTAGACATGAAATACTCCTGTCTGTGTTTGGACAACAGACGGCGTAAATATGTTGAAACTTGAAACAAATGTCAGTCTTTACAGCCTAATATCATACCATGATTCAATTTGGCAATGACTATGGATTTGTATTAATAATATTTTATTAGATTACAAAAAATGTCAATTTTTAATTTCTTTTTAAATATTCAAACCTTGGTAGCGACCCTTAAAAATGTTTTAAAATTTTGAAATTTTTGTGGAAATCTTTATTTTACACATAGAACAAAATATGAGGGTGCCCGGTAGAAATTTTAAAAGTTATTTTTTTAAGGACCACCCTAATATATATATATTAGACCTGTCAAAGTCTTCACATCTGTAAATAACACTATTGATTATTCTCCAATTTATCCTACTCTTAATCATAATTTAAATTGTAAAACAACACGAAACAAACGTGGAAAGGGTTCATCATCAGTTGTAGTTTCCAGAAAATATATCACTAAACAAATTAATGATCTTCAAAGTAAATATTTAAAGCATTATAACTGGTTATTAATTCGAAAATACATATTTGCTATTAAAAAGAAACAGATTGTACAACATTTAAATGTATTTCTAAGTAAATCTTTCTCTAAACATTTCTCTGATATTTATTTTGATCTCATTATGACTAGGGTTAATCTTTTAAATATTAATTAAAAAAAAAAAAACATAAAATTCAAAACACGAATACTCAAATGATAATAACTTTTTAAAATCATATATTTAATAAAATTAATGTCAATTCTATAATTAATGATAAAAATGTTATTTTCCTATTAATAATCTTCATACATCAAAAACCTTTAAATATCCGAATACAATTGGTAGAAAGATTTTTAACTACAATACATTTTCAAAAAATACATCTGCTGCAAGTAATTTCCCGCGTAAATGCAATGACCCCAATCCAATCTAAAAAGATATATAAACAATGATCATGGACATATAATCACTGGAAATCTTAATATTGTTAATGATTTTAAATGGAAAAAACTAATGGGTTATGGTACTAAATATAGACTTCCATCTAAATTTACTGTTAAATCTATTATCAAACAGTTTACATATGATATACATATTTTTATATATAAAATTTCAATCTATTACAATAAACTTATTGAATATTTTAATCAATGGAAAATATTAGTAATTGAAAAATTAAATATTGCTTGAAAAGTAATATTTCTGATTTGGTTTCTATTAACACAAAGCATTTTTTCCAACAAATTACGAAATTACAAAAAAACTACGTTATTACATATGTAGACAAATCTCCTAATAATTATGCAATCACATGTAAATCTTATTATCACCAACTTCTTACAACTTGTATTTCTTTCTAATAAATCTTTTCAAAAAACTAATGAAAATGTAATTGTAAATAATCGTAAAATTCAAAGTTATTATAAACTATTAAATATTCTATCTACTAACTTTAATTATCCTTATTTAGTTCTTATTCCCAAATTTCATAAAACTCCAATTAAAGTTAGGACTCTAACTATTGGTTGCAATACATATAATAATAAAGCCAATAAACTTCCATTAAAAATTCTTAATCAATTATATATTTACTACAAACAATGATAATACACATTGTATAAAAAATAGCTATCAACTGGTCAATATTTTAAAAATTGAAAAAACTAATGGGTTATGGTACTAAATATAGACTTCCATCTAAATTTACTGTTAAATCTATTATCAAACAGTTTACATATGATATAGATATTTTTATATATAAAATTTCAATCTATTACAATAAACCTATTAAGTCAATATTTAAAAAAAATCTTCATTGTGTATATAATATAACGACATATGACTTCAAAGATCTTTTTAATAATATAGATTTATTAGATTTACATAATATTATAAATGAATTATTTAAAAAGTATTATAAAAAACTGGAATTACCATCTAATATAGCTATCGCTTATTTTAAATCTTTAACAAACTTCTTTATCTATAATAATTATATATTGCAAGATAACACATTGTATTTACAGCACGTCGGTATACCGCAAGATGGTTGTACATCCAGTTTATTATCAGACTTATACTTATATCACTATGAACGTACTTTTACTAATAATAATCTCCATTTATATTGTTATATTGATGACATAATTTTAATTGCCACTGATCAATCTAAAATTTCTCAATTTCCAGTTGATTATCCCACTAATTTGGAATTAACGGAAAACCTCTTACCTAACAATAAAAATAACTTCTTAGATCTTAAAATTATAATAAAAGACAACAAAACAATAACAGATTTATATGATAAACGTAAAGAATTTAAATTCAAATTTAATACATTTACAAATTTTAAATCTTGTCTTCATCATTCTGTATATCGAAATATAATACTTAATCATTTATATAGAATAAAATGTTTATGTTCTTCTCATCTATTTAACAATAATATTAAAAAGCTAATTTATGATGCATTAAAGCATGGTTTTCCAAAAAAAATCATATATTCATTAATATACAATTAGTACTTGTATGATCTTAAAAAAAAAAAAAATAAATAAAAAAAAATTAACACATGCGTAAACAAAATTACAAAAAAAAAAATTATAAAATAAAAAAATCTTTATATAAAAAATTAAAAATTGTAAAATAATAATAAACAATTACTATAGGATGGTTGGGTGGGTAGATGTTAGAGTACGGAGGAGGGTGGAGCTGTCTGGATAATACGCAATGGTTAATTTTAACAAAAATGATGGGGCTTTTGTATTATAACTACATTTCTAATACGTATTTTATATGGATTTTGATGTTGATTTGATGTTTTATATGTAATTGGTGACATTTCTCTCTCTCTCTCTTTTTTTAATTCAATAATTAAATTTTATTAAATTTAGCTTATTTAATCAAATTCAAAATTAACTTGTTTTTAAATTTTAGCCAACTCAGGACAATATCATATTAATTAATAATAGTATACCATCTTTATAGTGATTAATATGCATATAAGTTTATTTGATATAACTAATGTTATACTGTATGTATTAAAATTGAGTAATTAGTTTTTATTATTATCCCTCTATACTTTTTAATATTGTGTTATTTTCAACTTTGTATTACATGATTAATTATCTGTTTAATGTGTTTGACTGTCACAATAATATTTTTTAGCTTTTTTATGGCTAATATGAAGATAATCCACACACTATATTTGTGATATTTAGGCTATTGGGTATTTTAGAATGTGACACTCTTCTATAAACATCCATTTTTTCCCCTGTTCATTTTATTAATTTATTATTTTTTATATTTTATAGTAATTATTAAAGTTTTTTATATTTTTATTATATATAATTTATTTTATGTTATAGCATATAGCTATATTCTATATATTATCAATGTTATAAATTATTTAATTTCTCAGTGTAGATTAAATGGGTAAGGTAATAGAATATATTGAAAGCATTTTATTAACATTCAGTTTATTTAATTTTTTTGAATAATGATATATAGTATGGTATTATTTATATATTAGGATTTGTGTGGTAATGCAGTTGATATCTTTTAAATTCATTAGCTTTTATTAAGTTCTTCTTGTGACATTTGAATAATAATAATAGTTTTAAAATAACATAATAGATGGCAGCACCAAATATTTTAATGTTTCTATTGAGTAATAATTTTAATTTTTTACGCCAGGTGGTATTAAACTCTGAATATTGGCAATATTGTAAAATAGAAATTAATTAAACAATTTAAAAGTGTTTTTAGGTATTTTAAATAATGTAATTATTTTCTATTTATATTATATTAATTGAATTTATCACGGTATTTCAAAATGAATTAACTGACACCATAGGTTTTAATTTCTGTGTTAACTTAACTGTTTCATTCACCTTAATCTTATCATGCTTTTGGATACCATGTGCGGGAGGATATTTTGAAATCAACTGGGATTTTATTCGGTATGTTGTGTAATATTTCAATTTTTTATGCTATAAATTAAATATTTAAAGGGTTGTATTGTTTTTTCCATTTCATGCCATTTGATAATGTTCTGTTTTTATCTTGAAACTATTCTCTTGGTCATATTGGTTGCTGGAGTACAGGAGAAATTTTTTTTTCAGCTTTCAGCTTTTTTTCTCACAGAAAACAACCGATTTGCGTATATCATTGAATTCTGTACTCTTGAAAACGTAATTCAATATATATAAGTTTTTCAATTTTTTTCGGTATCCATATTCTTCTTTTTTTCTTCCATATTAATTCTTGTAATTAAGTATAAGGCACTTTATTTTATACATACAGTTCTATATATAGGTTTGTGGTATCCATTTTTATTGTCATTTCATTCACAATATTGCGGTTTTTGATGATGGTCGGTAATGTTTAATTAATGGTTATATATATATATATATATATCTGATCTGTGTCATACTGTAACTCTCGTATTTATGAACCGATTTGAATAAAATTTCGTGTGCATATAGTACATACCAATGTCTCGACCGAGTTCGTTGACCAGCTTCAACCGCCATCTTGTTTCAAAATGGCGGCCATTTAAAAAAATTTTAAAAATTTAAAATTTAAAATGAAGTACAAAAAAATTAGAAATTGAATTTTTTTTATGTGTTTGAGCTTCATACAAAGATTCCGGAGCCTTTTTTTTTGTCTTTATCTTAAAAAATGGCTGAGATATAACAGTTTGAATTTCTAATGTGGGTGACATTTTGAAAAATCTGATTTTTTGACTGCAACAGCACTCGTATTTATCAACCTATTTAGATGTGAGTGAGCCTGTGCACAGAAATTACTAAAGTCTCGACCAAGTTCATTGGTTAGCTTTGTTGCACCCATTATGTTGCTTTAAAATGGCGGGCACTTCAAGATATCACCAAATTTGGCGACCAAATATAAATCACTTTAGATAAAAACAGCTTTTACAACACGACTAATTTCGCGAAATTCTCATTCATATCCAGTATTGACAAAAATTAGTATTGAATCTTCTATAATCGGGTTCCACTAATTTGAGCTCCGTGTGTTTGAATAATATAAGCTGGCTTTTAAAAATTAAGGAATATGAAAGCTACCTCTTCCTCCCGGCACTGGCCGAAAGGACTTTTAGAAACACTCGGGATTTCCTATACCTAGTGTTATCTGCATATCTTTGAGGGTTTCTTATATAAAATAATAGAAACAGTTCGATGTTCTACAGCATTATAAGCAAAAATACCGATGGTGAAATTATAGCAACTTGAAATTCAATTCCACGCACTAAAAGCTATAGATTTTGGCATTTGCTAATTTGACAATTTTTTTCTGAGAGACATTCTTTTCAGAAATAAATATGAAAAATTCCATAAAAACATTCTGTCAAATCAGTCTTATTCAACTTACATTCTCTTAAAAATAACCAAGTACGAAGCTGATAATTTTTTGGGGCATCCAAGATGAGACAACAGAAATAATGCTTTTTAAACAAATTTCTAAAGTATAACATCAAATATTATCCATATTTTTTAATGCTAAAAACAAAATTGTAAGCCATTTTGATTCATTATTATTTGATCCATTAAAATTTTCTATTGGTGGCACGTCATGATCAAATAAAATATACTTTTGGAAAGATTTAGCACGTAGATGTGAAAAGGTTCGCCGTCCCTGGTTTACATATTATACACGAGGCCGCTTTGTACACGATAAAATACGATAATCTTTCATGAACCCCTTAAGGGGGTAGGATACCTTTGAACGTGTAGAAAAAGTAAAAAATATCACTATGTTCGAAGCTTCAAAACTTGTGTAATAAGTCAAAAATAAAAATCAAACATTTAAATATAAAGATCATATTTATGTTTATATTTAAAAATATATATATACTTGTAAATTCATAAATAAATATTGAAATGATAAGTTTAAAAATACATGATAATAAGAGAAAAAAATCTTGCGCGCATGATAAAATCTGAAAATATGCATATAAAGAGAAATTTTGGTGAAAATAAATACATGATAGTTTTACCTTTATACTAAAACCACAATATTTCAAAAAAGTCCTTCGGGCCAGTGCCGAGAGGAAGAGGTAGCTTTCATATTCCTTATTTTTAAAAAGCCAGCTTATATTATTCAAACACACGAAGCTCAATTTGGCGGAAACTGATTATAGGAGATTCAATACAAATTTTTATCAATACTAAATCATTATGAATGAGAATTTTGCGAAATTAGTCAGCTTTATCCAAGCTGCTTTTATTTAAAATAACTTATATTTGGCTGCCAAATTCGGCGATATCTTGAAGTTCTTGCCATTTTAAGACAACATGGTGGATGGGGCTAACGAGTGAACTTGGTCGAGACCTTAGTAATTCCTGTGTACATGCTCACTCACATCGCAGTCGGTTGATATATACAAGTGCTGTCGCAGGCAAAAAATCAGATTTTTCAAAATGTCACCCACATTAGAAATTCAAACTGCTATATCTGAGCGATTTTTTTAAAATAAAGAAAAAACAAAAAATTCTCCGGAATCCTTATATCAAGGTCAAATACTTAAGAAAGGAACCTTTTTCAATTTCTAATTTTTTTGCACACCACTTTAAATATATATTTTTTTAATTTAATGGCCGCCATTTTGAAACAAGATGGCGGATGAAGCTGGCCAACGAACTCGTTCGAGACATTTGTATGTACTATGTACACACGAAGTTACATCCAAACCGGTTCATAAATACGTGTGTTATCGCGTGACAAAAACCAGGTCGTTTCAAAATGTCAGCTACAATAGAAATTCAAAATGCTATGACTCAGCCATTTGTTTAGATATAGACGAAACCAAAACTGTTCCAGAATCTTTGTATTAAGGTCAAACACATGCAAAAACAATCTTTTTCATTTTCCAATTTTTTGGTACCTCATTTTAAATTTAAAATTAATTTTTTTTTAAATGGCCGCCATTTTGAAACAAGATGGCGGAGGAAGCTGGCGGGCAAACTCGGTCGAGCCATTGGTATGTACTATGCATGCACCAAAGTACATTCAAATCGGTTCATAAACACGCCTGTTATCGCGTGACAAATATCAGGTCGTTTCAAAATGTCAGCCACGCTAGACATTCAAAGTGCTATAACTCAGCCATTTTTAAAGATATAGACAAAACAAAAACTGCTCTGGAATCTGTGTATCAAGGTCAAACACATAAAAAAAAATTTCAATTTTCAATTTTTTGGTACCACATTTCAAATTTAAAAATTTTTAAAAACTTTAAATGGCCTCCATTTTGAAACAAGATGGCGGATGAAGCTGGCCAACGAACTCGGTCGAGACATTGGTATGTACTATGTATACCCCAAGTTACATCCAAATCGGTTCATAAATACGATAGTTACAGTGTGACAAAGATCAGATATATATATATATATACATCAACTTTTGAACGGAGGGTGGTTTCGGGGTCTGGGAGTCATGATCGATGAAAATATACCAAAATTTTTTGAAATCGCTTTCCTCCGAACGGCTGCAATAGGTAGCTTTTTGTAATGAAAGCTACCTAAAAATATTGACTAATTTAAAAAATTGACAGAAAATTAAAAATTTTCACTTTAAAAAATATATTTTCAAAGTAAAAAAACAGAAAATAAAATAAAATATTATCTATTTCTGGTTTCAAGTTGTAGATAATACTAAAATGAATAAGTTTTGAAAATTTCTTTTGATTGCCATGCATAGTTTTTTAGTAACAGTGCGCGCAGTATCAAAATTCATCATTTTGAATAAACACAGCGCAAAGTTTAATTATCCTATATAGTCTTAATAAAACTGCTATAATTAGTAAACTAATGAGAATTTTTAAATGCAGTTTTTTACATATTGTTCAGAAATGATTACGGAATCAAAATACATATTAAAAAAATTTCGGAAATTTTGTAGGTTTAAAGGTATCCTACCCCCTTAATGTGGTTTTCATTTCATATGCAATTTGCCTATGAATGTATTGGCCGGGAGGATTAAGGTGTTAAATAGATTTTTTTTTTAATTATTTCAAGTTTAACTTTTATTTTTTACACGTATGACCTTTATTCCTTTATTAATTAAAAGTATTATAAATTAAAACAAATCATAATCTAGAATTTCTTTAACCCCTTAGTTTTCCCATTATCTCATATTCTATTAAAACTTCTTGCCCAGAAGATTTGATTATAACAAAGCGTATATTGTTATTTATTTTTTCTTTTCTTTTTTGACAGAACGTATTACAATGTAGTTTTTTTTTCTAATATATTTTCTTTCTCTAGATTTGATTTTTTTGCTTTCGAGCCTTTTATTATGTAGTAAATCGCATTTCTGTTTTAAAACTAATGGAATTCTGAAGAACAAAAATGGTAGCTGTTTCAGTATTCAGGGTATGCAAAATCGCTTTATTTAATTATTTTAATCTCTATACCGTAAGAAATTTCTTTTCAAAATTTGTAAATCTCATTTAAAATTTGGAGTTGTATGTTTGAAAATAATGGTAAAGATATCTTCTGCTCTATAATTAAATTAAAATACAACATGTTTAAAACTTTCATTATTATATTTTTAATAATTTTGTTCCTCAGTTGGCAATGTTCACATGAATCAGCTGCAGGGAAATATACAGTTTCTGTACCAAGATTTCTGAAGAAAAAAAAAATCAAGAGTATAACATTTATTTTTATATAACTTTGAAGCTATTGATATATATTTGACATCGCCATCTTTTTCTAAATTGTGCAGAAATCTGTATCATTAAGGAAAATATGCGGGAACTACTTTGACGTACTATTGATATTGCCAACGTATGACCAATAATGTTCGCTGCTATTGCATTTTTTTAAAACTTCAAACAATTTTAATTTTTACACCGTTAAATAGGAAAAAAAATAATTATCTTTCAAATGCAATTTATTTGTAAACTGCATCGCAATTTACCGAATAGTTGTGGGTTTAAAAATAATTTTCAAGCATGAAATTTTTAAATCAATCTCTAGCGCATGCAGCTCGATTACGAAAGATTAATAAATATGCTCTTAAAACAATGTAAATAGTTCAACATTTCTTTTCCGCTAATATTTCGTAACGAAATTAAAACTTCGTCAATATATAAATAAAATATTATAAATAAAACGCAGATTTAACAGACATTTAATCGAACTATTGAAATAATCAGAATAAAAAAGGCTGCTGTAAGTCGCAAAATCTTTTTCTGTTTATTCGACAATTAACTCCTGACAGACGAAAGTATCGCTTTTAATACATTTTAAAACTTTATTTGAATATCCAATAGAGTTTTTTTCATATGAAAATGCTTTTGGGTGTTGTTAGGGGGAAATCTAAAAAAGTATATTAACCCTTTATGTACTATCGGTACTTATAAGTACCATTAAAACAACTTGTTATAAAATTCATTTAACACATCTATTAGTAGTAATACAGTTTAGAATGTGTTACAGGTACATTACTTTATCTTGTTCCGAAAGTATTACTGGTTACACAAAACAAAAATATTGTTAAAAAGGATGATTTCTTTTGCCTTTGCATCTTTTTGGCTTTCTTGGCGTTGGGGGAGGGAGAGGAATTTTTTCAATTCGGAAACATTTCTATATTTCTATTGTAAGAACATTATATTTGTACATTTCCTAACTCTACAAAATACTAAGAAAAATATTTACAATAAAAGATTTGAGTGGGGTTATAAATATCGCACAAAATCCCTATAAATTCAAATTTAATTAATCCTTCTAAATCCTTCAATTCTTCTAAAATCCTTCTAAATTTATTAAATGATTATGTAAGTCTTCTAATGTAATTTCAAAAATTCACGAAAAATGCTTCAGAAGAACAAATTTTCATGAATTCATAATTCTAGTACATAAAGGGTTAAATGTAAACAAATCTGTCAGAGTTTTCACTAAAAATACTTATATTGTTTACACCTATATTGTGTAACTCGGAAGCCCTGGCTAGATCTCTTAGTATTTATTAAAACTGCATTAACGGGTCTCAGGATTCTTAAAATTGAAAAAAAAAAAAACTCTTTCAACATTTAATCTCTCTATTCTAAAAAAAAGTAACTTACGCTGTCACCGCCGCCGCCGCCGCCGCCGCCGGTTTTGAATTTTTTGTGACCGGAGGTCTTTCTCCGTTAATATTAAGAAAAATACTTCCGTACAAAAATATGAAAATCGGCGGTATTATAGAGAAATGTTTGATAAACACGCTGATGCAGACAGTTTTCAAATCGAATAATTATTTTAAGAGATATTTAATGCTAAATTTGGACAAAATCGTTCCATTAAAAAAGTTTTATAGCAGCAAAAACTATACATTTGAATTAATTCATTTTTAGATCATTTTATACGTTAGAATTTCTCGGTGTGCAGACTGCATTCACTTTTTTAATTTGATTCATTTTTTGAGGTTTTATTTCTATTTTAAATTCAAATTTTCAGCATTTCGAGAGATATTTTTTACTTATTTTAGGAAATGGTATTAATTTAAACTGTTGCCAACTGTATAAACAACGCAAATAATAATGTTTGCTTCAAATTAAAAATTTATTTACACGTGACTATTATTAACAGAAAAAAAAACTTTCAAATTAGAATTAAATAATTACATGTGAAAAGGAGAAACTTATTGAAAATTACTTCATAAAAACTATATTTACACGTGAATTTTATAAGGATATTGTAAAATAATAAATTCATTAACATGCGTTAGAAGTCTTAAATAGGAGAAATTACGTCACATTTACGTCACATTACACTTATTACGTAAAATGAACAAAAAGTAATATTGCAAAACAGTTTAAATTTAAAAATTGCGCGAGACATTAATTTGATATTTTGAGATTATATTAATAAGATTAATATTAATTTTATTGAACGCGTTTAGACTGCTTTCGAGCGATTATTTAGTAATGTAATAAAAATAAAAAAGACTACAAGGGGGAGTTACATTACATACATTATGCGCAGGATTACAAAATAAATTTTGCAACAGAATGAAATTTTTCGTGTCTAATTATACTTCAAATTGTAATAATTACCGTGAACCTAAATACATTTGTATTTAAAACATTTTTATATTTTTAATACAAAGTTGTTTTTAGCTAATACAAAAATTTGAAAATTTCAACAGTATAATTACCCCAAAAAATGTTTTTTTTTTTTTTTTTTTTTTTTCGGACAATAAAAAGGGAATTTTAGGTTCAGTTTATGCGGACTAACAGAAAACATACGTTTTGAAAATTTCATAAAAAAAAACTTTCTGAAGTTTTTGAGATATCCTGCACGTTATGCCCCAAAACGTCACTTGGCGAAAAATGACTCCAAAGTTTCGGAAACACCGCTTCCTCTATTGAGCGGGTATAATTCCAACAGCCATAACTTCTGTTTTAATGGGAATTTCAAGGAAACAAGTATAGCAAAATGTCAGAAAAGATAGGTGTTTAACATCTAAAAAAATTTAAATTTCGAAAATTTTGAAGCTTTAAGAGTCTTGAGACATTATCATTCATTACTTAGATTCCATGTTCCTAACAATGATGTTGAATGGAAATGATATTCAGCTAATCTTTATTACATAAGTTGTTTGTGATACATTAAGTTTCAGACTAAAATAAACGATCCTCTTGAATTAAGTATTGCATAGTTAATATTACATCTTATTCTATTTATTTTTACTATTTTACAATGCTTAGCAAGTTTTTATATTCATCGTGGAACAGATTCAATTTTTGTTCCGGATTTTTCTTTTTTTACGGTTATTTCAAGAAAAATAAATTTTTGTACAAGAATCAGGCTTGAAACTTATTATTATATGAAAAGTTGCTTATTATTCAACTGCTGCTGCCTGTTGAGTTTTTTTTTTTTTTTAAGTTTTTCATTTTCTTTCCATGGATATTTATCGACATGATTGAGCTTATTGTGACATTAATTATTTATCACATATTATAGATATTTTTTATTGATATAGCAACCTAGCGATTTAACAGCTGATGGGGGTGAAGAGGATTTGTTAGTTCAGGTATTTTCTCAATTTTTATTGCTAAAAACATTACATTCAGAGTTATAAAACCTTTCTCATTTTCCATGATTAACTCATATGACAAGTACTAGAAACAGTTGCTAAGATTAATAGAATTTGAGTACGTTAGAAATCATATATCATTAGTACCGAGAAGAAAATACGAGAGAAACTCCAAAATATGTCTAGAAAAGTTTAGGACTTTTCAGGATAAAGCAGAAAATAGAGGTGACATCAATGAAAATACAGACGACGTGCTAGGCACAATGATGTCAAAGATAACAAAGATCTATAAAAGTTGTATTGATAGATATTACAGAAATGCTTTTCATCTCTAATAATAATTAATTACAATTGGATAGATAGTATTATTCTATGTAATTTTAAAAAATGTATTCTGATATATTGTGATAAAAATTATTCTCTCTAGCATATATGAGGCATTTTTAAGTTTTTCATAATTTAAGTTTTTCATTTTCTTTCCATGGATATTTATCGACATGATTGAGCTTATTGTGACATTAATTATTTATCACATATTCTATCTATTTTTTATAGATATAGCAATATAGCGATTTAACAGCTGATGGGGGTGGAGAGGATTTGTCAGTTCAGGTATTTTCTCAATTTTTATTGCTAAAGACATTACATTCAGAGTCATAAAACCTTTCTCATTTTCCATGATTAACTCATATGACAAGTACTGGAAACAGATGCTCAAATTAATAGAATTTGAGTACGTTAGAAATCATATATCATTAGTACCTAGAAGAAAATACGAGAGAAACTCCAAAAAATGCCTAGAAAAGTTTAGGACTTTTCAGGATAAAGCAGAAAATAGAGGTGACATCAATGAAAATACAGACGACGTGCTAGACACAATGATGTCAAAGATAACAAAGATCTATAAAAGTTGTAATTGATAGATATTACAGAAATGCTTTTCATCTCTAACAATAATTAATTACAATTGGATAGATAGTATTATTCTATGTAATTTAAAAAAATGTATTCTGATATATTGTGATAAAAATTATTCTCTCTAGCATATATGAGGCATTTTTAAGTTTTTCATAATTTAAGTTTTTCATTTTCTTTCCATGGATATTTATCGACATGATTGAGCTTATTGTGACATTAATTATTTATCACATATTCTATCTATTTTTTATAGATATAGCAATATAGCGATTTAACAGCTGATGGGGGTGGAGAGGATTTGTCAGTTCAGGTATTTTCTCAATTTTTATTGCTAAAGACATTACATTCAGAGTCATAAAACCTTTCTCATTTTCCATGATTAACTCATATGACAAGTACTGGAAACAGATGCTCAAATTAATACAATTTGAGTACGTTAGAAATCATATATCATTAGTACCTAGAAGAAAATACGAGAGAAACTCCAAAAAATGTCTAGAAAAGTTTAGGACTTTTCAGGATAAAGCAGAAAATAGAGGTGACATCAATGAAAATACAGACGACGTGCTAGACACAATGATGTCAAAGATAACAAAGATCTATAAAAGTTGTAATTGATAGATATTACAGAAATGCTTTTCATCTCTAACAATAATTAATTACAATTGGATAGATAGTATTATTCTATGTAATTTAAAAAAATGTATTCTGATATATTGTGATAAAAATTATTCTCTGTAGCATATATGAGGCATTCTCACATAATTTTGACTTTTAAGTCCTTGAATAATAATTTTTATTTTAGTACATATTTAGTACATATTCTTGTTTATTTTTTTATTTCTTATACTGAAAAACATACCATTGAATGACTGCATAACAATATTACTGAGATAAATAAGTTTTGGATGATGTTGTGGGTCCAAATATATCACGAAATTTCTTAGCGTCCCGTATCCCTGATGCCGATTTTTAAGTTTGGAGCAGTCTGTGTTGTTTCAATAAAAGTAATTCAATGTATTTTTTCTTCCGGAACTGGAACTATTGTTTTATATAAATATGTAGCAAAAAATTAACCTGTACGCATTTTTGCGGTTGTTATTATTTTTTTTTAAACTCTGTCCCTGGATTTTAGATTCCTTGCCGTCCCTCTCGCTAAAATTATACAGAAAATCACTTCAGATGCAGCCATAGAATTTTTTTCAGTTTTTTTCTTAGGTAGATGTATGCTAGAGAAAGAATGGCTAAAATTCTTTAACAGGAAATTTACTGCAGAATTTAAATCAGCATTTAATTGTCAATTTCAAGCATCGTGGCTTTATTGGCATTCTTACCCTCCCCAAGGTTTATTTCTGGACTTTTCGAGGTATTTTTTTTTTTTTTGGTTTAATCCAATGTTAATAATTGTTTCTGAAAATCAATGAACATTGTAGCTATCACTTAGTCTTAACATGATTTGCCTAAAAATAAGTAATAATTTTCCTTACCGTCCTTTTTTCCCTTACCGGCCCTTATTTTACATCCATTTAAGACAATGTTATACCAAAATTTTGTATTATTATTTCTTATTTGAATGTCCTGTGGGTACTATGCAAATGCATTATAAGTAAAAATTTAGAAGAAAATAAAAAGTTAGAGAGGTAAAACGTCCGGAAAATTAAACTCACATATTTAACTTAAACCACAGTTAACAACAAAAAAAAAAAAAAAAATCGTCGCTGCTGACCATTTTTTCTTTATTTTGTATCAGTAAGACATTCGCTTATAAGTTTAAAATGCTATTTTATTAAGTTTAATTTCACCGGATTTTTATTCCTGAAAATTTTGTGAGAATGCCTCATATATATATATATATATATATATATATGTGTGTGTGTGTGTGTGTGTGTGTGTGTGTATGTGTCTTTCATATCTAATATAAACACTAAAAATATGCGACAGTTTATAAAAATGATAAGTAAAAAAAAAAAAAAAAAAAAAAAAATACAATTGCATATACACCGTGAATATTATAAAGCTTTTTTGAACATATTTGCATGCATATTTCATTGTTTCATAGTGTTACTGTCGGGGATGTGGGGCCAATAAACCGTCAGAAGTCTCTGATTTTTCATAATGAATAAAATGTGCGTCCAAAAAGATGGAAACAAATTTAAATTTTTTACCTGTTGGTCGTAAGTAGCGAACATAAATTGCGAAAATGTTCAGAGGTAGTCAGGAAATAAGATTATAATAATGATGTAGTTATCTCATTAGTTTAAAAAAGTTAAATTTTTTAAAACTTTATACTGTTCCCCTATAAAAAAATTAGTCAATTAAAAATTTATATTTTCGATACAACAAGAACACCAGATAAAACTGAATATCTGCCCCTTTAAAATTTGAGGAGTTATGTTTAATTAAAAATTTAACATTGTAAATGGGTACCACATATCAAATTATAAATGCAAATAGAATGAAACCCCCAGTAACTGACACTTTAAGGATTCGTTCTTGTTCAAATCCTTATTTTAAATCTATTTTATACACTGGTAATCAAAATTAAAGGATAATGAGAAAAATTATGCTCACTAAGTTAATGTTGCAACCATTAACCTATGCTGCAATTATTTATCTCAATTAAATACTATTGAATACAAAATTGCACTTCCGCGCATGCGTTAGCGTCGGAAAGATGCAAATTAGGTGATTTGCAATGTGGTGCGGAATGGACGCATGTTGGGCGGTGTCTGAGAGTGATCAGTATTTCTTAGTAGTGGCTCAAAGGCATAATTTAAGAGAAGATCAAAAGTGGCGAATAAGTGGTAGAATCGAAGGAGGTCAAACACAAATGGAGGTCGTCCAGTATGTGGATATCCCTCAAAGTGTCATGTCAAGAGCTTCGAACTGCTTTTTAAACACTAGATCTGTTAACAGACAGCCTTGGTCAAGGGAGACGAATAGCAGAAACTGCATCCAAAGAACGTTTTCTGTCATTGTCGGTTCGAAATAACCGCGAAGCGAGTACAAGAGATTTAGTTTCAGACTTTCAGGTTGCCGCAGGAACTCGAATTAGCCGGTCTACTGTTGCAAGAATGGTTAACGAGCGTGGACTGTATGCGATAAAAACAACAGTTTGTGTCCCACTCACTGCAGCTTCCATAGGGGCCCGTTTAAACTGTTGCCGTCGTCATGTTCAATGAAGCCAAAAAGACTGGACACGAATGGGATAATTCACGGACAAGGGAAGGCAAGTTGCGTGTTCCTTCCTCTCTCCATATCAAAACATGTCTAGAATCATTGTTCAGACTATATCTGGACTCGTCAATAAACAATACTTGAGCCCAGTCTTCTTGGCTCCATTCAACATGACAAGGGCAAAGTTTAAATGAGCACCTTTGGAAGCTGGTGTGAGTGGGATACAAACTATTGGTTTTCTCGCATACAGTCTACCATTCTTAAGCCTTCGTGCTGCAGTAGAACGGTTATTTCGAGTTCCTGTAGCAGCCTGAATGTCTCGAACCAAATCTCTTGTAGTCGATTCGCGGTTTCTTCGCGCCACAATGACCGAAAACGGTCTTCGGATGCAGCTTTTGCTCTTATCCCGTGACTAGGCTGTCTATCAACGAATCGCCAGAGCTTAAAAAGCGGCTCTAAGCTATTGATTTGAAAATTTGAGGGATGTTCAAATCTTGGGCGACCTCCCTTTGTATTTGACCTTCCTCGATTCTACCAATTATTCAACACTTCTGACATTAACTTAAATGATGCCTTTGAGCCATAACTAATGAATACTGATCACAATCAGACACTACATTCACTGTAAACAAAAATATAGACCAGAATTCTAACATACGTCCATTGCGCACCACATTGTCAATCATCTAATTTGCATATTTCTGACGCTAACGTATGCGCGGAAGTGCAATTTTGAGGTCAATAGTATTTAATTAACATAAATAATCGCAGCTTTTTGCATTGGTTACAACATTAACTTAGTGGGAACATATCTTTTCTCACTATCCTTTAATTTTGATGACAAGTGTATTTAGCTTTGTTTTTGAAAGTACAGTAGAGATACATTAAAAAAAATTATTGTTGACAAAATTTTGAAAAATTATACTTTTTACTAAAAATTATTTTTTACATAAATATTGTCAATAACTCTACTGACACCATCCTTTTTTTGAGAAATCAATAACAGAAAATAAGTTATGACGGTTAAGACAAATATGTTACCACTAGATAGCGTTTAGAATTTTAGAAGAAAATGCTTATTTGAGTTGGATTTTTTGCTGAAGTATCAGTTACTGATTAGGTGTCAACAACTGGGGGTTTCACCCTATGGGAAATTTTGCTAGAAAGAGAAAATACGGATTATAATATTCTATGAATTTAAATCTTAACCCTTAAATGCGCGATTTTTTATTTTGTTTCGAAAAAATTATATATGATTCTCTGAAAGGTTTATTACACAGTAAAAATAATGAAAAAAAAATCAGAGATACATTTTTCATATAATACGTCAATCTTTTCTTCTGTTGCACATCTGAAATACAAGTAAAAACTACTGTCGTGTGGCTATTTTACGCTAAAATATAGCAAATTAGTAGCTATTTTAATAAGTATGTCTCCAAATACCTTATTTTATATAATTATTTATTTTATAAAAATTAACTTTTAACCCTTTAATTCCCATGATGGAATACGTTCTAGAAATTACGTAGTTCAGAGAATCTCACTTAACACCAGAAAGTTTCAATGGTTAATTTCGCTTTATTTAAATACGGAATATCTGTTATTAATTAAAGAAAATATTGCTATTTTAATTTTCTGGTGTGAATTAGGTATATGCGAATAAAAAAGATCTATTAAATTCAAAGTACTGTTGTTTGCATATATGCAAAGATGCGCACTAAAGGGTCAAGAAAAAGAAAATTGATACTTCTAATAATATAAATATAGAAAATACTCCAAATTTACAGAAACATTATAAAAGGAACTCAGTTTATTAGTGGAGTTGAAATAAAACCTCGTGAGAATGTTTTGCGATTGCATTTTGTACATTATGTCTAGGATTTAAAACTATATTTATATTTTTACATTATTTCTGCCTGTGTAAAACCATGTTTGGATGTATTTGTGATGTAATTTTTCACACTTGATAACAAACGTTTGATCTACAGAATGCCAGAGTTAATTTGTATATAATCCCTATTTCCACAGATGAAATGGCATTTTTAATAGTGGTATAACTCAATGAAAAAATTAAATTGTGAAAGAAAAAAAACAAAAATGTCATCTTTTAGATATAATTCAATTATTTCTAAAGATACAGATGAAAATTTTTTAACATTTTCCAACATGGTTGAAATGTGTTTATGAATTTGGCTTGTCCAGCCGTCTGTCTGTTTGTGCTGTCACTTTAGTAAATATACTCGGATTGTCAGGTACTTGATGTATGTTATTGAAGTTTACTATTATATGGAATGTAAGGCCGTAAAAATGAATTGTGTAGCATCTATAGTTTCTTTACAGGATACGCAAAATGATTCCGTTACAATATGGTATATGAGGAAAAATTGTTTGCACTGCAATTTAATAATGTTACTCCATTTCAAATACAGGGTGATCTTTTTTAAAGTGACAGTGTTTGGAGCGCTCTGCAGCGCGATCTAATAGCCGAAATGGCACCAAACTTGGTATTTTGACTAATCAAGACATGGGAAAAAGGATTCCTTGAAAAAAATTTTAGCTCCAAAAATCGCCGCTAGGGCATTTTGTGGCGCTTCCGTAGCTTACAATAACGAGAAATAGCATAAAACACGGGTATCAAAGAAAAATGCAAATGTTGTGCGATGACAGCGCCAGTAATATGGGCTATAAAAGCAAGTGGTAGACAGCTCCGACAAATAATCTCAGCTGAAGTAAACGAGTTCCAGTGGACATGCCTCTCACGTTACCGGAACGTGCGTTACTGGTGAAGTTGTATTATATGAATCAATGTAATGCATCCGCAACACTTCGAGAATTTCGAACCAGAAAAAAATTACGAAAGGAGCCTTTATCGCTGAATGGTCTTAAGAAAATGACTAAGAAGTTCGAGGAAACGGGGTCACTGACCATTCGCGCTGGGAGAGGACGCAAGCAAGTATCAGAAGATGTAATAACTGATGTGGCAACTGTAATAGTCGAAGGATCGCAGGGAACCATTGCTGGTATTTGCAGCGTCCGAAGTGTAGCTCGACAATTGGCCATGAATTATTCCACGGTATGGAGAGTTTTGCGGCACGTTATTGGATTTTACCCTTGCAAAATCAGCCGCTTGCACTAATTGAAACCAAGTGATTATGATAAGCGAGTGATATTCGCTCTATCGTTTCTTACCAGGGTAGAAATTAATGATGCTTTCCCATAGCACATTCTGTGAGGAGCTGATTGCCATTTTTATCTCAATGGGTCCGTAAACACACAAAATAGCCGAATTTGGGCTTCTGAGCAGCCCCGCACCGTGCATGAAATCCCATTAAATTCCCCAAAAGTCACTGTTTTGTGTAGTTTCACAGCCGAATTCGTAATTGGGCCATTCTTTTTTGAGACCATCACTCCGACAGGACCCGACACGTGCACCATACATGCAGAAAGGTACCACGAAATGCTGCAAACGTTTGTTATTCCACAACTTCAGCAAAGAAACCGTCTCCAACAGACAATCTTTATGCAGGATGGTGGTCCGCCACACATTAGTAATAAGGTAAAGCAGCTGTGGCGCGAAAACTTCACTGATAATAGAGTCATAAGTCGGAGTTTTCCAGTTGCATGGCCGCCTCGTTCCCCTGACCTCACGCCATGCGATTTTTGGCTGTGGGGTTATTTGAAATCTCAAGTTTATGTTGGTGGAGTATCAAATTTGTCTATTCTAAAGGACAACATAACAAAGACAGTGCGGAATATTCCTAGTGATATGTTACGTACGGCTGTGGAGAACGTTGTGCACAGAATGCACGGTGTTATTTCTGAGAACGGTGCTCACATTGAAGGTGGTCTAATTCCTCACCGGGGAAGTTAATGTAGTAAAAAAACATTAATAATTTAAGTGTACGATTGTATGTGTTAGCATTTTTCTTTTCTCACATTTTATACAATGCAAACCGCCACAAAATGCCCTAGCGGCGATTTTTGGAACAAAATTTTTTTCACCGAATCCTTTTTCCATGTTTTGATTAGCCTAAATACCAAGTCTGGTGCCATTTCGGCTATTAGATCGCGCTACAGGGCGCTCCAAACACTGTCACTTTAAAAAATATCACCCTGTACATTGAAATTTGCGTCCCTCTGTTATATACACTACATGGAGCTTACTAACTATGGAATATGTTGTCCATAGCATTTATCGCTCATTTACAAGGACACGGAAACGAACTCATTTACAGTATTGTTATATGAGCAATAATTGCTGGAACTGCGTTTTCAATTTGGAAAGTGCTTTTGAATTTAACTACTTTTTTGCATATTAATGTGTTTTTATAAATTCTATAGATCATATACAGTCAAACCTCGTTAACACAAACACGGTTAACGCGAATTACTTTTAGAACGAATTGTTTCCGATTGTCCCGTCCAGTTGTATGTAATGCATTTAAGTTCGAATAGCACGAACTACTTTTAACACGAACAAAAAATTCCCCTTGAGTGTTCGCGTTAACGAGGTTCGGCTGTACAGGTTTTCTTAGAGTACATTTCCTTTTATTGACGGAAATTGGTGTAGGAAAATTTTCAACTGTGTTATTCGTTTCCTAACTGAACTAAATTTTTGCATACTTTGCAGTATATTTGTAGAAGATCAGGGCTTGTAATTACGCATTAAATGACACTGAACACCATTTTATAAACTGGAGCCTGACACAGATAACTTTTAAAGTAGATTATATTAGCAAATTAAATTATATACACATTATATACAAAGGAAAGTATTGTCGTCTTATTACATCACAATTTTGCAAAACGATCACCAAACATTCTCACAGCACACACATCATCGTTCTACTTTTTTTACTGCCAAAACAACAACATTCTTCTCTTTTTGCCGTCCGTCGTTCAACTCGACTCGGTTCAGTTTGTCTTTTTCCCCCGCTCGCAAAGAGCGTCTCCGTCTCGTACATGCAGCAGTGACGTCGGATCAAGCGGTGACCTCTCATTGGTGCGAACAAGAATGGCGCTTTACGCGGCAGGCTTGTAGAAAGTTGATGGCGCTGCAAACGGTATACACTTACTACACCAGGAGGCACGCAGGTGGTGCTCTGGAAGCTATTAAAGACGCTTTTGTAGCCAAATACAGGCCCACATATATAGGGGCCATCATCATTATCTCTAGATCATATACAGCACTCAACAAAAGAAATAATGTGATAACTAACGTTTCATTTAAAATTATTTCAGTTCTCATACAATGGACTTTACCCACGAATGGCAACAGCCACGCCTCTGCGGGGAAAAACCCACCGAAAAAGGGTGTTTATTGGATGAAAGGAGAATAGTGTTAAAATGATCTTCACGCCTATTGGTGTTTTTCTTCTGTTTACCCGCGGCTGACGTCACATGGGTAAAGTCCATTCATACCTTGTATTGTTTAGTTGCACGCTCAGACAACTGGGTTACTAGCTGTAATTAATATTGCGATATCTTTTTCAAATTTTCAATAAACGGGAGTCTTAGTAAATATACTTATCCAGACAGGGCTTGTTGTACTGAAGCCATTAGGTAGGTCTCCATACCTGATCAGAACTTGAACTAGAACTTGTTTATTTAGATTTCACCTTACTAAAAGGTGAAGTTTTGTTACAGCATTCTGAATGTGTTTGTAAGTCTTTCAGAATCCACGATTGACGCATGAATTGTAATTATTGTTTGCAATGCTCTACTTGCAGAAAAAGGGATAATATTATAATTAATCGATTTTATCTAGGGGTCCTAATAAAAATTTTAAAAGTTTAACTTTTTGAAAGTTATAGACAGAATAATTTCCTCAACATAATCTTATTTCTTACCGTATTTTTAACGCTTTTGTATTTTATCTTGCCTACTTATCTCTAACAGTTAAAAAATTATAGAGCTTTTCTGTTTTGGGATACCCAGTATAAACAGCTCTATTAATTATAATTTTCTTTATGAATTTTACTTTATAAAAAACATTACTATATTTTTATCATATAGACCCGGTGTGTCATAAATTCGTTAAAACTTTAAAAATTTATTAAAAAGGAACAAATGATCCTAAAAATTGCGGTTTGCAAGAATGGGATTTGAGGGAGATCGAGTTTCTTTTAATAACAACAACAACAAAAAAAATTGTACTTTGAAAAATTAATGACAGATGGTGCTGGCATGCATAATAGGAAGCAAATTTATGAGGAGTATACTATCGTCAGGGGAGGACTGGCATAGTTTGGCCCACCCCGCTAGAATTATGCATTGGCCCACCAATCGACAACCCCATTGTTAAAATATTTGAATACTGATTATCAATACGACCCTTTGCTCTAACTCTATGAAGATGACTTAACTCCAATTCAAGACATATTAGCATCTTGTAATAGTTTATTTTCAATTAGTAGTAATTTCATCGAGAAAATAAATCTTGTGAGGGCGGGGGGGAGGATAAGTTGCTTAATTTTTAATTATTTTTTAAACGTGTAAACTTTAAACAATTAAAACTTATACACGTAATAAATAAAAAAATTTAAATTTCTTATAGGAATTCTGTTCAGATATTTTTATTCTTTGTATTAAAAAAATTGTTTGATCCAATGGCGAGTCAATTGTGCTGTCAACAACGATATCGTTATAATACATGTTGGCTGGCTACTTGTGAAGGGGCTCCCAACGGTGATGCCCTATGCAAATTGAGAGCATCTAGAAACACACACCCCTTACCCGGAATTTGGACCCAGGTCCCTTTGCGTGAAGGCAACATGTTAACCACTATGCCGTCGAAAAAAATTTAGACTTGTCTGTACAAATGCATTGTAAATTTTATACTGGAAAGAGTTTGTACTATTAAAATTGACACACATACATTGATTAATTTGTTATTTAAAATATCATTATATTTATTTGTACTTTTTATTTTGTTATTTGAAATTATCAACATATATACACTTTGTACATTGATTATAGTTTGTTTAAAATACCAAAGTAGCGCGTGAAAATTTAATAGTTTGTTTTATACCCTCACTACTGACTAATTAGAATGTCAGATACTTGGACAGTTCTTTAGAACTTGAGGCATTTCCAGCTATTATCTTATCATAATCGTAATCAAAAGACCATTCAACACTGATTAGGATAAAATTTTCTAACAGTTCTTGTCCTAGAGATGAACGTAAGCAGTTCTTTATAATTTTAAGTTTTGATAACACTCGTTCATAAGACACTTGAGTGCATGATAAAGTCAATATGTACTTATAAGTTACGTACAAGGTTGGTTAAATACGATCGTAGGCAAGTCGCATAGTAATTCTAATGTCAAGCTAGGCATTTCTTACATTTCTTATTATCTTTACAGCGATTCTGATCATCTTTCATGAGTTCTTCTGAATCGTTCGTTTCTCTGCTGTAAGCGGCTGGGAGCTATCTACGTTAAATTTTTTGCTGCAATAGCGACTGATTATAATCAGATTAGTGCCGAGAAAATTGCAGCAACTCTTTTCTGACATAGTCTTTCTTGACTTTTTTCGAGTCTGACAGATTACTAAGAGATTCTTCAGCAAGTTCATTTAACAATTTAACCCCACTGAAGCGGCGAGGATCGAACCAAAAAATGTCTTTCATGAACTAGTAATTTACACGTGTATTCAACTGTTGAATAGCTGTGTCTAAGATGACATTATAAAAGTTTACCTTAAATACTTTTGACGATGATCCGATAATACTTCTTGCCTCATCGTGAGAATACGCACCACATCAACGTTTCGCTATAGCTATTCTCTTTTCCGGTAGGAAACTCTCAGTTTCAATGGTGTACTCATTTTCTATTAGTTGCTTCTGAAGATCTTTCGTAAATTCAGAAGCATTTTTCTGAACCATATCAAAATTATTTCTTTTGTGTATCAGATTGGATTTCAGGGTTTGGATTCTGTTAGCAGCAGTTAAGCAGTCGGGGCCACTTATCTGCAGATACTTCTATGTAGGCATAGGTACATTGAATAAATTGCTGAAAATGGTTGCTATTAATATATACCGAAAATTGCACCAATTATCAATCAGTGATCTTTCCGAAAAGATAGATGTGACGGAAAATAGTCCATTTCGGTGATACCTTGTAGGCACTTAAGCAATGTTAAAAACTTAGTCGATCTTTAAAAATATTTGAAGACTCGTCAAACATGCTATTAAGTACTTGATCTTTATTCCACCCCCCGTTAGCGTTTACTTTTTGTAATCGGCGAAGATGTTTATTTCCACCTACAGACTCATTATTCATTGAAGTTCACACTTTCATTCGCTTATATGACTCTGAGCTAAACACGGTTGTAGCTTGCAATAAGTCCAAGATGTCCGTTGTCAGTTTGCAACATTCTGTTGCATCTGTCAGGACTAAGTTCAGCACGTGTGCACATCAATGCTCACTCTGTATATTTTTATTTTCCTTTTTCAGTTTTGACTGCAGACCTTTATATCTCTTACTCATATTTGCTGGACCATCAAAAGAAGTTCCAACTATTTGTGAATAACGGAGTTTAAAGTTTTAAGTTCTTCTTTTATAAGGAGATAAAGGGCTTCCTTTGTTGTTTTGAGGCATCAACCAATTTTAAAAACTAAGCTTCACTTTACCATGCTGCACATAACGAACACAAAGTGCCAACTGCTTCATTACCGATATATGTTGTGTGAAATCTACTTCGATACTGAATTAACTTCACTGTTTTATTGTATCGGCAATGTTTATTTGGATCTCAATGGATAGATGAGTAATTAAAGTATTTATAAATGATTTGGACAGGAATGTAATAAACGAACCTCTTCCATGCCGTTTAGGTTTTTCATTTTGTTCTTCTTTGTGCTCTGTACTAACCTTCTTCATACTTTCTGAAGATCTTCTTTCTTGGATCCACTTGATAGCTTGTGCTACATAACCGTGCACAATTTGATCATATTTACATAGCCGCATTACCAGTTCTAAAAAATTGTCATGTTTAACGTCTCTATTATTCATGTTTGCCATTTTTAACGTCTCTATTATTCATGTTTGTCATTTTTAACGTCTCTATTATTCATGTTTGCCATTTTTAACGTCTCTATTATTCATGTTTGTGATTTTTAACGTCTCTATTATTCATGTTTGCCATTTTTAACGTCTCTATTATTCATGTCTGTCGCTGCCCCCACTCATTTTTCTATATAAGCTAATCCTTGCCTCCCGAGATTCATTCTTGATCTGTAGATCATCCCTAGATATGTAAGCTAATCTTTTCCTATCTTTTGTTACTACTACGCAAATGTCCGCGGACAGACCTATCCCACCAAACAACTTCCCAAACTTAACTGACCATGACCATATAGGCCTTTTATTTTATCCCCTATCTCTCGGCTTCTATACAAAATGAGTAATTTGCACAGTTCCTCAAAAGATTGCTGGTGTGAGAGGGAAATGAGAAATTAGGACTTACCCGATCAAAAAAGAAAAAAAAAAACGCTTCACGAGGGAAAAAATTTTTTTTGAGTTAATTTTTTTTTGAGTTTTATTGAAAAGAAAAAAACTCAAAAAAAAATTATTATTATTATTTGGCCCACTACACCCGTTTGGCCCACCCCGCGATCGCGGGTTAGCGGGGTGGGCCAGTCCTCCCCTGACTATCGTTAGTAAAAAGCTCAAAACAATTAAAGGATATTGAGGTTGTGGATGGATCTTGAGGCTGGGGAATTGTTTAGAGATGATTAATACACGATCGACATGCGATGTAGGCTATATGAGAAAACAATTACACATGTTTGCCGGAACAAAACTCATTGTATTAAGCATTTGGGTACAAAAGAAAAAAAAACAATTTGTGCATATGAGAAAAAACGAACAAAAAAGGGTATTTCCTTCAAAGGAAATCATTTTTAGTAGGGGGTATGGTTTACCCGGAAGGCCAGCAACGTTGAACACCTTTGCGGCATGGAGTCAATGAGGCACTTAAAGAAGAGCTGGGATATTTTGTCCCACTCCTCCAGAAGAGCTCTTTCCAGTTCTTGGAGAGATTGTAGGGGTGATAAGCGGCCAGCAACTCTCTTGCCTAGAATGTCACAAACATGCTCTATTGGGTTCATTTCCGGAGAACGCGCTGGCCATTCCATTCTTATGATTCCTTCCTCGAAAAGGAAATCATCAATCAAGTGAACACGATGTGGCCTGCAATTGTCGTCCATTAATATGAAGTCATCTTCAATTGCTGCAGCCAGCGTAAGGGACTACAATAGGTCTGAGGATCTCATCCCTATATCGCTGACCGGTCAGAGCTCAATATGGAATGATGTGGAGGTCGGTGCGCCCATCAATGGAGATGCCAACATATACCATCACTCCTCCACCGCCAAATCTGACACTTCCATGCACGAACGGAGGTTTCTAGTGCCACGTTCCCTCCAGATGAAAATACGCCTATTATCAGGATGAATAGAAGAACAAGACTTGTCAGAGAAAAGCATATTGCGCCATTCATTTCTCCTCCAGTTTACATGCTCTATTGCCCATTCCCTGCGGGCGCCACTGTGCCTTGCTGTTAACGTAACATGCACCACTGGTCTGCAAGCATACAGACCTACAGTATGGAGCCAGGTTCGAAAAGTTTGAGTGGAAACGGTGGTGCCAGTAGCCAAGCGAAGTTGTTGTTGAAGAAGTGTGGTATTCATATTTCGGTGTCTCCGAGCCGTTAGCCTTCAATGTCGATCTTCATTGGGCGTTGTTGCACGTCTACGACCTTGTCCTGGTCTTTGTACAGCATTTCCAGTCTCCAGAAAACGGTTCTAGATCCCGGGAATCACACTTTGTGAAACTCCAGTAACTTCTGCTACTTCGGCTTGTGTTTGTCCCGCTTCTAACCGACCAACAACTCTCCAAGCTTCTGATTCGGTTAAATGACTTTGTTTAGACATCACACTCATCGAAACAAAGTGCTTACGGAATTTCGACCATTTTTTTCTGCTTTGTCTTTCAGTAAGTTGAAAACCAATTTTCATTCGCTGCCACTAAAGCGTCGTTTTTTACGTCAAACTCAAAATTTACATGCTGCAAAGTTTGAAAATGAGAAAAATTTGCATTTGTGATGCCCTTCTTCTATTTTCTGCAAAAAAATTTCGCTTATACCATTATTTTATATAAGATTTACAATTTCCTTTAATTGTTCGAGCAGTGTAGATTAAGCGTAGTTAAACTCTTTTACAAGAACGGGGCCGGAGTATTGTGAAAATTCCGCACGACAAAAGGACTTAACACGAGATCAGGGCTTCTTTTATGTGCTGGGATATTGAAGCTTTCTAGACTCTTCGAATAAACCGTTCTTTTTCTATAAGCCTAATTTGCATACATCTGCTTCATAATATGCATGCCAGGGAATAAATATGCATGCCATCTAGTGGTAATATTTTTATAACAACTTTTTTTGTTAATTAAAAATGAACGATCTCCCACTAATCTCATTCGCGCAAATGGCAATTTTTTTGTGTCATTTGCTCCTTTTTAAGGGATTTTTAAAGTCTTAACGATTTTATGGCGCATCCGGTATAAAACGAGAGGTGGCAGCACAAACCATCACGTGATCGAGTTTTCAAAAGAACTTCTAGGAGAAGTTAAAAATCGATTCGCATATTAAAATACAACTGGTCTGCCAAGACATATCTTGGTGGAAAACACCTGTAAACCCGATTTTAGTGGTGGACTGGTAGGCTTATCATTGTGTTTTCCTGCTCCCAGTCGTCCGTGTTTTCATCACTTTGGGTGCAGGGAAACACAATTATAAACCTACCGATCAACCACTAAAATTGGGTCTGCAGGTGGCTTCTACCAAGATATGATTTGGCAGACTAGTTGCATTTTAATATGCTAATAGAGTTATGTCTAATCCTGGAATTTCAGCCTTCAACTCGATGAGGTGAATGTCTGAGCAGTCACCTCCCGGTCTAGTATATATGAAGCATATTAGTATATTCTCTGAAGGATAATGTTTCATGTTAAAATTAAAAGTAAAGAATCATTTAAAAAAATGACTGCAATGTGCTGGTAACTTCATTCAACTCTTTTAAATCTCATGAAATTTTAATATCGATTACTTAAATAAAAGAATGCCTTCAACAATAGCATAAAGTTAAATATTTATTTCAGTTGAAATTTAAAATTGAAGCAAAAGTTTATCTTATTGCGTGAAAATACTTTAAAACTTTCGACAGGTCAGAATACATGTAAGTTCTACTTAAATTAATAGAAATCATCTGAGAGTTGGCATCTTTCAGCTGAAAAATTGAATTTTGAAAAACACCAAAAGTCTAACGCATTTTTTTCCATTAAAGTTTGAAGAACTAATCTTGCAATGTTATAAATGTCTCAAATATTTCGTGCTGTCGAGCAAGAGTTTTGAATAGTTTGAAAATTTAAGAAATCGGATTTTCTTTTTAAAGTTTTACTTTCTTGTCGAAGACAAATTTTATTGCCGAAACGTCAGTGAAGGCTTACTGTGGGGTCACGAAAAGTTTTGGTTTCTGTTAGTCTGTATGTTTGTCCGTCTGTTACTCTGTTAGTCTGTCTGTCTGTTCCGCGATAACTACCGCAAAAAGCATCCGATTAGCTTGAAATTAAGTGGGTATGTTAGTGATGTACCCGGATTCAGCTGTATAGTTTTTTGTTATATTTGGTTCATTCGTTCGGAAAATATAGAATATTTTATTTTGCGCAATAATGCTTTTCTATAGCAATTCAGACGATTTTTCCATTTTCATTTGTTGAAAGGAAATGGCTCATATGATTGAAGGTTTTCAATGGTAAATTATGGATAGTGAAATTTCCTAATTAGAACCACGCATTGTTCATATTAGTTTGAAATTTTGTGCATACATTTGTCAGAGTTTTTAAATTCGGTGTATAACTTATGGAGGGATTTTATATATGTGTTCCAATAATATCAAATATTTTTTTTTACAAATTTTCTTTTTTTTAATGCACATACTTCATTGTTTTAATTTTCTTTTAACTGTTGCCTAGCAACGGAACTACACCTAAAAATATCGTAAATGTGAAAGTATGTGTAATTTTTTGGAGTCAAATCAACGTCAAAAGGTATGAACTAATGGTTTTTGCGTCTTTACATATAGATGGAATTTACACCAGAAATTAAGAAAGGCTGTGTTCGATTTATTTTGTTCAAATATTTTTCTTTTAAACTAAAAAGTTCATTATTTTCATAAGGAATAAATTGACATTTTGCTGGAAAATTAGATCCCGGAATAATAATTTATCCTAAACAGTTAATTTTGATTTGAAAGATTTTCATGTGCAAGAGGAAAATGAAATAAAAAATAGACATGAATATGTCTTCATATTGGAAATAAAACAAAAAATGCGAAAAGAAGGTGAATTTGACCTCACATATGAAAAATAAAACGAATACCCTTTGAGGTTGAAATAAAAGAGCATTGTGTTATGATATTAATTCTTATTATTAAAAAAAAAATGTTACCACGGTTTATCGTCTGCACACGGCTAACAGAAATGTTTCATTTTTAATCGAAAATTTCAATGAGAAAAAAAAAAAAAAAACTTTGGAAAAGCAAATAGATAGTAAATGTCAAAATTATGCACCGCAAAATTACCTCTGTCGAAAATGACGTCATTGTATCGGGAAATAAATATTTTCTTTCTTAAAAACGAAGCATTAAATAGATTGTGTCAAAAAATATATTTTGACGAATGTTACTTCTTAATGCCGCCTCATTTCAGAAAATATGAATGAAAATTATTTTTATTTTAAAAAGGAAATTACATTTTCGTTCATAAAACCTAAACTTTTAATATAATTGCCTCAGTGTAAATCATTTTCCGTCCACCGATATTGAAAAATAAGGCTCGGAAGTGTAAAAAGAAATCTAAGATTTACAATAACCATTAGCGCAATGAATAAAAAGTAATATATGTAAATTTAATGAGACCATTGGGGGGGGGGGGGTTCAGGGGGCGGAGTCCTCCTGAAAAAATCTACTTTATTATCTAAAAAAATTCCAGAATTAGTAGCTCATGAAAATTTCAAAATAGCCTTACATAACAACGTTTTTAATTTCTCGCTTCTAATATCTGAAAACATCGTATTTTTTTATTCTTATAAATAATTAAGTAATTTGAAAACTTTAAATTGCGGTTTGCAGGAAATGGAATATTACCAAAGTGTGTTTAAAAGCAATGACTTGCCGAGCTGACGTTGAGGCTCCTGATCTGCAGATTTACTAGTATATAAAATCTTTAGATTTTATATAAAAGAAAGGAATTTTTATTTACAGACATAAATAAGTAAGAAACACTGTAATAGCTGTTTTGCTCAAAAATAGAGAGCGCATTAAACAGTTGTTAACAAAAACTAAGTTTGTTAATAAAAACTTTATTTTTAAGGCATATTAAGTTTATTTTCAAAATTATTTTCATTCAGATCTGTGCTAACATTAAGAAGCATCTTAAATATAGAGACTAATAATAAGCTCGACGCAGCAGCGGTCATTCGGTAGCTTCAGAGCCCCGAGCCCTCCCTTCCTGCTTTTCGGTGTCTTTAATTTGTGTAATTTCCCTTTTAAATTTGTCCGGTTTTAATTTTTGAGTTTTTTTTTTTTTCAACCTGTCTTTCGCTAGAGTCTCTTATACTCGGGACGTGGCTGAGGACCTATGAATCTGGCTTTCGCAAAAGAGTGGGAATAAGAGAAGAAAAGGTTAAAGGACAGCGGACGGAAAGAGGTCGCTCGCTTCGGCGGTTTGAGATATGCGGATTTTAGGGCGAAGTCCTACTTCTTTGGCCTAAAAGTCATAGGATTTTTACAATTTTTTTCAATTAAAAAGAAAAGAGATATTACTGTTGGACTTTTTACATTAAATATCCAATCGAGTGACCTTTTTCTTACCTCACAAAAATCTGAAATAAATTTGGGACCCAAATTATTAAATGGAATTAAATTGTCTCGAGCTTATACCAGCATTTAGTTTTAAATGTTATTGTCGGACAAAATAGTGGTCGTTCGAACGAAAAGAGTGTGTGTTTCGCCTTCTTTAAAAAATAGGGACATTGGTCGAATAGTTCTCTAGACAAGGGATTGCCCAGTTTGAAAAACATGGTTTCGTGATGGATTTTTGAGCATGGTTTCAAGATGGGTTTTTTTTTTTTTTTTTTTTTCGCATCGTTTCCATATGTTATTTTTCAACATCGTTTCGATATGTTACTTTTCGGCTTGTTTTCCAGGTGTTACTTTTTGACATGATTTCGAGTACACAATATTGATGTAGATTGTACGTGGAAAGCCGTTTTCAGGTTGCTGCGTCGTTACGTTCAACAAGCAAGAAAGATTGTCAGGAATTTGAAATATAACAAAATCACTTTAGGACAACAGTGTACACATTTGAGAAATGCAAAACATATTCCCAAAGAAGTAGATTTTTATATAAAATGCGACAACGCAAGGATACACAGACTTGTAAAGAGCAATACCACATATATTTACAAGGATTTTTAGGCGGTATTACCGAAAGGAAAAAGAAACCTGAGAGTTTGTATTATTGAAGTTATTTATTCGCATCATAATAGTTTTAAAAAAAAGATAACAAAATATAAATGAATCCGACTTCCGTAATCCGTTAATTCTAATGCAGGATATTGAAATTGGAATTGAAAAATCGTTACCTTGTGATGACAAGATTTTAACTATTTGGACTACTGTTTTGAAAAAAAATACGTTAATTTTTATTTATCCATAGACAACTCTGTACTTAAAATGTATTAAAATTCGATAATCTCAAAATATTCAGTAGAATATTTTGTATGTCATCTCAAATAGTTGACACGAAGACTAAGAACTTTGGTAGGTCATATCATTTTAGCCGAATTTGTTAGTTAGAATCTTGTAATTCTGAGTCAACGAAATGACTTTTGTCGTGAGATTTGTATTTGAATTTGCCCTTAGTTACAAAATCCGGTTGTGTCAAGTTGTCGGAAGGATCATCTCTTGAAAATTGTTCCTATCTCCGTTTCAAATCACTGAACTCCACAATAGGACAGAGCGCTAACTCCCTATTATGTTACATTGAATTCAGTGGTCCACCCATGAATACAATGCAAAACAACTTCTGAAGACAATTTTGGCAAAACACCGCTTTCTTTCCATAGTGTATAGTCTTTTTCAGTTAGAAAGGTGTTTGCTTTTCATTGACCGTCACAACTTAGGAGAGTGTTTCTATAGTAATGTGTGATAGATTTTCCAGTTGCTCACTTTTTTTTTCACACTGCATCTGAGGATTGTTTCAGCTCCCAGTTCAGAAAGATAACCCTTTAAGACCCGTTAAGCTGCATCCCTTGTACTTGTAAACAAAGCTATTCATGCCGGCTGAAAGTGAAACTTGTACTACAACAGCTACCTGTTGATAAAAAATGATAATTTACTCTTTTTGCAAACCAGAACGATCATTCGATTCGGATTTTATAACATACGACTGTTACATACGACTCAGAAGCAAAAAAAAAAAAAAAAAAAAAAAAAAAAAAAAAAAAAAAAAAATGAATGTCTAACCCGCACAATCGTGCGGTCTGGGTCTTATAGGGTTAAGAGATAAGTCACAAAGCGGAAATGAAGAGGGAAAAAACAGATAAGAAGGTAGTATATGTTATGGCGAAGCCATATATTTTTGTTATATTTTCATTAAAAATTAATCCTTTATCTAAATTTAATTTCTTTGCGCTGTCTTAGAATTGGCAACAATAGTTAAAAGATCATCCCGAAATATGAAATAAATCTCTTGTGTGCGTGTAAATATACATTTTAATCTAAACTGTTTGGCACTGCTATTATTTGGCAATTTGAAAAAGGGCGTAATTTTACCCGCATTTACTGCTTTTAACACATATTAAATAATTAATTATTTTATAGTTTTCTTTCTTTTTAAATACTTACGTGTATAAACAATTTTTATGACGTAATTGCAATAATCTCCTGCTTTTAACACTCAATCATTTAATTGTAATTTCATAGGAGTTTTTTCTGTTTATAATAGTCACGTGTAAATAACTTTCATTTAAGGGCAATATTATTCTTTGAAAAGTTTTTACAATTGGCAACAATTTAAAATAATACCCTTTTCTAAAATATGTAAAAAGTATATCTGGAAATGCTGAAAATTTGCATTTTAAATGGAAATAAACCCTCAAAAAATTAGTCAAATTAAAAAAATAAATGCAGTCTGCACACCGGAAGCTCCCACTGTATATCCTTAGAAAAAAATTATTAAATTACTACGTGTAGTATTTGCTCCTATAAACCTTTTGTAATTGAATGATTTTGACCAAAATTAACATTAAATATCTCTAAATAATTCTTCGATTTAAAAACTGTCTGTTTCGGTATGTTTGTCAAACATTTCTCTATAGTAGCACCAATTTTCATATTTTTGTATGCAACATTTTTCTTAATATTAACGAAGAAAGACCTCATGTCACAAAATAATCATTTACAGCGGCAGTGACAGCGTTGTTTATTATTTTATTTTTAGAATAGAGAGAAACGTCGTTTTTTTACAAATCTGTTCATGTAATCGAGAAATCATACATTTAATTTAAGCTATATGGCGTATCGTATAAACGTTAAAAGATCCATGAATTGCATTTTCATATCTACCTGCAAGTACACTGCTCAAAACAATTAAAGGATATTGCAGTTTTAGGTGGATTTTGTATCTGGTAAACTGTTTAGCTGATTGATACATGGTCGACAGACATAGTAGGTTATATGAGAATAAATTACACATGTTTGGCAGAAAAAAATGCATTTTATTGCGCATTTGTGTACTAAAGGAAAAAAACACAATTTGTGCATATGAGAAAAAAAGAATAAGAAAAGGTGTTTTCTTCATAGAAAATCATTTTCAGTAGTGGGTATGGTTTCCACGGGCGGCCAGCAACGTTGAACACCTTTGAGGCATGGACTCAATGAGGCTATTAATGACGAGTTGGGGTATTCTGCCCCACTCTTCCAGAAGAGCTCTTTCCAGTTCTTGGAGAGTTTGTGGGGGTTGTTGGCAGTCAGAAACTCGTCTTCCTAGAGCGTCCCAAACGTGCTCGATTGGACTCATGTCTGGAGAACACGCTGGCAATTCCATTCGAACGATTCCTTCCTGGAAAAGGAAATCCTCCACCAAGTTTGCACGATGTGGCCTGCAGTTATCGTCCATTAAAGTGAAGTTATCTCCGATTGCTGCAGCGTAAGGGACTACAATAGGTCTGAGGATCTCATCCCTATATCGGCGACCAGTCAGAGCTCCATCTCGAATGATGTAGAGGTCAGTGCGCCCGTCAATGGAGATGCCACCATACACCAACACTCCTCCACCGCCAAATCTGACACTTTCGTGCATGAACGCAGGATTATTACTACTGCCACGGTCCCTCCAGATGAAAATACGCCTATTATCCGGATGCACAGAAAAACGGGACTCGTCAGAAAACAGAATATTGCTCCATTCATTTCTCCTCCAGTTGACATGCTCGGTTGCCCACTCCCTGCGGTCGCGATGATGCCTTGATGTTAATCTAACACATACCATCGGCCGGCGAACATACAGACCTACAGCATGGAGCCGGTTTCAGACAGTCTGAGTTGAAATCGTGGTGCCTGTAGCCGAGCGAAGGTGTTGTTGGAGAAGAGTAGCGTTCATGGTTCGGTGTCTCCGAGCTGTTAACGCTAAATACCGATCTTCATTGGGCGTTGTTGCCCGTCTACGACCTTGCCCTTGTCTTCGGCCTGCACATCCACTCTCCAAAAAACGGTTCCAGATCCTGGAAATGACACTTTGTGACACTCCAATGGCTTGCGCTACTTCGGCTTGAGTTTGGCCCCCTTCTAACCTACCAACAATTCTCAAAGCTTCTGAATCTGTCAAATGACTTCGCTGAGACATCGTACTCATCGAAACAAAGCAATCACTGAATGCCGATCATCCTTGTCTTCATTCTCTTTTATCAAGTTGAAAGTCAAATTTTATTCGCTGCCGCTGAAGCGACGTTTCTGACGTCGAACTCAAAACTTGCATACTCCACAGTTTGAAAACCAGAAAAATTTGCATTTGTGATTCTCTTCTTCTATTTTCGGCAAAAAAAAATCGTTTATATCTTTATTTTATATAAAACTTCAAATATCCTTTAATTGTTTTGAGCAGTGTAGATATTGGTCATTAATCATCCTCGCCTTTATACTTATGCAAGCAATAAGAGGTTTGCCTTTTTATTTCTTATTTTAATTGATAGCCAAATGTGGTTTCTGTACTTGCATTTATCTTGTTCAAATTTTAATACCGCTCCCCATTCTAACCGATATTTTGTGATTGGCGTATTGGTTCAACATTCATGCATTCTTGGCGTATTAAATTACACAGATTGGAAAGGATTTTGCCTCTGAGTGTCATCGTAAGAGCACTTCCAAAGTTTTCCTGAGTGCGGGGGCCACCACTAAAAGCCTTCTGTTTCGTATAATAAAGTAATTTTCCATGGAAAACTGGATTCTGAATTATTGCCTTATGGTATTCACAGGAAAAGAATGACAAATGGCTGGGCTTTGCTTTGGATTACAACGTGTTGTACTTATAAAAACTATGCAAACGATCACGATCCCCCTAACTCCATCATATGTGTGATTTCCATGTCAACCAGTGATGGTGATTGTAAAGGTCAAGCGTCCCTAAAGAAAAAAATGAAGTATAGTATGGGAAGGATATATTAAAATTCGATTTTTTGTTTTAAAATATGGCAAAGATACTACAATTTTCCCTGAACTATATTTTTTATTTGAATACTATAGATTTTATTTAATTTCATCACAGGCATTTAATTTGACCATATATATTTCTACTTATATCTTCTTCTATTATATATATATAATGCAAACGGAAATTTCGTTCCGAACGCCGAGATTTCGAGTTCTACCGCATGGATTTTTACGGAACTTATACCGTTAGATAGGTATCGTTGCAGGGAAGGTTTTAAGCTATAACACATCATTCTACCTAGATTAGTTATAGAATTATTACGGAAAATTCTTTTATATTGGACTTTGCTACTTCATATTTCCTTAAATATCTGGGCTCCTATTGGTCGTAGAGCTTAGATCTCGCGCCAAAAGTAGCTCCGAAGCACCCAAGCAAACTTTTCCCCGCGATTATTTTGCCGTCTTCCGATTTCCTCTAACTCTATTAGGGGCCCGCGTAGGGCCCTTTTAACATATTTTTCGTAGTAATTTCAGCAATTATCTTACATTATTGGTTAAGACCGCCACCCTCCCGATTCATGTATCTACGGAAAGGTTGCATGAAGGAGTTTCGTTCAGATACGCTTTCGTTAAGAATAGAGTGCGCTCCCTGGTGGTGGAATGTGGAACTAACATAACGCGATATTGTTAAAATTAGGAAATCTAACAATGCGATTTGTTTTAAACTTTGAGATAGTTCATAACACATAATCTATTATCTATTCTATTATGTATATATAAAATCTATTATCTATTCTATTATCTATTATATATATAAAATCCAAACGGAAATTTCGTTCCGAACGCCTAGATTTCGAGTTCTACTGCATGGATTTTTACGGAACTTATACCGTTAGATAGGTATTGTTTCAGGGAAGGTTTTAAGCTATAACACATTATTCTACCTATATTAGTTTTAGAATTATGACGGAAAATGATGTTATTTTGGGCGATAAGGTTACCATTTTATTTCTTGGCGAAATTCATCGTTGATAAAAAAAAATTGAAACGTCTATTAAACCTCGAAAAATAAAAGAAAAATTGTTACTAATTTTATTTAAATGAAAAAAAAAAGAAAAAAAGAAGAAGAAAATCCGTTTTAGTGAGTGATGATATTAAAAAACGGAAACATTTAATCAAAACCTGAAAGAAATATTTGTAATGCTTAAAAATTAATTTAATAAGAAGTATTACACTTGATACGCAATATTTGGCTCTTTATCGCTTGCGTTAGATATGGAAACGAATCTGAAAGTTTGATTAGATGAAATTTTAACGACATTTTCTTTCTGTTCTGCTCTTTTCTTTCTTTTTTTTTTATATCTAATTGTCCCATCACGTGACTTAAAGAAGAAACAAGCAGATGTAATTGTGAGTAACATGTGCAATTACTATTTGTTTCTTTACAATTTTTTATTTTTCTTTTGTCGCCAAACAATGTGATTTTAAGCCAAAAATGCATAAGCGTGACATTAGCTTGAGGATGTTCTCACAAATGGTGTTTTTTTAGGTGAAAGAGATCATTTTTTGAGTACATTTTCATATTCAATTGTAACTTATATAGATATCAGTTAATATTTTAAAAATGGAATCGAAGCTTAAATTTCAGTGTGAATTTCTGCCACACATACATATTGTAAAATAATTTCATACTTTTTAAAATGTTTTTCGCCGTAATTCCGAAAGCATGTGATATTTATAAACTCGAACTCATATCAACGAATATTACCCATTTTATATAAGCAAATATTATCTATTGTTTATTTCATTTTTTCTCAAGTCATATCGCCAATTTCATTTATAGGAAAATTCACAGATTCGAAATCTAGGAAATAAAGATAATTTTTAAGGAAATTTATGTTTTAATACGTTATTACTATCGAAAAATTCAACATTTTGAAAAAAAAAATACAAGTCTTTTGTAATTCGTCATTTCTTCTTCGTCTTTCTTCGTACTTTCTCCTCTGTTATGTAATATTTCAAATGATATTGGACTAATTTTCGATCATCGATTCACCGCAAAATGGAATATCTAATACAGTATATAAAATAAAGTCTGGATTAGGGGACTAATTAACGCACAGCGCAAACTACTGAACCTAAAATCTTGAAAATCGTGGTAAAAATACTTCTTATGACATAGACTTCTGCTAAGAAAGGACTTTCTAAAGTGTCACCCCTAATGGTTTTTGCACGGGGAAGGGAAAAAATCGAATATCAAAATTATGCGTCAAATGATAGCATATTTTAATGTAGTTTTGTATGCTGAATCGAATGCTACCAAATAAATTTTTATAAGTCCAACAGTTCATGACACATTTCATATTTTTCTAATTTGGCGGTGTCTTTGGCATCTAAACCTAAAAATATCTATCATTACATCCGTTACTCTAGCAGCGGAAAAAATTCAAATCAACCCTTTTGGCTAAAAAATAAAAACGGCTCTATGAGTTTGAAATAAAAATGCAAGCATCTTAATTTTTTTTACAAATAGTGATTTTATGTTAAATAAAAGGAAAAAAATTACTGAGAATTTAGCGTTATAATTAACAAAAATGGAAAAGGTACTACTTAGATATTCCGTCGACCAAAAATCTATCGTCAAACTATAAGATTAAATGCCAATAATGGTTGATCGTAAATATCAAATTCACTTGAATTTAAACAAGCTACACGTGTTTACGTCATCAAGTGATTTTAATTTCGACGTTTTATTTGTATTTTTATTAATGTTATACTAATTTATTTGTTATTTCATTCTTTAAAATAAAGATTATGTCAATTTATATAATTTGGCGAATGGTTTGGCGATTTATATAATTTGGCGAAATTGGTCGACGGGATAACAAGTAGTACCAATGAAAATATTTATGTATGAAAGCAATGTTTGTAACGACTTAAAAATTATTTTCATATATATAAACTCGGTTTATGGCGTCAGATGCCGTCATCCGAAGAATCTACAAGAGTCTTTTTCCATTTTTTCCGGTCATTGGTTCCCCAATGAAAGAAATTGGAATTGGAATAATATTGTGTGATTTATAAATTGCTCCTGGATAAGAAGAAAAAATGGGTACATTTATAACAACCGTGCGCACATCTCGCTGATAGCATTTTTAAAATTCCCAGTAGCAGTAGTTACATTTTGCGTATGTAAATTAAAAATATTTTTTTGTTTTTAATTATGGCATTATTTCCTGTTATTGTTTATCTTTTCAGTTTTTTAAATGAAATTAGTATAAGGCATGCATTTTAAATGAAATGAGTGAAAGGTTTGTGTTTTAAATGAAAATAATAAAATAAGAATATGCTATGAAAACAATCTTTATTACCTGCGCCCGGCTGACATAAAAGTATCACAAAAGCCACATATTCACTTTTCTTTGAGTAGTTGCTCATGAGAATTCAAGTTAACCTTCCGTAATCGGATACTTCACATATTGGTGTATTAGCTTTAATGTTGAAAGCATCGTTTATGTTTGAAGCGAAAACTTTACTATGAATTTTATTACACAAAATCGCATCATCATCATCTACTATATATTTACAACGGAAATTTGTATTTCATTCCGATTGTTTATAATACTTTCGTAGGATATACCACAATTAGTTAGGTAATAATTTTGGAAAGGTTTTAGTGTATACATATTGTTCAAGGGTACTTAGTTATAGAGCAACAGTAAAAGTTCAAAAAATAAGTGAACCTGATTATGAAAGTTTAGCCTTTTTAAAAAAATCTACAGAACATATTTTGTTACAAGTGGCCCTGTTGCATGACTTTTAGGAATGGTGTTAGTATATACGATTTCATTATATGTTGATTAGTTACAGAGGTATTAATTCCTGTTGTCATAACGGTCTCATTACCCGACCATAAGTGCGCTGTTTATAATCAACTAAAACAATTACTTCTTAATTGCTAAATTTTGTGCAACGCTTAAGATAACATTATATCGCAATGGCGTTCGCATCGTTTTCAGTAATGTGCAAGGTCAAGCTGAAGATCCATATTGTTTAAAATACAAGTTCAAATTCACCATTTAGTTTAATCCAAGGTTCATTTGGAAATATTGACCAGCGCAGCGGGCATAGCCTGCTAGTCTATCTATTATATATATAAAATCCAAACGGAAATTTCGTTCCGAACGCCGAGATTTCGAGTTCTACCGCATGGATTTTTACGGAACTTATACCGTTAGATAGGTATCGTTCCAGGGAAGGTTTTAAGGTATAACACATCATTCTACCTAGATTAGTTAAGAATTATTACGGAAAATTCTGTTATTTTGGACTTTGTTACTTCATATTTCCTTAAATATCTGGGCTCCTATTGGTCGTAGAGCTTAGATCTCGCGCCAAAAGTAGCTCCGAAGTACCCAAGCAAACTTTTCCCCGCGATTATTTTGACGTCTTCCGATTTCCTCTAACTCTATTAGATGCCCGCGTAGAGCCCCCTTTAAAATATTTTTCGTAGTAATTTCAGCAATTATCTTAAATTATTGGTTAAGACCGCCACCCTCCCGATTCATGCATCTACAGAAAGGTTGCATGAATGAGTTTCGTTCAGATACGCTTTCGTTAAGAATAGAGTGCGCTCCCTGGTGGTGGAATGTGGAACTAACATAACGCGATATTTTTAAAGTTAGGAAATCTAACAATGCGATCTGTTTTAAACTTTGAGATAGTTTATAACACATAATCTATTATGTATTCTATTATATATATATAAAATCTATTATCTATTCTATTATCTTCTATTATACATATAAAATCCAAACGGAAATTTCGTTCCGAACACCTAGATTTCGAGTTCTACTGCATGGATTTTTACGGAACTTATACCGTTAGATAGGTATCGTTTCAGGGAAGGTTTTAAGCTATAACACATCATTCTACCTAGATTAGTTATAGAAGTATGACTGAAAGTTCTGTTATTTTGGACGATAAGGTTACCATTTTATTTCTTGGCGAAGTTTTTTGTTGTTGAAAAAATTGAAATGGCTATTACACCTAGAAAAATAAAAGACAAAAAACTGTTACTAATTTTATTTAAAATCTTTAAAAAAGAAAAAAAAAGAAATCCATTTTAATGAGTGATAATATTAAAAAACGAATATATTTAATTTAAACATGAAAGGGAGTGTTCGTAATACTTAAAGTATTACTCAGTTGAAATATTGCAATTGAAATAATATTTGGCGATTAATCTTTTGCATCAGGTTAAGAAAAATGCATCTGAAAATTGATAAAATGATATCAAGGAAGTTCCCCATAAGCGCATGCTCAGCATTATTTGTAAAAAAATATAGAATATTCTTCTCATAAATATATATATATCCATAAAAAAATCGGCAGAACCTCTATTTAGCATTCCTAAAAAAATAATGAAAATTTCATTTTTTGCGATTTAGCGCTGGATGGCAACACGATAAAATTTTGAATAATACTATGATAAATATTCTTTAAGAAAAACTTTTTCAACTCTCGATACGAAGTTAGTTTAAGTAAGTTTAACTTAAATAAATACATATTTATAACTGCAGTTTTGTCATATACATTTATATATGTAACAATGAAATTTAACGATCGTATTTATTCCGTTTACAATGAAATTTAAATGGATTAAAAGTGTTTCAAACTCAAATTAAGGTCCGATTCTGAGCATTGGCAATTTGACTTCGATATTGTTAGTGTCAGAGACAACAAAAGAGTTTTATTGCCATGGAAACAACAATTTAATATCGAAATGTTTAATGATAGCATTCTTAATTAAAATACACTTAAAACTTATCCAGCCGGTGACACCGTATAAAATTAAATAGCTCAATACAAGTAACACGCAATTTGCATATATTATATAAGCTTACAGCAAAAATAGTAAACTAATCCACAGTTTAAGTTTAAATTCATTGAGCATTAGGCATTTAATTACTTATTTAACAAGGAATTTATAAATGCATTTCAATCTCTTGCATTTGGCGAGGAAACCTATTGGTTCGCCAAAGAGCGTCGAGCGTTCGTCTGTTCGCGCCAAATACTCGAAAAAATATTTTTTTTACAGATTTTCTACTGCGATTCGACCGCTATATTTTTACCGATCTTTTTTACAGACATGAGTCATTTTATTAGCATTTCCTTTTTCAAAATATTTTGAGTATGCGTTTTAAGGAGACCTTCCTTGTGAGTAACAATTATTATTATTATTATTATTATTATTATTATTATTATTATTATTATTATGTATCTCTTACAGAAAAAACTAGCAGATGTAATTATAAAAATAATGATATTACATAAATAGCAGTTAATATTATAAAGTGGAGTCAAATATTTAAATTTTAATGCAAACGTTTGCCCTCCCCCCCCCCCCCACACACACACATATTATAAATAATTTAATTTCAGATATTTAAAATATTTTTCGCGTACTTTACTACGGATACATGCTATTTTGTTTTTCCCCAAACTTATGACTTTTATAACCTCGAACTCAGATCAACAAATATTGTCCACTCTCTTTTTTTTTTTTTTTTTTTTTTTTTTTTTTTTTAACATATATCGCCAATTTTTCTTTTAGAAAAGTTTACTGTTTCAAATGTTAAGTACTGAAGATTATTCTTAAGAAAAGTTATGCAATTTTGCGTTATTAATACCACAAAAGAAAATATTTTGCAATAAAAATTGCTTACTGAAATACATTTTCGAGTGTCTTTTTAATTCGTCATCCCATTTTCAGTTTTTTTCTTAAGGTTTTTGATATTGGATTAATCTTCCGTAATCAGGTTACCTGCTAATTAGTGTATTTACTGAACTATTTAGATGTTTCTTTTATATTTGAAAGAGTCAAATCAGTGATCAGACAGTGACTGTCAGACAGTGATCGCGATAGTAGAAGATTACATGAAATTTGTACTTAGCTATTAGTAAATTTATGTTTTTTTCATTTTGAAGCAAACGGAGAACAGAAGATTTAGTATTATATATATTTTTATTTGCAGTTATTTTACTGTCACTAAAAAATAAATACTTGGGGGGGGGGGGGAATTGAAATTCCAATGGTAGCTGGTGGAACAATATTTGTTGATTTATCATTTTAGCCTAGATAAGAAAAAAGTACCTGAAATACAGATAAAATTGAAAATAGAAATTATTATAAAGCAAGTTCTTCTGACGCACAATCCTATTCGCTAAACTGAGGAAAAAATCAACGATTTTAGGTTTATTTAGGCAGCAGACTGAAGAATAATGTAATTTTGAAAATAAAAGGTGTATTTATTTCTCCGTGTTATTGCACTCTTTAGAGAAATGAAAAAAGGTCTTCGGTGCATCAAAAAGATTATTTCGTTATATTATAACGTGTTAGGTTATTAAGTTTTGTATAACTGACTTTATTTGTCATTTACAAAGAGTATTTTTGGCGAAATATCTATAATTCAGACAACAGCAATTTGACTTTATTTAACCCCCCGACTGTCTTGGAAAAGGACAAAATTGTAATGTTGTTTTCTCTGCATTTTGTTTTAAATGCTAAAAAAAATGATTCTTTGAACATTTTATAAAAAAACATAATAACGAATATGAATGCAATCCTGGGAAGTATTAATCATTGTTCAATGTATTCAAAATACATTAAATCAATAGAATTATATTACTTTAAATATTTTTTGTATTGCAGTGAAACCTGGAGCTTAGTGAACGTATTAACACGGGCTTGTCAGTGAGGGGGATGGGATGTAGTCTGACGCATAATTACGTATGTTTTACGTGTGTTAATTCTGGTAAATTTGTAACCATATAGTTTGCAAACACTTCTAATGTTTGCCGTAAAACTTAGCTGTGCACCCGATTATGGACGATTGGGAAGATTTTGATTGGATGAAAACAAGAGGTTTATTTTTCTATCATAATGAGCTATCGAGTTTTTTTTTTTTTCAGGTTAACAGTTACGTAATTGTAAGTGGTATATATATATAAAGGAAATGGTAATGAAAATGACATTATTTTAATTTTATTCAAACACTTCATTTTTAAAAATCCACTTTTATGTGATTCACATTTCTTTTAATGACAGTTAAAGACTTTTTGTGTGCAAACAATTTATTACATTTTTTTTTACCGTTTTTACTCTGCTGTAATCCGAAGATAGAAAACTGCAGTAGACCTGCTAGAAGACGTGTATTACAAAATATAATGCAACGTAGAGAGAAATTGTATTTAAGCTACCAGAACCACACATAGCACCAAGCTGAGAAGCCCGGAGTTCAAGAGCTACCAAACGAAAGTGAATAATCCGAACATAAGTAATGTTCAGTGGTCACTCTCTGCAATCATTGTAATTATCTCTCCTTTTAGTAGTGTGGTGACTAGAGAACATTTTAACATTTCTGATTATCACAACGGCCGTATTTTCTTCCCAACCTCTACTTTAAATATATACTGTAAAAATAATTTCTTCTGAATAGTCCGAATTTTGCCTAACCCATAAGATATTATAATAGCTAAATAGCGTTCGCATAGTATTCAGCAAATGCAGAAAGATTTTCCCGGTGAAGGTCCATATTAATTTAAAATACAAGGTCGAATTCATAATTTTGTTTAATCAATGATCATTTGGAAAATGGACCAGCGAAGCGGGTGTAGCCTGCTAGTATATATATATAATACAAACGGACATTTCCTTCCGGCTGCTTATAACTTGAGTTTTATTGAATGAATTTTGATGGAACTTGCACTGTTAGATAGATATTATTTTAGGAAAGGTTTTAGTATATAACACGTAAATTTTTTATATAACACGTATTATAGGTAGATTAATTACAGATTTATGATGGAAAGTTCTGTTATTCTGGAAGAAAAGGTTGCCATTGGCATATGTTTTTCATCTTGGCCACAGTATATTATGCTATCTTTTTGTTACCCGACTGCCAAGAAGGGTTATGTGTTTCACGCGTATCTGGGTAAATGGATTTCTTTATACCCTCGAAGCATCCCAACGACTGGATGGATTTTAATGAATCAGGTCTTTATCGATTCGTCTTAACCGTCCGATGGTTATGGGCTAGGTTTTGTGTTTATAAATTCAAAATGGCGTCCGTAAAATACAAAATGGCGATATAGACGAAAAAAAATTTACGCACCATATTGAGTGACATATCATTGGATAGGTTTTCCAAATGAAGACGATGTTTCATTGACTATTTTACAGTCAGAAGCTCCGTTTAAATATTACACAACTTGGAAGTTGTGTAGGTAGGATCTCTAGCTTTACTGCAATTCTAACCTTCATAGACATCAATAGGCCTCATCAAAACAGTGTTTATAGATAGGAACTAACAATTAAACACAACTTAAAAGTCATCAGTACAAGTAAATAAAAGCAATAGGTAAGTAATATAAAAAATAGTTTCACATTGATGAGAAATAATTAATTAGTTCGCTTTTTACGCAGTCGGGTTTTTTTATTTTTAAATTTAATTAAAGAATTGAAACGTCTATATGAATTAGAAATTAAAAAATACAAAAAAAAATTAAAAAAAAAACTATCACTGATTTTATTTTAAATACAAAGAAAGACAGTCTTTTAATGAGAAATAATAGCATAAAACGAAAACATTTAATTTAAATATGAGAGGAATATGTTTGTACAGCTTAAAATAAGAATTCATTTTCAAAGTCTATCCATTGAAACAATATTGGGCAATTTATCCTTTTTGTTGCCTATATTTGGCACCTGGATAAGAAAAAAATTACTGAAATTTTATTTAAATAAAATCGCATTTTCTTTGTTTGAGCATGTCGAGTTACTTTAAAAAGTGCTCGGTGCATTTTGTTTATCATTTGCGCCATTGAATAGTTTCGCAGAATCATTTGTATGCATGATTTATTGATAGAACTATCATTATTTTTTTAATTAAAATTTGGTGTTTCTCTTTTTTTATCTTGCTTTCTCGTATTTTTTCACGCCTATCTTGTCACTGAAAACAAAAAATATATCTTTAATTTTTAAGCGGTAACCTTGTGGGTTTAATTTACTAGAGAGTTGATGTGTCACAAAGTAGCCCCATCAAGTATCTATATTTTGATTATGCTACTATATCTCACAGAAATATCACTTGACAAAGATTTCATTACTCCACATTCTAACTGACACAATAAACAGCAAAGAATATTTACATGTGTTAGGTGATTCTCATACGCTTTAGGCTTCAACACACAAAGTTTCCGATTTTCGAGACAACAGCGCAGGAACAGAGTGCAACCTTACATCGGCCAGAGAAAACAAGCGAGGAATTAGAGCTTCGAGCGATGGTCGTTAGGTGATGTGGCACATTATACTAAGAGATGGCAGTGTTGTTTGCTTTTCTGACACAGCGGACGGAGCGTGAGATTCGAAATACGAAAACTAGACACGACAGTAGTGTCACACAATAAACCCACCAGGCACAAAGTAGTCTTACGGTTGTTTTAATCTGCTATTTTTCAACAAGACATAGTGTGTAAACTAGAAATTATCTTAGCTACCAAAGGAACTTGTTTACAACACCCAAAAAGAAAATTATTCACAACACTCAAATTGATCAATAATTTATAAAAAAAAAATAAAAAAAATAAAAAAAAATGTCGGTGCACCTTTTCTGACAGCTTGAAATTTTAGGTTGTTCTATTTTAAGAGTATTCTGAAGCAGTATTGAGAAAAAAGCCGACATTTATTCTGAAATGTCTGTCAAATGCAGCGTAAGTTTTATATAAAGTATCCTTTTCGCCTTTTCTAAAATCTACCGTGAAGTATTATTTTCTGTAAAATGATGCTATTAATTCATAGTATACAAAAATTTCAAGACATAAGTTAAAATTGAGAATAATTTATCTGGTTATTATAGAACTGTTATTACCTTGAAAACCTCAAAGACCAATAGATTTTCGAGATTTATAAAAATAAATTATTTTGCTCCCCATAATTTTCAAAAACGTTTCGAAATAGTCTTTATAGTCCACAAAATCAGTTTTTACAACACCGTATGCAATTTTTTGGATGCTATCAATTTTCAAATAAACATTTTTAGGTTCAATAATCATGTTTAGTTGACAAACATGCTATACTAACAGCATTAACATTAAAATTAATATTATTTTGCTGCTCTTGAATGCATACATTGAGTTACACTGCTGAAATTGTTTACTGGAAAATTGATAAATTCGAAAAACCGATGTTTTACTTTGAGAAACCTGATTAATATACAGTAAAAACTACTCGAAAAAGTTTTCGAATATTATGAGCAGAAAAAGAAACTTTTTAAAAAATAAATCCTTCTTTAAATCTTGAAAATCTATTAGCGCCTAAGGTTTTTAATAATAAAAGGACGTTTTTTGGACTATTGTTTCAGATGAAAATAAATATATTTGAATGCGAGTGATTTTATAGAAGTTTATTTATCTCATTAAAGATAAACTTGATATTAAAAATAGGGTTATAGACTATTTTTCCATAATTGCATTCCATTGTGGATAAATTTTCTTTTGTTTCGAGTTGACTTCTTTTGTTTCGAATAGAATTTACGGGCTCAAGGCAAGTACAACCCGACCGGCGCAGGATTATACATAGTATATATAAGAAAAAGTGGGATAATACCAGGTACCACTATTTTTTCTGCAGTAGGTGCTGTCACTTGTAGCCTGACGCAGGAAATATGATCATTCGTCCAGGTCAAGCAGTGTGATGTTGGTCAATGTTCAAAAACGACAGTTTCTAGCAGTGCAAACTTATATTTTGTAAAAGTGAAACATTTTATGATATATAAGGCCACTGGGATACCCCCAGTCAGGACTTAATTTGCGCCGGAGCCCATCGGAGCTCGGCTCCGGTACTTCTCTGTTTTAAGTAAATATTTAAATATTGGTCGGAATTCACCGGAGCTCATAGATACAGGGCTCCGGAGCCCAGTGCAAAAGCGATTTCGAAAAACCGAGGCCTAAATTACTCTTTCCTTTCCCTCCGATCTCCAAGTTTCTGCATTCTTTTCTATCAAAACGCTTACGTAGTGTATCGCCCACGTAGGGGATGGAGAGGAAACGGCGCGTAAAATTTTCTGAACCTATTTCTTATAAATGTTTTTACCTGTTGTTCAGTCATTAGCTACATGCATAGCTGCGAACATTTTTTGTGTGTGTGTGTGTGTGTGTGTGTGTGTGTGTTAACACTATTTCCGAATCATTACCTTATTAAATTGCAGGATTCTGCGATTAATTAACATTAAAATTAGGCAAAGGTTTCTATTCGAAGGAGTGATGAGCTAAAAAGTGGAATAGTTGACAGTTAAGTTTAAGTATATGCAGGCAGATATATTTAAAATTCTTATTTTGCTAAAGAAAAAAAAAGATGCTTTAAATTTTGCAAATAAGGCATGAAATATAAATATGCGGATCGGAATGATGGCGTGGCGGGGGGGGGGGGGGGGCACGCTACGGTTTTAGTACTGCAGAATATTAGGGCTCCGGTACTTCTTTTCATAGAAATTAAGCCCTGCCCCCAGTACATAGTTCCTGCTTTGCTACATTTTCAAGGTAGGTTACAATATTTAACGATGTTAATTTACTAGGTTTTCCCGCTTTTCCTGTGTCTGTATATTGCTCTCGTTTTAGTTGGAGGCCATGTTTAGTCAGACAAGTTCTGTGGGGCAAAACCGGTTACCCAGTAGAGGCACAAAGCCGGTTCGTACCCGGTTTTATCCTACAACTGCCCTGAAACTTCCGCTCCGAGACATAGCTGCAATGGATCATCTTTTCAATTCCCCCTGTGTATATCAGATCTCCTCCAAAAGAAAAAGAAAACCAAAAGAAGAAAATCAGCCGACACAAAGGTGCTACAGATATTTTAACTTCACGTCCCTACAAATCCAAATTGCATAATGAAATTACCAAATCTACCAAAGAGATAAAACCACGTTAAAAGAAAGGAGAACGTAAAGAAAAATGAAAGTCACGAGGAAGAACACCAGGGAAGAAAGGCAAGAAAAGGAAGGAGATCTCGTCTTCTTCTGAGGAGGCAAAAGACTAGCTGCATTCGACCGACGAAGATCAAGATGGTAGTGATTCATGTATGCATTGCAACAAGTTTGTGTACGATGCGCCAAGTAGAAATGGATGGTCAATTTTCGGAATTTGCAAGGCGTTTTCCCACTATGCCTGTAGCTTATTTAATCCTGATAGTGAAGATGGTTTTAATTGCGATTTCTGTAAACAATCCAGAAAAAACGAAATAACAGGGTTCCAAAGTTTCACAATATACTTCAAACGATTAGGCTTGAAAATTGGATGAATATTAAAGAAAAAATTATGTTTGGATATGTCTTCTGTTTTTATTCTAAGTACCTGGATTTACCCACCCGAACCTCAAAATCGACACTTCTGATTTTTTACACTTACCTCAAGTTTGTGAACTGGTAACATTAAAATTCATCTAGTATGTAACATTTTCATTAGCCTGGATGTTTAAGATTACAGAAATATTTTTATTTCCTGCATTTTGGGTGGTAGGTTGGTATTATTCATCAATAAACTAATGGTACCCGGTTTTACCCCCTTTCCCTAAGTATGATTGAAAATAATCATGATTATTTGAAATACGGATTACTTTAATCGTAATTATTAATTAAAAAAAAAAACATAACTGTGAAAAAAGGGGGCCAAGTTCTTTAAAGACAATCGCAAGAAAATAAATGATATCTAAGTGGGTGCCAAGTTCAAATAAAATTCACTCAAACTTACCTACTGAAGTATTATAGTATTTTTTAAATTGTTTAAAAATAAAAATTATTGATAGCATATTAATAATAAATATAGAACTTGGCAAGTTTTTACCTACGAGTCATTTATTTTTATTAATGGCATTATTGTATCAAAACTTGTTATTTCATGTCTGGAAGTCTTCATTTGAGTGAGTTCCTTCCTCTTGAAGGGCGGTGGGATAAAATATAACCAACCTAATTTTAACTGCAAAATGCCACATTGACACCAGAATTCAGGACTAAAAAGTTTAACTTTATTAAATACGTGAAGAGAAGCTTTTACCCATTTTGAAATAAATTTGTTTTTAAATTCTGGTGTGATTCAATCATTTCAGCATGTCACGAATGAAAGTTCTTTGCCCCTAAAGAGTTAAAAGGGTACAGTCTCTAGAGTGATGACCAAGAACAAGTGTATCTGTCTCTTTGTCAGGCCTTTTAGTCTGTTTGCATTGAGGTTTCCAAAGGGTGGGTGCTAGAGTGATAACCAAAGACGAGCGGCAGTGTGTCTGTGTATTTATTGGTTTTATCAAATCTTTAACATGGGTCATTTGTTTATGATAATAACTATATTAATTTTTTATAATGACATTTCTGTTAATATTAACATCATCATTTTATTAAGACATGAAATTGATAGGCATAACATTTATCAAAAACTTGCCAAGTTCTAGATTTATTATTAATATGCTATCAGTAATTTTTATTTCTAAACATTTTTAAAAATGCTATAATACTTCAGTAGGTAAGTTTGAGTGAATTTTATTTGAACTTGGCACCCACTTAGATATCACTTCTTTTCTTGCCACTGTCTTTACAGAACTTGGCTCCCTTTTTTCAGTTATCTTTTTGTTTAGATATCATTACTTTTTGTAAAGTTACAATATATTTAGACACTTTACTTAATGCTTTTTGATGTGTTTACATTGACTATTTTATTGACTATTGACTATTAACGTGTGACTATTTTATTCACCAAGCAACATTCAATTTTAATTTAAATTTCCTACAACAAAGTATTTGGCTGCCAATTTGCGACAGATATCTGTATTTTAATACTGCTATATTGAATGCATGTTTTGAAATGAAATGAATTGATTCGAATTTTTTTTTGTTTCTGAAACTACAATTCCTATTAAATTTTCCTATTAAATATTTCAATTAAATTTCCTATAGCTGGGCCTGATTTTTTGTACTGAAAGTGAAAAATAAAGTTATGTGCTTATGCCACACTATGTTTCATTCATCCATGGGCGCCGGCAAAGAGGCAGTGCAGAGGAAGGACATTGCCCCTCGCTAGATTTTCAAATTTAATTAAGTAAATATTCTTTTTTCTCTGATGATTTTCAAAATAAAAAGGAACTTTATTCTTCTCAAGTGATTTAAATTAATTAAAACACTAAGGAAAAAAGGGAATAAAAAATGTTCTTATAGCCGAAATTTTTTACTACAATTAAATGGATATTTCATTTGCAAACAGGGTTTTTCTCAAGTTTGTACCGTACTATCGCGTTTGAGAGTTCTAATTTTTTATAAAATTTCCTGTTTTCGAAATGAATACTCTAGTTTTTGAAAAGTAAGACCGCAACTGTTCATGGAAAATTTGATAAGGTTCGGAGAAAAATACTTGACATTAAGTGTTTTCGATGTTTCATAATGAGTCAATATTAAAGGAAAAATGTAGTTACTGAATGTTAATCGGCTTCAGATCAGACTAGTTTCAAATGAGTCAGGCCTTATTCATTAAAGGAATATTTCAAGATAAAATGATTTTTAGAGTCATTTTTCATTAATTCGAGCAAATTTGCTTATTTTCAACGTCCTCTGCCCGCTTAAAATATCCCAGTACGTTTAAATAACCAATTCTCGGCAAATGTAACATATTATTTTTATTGTTTCATATGAAAGACTGTGCATTTAGCTATCCAAAACTGTTTTTGTTTTCCTTGTACGATCATTGGAAGTGCAGATATGACTGGTTTTTATTTTTTCAGTTCTCAAACAAGAATTTTTTATTTAAAAAACGGATATGTAAGTAGGTAACCTAAAGAAAAATAATGTCTTTCAATATTGAAATTAAGGAATGTACAATGTATAAATAGAGAGATTTTTGAGGAGGTTGAATATTTCTAATAAATTTTACGAAATAAAAATTTTAAATGTTTTTGTGAACAATCAGTTAAGGAAACAATCAGTTGCTGCATGTTTCGCTCGGATTCAGCATTTGGCGTTTCTTTTGGCAAATTAAAATTTCGCCTAATAGACGTAATGTTAATGTAAAAATCGACACCACCAGATAGGTAATTAATCTATTTTCACATTTTTTTTATTTCTTAGTTTTATAGTGTAAACGAATTTCGCACCAAATTTGAAATTTGTAGGAGCAGTAGATGTATGAGATTTTTTTTATGAGTGAGTGAGTGAGTCAGTCAATGATAAAATTATCGATTATCAGACATTTTCAAATGCCATTATCTCGGAAACTAATTATGTGTTATTTATAAAATTTTAGATTCTTGGTAATTAGGGTGGCCTTACTACGAATTTCGTATTACAAGTACAGAAAATCAACAAATTGATATATTTTAATAATTTTCTAGTATTAGCATAAGGGATTATATTGTTTTTTTTCAGAAACAATAAAAATTTCGAATCAATATATTTCGAAAGTCAAATAGATTTTGGGTAGTACAGTGCCGAAATTTGGCGAAAACAGCTCGAAATGGTTCGTGTAATATAACACACGAGCATGTCAGAGGAACTTGTCTGACACACTGCCGTGTGTCTAGATTCACCAAGCAACATTCAATTTTAATTTAAATTTCCTACAACAAAGTATTTGGCTGTCAATTTGCGGCAGAAATCTATATTTTAATACTGCTGTATTGAATGCACGTTTTGAAACGAAATGTATTGATTCGAAATTTTTATTGTTTCTGAAAAAAACAATATAATCCCTTATGCTAATATTAGAAAATTATTAAAATATCTCAATTTGTTGATTTTCTGTAAGCAAGTAAACCGAGATAAACCCCCAGTAAGTAGATAGGTTTACAATGGCAGTCTATGGGAATTTGGCGAAATATTAGAGATATCGCCAAGGTGGCGTCACTTTTGGCGACTAACTTGGCTCGCCAAATTTTGCGATATATTGCCATGTTGGCGAGAAACTTGGCGGTATTTGGTGACAGAACAGCATTCCCTCCTACGGCAAATTAAAATTTCGCCTAATTGACGTAATGTTAAAGGAAAAATTGACATCCCCAGGGGGGTAAGTCATCGATTTTCACAATTTTTTTATTTTATTCCTTAGTTTTATAGTGTAAACGAACATCGCACCAAATTTGAAGTCTGTAGCTGCAGTAGATATATGAAATCTTTTTCATGAGTAAGTGAGTCAGTCAGTCAGTGATAAAATTATCGATTATCAGACATTTTCAAATGTCATTATCTCGGAAACTAATTATGTATTATTTATAAAATTTTGGATTCTAGGTAATTAGGGTGGCCTTACTACGCATTTCGTATAACAAGTACGTAGGTCACATGGATTTTCAGTAGTAGAGCATCGAAATTTGATGAAAACAACGCGAAATGGTTCGAGTAATATAACACACGGCTATGTCAGGCGAACTTGGCTGACACACTGCCGTGTGTCTAGATATGAATACAAATCGATTAAGCCCATCACTGGTGTGATATAGTGTATTCATGTAATTATATTCATGTAAGATTTTTCGATTTTGGTATTGCCCTTCGCTAGTAAAATTTGAGGCAATGTATCATAGTCAAATTCATGTTCCAGGGCAATCTGGTGCAAATAAATGTACATTGGCGCCTCCTTTCAAAGGTTACATCATCTGATTCCTTAGTGTCTGTCTGTAGGAGTTTTGTTTATGAGATAAACTTTGAAAATATTCAGTCCTTTTGCATAGATAGGGGAGAGTCATACACAAAAAGTTAGACAAAATACATTAATTATATAATTTTTTTCAATTTTTAATTGTATAATTAATGATAAATATGTAAGTATAGCATTTAAATTTGTAATAAATCAATTATATTTATTAAATATTTATATTACTGTAATTAAATATTTTGAATGTAACGCTTTCAACTAAGCAATACACCATAAAATATGATAACTAATACTGGGACATGAATACCCTCGAGCTAGGTAGACTTATAAAAGCTTATTACATTGAAGGAAGAATTTTCATTCATCTGATTATATACCGAGGCTATATATTAATTTTAATATTTGTGCCACGTTAAATTAAGTTTTTCATGCAGGAATTGTGTTAGTAATTTATGTTAATTTGAATTTATATGAGACGGTTAATTAAAATTCTTGGGTTTAATATTTATTGACTTAATTAATGTGCATATTTAAGGGTGTTTAGAATTGCTGCAAAATTTTATGCATTAAAACAACTTTGAATTGCAATATAAAATAGGAACAAAGACATTTTAATTATGATATTGATGCAAATTTAAAAATTAAATTTTTTATTAAATATTTTAAAAATGAAATTAAATTTGGTTTCGGAATATTTAATTATTAAACACTAGGATGCATGAGTGTATGGATCACCACATCTGCATAACGTGGGTGAAAAATACATGGCGTCATATGCCTAACTTTGACACTCTTAACACTGGAAAAATTAACATTGGATTTGCAGATGTTTTGTATGAAATACCCACCTTATACATCCTAGAATTAATCTGAAAGCCTGAACCGTTAGTTAATGCATTAATAGATCTGTTAAATATCAACTACAATTATATTATTGTTATATCAATGAAAATCATTAATATTAAGCTTTTAAACAAATGGGTAAGTGTGATCTCAGATCGCGCTGAAGGTTTTGTTTAATATCCCTTTCAAAACACTTTATCCTTTACTTAATAAATCCAAATTGTTAATTTATAATTATTAAATCCTTACATAGATAGTAATACAATAGTTCCAACTTTCACGGCCAGGGTTGCACACTCTGTTCTAAATAAACCACCTTCCGAACGAAGAAGTCGAAAACCAAGTTGAATGAGCCAAACCACGTTGTGATCGGGCCTCTAGATCCCGAGATAGGGATGCGTCCCAGTTGGTAGAAAGTTAAACTAAAATATGTAAGCCTCTCGATATCAAGAAAATATGTAAGGCCATCTATATCAAGTTGAATGAATCAAGCCCTGTACTCATCGGGCCTTTAGAACCCGAGATACTTTGAAATGAAAAAAAAAAAAATCTGAAATTACTATTCGAAAAGAGTGGTATGTACAATCCAAAATTTTTCTTTAAAGTTATAGAGTGCCTTTACTAAGTTGATTATAATGTTTGGAATCAGTTGCATTGAAATCCGAAAGATAGTTGCCGTGTTGTGGAAACGGGCACAATTAGAGAGAAAAAAAACCCTTAGGAAAGCGCCCTCTGTCGGTAAAAAGTGGAAGTAAAATATGCTAGGCTATCAATACAAATTTGAATGAACCAAACTCCGTCGTCATCGGGCCCAGAGAACCCGGGGTCCTTTAAAAAGAAATAGCAAAATACCTGGAATTATTATTCGAAAAAAGTGGTATGTACTACTCATAATTTTACTTAACATTATACACTGTTAGTAGTAAATTAATTATAATGTTTCGAATCAGTTGCGTTGAAATCCTGAAAGATAGTTGCGCAGTTATGGAAATGGTGCAGAGTTAGAGGATAAATTTTGAAGGGAGGGAGATGAGACTGCTGTTTGACAAATAACTAATTTAGACTATACTGCAGTATTCGATCAACGAAGTGAACCGGTACCTTAGTTTGGAACCGAAATAGTTTTTTTTTTTTTTTTTTTTTCAGAAATTAGGATTAAAAAAAAGTGGTACGCACTACTCATAAGTTTACTTTAATGTTAAAGAGGGTGATTATTAAGTTAATTATAATGTTTGGAATTAGTTGCGTTGATAACCGAAAAGTAGTTGCTGAGTTATGGAAACGGGCCACAAGCGAGCGGTTAGCGGGCGAAGCCCGCTAGTCTCTATCATAATAATATTTGTCATGTAGACTAATTGCGATATTTAATCAAAAGTAGTTCCCCCTCCCCATGCCCGAAAATATAACAAATACAAACGTTTCATTATTAACCAATTATCAAATCGGTTTTTATTTTTTTACCTAAAAAAAATCATGTTTTTTATAACCGTAACCTAAGTAGCGGGCGAAGACCGCTAGTCTCTATCATAATACATATTTTAAACAATTTTATATAGCCTATAAAAAAAATAGGACTTAAAATAATGATAATAAATAATAATAATAAAAAAACGCTGAGGTTATATTAATACGATTTTAAAATTTTGAAAAATAAAACGTTTAGTGCGCAATTCTATCAAAAGATGGCGACACCAAAATTCTCATATGGTCATCACACAAAGAATCTCTAAATGTTTCAGGACTAAATAAAAAAAAAAATGTTTTGTTGTTTTTAAACTTTATTATTATTTATAAATAAAACATTTAACTTAACCATTTGTAATAAAAGAAATTATACATCACAATAGTTTTTATGCCAGAAAAAAAATTATGAATGTTAGTGATAATTTATTATAGCGTCATAATAATAATAATAATAATAATAATAACAACAAAAATATGTGATTTAAAAAATGAGAGCTACGCAAAAAATAAAAAATCTCAAAAATGACGAAATATATATATATATATAAAATAAATAAAATACGCAATTTCTTTTAACTAAATTCATCGCAAAAAGAAATGTAATAAAAATCGAAAATTTCAACTTCCGTCGCAGAGAACAGAACACGCGATCTTTCGCTTGCGAGACCAGCACTCTACCACTGCGCTGTGCTTTCTAGGATAGCATCAACTTTTGAAATCTAAGAAAGTCGCAGAAATGGTTTTATTAATTTAATTGAAATAATAGAAGAGTTTTTCAAAATTTTATGATTTGTCATGTGAGAGGAGGTATTCAGCTGTTAGTAAACAAAATTTCAAGTCTCAAACTTCTACAGTTTCCGTGTACGAATTTTGTGACAGACAGACAGAAGAGTGTGAGGACCGTTAACCCTAAATATTAATACACACTATTATTAAATATCTTAACTGATATTGAAATATAGATAACCCATGGCTACACATAAAAACTGATTATATTGAAAATAAATTTCTCATTAATCTCATTATATTTATAAAGGCTATTTATAATTTTTTTATTTTAAAATTTATGTTCCTACAGGGTTCAATAGGGTTAGTATATACAAAAGATTCAGTAGATTTACAAATTTATGGTTGCTATATCTAAGCACTGACCCCCCCCCCCCCCCCCGCTTTAAACAAGGTAAATATTTCTTTACGAATATTTTGGTATTCTACCCCCGAGGTGTATCAAACCCGTTAATTTAAGAGTCTTTCAGGTAGAAAATCTATCGTTTATTTACGTTAATTTAAATGCATATAAGAGGACTATTTAAAATCTGCATTTGATAGTTATTGATTAAATTAATAAGTATTCCTTAGAGGTTTTGTAATATTGCAAAGCCATTGAAGTTTTTTAATAAACTCTGAATTGTACTATAAAATTTGAAAAGGGACATTTTAAACAAATAATATAATAAGTCCGTTAGTAAATTTAGTTTAGAAATGTTTGATAATTTAATTTTAAGATTGATATTGTAAATTATAACGTGGCTCGATCTGTTAACCTTTAATAACAAGTACAGGAGATTACTGAGTGATCCACTTATTGAAAAAACAGTTGCGAATTCCAAAATAATTATGCGATTACCATATGTGATTGATTTACTTCCTTCCCAAAGAACCTTCAATGTTTAAACTTGAAGTTCGCAAGTTTGTCGCTCTATTACATTAATTGTATCGGCTAGTCCTCACTGGCCTACGGAATATGCCGCGCACGTATTTGTGTAATTTATTCTATTCTATTTATTTATTAAATTACTTTTCCACAAATGTGATGTCTATTGCTTTTATACTATTACTAGCGGACTTCGCCCGCTTCGCTGGTCGGTTTCTCTAAAAGAACCTTGAATGAAACGAAATATATATAGCAAAGATGAAATATGTTTACCTATTTTTTTTAGTAAGTTCGTTATCTTGAATTTCACGCTTCTACCTAAAATGGCTGCTGAGATATGCCAAATGTTCTAAAATTTTCGACTTCCCCATTTAAACCCCTTAGGGTGGGGAATTTCTAAAATCGCTGAAACATGCTTTCAATTATTTTTTAGTAGATTTATTTTCTGGAATTTCACGATTCTACCTAAGACGCCTGCTGAGATATGGCCAAATGTTCTAAAAGTTTCAACACCCCCTTTTAACCCCCTTAAGGGTAAATTTCTAAAAGCGCTGAAACACATGTTTAATTATTTTTTTAGTAGATTTATTTTCTAAAATTTCCCACTCCTAACTAAAACGGCAGCTGAGATACAGTCACATGCTCTAAAATTTTTGACCCCCTCTTTTAACCCCTATAGGGGGGTTTAAAAAATCCGTCCTTTGTGCTCTTCCCCCCCCCCCCCCCCCAATTTTCATGCTTCTGGTCAGTAGTTTGTGCTGGGCCTTTTTTATATAATATATAAATATTAAAAACTATCTCAAATGATTTTTTCCCATAGGCCGTAATGTAATGGAATTGTTTTGGGTGTCCCTGTAATCCCCCACTTCCACCCACCGCGACCAAACTACCTTACTAACAGCAGGAGACAAAGGGCTATCTAACCACTACAACCGCGTGTGGCAGTAGGCGTTCATGGAGAAAACAGGCAGCATGTCAGGCAGCATACAGTAATCATGGCAGTAGGCGTTCATGGGTCTTTCTTTACCCACAAACACAATTGACTTGAAACTTGTTGCTTGAAACACGACTGAAAACTTGCCCCGCATACGGGGCACATTTTCCAGCGTTACCAGAGGCGGATTTAAGGGGTCGCGATGGTCGCAATCGCGAGGGGCTCCGCATCCCAAGGGCCGCCAAATCGTCTTTTGAGTTCCAAGAAAAATGTGAAGTTTTGATAAAAGGATTTTCTTAGTGTTCTTTATTTAATTTTTCAGTCAATATTACAATATCATTTTCATGTAATAAGTAATAATTTTTTTCTATCATTTGCTACTACCAGAAATGTTTTAGTTTTCACTTATCTTTTTTTCCTTTATGACTATGATCGTATGTGGGCGGATAGGGTGAGATTCAAAGGAAACTTGGGTCTAAGCCGAAAGGAACACTGTTAGAGACATTCTATGACGATTTAATTATACAGATTGAGAAATTAATTAAATCATGGGCCGTCAACCTGAGGCCTCTGATTTTGGGGGCCCCACACTTGGGATGCAGTTTTCATAAAACTGATAGCCATTTACTGATGCACACGAGGTTCATAATTTTAATATTTAAAGACCCGGGCCCCCTGAGTCCTCTAAGTTTTTATTCCCTAAATTTTTAATAACTTGCCTCTTTTCTATCCGATTTTCTTCGCTTTCGGGGGCCTTTTGCCATTTAGTTATCCACCTTTCTACTTTTCTGTAAAGATCCTGTCTCCCTGGGGACCGATACAGGGTCCTGGAAGTTTTTGTGCCCTAAATTGTTAATAACTTGCCCCTTTTTTATCCAATATTAGTTTTTGGTGCCCTTTTTCAACTTAGTTACTCCACAGATTCTACATTCCAGTCAAGACCCTGGCCCCGTAGGATCCGGTCCAGAGGCCCTTGAGCGTTTTGTCTGCCATACATTTTCACACCCTAATTGTGTCGCCCTCTCAATGCATAACTTTAAAGTTGATTCTTGGATTCCAGTCCCCGGGCCAACACTCTCATATTTTTATTGGGGCCCTTAGGCTCTTTTTAATGCATTTCTCCCCATTTTTGCGTATTTCTTTAAAATTTTATTATAATAATTCATATGCTTAATTTCGACTAATTGAAAATCTAAAGCGCAAAGTACTAGAGCCTTTTAACATGTTTTCATTTAAGAGCCCTGCTCTGAACTATCAGTTGGCCTTTTTTGCATCTCCTATTATAGCTTCCTTAAAAATGGTCCTGTTCACTAGTTTTTTTTTTTTTTTTTTCCCTAACAACCTCTTTGTCCTCCAACTACTACATGAACTAGAAAAAAATTTCTCATGTTTCACCTACCACCAATTTTGAATATTAATGGCTTTCTTGGGGCCCTTGCTGCACATTCTTTAAAAAAAACCAATTCTCTTTCAATTTTCTTTTACATAGTTCTTGAATCCTCCGGCTACTTTATAAACTACTAAACAATTTCCTTATACCCAACTACATTCGAGTTAAGATTGTGATCCCCTGGGACGAGGTACGGGGTCCCTTGAAGTTTTTGTGCCTTTAATTGTTAAAACATTGCACCCTTTTAATCCGATCTTTGTTTTGAACTTTTTCATTTAGTTATTCCCCCATTTCTACATTCCAGTTAAGGCCCTGGCTCCCGGTCGGGAAACCCTTGAACTTTTTGTGCGCCACGCATTTTTCGGCCCCTAATTCTGTCCCTCTCTCAATGCATAAATTAAAAAAGGAGTCTTGGACTCCTGTCCCCGGGTCAACATCCTGATATTTTTATTGGAACCCTATGGCCTTTTTTTAAGCACCCCCCCCCATTTTTTGCGCATTTCTTTAATATTTTATTCAAAAGTGCTAGGTACCTTTTAACATGTTTTTTTTTCTCAGGGCCCTGCTCTCAACTATCACTTGGACCCTTTTGGGCCCCCTATTATCGCGCCACTTAAAAATGGTCTGATTCACTAGCCTTTTTTCTAACAACTTTTTAGGATTTCCAGCTACCTCTCATATTTTTATTGGGGCTTAGGGCTTTTTTTAAGTATTTCCCCTTATTTTTTGCGTATTTATTTAAAATTTTATTCTAATGTTTAATTTGTACATTATGTTTAATTTCGACTAATTGGAGATCTAAAGAGCTAAATACTAGGACCTTTTAACAAGTTTTCATCTTAGAACCCTGCTCTCAACTATCACCTTGACATCTTTTGATCCCTCTATTATAACTCCTTGAAAATAGTTCGATTCACTATCTTTTTCTTTTCTAACAACTTGTTACGTCCTTCAGCTACTCCATTAACGACAAAAAAATTTCTCAGACTTCAGCTACCACCAATTTTGAATATTAATCGCCTTCTTGAGGCCTTGGTGCAGCTTCTTTAAAAATGATTCGATTCTCTTGCAATTTCCTTTACCATAGTTATAGGGTCCTTTTGCCACTTTATAAACTACTAAAAAGTTTCGTTCACTTCGGGTATAAGTTGCCTCAGACAGAGCAACCTAAGTCACGGTTTCGTTTAGAAAGAAGCAGTGGCGTAGCCAGGGAGGGGGGTCCAAATGCTCTGGATACCAGTAACATTTTAAAGTTTTCTTCGTCTTGATTAATAGCAGAAAATTCTCCGAATAGATAAGGCGAACTGAACTTTACAAAATCACTGGTTTTCAGAGCATTTGGACCCACACCCTGGCTACACCACTGGAAAGAGGTTTGTTGAAATCACGCTGGACGCTGCCAAAGGCATTGGAGCTCCCGAAAACCTAAGTTCATTTCAAATCCTCTATGATGCCAAAGGCATTGGGGCACCGATTTTCCGAAGATATAAAATCATACAAACTTAAATTTTGTTTAAGGTTATTATAACGGGCCCAGGCAACGCCGGATGGGTCAGCTAGTAATCAATATTTTATTATTGCACAAGTTTTATTATTGCATCGTAAATGTTCATACTTTTTCTCTCATAAAATTCTCCACATCCAGATCAAAAATGACACACGACAATCAAATATATCATGACTGTCAATGACAATGTCACCCATACTTTTCCAAAATATGATTTTCCATGTTAGCAGATGTTTTGCTAATTGCAGTTGTGAAAGTGCACTTTTACAATTTTGGGACCATTTTTTATGACATTCGCTATTAAGACATACACAATTACAAACCTATATGCAGATTAGTTAATTAAATTGATGTTTAAAAAATATCTACCATATATATACAAAATCCTAATGAAACGAATTTATGAAACGACTGATTGTATTACACACCTATTATTCCTAAAATATGGAACCTTTGGCGGTGAAATTGGCACCCGTTGTCTGTATTGATCGGTGTATGTCATAAATGGTGTTAGAATTTTTAAATTTCATTTAGTTTTCGAGGTATTAATTTTTTTTCTAATTGTAACAATATTTTTGTAATTATGGCAACTAAATGACCCCATTTTTATGGAAAAAAGGGAGGAAAGGTAAAAATAGAAGGATTATTAGATTTATTTTCTTTTTCATCATTTTCAAATTGAAATTGAAATTATCTTTTATTTCAATCGAAGGTGAAGACAATATTGTGATTAAATTATATATTTCAGGAAAATTTGAAAAATAATTCATTAAATAATAATAATAATAATACGATTAAATAAATAATATATATATTTTTAATCAAATTTTCCTCATTTTAAGATATATTTTTTCATATTTTAGAAAAAGTTACTATTTTATATTGCTGCCAATTTTTAAAAAAGCACAAAGAATAATATTTCATTTGAATTAAAAATTTATTTGCACGTGACTATTAAACGTTTGCAGGGGACAGAGCTTCCTTGTATTTATATAAAAATGCAGTGCAGATGGTTATAAAACAACTTGTGGAGCTTCGAATTCTTTTTATATCCATAAAGCATTTACCATTCTTTGATCCCAGATGTGTAACGAAAAGGAGAAAAATATAATTTAATTTGGTTATAATTGATGAATTTATTTGATTTCTGAAAATGTTTTATTAAAACATGAAATTAAAACTGCAAGCAATATAATGGCCTGTAGTGCATGCCGCTGCAGTCCCATGCATTTGATTTCTATCTTATTTCATGAAATAAATAAGCCAAAAACGAAAAGCAGCGAAAAGAGGTTTTGAGTTATAGCTCAGCAGATGCTAAAATATTGTCTCCTTAGTTTCTGATTAATTTTGGTTTAAATTAACAATTTATGTTCTTAAAAATTTGAAAGGAAAATAAATTTCATAATTTTAACCCTTTTATCCGTCACAGTATCTACATCTAAGTTCGTGTAAAATAATCTGATGTAATTTGAATATGAAATGAATTTCGTGTAATTAATCCTTAACGATTTGGATACATTTTAATTTATTTGTTAGTAATTATTGTAATTAAGTTTTGAATAGCTATTATTTTTTTTAATCTAGCTGACCCGCCCAGCACTGGCCGGGTCCGTCATGAATGACTCTTAAGTGAACCTCAAATTTGTATGATTTTATATCTTTAACTCCATTTTGCCTGAATTTATATTTTTAAATGAAGAAATATTGAATTAAAAGTACATACTATTTGGTATTTTATTCTCTGCGTAATTTGATTTTTGGAGTCTATGTCTAACAAAAGCGACCGAAACCGCGACGAAACACTCAGGGTTTGACTGATTTCGTCGAAGTTTTCACGCATTTTATTTTTACCGATTAGAAGAAGATTTCAGCTTTAAGAACCCATTTTTGCTTCGTCGGTGCCTCTAAAATTGCGCCTTGGGGGGGGGGGGGGGGTGATACCACGATGAAACACTAAAGTTTCTACAGATTTCGCCGAAATTTTCACACCATTTTATTTTGTAAAAAATATTTCTACCCGTCCGAGCGTTTCATAATTTTTGTAGGTGATCTAAATCTAGTCTATTGAGATTCTCTAAAAAGACTGTGTTAAAGTACATATGGATGTTTAGTTACTTTTAGCATACAAAAAATATCGTCTCCGTGAGGCGCGAAGTGACCCGAGTTCATTGATTATTTGAAAGAATTAAAATTCATATTTTTAAAAACCGATTTCACCATCGATTAGAAGAAGGTTTTATCTTTAAGAACATATTTTTGTTTTGTTGGTACCTCTAAAATTGCACCCTGAAGGGGCGTTGCCATTAGAGAGAAAAAAGTTTTTTTGGAAAAACGATTCTCCTTGAATTTTCTTTTTCAAATGGTTATCTGCGATATATATATATATATATATATATAATTGATTACGGGATTTGAGACGTAAGGGTACGATCTTTTAGAATATGTTTTCCGTTCTTAACTTTAGTAAGCGGTTTGGCCAATGTAAGTTAATATTACAAAATTCCCCCCAATCCCCAGAATTCCTTCTTTTCGATGTTCATTTTCTCATGATGCGTAAATAAGGCTTCCTTTTTCCCTCTAGTTGACCGAGTTGAGTTTTTAATGAGAGTGCGTTGCGATTGTTAATGAGTAACCCAGCTTATAAGTAGATATTTTAGAATTCTGAGTCTCAGATGTATCAGGAGAGGCCTTTGACTACCCTCAAAAAAATTTTTCGCTTTGTATGTGCGGTAGATTTCGCTAGCCATCGCGAATATACACACAGAGCGAAATTTTCTTTTATTAGTATAGATTATAAATACATAGCTGCCAACTTGTACGGATTTTTCTCACCACTAAAATTTAACAGAAAATTTTATCAAACATAACTGCTGAAATTCGACTTTTTCTAATGATGAAACAATACAAAAATTTCTGTTAAATTTTAGTGGAAACATAAATCCGTACAAGTTGGTAGCTTTGTAAATATACACGCAATTTTTCAAAATGGAAGGGCCCCAAAAAGCTCCAGTGAGAGGGGCCCCTCACTTTATAAATCCGCCCCTGAGCGTTACATGATCAGACTTAACCATTTTCTGTTAAAAACTGTACTTAGTTTTTTAAAAAACAATCATGCCAGTTTGTAAATAAAGGTCTAGGGAATACAGTGATATCCTGTTGACCTCAAAATATATAAAACTAAAAAATACAAAAATAAATTTCTAAGAACTTGTAAAATCTGCCCCGGTCTCCCCTTCTTCAGATTGTAATAATTACCCTGAATCTAAATAAATTTGTATTTAAAGCATTTTTATATTTTTAATACAAAGTTGTATTTAATAGCTAATACAAAATTTTGAAAATTTCAACAGTATGATTTTTTTTTCAACAATAAAAATAAAATTTTAGGTTCAGTTTATACAGACTAACATGAAACATGTGTTTTCAAAATTTCATTAAAATGTATTCAGAAGTGTTTGATATACCCTGTGCGTTATGACCGAAAACGTCATTTAGAGAAAAATGACTTTAATTAAAAATTATATTAAAATGTTCAGGAAAAAGAGGAGTTTAACATCTAAAAAAATCGAAATTTCGAAAAATTTGAAACTATGAGACGTATTTAAACCAGTCTTATTATTTTAAGATTTTTGTGTTTATTACTTTCATACTACTACTGGCTATTGCATTAAATAAATATATATCATAAAATTTGTCATTTATTCGTTAAAATGCCTTAGCGTACAGAGTAAGTCGCCCATGCTTTTAGGTTATTACAAAAAGTCGGTATTTTTAAAGGTTAATAATAACCCGTTAAGGCGACAGTGGACGTTCAAAAACATTTTCTACAATTTTTGCTCAATTGTTTTGAAATTTAATACACGTATAATTTGTGCAATAATTAAGAAAATTTCTTAATTTCATTAAAAAAAATTAATATGCAAATGAGTAATTAATTAATAATATGGTAATTAGTGATACAAATTAAAAATGCTCCATGCGCATTAAATTTTGTTTCAGAAACTTGTAATTTTTTTTTAGTATAGCTTTATGATATTATATCAAAAGTTGCTATACATTTTAAAATTATACTAAATTCCTTGGCAGAAAAAAATTAAAAATCTGTAATATGGATCATTTTGGATAAAATTCAATAATAAAATATTACTTTTTGATCTTTATATGAAATAATGTACACATTTTAATAGCAAGTTTTGTAATAAAGTATATCAACAACAATATTACCAAGTATTATGAAAATTGGTATAAAATTAAGACGCATAGAGCATTTTGAACTTACTCAGTCGGCGAAAATTCTCATTTTGAGAAAACTGGATTTAAAGTTTTATTTTAAGTGTAGATTAACGATTGTTTACGTTAGAAAAACAGCTGTATCTCTGCAAAAAATTATCGGATTTGAATAATTTTTATAATATTTGAAAGTAGAAGATTGCCAGAACATTTTTTTCCAAAAAACAAAAAATTGATTTTTTTAATGTTTTTTGCGATTTTGAACGTCCACGGTCGCCTTAACTATATTATTATTACTATTATGATACTAATTTGCAGCTTTAAATTAATTAATACATGGTTATTATCTTAACTAATATTGAAATATGAATATCCTGGAGCTCGACAGTCCTATAAAAGCTTATTATACTAAAGAATAAAATTTTCATTAGTCTTATTATAAATCGAGGCTATGTTTTATTTTATTTTATTTTAAAATTTATGCTTCATTAAATTAAAAGCTCTCCAGAGAGAGAATATGTTATAAATTTACTTTTATTTAAGTAGATAGGAGTCGATTAGTTAAATTTAACAATTTAATTTAATAATTAAATGAATATCTATTATTTAAAGTAGTTTGCATTATTGAAGAAATTTATCTTTTCATTCAAATATTACAATAGTTAAAAGTAAAAATATCTAATCTAACAATTTAATTTATGAATTACAAGAATATCTATAATTTGAAGTAATTTTCATGATTGAAGAAATTTATCTTTTCATCATTACAGAGGTTAAAAGTAAAAAATAAAAAAGTGTAATTTTAGTTATCGATATTCTATTAAAAATTTATCGCCTCCAGTTAATGTGAAGAAGCATTTTTTTTTTCCTTCAGAAAATGAGTTCATATTATACTAGCGAATTTCGCCCGCTTCGCTGGTTGATTTCTTTAAAAGAACCTCGAATCAAACGAAATATATGTAGCAAAGATGAAATGCGTTTACCTATTCTTTTTGTATGTTTTTTATCTTGAATTTGACGCTTCTACCTAAAATGGCTACTGAGATATGCCAATTTTTCCAAAATGTTCGACCCCACTCCTTTTAAACCCCTTAGGGTAGGGAATTTGTAAAATCGCTGAAACATGTTTTAAATTATTTTTTATTAGATTTATTTTCTGGAATTTTACGCTTCTACTTTAAACGGCTGCTGAGATATGGCCAAATGTTCTAAAAGTTTCAACACCACCATTTAACCTCCTTAAGGGTGAATTTCTAAAAACGCTGAAATACATGTTTAATTATTTTTTTAGTAGATTTATTTTCTGGAATATCACGCTCCTACCTCAAACGACTGTGAGATACGGCAAATGTTCTACAATTTTCGACCCCCTTTTAATCCCCCCTTTTTTTGGGGGGGGGGGGGTATAAAATCGCTGAAATACGTACTTAATTATTTTTTTAGTAGATTTATTTTCAGGAATTTCACGCTACTAGCTAAAACGGCTGCTAAGATATGGCCAAATGCTTAAAAAGTTTCAATCCGCCCCCATTTAACCACCAAGAATTTCTAAAATCACTGAAACATGTGTTTCATTTTTTTAAAATTAGATTTACAGTCGGCTCTCGTTAATTCGAAATCGGATAAATCGAATCTTCACTTAATTCGAACTGAACTTGAAGTCCCGAAATTTTCAATGGCAGAATAACGTTAAAACTTTTCATTTATTCGAACTCATTTTCTCTTGACTTCGTTTAATTCGAACTAACGAGAATTCCATTTTTTCATTTTTCCTCACGGACTTCAGATCCTTGAAATAACTTTCTTTCTTTCATTTTTGTCAGAATTGTTCTGAACTAGTATAATAATTCCATGCATTTGAAATCCGCTTTCTTAGTGCGCCCTGTCTGTCTATCAATGACACATTCGCCCTTTCTTCCATTGTGCTTTTCCTAATCCCTTCTGTAGCATTTGACCCAGTGACATTCCAAGGAATTCACTGACACTGTGGACATCTGTTAAAGATAGGGGAAACCTGTTTTATCACTACATTCTACTTTCACTCTGGGGATCGAATTTTTCAGTCAATGGTTTTACTTACTGCTAAATTGTTTTTTGAGAAAGTAAAAGATCTTGTTTCTTTAAAATATGGCTCCACGTGGAAGTTATAAATCGTTAACTCTAGAAGCCAAAGTGGAAATTATTAAAAAGGTAGGATGTGGCCAATCTAAGACAGAAATTGCTGCAGAATATGGAATAAAAAAGAATACGCTGTCTACTTACTTGAAAAATAAAGAATTCATCCTGAAATAATGGGAAAAGGAAAGATTTGCTAAAGAACGAAAACGTATGAGAACAGCAGCCCATGAGGATTTAGAGGAAGCTTTACTGTTATCGACAAAAGATGCATTGGCAAGAAATGTACCTTTGAGTGGACCTATATTAGCAGCTAAAGCGAAAGAACTTGCACTACTCATGAGTATTAAAATTTTCAATTGCAGCGAAGGATGGCTGACACGTTTTAAGCAGCGAAATAACATCGTACACAAAACTGTGTGTGGTGAAAGTGGTGCTGTAGACCTTGCTGCTTGCAATGAATTCTGCGAAAAGCTACCCGAACTTATTTCTACTTATACAATGAAAGACGTGTTTAATGCCTATGAAACAGGGTTGTTTTATAAACTTCTTCCTAATAAGACTTTAACATTTAAAGGTGAAACGTGCACAAGTGATAAACTTAGAAAAGACAGGATAACTGCGATGGTAGGTGCCAATATGGATGGAGGTGAGAAGTTAAAATTGTTAGTTATTGGTAAATCAACTAATCCACGTTGCTTCAAAGGAGTTAAAACACTGCCTGTTGATTATGTGGCAAATGCCAAAGCCTGGATGACGCGTGAGATCTGCATTAGTTGGTTAAAAGAACTGGAGAAAAATTTTTCTCGTGAAAACAGAAAAATTCTATTGCTGCTAGATAATGTGCAGAGTCATTGTAAACTACCAACACTGAGCTCTATAAAGATTGAATATTTACCCCCTAATACTACAGCACAACTGCAACCGATGGACCAAGGAATAATTCAAAATTTAAAAACTCATTACCGTAAAAGGGTTCTAGAACAAACTTTATTTTCGATTTACCTTAAAGAAAGCTACGACATAACATTACTCACGGCCATCAACGATTTATATGCGGCGTGGGACGCCGTACAACCTGAAACAATAGAAAAATGCTTTCGACATGCCGGATTTATCCATCCATCTAAAAAGAGTGGTTATAATGCAAATGACGAAAACGACAGACCTTTTGAAGAAATAGAATTTCCAAACTTTTCTGAAAAGTTCCAATGCGATATTACGTTCGCAGAGTATGTAGCAGCCGACAATAGTTTAGAAGTATCTGGACCCTTAACTGTGGAAGAAATTGTTGAAACAATTCACAAAAAATGCAACGAGGAGATGGAATCGGATTCTGGTGATTCTACTACTATGTCCCAAGTGCTTTCCTTACCCACAGAAAAGTCAATTGCACAATCAATTGAGTGTTTGCGTACATTTATCCTGATGCAGCCGTCATCAGACAAAGAACTTAACTGTTTGTTACAAATAGAAAAACTGGCTAAAAAGTCAAAAATGAATAGGACTAAGCAAACAACAATTCATAATTTTTTTCAAAGAGATGATAAATAAGTGTAAATATTTTCTTAAATGTTCATCTAATTTCAGGTAAGAAAATTATAGTACAATTAAAATGTAATTTTAAATGCCGTTGTTCTATAGTGTATTATTAATTTTTATGTTTTATTTATATTATTTTAATATTATTAATTATTTTATGTATTTATATCTTTTAATTTAATATTAAGTCATTCTAACGATAACATCAGAAATTAAAAAAAAATACTATAACATTAATTCCTTTGTAATAGTACCCCTTTAAACATGTTTTCTCTCATACTTTCCATAATTCGAACTCTGGATAATTCGAACATTTCTTGTGGTCCCGATGAGTTCGAATTAACGAGAGCCGACTGTATTTTCTAGAATTTCACGCTCCTAACTAAAACGGCTGCTGAGATATGATCACATGCTCTAAAATTTTCGACCCCCCCCCATCTTTTAACCATTTTAGGGGGGGGATTTAAAAAAAATTCGCCCTTAGTGCTATTTCCCCCCCAATTTTCATGCTTCTACGTTCAGTAGTTTGGGCTGGGCCTTTTATATATGGAGTTAAAGATTAAAAACTATCTCAAACGATTTTCCCCATAGGCCGTAATGTAATGGAATTCTTTTGAGTGTCCCTGTAATCCCCCACTCCCACCCATCGCGACCAAACTGGCTTACTAACAGCAGTAGATCAAGGGCTATCTAACCACTACAACCGCGTGTGGGTAGCAGTAGGTGTTCAAGGAGAAAAGTCTGTCTTTACCCACAGACAATTGACTTTTATATGTACAGTAGAACTTCTTTTATCTGAAACTCTTTTAACCGAAACTCTCGATTAACCAAAATCTATTTTTAAAGCTTTTTTTTTTTTTTTACTATCACATTCCTTGTGTGCAAAATCCATATTTTGAAAGCTTTTTTTTAATAAAAAAACTATCATATTCCTTGTGTGCAAGCGGTCCTCTCCGAACTACGATTACATATAAATATTTTTGACCCCCTTTCTTAGAGTTCCTTTGAATCTAACTTGAGCTCCCGTAAGCTCTGGAGTGGAACGAAGAAAACGAACAAATTAGCAATTAGCTTTTGAATGTTTTCCAAAAGGTTTGGCATTGCTGTAGCAGCAGAAAGACTGATACTGGTGAACTAATAATATTAAAAATCTCCGTGATATAGCTTCAAAGCAAAGGCAATCGAAACTGCGACAAACAAAACATTTTTTCAAACCCTTGTTAAATATGTAAAAGGTACTTAATTTCAAAATTAAAATTCAGGTAATTGTTTCTTGTTTTTATTTTGCTATTGTTTTGTTTTTATTAAGCACTTGTTACCATAATAAGAAATATTGCATATATTTCTCTTTAAGGGGCCTTCCACAAATGATGTCACGCTTGGAGGGGGGTTCGTGAAATTGTGACAGTTTGTGACAAGGGGATGGGGGGGGGGGGGTAAGAAGAAATGTGACATCACACATTTTGGTTAAATTAAAAGTATTAAAAATCAGCAGATTAAATTTTGAAGTCATTTTGAAATTAGAGTATTTTGTTTTATAAAGTAGGCTTAAAGCCAAATATATTAAATTCCAAAATACGACTGTTTTCAGCTGCTCCTTCGTATTAATACTTTATTACTATTGTATATTAATTATGTTTTTGTTATAAACATTAATCTTATTTCATACAAAATAAGTACATGAGTCATTTTTATTGTTATGCTCACAAATGTCATTAAAACACATAGTTAAAGTTTGAAATATGATCTATGACGTAGTGCTTTGTACCTAAACTGCAAGTTTATGTTTAAGTAATATAGCGTGACATGTGACAAGGGGGGCCGGGGGGGTATGGTGAAATGTGACACTTTGTGACAAAGGGGGGGAGGGGGTCAAAAATATTGAAAAAAAGTATGACATCATTTATGGACGGCCCCTAATCTTAAAATTGAAGCATTCTCGATTATCTGAAAATTTCGATTTTCCGAAAGAGGGTCGGTCACAATTACTTTGGATAATCGAGGTTCTATTGTATGTAGATTAAAATCTCACTATCTGTTTGCATTTTAAAAGTCCTCTGCTAGGAATGGAACGGAGCTCGCTGAAATTAACACCAGTTATTCGCATGTATCTGAGGATGTGAAATAAGTTCTTAGGGGTCATCCACAAATGATGTCACGCTTGGAGGGGAGGAGGGGGTTCATGAAATTCTGACAGTTTGTGACAAGGGGATGGGAGGGGGTAAGAGGAAGCGTGAAATCACACATTTTGGTTAAAATAAAGCCTTAAAAATCAGCAGATTAAATTTTAAAGTTATTTTGAAATTAAAGTATTTTGTGTTCATACAGTAACAATGACATTTAAAGCCAAATATATTAAATCCCATTTCAAATTCCAAAATATTACTGTTTTTAATTGTTTTTTCATATTAATATTTTATTACTATTGTATATTAATTATGTTTTTTGTTGTAAATCTTAATCTTATTTCATACAAAATAAGTACACGAATCATTTTTATTATTATGCTCACAAATGTCATTAAAACACATAGTTAAAAGTTTCAGAATAGAATTTGAAATATGATCTATAACATAGTACTTTGTTTTTGAACTGCAAGTATATGTTATGTAATATAGCGTGACATGTGACAAGAGGGGGGGGGAGGGGGAATGGTGCAGTGCGACACTTTGTGACAAAGGGGGGGAGGGGTGTCAAAAATATGGAAAAAAAGTGTGACATCATATATGGATGACCCCTTAGACCGGGAGGCAGTTGCACAGACCATCGCTTTTCGAGCTGACGGATAAAATTCCAGTATTCGACAGAACTCGATCAGCATAATAAAATGCAACTGGTCTACCAAGTGGAAACCACCTGCAGACCCGATTTTAGTGGTTGATCGGTAGGTTTAACATTATGTTTTCTTGCACCCAAAGGTATGAAAACATGGAGGGGTCGGATTTTAGTGGTTCATCGGTAGGTTTAACCATTATGTTTTCTTGCACCCAAAGGTATGAAAACATAGAGGCTCGGAGCAGGAAAACACAATGGTAAATCTACCAACCAACCACTAAAATCGGATTAGCAGGTGTTTTCCAACAAGATATGACTTGACAGATCAGTTACATTTTAATATACGAATCGAGTTTTAACTAATCGTTGAATTTCAGCCATCAACTCGATGAGGTGATGGTTTGTGCACCCGCCTCTCAGAATTTAAAAATTAGAAATAATTTTCGAGATATAATTTTTTTTTGTACTTTTTAATGACAGTGGTGGCAACGAAATTAGTAAAAAAATTACTTCATTTTTCCGAATAAAAGAGGAAAAAGGGTAAATAAAACGGATTTTTCCATTTTTATTGTAGTAATTTTTTCATTAAATTTGAAAAGATAAATTATTTTCAATTTGAATTGATAGCGAAAGAAAACTTTATTAAATTAAAGTTTCCAAGAAAAAAAAACATCACATATTCAAGCTTCATGAATCAATTTATTATTAAACAGAAACAAAAATCGTCTGCCGGCACATTCACTATTGATATTGTAGTTTTTTAAGCTTTTACTATTGACGAAGGAGGATGTTTTAAATCCTTGTATTTAGTAGACAATTATTCATAAAAATTTAATTTAAAGAAATTCATATATAATTTTAAATTATTACTTATAAAAGATGGTTTTTAAAACGTCTAACAAGAGCGTCAAAAGTATTATTGTTTATTGGTTAAAAAACACAATTTTGTTTCATGAAATGCATTTATTGTAACTGAAAAGCTAAAATGTTTTTTAAAGTTTTGACAAAGTGACATAGTTTTCATTCCATCAGCTCTTAAATTAGAAACCAAAATTTCAAAGAACAACCTCCTTTTTAGAAATAATATTTCGCATAAAAAAATAATGTAATCTTCAAAAAGTAATTTTTGCTTAACCTAAATTGTAAATATGATTTCTTACTTGAAATGTAATATTTAAATAAAACAATGTTATATATATATATATATATATACATATATATATATATATTTAAATGTACAAAGAACATTCCATGAAACTGAGTTTTCTTTTAGCAGTGGTATCACCGCAAAACTAAAAAATAAAACTGCAGGCAATTTTTTCAAATTGTTAACTGCCCGTTTTTAAATATTCTAAACGAAGCATACGATTTTATTTTCCTAGCTTCGTACTTGTTTAAATAACTGTTTTTACTTGCCCTACAGAAATGGAGGTGAGTGATTCAGACTTAAAAAACGAAATGCCTAAAATTTTGCTATTGTTTGGGTCAAATAGCTCCAGGAACAGTTAAGTTAATGAAAGAAGTTTACAAAGACAAACGTTTTGGTAAGTCTACGATTTTTAGATGGCATGATGATTTCATAAAATGATGTTTGTTTGTAAAACTGACTCCTAAGCCTGGCCGACCAGAAAGTGTTGTGAATGGTCGAAATGTTAACACTGTGTGGGCGAACTTGCAAGAATATCGGCGAATGGCATGTGAGGAGATAGTGGCATCAACTAACATTTCAAAAACGTCGATATTTCGCATTCTGCGCAACAATTTACAGTTTCGCCATTTTGTTCCAGATGGGTCCTTCATTACCGTACTAAAGAACAAATGCAAATAAGAATTCAACAATGTTGTGAGAAGAAACAGATGCTTCAAAATGCTCCGGATTTCGCAAAGACTGTAATAACAGGTGATGAAACTTGGGTGCAGCATTTTAATATCCTTACCAAGTCCGCAACAAGTGTATAGTAACACACTGATTCTACGTCTCCGAAAAAAATCAGACAAACCAAATCTGCTGGAAAGGTCAGGAAGATTATTTTCTTTGATCATAAATGTGTAATCTATCAGCATGTCGTGCTTTCAAAAGCTACTGTGAATTGTGAATATTATGCTTCAGTTCTGAAAATTTCGCGATAATGCATATCTAAAAAGCGTCATGAACTAGTTAGGGAATTGGACATTGCATCACGATAATGGTCGCCCATATGTCGCTGCTTCTGTTCAGCAATATCTTCGTAAATACAATATTAAAATCATGCCACATAATACAGTCAAGATTTCGCACCATGCGAGTTCTGGCTGTTTCCGACGTTGAAGGAGAAGCTCAGTGGCAGAAAATTTAATACAGATTCTGAAGTTATTTCAGCAGTGCAGGGTTCTTTGAAGCAGCTTCCAGAAAAAGGCTCCTCTTACTTATTTTGAAGAATGGGTTGAACGATGGGACCGTTGTATATCATCTGAGGGATTTATGATTGTACTCTCAGTTTTTATGGAACGTCCTACATACGTATAAAAGATACGATTTTATTTTCAAGAAATCGGAAGATCTCCTGCAATGTAAATGCAACATATCGGGTTTCCATGCAGCTAGTAGAATATATTCTGCAATTTAGAACTTTATTTTCTTGTTGTAATTATACTTTATTGTAATTTTGTTTAAGCTTATGTAATAAAATAACAGCAGTTTAACTTACTAATTTTACTTACATTTTAATATTTTGCAGCTTTAATACTAGAAATTAGAATCTTTAAACATAATTTCAACCTCATTTCAAAGTTGAGAAGTTACTTATTAAAAAAGCAAAAGAGATGGGGTGGAGATAGGGTCTATTTTAAAGTTCGCTGCATTTAAATAATAAATGAAACGTAAATCCTTTTTTCTCATAAATTTTGTTTTACTTTTTTTAAGCCCTAGAGACATTTATTTAGAATTTTTCTGATATGTTATAATTTATCTCACAGGAAATAATGTCCCCTTTATTAGTTCAGAATAAAAATTAGACAGTTTCATTTATACTTGATCCTCAAAGTTAAAGCAGTTTAAATAAAAGCCCATTGTGATTCAATGACATATTTGCATAATTTTTATTAAACAGAAAATTTTTGAACTCAGGTAGGAATTTCTTCCCAAGAGATGAGAGTATTCTACAATATTTTAAATATCAGGCTTGAAAAGAATAAAGTTTAATATATTCTGTGAATTTTGTTCAAAAGCATTACTAAAATTAGAACTCTCATCCATATTTTTCGTCTTTTGTAGGTGCAAACTCTTTTGTAAATAGTATTGTCAGTTATACAAATTAATGAAAGTTAGCTGCGCGGAAACCAGATGCGTTAATATATTTAAATTTTATGACGTATTCCATTTCTTTGGGGGGTGGGGGAGAGGATAAATCAAATTTTATTGCGCATTTAGAAATTTTTTTTTTAATTTAAATTTTAGTAAATAGTAAAATTCAAGTTAGAAATAACATTTGGAATATAATGTTAAAAGTTTTCTTAATAATGATGAATTTATCCAGGGATTTTATTTATAAAAATCAATTCCGTCCTTTCAAGAATTGGATTCCAATTTTGCAGATGGTGGATTAAAATTGACGTCATTCGATTAAACTTTTATAAAAATATTATAGATTAATCTCTTAAAATAAATGCGTAAAAAGGATATTTTTTTCTCACTAAACCACCCCATTGTTATCACCATCTTGAAAAGTTTTAACTGCTAATTTTAATACTTTACAACAAAGTTGAAAAGTGTTTATGACTTCGGTTTGTCTATCCGTCTGTCCGTCTGTCCGCAATCTAACTCTCGTAAATATAGTCAGATCGTTCTGAAATTTTTGGATGTTAGTAACCTCTAGCATAGCACGATCCCTATTTCAAATAGTTTCTAGCATGTTTAGCTCATTTACAGGGACAGTCAAAATTTTCCCGTTTACATTACGGCCTATGGGGAAAAATCGTTTAAAATGGTTTTTAATGATGCTACATGCTTTCAAGCATAATAAAATTCATATGCATTTATTAAGTGCACTAAAATATGCATTCTGTAGAATATACGATGCAAAGAATAGTTATTATTCATTTACAGGGCTACACAAAATAGTTCCGTTACAGAACGCGATAGTGGTGGAGGGAATTGTTTGCGGCGTATTTTAATTATGTTAAATTAGTTCATGTATAATGAAATTGATATACGTCGCTGAGGTTTACTATAGCTTATTTCATGTATAATATGAAGTGCATAACATTTACAGGGACACACAAAAGATTTCACATACTATATTGTGTCCGAAGTACTGTACAGTAGCGATGATTGCTGGAAATGCATTTTTATATATGTTACGTGCTTTTATGTTTCACTATATTTATGCATAGTATATGTTGTGTATAAATGTTGTAATTCATATACAGGGCTACACAAAATAATTCGTAATGGTTACTGGGTATGATTGCAAATTGCTTGAAGGTGGTTTTTAAATGAGTTATGCATTTTTACGCAGAACTGCATTTAGCTCATTAAGAAATGTTTGTAGAACATAGATAAAAGGGTATACAGGGTCACGCAAAGAATTGGATACATGGCCGTCTATGAATGATAATTTCTGGAAACGTGATTTCAGTAGTTTTAAGAATGTTTTACTTTGAATTAAACTTTGGCTAAATAGTGGCGTGTAATAAAGGTACTAGGCTAACTACACGGCTGTACAAGTATGCTTACATGTATACAAGTATGCTTTGATCTATTAGTATAAATTGCTGAAAGAGAAATTTCAACCTGTTATGAATTTTCTTGCTAAACTAAATTTTCCCATTATATAGTATATATATCAACCTACAGATCAAACTACTTTTTACATTAAAATGTTTTTCAAACAATAAAAACAGTTCATATGCAGTCATTAATTTTACTTTTATATTTCCTTTTTAACACTTTTCAACAAAATTGAAAAGCAGTTAACTCTCGTAAATATACTCGGATTGCCTTGAAAATTTTGAATGATATTGACGTTTATTATTGCACGGTCCCTATTTGTAATGAAGTTTGTAGTATGTTTAGTTCATTTATAGGGACAGTCAAAAGAATTCTGTTACATTAAGGCCTATAGGAAAAATCATTTCAAATTATTTTTAATGATTTTACACGCTTTCAAAAAGAATAAAATTGATATGCATTTATGAAGTGCACTAAAATATGCATTCTGTAGAATGTACGATGCAAAGAACAGTTATTTTTCATTTACAGGGCTAAAAAATGTAATTCCAATGCATAATGATATAGGGGTGGAGGGAATTGTTTGCGGTGTACTTTAATTATGTTAATCTATTTCATATATAATGAAATTGTTATACGTCGGTAAGGTTTACATACTATAGATTATTTCATGATAATACGAAGTGTATGTATCATTTACAGAAACACAAAAAATATTTCAGATACTATATTGTATCCGAAGTACTGTTCATTAGCGATGATGCATTTTTAATTATGATATGCGCTTTTATGATTCACTATATTTATGCATAGTATGTGGTGTATATAAATGCTATAATTCATATATAGGGCTACAAAAAAAGTATTCGTAAGGGTTACTGAGTATGGGCGCAAATTGCTTAGAGGTGGTTTTTAAATGAGTTATGTATTTTTACGTTGAACTGCATTTAATTTACTAAGAAATGTTTGTAGAATATAGAAAATATGATATACAGGGTCACGCAGAGAATTGGATACATGGCCGTCTATAAATGATAATTTCTGGAAATGTGATTTCAGCAGTTTTAAGAGTGTTTTAGTTTGAATTAAATTTTAACTAAATAATGGCGTGTAATAAAGGTTCTAAGTAAACTACAGGGTTGTACAAAAGTATTCAAGTATGCTTCCATCTATTAGTATAAATGGCTGAAAGTGTATTTCAATCTGTTATGCGTTTTCTTGCTAAACTAAATTTTCACATTATATAGTATATATATATCAACCTACAGATCAAACACAGGGCTGTTCAAAAGAACTGGAAAACATATTTGGCTATGGTCGGTAACTGCTGAAATTAGTTTTTCAAATGTTGCATGCGTTTTCTAAAGCGTTTACTTAGTTATATTATTTACGTTATTTCCCTAAATTACGATGTCTTCACTCTATCGCAGAGTCAAAATATGCCCAACCTCTTTAGAGTGACTATGAGCAAAAGTGAAGTTTTTGACTTTCTGAAAGAGTGAATACTCACTCCTGGAAAGTGAATATTCACTCTAAAGAGAGATGGATAATCGCTCTTTCGGAGGAGTGACTATTTACTCTTGCTAAAGGAGTGCGGTTTTCACCCCTGGTAGGAGTGAATAGTCGCTCTTTCATAGGAGTGAATGTTCATTTTTTATGTAGTCGGTTCTTTTTTTATTTTGTTTTTATGTTCATTTTAAAAGAATCACATGTTTTACAGCATGCAATGCAAAAAACAGATACAAGCGTGGTAAAGATAGGAATAAAATACTTTATTAGCAATATTTATTTAATTCATAGTTTGTAACACTAATTGAACTTTTAAGGAAAATTTAGTTAAAGTTACATACGAATTTAAATTAAATTACTGGCAGAAGTAAACTAAAATATGTTATTCCAATCTTATCCTTTGTGTTTGCTTTTATTGCATGCCCTATAAAGATATTACTTTTAAAGTTTTATTAATAACTTTTTAATAGGTGGATATTATATGTTTAACAATGTTGATTTGATTTTAATTTTGTTGTTTTTAAATATAAAACCGTACTTTTTCTTTAAATTATTGCTATTTTTGCAAAGTCCTATTGTTCTAAAATATTTTTAATTTTTTCACTTAAAAGTAATGCTTATAAACTCACTTCTTTTTTAAATAAGTTCTAAGTATGATTTAAATATTAAGAATGCGTAATTTTTTTTCCGCTGTGATTTCCTTTTGCTTTATTTAATATGAACATGGAGTCTAAATTTTAAGTTCTCTGGAATATGTATATATTTTTCTTTTAAACACATTCCTTAACTTAATCATGATTTCTAATTTTCGTCCGTTATTGCCGAAAAATGGAATTAATGCAATACTTATTAATGAAAAGACAAGATAAGCCATATTTAATTTAAATTTTTTATTCGCGTAGATAGTAAAATAGATTTTATATGTTTTATAGGAAAAGACTGACCTCAGAAATAGAAAAAAGGAAAACTTAAAAATAAAGTAAATGACTGCATAGAAATCATCTTATTGTTTAAAAAACGTTTTAATGCAAAAAAGTAGTTATTAACCTCTTTAAAAAAATATTCAGTCCCATATTATGTAAGTAAATATGAACATTTAAAAAAATATATCAAAGCAGTCTTATCCATAAACTGCAAAACAGGCATAAAAAACATTTTATTCCAATGCTTAAATGCCATGTTTTATTGTTTAGCGCCAAAAATTACGTGTATCAAAAACGTAGAAAATGTTTTTATAATAGAAGGAAATTGGATGCAAAATATCTATAATTAATTTTTTTATATTACTCAGTCTCGAAATTTTAAAATCATAACCCACAGAAAAATGTTTACACACAATTAAAAAAATTAATATACAGTAAAACCTCTGTAAAGTGACTACGTACCGTTCTAATAAAAATGAGTCGCTCCCAGAGGTGGTCTCTTAACGAAGATCATGTTTAAACCTTTATTTTAATTATTGAAAAACGGTAACAATGTTACTAAAATTTATTTTTCACATTAGGAAAAAATATAAAAAATTAAGTATCAAAATAAAAGTAAATTACTTAAGTTAATTACTGCAGAGTTTTAAAACTGAATACATTGAGTTTTACTTTAATTTTAAAGTTTTATCTTTTATAACTTTTATTTTCAAGTCCTTTCGAAGTTCTGTAAATTAATGCATTTTTTGTGGAAGGGAACAAATAATGACGATTTCATTGCTTTATCTATTTCTTTGAGAGTTTTCCGACAGAATAGGGCAGAGGAATTTATTGGCCATCGTTCTTAAAATGTAATCAGAGTTAAATTCATTCCCTAAAAAGGCACAAAGGGGTTTAAACATTTAAAAGTTGCAAGGATAAAAAAAAATCTAATCTTAGTTTAGAAGATTACTGAATAATGCACTCTCCGGAATTATTTTTTTTTAATAAAACCTTTTTCATGCGACCAGGAAAAAACGGAATTTGTTTCATTTTCTTCAAAGAAATCGGTCTATCATGGAGGGAGTTCAACTGAGATGGTCTCTGAATGGAGGTAAAATTAGTATTGAGCTTATGGGAATAAATTTCGTTCCATGAAAAAATGGTCGTTCAGGGAAGTGGTCGCCTAATGGAGTTGGTCGCACAGGAAGATTTCACTATACCAAACTTTTTGTAATATCATAAACATCAAATATCATATTTAACTCCGAAACAATTATAAATACTCTTAACTGTATATAATCAGAAATCAGTAATAAACCAAAAAAAAAAAAAAAAAAAAAAAAAAAAAAAAAGAAAAAGAAAAGAAAAAAAATCATACAACGGCAAATTAACATTTTCGGATGTGTCTGCTACGAATTGAAAAAATCCAGATATCTTCTCTTCTGAGTCAGACTCCCTTTCAAACGAAAGAGATAACACTTTTTTTTGTTTTGATCGTTGGCAAAAGTATTATATTTTGCAACACAGCATTGAAGGGGAAGAATAAAATATTTACACACATTTTTTTTAATTATTCACATTGCCCGCACTAATGAAGATTTGAATACTTTTTTTGCTAAGCATTGTGCGTATTCAATTGTTAAAAGAATTATATTTCAAAAATACATGAAGAATTATAACAGACAATCACTTTTGAACACTCTAACGATCAATCTTTTTCTATACAACATACAACTATTTAGCGCATAATCTTAACATTCCACATATCTACACGGATAAATTCTTAAAATTAAATAAGACTTACCTTTATTTTATGTATTCCATAAAGAATAATTTTAATGATATCCTAATCTGTTAATCCTAAGATGGCAGACGAAAAAGTGATCATTTTCCTTATCTTTTAAGAGTGTCATCTCCTTGCTGTTCTGATTGGTTAATACGTAAGTCACTCTTTCAGGACTGAGACATTTCACTCCTTTCAGAGTGGAAAATTCCACTCTTTAAGGAGTATATTTTTATAAAATGCACTCCAAAAGTAGTGAAAATGCCTGTCATTCTTCGAAATTGTGAACTTTTCACTCCTCCCAATTTTAGAGTGTTGTTAAAGCATTCTGTAAGCGTTGCTTGACGCGTCTGTGCTTAACGCATGATTTTTCTTACTGTTTTTTTCTATTTCCCAGATCAGTCTTTTCCTATAAAACACACCAAATCTATTTAGCTCTAATTCACAAAATGCAATATACACGGGAGTAAAAAAATTAAATAAATATGGCTTATCATGTTCTATAAATAAGATTCGTATTAATATCCGTTAGACTCCGTGTTCGTATTTAATAAAGGAATGACAAATCACAACACATTAAAAAACTTACACATTCTTGATATCAAGTTTGAACTCAAGATCAAGCTTAGAACTTAATAAAAAAAGATATCAGTTGATAAGCATTGTTTTTTCAGTGGAAAAATTAAAAATATTTTAAAAGAATAGTACTCTAAAATAGCGATATTTTTCTAAAAGTACGGTAAAATGATAAGATTTTATATTTCAAGCAAAACTTTATTTTAAAATTCATCACAATATTTATGACAAGAATCATCACTCTATTAATACTTGAAAATTTTTCCAGAGAGAATCATCCGTCTTGCATACAATATTTCAAATGAAAATCAAATTTCAAATTAATTGCTTAAAAGGCGCAAAGGCCAACATAGTGAAAAGATTCCATGCTGGTACTCGAAACCCGGCCATCAGCATAGCGCACTGACATTCTACCGACTGAACTACATGGAACGATACCCAGCCTGGAAAATTCTTACTATTACATGTTGGCAAGGCTACAAACGCAACACAAGATGGAATATTTATCGTGAGCCACCGACATGGGGCAAACACGAAACTTAATTAAATCCAACATCGATTGAATCTATATAAATACTTATTTTTATTTGAAATTTGATTTTTATTTGAAAAATTGTATGCAAGGCGAATGTTTCTCTCTGGTAAAATTTCCAAGTATTAATATAGTTTCAATCGATGCTGGATTTAATTAAATTTCGTGTTTACCCCATGACGGTGGCTCACGATAAATATTCCATCTTGTGCTGCGTTTGTAGCCTTGCCAACATGTAATAGTGAGAAATTTTCCAGGCTGGTATCGTTACTTATGGTTTAGTCGGTAGAATGTCAGTGTGCTATACTGATTGCCCGGGTTCGATTCCCGTCATGGAATCATTTTCACTATGTTGGCTTTTGCGCCTTTTAAGCACTTGATTTGAAATTTTATTTTCATTTTGAAATCATCACAGTGTTCATTACAAGTTCGTCACAAATGACACATATTTCACAAATAGGTCACAATGTGACTTCAAAGCATTGTCGCTTTCGTCACAGGTTCGTCACAAAGTTGCCAAAATAGTTCCAAATTACACACTTTTCACAAATTTGTCACACCGTTACTTCACAGAGTGGTCGCAATGTAACGTCACAAACGACCTCTAAAACGGCCATAATGACTTCGCATTTTAGTCACTATGACGTCATGTCGACGGTCACAAAATCACAGTGTGACTTCACAACGATGTCGTCGTGATGTCACCATGCCTTACGGGTAGGACGTTAACTTCCGACCATTGAGAAGGGGTAAAAGTGGAATACAAAAAGCCGTTGACCTGCTTTTTAATACAGCAAGAGTGATTCAGTATAATTCTGAGACTATCAATATTAAGAAAATTAAAAAACAGTGTAAATAACCCGAATTTGTATTGTGAATAACGCCAATATTCCCGAACGGGAATAATAGAATTTGATATCTTAAAGCAAACGCAGTTTTATTGCAGACTATTATTTAGCATGGTTATTCTTTAGCATTCTTTATTTATCATAACTCTGAAATTTCATAAATTTTGCATCTTTTAGAAATTTTATGTGAATTTTTTTTTAACATTCCTAGTGAAAACTGACAAAAAATGGCTTTTTTGCAAATTTTTGTAAACTAAATATACAGGATGCAATATGTGATCTATCGTCGACCTTTAATTTCTCAACCGTTGGTCGTAGACATATAGTTCCAATTACAAAAACATTTTAAATGACGTAAATATTCATGTTATGGCCTTATTTGAAGTAAAAAACCAATTTTACAAAAATTACAAAATCTAACTTTTTATACGGTTCCCCAGTCTATATAGTTATATTTAGAAAAAGTTTACACATATCATAACAGATATAACACAAAAAGTTTGACATTTGTACTACAAAAATTGACACAGTTATTAAATTTCAAAGTTTGAGATTTTTGCCCATGATTTTGTCTTTCATTGAGGGATCAGTTAAAAGATGAATTAAAGTAATTCGAGATCAAAATCAGAGTGCAATGTCCTTTTCACAGCGAAATCACCTTTAGTCGGTATCGTCAAATCAGGGTTAAAGAGGCTTATTTCATCTAAAAATTTGAGCTGACTTGTAGGGGTCGTATACAAAGCGAAGAATGAAATATTGAAATTAAACAGAAAAATAAATATAAATTTATTATAATATCAGAAAACGGTGTACTACATAAAAAAGAATACATCAAACGCCGGAATCCACTACGGTCTATGTGACTATGTGACTGAGACCACTTCTCTGGTTTATCTGCAGCAGCCCATCATCCTTGATTGTCGCACAGTTTGCACACCTGCGTATCCATCCTCTATCGTGCCCAGGACTCAGTACTGACACGCATTCAATTGTGCATTGCCATCAATGGAGAACACTTTGAGCAGTATCTCTAGTAGATTCCGGCGTTTGATGTATTCATTTTTTATAGTACACCGTTTTCTGATATTATAATAAATTGATTTTATTTTTCTGTTTAATTTCAATATTTCATTCTTCTCTTTGTATACGACCCCTAAAAGTCATCTCAAATTTTTATATGAAATAACCCTCTTTAACCCTGATTTGACGATACCGACTAAAGGTAATTTCGGTGTGAAAAGGACATTGCACTCTGATTTTGATCTCGAATTACTTTAATTCATCTTTTAATTGACCCCCCCCCCCCCCCCAATGAAAGACAGAATCATGGGCAAAAATCTCAAACTTTGAAATTTAATAACTGTGTCAATTTTTGTAATACAGATGTAAAATTTTTTTGTGTTATATCTGTTATGATATGTGTAAACTTTTACTAAATATAACTATAGGGACTGGGGGACCGTATAAAAAGTTAGATTTCGTAATTTTTATAAAATTGATCTTTTACTTTAAATAATGCCACAACACGAATATTTTCCTCATTTGAAACGTTTTCGTAATTGGAACTATATGTCTAGGACCAACGGTTGAGAAATTAAAGGACGGCGATAGATAACATATTGCACCATGTATATAACAGAATTTTTTTTCCTAAAAAATTAAGTCTACTTTTGTTAATAAATAATAATTTTTGTAAGTCCGTAGAAGTGAAACTTTTTTTTTTAAAAACGAATTTTGAATTTGATGTTCCCGTTCGGAAACATTAGCGTTTAAAAGGTTAATTCAGACTAAAAACAAGGAAGTTTCATTTACTGAAGATCATCAAACTTTAAGCAGCTGAAATTAAACCTCATTATAATTCAACGACATAATTGCATATTTTTCATTTGTCAGAAAACTTTAGAATTCAGATATGACTTCCATTAAAATAAAAGAGATCTTCTTTGCATAATATAATGGTATTTTATTATCGTTCAAATATTAGACTTAAAAAATAATAATATCACTCAACATAAAAATGCAGGCATTAAAAATCCGCAGCATAATTCATGTATGGCATTAATTAGTAAACTTATTTGCAATCGATTGGAACCTATATTTTACTCTATTACTTGACAGCACAATTATTAGGGGCTGATCACTAGTGTTCAAACATTTTTCTCCAGAAGAAATTTCTGCACTGTGAGGCCCGGGCGAGAGAGGGGAGGGTGCATTGAGGAGTTCCGGGACAGAATTGCACTTCCAGACAATAATTAACACGTTGAGTGCCACGGTGGCTGACAGTGAAGCTGAAAAATTTACGATACTTTAAGTAATTTTTAAGAAAATATAACCCTGTAATCAATAAAAGGTAAGTAAATTTTAAATAAATTTTCAGTAATTACTTAAAAATATATATATATTTTTAGTTTTATGTCATATTTTAGAAGGTCAGTCATCGGTGAAAGACGCGTTCTAAACGGAAAGTTCAGTGTCAGTCATCGGTGACAGATTTGGCGTTTAACGTGTTAAGGAGAAAATCCCAAATCTTCCGGTGTGTGTGTGTGTGGGGGGGGGGGGGGGTCATTTCGATGCTTCAGAGTGGGTATGAACATCAGAGCTATCCACCAAATTCAACACAGCTTTTTTTTTTTTTTTTTTATCTGCAGGATTATATATCCAAGTAAAAAATGTTCAGCCTACAAAATAACAGTATTTGTTTATATTTCAAAAATAGTGGTTGTATAGTTCATAGTTTTATGTATAGAAAAGGATTTGTTTAGATTTCAATATATTTAAATTTGAAATCTACTAGAGACTTTGTGCTTTATAAGTACTTCAAAGCTGAGCTTGAATCCAATTCCAAAGGTGAATACTTATCTTCAAACAAATAAGTTTTGTCCGCCTCTTTAAATCCCAACAGAACTGATTTAGAACTTTTCTGTTGTGTTCTAATTTATCTCGCCGGAAAGAATGACAACTTCATTAATTCAGAATAAAAACAAGGAAGTTTCGTTTACTGAAGATCATCAAACTTTAGGCAGCTGAAATTAAACCTCATTGTGATTCAACGATATATTTGCATATTTTTCGTTTGTCAGAAAACTTTGGAATTCAGATAGGACTTTCATTAAAACAAAAGCGATTTTCTTTTCATGATATAATGGTATTTTATTCAATTCCTACTATTAGTTGACACTCTCCCTATATTTATTTATTTATTTATTTATATATCTTGTTCAAATTTTCAATCGTTAATAAGATACTCATCATTCATCCTATCAAGTTGAAATAAAATTTTTAAAACTTGTACTGAATGACAATTGATGTTAATACAGTTTTTTAAAATATTAATTAATTAATTAAATTTTAATTAATTAATTTTAGTTTTGCATGGGAAACAAAATGGCGGCCATTGGTTATTGAAGCATATAATGCATCATCATATCTATAAGGGGGGTTACCATAGGGGGGACTCTGTTCTGTTGCCATATACCGCCGAGTTTGTCGCCAACTTGGCGATATATCGCCAGATTTGGCGGCCAAAATGAGTCGCCAAAAGTGACGCCAACTTGGCGATATCTCTAATATATCGCCAAATTCCCATAGAGTTCCATTGTAAACCTGTTTGTTTATAGAAAATCAACAAATTGAGATATTTTAATGCAACAAAAACTAATATTAGCTTAACCCTTAAATGCCTGATATTTCAAAAATCATTGTAATAATGTTTTCCGGCTTTCATTTTTTAAATAAATCATGAGAAAAATGCTTTAAAAAATCATATTTTGTTTTAAATATGGTTTACGGCTGAAAAACAGTTTGTTACTAATCGGCAATACTGGTCTTTAACCCTCTATCTACTGAATTATGAATTCAAGACAATTTTATCTTCTAAAGCATTTTTCGTCAATTGTTTAAACTACATTAGAAGATTTATATAATCATTTAATAAATTTTGGAAAGATTTTAGAAGGATTGAAGGATTTAGAGGGATTCATTAAATTTGAATTTATAGGGATTTTGTTCAATATTTATAATCCCACTCAAATCTTTTATTTTAAATATTTTTCTTAGTATTTTGTAGAATTGGGAAATGTACAAATATAATATTTCTACAATAGAAATATAGAAATATTTCCGAATTGAAATATCCTCCCCCTTCCCCACAACGCCAAGAAAGCTGAAAAGATGCAAAGTCAAAAGAAATTATCCTTTTAAAAATATTTTTGTTTTGTGTAACCCATAATGCTTTTATAACAAGATAAAGTAAAGTATCTATAACTCATTCTAAATTGTATTACAACTAATCGATGGATTAAATGAATTTTATAACAAGTTATTTTAATGGTACTCATAAGTACCGTCAGTAGATAAAGGGTTAATTGGAAAAATAATTTTCCTTGATAAAATTCTATAATATTAAACACACAAGAATTTTAGAAACTATAATAAAAAATAAACTGTACTTGCTCACTGCAGAATAAGTTAGGGTATTTCGCAAGCTTCCAAACAATACAAAAGGACAAGTAGGAACAATTGAAAAAATAAATCTATCTTTACTCTTAAACAGCACAAGTGTTGCCATCTACATGTTGAAAATCGATTTAATAATATTTTCATAATGTATTTTATTCGCAACATTAGGCATTATAGCTTCAATATTATTCGAATAGTATTTTAGAGCCTAAATTGGGTATGTTGCCGAAAAGCAACACTCGGCATTTAAGGGTTAAGGGATTATATTAAATTTTTCCTTGATGGCCTGAGTAGGAATTGACTTTAAAAACAAAATTTTTATATTACTTGTTATCTTTCAAATATTAAAAAGTTTAATTTGGGGTTTATATTTTAAAATATGTTTCTTTTTTTAATAAAAGAATGAATTTGTTTTTATCTTATCGTATGAAAATGCCTCCCAATTTTTTCCACTGAATTGCAAGAAAAGACCAGCTTTAGTTGGCTAGAAAAGAAAGGTTTTCCTGCTAACACCTAGTATTTATCGGGGCAATTTTTATTAACATAGTTCAACATAATTGAAAGTTTTTATGAATTCGGTTTTTTGATTGTGCAGTAACTCGGGTAAATATACTCAGATTGCAATATAAGTGGTATATATGAAAGGATACCCCCCCCCTTTTAAACTTACATTTAAAATTAAAACTCAAAATTTAAAAATTAAAAATTCCCAGCTATTGTTTCTTAATCTTTAACTGATGTTACCGGTCTCTCAGACCGCGGCTTTTTTCAATTTTTATAGTTTAACTTGCAATTTTCAGTTTAACTACAAACACTACCGAAGTTTTGTTCCGTTTGGAACTTTAGTACTATCATCAGAGACTTTTGAATAGGTGAATTTTAATTATAACTATTTTAAGTTAATTTAGTTAAGTACTAAAACACCATCCTAAGAGTTAATCGTGCCTTTTATTCATTTTTCGATGGAGCGGTCTCACAGACCGCTTCACACTAGTTATGTGACAATTTCTGTGACATCAGTTAAAGGTTAACTTTGATTCTAAAGCTTAAAGCTGTTTTTCCCATGATAACTTTCTTTTCCAGCCTACTATTTATTATTTCGAAATTGAACGGTATTTAAGAGCTATTATTTTGAAATTCAGAAAAAAAGTGATATTTTGATAGTTGTATTTTTTAATTGGCTTGATTTTTTTTATGTTGAAGTAGATCATATTTAATGAATATTGTGTAATTTTGAAGTCCTGAAAAAATTTCCTCTATCCTGTAGAAAATGTCAAAGTTCAAGATCATGAATCCCTTTTTTCATGAAAATTGAAATGTTGGTATGCTTGGATTGCTATACCTCTGGAAAGCAACAACATCCCAAAATTTTTTTGTCATTAACTGTTAGTATAGCACTGCATTCTTAGTAAAATTTACTTGGTTCTGTGGGGCATTGTTAATTTTCATTGTTATGTTGCCACAAAATGCAATCCAAATGACGGTTTTGTCTGTTTTCTGCACTTATTATCTTGGTTAAGCAATAATCCCCAAAATTTTTCTTATAGAATATGAAAGTGTACTATTAGGACATGCTAAGTAATATAGAACTTTATCGGGATATCGATGCCAATATTCAAAAGTTTCAAAATTTGCAACTTTTGAATTGGTCCTATCTCAAAACAGCTTCACAGTGGAATAAAACAAAATATATCATGTAGTAGTTGAACATCTGAACAAAAACATGGAAACGAAAAGTAAGTGGTGTCTCATGCTATTTTCAGAAGAAAAAAAATGACAAACGTTACAAAAAGACAGTGTTAGTATCAGGCTTTTTCCCTATAAGAAAATGATTTATCCCGTTTCTCTTTCCCTTTCCTATGTTTTCCCCTATGAGGAAATGGAACATCCCTCTTCTCTTTCTCCGTCTAGGGGAAAAGCTTGTATTGCACTCCCTTTTTGTAACGTTTGACATTTTTTTTTTCTTCTGAAAATAGCATGAGACCCCACTTATTTTTCGTTTCCATGTTTTTGTTTAGTTCAACTACTACCTGATATATTTTGTTTTATTCAACTGGAATGATGTTTTGAGATTGGACTAATTCAAAAGTTGCAGATTTTGAAACTTTTGAATATTTGACAGATTATATCTGCTAACAGCATTGATATTCCGGTAAAGTTCTATATTACTTAACTTGTCCTAATAGTAAACTTTCATATTCTACAGGAAAAATTTTGGGATACTGTTGCTTAACCAAGATAATAAGTGCAGAAAACGGATAAAAACGTCATTTTGATGGCATTTTGTGGCAACATAACAATGAAAATTAACAATGTCCTATGGAACCAAATAAATTTTACTAAGCATGTAGTGTTATCCTAATAGTTTATGCCAAAAGAATTTTGGGATGTTGTTGCTTTCCAGAGATATAGCAATCCAAACATACTGGCATTTCAATTTTCATGAAAAATAGGATTCATGGGCTTGAACTTTGATATCTACTGCAGGATACAGGAAATATTTTCAGAGCTTCAAAATTGCACATTATTCATTAAATATGATCTACTTCAACATAAAAAAAAAAGCAAGCGAAACAAAAAATACAACTATCGCATTTTGTCTGATTTTTAAAATAATGACTTTTAAGATTAAATTTGCTGAGCTTTTAATTCCTGCAGACATTTGTGGTTATTGTGCACTGCAAATTCTCAAACGCAAAAATAAACACATTTTACACCATTTTTTTCACCAAATTAATAACACATTAATGTGTTGTGAATTAGAAACCTTCATATACAAGATATTTTTTGTGTTGTGATTGTTTTCTTAATATGTTGCAAAAGTGGTGCTACCTAGAAATGTGTTCTTAATATATTGCAAAAGTGCTGCTATCGAAAAATGTCTTATACTGTTGTTAATTGTGTTGAAATCGTGTTATAAATAGTATTGATGAAAATATTTTCTTACAATAGAGTTGTGTGGCATAACACTTTGTCACCAGATTAACAACACCATTGTAAACACCACACAATTTAGAACACGATAAATCAACACATGCAAAACACTTTCTACATGGTGCCTTTAAAATAACACACACACACTTAAAATATACTATTTATTAAACATTTATAACACAATTTTAAAAATTAATGTTTTGAAAACATATCCTCTTGTAACTTTTAATTACTCCTCTTGTAATTTTTAACAACACTTTTTGAACAATCTTTTTATTTGGTACAACACATTCGCAACACATTCACAACACAATCGAAAATGATTTTAGTTAGAAGTGTTAATTATTATGTTTAGATAGTGTTGCAAAATGTTTCACGAAATTACAGTGTGTAACCGGGTTGACCAGGGCAGTTTTACCGTATAGCCCCAGACCATCAATCAATAGTAAAATAGCCAATAAAATTAAAGTTTCCTCCCTTTTATACAGCTGCGCTTTCCACTGGAAATAATGTAAATCACCTCTTTTTATACTCGGAACAGGTGATTTCTCGTGGCTTTTCTCGTTAAGACTGGCTAAAAGTAAAACTCGTCAGTCGGTAGAGCGTTTATGAGGGCATTTGTGACGTTTGACTTCTCTCAATCTAATTTGACCTGATTTAATAAAAAAAGATGTAACAACAAAAGGAATAAACTAGAAAACAGGAATTTTGCGTTTCCAGAGTTTAGTGTCGTACCCGATGAAAAAAAAAGTGTGTATAAATATAGGTAATACAAAACGTATTTCAGTTTTAAGACTTAAAACACAAGCTTTTATTTTATACAGAATGACGTCATTAGCATCCACTGAAGAATTCCTCATTTACGATGCAGGCTTAAGAGGCTCCGGGATACATTTTAAAATAATTTTTATTTATTGAGTTAAACTTTTGAAATTTTTTGTGTTGGTTAACCATATCCTTTGTAAACAAAATCACATGATAAAACTTCTCATAATTTTTTTCTATTTAAAAATTATAATTTGTTTAAAAGGTGGGGTAATTTAAATATTTTTTATAAATATTATTAATAAATATCATAAAAATTAACTCGAAATATTATTTGTAGAATTTCAATTTTTTATCCTTTAAATAAACAGAATTATATATGTTTTAACTTAAATTGAGCATTTTTAAAATATTAATTTAAAAAATACTTAAAAATATTTAAAGTAAAAATTAAGGAAAAAATGATGTAACTTAAAAAAAAAAAATCATATTTTCAAAAGTACTTTTTTTTTTCTTCAAATTTTCTGAATCAAAATTAAAGTAAACTTATTGAAAAAGACATGTTCCAAGTTTGAACTATGTATCTTCAACGGTTTTTGAGTTATAACAATTTAAATACGGGAAATTTTGAAAAACCCATCATGAAGAAAAACGCATTTTCACAAGAAGTCGTTTGCACGACAACCATTACTTGATAGCTAGATTTTGAAAACAGACCAAAACGAAAAAAATATTATGTTCTGTTCTAATAAGAATAGAAACATGATTCAAGCGTCACTTTAAGCAGTAAAAAGTGGAGAAATTTTTACTGTAATAAAATATTTTTAGAAAATTTGAAGATTTTTGTGCCCCGGACCCCTTTAAACAACATCTGCTGTAAAGTCGTCACGTAGGACGTCACTATCGCTGATTAATACACAAAAAATAAATAAATAAATGAAAACAGATGTCACTCAAAAAACTCGACAAAAAATAATCGGCTATCTAATGATTCACATGCCTTCATTTGTTTGTAATATAGATTAAATTAAATTAAATATAGTTTATAATAACTCCATGTTTTATCAGAAATCATTCATTTATATTTTTTCAAAATAGCATGTATTTTAATTACACCCCTCCCCCCAGTAGTTCTGGGAAAATAGAAACAAAAAGATATAATTACTATTTTCCAACTATTTTATTTATTTCAACAATTTATTGTAGTACTTGTGTTGCCAAAATTAAAAAAAAAAAAAATCTCAAAATTAAATGGAGATGCAGTTTTCAAACAAATTGCATAAAAAAGTACGTTTTATCCCAATACGAAAAATAAAAAATATGCGACGCTTAGAAGTTAAAAAAATTGCAGTATAGTATTTAACAGTACAATGATACATCTACTTTGTTTTACGGCTGGCTTATACAACGGAAAGTTATTTTTTGGGGACGACACTTTATTTGCTGGGAGAAAGAAATAGTATATCGGGGTCTAATAAGTCAGGTCCTTAAAAACTTTATATCGTCTTTCTTGAGTCCAAACTCGTCAGCGAACATTTCCGTTAAAAAAAAAAAAAAAAAAAAAAAACCTATAGAAGAAGACAGCCCCGGTCATTACATATATAATTGAGGTTTATTATGGTATTAAAAAATAAGTGTGTAGCATTTATAGTTCGTTTACAGGAACTCGCAAAAGAATTCGGTTACATTATGGTTTATGGAGAATATCGTTTACAATGCATTTTAATGGTGTTACACTATTTCAAGCATATTGAAACTGATATACAGAAAGGATGTGCACTGTAAGATACTTATGGTAGAATAAGGTGAGCATAGCGTTTAACGTTCATTTGCAGGGACACACAGTATAATTCGGATACAGTACTGTCTAAGAGCGATAACTGATGGCAGTGCATTTTTAATTGCGGTATACGTTTAAAAATTTAAATAAATTTTTGCATTTAACTTCGTGTGTATAAATTTCATAGATAACATACAGAGTTTCGAAAAGAATTCGATTACATTTCCGTTTACTGACGATAATTGCTGAAGGGGAATTATCAACTGTGGCATGAATTTCATAGCAAAACTAACTTTTAGCATACTAAGCAATACATATACAAATCTGTAGATCATATACAGGGTTTCACAAGATAATTCGGATACTTTTCTGACTATAAATGAATTGATGAATTTGGATTTAAAAATATGTTACGTTTTTATATGTTGTTATTATATGTTTTTTTAAATTGTTTACTTAGATATCATCTTTCAACTTATTTAACGGTGAAGCTACTTTACAGTCTTCTAAATGTGTTGGAATGTGTTTCATAGTTTATGCTTGATGCAGAATTTTTATTTTTTATTTTTTTAAATTGTGTTTCGCTATTGAGCCTCTAAATATGACAAGTATATCCAATTTCAATTTTTTTTATATGCATCGCACATTTTTTGTTTGCATTGGACACTGTAACGATATTTCCTTGGCAAGTTTCATATACATTTTTTTAAAGTTACACTGATAATAGTTTGCCAAAAATATCGGTATCAAAGCTTTTGAAAATCATAATGAACACAAAGTTTAAGCAATGTTATTGTGCAAGGTTCAAAAGTTGTGAAATCAATCTGAAAACCAAAATAGCTTACACCGAGGGATGGCGAACCTTTGTGAGTATGCCTGCCAAAAATTAAAAAAAAATATTATGTACCAAGGTTCTAATGTGCCAGAAACATTTTAACGTAGATAAAATCAATAATTAATATTCAACAAATTTTTACTTAAATATTTTTACATTTATACTAAATTCGATTTCTAACTTATTTATTATGCTGTATTTACTCAACAATATAGCCATGTCTCATCGAATTTCGTATTAATAATATGTAAATGAGATTTTCCTTTATTGTATACTTTCAAATCAGATCATTTTTCGTTCTTCAGGTAGAAGCTGATTCAATAGATATATAATTATGATATTTACACTGACAATATTAAATTAGATTTTCAAAATTAAAGCCCAATTATAATAAAACCTAAAATAATTTAAAATCCTAAACCTAAATGAAATAAAACATAATCTAAAGTAGAAAGCGCGTCAGTTAGGCATATTAATATGCAAACTATCTCTTAATATTCAATTTTCAAAAATAAAACCTTTGAAATTTGATAAAGAAGCATGTAGTTGAAAGGTTTGGAGAGAAATTGACGCCACAGAGCTCTTCCATTGAAATTTATAGTATCTTAGGTCATTAAAAAATAACGGATTATTTTAAAGTAAGTTACATACCTGTTACACAAAACTGTACTTTTTGAAAAAGCAAAAAAATATAAAATGAATTATTCTTCATAAACTGAATATAATCAATCTCTTTTTTCGCGTGCCAGAGAAGTTTATTATATCCCAAGTTCGGCACGCCATAGCTTTCGCTGTCCCTGGGCTACACTGTAAAAAAATATGTAAAGTAACTAAAATTTTTCTAGGAAACTGGGATTCCTGGAACTTTTTATGTAACGGCAGTAACAAAAATTCATGTAATAGATACACTTTTTCACTGTAAATAAAATATCTGTAAGGTTACTAAGAATTTTTCAGGAAACTGGGATGCCTAAGACTTTTTATATAACTGCGAACCGGGTTACAGATAAGATTTTAGTTATATTATTGTCATTTTGTAGATCCTTTTGTAAGGGTACAGATTTCTGTTGCTTCACAGAAAACTTTTTTGTAGATTTACAGCTTTTTTTGTAACAGTGTACATATAAAACTTTAGTAAGCATACAGATTTCTGCAACTTTACATCTGTAGAATTAAAAATTTTTTTTCTACAGTGTACCATTCCTTTTGCGCCTCAGTATACCAAAATAAACACTTTACAGTCAAATACATAAATTGAAAAAGAAAGCAGAAATAATGTAATGAGATTTTAAATTAGGATATGAAGGAAAAAAAATTCAATAAAATATATTAAAAAATAAACTGTAATTTAAAAAGAAAATATAGATTTAATTATTTAAGTATTTAAATTATAAAAAAATGTAATTAATTAAAACTAACTAAAAAAAATACGAGAGAAGAAATAATAAAATGTGTTTTACATTTTCCATTATAAGCGTTGAAACAATAAAAAATGATAGGGGAAATTCCAAAATAGAATTAGTGAAAATTAATTTATATAATTAACATTAAGACAAATTTTATTCAAATAAAGGAAAATTATGAATATTTTTAACATAAACATTAAAATTAAAAGTTATTACTTTAAGTGAGAGAGTTATTGGAGTAGCATATGTTTACAATATGTATCAATATGTTTACAATATTATGTATAACAATGTTGATATATATATTTATATATGCCCTCGCCCTATGCGGTTTAAATATTGTGATTTTCGATAAGAGGGCTAATTTTTTTCAGATGCTTTCTAGATTAATTAGACAAAAATTCCTGTTAGTTTGAAGGCAGAAAATGGGAAATCTGTTTTTTACTTATTTATTTATTTATTTATTTTGATCAGCAAAACTGACATAAAAATGAAAAAGATATTACACTAGAAGTTGATATAAAAAAAATGTATAAATACAACAGCTAATTTGAAATGAAGAAAAAATGTGCAGATAAGAATTAAAAAGTTCATGCTTTAAAGGTTACAAGAATATATGAGAAATTCGCTAATAATTTTGATAATTTTTATTTTAGTATATATTGTTGGGGTTTTTTTAATTTTTTATATTAAAAAATATGCTACTGCATGAGTATAAGGATATTAACGATACAAATAAGTTTAGGACGATGTTGGAGGTCATGAAATTCCTTACCGTCCCGTGTCCATGATGCTGATTTTTAAGTTTGAAGCTGTCTGTATAAAATTGTTTCAATAAAAGTAACTCGACGTAATTGTTTTCTAAAACTAGAACTATTGTTTTATATAAATTAGGGAACCGTACCCGGGCTTCCTGGGTTAAAGAATATAGGTGAAAACATTTTCTTTTAATTGAAAACTAATAATTTTTTTATATTCAATAAATTTTTTAGATTGTTCACTTGCATTAAAAAAGAATTTTCATATGGCAAATACGAACTACACAATCAAATAAATTTTTGAAATTTATCAAAAGCGATGTTTTCTTATTAGTCGCATGATAAGAGTTATTTGACCAAGATTTTGCTACTTATGGCATCCTTTTATATTCTGATAATTTCAGAGCTTATACATATCTGTTAAATTTGTGTTTTATTTATATTATTTTATTTATTTATTCATAGAGAAGGTTTTTTTTATGGATATTAGTCGTAAGAAAATGATGAACTCTTTATTTTGTTTTAAGGGCAAACGGATTAATTTTCCGTAATCGAGCTCCGCTTGATATAGATAAATTAAAATATATTTCATGCTTTAAAATTGTTTTTAAAACCATAGATAATCAGTAAACTGAGATGAACTTTGCAAACAAATTTCACTTGAAAAAAAAATCCTATTTGGTGATCTAAAAATTTAAATTGTACGATTACAAATATGTTAGATTTGTGTTTTTTCAATATTATTCTTTTATTTGTTGAAAAAAGAAGTATAAATTTCGTTAATTTGTCTTTCACGAATATGTTAGATTGGTGTTTTTTTAAATATTATTCTTTTATTTGTTTATAACGGAAGTATTAATTTCGTTATGCAAAAATAGTCAGAAACAAATGGTGAAAAATGTTTGTTGTTTTATGTGTAAAATGTTTATTATTATTAAGTATTGAAACGGGCACGTGATAAGATAAAACTAAAAAAAATCATGCTTAAAAATTATTTTAGGAAATATAATACATCAGTCAATTAAGATAAGTTTTTTAAACAAATTGCATTTGAAAGTAAATTTTTTTTCCCATGCGACGAAAATTGAAAATACACGATGGTCAGAAGTTTAAAAAATTGCAGTAGCGAAAATGTCAAGACCGAAATTTGATCGTGAAGTGTTGCCATTCCCAAAATGACGTCAGCGTTACGAACAGATACGTTCGTTCTTTATAATATAGATAGATACTTAATCAGTAAAATATAATAAAGATCAGTTATTAGGATGTGGTTATCAATTGAGGCTCTTATGCTCGGTATTCCGGAATGATAAACAACAATTTTCACCTTCTCAAAATTTGCATACGCACTTCTCAGATCTATATTCATCATTTTTTAAAAAATTATATTTTGTTTGATCATTTAAAAATCATTTTAACTCAAAACTTGAAGTCACGATTATCAGCAACATATTTTATGTGAACAGACGCACTCTTTACTTAAGATTATAATCTAAATTCCGGAGAGTAAAAATTTCCGTAATTTATGTTTTTTAGACACATTTGTGTTAAAATGTTTAGTTTTATCTAAGAAAATGATAATTTTCATTTAAATATGACTTCATTTTCACTTAAATAAGCATTTCGCCTCGCGTCTGAAACTCAGTAGCAGTACACATGCAGAAGGAAAAACAATATAGAAAATTTGTGAGGAAAAATGCGTGTTTTCAAAAGCAGTATGTCCTTTTTTCGTTATTATGCCCCTAATATAATATTCTGCTCCTAATGGGATTTTGCGACACTAAACTCTATACAACAATTTTTATCAACAATTTTGAATTTTTATCAGAAAATGGCATGAATAAAGATAAAAATACCTCACAATTTCTCTATTGTCTGCAATGATGAAAACTGTCTAATTTTCACCATTTTGAAGAAACTTCATAAAATGCTTTTAAAATTAAAATATAAAAGTGGGGGTATTAAAAAAAGCAGATAGTTCAATCACATTTACAAATGAAGACCTTTCAGTTAAAAAAAATATTAGTAAAATTGGTTCAGTGAAAGATCAGGGCAGATGACTAAAAAACACACTTCTGTTTTAAATGTATAGATTATATAAAATTAGGAAAAATTAAATTAATCAAATTATGTTATTTTGATAAAATTATAGTAGAATGTCCTAAAGAATACCATTAAAATTTTATTATTCGAGAGAATTTTGGACAAAAACTTCAGGAACATGATATTATTTTAAACCACGAATTATTTATTTGCTTGTCTAACTCTGCGAAGCAAATCCTTCCAGGCAAGAATCTTTAATTTCTGTAATATAAATTGCTATTATTTGCATGTCACCTTTCTTTTATAAAGATACTCTAAATTTTTCTAAAACATTGCGTTTTATCAGTGTGTTATTTCGATTATATTATTTTCAAAAGTGAAGCCTTTTCACCTGTGAAGAATTTCAAAGCAGCTGGGCTGTAAAAATGACGCACTTCTACAAAACATAATTCAGGTTTAAGAATTAAAATATACGCTTTTTTATAAAATGACGTCATTTGCATCCGCTAAAGCAATCCAATTTTACAATCCAATCTTAAACTTCGTCTATAGAAAAGTATGCATATGACGTCATTGCCACGGAATAATAGACAATATTCTTGACAAAGCCCATATTTTAATTTAAACTTTTTTTTTCTGGTTTTATGAGAAAATGGCAACAAAAAGATACAGTATCTCCTATTTTCGACTATTTTACATTTACTTTCAATAACTTTCAATAGAAATGGGGTACTTTTGTTGCCACAATAAGAAAAATGGTATTAAAAACTACAAAAAAAATTAATATCTCAAAAATAAATTGAGATAGAGCTTTCAAACAAATTACATTTAAAAGAGCATTTGTTTTCCTTATACGACGGTGTAAAAATTTAAAATGTGCTTTGTTTAGAAGTTTAAAAATTTGCAGTAGAGAAAATTGCAAAACCAAAATTTTATTTCAAATTTCAAAGTTTTGCCATTCTCAAAATGACGCATGCGTTACGCACAGATATGTTTGTCCTTTATAATATAGATATGTGGCAAAAAATTAAACAGCACACAGTTTTACGGTTGTTATTTTTTTTTTAACTCTGACCCTGGATTTTACCGTCCCTCTTGCTAAAATTACGCAGAAAATCACTCCAAATGCAGACGCAGAATTTTTTTTAAACTTTTTTATCATGTAGAAGTATGCTAGAGAAAAAAATGGCTGTAATTTTTTGACATGAAATTTACTGCAGAATTTCAGCATTTAAATATCAATTTCAAGCACTCTGGCTTTATTGGTATAGTCTTACCTTTCCCAAGATTTATTCTTGCACTTTTAGAGGTAAATTGAAATTTTTTTTAGTTCAATGTAAATGACTGTTGCTAAAAATCAATTAACAGTGTGACTATCACTTAGGCTTAACATGACTTGCCTAAAAATAGGTGATAATTTTCCTTACCGTGCCTTTCTTATATCCTGTTCTATTTCAGTATTAAATGGATGGTAAGGGTCTCACTAGGATAGTACAGTATTAAACATTAATGCTAAATAAGAGCTTTTTCTAATTATAGCAACAAGAACATAAAAGTTTAAAACTGGAAGCTTAAAAATTCTTTATTTTCAATTCCTACTATTAGTTCACACTCTCCCTATATTTATTTATTTATTTATTTATTTATTTATATATCTTGTTCAAATTTTCAATCGTTAATAAAATACTCATTATTCATCCTATCAAGTTGAAATAAATTTTTTTTAACTTGTACTGAATGACAATTGATGTTAATACAGTTTTTTTTCAAATATTAATTAATTAATTAAATTTTAATTAATTAATTTTAGTTTTGCATGGGAGACAAAATGGCGGCCATTGGTTATTGAAGCATATAATGCATCTTCTTATCTATAAGGGGGGTTACCATAGGGGAGACCCTGTTCTGTCGCCAAATACCGCCACGTTTGACGCCAACTTGGCGATATATCGCCAAATTTGGCGGCCAAAAGTGACGACAACTTGGCGATATCTCGCCAAATTACCACAGAGTTCCATTATAAACCTACTTGCTTATAGAAAATCAACTAATTGAGATATTTTAATGCAACAAAAACTAACATTAGCTTAAGGGATTATATTAATTTTTTCTTTGATGACCTAAGTAGGAATTGACTTTAAAAACAAAATTTTTATATTACTTGTTTAAGTTGAATTTCACATGTTTCTTATTCATGAAAGTTGAAATTATCGGAGAATGGTTCACATGTATTTTGTTATAAATCGTTGTTTTAAAACTTTTAAGTATAGACACCGTCTAAGCATAGTAAATAGCCTGTTTTATTATACTGTTTTAATGAAATCTTAGGAGTGGATTCTTTCAAAACAATGATCCTATATATTAGGTAGCTTTCATTACAAAAAGCTACTTATTGCAGCCGTTCGGAGGAAAGCGATTTCAAAAAATTTTGGTATATTTTCATCGATCATGACCCCCAGACCCCGAAACCACCCTCCGTTCAAAATTGATATATATATATATATATATATATCCATATATATATATATATATATATATATATATATATATATATATATATCTGACCTATGTCACACTGTAACTCTCGTATTTCTGAACCGATTTGGATGTAATTCGGTGTGTACATAGTACATACCAATGTCTCGACCGAGTTCGTCGGCCAGCTTCATCCGCCATTTTGAAGCAAAATGGCGGCCATTTAAAATTTAAAAAAAAATTTAAAATTTGAAATGTGGTACCAAAAAATTGAAAATGGAAAAATATTTTTTTCTTATGTATTTGACTTTTACACAAAGACTCCGGAGCAGTTTTTGTTTCGTCTATATCTTACAAAATGGCTGAGTTATAGCATTTTGAATTTCTAGCGTGGCTGACATTTTGAAACGTCCAGAATTTTGTCACGCGATAAAAGGCATATTTATGAACCGATTTGGATGTAACTTCGTTTATACATAGTACATACGAATGTCTGGACCGAGTTCGTTGGCCAGCTTCAGCCGCCATCTTGTTTAAAAATGGCGGCCATTTAAATTTTTAAGAAAAATTTAAATTTGAAATGTGGTACCAAAAAATTGAAAATTCAAAAAATATTTTTTATTTATGTGTTTGACCTTGATAAAAAGATTCGGAAGCAGTTTTTGTTTCGTCTATATCTTAAAAAATGGCTGAGTTATAACATTTTGAATTTCTAGCGAGGCTAACATTTTGAAACGTCCTAATTTTTGTCACGTGATAACAGACGTATTTATGAACCGATTTGGACGTACCTTGGTGTGAACATAGTACATACAAACATATCGACCGAGTTCGTTGACCAGCTTCATCCGCCATCTTGTTTCAAAATGGCGGCCATTTAAATTTTTAAGAAAAATTTAAATTTGAAATGTACCAAAAAATTGAAAATTCAAAAAATATTTTTTACTTATGTGTTTGACCTTGATAAAAAGATTCGGAAGCAGTTTTTTTTTCGTCTATATCTTAAAAAATGGCTAAGTTATAACATTTTGAATTTCGCTGACATTTTGAAACGTCCTAATTTTTGTCACGTGATAACAGACGTATTTATGAACCGATTGGGATGTACCTTGGTGTGTACATAATACATACAAACATATCGACCGAGTTCGTTGGCCAGCTTCATCCGCCATCTTGTTTCAAAATGGCGGCCATTTAAAATTTTTTTAAAAATTTTAAATTTAAAATGAGATACCAAAAATTTGGAAAATGAAAAAGATTTTTTCGTATGTGTTTGACCATAATACTAAGATTCCGGAACAGGTTTTGTTTCGTCTATATCTAAAAAAATGGCTGAGTTATAGCATTTTGAATTTCCATTGTGTCTGACATTTTAAAACGACCTGATATTTGTCATGCGATAACAGGCGTATTTATGAACCGATTTGGATGTAACTTAATCTGTACATAGTACATACCAATGTCTCGACCGTGTTTGTTGGCCAGCTTCATTCGCCATCTTGTTTCAAAAGGGTTGCCATTTAAAAAAAATGTAATTTAAAATTTAAAATGAAGTATTAAAAAATTGGAAAATGAAAAAGATTTTTTTTTATGTGTTTGGCCTTGATACAAAGATTCTGGAGCAGTTTTTGTTTCTGAAAATTTGTTCTTTTGTTTATATCTTAAAAAATGGTTGAATTATAGCACTTTGAATTTCTAGCATGGCTAACACTTTGAAATGATCTTGTATTTGTCACGCGATAACACGTATTCGCCTATTTCGATGGAAGAATTCATGTGGATAGTATACATTAATATCTCGACCAAGTTCGCTGACCAGCTTCATCAGCCATCTTGTTTCAAAATGGCGGCCATTAAATTAAAAAAAAAATATGTAAAGTGAGGTGCAAAAAAATTAGAAATTGAAAAAGGATTCTTTCTTAAATATTTGCCCTTGATATAAGGATTCAGGAGCATTTTTTGTTTGTCTTTATCTTAAAAAATGGCTTAGATATAGCAGTTTCAATTTCTAATGTGGGTGACATTTTGAAAAATCTGATTTTTTGCCTGCGACAGAACTCGTATATATCAAACGATTCCGATGTGAGTGAGCATGTGCACAGCAATTACTAAGGTCTCAACCAAGTTCACTGGTTAGCCTCATCCACCATGTTGTCTTAAAATGGCAGGCACTTTAAGCAATCGCCGAATTTGGCAGCCAAATATAAGTTACTTTAAATAAAAGCAGCTTGGATAAAGCTGACTAATATCGCGAAATTCTCTTTCATTATGATTTAGTATTGATAAAAAATAGTATTGAATCTCCCATATTCGGTTCCCACTAAATTGAGCTTCGTGTGTTTGAATAATATAAGTTGGCTTTTTTAAAATAAGGAATATGAAAGCTACCTCCTCCTCCCGGCACTGGCCGGAAGGACTTTTTTTTATTTCTTACCTGTGTGGAAAGCGTTTCCTTCAATTGCAGCATCAAAAACTAAATTAATTGAAAATAATTTACTTCTGTATGTTTCAAATCAAATGTAAATCTACATCCAGTAAAACTTTCAAGCGGTAAATAAATGCAACAATTTATTAACACATGCTTACGTTTACATATCAGATTACATTAGCATCAACATCAATTGTGTAATATTTGATTATTATTATTTAATTAAAGCTATTTCTTGTACATAAACTTTTTGTTTTTTTTAGACTAACTGCAACCTCTCGTTATCTGCTCGCGACCAGCAGTTGTGCAAAACACTGTTCGAAATATTCAATTGAAATTACTTGGTACAGGCCGCACCGTCACTGTGATATTCTTACCGTCCCTACTCTTATATTTCTGTTTGCCACTATGAAATGCTCAGTAAAAGATTTTAAATAACAAATTTTTTTTGTAGGTATATATAAAAAATTAGCATGCATGGAACATGTGTGTGTTAAAGTAAGCAATAATAAAATAAAATAATTCGGAATAAAATAATATAAACTGCTAAATTTCAACCTTTAAGACACTGTTATACCAACATTTTATACTAAAATACTACATTGTTATTAGCTCCCGGTATACTATTTCTTTCTCCCACCTATTAATGTGTCGTCTCTAAAAAATAACGTTACGTCGTATAAGCCAGCCGTAAAAAAAAGCAGATGTATTATTGTATGGAATAATCTCTGCTGCAATTTTTCAAATTTCTAAGCATCGCACATTTTCAATTTTTATACCATCGTATTGAAAAAAAATTATGCAATTTTTTGAAAACGTTATTTTAGTTTCAAACGTTTCTCTATTTATTTTTGAGATATTAATTTTTTTTGCAGTTTTAGCCCCATTTGTTTAATTTTGGTAACTCAAGTACGCCATTTCTGTAGAAAGTAAAGAGAAAATAGTTCAAAAATAGCAATTATATCTTTTTGTTGTTATTTTCTCATAGAAACAGAAAAAAAGTAATTAAAATACGTGTTATTTTGAAAAATATAAATGAATGATTTCTGACAAAACATAGAGCTATTATAAACTAAATTTAACTTTAAGTATCCATATTAATATTATAAACAAATGAAGGCATATGAATCACGAGATAGACGATTTTTTTTGTCCAGTTTCTTGAATGACGAAAACTCTTTTTTTGGATTTGTGTATTATCTCAGCAATAGTCACGTCCTATGCATATTTTACAGTACATTTTGTTTAAGACTGAATCGTAAATGAGGAATTCTTTAGTGGAAGCGGATGATGTCATTTTATATAAAATAAAAACGCGTGTTTGGAGTCTTAAAACTGAACTATCTGTATTTATATACATATTTTTTTTTTCATCGGGGGCGACACTAAATTATGAAAAAGCAGAATTCCTGTTTTCTATTTATTTCTTCTTTAAATGTTCTATGGGTACTTTGCGAATTCATTATAAGTAGCAAAGTAGAAGAAAATAAAAAGTTAGAGAAATAAAATGTCATGGGGACGTTTATGGAAACAGAAACTCACTATTTTAACTTTGCTCTTCAGTTAAATAAAATATTATTAAAAATAATTGCTGCTGACCATTTTTTCTTTATTTTGAATCATTAAGGCATTCGTCATTAAGTTTAAAATTTATTTTATTAAGTTTAATTTCACCAGATTTTTATTCCTGAAAGTTAAAATGATGTGAGAATCCTCATATATGTTTGCAGTAATTAAATTATGTTACACTAAGTTTGAAAACATATTGTAAGTTTTTAATTATTTTTTTAATAAAACATAAACTAATTCATCTAAAACTATTATAATAATGCAGAATTAATTTTTTTATGCTTCTTGATTGTCTTTTAATAACTCACAAGTTTTAATAGAAGTTCATGTTAATTGCATAAATTTAATCTAAAATGTTTATTATAAGCTGTAGTATGTATTTTTTAACAATTTCATATCAAAAATAAAAAAATAGTATATATTGTATATTATATATATTTAGCATTTTAAAATGTTGTCTGTGAATATTTTGTATTTTTTGATTAAATGTTTCTTTCGATTAATGCGGTTTCGATTAGAACGGTAGTATGGAACTGAACCGAACTAATCGAGGGAGAAATATATATATATACTCACGTCCAAATTTATCTTTACATAAACAAAAATAATGATATTTCATGAAATATCCAAATCGATGTAAGCCATTTTTGTAGGGAATGTGTGAAATACAAGCCTAATTAGCATTATCCAATCAAAAGGAATCAAACGGTTTCTGTCATACAAATGAAGGCGTTACGTCTCACGACGGTGAAGGAAGCGTGTTGTGCAAAGTGAATATCGAAGTGAATATCTGTAATGTAGCGTTTAATTTCAGCGTGTAAGGACTAAAAACGATTTGTTATGACTTCGCAGTATCATTTGGAAGAATCTACGAAGTGGCAGATGATCGGCTGTTTAGAAGCAGGCAAGACAATCACAGAAGTAGTGAGATGTGTGAATATTTCAAGGCAGACAGTCTCTACGTTATGGAAACGATTTCAGAACTCTAGCACTGTTGTCAGGCGGCTTGGACAAAGTCGTAAACGAAAAGCAACTGCTTCGGAAGATCGATATTTGGCAATAAGTGCCCGTCGTAACAGACAGTCTACTGCTCGGCAGTTAAGTTCAGAGCTTGCAGCCAGCACAGGAAACGTCGTGTCCTAGCAAACTGTGTACAGAAGGCTTAATGAAAAAGACCTTTATGCCAGAAACTCAAGGATATGTGTGTCATTGTCTGCACAGAACAAGAGAGATCGTTTGAATTGGTGCAAAGGACACCAGAACTGGAGTGAACGCCAATAGAGCCATGTTCATTTTACTGATGAATCGAGATTTAGTTTAACATCGGATTCTAAATGTGTTTACATCTGGAGGGAATCTGTAACAAAAAATCGTACTTCGAGCATGATTGAACGTGACCGTTTCAGCAGTGATGGTATGGGGCAGGTGTGATGATATGGGGCGGAATAATGATCGATGGACGTACCGTGGACTACACATTTTCAACAGCGGATCTGTGACCGCCCAGCGATATCGGGAGGAGGTCTTAGAACCGTATGTTCGACTTTTCAGAGGTGCTTATGGATCTGACTTTATATTTATGGACGATAACGCACTTCCGCATCGAGCACACTTCATTGACGACTGTCTTGAAAGTGAAGCGATTGAGCGAATCCCGTGGCCAGTAAAATCTCCTGGTATAAACCCGATAGAGAACTTATGGGACTAACTTGGGAAAGCAATTGCACGGAGACATCCTTCTCCTAGAGACAGAAATGAACTGAAGACCACATTGCTGGAAGAGTGAATCTTAATTCCCCAAACTGTGGTTAGTAATGTTATTGCCAGAATGCAAACACATTATGATATGTCTGTTCACGTTAAAGGAGATCACATTCTGTATTAAAATCATAAGTCTCCATTTTTTACTAAGTTATTCCTTTTTTTCTGCATTCTCCTTGTCACCTATTTTTGTCCTTTTTTATTGTTTCATGCTACAGTTGTATATGTATATCATAAGCAGTGATATTTATTTTTTTCCCTCTGTATTCATGTGTTAGGATGTTATGTATAATTCCAAAGAAATTCATAAAATTATATTTCACCATTTCTGCGAAATCCGTGATTCTATGCTTGAAAAAATAATTGTTAACATGAGTGTATATATATAATTCATATAAAATTACATATGTGAAACTCAAAGGAAAAGATAATATATTCATGTTTTTGAAAATTGCAACACTATGAACATATCATCAGAATTAAATTAAATTTAATACACAAACGTCTGATATTGGTATAAACAAATTATTACATTTTCAGAGCAACAAAACAATATTAAGTGTCCGAAATCAGTATTTCGTATAGCAGCCACGCGCTGCAATAAGTGCTGCTATACGACATAGCATAGACTCGAACAGATTCTGAAAGTCTGCTTGGGGAAGAGCATTCCATATTATTTATGTGCGTACCCAAAGTTCATCGGTAGAAGCTGTAGGACGAGGATCATGAGCGAGAGGCCGATCAACGAAGTCCCACACATTTTTAATAGGCGTTATATTCGGCGAACAGGCAGGCCACGGAAGAAGCTGTATGTTTTCTGCTAAGAAGAAATCTTGAACATTCCTTGCAACACGTGGGCGTGAATTATCCTATTGAAAGATAGCTCCAAGAATGCGTTGAAGGAAAAGAATGACTTCGGGCTTTAGCATTTCACTGAAGCACCTGTTGCTGTTCAAAATATCCAAAATTCGTAGCAGCTAGGATTATCCATGATTTTCAATCGCACCCCAGACCGCAACCTGGGTATTCATCCTCTATGACGTTCGATAATGCACTCCGGAAGGTGGCGTTCACCGGCTTAGCATCTAACACGAATGTGGCCAACTTGGAATCACAAATGAAAGCGGGATTTGTCAGAAAAATCACTTGTTGCCAACCTGCATGCCATTCTTTATGCTCATGAGCCTATTGCAGCCGCAGGCGTTGTTGGTTTTGAGTCAGAGGGATCCTGTATAAAGGAGTTCTTGCACGCAGTACAAGGTGCAGCAGATGTTGACGAATTGACGAAGCATACACTGATACACCTGTAGCAGTTGACCAATGTGCTGTCAATTGTCTGTATGAAGCTGTACGGTTCGTGAGCGCCATACGAACCATGTGTCTCTCATCGCGCGTTGACACCACCGTTCGGGTCCTCTCCCATATTTCCGAGTTGTCTGATCCTCGTCGGTCCGCTGCTTCCAGCGGATCGGATTTGCTGTGTTTGCTCCCGATGAATATTATTATCAAAGATATTTTTAATACTATGTTGAGAAACCCGGGTAAAACCCTGCATATTGGCTGGATAAAAGCACACATCGGCCTACTTGGCAATGAACGTGCAGATGCCTTAGCCAAGAGTATTAACCAAGATGATATTGCGGATATTAGTGTAGATTTGGTGGCTCCTATTTCTTTAATTAAGACTATCTTCAGGATCAGGACTCGTCAATTAGAGGACTGGCAACTGCAATGGCAGAACTCTGAAGTTGGGAGACACATGTACTCTATTATTAGAACTCTTGACACGAACTTTTTCATACAAAAGAAGTACTACAATTTTATTTAACTGGCCATGGAAGTTTTCCACAATTTTTGTATGACATAGGGAAAAAAACTACAAATTTGTGTGACTGTAGTGCTAAAGGTGATGTGTTCAAGTAAGTAAGCACCCACCCTGGGAACCCGCTTTTGGCTTATGGTTAGGTTTGAACCCCCTGGGCTCGGGGTTCAAACCTAACCATAAGCCAAAAGCGGGTTCCCAGGGTGGGTGCTTACTTACTTGCTTACTTACTTACTTACTATATATTTAGAAAATGTTCATTACTGCAGTTTTATTTTCGTTTCGATAGAGACCTAACATTGAGGCAGAATTTATACCGAACAATTTTACCTCCCTCAAATTATGAGAAACTGAAAGTAAATTATAATAAATTGAACTCTTTGTACTCTTTTATTAGATATCAATATTAGTGTTTCTGTGTCGTTTATGAATGATGAACTATATTTGAATTACTTCTTCTGGGTAAATATTTATAGAAAGACTGTGATTGTGTGAACTTTTTCTGTTTGAGATACTGGAACATTTATGAACTTTCAGAATTTTGTGCATGGTAGTTATAGTATAGTTTTAAAATGCTTAACTTTTAATTTTTAGTTTTATAAATTAGCGTAGAAATTTTTTCTGTTAACTAGGCTGGATTAGTAATAGTTAGTATTAGTTTTATTTTAAAATACTATTGGTGTTTTTTCAGCCGGCGTGTGCCAATTGGTAGACTTTGTACATACTTTTTTTTACGGTGTTGATTACACCTTCTTGTGATATATATTTTTTAATTAATCGCCCGCTGTTCTGGGCTTGTTTTTGTTGGGGGCGTTTTCATTGGATGGCGGTAGGGACTTTTCCTATGAGAATTTTTTTCCCCATAAACCTTTACGGTTGGGGATCCCAGATGGGTGCCTTCGGTCCGCTGCTTCCACACTCGAATTACTCTTCTGCTGTTACGCTACACACGAGCTACTGTTGCACAATAGGAAAATCCTTCTTCACGAAGGCCGATGATTCTCCCCCGTGAAAACTACGTCAGTTGCTGAAATGTCGCACTCTTTCTTCGAAGAGGCATAGTTACGTCTGACCTAACGTTTACCACTAGCAGATAACCGTAGACAAGTTTCACATCCCGCTACAGCCCTCTATTTAAACGGTTTCAGTCCAGATGGCGTTGCTCAGCCCCGCATACGTGGTGACTCTGAAATTAGAATCATTTGCATAACACTCTATACTTTGCATTCTCTGAAATCTTCAGCTCTATCGCGTCATTCTTTCACAGTGTTGCAATTTTCACAAACATGACTGTATAAAAATTAAACCATTAAAATGAAACCACAAATGGGAAAATAAATGGGTCAGTCAATTCAAAAGATTAACGCAGGAAATAGTAAAAAAAAAATCCATAACGAAGTATATAAATGTGAAGATCAAAGGGAAATCAACCTACGTGATCCACGAGAAAACTTAACCGAAACTGAAGAGATAATCCCAGTGATGACAGATGAAATTTTGCTAGCTATGAGATGTATGAAAAAAGGTAAATGCCCTGACGAACATGGAATTACAAAGAAGCTGGAGAAGGATTTGCAAAAATACTGTCCTTACTGTTTTCCAAATGTCTGGAGAAACCAGATGTACCAGAAGATTAGAATAATGCTGTTATGGTGCTACTTTACAAAAAAGGGAGAAGGAAAACGTTAAAATCTACCATCCTATCAGCTTACTATCTTTGATTTATAGAATTTTCAACAAAGTCTTAACAACAAGACTTGAATCAGCTCTGGACTTTGCTCAATTTAGGGAACAAGCAAGATTCCGAAGTGAATTCAGCACAATGGATAATATTCAAACAGTAAGGGAGCTCATAGAAATACATAAGGAATATAAATTATCTGTCTGCCTTGTCTGTATTGATTATGAAAAGGCATTTGATTCGGTATACACATCAGCAGCAGTAGAATCTCTGGAGACATTGGTATAGACAAGCTTTACATCAATATCATAAAGAAGATTTGTAAGAAAGCAGCAGCAACCATCCGTTTGAACAAAAGAAAAGCGAAGATCAAGCTTGGAAGGGGGGTAAAACAAGGTGCCACCATTTCGCTTAAGCTTTTTACTGCTGTCTTAGAAAATAATTTCAAGAAGTTGGATCGTCAAAACAAAGGGATTAGAATAAATGAGAAATATTTAAGTCATCTCCTTTTCGCTGACGCCATTTTAATTTTCAGTAATAACCCTGGATAACTGGAAAATATGCTAAAAGATTTGGCAGAAGACAGCATTTTTGTGTGATTAAAAATAAATTTGGAAAATACTAAGGTGATGTTCAACTCATTTGCATAAAAAAAATCGTCTACAACAACAGTGAGATTAAAGAAGTGTAAAGTTATGCGTACCATGGACAGGAAATATAATCGGATAACAGTATCATGAATGAAATCAATAGAAGAATAAGAAATGGATGGAGTGCTTTTGGGAAGAACAATATTATTCTGAAGAGTAACATGCCTCTTCGTTTGAAAAGAAACATGTTTAACCAATGTATTTTACCCGTATTAACTTAAAGAGCAGAAACATGAACGCTAACAAAACGGATGGTACAAACAACACAGCAAAGTATGGAAAGACGTATGCTAGGCATAACTAGAATAGACAGAAAGAGGTAGCATGGGAAGGAAATCACATAAAATCTTTGACATCATTGAAAGAATTAAACGGCTAAAATGGAAATGGTCTGGGCACATTGCAAGAAGACAAGGCAATAGATGAAGCACAAACACCCTACGGTGGTATCCCAGAGATGTAAACGACCAAGATGACGACCACAAGTAAGATGGAGTGACGAAATGAGAAAAGTGGCCAGTGTTAATTAAACGACTAAAGCACTAGACTGGAAACATCGGAAAAATCTGGACGAGATCTACATCCAGTAGTGGATTGAAGATGGTTTATGATGATGATGATGATGATGATGATGATGATGAAGATGATATATATTATTTACTTTACTTTTATTCATAAGTAGTAGGTGGTTTTTTACTTCTAAACCAGTGGTACCTAACATTTAACTTAAATCGAAAAAAATTAGAATTTAAAAATGTATAACAAATTTAGTACGCAATTCCGGTTTTTAGCATTTCAATTTTAAAACGGAACAGTCACGACTTTATAGCTGCTTCAAAGCAACACAGAAGTATGCAAAAATTAATATTAACTAATAGTAGAATAGTTCTTGAAAATATTTCAAAGTAAAATAGTATAAAAGAAAAAATGGCAGCTGTTCATTTCTAGAGAAAAGAAAAAACAATATTTTCTTGTAAGTAAAAAATGTATTATAATAACTTCTGCATTTGCATATTATTCAAAACAATTCAAATAAACTTTTCTTACAGCATTTTTACGTTAGTCTTTTTTTGTAGTTGAAAGAAATATTAAATGGATAAAACAATTTTAAACTCAAAGAATTTTCAAAATCATTTCAAAATGATGGCTTTATTTTGAAAGAAAAATATGCAAAGGATAAAATTTTTTTTCTTCTATTTCTAACTTCAGGATAAATAAAAAACGTATTAACTTCCAGCAAAGCCTTGAAGAAATATTCTATAAAGATATTTTTTGAGCGTTATTCTAAACACCTTGTATTTTGAAAAAATATTCAAAATACAGAAAAGTATAATATTTCGCTTAATTTGCAATTTTTTTTTGTATGATTTCATGCATTTTAGTAGTTAAAATATATTAGTAATATTTACCATTAACATTAAATATACAAAATTAACATTTATTACACTTTAAAATAAAAAATCAGAGAATTCTAATGTTTTTTTCCGTTGTTACATCCCGTTAATTTACGAAATTGTCCTTTTTGATTCGTCTATTTTCACTCAAAACATTGAAATCTAACGGAATCTAAAGCAATCTAACATAAGAATTACACCAAATGGTTCAAATCTAAGCTGCACTTTCGTCAAATTAGAAGGGTACTCTGACGACTCCTTTGCAAGTACTTATTCGTTTTAAAGACGAAACTTTTGGGTTTGTCCTTTTCTATTTAAATCACAGAAATTCGTGAATCTAAACTCAAAGTTTCCTGAAAATTTCCAGCTTAATTAAAAAAAGTTTACAGAGGTGTTCCGGAAATTTACTGTAAGTACTCTTTGCCTTTCTTTGACGAATTTGTGTTTAGGGTGTACGAGCTAAATATGTAGTGTAATATTGTTATTTCCATCGTAAATTAGATTTTATTCACGCAGTTAATAACATACTTAAACGCCTGCACAGTTATTAGGCATGGACTGCAGATACAGCAAAGGGTGATACAAAATTAGAAATAAGAAATAATGAAAGGAATCTACCGGGTGTCCTAAAAAAGACTGACTGATTTTAAAATTCAATAACTTGCAAACGGTGACAGATATTTAAAAAATTCTTGCAGGAGGGTTGTGCATGAGCTCAAAAGTTTTTTTACAGTGATTTTCGATTGTAGTTCGAATTACAAACAATAGATGGCGCTGCGATCAATAGACGCCAAATTCAGGCTCGATTTTTGGTCCTTCGGAACCCACTCAATACAGTTCATAGATTAACATTCAAGATGGGACATTTCCATAGAGCGTAATGGTAATGCGATTGCGATGGTAGCGCCTTTAGTGACAATGGGGAAGAAACTCCCCATCCTTGTAAAATTTTTATCATTGAGCCTTATTGTGATCTTTCTTTTTTCAATGTTTCATGTTTACGTTTTCAATAGAATCTTACACCGATACATGAACACAGAATATACCGGGTGTCCCAAAAAGGACTGACTGATTTTAAAATTCAATAACTTGCAAACGGTGACAGATATTAAAAAAATTCTTGCAGGAGGGTTATGCATAAGGTCAAAAGTTTTATTACAGTGATTTTCAATTTTAGTTCGATTTACAAACAATAGATGGCGCTGTAAGCAATAGTCGCTAAATACAGGCTCGATTTTTGGTACTTCGTGGCCCGGATAATACATTTCCATCTCCTTTTTCTGCATGGAGCAAGATAAAGGACCAAAAATCGATCCTGTATTTAGCGACTATTGCTTACAGCGCCATCTATTGTTTGTAAATCGAACTAAAATTGAAAATCACTGTAATAAAACTTTTGACTTTATGCATAACCCTCCTGCAAGAATTTTTTTAATATCTGTCACCGTTTGCAAGTTATTGAATTTTAAAATCAGTCAGTCCTTTTTGGGACACCCGGTATATTCTATTTTATGTATTTAATATCTATTCTATGTTCATGCACGAATATATGCTTTTTTTTACATGATGAGTGAACGATATAAATTCAACGAAAAACAGGGTAAAAATTTCGTCTTGAATGCTATATATGAAGTAAATATGATACAATTGGATTTAAAGCTACATAAAGTAATGGTGTAATATGAAAATATACGAAGTATTGCTCTCTACAAATCCCAGAAAATTTCATAAATATTCCCATTCGGTAGGAAAATTTTTATAGCCGATGTTTTATTAATTTATGAAGTTTAACGTATTAAACAATCATTACAATAATCTTTTAAAATTTACGCATTTTCACTTTCTTACAGATAAAATAAAAATATTGTGTTTAATGTAAATAACGTACAATCAATTCATTAATATTTATAACATTAACATATAAGAAATAATGATAAAATTACAGATGGGGAAAAATTCCTTTCGATAAATTTTTAGAATTATATAAATCTAACAGTTAAAAATAAATAGAGGTACTGACATTACACTCAATAAAGGTTTATTCGATATGAATAAATTAACACAATACCTAAATTTGATTTTTTACAATTTAATCTCAAACTTACATATTTACGTTATTAACCGAATTTTCTAGGGTTTTCTTTTATATTATTACTCTAATTATCATTTTGTAAGTTAAAGGCGACCAATACAAGTACGGTAAAAAAAAGGGCAGCTAAATAAATAAAGCAAGCATGAATAGAATATCGTCTGACACCTGCTTCGTTTTAGGAAAAAATAGATATTCAAAGCATAGAGGGTAAACATATTTCTTCAACATAGGTAAATTTCGGAGGCTTGTTAATTCTTCTCCCTTGTCGGTAGTGACGATAGTACTGTTGCCATTACAGATTTTGCCGTAAATGTCCCATCTTGGTCTTTAATCTATGATTCAGTTTAATCTCCTTTTTCCCCATGCAAGAAGTGATCGGCCAAAAAAATCGAGCCGGTATTTAGCGCCTATTGCTTACTCCGCCATCTATTGTTTGCAATTCGAACTAAAATCGAAAATCACTGTAAAAAAACTTTTGACCTTATGCATAACCCTCCTGCAAGAATTTTTTAAATATCTGTCACCGTTTTCAAGTTATTGAATTTTAAAATCAGTCAGTCCTTTTTAGGACACCGGTATCTAGGTAATAAGAAATTAATCTACGGTAGATGAGCAAAATAGCATAAGTACTTCATTTACAAAACCAATTCTGCAATTTATGACTTTATATAAAGATGGTTATATATATATGTTCATATAAATCCGCTGCTCCTTGAAAGACCATAGCATGCGTTGCCTAATTCGCTTTTTTCCCCCATGGGCCCTACGTCGCTACGTCCTGGTCAGGTGATCAGGTGATATGGAATCCTCATTGTTTTTCTCTCAAGCATGCTTGGTACTCATTTTATCGACCCTTAAGGTGTGAGAAGTTAACTCTTTTGCGACAAACGTCGAATATACGTGATGCATGAGGTGCTCATAGTGCTTGATTTTCCCTACCAGTAACTTAAAGTAGTAATTTTGCCTTATTTAATCATAGAATTTCTGCGAGCAAATCAGGCAAATATCTCCGATTTTAAATTGAGTTTATAAAAGTTTTTAAATTTTGTGCAGGACGCTCGCCGGGTATTGTTATGTAATTTTTGTCTGTATCGGTAGGTGAACCGGGGAAACTTGAATTATATATCTATACGAGATATTTACACACACTCTCACATATCTGTATGCAATTAAATTTCGTTACAATAATACCTATGTGAAATACCTTTGATAGCCGAAGGATATGCAAGGTATTTGGATGCACCCGTTTAACATCGGGGGAGGAAAAAAAACCCCACTGGCCATTGACTTCGTTTTGCCTAGAAGAGATGCAAAGTATGACGCTTTCACTTTCTTTTTCTTCAGATTAATTTCCTCCTTTTCTTTCTCACCCTTTCTGTACTACATTACTTCATTTTATCTTTATCTTTTTTATTTGTATAAAATACTTTTTCCCCATCATAAATATCCTGTAAACAGCATTTATATGAAACGCTGACACATCCTATGATTGGCCGCCTTGATAATGTGTACATGTATGTCAGGCATGCCAAACTATACCCGTCGGATACTGCGGTTTTTGTTTTACATAGTTGTATAGTTTTGCATAATTTATAGCAAAAATCTTGCCATTCAATAATTCGAAAATTGCTATTAAAATAGAATGGTATGGCGTGGGAAACAATTTGGCATCCCTGCTTAACGCGGTTCTCAAATTCACTACTCAACAGACGCGAAACTTTCTGACATATTTTCATCTTTCTCTGTCTACTTTTTCACTTTCCATCCGGAAATTCCCGCAAAACACCAAATTTGATAATATTTTCGGACAGATCTTTTCCGTTTATCAAAATTTGGAAAACTTCTTTCAATTACATAGTTTATGAGTAACAACAATTGCCAATTAAAAAAATAATAATATTTAAAAAAATATATATATCAAAATTATATATATATAATCATTTCAAAAATAATTGGGAAATAATTTTTCCAATTCAGAAATAGATACATTTTCGAACAAAAATGAATTTAAAAGTGGGGAGATTTTACTTCATTGGCCTAAAATTAACGTCATTTTTATAGTTGGTTTTTCGGTTAGAAAGAAATCAGATGCCATTTTCCATTTCTTTGTTTTAGGGTAAGTCAGGGGTAGTTGTTCCCTATAGTAGTTATTTTTGTAGTGCACATTTTACCTATCTACTCTAAATTGTAGAACTTCATAAAAAATATTACTGTAATATAAATGCCAGATGGAATGGGATTTTAACTCTTTTATCTACTGACGGTACTTATAAGTACCATCATCAAAATAACTTGTTACAAAATTCATTTAATACATCGATTAGTAGTAATACAGTTTAGAATGAGTTATAGATACATTACTTTATCTTGTTCCGAATGCATTATTGGTCACACGTAACAAAAATATTTTTAAAAGGATGATTTCTTTTACCTTTGTATCTTTTCAGTTTTCTTGGCGTTAGGGGGGAGATTTTTCAATTCGGAAATATTTCTATTTTTCTATTGTAAGAAAATTATATTTGTACATTTTCTAATTCTACAAAATACTGAGAAAAATATTTAAAATGAGTGATTTGAGTGGGGTTATAAGTATTGTACAAAATTCCTATAAATTCAAATTTAATTAATCCTTCTAAATCATTCAATCCTTCTAAAATCCTTCTAAAACTTATTAAACGATTATGTAACTCTTCTAATGTAGTTTAAAAAATTAACGAAAAATGCTTCAGAAGATAAAATTTCCATGAATTCATAATTCAGTACATAAAGGGTTAAACAAAAAAAACTTAATTACTGATTTTGGCCATCTTTTCCGGACCTCGGGGTTAGACGCCCCATTTGATGGTAGTAGATGCTCCAACCAGTAACTCTGGCAGTAGGAAGAAATATGGCTGCAACATATAAACTAACACATTATTCGATAACTGTTTCAACAACATTCACTAAATATTTAGTGAAAAATCTGTAAATAAATACATCATAGTGCGACTTCTACTTGTCCCTACCTGATAAGAGCATACAACAAAAGCCAAACTTACCTTTCTTTGATGAATGTAACATTTATTTGAAGGAATAAATCGCTGTAACTTCGTCTACTACGCTTTCTTATAATAGTCCGAGAGCTGCCAGCACAAAAACCTATGTTATCAAGGACAATACAAAAAACTTCATTTTTTGGAAGAATAGAAGTAGGGGAATCTAATTGTCCATGTCTGCTGGAAGTGAAGTGGTGCATAAGCCAAAAATCAATACCAACAGTGGTTGACTCGTAGGTTTATCATTGTGTTTTCCTGCTCGCATTTCCTCCATGTTTTCATATCTTTGTTTGTAGGACAAACGCAATGATAAACCTAAGAGTCAACCATTAGTGGTATTAATTTTTGGCTTATGCACCACTACACTTCTGGCAGACATGGATCATTAGATTCCTCTACTTCTACGCTTCCATAAAATAAAGGTTTTTTCCCCTTGTGCTTGATAACACAGGTTTTTGCGCTATCGGCTCTTGGACTATAAAGATTGAAAGAAGAAGATCGTCACTAGCTCCTTCACATGACCAATAGCTGAAATACAGTGACTGGGACAACTAATTCAATGGGGCATCTAACCCGGATTTACCCTATATTTATTGAAATTTTACGTATATACAGTGAAACTTCCATTTAAAGAAATCTCATCGTTCCACTTAACTACTTCGTTATGAAGAAAATTCGTTGAATAGAACTCAAATTCATGAAATTTCTATAATAAAATACACATGCATAAAATGTAAAATACACCTAAAATGGAAATATTGGAAAATGTTTTTTAATTCGGGCAGTAACTGTTATTTTATGTAATGTAGATATATAGGAAAAATTTATTTAAAATAATGTCTAGAAAAAGCCATAATAAACAGAGGTAAACAAAAACTGAAACGTAACGTATTTTTTCTCAGTATTTCAAATTCTTAACTTTTGAAAAGTCTGTAATATTACTTTGTACAAGTTTCTTATAAAAAATATACTGTTCATAAAAATTTTAGTACTATTGTAAGTATCCAAACAATTCCTCTGTAACATTTCCTTGAAACAGGAATACCCTTCTTATTGTATTGAAGACTTTTAGCATTTCTTTTTTTAAATGGAAATGATTAAATATATAAATAATTTCATTTTCATACAATCAACTGAAATAAGTTCATACACCCATCGCAACAGCAATCTCTCCATTTAAATGTTGGTCATGCACGAAAGTGAAATAAACTTCGTTATATAGAATATGGTTTTCGTAACATGGAGATTAATTTGCATGTTAATGGTGTTCAAAGTCGAGGTTCAGCAGAAAATTTCGTTAAGTAGAAAACTTCGTTAAAGGGAAGTTTGACTGTGTATGTAAATTTTAGAGCGGAAGAGAACAAATAATACGTCTTCTGTGGCGGGAGATACTGGCAGGTGCGCGCCGTGAACTTCCAATCGGGCGAATTTAAAAAAGTCGGTATTTAATCCGAAAAATGTTTGCCTTATAGTACAAGAGTCGACAGCACAAAAACTTATGTTATCAAGCACATAAAAAAACTTTATTTTATAGGAGAGTAGAAGTAGGGGAATCTAATGATCCATGTCTGCCGGAAGTGGAGTGGTGCATAAGCCAAAAATTAATACCACCAGTGGTTGACTCGTAGGTTTGTCATTGTGTTTGTCCTACAACTATCCTCCATGTTTTCATACCTTTGTTTAAAGGAGAAACAGAATGATAAACCTACGAGTCAACCACTGGTGGTATTAATTTTTGACTTATGCACTTCCATAAAATAATGGTTTTTTCTTGTGCTTGATAACATAGGTTTTTGTGCTGTCGGCTGTTGGACTATCATTAGTTTCTGTTTAAAATAATGTAATTTACAGTAAATACGCAGGGTGCTTGCACATTTTTAGGAAAACTTCCGTACAATGAAAACCTCGAAATTATAATTTATCTTGGGTTGAAATGGCAGATAGGTGGATAATTAGTGCTTTAGCGTTGTGTTGATAGAAATCCAGATTTCGTCATTGGTCCTGAATTTTGAAGAGGATAAAAGAAGTATTATGCGAACATTAATTACTAATTTGTTTTATTTATTGTGAAGACAGACACATAAAATGCAGTGCCAGCCATAGACGGATCCCGTCCGAATGGGTTGTTACAAGGCTGAGGCACAGCGCGTGAATGATAAGTTATCAGATATGATTACTAATGCACCGAGTGAAAGTACTGGAACCTGGACCATTATAACCCCAAACAATATATCTCTTAATGGGAATTTTGAATTTCAATCTAGCGAAACAACTGCCAGTTAACAAAACACAATTGGTAACGTACATGTACAACGCCGAGGTTTATCACTAGAAAATTATATTTAGAAGTAACAACACAAACGCCGGATGCCTTCGTGAAGATATTTATACTATTCGTATATTTAGTGGCATGACTAATTCGGATCACATAGTTATCCTCCTTGAACATTTTTTGGACCTTTGAAGACGCTCATCTGACAGACAAAACAATTACATTTGTTACCAAAACTTCTACACATATCAATATTTTTATTATTAGCTGTATTTTAGTCAGTAACTTTTCTTTAGTTTGGCTATATAGTTTATAACCGCCTTGTACAAAGTTAGTTCCTTAGTTTTATTTTAGACTTATTTAAAAGTTAACCATTGTTGTCGGGTTTTCAGGGGCGGTATCGCAAAATCGCAGCTATGTGATTTTATTCTTGGATTGTAATATATCATTTTCTATTCTTCATTAACGCCCGCCATTTCGGCGATAGTTCCTGAGGCTTGGTTTCTCCGGGTGGCAGCGGTGATTTTTATTCCTGGACATTAATCTCCATAAGCCTCAAAGGTTGGCTTCGCGGTAGGTCGTCCTTTGTCCCTTGCATTCTTTAATATAAGCGGAGTATATTTTTGAGGCCGAAAAAAGAATTTGTATTGACAATCAAACTGAGAATTAACAATAAGTGTTGAAATTACAGCTGCAAAGGAGCATATAGTCAAAAAAAATATTTTGTATATATTCGTTAACGGAAAGAAAAGTATTCACGCACAGTTGATGATTTAAGGATGAGGAAAAAAAAGTGTTTTTGATTTATTTTATTAATGGCTTTGGGCGAACTTGGGAGAGTTAAAGTGAATATTATTTAAAACGTAAAAGAGAAAAAAAATAGATATATTTTTATAAAGGAAATGAAGTTTTTAATTTAAGTTAAATTTTAAAATGGGGGATAAATAACAAATCAAACACATTCCATCGAATTTGTGAAAGAAGCTGTCGGGTCATCAGTGCGGCTGGCATGGAGTGATTACCACCTTTTTCGAGATATGAAGACAGGTCTGAGACGACAGCACTCTATGCCACTTCCATTCCAACATAAATCTTCAGATGCCTTCCACACCTATCTCAATACGTTGGTGGCAACGTTCTGTGAAGAGGGTATACCCCCGCCCATAAGTATGACAAATGACTCAATATTCATTGTGACTATGTAGAAATGTTGCTTTGATTGTACTTGATTCCAGGCTATAAAAGAATATTATTATTCACACTAGTCTTTATTTTAGGGTGCATCGGAGGATTAAAAAACAGCCCTCGTATAATAGGGTTGCCATACAATTTTTATAAGTTATTGAGGTTTCTATAGAATGTTCGGTATTGAAAATGAAGTGTGTAGTGTTTATAGTTCGCTTACAGGGAGACAAAAAAATTCCGTTACATTATTCTGTTAAGTTACCGCTACATTTAATGATTTTACAGTATTTCAAACATAATGAAATTAATATGCATAACTGAAGTATACGAAAACATTCTTTTCAGGAATATAGAATTAGTAACATATATAATTTGTTTACAGGGATGCGCAAAAGAGTTCTTTTATGAGAGAGCTTTTATGAGTGGGATATGCTAAGTCGGGTATCGTCCTCGTAGCTTAATGGTACAGCATTGGAGCGCTATTCCAGGGATCCAGGTTCGATTCCCGGGTTGGACGTTTTTCTCTCTGTTGGTTTACTCTTAGTTAGCAATATGAAAAATTTCATGTCTTTAATATTCTTTTCTTTAATTTACGTTCCTTTAAAAGGGTATATTTAAAAAAGTAATGTTATAATATGTTTGATATATCTTTTTTTTTTTTTCAGAAAATAAAAATACAAAAAATGTGGCATTCGATATTATCTTTGATGTGACACTTAAGTTTCAGAAAATTCTTTCTATTTTCATATAATGGAATTCTCCACTGAAAGCGATTGTTTTCAACACAATGAACGTTCTTAAGGCATTAAATGCCTCAGCAAAAATACTTCTGCCCACAACAATGGTTTCTCCTTTTATGTAAGAAAAATGCCCTTATTGATTTTTGTATGAAATATTTTAATTATTCTTTATAAATGCAGCTGGTTTTTGGAAGTTCTTCCTATATAGTTTTTCTTCTGTTCAAAACTTTCCATTAAAATTATACCGTTTGCATGTTTAATAAATCTTTTAAATTTAAATGTAAATTTTTCTTCATAAATCTAATAAAAACAAGAAAAATGAGCTTTGCGTGTAAATAACTTCAGGAGTAAAAATTGTTATTCAAAATACATAATTAAATTTTTATTTCAACAATGGAAAAAATACTATTCTCGTGACTAGTCATGTGGTCTGCTTTAGATAGGGAAGAAAATAAAATAAATATTTCTCACAGAATAATTCAATAAGATAAAGGAAATTTTTTTTTTTCTCATAGAATTCAGAGTAAGGGAAAATACTTTTAAAAACGTATTAATGCAGATTACAATGCTCATTCTTTCGGATTCTGACTTGATTCAAACGTGTTTTAAATCAGAAACTTTATTTAAGCGATAAACCTAATTTTAAACGAATAAAGAAAATAGAAAATTATAAAGACAAAATTACTGATTTGGCAGGTGATTCATGCAGCTTCATTTCAGAGTGGAAATCAATAGTTTAAATACTAAATTTACTACAGTGATCACCAGTTTAAAAAAAAAAAAAACCCATCAATTTGAGAAAAACGCATTTAAAACCCTTCGAAGAAGAACTTTTAGAGGTATAGCGCATTTTTATTCAGTTGAATGCTGAGCAGATATATGCTAAAACATAAAAAAACGCAGAATGTTTTAGGATTATTTTTCTTTTATTTATTTTCTTTAATTTTCTTTCCTTTAAAAGGATGTATTAAAAATAATAATAATAATACTGTAATACTTATGAAATAACTCTTTTTTAGAAATAAAAATACAAAAAATATCGCATTCGATATTAACTTGAATGCGACACTAAGTTTCCGAGAATTCCTGCTATTTTCACATAACGTAATTCTCCTTTGACAGCAATTGTTTTCAACACAATGAGTGTTCTTAAAGCATTAAATACCTCAGCAAAAATACTTCCGCCACAACAATAGTTTCTCCTTTTATTTAGGAAAAGTGCCCCTATTGATTTTTGTATGAAATATTTTAATTACTCTTTATAAATGCAGCTGGTTTTTGAAAGTTCTTCCTATTATTGTTTAAATGTTCTCTCTCTTCTATTCAAAACTTTCCATTAGAAGTTCTACTTTTCGCATGTTTAATAAATCTTTTAAATTTATATCTAAATGTAAAATTTTCTTCACAAATGTAATAAGAACGAGAAAAAATGGGCTTTGTGTGTAAATAACATCGGTTGTAAAAATTGTTATTCAAAATATTTAATTAAATTCTTATTTCAAAAATAGAAAAATACTATTATCTTGACTGGCCATGCGTTCTGCTTTTGAGAAGGAATAAAAAAAATATTTTTCATAGAATTCAGAATAAAAGAAAAATACTTATAAAAACTTATTAACATAAATGACAATACTTATTCTTTCGGAGTCTGATTCAATTCAAACAAGTTTTAAACTAGAAATTTTATTTAAACGATAAAATTTATAAATATCACATAGGAACAAAATACATTTCCTCGTAAACTTAAACTTTATTTTCTTACTTACTTTAAATTTGTTAATTTCTTTCTTTATATATTTTGTTTTTTTTTAATTTTCGTATAGTTTTAACATTAAAATATATTTAAAATATAATCAGAAATAAATATACTGTTGCTTTTGTAACAACAACATTATAATAATAATAATATATGTATGGCTTTTGAAATGTGCTTTTTTAAAAGGCGTATTAGGGCAAAATCACGGTAGCTATTGGTTACCACCTTATTTTTTAGCGTAGGAATTAATGGACAGTTTATTTTTATTCTAATTTTGTGCTTTAAATTAGGAGATTAATAAAATTCATTTGTATATATTTTTTCATGTATGTCTATATGTCTATGCATAACTTTGCACATAAATGCTTCAATTTTTACAATTTTGAATTTATCGGAAACGGCTTGTTCTGTTGGTGTTGTTCCCATTAAATGTTTTACCAAGATTTAAAAATGGTATGTTTATCTGCTTGTCCGTTTTCTTGACAATCTTGACTCTAACTTTAAAAAAATTAGCCAATAGATACCAATTTTAAGTATGGTGCTATTATAAACAATACTAATTTACGTTTTCAAAATAAATGCCCTATTGTATGCAGTATTTTTACTTGCATAGAACATTTTAAAGTATTACGCACACATTAGGGCCGAAATCGACAAAAGTTTTTTTTTTAAATTACTATTTTAAACATAGCATGGATCGATGTATTATATTAACCAGAGCGATTTCTTTAAAGAGTTCAGTTTTCTCTAATACTGTAGATTTTGCTTTAGAATACAAAATGACGATATAGACAGCGAACACAACTATCACCTCATCGAGTTGACGGCTGAAATTACGGGATTAGTTAAAAATAGATTTGCATGTTAAAATGCAACTGCTCTGCCAAATCATATCTTGGTGAAAAACACCTACAAACCCGATTTTATTGACTGACTTGTTGACTACCATTGTATTTTCCTGTTCCCAGTTCTCCATGTTTTCATACCTTTGGGTGCTGGAAAACATTAAGATAAATCTACCGATCAACCATTAGAATCGGGTCTGCAAGGGGTTTCCACCAAGATATGACGTGGCAGACCAGCTGCATTTTAGTATGCTTATCGAATTCTGTCTAATCCTGGAATTTCAGCAGTCAACTCTATAACAGGTGATGACCTGTGCAGCCATCTTCCGGTCTAATAACGGTAAATTATATACGAATTGAATATTTCCAACCGAGCGAAAAAATGCCCAGGCTGGGAATCGAACCCAGATCCTTGGCTTACAAGGCCAATGCTTTTCCGTTTAAGCTAACTGGGCGACAACCAGCCAGCATATTTCGCTCAGATAACCTTATTGGTAGTAACATCTGGTCTGTCATGTAGACAGCTCAACAGAATAAACCGCAGGTAAAGGAACTCCATATAAACGATGGATACGTGTTGTGTTTAAATAATAGTTGGTAAATTATATATTTCAAACTTAGGCAAATTCGAAACTTATGAAAATTCTTATTAAATTTCTATTATTTAATTATTATTCAATATTATTATTCTTTAAACCCTTAAATGTTTTGCTCGAGTGCCGCTCGTGCAAAAAGAGTTTGCTATCATCGATACTAAAGGCTTTTGTATACCACTTAATTTTAACTGTAATCTTTATTTTGTTAAATGGCATACCTTTTTCGTTTGTACAAAGCCAAATATTTCAGCAAATAAAAAGTTGTGCCGGGTCATTATTTTTAATTTATTGTGTCAAAGGAAAAAAAAAAAGAAACAGTTCAGGGGTTAATTCAAAAATTATACGGAACTGCAAAAATATGGATTTTTTAATACCATTAATTTTCTAAAAAATTTTTGCATTATTTTAGAATTCTGCGATTATCGCCGAAATCTGCGATTAAAAAAGGTAAAAAATGTCTATTACATTTTAATGGTAACAATCGAGCGTAAAATTTAGTAGCTATTTAAAGAGAAAAATATTACATAATAATAAAGATTTTAAGAATATCTTTCAAAGTTACATTAAAATCTCTTTCTGTTCAAAAGAGTAAAATTAGAAAAAAAGACTGAAATTTTTCTTCTTTCTATCGCGTGAGTAATATATTCGAAATTTAAACAATTCTTAATTAATTATTTCGATGAAAGTATTTAATGCTCAATAATTAACAATATGAATAATGCCGCTTTTTTCTGTGCTAATGACTATTTCTGAAACAGTTTGAATAGTAACGCATTTTTATTTAGTTGAATAGTTTTCACTAATTAAAAACTTTCGAAACTTTGGTATTGTTGCTGTTTTTTGTAAAAATATTTAGTTCTGAATGCTTGTATTTTATTATCTCTTAAATATTATGTACTGAACTTAACTTTATTTCCTCACCCCCCCCCCCCTTTAGTTTGGGTGATACTGAATGATATTCAAACGTTATTGGGTATTTTTTTACATAGATTAATTTTTCTTAATGATTTTACCAAGCTTTAACGAATTTTTTTTTCAGAAGAAAATTAATTTTTTTTACGACATGGATATTTAAAGGAGGTGAGGAGGGAGGTTCGTTACTAACTTTGGAGCATGATTTTTAGAATTTGTTTTTTTGGGCAGTATAAAGATATCAAACTTAAATTGTCCACCGTTTGACGGTCCAGATGAAAGGATCCAGATAGACAAAAAAGAAGAAAAAAAAACCTCAGCGTAAAAAGTAGCAATTACATTATCAAAGAAATAAATCTTAAAACCCCGAAATAATGATATAATATATCTACTTATTACAGCGAACTCACGAAAGAAATTTATCCAAGATTCACAAAACTTTATTGGAAAAAGATAAAACTGGTTTTAATCCGAATGCTAAAGTTCATTTGAGGAATAACAATTACCTTCAGCAGTTTCAGTGCTGTGTTTTAGAACGGTTTAAGGAATATCACATTTGATATAAAATATACGCACATGCGCTTGCTGGAGGGTTAACACATTTTACACAAAATGCAGGGTGTACATAAATGGATATCCCTGCTTTATACAGGGTTCGTAAGCTTCAAGGAATTCTGAGGATTTCAGGTGGTTTAGTACTAGAAATTGCCTAAAGCACTGGTCGGTATATTTGAAGATAAATAATATATTCGTTAAATAAGGTAAATGTTACTTTACGAAAATTCTGGTAAAAGGTGCTTGTAAGTCCTTGAAGTGTCGGAACCCTGTTGTAGGATTATTAAAAGATAAAAAAAATGCAACCTTGTTGTTCATCGGAAATAAACAATAACAGTTGAAAGTTTAAATTCAACACAGTTTTAAGTGTTCAGTGTGAGCACTTCCATAAACACGAACGATATCGAGGCGCTAAAGTAACTCATCCCACACTTTTTTCAGCATGTCCGGTGTGACTCTTTGCATGGCTGGAGATATGCGTGTCCTAAGTTTGTCAATATGACGTAGAATCATATATTGTTACATTAATATACTCAATATCATGTTGTTCCTAAATTAAATTCCGTTAATTTTTTTGTCCACTCATATATCTTAAAGTTTATTCATTAACTGTTAATATATAACTTGATTTCTTATTGCATCTAAAAAAGCTCTCTTTTTAAATAAAAGGTAAATATATGTTGCTATAGTTGACAGATCATTAATAATCCAGAGGAAATCATAATAATATTTTATTTCCTGTCTAAAATAAATCTTTGTTTTAGCTTTTATTTCGTAAGTTAAATGGGCCTTGCATTTCGCGAATCTTCGCATAATGTTTATGATAGAAAACATCCGCCAGTAAATAAGTAATTATATGTTGACGGATGGCAAATAAAAATTATGATTTGGCGCAGGTTTAAATATATAATGTAAAAGGTTAATGCTCATTTCTTTAATCGTTATAAAAACATTTTTTTCATCCGTTATTTATCGCCGGAGTGATTCGTTAGATTTTGAATTTTATATGTAAAATGCTAACGGATTTTTTTGAGTTAACCTTTTCGTGGCTCAACAGATATTTTTCTCGGGGATTTAGAGAAAAACCTTAGAAGGGAAAAGTCGCAAAATCTTGCTCGTGAAGGCAGACCTCCCCCTCGATGTCTTGTTCTCTTCGTATACAATAAAAGGATTACTCCATGGATTGTGGACTTCTCAATTTATTTGCTTTATTTTCTACAGGCGACGAACTGCTCTGGATTACTGCGATGCAATGTCTGTTGATTATTTTTTACCGATCACGGCTCATTAGTTAGAAAGATAAAACGAAAAAAAAATCGCGTTTAAGAAATTTATTTAACTAATGCAACATCATAATCAACATCAATTGATAAGGGTGGAATAAAAAACTGAAAAAACACGACATAAATGTCGCCTCGATGTCGTTCGTGTTTCTGGAGGGGCTTAGGGGAGATCGGGGCTAGTTGGCTACGGGTGTAAGTGGGCACAGTCCTCATAATTCGCCTGTTTGGCGATAGATGGCGCAACCAGTCACACTACTTTTCTTCTTACTTAGTACAATCCCCATTGTCGTTTTGCAGCGTTACCCATGTGCAATAAACATTTATTAGAGTTTTTTTTTTCATTGATAAGTAATGTTTTGTTGCTTCATTCTTTTTCAAATTTCTCACACGTATCTTAATAACTGCAATTTAACTTTAGTTTTTCATAGTGTATGATTAATTATACCTACTCCATATGTCATTTGCTTGTATTTTTTATGTTTAGAAGGTTGCGTCTTCTATTTTGTGAAGAAATTTACTATGGGACAAGTAGGTGCATTGAACACGGGGCACGTTCGCTCGTTGCTCCAACTAACACCGTTACACTGTTGAGTAATATTTTCTGCAGTTTCATCTCGTTTGATGAATTAATTATTTCTTTTTTACAGAAAACATGCGTAATTACCAGAGAAAAACAGAACAGGCTAAAACACCGAAGAATGTTATAAGAAATTATGTGAATGCCGTATTAATTAACGGATGATCTATTAGGCAAACTGCTAAAGCTTTTAATATTTCTTCGAGAAAACTGATCCGACATTACCAAATTATGAAAAATTAAGTTTAATTAAGTTTAATGAAGTTTAAGGGGCGGTGTTCATAACTCACCTATAACAGTCGAGAAGCTGGATGTTGGAAAGATTCAGTATCAACTTTTTCCGTTTTATCTTCAGCAGTCACTGGACTCCTAAGATTTCGGCTTAGGATGTTGGATCATAAAATCCTGAAGATGTTAGACTATTGAAAATGACAGAAGCAAGAATGAAAATACGGAAAAATAGACGTAGGAAAAAGAGAACCACAAGAATATTGACAGATTCACCAAATCAAAGGCATTGAAAGGAGACAGAAAAGCTTTAGAAAGAAAAAAATATGAAGTACAAAAAAGAAGAAAAGAAAGGAAACAGTAAAAATTATTCGAAGGTAAAGAGATAGTAAAGAAAATTTTGTTTCCACTTACAAAAAAAAAAAAAAAAAAAAAAAAAAAAGAAAACTTGTAATTGAGAAAAGCACGAATTATAACAATAGCTCAGATGACGAGGAATGTTATTGTCTGGAGTGTGCTGGTAGCTTGAAAACAGCAAACGCAGAGAAAATTGGTTCCAAGCCAATCGTTGGGCACATGCAGCTCCCTCCACCCAAATACTGACACATGATTTTATATTTGTAATAACTGCAACTCTGATGATGATATCGAGTAGGATAAAAGTTACTCAATGTTAATGTTTTATTTATTATTTTTATGTCTGTATAATTTAGAGTTTACATTGTATGGGGATAATTCTTTTGTTTACATTTGCTGGTAATAATAAAACCGATTTCTCTTAACTGTGTGTCTTATTTGGGTTTCATTTAACTTTTTATAAAGCGTATTCCAACTTACCCCATAGATATAGGCAACTTGCACCGCGACAAGCACACATTTTTTCTCTTAATTCAGGCCTCTGCTAAACATAAACTACAAAAGCTACAAACGCAGAACTTCGAATATTTATAGCCAAGCGTCTGCCCTTTAAAAGTGCAGTTAAATTTTGTTTAAAAACTTAAACAAAACTATAATAAAAATCAATAACTAAAAACTGCACCTACTATCCCCGGTCTCCCCTACATTGAGCACTTATAACTGTGTTGAATTTAAACTTTTAACTGTTATTTTTTATTTCCAATCAACAACAAGGTTTTTTTTTGTTTTCTTTTATTAGCCCTGTAAATTTGGAATATTCATTTTTTCATGCCCTGTACTTTGTCTGAAATGCGGTGGCATCAGAAAAAGATATGAAAGAGCACAATAATTCGGTCAGAGACACTTTCTTTTCTTTCTCCTGCATTCTGAAATATACAGCTTTTAGTCCATAGTGATTTGGATGTATATAGTAGTTTTTCGTGATGTCTTTTTATAATTCTGTTGGTTTATTCCTTTTGGAACCCTTCAGTGTCCCATACACACATTTTATTCGTGAGGCACCACATTTTTTAACAGTTATTTTTACTTATTTAATTACGAAAATTTCCTAATTATGTAAGGCAAGTATTATTTTTCTTTACTAATACTGGTACCAAAAACAATTGCTTCATACAACTTTTGAAGATGTATATATGTACCCATGTTTCCGTAGGGGCTGATAAATTTTCAGTAGTAGCTGTTAACCGTGACTTCGTTCACGTAACATTAAAAGAAAGATAAATGCATTAATTAAGCAAAACATTTCACTCCCGATAATTAAACGCATATATAATTAACCAACTTTTTATCACATTTTATAGGAGACAATCCCGAATTTCTTATTCGTAGGGGTTTTTACATACTCAGTCATAGAAAAGTGAAATTTTGTGCCAAATAATATTAACAATTGCGAAAATGAAATTGCAACCAATGAATAAAGGAGGCACAAGTAAAATCGTGGAAATCGGCGAATCTTTTTTCGTAAAAGGAAAAAAACATCGCTGAGAGAATTGTACTACAAGAATGTATTTTAATTGGTATTTGGTGTGAAATTCGTATATGTGTTTATTGCATTCTATAAGACTTTAAAAAATATTTTAAAAAGCTATTTTTAAAAATGACAAAATATTTTTACAATTTTAAAAATAAAAGAAATGTGGAATTAAAATTCGGTTGCCAAATTACGATTTACAAACTTGTTTCCAATATACTTCCGGCAGGTGAGCCTTAACTTCGAGATTGGCAGAGGAAAAATGATTTTAATTTAACCCAAACATATTTAACATTTAGGTTTTATGAACAAATTTGCAACTTATTTTTTAAAAATAAAGTAATTTTCATTTATATTTTCTGAAATATTAACACTTGCATTTTTCCAGGCAGTCTAGTTAATTTTTTTAGTTTTTAAGAATGAAAATAATTATTTCACGTTAATCATGACGTCATTTATGACAATGATAATTTTGACATATTAATGACATATACTATCCGTTTGATTTTCGAAAGTGTTCTTTTTATTTTAATTTTTATATTTTAAATTAAAAGTTAAATCTATATGTCAATCTTGCACATATGACAAACCGTATAGTGTTGACAGCAATTTTCTTAAATAATAAGAATTAATAAGCCTAGACAATTTTATTTCAACATCAAAGCTTATCCGTTTTGTTTTCGATATATAACGTCATATTCGCCTGCTTTCGTACTTACTCAAATTAAAGAAATACTTGAGAATTTCCATTTTATTTCCAATATGACGTCATATTCATCTTTTTTTATTTTTATTTTTTTTTAATTTCATTTTCTTTTTTCAAGTGAAAATCTTTCAGTTGAAAATTGTTTAAGAGACACTACTATTCCGAGTTTTGATTTTCTTGTCAATGACGAAAAATTATTTCTTAAATTTTATAGGGAAAATGCCAATTCATTCTCTATGAAAATAATGAACTTTTGAATTATTGAGAAAAATATTTAAATAAAATAAATAAAACAAATAATAAAATAATAAACAAATAATAAAATTAATAAAGCCTGCGTTCATTTTCGGGTTATAACCCATCTACTATATGCAAAGATACAAAGGCATTAATTCATTCGTTTTAACATTGACTTGACTGAAAAATTCACACACACTTTTACATTTATAATATTATTAGGATTATGATTGTTAAATATATGAAGTAAAATTCGTGTTTGGTTTAGAATAAGACTTAATTTCAATAAGAAGGCTGTCTTTGACAGAAAAATGGTTTGTTAAACTGGTTTCATACACGGGGTCCTAAAAAATGACGAGTCTATTTAGCAAGTGATTTTTTTAAAAGGCAAACGATATAAATATATCTTTTGTTCTAATGTATTTGGGAAAACAGCAATTTTTCACTAACAGAATGATAGTTAAGTAACATGAATTTAATATAAAAATAATATAAATAAAATAATATAAATTTTCATATAAATCCGTCATTTTTGGGATGCATACTACGATAATTTTTTATTGTAGTGTGATCTATCACACGTTAAAGTTTGTAAACCCGATACTGACACACCCTGTGCAGGATGTATGAGAAATGATGTCCAGAATTGTAAAAAGACATAATAGACGTCAAGACAAATAATTTTTTTACTGGAAACCAGGTTCGAAATACATTTATTCAATCCAAAATACAGAATTTCGCACATTAAATCGTACATAGATATTTAATCATAATTAAAAAAATGACGATACTTTAATGAACTTGTTGACAGAAGTAAGTTTGCTTTCTATGAATTGTGATGAAATCACAGAAAATTATAAAAAAAAAATAGTCATATTCCATGTCTAAACCATGCCCATGTCCATGTAATCTCGGAGCTAGACACTTCAAAATTCAGCACATATGACATCATTGACCGAATTACAGTGCAATTATAGCACATCTTTTGGTGATACGATATTTCGCAGAACACAAAATTTCTTCTGTTGAAAACGTCGCTAAAATATCTTCATTACTGTTACAGTTATCAATAAAAAAATCTTAACTTGCGAGACGCTCTGTATTTTTTAATGAATAAGTGAAATGCGACCCTGGTTTCCTATACAAAAAACATTTATCCAGAAGTATAGCTACCTTACTTTATCTTAAGTAGGCGTCACAATCTTTAATAATGGGCATATCACTTCAAAGGGAAACGCCACTCTATGCTTTAGTAGAAAGTATGTTTAATGAAACTCTGTACTACAAGACATATTTTTATTTACAGGATGACTGTACATATTTACATTATTTTGAACTTCAGAAGAAATCTCTCGGGGAAATACATTTTCACCTTTCTTCCCTCCGCCTATTATATAAAATCTGCGAGGAAATCTAAGGCAACACCGCGCGCATTTTACATCCTATTCATTGTGCTTCGTAGAATACTCTGCGGAAAACATAGCAGGAGATCACGGGAAAATCTATTTGACAGCTGCTAATATTAGGGACTATTAGAGATCCTACATTAGAGAGAGAGAGACTGGACATTGAAGAATTGTCCGCCATTTTCGTTACAAAGTAGATGGAACGTTTAATGAAATGTATGAATGAACTGAACACAATGCATTTTCATCAGCATCTAACACTTTTTATTCTATTAAAATTATGAAAATTTAATTTTATATGCCTTCAAAGAGTCTTTCAGAACATAAATATGAGCACATTTGCATTTTATTGAGTAAGAATTCCCAGAAAATGCATTTTTTACTCTTATTTATTTATTTTTTTTACTAATTAAAATAGTGGGCAGAGGAAGACTGGGCATGTAAGAACTTTATTTTAATTTCATAATATTTGAGAAAATAATTTTTAACTATTATCAGATAGAAAATGAACTATAGAATTCAATAAAATTTTAAACTGTCTATAATTTATTACGCATTTTTAAACAACAGTAATTATTATAATTTCCACCATCTTCGCATTGATAATTTCAAAAGCACTAAAATTTGAACATATCATATACCAGTCCTATTTAAGTATGTATGTGATTCAAAGTTAATTTAATATGTGCGCTGAAAATATTTTATGATAAGTTTCTACGTACTGCTACTTCTCTTTGATATTCTTTTTAAATACGGAAGTCTTGTAAATATATAATATTAGAATGAGTATGGTTATCAAAACATTAAATGAAAGTTTAGAAAAAAAAGTTAAATAGAAGCACTGCTGTTAAATGAAAAAAATAAAAAATATGAAAAACAAATTCAACAAATAAATCAAAATCCGATAACTAAGTAAAATCGCACTGCTGCGTAGCGTAAAACAGCTGAGTAAAAAAAATGCATTTTCTGAGAATTCTTACTCATTAAAATGGAAATGTACTTATATTTATGTTCCGTAAGACTCTTTGAAGGTATATAAAATGAAATTTTCATAATTTTAATAAAATAAAGTGTTACACGCTGATAAAAATGCATTGTGTTGTACGGCGTTCCATCTACTTTGTAACGAAAATGGCGGACATTTCTTCAATGTCCAATCTCTCTCTAATGTAGGATCTCTAGGGACTATCGTCTAGGGCTGCCATCTAGCTGTATAGTCTTTAAATATTTGTTACCGAATTATATTGTCACTTATTACAGTGCTGAAATTCATTTCAAATACACCCTGTATTTTTCAAGAACTTTTCTAAATTTAACATTAAATGAATATTTAAATACGTGAAATACATTTTTATTTTTTATTTAGGTTAACATCTACTAAAGAATTCTTTTTTATTAAGGAAGGGAACGTGCAATCCAAAGTTTCTGTGAAGAGTTTTATAAATAATTAAGGAAATTAAACTATGTAAAAACTTTCAGCAACATTTGTTTCAACAAAATTGTTTTATGTTACGCCAAATATTCAAATAAGTTTCTGTAGGAATACTTTTCTGAAAAAAGCAGTTTTTAATTAAACATTATTGAGATTTTTCTTACTCAGATTTGGTTTCACAGGAAATTAGAGGATTGCTATAACAGTTAATGAAAAAATTATTTCTTCCATTTTTCTTTTCAATTAAAATGCACTGAGAAAAAATCCATATATATGCAGGTGATTTTTGGAATTTCTGTTTTTTGTATAAAACAAAAGCGTGTATTTGAAGTCTTAAAACTGAAATATATTTTGTACTATCTGTCTATCTGTATTTTTTTTTAAATTTTGGGCGACACTAAATTATGAAAAAGCAGAATTCTTGTTTTCTAGTTATTTAGATTGTTTGCTTACATAAATTTCCATTTTCAAAATGGAGGAATACCAAAAGGAAGTTTTGTGATAAAACAGAGAATAGACGTCAACTTTGCTGCCAGTGCATTTTCTGTTTTTTTTCACGGAAGTATTACACAGATCCTATAAGCTATACTTAAAAAACTGCTTCCAAAACTCTGTCAAGTAAAACAGTACCATTATTCTGCAACCAGAAATCCTCGAGTTAAGTCATACGTGGAATTTTATGAAATTTCGGAGCTTTCCGATACAAATAAAAAAAGAAAAAAAAATACTCCGTTCATTTTTAGTGCTGGAAACTTTCGTAATTATATAAAATTCAAAGTCGCAAACTCGGCGAATTTTGGTCGCAGGAGAATGGGACTTTTACTTTTTAGGTAGATTTCGTATGAAATACTACCTATTGGGATCGTTCCTATGTTGGAATTTCTGAAAACTTTTTGCAGATCTACACCGATCATGACCCCCAGAACCCAAAACCACCCTCAGTAAAAAACTTTATCTATCTATCTATCTATCTATCTATCTATCTATCTATCTATCTATATATATCACTTTCTTTTGGACACGATAACTTTCGTAATTCTGCACCAATCTCTTCCAAACTGATACATAAAATCAATGGCCATAAAATCTCGGTCAAGTTCGTTAATGGACAAAATCGGACCAAGGGGATGGAAATAGGGAGGGGTTTTGCGAAAACCGAAAACCCCCCATAACTTCTTAATTTTTATACATATCAAATCAGTTTAAAGTTTTTATTACTTCTAAAAATAGGGTCAAAATTTTATGTATCACAGATTTTTGATAAAGTTAAAAATGGGCTCGAGGGGCGCAAAAAATAAGGTTTTTGGGAGAAAAAAATTCGTAACTTCGTCAATTCTCAAGATATCAACTCCAATTAATTTTATTATAAATCTCCTTAATATTATCTACAACTTTTATATTCACAAGTTTTTAATAGGACCAATTCGTACCGCAAAAAAATAAATAAAAACGAAAACAAAAAGGGGGTTTGCAGAAGTAAAAAATCCATAACTCTGTCAATTCAAAAGATATAAAACCCCCAAGAATTTATCATATATCTTCTTAATATTGTCTACAACATCTGTATAGACAAGTTTTGGATAGTACCAATTCTTACAGCAAAAACAAATTAAAAATACATAGCGGTTAAAGAAAAAAACATCTAAGTAACGGTGTGTTCTAATCCAAACTGCTTATTTTCTGACTCATTTTACAATTCATTTTTGCCCTCAAAGGCTTCCAATTGTTACGTTTTCTTACTCAGAAACTATATAATGTACCGAAATGGTCGATTTTTTTGATAGAGTCAGAATATATTTAAAATAATGCTGTTAATGTGGGCATTTTGATCCGAATTTCCCGAAGCGGATTGTGTTGGAAAAATCATTGCATTAAGGATGCCCTCAAATCCAAACTGCTTATTTTCTTACTCATTTTTAAATTCATTTTTGCTCTCAAACGCATCCAATTGCTAGATTCTCTTATTCAGAAACTGTATAATGTAAAGTAATTATCGATTTTTTGTTAGAGGCAGAATAAATTTCAAAAAATGATGTCAAAGTGGGCATTTTGAACAGAATTTCCCGAAGCGACTTGTGTTAGAAACGAAAAATATTACCCTACTGAGAAAATAATTGTTTATTAATCCAGTTTTTATTAATTGAAAGAAAAATAAAAACACAGGTCGCTTATAAATCTTTTCAAAAATCACGTCAGCATGTTTCATATTTTTTTTTTAGGTAGATTTCATATGAAATACTACCTATTGGCGTCGTTCCTATGTTGGAATTTCTGAAAAATTTTTGCAGATCTACACCGATCATGACCCCTAGAGCCCAAAACAACCCTCAGTAAAAAACTTTATCTATCTATTTGTCCATCTATCTATCTATCTATCTATCTATCTATGTAGGTATCTAGCTATATATATCCCTTTCTTCTGGACACAATAACTTCCACAATTCTGCACCAATCTCTTCCAAACTGATACATAAAATGAAGGGGTATAAAATCTCGGTCAAGTTCGTTAATGGGCAAAATTGGACCAAGGGGATGGAAATAGGGAGCTGTTTTGTGAAACCGAAAAAACCCCATAACTTCTTAAATTTTGTACATATCGAATCAGTTTAAAGTTTTTATTGCTTCTAAAAATAGGGCCAAAAATTTATGTATCACAGATTTTTGATAAAGTTAAAAATGGGCTGAAGGGGCGCAAAAAATAGGGTTTTTGGGAGAAAAAAATTCATAACTTCGTCAATTCTCAAGGTATCAAATCCAATTAATTTTATCATGAATCTCCTTAACATTATCTACAACGTTTATATTCACAAGGTTTTGATAGGACCAATTCGTACCGCAAAAAAAATTAAAAACGAAAACAAAAAGGGCGTTTGAATAAGAAACAAATCTATAACTCCGTCAATTCAAAAGATATAAAATCCCCATGAATTTATCATATATCTTCTTAATATTGTCTATAACATCTATATAGACAAGTTTTGGATAGGACCAATTCTTACAGCAAAAACAAATTAAAAATACATAGCGGTTGAAGAAAAAAAACATCTTAGTAAGGGTGTATTCAAATCCAAACTGCTTATTTTCTAACTCATTTTACAATTCATTTTTACTCTCAAAGGCTTCCAATTGGTATCTTTTCTTACTCAGAAACTATATAATGTATGGTAATGGTCAATTTTTTGATAGAGGCAGAATATATTTTAAAACATGCTGATAAAGTGGGCCTTTTGAACCGAATTTCCCGAAGCGGATTGTGTTAAAAAAATAATCGTATAAGGGAGTATTCAAATCCAAACTGCTTATTTTCTGACTCATTTTTAAATCCATTTTTGCTCTCAAACGCATCCAATTGGTAGATTCGCTTATTCAGAAACTATATAATGTACCGTAATGATCGATTTTTTGACAGAGGCAGAATATATTTCAAAAAATGATGTCAAAGTGGGCATTTTGAACGTAATTTCACGAAGCGATTGTGTTAGAAACGAAAAATATTGTCTTACTGAGAAAATAATTGTTTATATATAAAGTTTTAATTAATTGAACGAAAATTAAAAACACAGGTCGCTTATAAATCTCATCGAAAATCATGTCAACAAGTTTCATGTTTTTCCTATTAAAAATGAATCTGGAGTCATGCCAGAAAATTTCGAGTTGTTGAGCATGGAAAAGTACTTTTTTGAATACCGCCCTAACATGATTCTGATAAAACCAGTTATTATATAAAAATGAAATAAAAACTCGTCAAAAGCGGCCAGATAAAATTGTTAAAGTGGGTTTATTTCTAATCATGATTTGGTTTGTGTTTGTGAAATTAGTATACTTAACTTCGAAATCTACCTCCGCCTGTAGACCGGCCCGGCAGGGATTTTTTACTGGTGAAATTTACACAGGGTGGTTTAGAGCTGTGTCCAGAATGTAAAGACAGGTAGAGGGGACGTAAATAAGCAGATTTCGTACAAGAATGTGGGTGCAGAAATGCAGCGTTGAGGCAGTAGAGAGCGCTGTTAAGTTCGGTGGATGAAAGTGCTTCGCCGGCTTGAATAGTCGTTTCCTGGCCTATTTCGAGCAACATGCATTGTTACACCAATCTGGATCTTGCCGACATGCATTTCATGTATTGGGCTACACAAGGAAATGGCTCACACCCAACGCATGTCCAACAGCTTTTGAGCTTATCGAAGGACTATCCTCTAAAGTGCGTAATACTGCTTCTTCCATAGCAAGAAGTCTGCGATATCATACAGTGCCCTTATAACGCCTGGATGCATAAAGAAATCCACTCGCGCGCAACTCCTATTGAAGACGCTCAAATGTTGGGAGATCCGACAGAATCCTACCCGAGAATCGTTAATCTAAATCCTCTCTGAGCAGCCAATCCATTTCCTTATACAATCCCAGACATGAAATGCATGTGTGTAAACTCCACATTGGTGTAATAATGCATATTACTCGAAATCCGTGCAAGAAATGACGATTCAAGCTAACGAAGAACATTCATCCGCCGCATTCAACAGCGCCCTATACTACCTCAGCACTGCATTTCCGCACCCACATTCTTATACGAAATCTGCTTATTTAGGTCCCCTCTATCTGCCTTTACATTTGACACATAGTTCTTAACCACCCTGTAGAATCCAGGTATCGTATAAAAATTTAAAGAATGTTACTTTTCTGGGAAATTAATGTCAGGACTTTTTTGTACACATAATCTATAAATCGCCTTCTTACTAGAAGATGTTTATCCATACCTGATTTAAGTAAATAAAGAAGTTTCAGATAACGAGAATATAAATGGTGTTAAATTCCAGTCTCTTACATCCGTAATTTTTTCTTAAGATACACTTACATTTTAATGTTTGAATGAAAATATTATTGAAACTAACTATGAATAATTAGACTGACTTGAATATACAGGGTGATTGAAAAAAAAAAAAACATTTGCAAGATGACATGGCAAATCAGGCATACAGCAAGGATAAAAAGTCCCAAGGGAACATAACGTCGTAAACCGCTTATTTAGTCGCAAATACATGGTGTTTCATCCTAACTGATCTCGGATTGACGGTAATAATTTCGAGAAAAATAAAAACATTGGAGTGAGAATGCACCGATATGTACTTTGTTTTGTGTGAAATGTGATAAATCACAAAAAGATCTGGAAAAACATGTTTTTCAAGCAATCGATAATACCGTATGAATTAATAATCGCAGTTGAAAATGTGGGGTGTACTGTTGGCGCGTATAATGCAAACTTCTATGAAATTTTGTTTGGTGTTATCACATTTACAACAAAGATGAGAATGTTTGTTAAATGTTTTATTATAATATACTTCAGTTTTCTGAAAGTTATTACCGGAAACCCAAATTGAGTTAGGATGAAACACCCTCTGTTTCTGACTGAATAAGTGGTTTGCGTTACCTTATGTTCTTATGTGATTTTTCATCCTTATTGTATGCCTGATTTGCCATATCATTTTGTAAACGTTTTTTCGAATCACCCTGTATTTAATAAACGGTCAAGTGCGAGTATTAATCGCGTACAGAAGGTTCCGTACAATAATATGTGAATTAGTAAGTGTATTATTAAAAAAAAACCGCTGCTTAAAGAATACTAAGATTTTGTAAAAACTATACAACGTAGGGTTGGATATAGCTGTATAGTATACAGGGTGCAAAGGAAAGTCCCTTTAACCTGAAAATACTTGCGAACGGAGAGCTACAACTATACAAGTGGGTAACGGTACGATAAAACAACTACGCCTGACCCAATGCAAACAACAGCAGCACCCGTAATGGCGAAATTTGGAAGATAGCCATTGCAAATCGAAAACGAAAAGAGGTAGGGCAAATTTTCTAATTAGAAAGTTTTAGAGCATCAATTAATTAGTCCTAAACGAAATTTGGTTCACATGGATGAGATAAATCGTCGCCTGCATACCCAAAAATGTCCGAAATCGATGAGCGACGATTCTAATTTGCCTATTCACATTCCGGAAGTAGCAGTGAACAATTGCAGATTGTAACGCTGTACTGTGCTGTAATGTCTGTAAAGATTTAATTTCTAATGCATTTAAAATTTTAGAATAACCCTTTCAGAGCCAAAAGAATTCTGTTCATAAAATGATGAAATAATTGACTGACACCAGAATATTCAAACGAATTTCTCAGAAAACAAAAACCCGCTAACTTGTACTTTCATTACAAAAGCAAAATTTTATTAAAATATTCTTGGTGCCATTTGTCAGTTTTGGAATTAAAATTAGGTAGTTGGTCCGTCTAGCCACCGCCCTTGAAAGGATTAAATCTTTTTCGTCATATTAAAGAGGCTTGGAATAGACGTTCCATGTTGAGAATGTGCATGCAGAATTACTCTCACGAATACAAACGTGTATCGTTAGCAATAGCGAACTTTTCGAACATACTGAATAATAACTTTTTATCACTGTGAGACAGTTTGTCTTTTTTTGTGTGATGTTATCAAAATGCATTGAGATAAGTACGTATTTATAGCATAAATTGTGCGTATTTCTTCATACTTCTGACTATTCCATTCAAACGTTTACACAAAATGGAGTGCATCGATTTCGGACATTTTTGGGTAAACGGGCGAAGATTTATCCATGTAAACCAAATGTCATATTCTACTAATTAATTGATGCTCTAAAACTTTCCAACTGGAAATTTTGCTCTATCTCTTTTCGTTTTCGATTTGCAGTGGTTATCTTCCAAATTTCGCTATTTGGGAGTGCTGCTGTCGTTTTCATTAAATCGGGCATAGTCTCTTTACTATACCGTTACCTCACTTGCATAGCTGTAGCTCTCTCCATTCGCAAGTATTTTCAGTTTAAAGGGACTTTCCTTTGCACCCTGTATACCAGAAAATTATAAATGGATATACCATGAAAGTTCAAAGATATATGGAACCTAAATAATAGCAAATATAGCTGTTCTGTATATTTGTTATTCCATATCGGTTTTTAGTTAACCTTTAAAGACATAGTAGGTGTTTTTGAGAGAGCCACTCAATGGAAAGTAGTCGCGAATCCCATAGTATTTATGTGATTAATTCTCATTAAATTGGTCTGTTTTTAACAATTTGACGTTTATTGCTTTTATACTGCTACTGGGCATTGCATTACATAAATATGTCCTTAAAATTTATTATCTAGGATTTAAAAGCCGATGGAGCATAGAGTACGTCTCCCCTATCATTATGTATGTCCAAACCGTCCGTGTCTTTAAGGGTTAATATCTCGGCTAATTACCGACGCTTTTTTCCAAAATTCATGATCAACAATGCTTTTATGCTTCTGCTACGATAGGTACCTTCAGCTCTGCTCAACACTTTTCTGAAGCCCGTAATTCGAAATTTGAGTGTAACGGAAAAATGAGATTTTCTCAAAAACTATGCGACCTAGGATAATCGCTATAATTTTCCTGCAAGGTTTAAATTAATGTCTACTATCTCTAATTTTTTCATAATTTTAGTTTCAATAGATTCGGAATTAGATGAGGGGGGACATATTTTTGCACTACATTTTCCACCATAACTTTGAAAATATAATACCTAAAATTAAACGAAATATATCTTTGAGTTCAGCGTTACGAAAGCTTTTACACGATACCCCACATGATATACAAAGAAAAGATTTTTTTTTCAAGTAACTTAATTAGCCCCTCTACATTTTCCTAAATATATTTATGAATATTTATTAATCTGTAAATATGTGGGTCAATAATCTTTATTACTTCCCCCAATTTGAACTTTCCACGTTGCATAGTTTACGAGTAAAAGGGCTGTGACAGACAGACAGCCAGACACAGGAGTGAACTTATAATGGTTCATTTTACTTTTTAAGTACGGAACCCTAAAAAGCAATTTAATTTAAAATATATAAATAAAAACATTTAATCAAAATCAGAATCATACAAAGTATACGTTTCGCCTTGCCATCGCATAGCCTCATCAGTACTAACATCAATCACAACAACAAAACACCAAACACACACGGGATACAGTCAAAGTTAAAGTTAAAGTTTTTTTTTTTTTTTTTTTTTTTTTTTTTTTTTTTTTTTTTAGAAACAAGAAATATTCATTAGGAATCGAACTTGATTCGTTCAAGGTATAGGGGTATAGCATAGTGAACCATCCCTCCATGAAATGTCTGTAATAGTGTCATTTTTCAAAACTAAAGAATCTGCGAAAGATGAGATATGGTCCGTGCATATATATTTTATGTATATATTTTAAATTTAATTGTTTGTTTTTAATGTATTCATGTCTCTCTAATGTCTGATGGTTATTTTAACCCTTTATATCCCAAATTATTAATTCGTGGAAATTTCATCCTCTAAAGCATTTTTCTTGAATTTTTTAAACTACATTAGATGATTTACACAATCATTTAATAAATTTTAGAATGATTTTTCCAAATAAAATTAATTAAATTTATATTTTTAGGGATTTTATGCAATATTTATAATTTTACTCAAATTTTATTTTTTATTTAAAGTATTTTTTTTTTTTTTTAGTATTTCATAGAATTACGAAATGTAGAAATATAATGCTCTTACAATAGAAATATAGGAATAATTCCGAACTGAAACTTTTCACCCATTTTCACCAATCTTTCTACGTCAAGAAAATTGCAAAGATGCAAATGAAACAGAAATTATCTTTTTAAAAATATTTTTGTTTTGTTCAAACAATAATGCTTTTGGAATAAAATGAAGTAAAGTATCTATAACTCATTCTAAACTGTATTACTACTAATCCATGTATTAACTGAATTATATCATAAGTTATTTTAATGGTACTTTATAAAGTACCTTCGGGGCATAACGCGTTAAATCCATCCTTTTTTTTTAGTTTATTACCGGCTGCCAAGAAGGGTTATGTGTTTCACGAGTATCTGGATATGTGGATTTCTTTATACCCTAGAAACATCCCAACAGCTGCATTGATTTTAATGAATGAGGTCTCTATCGATTCGTCTTAATCTTCCGATGGTTATAGGCGAGGCTTTGTTTTTATAAATTAAAAATGGCGGTAGAGACGAAAAAAAATTTACGCACCATATTGAATGGCATATCATTGGATAGGTCTTTCAAAATGAAGACGATGTTTCATTCCGTTTAAATATTACAGAACCTGGAAGTTGTGTAGGTAGGATCTCTAGCTTTACTGAAACTCTAACCTTCATAGACATCTATAGACCTCATCAAAACAGTGTTTATAGATAGGAACTAACAATTAAACACAACTTAAAAGTCATCAATACAAGTAAATAATAATAAAATAGGTAAGTAATGTAAATAATAGTTTCACATTGATGAGAAATAATTAATTAATTCGCTTTTTACGCAGCCGAGTTTTTTGATTTTTTAAATTTAATTACATATATATTCCTTCACTAAATACGTTCGTGAAGGTTTTTTAATGCATTAGTAGAGATAATCTTTCAGAATACGATCTTTATTTATTTTTAAAATCTACACTGTGCTATGAAAATAATAAAGTTTATGTTAGATTTTACTTTCAAAACAGAATTTAAAATGCAAAAACTTTCTAAGCAAAATATCGAAATTATTCAGAAGTATAAGAAATCTCGAAAAAACACTTTTTTGTTTCAAAACAGATTGAGCTGAAAAAGATAAAACTAAAATAGATTAAAGCACAAACGCGTGTAGAATTTTAAAAGTGCAGCCCAGAAATGTACAGGAAGCTTTTGTAAATATTTTAAGCTTGATACTTTAGTCCACTAAATAATAATAAAAAAACATATCTCATGAAACTAACTGGCTTTGAAAAGGTTTTTTACATTTCAAAAACGAAACACGAGTACTTTTATGATTGTTTAAAAAACATATTATAATAATGAAATCACTCAGGTTTTTGTGCTGTTAAAAACAAAAGTTCATCCATATTTTAATCAGGTTAGTTGGTTTTAAACATATTGAACAAGTTAATATTTTATTTAATAGAAATGAATATTAAATGTTAAATCCTTTTATTTACATCTTTAAAAATTTTATTTAAAGGTTCCAAAAAGAAATGATTCATTAGCTTCAACAACAATAAAGGACATTGCTAGAAATAGTTATAATTAATTATTTATCTTAATTCTTAATCTTAATTATTTATCCTAAATAGAAATTTAAATAACTACTGGGAAAAGGATTTTCAAAGAAAGATTTTTCTTTAAGACTTTAATTTCTAAGGAATTCGGTATTGTTAAAAATTAAGTTTGCAGATAAGAAAAATTGTTGTTAAAATTTGTGGATGCAAAGAAAAACATATTATTTTTTAATTTTAAAAATAAATCTTCATTTAAATAAAAAATATACTTCAAAACATGCAAGAATATCTTTTTTTTATTTTATTTAAACCCATGCAGGAAAGAGAAATACAACAAAAAACTTAAAACTAAAAGAGTTTATTTTCTGAATGCACTTACATAAAAAAGAAGTTTGATTAAGCAAGTAAAAAGCCCAATTGGTTAAAATTTGTCTAAAAAAATGTTAAACAAGAAATAAAATCCTGTTTCACGCATAGATTATGAAGGTTTTACAATATAATACAAATACTGTTATTAAATGCTTATCGTTTAGTATGACATAATTTGAAAATAAATGTGTTGAATCACCTTAAGAGTCTACTCAAATCACGAGAAGAAACATTCAAGCTAATGTTATTTCCATTGGAGCGTTGTTTGCAGATTTCTCGCTCGAATTTTGATATGTTTAAATGATTTTTTGCATGGGACATCTGAGGTTTTAACCGGTGACAAAAGTGGAAGTATCCCAATATATATATATAAAAAAACTATAAGTAAAATAAAAAAAATAAAAAAGCACAATAAAAGATATAGACCTCAGGTATACTATGCAATAAAAATAATTTAAAAATATTAAAATGTGAGCTAGAAATCTGTAAACAACGCTTCTATAGGTTTAACATTAGCTTGAGTGTTTCTTCTTGTAACTACTGTAGGCTCTTAATGAACGCCTGCAATTTGGAGCGTATTCAACAACTACGATGCGCTGAACAAAATTCGTACCGTAATATGCTTCATAAATTGTTTAAAAGCGTTAAACAACGGTTATATAAACAGTAAAAAAGTTTTTATGTATCTACATGTTTCGGCTTCACCGAAGCTTTTTTCAAGACTAATGAGAACTCTCTGCCATTGCACAATCTATGATGCAATGAATCCAAATGCTATGATTCACGTTTTTCCCTTTATATCGCATATTTATCATTTTACTTTATGTTATCACTATTTGGATGTATATTACCATATTGGTAACAATGGGTAACTCAACCCTAATTTCGGTAAGTAAAATGATGCTGTAGCATTACATATTAAATTTTCTATGTGTTGCAATTTCATTGATTTTTTTTAAATAATGGATGGACAGTATAGATTGGAGGAAAAAAATTATTTTGCTTTCATTGACATTTATTTGAATAGCCTTTTTAAAATATAATCTTGCAAGTGCTGTGGTTTTTCTATTATACTTTACATCAGCTTTGGGGCTGTACTGTACATATATAACGATATCACCTTTTTGGCAATTTTGGACCATCCCCTCCTTACGATATCATTCGTTATTATTCCTTGAACCCCCCCCCCACCCCTCACCCCTTCTGTAATAATATCGTTATCAGTGTCTGAAAATTCGTCCTATTTTTATAGTTTTTTAGACATTTTCAATGATATTCGCATATTTTATTAATTTAAAAGAAAAGAATTCAACAAAATATCACTCTTATAAATGAAATAACTTTATACCAAATAACTCTTTAAGGGAAATACTATTTAAAAGTAACAGCTTTTACACAACTGACATATTCAATTCTCTTGCCGCTGATCTCACAGATCTCCTAGGACTGTGCAAGAATGTATCCCACACCCGTTCAACATTATCATCACTTATTTTTGAGTTTATGTCATTGGATATGTCAGTTTCGACTGCGTACAAGGTTTTAGGAAAATATTGACTGTGTGCTTACAAAGTTCAAATAGTTCAAGACTTGGAACCAGAAGATAGGCCTAGGAGGATGGATTTTGTAGCAGACATATGCCAAGGAGGATAGAGGATGCTGCTGAATTTCTTATAATGTTCTCCGGCGAAACTTGCTTTCCTCTTGCTTTCATCCAAGACCAACAAATCTTTTGAACCTATCTAATCATTAATGTTAATAATTTAAATCTATCTATCTCATGAATTAATGAACATCAAAATGTATCAAACCTTTTACAGACATCCTATATATCCAAAATAGCTTTCGATGTCGAACAAGTACTTTTGCTGACTTTTTCTGAACAGGGTGTTTGGAAAAGCATAACCTTAAAATAAAATGAAAGTGTTCACTAACATTAGATACTAAGGTGCGTTAATCAAATCTGCCAATGAAGCAGTTTAAAAAAAAAAAATTAATAAGCATTTTAAATTCCAGATATAGCTTTTATTTAATGAGAATTTTAAATTCCAGATATAGCTTTTATGCTAAAATTACCCATAAATATTCAATACCTTGGATTTATTGCAATAAGCCTGGATTAAACTAGATATGTTGGACGAACATGCTGGTTATCTTCTAATTAGCCTTAAATTGCATAGGCTTGTTGCAATGAGTCTGAAAAAAAATCACGCTAACTGAGAAATAAATGATCATTTTCCAGTTAGGCTAAAGCTGCATAGGCTCTTTGCAAAGAACAAGACTTTCCTAACTCGTCGATTCTCTAACCTACGACATGTATTTTCTAGTAACCAAAATTGATATGGTTCATTCTTTGTAACACTTTCAACAAAGTTGAAAAGTGTTTATTACTTCGGTTTGCCTGTCCGCGCTCTAACTCTCGTAAATAAATTCAGATCGTTCTGAAATTTTTGAATGTTGGTGACCCCTACCATAGCACGACCCCTATTTCAAATGAAGTTTGTAGCATGTTTAGTTCATTTACAGGGACAGTCAAAGTATTCCGTTACATTACGGCCAGTGGGAAAAAGTCGTTTCAAATGATTTTTAATGGTGTTACACTCTTTAAAACATAGTAAAATTGATATGCATTTATGAAGTCCACTAAAATGTTAGAATATGCGGTGCAAAGAATGGCTATTATTCATTTACAGGGCCACACAAAACAATTCCGTTACATAATGGTATGGGGGGTGTAATTGTTTGCGGCGTATTTAAATTATAATAAACTATTTAATATATAATGAAATTGATATACGTCGCTGAGCTTTAGTATAAGTTATTTCATGTATAATATGAAGTGTATAGCATTTACAGGGACACACAAAAGATTCCAGATACTATATTGTATCCGAATTACTGTGTATTAGCAATGATTGCACTAAATGCATTTTTAATTATGGTAAGGGCTTTTAAGTTTCACTATATTTATGCATACTGTATAGTGTGTATAAATGCTATAGTTCATATACAGGGCTACAGAAAAGAATTCGTAAGGGTTACTGAGTATGAGCGTAAATTGTTTAAAGATGGGCTTTAAATGAGTATAGATAAAACGATATACAGGGCCGCGCAAAGAATTGGATTAATGGCCGTCTATGGATGATAATTTGTGGAAATGTGATTTCAATAGTTTTAAGAGTGTTTTAGTTTGAATAAAATTTTAGCTAAATAGTGGCGTGTAATAAAGGTACTAGTAAACTACAGGGTCTTACAAAAATATTCCAGTATGTTTCCATCTATTAGTATAAATTGCTGAAAGAGAAATTTCAACCTGTTATGCGTTTTCTTGCTAAACTAAATTTTTCCATTATATAGTATATGTATTAACCTACAGATCAAATACAGAGCTATTCAAAAGAATTGGAATACATATTTGGCTATGGACGGTAACTGCTAAAAGCAGTTTTTCAAATGTTTTATGCGTTTTATAAAATGTTTATTTAGTTATCTTATTTACCTTATTTTTAAATAGCGAAGTTTTTTTTAAAGCATTCAGGAAGTGTTGGAAAGTGGTTCATAATCTATGCTTAAAGCATGATTTTTCTTTCTTGTTGTTACCTACAGTTTGTGGTTCTCTCATCAATTACCAGTACACTCATATTATTAAAATTTAGTTCTAACTGTAAAAAACATAGCATCGTTGATGACATATTGTCAACATGGTAATGCATCCAATGACCTTGAAAATAAATTATAATCGTTACACACACCTCTTTCCACAGAGAAAACTTGTTGTTAACGTCCATAACGTGCAGTGTGTTGAAAAACCAACGGAAAAAACTTTCTGGAGGGATATATGCGTTAAGAGGAACAATTTGTGTATGGTAAATCAGGGTCAGAATCTTTCAGTCAAAAATACATGATGTCTTATAACAAGCAAAAACCAAGTTTTCGTTCTGAACTTTAACAGTGATGAAGATATTTTAGCGAGATTGTTATCAGATTAAATTTTCATTTTCGAAACATCATCAGAAGTGCTGGAAGTACATTTTAATATGGTAGTGGTAACATTATATTTCAAATTATGGAGCGTCTAGCTCAATGTTGTTTATATGAGAATAGTGGTCATTACCAGAACTTCTTGTGATGTCATCACGTCTTACAACAAGCAAAAAAATCTGTTAAAATTATTTTGACAATATCTTCATTATGGAGTTATGAAAGAAAATCCGAATCCATTTCGATCCTGATTATCTACAGAATATTATTGTCTTTACAAATATTCCCATCATAATTGTTTGGTCAAATTAATTTTGAAAGACTCTTGCATCATTAATTATTGATCGGATTTTGATTAGTTATAAGTAATCATATAGAAAATCACCTTAGTGTAGCTCTATTTTACAGATATATTACTCTGTAAAAAAAAAAAAGGCGACAATAATGGTAAATGTTTTAAGACACAAATTATATCATTTCCAGTCAAATTTCGTTGTATAGGTTTGAGTTCCCTTATACAGTAGTATTTACGAAATAAGTGAACTTTTTTCCCAAATAGAGATGGGAACGTTTTTCAATTGGACAGTCAAATTTTATCTAAAAAAGTATTATCTGGATGCAGCCAACAAATGCTCCTACCCTTCATATACAACTTTTTATGTGGGTATACAGCAAAATGTAGAATTTAAAAAATATTTATTTTACTAATTATCCTGCTAATTGTTTCATGACCTCTATTTTACGTACTAAGAATGTAAGTTGATTTTTCTTCTGGTGTTTTTGTTGAATAAAGAAGTTTTTGAGACTTAAAAGAAAATATTTTTTTTTAGTAGCTACAGTTATAAATACAACCCTAATAGTGACACAGACAGCTGTGAGACTCAAGATATATTTTAAAGAACAAAGAGAATAAGATAAAAAACGCCATCTATATTGAAAAAAATTCCTTCAAAAGGTCTTTTATACCTTAATCACAATTTATCTTCCAAGAAACTCTTTTAACAATCGGATTACAAAACACCTTGCATTGTATCATATCGAATCCTTTTGTTAATTGATATCCCACATATAATTTTAAGAGTTTTACCATGCTTTTTCTGAAAAATATGTTTTTGACTTATGCGACTTTTTTCACGGTGAGCGAATAAAGTAATACGCCGAACGAGCGATGTAAGTCGTTGTAAATTTAAATAAGCAAAAATAGAATAAGCAATTAAAATTTACCAAAAATTTATTGAACATATTCTATTGTATTAAAGGATAATATTACCTACAATTAACAACGGCAAAAAATGCGTTAGCAATACAAAAATTTTAATAATTCAATAAGTCTTTACTTATGATCTCCTAACTGCATCGTTCTGATCTTTGAAGATGTGAAGAAAATCCCGCAATGAAATCTGATATGAGATTCTTTCCTTTTAGAGTTTCTAAGCTTTTTCTAGTTGGTGCTACTTTTTGTTCGTCTGAATATCTACTTCAAGAATCTTCATTCCAACTTCAAAATAGTTTAGGCCTTCAGCTAATTTTGCAACAGATACAACCGTTTTGGTATGCTCAAAGTCTTCATATGTTTCTTCAAAAGAAATTTGCTTCCTTAATTCGATAAGATCGCCGATGGTTAGTACCTGATCATGAGAATTTATGAGTTCATGAACATCTCCAGCATCCATTCTCTTTAATTTTTGATAATTACATCAATTAGGAGAGATATTTGGATTAACAAATTTCAGGTGTTTTCTCATTACTAAGCAAATTGCAGTTTTTTCAAAGCATCTCTCATTGTTCTTTACGGAATTTCACCTTGTGAATCCCCTATGAGTTTGACTCCATACGAGATTCTGAATTTTTTCTAGTCTTTTACTGTCAGTCCTGTAACTTTTCTCATTGCTGCGTTCAAGTTGGCAAACGAACGTCGTATGTAATATGTCTTTCAAAGTCCGGATCATGCCCTGCTCTGTCCATTGGTTGAACCGGACAGGCTGTGTTTGGAGACAAAAATCAACTTTTAGTCTTCGGTCAAAATAAAAAATTTCCGGTGCGTTACCGATAATTAACATCACCTTAAAGGTTAAAATTTTGGGATACGCTCAGCTTCAAGGATAAAATGTTGAATAAACTAATCTTAAAACAATGAAGTGGTTATCCAAGCTTTGAAATTTGATTTCCAAACCACTGGACAGTTTAGATTTCCAGTTTTCATTACGCGGTTTCTCCTTCCATTTTTTAAAGTGTTGGTGGATTCTCTGAATGATAAATCAGGAGGGGGTTTAGTTTGCAATCCCCAGTTGCATTTATGCCAAGAACTAGGCTTAATCTATCTTTGCCCACTTCAAATCTATGAAATGCACTCTACTACCGTGTAATGGAGCTAATTTTTGCTCTTGAAAAAAGCCATCTTTCACCAACATTGGAAACAGTAGTACGGCAACATCCATCCTCTCTTATCAGCTTCTTTAAATGGTTGAAGAATGAAAGTGCTGTTTTCTTATCATACTTTCTGACTCTGCAGATACAGTGAACTGCGTTTAACACGAAATTGAGGGGGCCGATATTTTTTTTCGTGTTAAAAGAATTTCGCTTTAAAATAGTCGTAAAAAACAGAACAAAACTCACGAATATTTTCGACGTTGTCAAATTTTAATTAAATTTCCTATTAATATACTAGTAGGTTGCATCCATTAGAATAAAAAGCAAGTAAAAAAAAATTATTTTTTGTGTAAAAAATATTTTTGAAGTGTCTTTATCAGCATTCTGTGATCTAGCTTGTTTGAATCAAATCTTCGTGCTTAAAGGTTCTCATACTTTTTCTCTCTGGCTTAAACATACTGTGCTCAAACTTTAACGTAATGGGATCCCTGTTTTTTATTATCGTTGATAAAGTAGAATTGGCAATGTCAAACTCTTTGCAGATTTCTGTTTTCGTCCTTCTTTTTCACCAACTGCATTAAGCAGCTTCATCTTCATTTGAAGCGAAATAGCAGTTTGTTTTCGCACCGATTTTTCAGCCATTGTCCTCATGAAACATAAGCTAATTTACAAAAAAAACACGAAATTAACTGATTTTAACCAAAATTTCACCAATTTCAACTCTTCACTAGGTCGGAAGCTTTTTTTCTTTCGTGTTAAACGATTTTTGTTTCGTGTTAAAAGAAACAAAATGTATTAAATTGCATAGTATACTATCCGGGTCGCTATATTATTTCGTGTTAACCGATTTTTCATGTTAAGCGCTTTCGTGTTAAATGTATTTCACTGTACACTGTTAAAAATTTTGCAGCATTCTGGCATCATTCGTCCATTTTTTGAAAAAACGGTTTCATAACCATAATTTAACTATATTCTGACCATAAAATGGACAATAATATGGTCAGAATAGTGTTAAATTACGGTTGTTTAAACCGTTTTCGGTAAAAAACTGTCAAATGACCTGCCAGAATGCTGCAAATTTTTAACAGTGTATAGTAATTCGTTGTTTGAATCGACAACGCAGTCGTTGCTAGTGACGAAAAAATTTTCTCTCATACCATCCGATTTTTTGTTCAATTTTTAAAAATAAATTTGGCTTTATTAGATATTTTGTTTTGGTCGATAGGACGATTTTTGACCATCAAGTATTCGCACACCATATTATCAGCAATGGTTCCACTTCAGAAACCAAGCTGTGTATGGATTGCAAATCATCACCTTATTCATTGGGCTATGGGCAAGCCTTTTCACTTCGGGAAGTATTCATTCTTTATTTTTTATCATTGTTTCTACAGTCGAACAGGCTAAATTCATCCTTAAATTAATTTCATGTGTCTTCATTCCTCATTCGCAAGACTTGATAATTTCGTATTTTGCACCATTATAAAAGCCTTCCGTTTTCTTTTTTTTCTGATGTTGAATAACTAGTTTTTCATTTAGGCGTCATCTTCAGAATACAACCTTTGCGTTCCCTCTGATGAATAAAGAACGAGTGAATTACTACTACGTGTTTCTTGCACATCAAATATGCTTTCCTCGCATTCTCTGATTCACTCTGTGAGGAGGAAAAATGCTCCGATTATGTTTTACTATCTTTGCTATTTATTTCTATCAAGTGACTGCCTTGTAAATTTCCCTCCCTAGAACTTAAAGTAAAAAGTCCTAAAAAATGTTCCATTTGCGTCAAAATAAAGAAAATAATCATTCCAGGATAGTCGACGTAAATGAGGGGTGACGTAATTTCGGGTACTACTGCATAACAGTATATATAAACATTCAATTAGTTTTAATCACACAATCCCTCAAAGTAGCAGTTTACTGTTTTAACGTTGTAAGACAGATTATTTCTCTCCCACACATAAAACTCAGCTGAGGCTCCAAAAATTAATGCGAATTTGAACTTCTTAAATATTCATACGTGGTACAGGGCATCAGAGCCTGACAAAAGTTGACCAGACACCCCCTTTTTAAAAGCCCTCATGGGAATAATCAGGTTTCTCATTAAAGGTGCCGAATGATTAAAAATTGTCAAAATTGGCCAAAAATGATCAAAATTCATATATTTTCGAACTTTTAGGAAGGGAATGTGGTCTTCTCTCCTCTCTACCTTCCCGTACCCTCTCCACTCATGCAAAAACGACGAACTAAATCGTTAGAAAACTAATGATTAAAATTTATTATAATAACTTAATATACTATTGCTTTCAAAAGAAATTCTTTACTGACGTTTTCCTCGTAACAACGCAAGTTAAAAAAATTAATTATGACCAATTGAGTGCATTTTCTTTTAAACATCTTATAACATATATAAAAGTTAAGCAAAGTTAAGATAAGTAAAGGAAAAGTTTGCAAACAAATACTCCTGTCAACCATTCCATCATTTTTTTTTTACTAATATCCTACTAGTTTTTTTCTAATTTATAATTTTGCCTTAAAGTTGTGACTATCTTTTTGTAATGCCCCGTATACAGATGAGAATAGGTACCTGGTACAAAATTTATGCATGCATACAACATGTATGATATTTAGTACTGGCCGCTTCAACATTATTCGTCAACAAATTTTATGGATTGATAGAATGGTGGTCCCCAGAATGATACTTGGCCCGGGACACTAGATAGCCTAAGTCGGGCCCTGTAGTGCATAAATAACTTTCTGTATTAGAAAATCTACAATAGTATTTTAATTAGGCCAATTCGAAGATTAATCGTAGCCTTTGAGCTTTTTTTTAAATCGAGGGCTAAAGCGTTAAGGTATGTGCCTACCCACAAATCGCAGTTTTTGCGAAAAATTTCGATTTCTTTTTACCCGACTGCCAAGAAGAGTTATGTGTTTCACGCGTATCTTTGTATGTGGATATCTTTATAACCTCAAAACATCCCAACCGCTGGATGGATTTTAACCCTTAAATGCCTGGTGTTGCTTTTCGGCAACATATCCAATTTAGGCTGTAAAATAATATTAGAATAATATTGAAGCTATAATGCCTAATGTTGCCAATAAAATACATTCTGAAAATATTATTAAATTGATTTTCAACATGTAGATGGCAACACTTGTACTGTTTAAGAATAAAGATAGATTTATTTTTTCAATTGTTGCTACTTGTTCTTTTTGTTTTGTTTGGAAGCCTGCGAAATATCCTACTTTGACCTGCAGGGAGCAAGTAAAATTTATTTCTTATTATAGTTCCTAAAATTCTCGTGTGTTTAATATTATACAATTTTATCAAGGGAAATTATTTTTTCAATTAAACACCAGTATTGCCGATTAGTAACAAACTGTTTTTTAGCCGTAAACTATACTTAAAACAAAATATGATTTTTTAAAGTATTTTTCCCATGATTTATTTAAAAAATGAAATCCAAAAAACATCATTACAATGATTTTTGAAAAATCAGGCATTTAAGGTTTAATGAATGAGGTCTCTGTAGATTCGTCTTAATCATCCGATGGTTATAGGCTAAATTTTGTTTTTATAAATTCAAAATGGCGCCCGTGAAATACAAAATGGTGGTAGAGACGAAAAAATTTTTTACGAACCAAATTGAGTAGCATATCATTGGATACGTCTTTCAAAATAAAGACGATGTTTCATTGACTATTTTAGAGTCGGAAGCTCCGTTTAAATATTACACAACCTGAAAGTTGTGTAGGTAGGATCTCTAGCTTTACTGCAACTCTAACCTTCATAGACATCTATAGGCCTCATGAAAACAGTGTTTATAGATAGGAACTAACAATTAAACACTACTTAAAAGTCATCAATACAAGTAAACAATAAAAAAAAAGTAAGTAATATAAAAAATCGTTTCACATTGATGAGAAATAATTAATTAGTTCGCTTTTTATGCAGTCGGGTTTTTGATTTTTTAAATTTAATTAATTATTTTAAATGAAAGTTTAAATATTTGGGATTCCAAAAATAACTTACTTTTGGTTCAGGGATAATTCCAAGCAAAGTTATAGCCCAACATATAAACTGAAATGAACTTTCTGTAACCGGAAGGGACTATTTAAAGAGCCACAGAGAGGTAAACAATACATTTTAGTACACAAATATATAATATATGCACAGATATATAAACACCTACAAATATGGTGGATTTTAAAGCTGTAAAATTTATACATAATGTTTTTGTGCTATATCAAAATCTTAATTTGATTTTCTGGAAAACTGCGTTTTTCATTGTGTACGTTTACGAGAAACATCATTTCTCAGAAGTTTTTAAGATATTGAAATAAAATTTTGTCACGCGGTTCTGCTCATCTATTGATATGTTATGAAGCAAAATATAGCTTGTGAGTTTGTATATATTAATTTAAGAGCAATTTTTATAGAAAAATACCCATTTACAAAAAAAGTCATGCTTTGTATACAAAATTTAGTACATGTTAGTATATTTACGAGGTATTGCAAATCTTTTGCTTCATAACACAGATTTGCTAATATATTATTGAAAAAGAAGTGAAATATATTGAATAGATTTCGTTACAGAAGGTTTGGTATAAACGCAGTTCTTTACTAAAATTTAATAAATATTGCATAAATTTGAAAAGTTAATTAAAATTCCATTAAAAATTTATATGAATTCATTGTTTTACAGTAGAGCGCCGATTATCGGAACTCCATTTAGCCGAACTTCCAATTATTCGAACAGCCTTTTTCTCTCAAAAAAAATTTTTAAACCGAATTTCCATTTATCCGAATAGCCTATTTCTCTCAAATTTTTTTTTGTAAAGATGAAAAAGAAATTGAAGAAATGAAAACGAATTCTCTGAAAATGATCCAGATCTATCACATAACGAAGCCCTTGAATGTTTCGAAACAGCTATGAAATGGCTCGAACGGCAGAAGAATTCTGATTCTATTCAAGTAACGCATTTAAGAAGAATTTGAGATATCATATATGGCAGCATTGGAAAGAACGTCTTCTTTGAAGCAAGCGACAATCGAAAGCTTTTTTGCTTAAATTATAATCTTTGGAGTTCAGAAAATGATAAAAAGAGAAAAAGAAAATTTTAAATGATAGAAAAGTAAACAAACAAACAAAAAACAGTTTTTAAACACGTTAGCACTGATGCTGCCAGTCCTAAGCCTGGATAAAGTGTGAAGGTTTTAATTTAGTCAGGAACATCCCTTAAATTGTTTGTCCATTTGTCCGAACTGTTGCTTATCCGAACTAAGGTCGGTCCCGACTTGTTCGGATAATCGGCGTTCTAATGTATTTCATGTTTTAACTAAAAAGTCTAGTGTTTGATAAAAATTTCATATACAAAAAAAAAAAAAAATGCGCTAAAGGTAGGCACATAGTAACATTTTGCTTAAAAATTTGCATAATTTAATATCAATCAGTTCTCCATAAAATATATATATATATATATATATATATATATATATATATGGCTTTAAATTTATACATCATTATTAATTTTAAAATAATTTCAGTTATTTCATTTATCTTTTTTGAAATATTTTTAATTCTAAAATTATGTAGTCATTTTATAACCATTCAAAATGAAAATAACATGAATCTAGAATAAAAAATGTAATATGAAATTGAATGAAAATAAATGTGGAAAATATTTTAAAATGAAAAATCTTTTAAATTGAAAGTAGTTAAAATTTAATAACACTGCAAAAATTGTCTATATGGAAACATTTTATTAGGAACGCATTCTATAATATTTACGGATTTATTTTAATATCCCAATCAAATATGAGAATTTATATTTTTCATTCATAAACATAATAAAAATATTGAGACTGATAAGATTATTATTTAAAAATAATATAAATTTATAAATTACTTTTCGCTTGGATGGGTGTAATAAAATGAAAAATCTAACTGAAATGTTTTCATTCCTTAGATAACGCTTTATAGAAAATATTAAATATCCTAATGAAAATACAGAAAGCGTATTTATAAAACGGGAAGAGAAAAAATCCATTTTCATTAAAATTGTTTTTCTAATCTCGTTGCTTCAATTTAAAAGCGGAAATTAAAAACTGTTAAAATAATAAAAAAAGGTAAAAAAAATTTGCATATATGGAAACATTTTATTCATGTATTGAAATATTGAATATAATTTAATATTATATTCATTTTGGAAAGCTTCAAAATGGAGAATATTTTTCTTTGAAGAATAAGTTATTTCAGAAAGTAAATACTTTAGGAATTTTTTTTTCTTTAAAATATGATCAAGTAATTTTATAGAAATAAATAAAAGACTTAAAGATATTAGACCTTGTCTTCGGATTCTTCTGCAAATATTTATTATTTTTTACATGAGAGTTCTGAACCTGCTTGTTTAAAATCGACGCCCGATCCAAATCTAGAAGAAAAAAAAATTGTTTACCCGAAATCCGACCTGAACCCGAAATGAAAGAAAATTACTTTGTATTATAATTTGATTTTCAAAAGTAACTTCACAATTATACCTGTAATACTAATTGTATTTTTTATGTAAAAAATGAACATATATACAGGCTATCACAGAAAGATCTAAATGCGTTTTAATTTTCAGCTACTGGATATAAGTAAGCAATGTAAGTTGTAAAAAATTGACAAAATTGGTCAATTAGAGATATTTTCTTTGTCAAACAACAAGCTCATTATAAAGAAAAATACATATCTGTATCTTTAAAGTTGAGGTAAAGTTGGAGAAGAGTGGGGACTATGGTTGTTAGATTTATCTCAGAGATTTGGATTAACATTAGTTAATTTTGGTTTTATCGAGTTATCGTCCTTTTTTATATAATACTGAACTATTTTGAATGTACCAGCCATGTTTTCGGTAAGAAATTTGCTTAAAAAGAGGTTATTAATTAATCGATTTATGTGTTATTTTCCAACTGTATCTGCCTTGCATTATTCTATTAACATAGTTTAACTTATTTTGCAGTCATATATCCCATTATGAATGAAAAATTAATTGAATCTTGAGAACAAAAGTAAATCAAAACATCCTACAAATCAACAATGATCATGAAAATTTTAGTAACGGCCACCCTAAAAAAATAAATGTTTGTATTTAAGCATAAACGGAGATATAAAATCAAACAAATATTAAAACTTAAGATACAGATGTAGTACATTAAATTTTTTTATAATGTAGATACTTATAGTGTGTAATAGTGTCAAGTTCAGAGATGATCAAATGGCACCCAAGAGTTCGCGAATGCGCAGTTAATATTACACAACTTCCCCAAGAATCTTGTCATTCTGATCGGAAACAAGTCATTTTTACATTTGATGCGGGTGTGTATAACTTTTATTCGGCAAAAGGTAAAATTCTGAAGCATAACTGAAAAAGAAACAAATTCTTGAAACTATCAAGAGTGAAATATGGTAAAAAAACAGAAGAAATCGTCATATGGACAAATTTAAACGTACACCGCACGCTAGGCCTAAAAAACGCTCAACTTACAGGAAAAATGTACAATATGTCAACCCTAGTGGGGACTTTTATAACAAATTAGAAATGTAAATTTGAAACATATATCAGAACAGATAGAAATGGATACAAAGTAAGGAAGTGGAAACTTTTGCTAATTCCGTATAGAAGGGCGATTGATACATGTCATAATTTTAATTTAAAAATAGGAAATAAATTAACTGATATTACTATGATTTTGTACAAATATCTTGAAAATGGATCTCAAGGAAGATTTTTTCTTTCTTTTTAAATGTAAACTAACCTTATTTTAACTATTTATAGCAAGGTCAGTGATGGAACAGTCGCGCAGCAGTTGGGTAATTGCCACCACTAAATTTTCGTAGTATTCTTATCCTTGAAAAACAATCTCAGAAATTCTGTTCTGAAATTAGACGAAGAATACTAATAAAATTTTGCGGTGTCAATTGATTCTCTGGTGCTACGCTGTTCCGTCACTACAAGGTAATAACAAGAGAACAGGAATTCTGCTTTTTCAGAATTTAGTGTCGCCTCCGGCATTTCCATTACTTCATTTTCTTCTGGTGGACTGGTGGTTTCTATTATTATGAAACAGCCATTATAAATGAAGTGTTAGGTGAAGATGAAAGAGCAATCGTAGAAAGTTAGAATTCTGATTTTCTGGTCAGAATGGAAAAAAAATGGCCATAATGTTTTTAGTCGTAAAAAGTTAGAACTCTGATTTTCTGGTCAGAATGGAAAAAAAATGGACATAATCATTTTTTTTTCCATTGTGACCAGAAAATCAGAGTTCTAACTTTTTACGACTGCTCTTTCGTCTTCATTTAACGCTTCATTTATAATGGCTGTTTCATAATAATAGAAACCACCAGTCCATCAGAAGGAAATAACTCGGTTAAGCGGAACTCGGATAATCGGAACTCTATTGCAAAACATATTTCAATTTTATGACTTAAAGCACACGCTTTTATTTTATGTAAAATGACGTCATTTGCATTAAGATAGATACTTAAAATTAAATATAGTTTTTAATGGTTCCATGTTTTATCATAAATTTTTCATTTATATTTTTCTTAAAATAGCACGTATTTTAATTAATTTTTTTTCAATTTTTATGAAAAAATGGCAGCAAAAAGATATAATTGCTATTTTTCAACTATTTTTTCTTTACTGTCTACAGAAATGGAGAACTTGAGTTGCCAAAATGAAACAAATGTCGCTAAAAACTACAAAAAAATTAATAATTCAAAAACAAATGAAGATGCAGTTTTCAAACAAATTGCATTAAAAAGTACTTTTTCCCCCCAATACGACGGTATAAACATTGAAAATGTGCGATGCTTAGAAGTTTTAAAAAATGCTGTAGGTTAATTAATCGCACAATGAAACATCGGCTTTTGTTTTACAGCTAGCTTACACAAGGTAACGTTATTTATTGGAGACAAAATAAGCTGGGAGAAAGAAATAGCATTCCGGGGGGCTAAAAAGTTTAATACCGAACTGAAGCTTTTTAATATGCCGAAATAAAGAATGCGAGAAATCATTTAATGATTATTCAGCATGTTTATTTCTGAGTTGACAAATTAAGAACACGTAACTTATTGTGCATTTTAACAAATGATGAGCTTTATGAATTAACAAGGGTTTACGTTCTGTTCAATAAACATGATCCGGAAACTGCGCGGGAATTTTGACGGCAATGTCGGAACATGAAATTTGATGTATGATTTGTTTATCATATAAGGACGAAAATAAGAATTAATGGCTTACTACATTCAAATCTTGGCCCTGATAGAAATTGCTTGTACACGGCGAACCAAGAATCTGACGTCATTGTATTTTTTTCTTTTGTAAACTCGTGAATAAGCATTCGACCATAAATCAAAATTTTGAGACTACCTAGGATGCCAATTGCTGGAATATTTGAAAAATATCATTGGCATCCATTTTATATTCACGATTTTGAAGCATTCCACTCCTTTGATTTTGATTGATTGTAATTGTAGCACTCTGCAACTAGTTGTTAATCCAAAATGACATAAGCTCGAAATTTGTTAATATCATCGCGACTAGTGTCACGCATATGTGGCGCATAATGTACTCAAAATCCGCCATTTTTCCCATCAGTAACTTTTAATTGAAAGTTTTGAGTTATCTTATCACGGTATTTCTGGAATTAAATTTTACTTTGCAACAACAACAACAACAATAACAACAAAATGTAGTGAAAATTCCGGATTTTTTTGTTGTTGTTTATCTTGTGTACCAACTCCATTGCTTATCCTACCCTTTACCCTGTTTTAAACAATCGTTTTTTTTTTTTTTTTTTTTTTTTTTTTTTTTTTTTTTTACCTCACTTTCTAAATTTTTAATTTACTCTTTAAATTTAAATTTATATTTTTATATTAATTTTAATAATATACATTAATTAATTATTTATTTTTTGCTCTACCACTTTTTATTAATAATTTGATTAATGACACTTTAACATCATTAAAATGTTCTCAGTAGTTCATAACTACAGTTATACTTTTTCTAATAGCTCATCAAATAGCAAGACACTTACTATAGACTAAGCATAAAGCTGAGGTCAACTATGACCCCCCCCCCCCCCAAAAAAAAAAAAAAAAAGAAAAAAAAAAACTGTTTGCGCTACTTAACACTGCAATTGTATAATTGCAATTGGCAAAATATTTTATTTCGAGAAACCGGTGATAAAATATTAAAAATTTTGTAAAAGATGCGCAAGAATCAAGAACTGTCTTGTAGAATGATGAATGTTTGCTAACTGAAGATGGAGCAATAAATACTTATTCATATAATACGAAACATATTTTTGTCCCTGAAATAAACTGCCAAAGAAATTTGAGTGTCCGCGTGACATGAAATTTGGAATAGAAAACTCATTGGTCTAATTTTTAATGAAGACACTCTTACAGCTGCAAAATTTGTGTCTTTTATTTAAACAGTATTGCAACGGAATATCTAAAATGGACGCCGTTATCACTTGTACAAAATATGTAATATCAACAAGATGGCGCGCTTTCACACCAATCAATAAATGCGAATAACTGGCTCATCGAAAACTACGAAAAATAGCTAATTGATTTGAAATGATTTGAAAGTCAAAAAATGCTTGCCAGATCCTTTGTTTTAACTGCTGCCAATTTTTATCTGTAGGGTTGATTTTAAACAGTAAATTGTAAAACTGTCCCACTAAAAGAAATTGACCTTAAACAAAGTACTATAATTGATAATAAACACACATACTACAATATATATTAAAACACACATTCACACATAAATAACGCTTGCATTCAACAGTTAAAGGTATATATAAATATTTTACAGACATACATACAATAAATACAATAAACCCAACTATTGTACTAAATATACAAGACTTCTGCTCTAACCACTGAGCAGCAGTCTTGTATACTGTGGTCCCGGGTTCGATTCTTGGCTCTGGCTAATTTTTCACTCCAGTTGGGAATATTGTATTTATTGTATGTATGTCTGTAAAATATTTATAAATACCTTTTACTATAATTGATGTTTGGAACAATATTAGCTGTGAAGAACTCCCAAATATTTACAGAAGCGTAACAAAGCTCTTTTTACGAATGATATTTTTAGAGACATATTTTTACGTCACTTTGCTCAAGTGATTTTTTACGCATTATAAATCCTTTAAACTTTGATTTTAATAAAACAGTTACGAAGAAAAAAAATATAAATAGAAAAATAAAACATTTCTATTAACGTATTGTAAATAATCCCAATACGGCAGAACATTTTCTAAATTTCACCAGTTATATTTATTACGTATTTTAACAAAAAATGCATTGGTTAATCCTTTACAAAGTACTTTAGCTACTTTTTATAAGTAAAGTTATTTTATAAAAATTCTTCTTATTTTTTGAATGCTTTGTCTATTTTATTAAAAAAATTTTCGCTCGAAAATTCTTTTGTGAAAAGTTGCACAAATCTTTTAAATTTATATCTTTATGCAAATTATTTGTTCAGAAGCGTGGTAAGGAAGACAAAATGGCTTTATTATGAAAAGAACTTTACAGTTAATTTTTTTTTTTTTTTTTTTTTTTTTTTAATATTTAATTCAACATTTTATTCAAGAAACGTAGAAGAATTATAAATTTCAAATTGAGCAAAGAAACATATTTATCATTAATTAACAAGAGAAAACTTTTATTTTCGAAATTGTTTTACATCAAACTACTAATTGTTTTACTCATGCAGTTGCTCATTTCATTTGCTAAATTGTAATAGCAACCTTTTTTTATATAAAGGTTTTTTCTGTAACAAAATATGGTATTAGCACAAAATATTTTATTTTTAAGCGACTTAAATAAAGAAGCTTCTATTTTTTGCCGTTTATGTTTGTATATATAAATGCTATATGTTATATGTTTGTATATATGCTAAATTGCAATAGCAACCTTTTTTTATATAAAGGTTTTTTCTGTAACAAAATATGGTATTAGCACAAAATAATTAATTTTTAAGTGACTTAAATAAAAGAAGCTTCCATTTTTTGTCGTTTATGTTTGTATATATATGTAAATCCTTAAATTTACTTTAAAATTATAGGTGTAGTACAGCCACGTAAGGTTTTTAATTAAAAATGGTAATCGAATCGTGTACAATTTTTGTATAGGGACATGCCAAAAATTTTAATAAATAATAGATAACTGTTTGTTAAACATGTGCGATGCTGGTAATTAACTTGCCTCTATAAATTACAGAGTGGCGACAGACGACCAGAAAAATGTAATTGCTTGAGAAGTTATTAAACTCAAGCAGGATGCAGGAATTTCACTTTTCAGAATTTAGTGTTAATGGACATAAATCAACAAGATGAATAAATTTGCTGAGTGGCTAAATTAGACTCATTAACTACAGTAAACTGTTTTATTATTATGATTCTGTATCTTATAATGTAAACATGTTTTTCATTCTGAAAAATGTAGCTAATCGAGAAAGAGCGCATGAAAAAAACTCTCTTATTACAACTTAAATACGTGTTAATTAAATAACCTAAAATGTCACTGCATCTTCATTTGGTAATACGAATGTAATCTAACATTTTTCTACTTAAAGGATGTAGAAGAAGTAAGTTATAGAACACAATTTTCTCCAAATATAAGGGGATAAATGTGCACAATATGGCCTTACTGATACGATTTGGATAAAAATTAAAAGGTGGATTTACCATGAATGGATAAGTGTCCTGGAAAAAGGTACGTCCCAATTTACATTATCGTACTCACGTTTATTGAATGGGATTCGAAATCCTATCAAGTGTCGCCCCCGATGACAAACAAATATATAAATATAGGTAGTACAAAACATATTTCAGGTTTAAGATTTAAAATACACGCTTTTATTTTATATAAAATGACGTCATTTGCATTCGCTGAAGAATTCCACATTTACGACCCAGTCTTAAACAACTTCTATAGAAAAGTATGCATATGCCATAACTATCGCTAAATAATACACAAACCCAGCGAAAAGCTATATCTTTATTTAAGAAACTTGATTAAAAATAGGGTATCTAATGATTCATATGCCTTCATTTGTTTGTAACATTAATATGGAAACTGAAAATTAAATATATTTTATAATAGCTTCATGTTTTACAGAAATAATTTATTTATATTTTTTTCAAAATTCGGAAAACGTTATAAAACACAGATTAATAAAATTGCATTATTTCAGTTTTATGATCGGAATTAAGTAAATGCGAAGAAAATAAGTCACACAAATATTCTTTAAAATATATTTTTATAACAGACGATATTCTTTGTATAGCACGTATTTGAATTAAAAAAAATTTCAGTTGTTATGAGAAAATGTCAACAAAAAGATATAATAATCTACTATTTTCTCTTTACTTTCTACAGAAATGGAGTACTTTAGTTTCCACCATTACAATAATGGCACTAAAAACTAAAAGAGACTTAATGTCTCAAAAAAGAAATTGAGATGGAGTTTTCAAACAAATTGCATTTAAAAGTACTGTTTTTTCCTTATACGAAGGTGTAAATGTTGAAAATGTGCGATGTTTAGAAGTTTAAAAAATTGCAGTAGGTAGTGAGTATGTAACCATACAATGCTACATCTGCTTCGTTTAACGGGCGACTTATGGTTTGATGTAACGTTATTTTTTAGTGACGACATTTTAATTGTTGCCTGAAAGTTGCCTGAATTGTTGCCTGCATGTCGGGGGGCTAATTAATGTATTGGAGAATATACTGGAACTAATGTATTGGAGAATTAGCGAGCTCGCTTTTATCACTAAGCTAATATATGTTGATTTGTCTTACTCATCTTATCAAACATTTCCAGACAAGTTTTGCCAAGTTCTGGAATGTGCGTTTCATAGTTTGCACAAAAGATTCCTACCAGAGATTACTCACTGTGAGTATGGCTTCAATCTCTTATGCTTTTTGCATTCTATTGGGAAAAACATAGGTTAAATTCAGTGGCGTGGCGTGAAAATTTTCGGTGGTCATCGCAATTATTTAAGTTTGTGGTGAAAAATTATTAACTCTAAAATTCAATGGTTGAATGTTAAAAAAAGAAACTTTAAATCTTACCTTCACTTATACATGAACTCCAAATGTTCTGCTAAAACTGGATCGTAGAGTTTTAAAAGCTTATTAAGAGTTTTAAAATATTTCTTGGTCATCGCCGCATCCAGCGATGACCGGACGCCACGCCACTGGTTAAATTGTATGTAGATAAAAATGCGGATTTCTCTTTAAAAAACTCTGTTGTGCCAAACCACTTTATTTACAATACGTTCAGAATACTCTAACAAAATTTCACCGCTTAGTAAGGTAAAAGATGTTGTCTAAGTAAACAATTTGGGAAACGCAACAACACATTTAAAAACACAATTTAAGGAGTTACTATCAATAGTAGGGAAAATATCCGAGTTTGTGCACCCGTGCACATGATCTATATATTTGTATGTATATTACATAGTATACAAAAACATTGTTCAGTTTTTAAAAACATAACGCTATTGCAAAACGCATAACAATTAAAAGCACACTTCCAGCCATTTTTTGGTGCGTTCGTAATTATATAAATACGTAGCATCTATAGTCGTCGTTCAGTCCGTCTGTCTGTCCCTCCGCATATAACAGAGCAAAAACTATCCAACCGAATGGTCTGAAATTTTAAATATATAAGTGTTGCAAAATTTTGTCGAGTCATTTCAAATTTTATGAAAATCGGATACATAGTTTAATTACAGGGATACTCAAAAGTTTTCTGTTACATTACGGCCAATGGGGAAAAATTATTGCAAGTGCATTTTAATGATGTTACAACCTTTCGAATGGTCTGAAATTTTAAATATATAATTGTTGCAAAATTTTGTCGAGTCGTTTCCAATTTTATCAAAATCGCATGTATAGTTTAATTACAGAGACAGTAAAAAGTTTTCCGTTACATTACGGACAATGGGAAACAATTATTGCAAGTGCATTTTAATGATGTTATAGCCTTTCGAACAGAATGAAATGGATGTGCACTTATTGAAGTGCACTAAAATATACATTTAGTATAATATGCTGCGCAAAAGATATTTATATAACTAGTTATAGTATGAACGCACCTCATTTGCCACGTTTGACGAGCAATTTCCAACTTGTTGTTCTTAGCCAATGCTGTAACCGAATACATTTTAGGTAGAATTCGTAAGAAATACTACTTGTTACATGCTCCTCTATGTTGGAATTTTTGAAAAATTTTTACAGGCCTACGCCGATCATGACCCCTAGAACCCAAAACCACCCCCAGTTCAAAACTTTGTATCTATCTATCTATCTATCTGTCTATCTATCTATCTATCTATCTATCTATCTATCTTACTCTCTCTATATATATCACTTTTTTATAGAGCGATAACTTCCATAATTCTGCACAAACTGATACATAAAATCAAGGGGCAAGAAATCTCGGTCAGGTTCGTTAATAAGCAAAATCGGACCAAGGGGCTGGAAATAAAAAGGGGTTTTGTGAAAACCGAAAAATCACCATAACTTCTTAATTATAATATATATAAAATCAGTTTAAAGTTATTATTACTTCTAGGGAAAGGGCCAAAATTATACGCATCACAGATTTTTGATAGAATTAAAAATGGACTCAAGTGGCGAAAAAAATATGGTGTTAGGGAGAAACAAATTCATAACTTCGTAAATTCTCAAGATATCAAATTCACTTAAACTTATTATAAATCTTCTTAATACTATCTACAACTTTTATATTGACAGGTTTTTGATAGGACCACCTCACCAACTCTTGTTGAAAAAAATATTAAAAACCAAAAGAAAACAGCTGGGGGGGGGGGGAGTTAAAGAAGAAACAAATTCATAACTTCGTTAATTCACAAGATAGCAAATCAGCTTAAATTTATTATAAATCTTCTTAATATTATCTACAACTTTTATATTGACAAGTTTTGATAGGACCAACTCTTATAGCAAAAACAAATTAAACAAAAATAGGGGTTGAAGAAAAGATTATCTTATTAATATGATTCTGATAAAATCTGATCTCTTACAGAAAAATTAAAAACTCGTTAAAAGCAGCCAGATAAAATTGTTTAACTGGGTTTATCTCTAATCTTGATATAGTTTATGTTGGTGAAATTAGTACTTAACTTCGAAATCTACCTCTGCCTGTAGGCCGACAGGGCAGGTATTTTTTGTATCTGTGCATATACCTCGAATTCCGATTTTTGATTTTTTGATTAGATTTTATTTATCTATTATTTTATGCGGTTTTTAGTATTTTTCGCGTTTGCATACTTTTCAGTATTTTCTCGCGATTTTTTCACGTTAGTTAAATGAATCGGGTTTAAATTTTTAGACCAATATAGTAAATTTTGACATCATAAATACCAAATTTTTTGGTAAATTTTATCCTTGAATACCAAACGAGAAGATATTTGGTCAAGTAGTTTAGGAAATATACAGATTTAAAATTTGGAACACCTAAATGTTATTATTATTTTTTATCGTTTCAGAAGAAATTGCAATGCGCTTAGTTTATTAAGCATAAGCCAAAAACTGTTTGGAGGAATAAGCTGTAATTTTGTATTTGCATATCTGAATCTTGCAGATATCGATTTCTGTTAAAAAAGTATAGGTAAACAATTTTTATTTGTTTAGAAATTTCATTTAAAAAATACATATTTTATCTCTATATGAAATTTATAAAATATGTATTTCATAAATTTATGTTGTCTGTATAATAATCTACAGATTTTTACACAGATCACATAGTATCTTAAAATTTAATTAAATTGGAAACGTATAACACAGTTAAAAATCCTTTCCCGCCAGTTACCAACTGTAAACAACAACGTAACCACATTTCTTTTCAAAGCCGTGCGTAAGCATTTATTTACATTATACTCATACCAGATAACAGAGTAAAGTTTAGTTGAACTACAAAACAGCGTAACGCAGTTGAAAACACACTTTCAGAAATTCACGTCAATTTAAATAAAAAAATTCGAATTCCTTTGAACAACTCTTTACACAATCTATAGAATTCATACGCACCACAAAGTATACTAAAACTTAGTTAAGCTTAAAATCTCGTAACACAAATGCAGGGGTCGCATTGTATAGGGAAAATTTTATCGTTTGTACCAGAACCCTTCATCAGTAATCTTCATGATAATTTTATTTAAAATATGCTGCAGAAAGGTATGAAAGGCGATTATTTTCAAAATAGTGGTAGGAGCAATAAATGTTTCTCTATAGACTGCAAATGGAAATGCATTTCCTGCAACTACTGCTCATAGCCGATAATGTATCTACGCCTCCCCTCTTTTTTTAAATCTTTTTTATCCATTTTCTTTATGTATCTGCCCTTGTAAAAAACATTAAATGTTATATGCGCATGTTTTGCATACGACAATCGCGCACCTGAATAATCTACATAAATTTAATAAAGCTCACTTCATGTTAGGTTTCGACATAGCACACAAAAATGAATCGAGGTATTTTGTGTGTCAGGTAAAGGAGAATCAAGTGCAATGAACGCCAGTTTTTATAGAATACATGTTGTGGTAGATATAAACAATGTAATTTTAATTTCTTAATGTTTGAAATAATGTAACACCATTAAGTTGTACTTTAACATAATGTATCATCATAGTTATTTTGAGTGTCCCTATAAAAGAACGACCAACACTATGCATTTCCATTCTGACTAGAAAAAAATACTATGGTGGATTTCAATATACTAAAGACAAGAACATATATTAAAAAAAACATAATTACGAATGTTACAGCGCAGAGAACTGAAGTCTTAAGCACTTTCAACTATGCAGAAAGTTTTTAAAAATCTAAAGTGTTGAAATCTGTATGAGTTTTTTTTTCTTCCGAAAAGCGAAAAGAATTATAGCGGTGCATTTGATACAACATAGTTTTTTTTTCTCGGTTAGCGCAGAAAACATTTCGATGGTCCATACTTCTTTGAGAGGCAATATAATTAAGTTGTCAAATTGTTAAAATGGTTGAATGCCACCGGAATTTACAAAAAAAAATGATTTACAAATAAATAAGTGCAATCTTAACGTACAATGTAAAAGAAGAAAAATATTCAAAAATTCTGGTGCAGTTTTGGCATTTGAGGATTAAATTTAAGTGGCTTAAATAACATACCACCGTCCTTTAAAGGGTTAAAAACCGATTTCTACTGCGTTATCTAGCCTTAAAATGATTCGTTAATGTGGAAATGTTTAAAAATGCCTGATAAATTTTAAATAAAATTGTTAAGCTATTTAAACTGAAACAACAAAACGTAGTTTTCTTAAGTCATAATCTCATATTATAAAAAAATGGAGTAGTTGTCTAAAGAAAAGAACATTTAAGGTCCAACAACATTTTTTGGTTATTCTAAACTCTGAAACCTAATTTTCCTTTTCTTAAAGATTATAAAACTTATTTGCATCTCATTTGCGGATAACGCTTTTTTCTATGTGTGAATGAAGCAACGCATACTATTGTATTAAATCGGTTTATATAGAGAAAACCTTGTAAGTTTTCTAAATCAAATTTACACGTGTAGGTTACATTACCGTGAAGCGCAATTAGTTTTGTCTGGTGTTATAAACTTTAACACAATTTCTTCTATTTTATTTCGTTTAAAATTCATACTTATTACATTTCAATATGCTTACAAGTTTATTTGAATTTTCAAAATAAGTAAAATGTACCAACATATCTTCTATATTTCTTAAATAAAGGTTTGCAATTTAAAATATGTTAATTGAATTGATTTTTATTTATTAATGCGACAATTGGACGATGAATATGCTTATGGAATACCATAACCAAGAACCTGATTTTTTAAAACCAGTAATTTTATATAGAAATATCACCTTTGTATAATTGCAGAATTTTTTTATACAAAAACAGTGGCATTAAAAAATCTTGGATTTGGTAACTATGTTATACGAATCGATAAATAATGTTAAATCATAAAATTCATAAAGAATATTCGGATGCATACTTAAACCAAACATTAATAATATTTTTCACAAAAAGCAAACTAAACTTCTTATTTTTTCCAGCATTAAATTGCAATATAATTTGGACTTTTATTAAAATATGACATGGAATATTTAATAACAGTATCAGATTTAAGAATTCTTGACGTCGCATTTTTACGTCAAATTGTCAGACTAATGCTGCAATTGATTAGCATCAAATTGAAACAAACAAGGAAAAATCTAATTTTATAATTGACTTGCACCATTAGCAGCTTCAATTGATAGATATTGTTATTTGGAGAGACAAATTAAAAATAAGTCCTATAAAAAAAATGTACAGAAACCTTAAAAAGATTATTTATTTATTTATTTATTTATTTTTTGCCAATTTTTAAACTAGGGCCTATATCCCTCGAGTTGATAATCGGCCGCCAAAAATCAACCCAACCCAATTTTTAAACTGCGCACAGTACGCATTGAAATATTCAGAAAAAAGTTTAAAATGATCCAGTACTTATAAGAATTGATAAATGTGCTTAAAAAAATTCACGTTATTAATATATGAAGAGCTCAGATGATAAAGGTGATGAGACAAAAAACAAAAACAAAAAGTGAGTTAATCAAATGATTGAAGATAATCAATGGCGTTCTAACATATGTTAAATGACTATTAAAAAAAAAAAAAACCTAATAATCACAGAGATTTTAATTGATAAAGGAGGCATTTGACAATAAACACAAATAGATATTTGAAACAGCTCATTTTCTCAAAATGATGATTGTTTCACTTATAGACCGGGAACCGGCAGCACAGACAATCACCTCATCGATTTCACGGCTAAAATTTCACAACTAGTTAAAACTCGATTTGCATATTAAAACGCAATCGGTCTGCCAAGTCATATCTTCGTGGAAAACACCTGAAAACCCGATTTTAGCAGTTGAGTCGTAGGTTTACCATTGCGTTTTCCTGCACCCAAAGGTATGAAAACATGAAGGACTGGGAGCAGGAAAATACAAATTACACATTAAAATTTTGTTCTTCAGATTTTTTACAAGTTTTGCAATTCTTTACTATAATTGTCGTCGTATATACATTCGACTGCAATACCTTGAATTTTCATATGAACTGCAAAGAAACTATTTTAATACACTTAAAAATCAATTGAAGTTTTGTAGAACATTGATATTTCATATTATTGTTGCGATGCTTACAGAATAGGCAAAATGAATTTTGAGGTACCTGAATAGAATAGAGCAAAGGAATAGGGGAGACCGAGGCACATCTTCTATAAGGGCAAGTTTTGCAACTTGCTTTAATTCTTAAATGAGCCGCTAGCTGACGGCAGCGGGTGAACTGGTTGAAGGGGCAATACTTCACATACCATCTACAAAAGTTATAATTTAGTAGCTGCTGTCACATCGTCAGGAGAGCTGTTTTTTTTCAGTTTTTCAACACTAAGTAAAATTTCAGTTTTTTATTAAAACGTAAAATAAATGTACTAGAGTTAAACGCACTGTTTTGCATGTACTAAAAAAGTGATTATTTTTTCACGTAAATATGGATTTGTTTTGCAATTAAGTTACACCGTTATTCGTCAAGGTAGTGTAAAAGTTTCAATATGGCGGCGGGGCAGGTTTTCCAACAGCATACGGGGCATGTATTCCAACGTGTGTACTGTAGGAAAATGAACCCCGTCCTAAATCAGTCTTATTGTACCAAAAGTGTATTTATTGTGCAATAAAATCGACCGAATAACCGTATATGAAACGAACCCTTATGATCATTTACTCCTTCAAGTAGACTACCAATATAAAAACGAAGGCAAATTCAAATATAAAATTTTTTTAACAATTTTCTAAAATGGTTTCATTTAATTAATCCATTTTATGTTAATTATGCCTTTATTGTCATTCCTATTTCACTGTAGTCATAAGCTACAAACTATATACCGAAGTGTGATGGGCCCTTCAGAAAAGAAATTAATACTGCTTTTGATGTCTGGGTATGTACAAATAAAAGGCCTAAGGCAATTTATGACACACTGTCCATTTTGTATGAGCTGCTTCACTGGCGTTAACACCAGTCAATGTTATGGTAGTTTTCAAAATTTTTGGGAAGTTCTCGTTGAATATTCAAATATTTAGACTCTGATTTTATACAATCTTACTTTTCTGAAAGGCCAGCTTATGCCGTAGCAAATATTGAAAACACCAACAATCCTGAGCAGAAACATCGACTGTTCATAGCCTTACAAGGGCACCACCAAACATGATGCGCACAGATTTTGATGATTTCAAAGTATGTTGTAGTGGCTATACCACTAATTATTCTGATAAAAGGATTTTTTCAAATGGGCCTTAGTTTTTGAGAAATTGGGGGTTAAAGTTCAGCGTATATTTCAAATACTCATTAGTATGACTTACGGGTCAGGACATTGCGGGTTCGATCCCACCCTGGGGCTCTTTATTTATTATTTACTTTTTTACTTATTTATTACAGGCTTCAGCTAATGCAACAGCATCCCCCCCCCCTACTACAATGGAATATAATCGCGTGGTTCAAGTACAAAATTCTCACCATCTTCATGAAATCCCGGACACTATAAAAAACATTTAAAATTCAATTGTTTGATTTCGAATTTTTTAAACAATGAAATATAACGATTATTATTATTATTATTATTATTATTATTATTATTATTATTATTTTTTTTTTTTTTTTGCTAAAGTAAAAAATCATACCTTTGTAAATACTTTAAATTCATCTTCTTCATTCAATATCAATTCCTCGGCCTCAATAATTTGTCGATCTTCTAATATTTCTAAAATTGCACCATGAAATTCTTCAGCCATAGCAATAGAAGCACCGGACATTTCATCCGGTGGAGAACTTGTAAACAGATCATCATTTTGTAACAATGTCTCGCAATATTTTAATGCATTTGTAATTCGACCTTTTTGTTTCTCTTCCAAACGAGAATTTTCCGCATCAGCGCTGGTTCCTTCCATAACACAATCTTTAGGATTCAATCTGTCACAATCTGTAGCCTTCTTTTAATTTTCATACGAAAATTTTCCCTATATATGACAATATTTCAAATCTTCTAATTGTCTGCAAAAGAAGCTAAACGAGATCAATAAAAGAAATATTTATTCCACTATTACCGAGAAAAGCAAAGCAGACGATTAAAAAATATATAAATATATTTATATGTATCGTAAATTTTATCTCATTAACAGACGATTTTTGCAATCCAGTTCAATTTTTATGAATCACGTAGAGAGTGTTTTTATTTGCTATACTAAAAAAAATATTTTTAAATGTAATCTGTCATTTTTTGTTTGTGCAAACGAAAAATGATGTTGAGGTTGAACTTTAAAGATAAATGTATTTTACGGAGTATTAAAAATTTGTACAACTGGTAAAAAACTTGTATTTTTAAGCATTAGTGATTTAATATTTTATTACTCTTTCAAGAGATGCATTATTTGAATTATCTAATCCTAAATACGTTTGAAAAATTGCACCTGAAAATTATTTTGTATAATTTATAGAAGAAAAGGATAAATTTTCCTTTAAAATTCCATAAAGTTAAAAAAAAAGATAAAAAAAGAAAAGTCATTATTTCAGAATTGTGCTTAAAATAAAAAATGTAAATAATAATTAATTTAAAAGAAAAGTTTTAGGCATAAATTGGCTTTGGAGTTTTGTAAACAGAAATATTAGATTAAAAATTGAAGAGAAAAATAAATTGCCATGAAAAATTCGAAAACGTAAATGTAATTTATTACGAAAATATCAAAGCTCGAAGCTGTAGAATGCTCAATTCTGCTTAAAATTTTTAACGTGTAAAAAATATAAAAATATGTAAAAAATAAAAAAATGCCCCGAAGTGGAATCGAACCCGCAATGCCCTGGTCCGTAAGTTCGCACGCTGCACCACGAATTCACATTCAGAGAGCCACACTAATGGGTATTTGAAATATACGCTGAACTTTAACCCCCAACTTCTCAAAATCTAGGGCCCATTTGACGAAACCTTTTCATCAGAATAATTAGTGGTATAACCCCTACAACATACTTTGAAATCATCAAAATCTGTGCGCATCATGTTTGGTGGTGCCCTTTAGTTCAAAACTACCGAAAGCATCAAATCCTTCTACACCAACCCTGGCTAGCACTTCCATTCCTTCAAGTTCCACTCAAACGTTCCTTGTTGCTTATGAAGAAGGCGTTCCTTCTACATCCAAACAAACTTTCCCTACACTAGAGGAAGTTAGGATTTTTGAGAAGACTTCACATAGGAGGAAAACACGGAGTGGAAAGAAAAAAGGAAGTCGTCTATACTGACTGAGTCTCTCGATAAAAATCAACTGAAAATGAAAAAAGATTTATCTACGAAAAGGAAACTGCATAAGGAATCAGATAAAAGGGACGCAAAAAAACAATATAGAATTCCGGCCAGGAAGCTGTGTGGAGTTGGTCCTCTATATTCAAATGTAAAATGTATTAAAATATCAAAGCCTAAAAAGGGTATAAAAAGACTACATTTAAGTGATAAAGAAGATGAAGACTGTCTTTGCATTTATTGCTTTGAACTCTACTCCGAATAAAGGAAGATTTTTTTTTGTTTGCGTTCCTTGTTATTAAAAATATCTGCCTTCATTAAATTGCTAAATGACACTTTTTGTAAAATCATTAAGTGGCATTTCTTTTCTATATTCACTTATTTTTTCTATGTATTATTGTTATGCTATCTAGTTTAGAATACAAAATACATATTAATTAGCAAGCAAGATTTATTTCCTTTGTTTTACCATTTAAAGCATAATTGGAAAATTTGCCCCTTTACATTTTCAGTAAACTGGAAAACTTGCCCCGCATACGGGGCACATTTTCTAAAGTTACATGATCAGATTAACCATTTTTTTTTTATTAAAAACTATATTTCGTTTTTTGAAAAACAATTATGCCAGTTTGTATATAAAGGTCTAGGGAATACAATGACATCCTGTTGACCTCAAAATATAAAAAAATTAAAAATAGAAAAATAAATTTCTAAAAAGTTGTAAAATCTGCCCCGGTCTCCCCTACTACAAACTTATGTAATAAAATTTGCAGATTTGAAATAGTTATAAAATCCTTATCCACAGCATTGCCATAATTTAGTCGGTTGTTAATTAGGTAAAATTAAAGTTCGGTGAGTGTTGAACGAAATACGGGAGAGCAAAAACATTAATTTTGAAATTTCAGGAACAGACATATTTTGTTATTACTATTTGTTGAATAACATTTGAAAAATTAAATATTCAGAAAATCAATATTTTAAATATTATTTCTAATAAAATTGTACTTGATTTTATTTGAAAGAAAATATGAGTCAGAAAATGAATTTTAGAAAATACAAAAAAAAAAGAAGAAATAAAAAAGACATGAACAAATATATTTAAAAATAAATTAAATATTATATGTAACTTTAAGAAATGATATTTTTATTTTTAAACTTTTAACTTTCATTTAAAATACCATTATATCTGTTACCAAATCTGAACAACTGTTATAACATATATTAATAAAGAAAATAACTTAGATTAATCAATTAAGTTCTTTTTTTTAAGAAGCTCTAAAAGTAAAATTCATTAAACACAAAATTTAAAAAACTATAATAAAGAATAAATAAATAAATAAATTCTGAATAATCAAGTTTCAAATGTATAATCCGTTTATTCAAAATTTCTAAAAAGAGCAACAAACAAAAATCTCCATTTCTCTAGTTGGAAGTTTACTCGTTTTAGAAATAGATTTAAGTGCAAAATACATCTTGGTAAAAAGATATTTACAAAAATTTTAATTCGAGTATGTACTATCGTAATATCCTTTAAACTCTTGCTTACCTGATCTCTTTTTTCATTTAAGCTTTTATTCAGTTTAACATTTTCAATTTAATTTCAACCAATTTTTTTTTTTCGAAACAAGCTTAAATTTTAAGATTGAAATATTCAACTATACGAGTCTTAATTAAAGAGGTAGAGGAGTTCTATAATTTTGTCCTTATCCTTTTAATAAATACACAGTTTTAAGTGGTTTAAAACGTTCTGAAGAGCTTGTTTAAACTTCATCCACTTATTTTATAATTTCGATTCACTTTGACTTCAGTTTGTAATTAAGTATTTTGTGTCTTTTGAAGTACATTTGAATATCTCAAGTACTTTAGACTTTAAAATTTACCAACTATTTTAGAATAATTTAGATTTCGAATTTTATTTAGATATTGAATTCCTTTACAAAGCATATTTTAAGTAAGGTATTCTGGGTTCATAACGCAAGGTGGGTAATAACGCCAAGTGCTAATATTACACGTAATTATGAAGGAATCCGGGAGATGGCACATACGGGATCTGCGCAGAAGGGCTCTGAGTCATCTGAATCACAAATATTCGCTAAAAGTTAATTGTTACATTTGTAGTCCTTATCTATGGATGAAGCACGTAGGAGTTAACGCCCGATCTAAAATTTGCGAGGTAAGTTCTGTGATCTGAAAACTATATATTTATTAGGAAATACTTTGATTACTACATAAATTTGTAGTGTATTTGATGTACTTTCAAAATCTTGTGGAAGATTTTGGATGTGTTCGCGAGGTAGTTTGTAGTTTAAAATATACTTCGCAATAAGTACACCGGGGTAATAACGCCCACCACTGGCGTAATTACTCCGGTTGATTCTTTTCATTGCTGGAACTACATTCGAAGAGTTTAATTTTTATTTTATGCACGAGACAGCATTCTTGTCATTGTTGAAAACCCACAAGGATAAAGAGAAATTTATATGTCCTAAGTGCTGTTAATTTTTTCATCTCAGCAGAAGAATAAAATATCATATAATTATTACAGCATCCTGATATCGCAATTAATGGCAAGTTAGAGAAATTTGTCAATTTCTAGTGTTATAGAGTTTGTATCTTCAGAATTGGACAATTTACACGCCATTATTCCATCTTATTTTATAGTTTTTTTTTTTTTTTTTTTTTTTTTTTTTTTTTTTTTTTTGCATGGCGTTACTATGGGTAATAACGCTAAATAGCATTGGTCAGGAAATCACGCCTTTACATTTTATGAATACATATCTCCTAAAATATTCTTTCTTGTATACATAGGCAATAAGCTGCTGTATAAAATCCTATATGTGTTTGAAAAAAAAAAAAAAACTAAAACTAAACCATGAAAATTGGTAGAACCTTAACGTGGCGTTATTACCCCAGGACACCTTAGTTAAAATTATTCTTGAAAGAAAACTTGGGGATACAACTCGGGCTTCCCGGATTGTAGAACACAGATAAAAACAAATTTTTCTTATTCTGAAAACTCCAACGGATTTTTTGCCTTTAATATATATTTTTAGCAACATCAAAAGGCATTTTTAACTGTAATGTAACGACAATGCATTCAAATAAAGTTTCGAAAATTTATTAAAAGCAATACTTTCGCACGCGCCGCACATCACAATTAATAGCAGAAGAAATTGCTAAGGATTTCGCTACTTACAGCAACCTTTTTGATTCTGATAATTTAAGTAGTTTCAGCAAGTAGTTCCATTATGTGTCTGTTAAATTTGTGTTTTATTTACAGTCTTTTATTTATTGATAAACATACAGTATACGCTAATTAGAAATTTGTAATTATTTTAGTATCTATTGATGAAGTTTTATAATTTTATTATGGAATATTATTCGGAAACAAATGCTGAGACATTTTATTTTTTTCAGTGCAAAAGCGTTAATATTTTGTAATCGAGCTGTACTCTATAGAGATAGATTGAAAAATACTTGATGGCTTTAAATTTGTTTTAAAGATGGTAAAAAAAAATTCAGTTAACTGAGATACAGTTTTCAAACAAATTACCTATGAAATGACAGTTTTTCCCTGTTCGACGGTGAATAACTTTAAGTTGTGCGATGCTTAGCAGTTAAAAAAAGTACACTAAAAGCAAAATTTTTGGGTCAGGTGTGCCAATGTCCAAGACAGTCTGCCGCGGTGCGTTACATGTGTCTAATTTCTTCAGATCGCTTGAGTCACTTGGCGTTCCAATGCACGAAAAAAGCAGCACGTGACTCTAACAGTCTCATGCGAAATATAGTGCAGCAGTCTGTCTTTTCCGTTTTCCTCGGCCACCGTTAATAGGACGTCAGCGATACTGACGGGCCTGTTTTTGCTTTATAGACGGCTTGCACTGACGTCACGTTGTTATTAGCAATGATTGATGTTCTAATCTGGTATTGCATCTGGAGCCACATGGAACGTTAGAACTCCCCGTTTCCCCTTAAAATCACGTGTTGTCTTTCTGTTTAATTTAGATTTTTATTATTTTTATTATTAAAGTGCTAATAAGTCACATGACAGCACCACATTCGTCTTATATTTGGGCGCCATATGAAGCGATGCCAGATTCTTCTGAACGTGTCACGTCATGTGCAAGCCGTCTAAGTTTTTTAAAGAAAATTTTCCTATTCAGAGAATTTTGTGGTACAGGTAAAAACGTTGACTAAGCACATATATAATACATACGATTGGAATCATTATTTAGAATCATTAGAATTTAATAATATAACTTTTTATCATTGTTTATATGGTATCATTGTTGGTATCTGATTACGTTGAAAATGCAATTTTCGACCAAAATTGTCAAATTTATTTATTAAATTTATTTTATTTTATTAAAGACCAACTTTTTACCTTTCCAAAACTGTATTTGTTTTTATTGTACGATAAATAGATCCGGAGTTATAGCGGTTTTAAAACTACTCAACAGCTGTCACTCAAACCGGAAGTGTTGTTTAAAGGGCTTTAAAATTTAAAATTTTTAAATTTTTAAATTGCTTTTAAAAGGTCGTATGTTTGGAGAAATTTCGCGATTTTGGATGCATTTGTTTAATAATAAGAAATGTAAATAATATGCTCCACGAAATTTAGATGTATATTACTGTAAATTCTTGTAGTAAAACATAAATCTAAACTTTAAATGCAATTTTTGGAAAATGTAATTTTCGGTGAAAATTCCATACGCAAAACATGATTTCTCAAAAAGTTATTGGAATATCACTATGAAATTTAAAATATATGTTATTTACACTATTGTGAAGGCAATGAACTAAAGATTTAAATTTAGAATAAATATTTTTTGTTTTATGGATGTTTTTGTGAAATGACATCGATGAATTTTATGAAAATTAACATGTAAACAGGTGCGATATGCTATAAGTTTTGAAATACTTAAAGAATCTCTTGGATTTTAGTTCATTGCCTTCACCAATGTCATAAATATGAAGTGTAAAAAGGAAATTAAGATACATACAGTAGAATTTCCTTTAGAGCGTTTTGCGTTTCGGGCCAAATTTCACTAAATTTTACTATAATTTCCTGCATTTACCAAAATTTTATCAATGAATGAAATATTTTTTACTTTTTTTCACATTTTCTAGTCCTAATCTTAGTAAAAATAAGTTAAAAAAATAATTAAATAGCTTTTTTGGAAAAAATTGCTCCGTACGAAGGCAGGCACCTTATGTTTATTTAAAACGATATGTTTTTTTTTTTAATTAAGAAAAAAAAAACAGTTTGATTATTTAAATTAATAAAGGGTGAAATTGAGAACTTTGAAGTTTCAAATTGGAACACATTTCGTAGTAGTACAGGAAAACACTAACCGATTACATAGATTTCCAAGAACAATAAAACACAAAAATAAATTGGCATGGAAACTTCAGTCATAGCAAAATTGATTTTAATACAATTTTAAGCAATTTTATAACAATATGAAATCTTTCTTGTTATTTAAATTAATATGGAAACAAAAAACGTGGGAGCCGAGTAAATTTGCTTTAAATTTTGGCTAAAATAGCATACAATAACTTGAAAAGAAGTGCATGTGTTACAAAACTAATTTATGTTTGTATTACGCTACTACAACTTACTTAGTTTAGAGTTTTAATTAAAGTAGAAAAATGAGATAATTTGACGGCCTGAGTGGAGCAAGTCACCTGATCAGAGATCCAGATTAGACTTATTTACGCTCCACTCGGACACGCAGGAGGTCGCAGGCAGAAACCCAGTCCAGCCAGAAGGGGAAAGCATCTGGGTGATTTTCAAAAAGTGTCGTGTTTTACTTTCCTTTCACATTTGCACAGAAAATAGTTAAATATCATAATTTTAATTATTGCATTTTAAGTATTATGTTTTTTAATCATAATTTACAGATATATTATTATTTATAAAAAATTTAAAATAAGAAATATATTCTTTTGTAGTCAAAATGTCATTACCGTAAGTTGTCCCAACAAGCAATTTATCATATAAAGATTTGACTAAGTTCTATTTAAAACAGATGGTTATAATTTTTTTAATACATTTTTATTTATTAAAATGCTACTAATTAAAAAAATATTTTAGTTTTCATTAATTAAACTTATCTATAATTCTTAATAATTATTTTAAACGGTGTCCCAAGAAAGAGTGTCATTGCCATGCTTCTGACAAAAAGATCATCTGGAATTTTTTAGTGGGCAGCACATGCCTTTTTATCAAGGCAAAAATACTCCTTAAAAGTCAGCTTGTTATCAGGTTTAAGTGAATAGAGTAAATAGTTTTATAGTTTCAATAAAACAAGCAAAGGCTTTGGATGGTTTGGTGAGTATTTTTTTGTTCGTCATTACCGTACCCACTTCTAATTGATAATTAAATGAACTTTTATTTATTAATCTGCTTTTATTATACACAGACAAAACAGAAAAACAGAAAAAAAAATCCCAACACCAAGAAAGACTTGTGTTAGATAAACGAAATTTGGTAGGCGTGTTTATACATCTGAAAGATGACATCGATTGAAATTTCGGGCTTCGCGCATAAGTGTGGCGCTAGTAGCGCCACCAAGAACTTGCAGATCAGGTTCACTTTAAATGCGTGCTGTAAAGTTCGTGGGTGTTATAAAGCTTCGAAATGTGACGTATTGAGTTGATGTTAGCCAAGAATGCCTTTAACAAGATGAAGAAGCCACTGTCAACAGCTCACCGAATTGAAACGAGGTCGCTTATTCGGGCTACGAGAAGGTGGATTTTCTTTCCGCAATATTGCTGTAAGATTTGGCTGGAATGTATCCACTGTGCATGATTGTTGGAAGCAGTGGTCAAGGAACGGTACTACCTCAAGAAGATCGGGTTCCAGGCGGCCACGTGGCACTCCTGAGAGGGAAGATCGCCGTATACAGAGCACGCCTGTGGCGCATCGTAGTGCGTCTGCGGCAGAAATTCGAGCTGCAGTTGGTACCACAGTGACACAACAAACTGTTAGAAATCAGTTACTTCAAGAACAGCTCAGAGCTAGGCGCCCTCTAGCGTGCATTCCACTGACTCTAAGCCATTGCCGTTTGCGAAGCCATTCGTGCCAAGCCAGAGCTCATTGGAGAACAGAGTGGAGATCTGTTGTGTTTTCTGATGAACAAGAAACACAACAGATCTCCACTCCGCCCACCAATGAGCTCTGGCTTGACACGAATGGCTTCGCAAACGGCAATGGCTTAGAGTCAGTGGAATGCACCCTAGAGGGCGCCTAGCTCTGAGCTGTTCTTGAAGTAACTGATTTCTAACAGTTTGTTGTGTCACTGTGGTACCAACTGCAGCTCGAATTTCTGCCGCAGACGCACTACGATGCGCCACAGGCGTGCGCCGAAAACGGCGATTTTCCCTTTCAGGAGTGTCACGTGGTCGCCTGGAACCCGGTCTTCTTGAGGCAGTACCGTCCCTTGACCACTGCTTCCAACAATCATACACAGTGGATACATTCCAGCTAAGTCTTTCTGCAATATCGCGGAAAGAAAATCCACCTTCTCGTAGCCCGAATGTGCGACCTCGTTCCAACTCAGTGAGCTGTTGCCAGTGGCTTCTTCGTCTTGTTAAAGGCATTCTTGGCTAACATAAACTCAATACGTCACATTTCGAAGCTAAATAACGCCCACGAACTTTACAGCACGCACTTAAAGTAAACCTGATCTGCAAGTTCTGAGTGGCGCTACTAGCGCCACATTTATGCGCGAATCGCGAAATTTCAATCAATGTCATCTTTCAGATGTATAAACACGCCTACCAAATTTCATTTATCTAACACAAGTCTTTCTTGGTCTTGGAATTTTTTTTCCGTCAGTGTATAAGAAATAGAAAATCATTGTATGGGCTAGAAGATATAATTGCTGCCATTTATGCATGTGGAAAAATAAAGGTGTTTTGCTTAATTTGTCATTACCGTGATCACTTATCTCATTAACCAAGTTAATTAAAATTTAACAATTAGTTTGAAAATGTTAAATTGGAAATTTGGTCTCTGCTGATGCTTGTATGTTAATGTGTATGAGGTAAGGTAAATGTATACAAAACATTAAATCTTTCTGATGGTTTCTAAAAATTTGATTTTGTTATTCGAAAACATGGACAGATTTTGAAAATGACCTACCTATCTTTTACAAAACATAAAAAAAAAACTTGTTAAAATTAATTTACAAACTGCGGCCGAAACCAGGCTGCAAAAAGTCCGACAAGGAGCAGCATAATAAGTACTTCAGGAAAGTTGCAAACAATGTTAGGGTACCAATCGAAAAAAAAATTAGAATTATATTAATTTTTCTCTATGCTTTCAATAAATACACCATTTTAGATGTTTAATAACATAAAGAGTTCGCTCTCAGAACTTGCTTAACACATTGCCCGCTGGTTTTGAGTTGACGCAATGATAAAAATTAATGCGCATGATTAAATTAACTGTAAAACTACCACTATTTTTGGATTAAAAAATTTGTCTCATATAATAACAGAAACTTTGATCATTAAATAAAGCGAAGATTATCTTTCAAAATTTATGGTGGCAAACGTTTTATGCAAAAAATTTGGGAAATCCTTGTGTTATAGTTTCAGCCAGGGTTGCCAGTTTGGACTAAAAATTTTTTTCGAAATTTAAAAATCATACCGGAAATTTCGAAAGATTTTTTTTGTACTTTATGTGATTGCTAAATGTCTCTTATTAAATAATATATGAAATATCATTCTTTATTTCTGGTATGAACTCTAATTTATTGAATAAAATTGGAGGCCAAATTGGCAACCCTGGTTTCGGCGATTAATGGGTTAAATTTCATTCCCTTATTTTATAAATCCGATTAATTTTGACTTAAATTTATCTAAATTTCATATTTTATAAATAGAATGAAGGGTGAGTGAACTGAGGGAGCTTTGGTCCAACTTTATACGTTAATTTGACAATTTTAACAGTTTAAGACAGTCTATTGGTGATATTTAGAACTAACACAAGAAAGCGTAGTAAAGGAGAATTTTACACATTTATTCCATGCAAAAATAAGTTCATTAGCTGTTACCATTTACTCTTTATTGACTTCTAGAAATATTCACTATTTTAGGACACCCTGTATCTATGCAACAACATGTAATTATATACAGTGAAACTCGTTTAAGATACGAATCAAGGGACCGAGAGCATTTCGTATCTTAAGCGGGATCGTATCTTATCCGGATTTCATAGATTCCCGAGTAATAATGCATATAAAGGCAGTGCACATTGTTATTAACGTATTTTAACCATTTATAACTCTCATTTTACCCATTTCTAACAATTTTTAGATATTATAGAAAATTTAAGTTTAAAATTTTGAAATAAAGAATTACTTTATTTTTCTCAAAAATTTTATTGAGTCACGTTTGTACAATAACAAAATTAAAATGTCAAATTATAAAAAGACAATAAAACGAAATTTTTGTTAATCTTTAGAAAACAAACTAAAATACACTACATACTTAAACAGGAAAATTAACAAATTTTCATAATTACTTTTAGAAAGACAAAATAAATGTATGCAAGGAACAATAATTATTTGTTGCATTATCTAAATTAAAGATCGTGAAGTAGTTTTAATTTGTTGGAAAAAAGTCGTTTACCTTGGTTTGGTGCAACTTAGGGCGAGATTTTATCACGAAGCTGTGGCGATAATAAATGTGTTGTGATCGTAAAAGGGTTAAAGTACACGTTGTGAAGTTCTTTTAATAAATTACTATTGATCGTTAAAGAAATAATAAAAACTGGAGACTTCTTACTTTACAGGAGACAGTGAAGAGACAAACTGATGAAACAAACAATATTCTTTATTTCGGTCGTTAGTAGCAGTAGTAGGTTATGAAAATGCTTGCTTCTGGTCACCATTTTTAAAATAAAAGAACTGAAAGAACGGAATCTCTTAATTAGAATTCTTCCGTGGGATTCCTTTAGATGAGTGCAGCACATCGTTAAAAATTAAATCTTGAGAAAGAACATATCCACATAACCAAAATATGACCCATAGTACGGCAAACTTATTCGGCCAAAAAAAACGGCACGGCATTCGAACGGCCGGCCAGCGGGCTGGCGCTCCACTAAAACTACGTTAAAAGACTATATCTTTTTCAGACAACATCAAACCAAATTCTGAACTTAAAATTAACGAGTTTTAGTATTTAAATGATGAATACGGGGTTGACAAAGTAATTAAAAGACAAACTTTAAATTGATTAGCTAAATTAACATTTACGGGAAATTAATGAGAATCGAATTACAAGCTACAGAATTAAAAATGTTTCACTGATTGGAAAGCGAAACTAAACGATATTCTCCTGTCAGCGAACAGAATCAAAAGAGGGCGGCGCATCATTCAATGACGTCATCATAAGGCAAATCAACTCCGACGAAACGAGAGCTCCAAGATGTGCTCCTAAAATAGCGGAGTGCGCATGCGCAAGCTGCCGATCCGCTCCCAACGTAGATATGAATATCGGCGGTGAAAAATGAACTTGCTTTACGGTGAGAGATAAAAGCGTCAACATCGCGGCGTAAAGATTGAGTTCAAATAGACATCGATGCAAAAAAAAATAGCTGAAAAGGAATAAAATTAAACCAAATTTAAATACTGTGAGACGTATTCTCACATTACCTCCCTTCACCGAGAAAATTTTGTAAGACCAGGAGATGTAAGAGGCAAAATCGATCAAAAACCTTTTACAGAAAATGGGATGACAAAATTTTGAACTGCCAAAGCGAAAAAAAAAAATCATTAAAGTCGAACAATAAAATTTAAAGTTAAGGTGATGGAAAGAAAAATTTGGTGATTTAACAGTTGAAAAAAAATTGGTGATTTAACAGTTGAAAAAAAAATGTGCTGGAAAAAAAATTGGTGATTTAACAGTTGAAAAAAATAATTGGTGACCAAAAGTAAGAGAGAGAAAAAGAATATACATTGCATAAAGTACATTCATAATCCAAAAAGTATACAATACATCAAGTATACAATAAAAATGCCAAAAATACAGTAACATTGGCAAAACCTTCTATTTGATCTCATAAAATTATCATGATAAAAGTGTTAACATATTTTAAGTTAACAAACAAAATTGAGATCATTGACTAGTCAAAACAAATTTTGCTATCTTGGTACCAAATAAAAACAGAATTAACTTCTGATAAAAGTTGCAAATACAAAAGCAACAAAAAAGTCAAGAAAAAATATTTTATAATTTGACTTTTACAACATGCCTAGGACTTTTTAAATTTTAGAATTATATCTAAAAAAATAAAGAGTTTTCTTTATTACTCTTAACATGAAAGGAAATGAAATGGCCATATATAAATAAACTTTCATAAAACATAATGATATCATTTTAGTGTATCAAACTTAGTATTTCATTTAAAATAAAACAGACAACCAATTGTATGTGATACCAATTGTGTAATTGAGTCGTGCACTACTCAATCACCCAAACAAGGTATCCCATAAAAACAAGTTGCTATTTCAATAAAAAGACATGTCATAATTAAGTGTCATAAATCCCATCTTAGACACAATTTATTTGAACTTTATACTTTACTCTAAATAAAAATTTACATAAGAATTCTTAATATATATGTATGAGACTCAAAAGATTAGATAAATATACATATACCATGGTTTTTCTTTAAAATGTGAGAGACTGGTGATCACCAAAAAAATTTAAGTACTTCCATATAGAATGAAAGAAAAAAATTGACAAAATCATGAGTTTATAAAACTAAAATAACATGTACCAGGAATATAATTTTAAAATAATCATTTAAAATATAATATAGAAATAAAATTATTACAATTCAATGTTAAGCTCACAATGATGATAATGACAAAGATAAATCATCAGCAACACCGTAAACAAACAAAAAAAATTAGATATATATATGTAAATACTGAAGTCCACAACCATGCCGACGACCATCATGCCCTAGCCATCAGCATGTCCATGAACAAAAATAAACACATATAAGAACTCCTATGTAAAATTTTAGGTGGCTTGGATCTCCTAACAAGGCTCCTAACATCTTAGGTAAAAGAAAATTTTAAATATAATAACACTGTGTAACTTCAGGTGGGTAAAGGCAATGTTTTTGGATTCAAAAAAATGTTCATTGAGTCCAGAGCCATATGGAACAAGGCTATTAAAGATTAACTGATGTCACTGAAAGTTTAGTAACACAGCATGAGGTGGTACACTGGTACTAGCATTGCTTCCAAAGGTTGTACACAAGCACTAACAAAGACAATTGTAAACACCAAAACATTTGTAGATGTGAACAGATGCTGTCGAAAAAAAACTGGAACATTCACATAATAATCATCAAAATAGATGATCATTTTTGGATGATGACACAGAAAATTTGAACATGATGACACAATATGAGAATGCATTGCATTCTTTTTGAAGCACTAACTGACAACATCGTACTCATCACTGCAGAGCAATCATAACTCCTGCGACACATGCACGAATTATTTTTGCAGAAGAAGGATGAGAAGTCGGCGGTGCACTTATGATGAAATGTAGTATGATAGGACATAATCGGTATTTGAGGTCAAGAAGCACTTTAAAAAAAAATTTCACTAGATGATTTATAGAAAAAAAATTCTATATATATATATATATAAATACGCTGGTAAAAAAATTTCCATCTAGACTTGTGCTTTTCTGTAATCTTCTTGTATTATTTGTAGGTATGAAGAGAAGACATTAATAAATTTCACTTTCTTCATGAAACATTGAAAACTTCAAAATGAAGATCATTTTTACTATTCAATTCTTCATAAAACAAAAAATCTTCAAAATGAACGAATCTTTTTTTTTTTTTTTTTTAAATCAATGAGGCAAATGGCAAAATAAAAACTTAGAGGCTTTGGGTATGAAATAAGATTAAAGTAAAAGGCACTATGCACATAATAAATAAATAAATATGGGAACTTTTCAAAATAACTTGATCTTGCATAAACACTGTAACAAATATTCACAAACTTCTTATATTAATTGAGAATTTACACTTGATTATGAATGAGCAAAAATTTTGCAATGTGAGGATGAATTGCTACACACCAGGGCCGAAACTAGGGGGGGGGGCAGAGGGGGCACGTGCCCCGGGCGCCGTTTTAACAGGGGGTGAAGGGGGCGCCAAAATGAAGATTTTGTTTGACGTTTGACACAAGAATGTATATATATATATATATATATATATATATATATATATATATTATGAAATTTGTATAAAAATGTCTCGCAGCTGGAAAATTTAAAAGGAAAACTGAACCAAATGCATTAAACTTTACAAATAGATAAAAAGATTCATTACAATACAAAATTTCAAAGTATCATGCCTATGCGTTTGCTTTCTACCTTTTAAATCACTTCCTGTGAGGAGAATCCGAGGGAGAATCATTACCGTTTTTCAAGGTCAGTCTCTATTGTGGGACACCCTACTGTCCACTACCGATAACTACCAAAGGAGAAGTGACCCCTCAGCCTGATTTTTCTTCTAGATAAAAAAATTCCATGAAAGCTGTTTGTTTTTTTTCCGCTGAACAGTGTTGAGCTTCCTTCCTTTCTTTCTTTCTTTTTTTTTTTTTTTTTTTTTTTTTTTTTCCGTCTTGCCATGGGCGCTGACTGACCAGGACAACGGGAAGGGGAATGCACAGAGTAAAATTCTTAGTAAAACCTTTCTTTTTTAGATATCAACCTCATTTAGACTATGCAAAAAAAGAAAAAAAAAAGTTTAAAAAGATTAAAATGCAATTCTTTTCAATAACTTTTCAAATAACTTTTCAAAGATTTTAATGGATCAATGTTTGACAAAGCTGATTACGTAGTTCAGTTTTATATATTTTAAATTTAAAAATAAGTTGTTTGTTAGATATTTAGTAAAATTCTTTTTTGTAAATTTACTTTGTGGTGGAGGGGGGGGGGGGCGCCAAAATCCATGTTTGCCCCGGGCGCCAAAAAGGCTAGTTTCGGCCCTGCTACACACAAGCAAAAATCAACTCTGAATAATTTTTAATTGCACCTGCTAGAATATTTGGAGAAAATGCAGCATAAAATTATGTTATTGAACGTAAAACACATCAGTAATTTTCAGGTAATTCAAACTTACTTGTTTGAGAAGACTTAGAATAATATGATGTGAGTAACTGAGTTCTAGCAGCAGACAAGTCAACAATTTCACTTGATGAGGATATTTACTCTCACATGAGAAACGTTAACCGACACAGTATTATAATCAGTAATGAAAGTTATTTATTTATTTATTTATTTTTAAGAGAACAAAGTAGTAAACACTATTTGTAGCTTCACAAACCGAAGAACTCTAATGAAGTGGTTTCATAAATGGATATTTTGCCTATAAATGAACAACATCTTCACCAGGCAACTTATGGCTGGATACGAAACATACACACAAAAAATTAAACTATTGTAGATGTAGGAAACTTTTGAAGTAGGTAGGTAATTTTATAATTTTTAGCTTCCATGATAACATGTGCAACAACAGAGAAGAGACCAGAAGAAATGGATATCACACAAAACCACTGACCACCTTCATCAGGTAAGCAACAGATGAATGGAAGTAAAGTCTGAAGGATGTCATCACAGGTAAAAAAAAATTTCTAGCAGCATATACAGGAACAGTCATCATCAAATATGGCAAAAAGCACATCACTTAAGAACTATTGATAGTTAATATATAAAAGTAATCTTCACTATTGGCAAGAAAAAAATATTTTTCTTATGGTGAATGGAATTTTTAAGTAGAACTGTTACAGGATTGAAGAAGACCCATTTCATTTTAAATGAAAAAAAATAATGTTGCTCTTTTTATTTTTATAAAGCAACATGAGAATAAGGTATGATGATGTCGATGTGGATATGTCATGCACAGACTTATAAATTTGTGAAAGAATTGAATTTGCCAAAGAGAATTGAAGCAATGAAAATTTTGAAAATTTTCAATTTGTTAGCTGAGAGTTCTATAACAACATCAACAGGTAAATTTAAAAACAGGAACAGTTCTTTAAATATTAGAGATGAAATCAGACTAGTCCGCAAGACAACATGCCAACCATACATATCAGCGTATTTCACAAATCATCTAAGGAGCAAGTCTAAGAACTTTTCAAAGGGGATAACTGTTTATAAATTTTCATATTATATTTTTGTTATTCAAAGAAGCAGGCGATACCTCAAAATAATCATACAGGATAATTACTACTATAAATTACTTGAAGAATACCAAACTTCAGTTGGAGAAAATAGGCATAATTGATGAGATGAGAATAACTTTAAGTGAAGAACAAAATTTCTCAGCAACAAGAATTAAAAATAATACTTCAATAAAATTTCAATCATTTTAAAATATATATATATATTGAAATTCAAATTTATAATTCATTTAAAATGCCATTACTAAGTAGAAAATTAAAAAAATAACCCAAAAGCCATGCCTCCTGAAATATCACATTATGTTCTTGAGAACAATTTTTGCCAAACTTCAAATTCATTGAAATTATTTGAGAACATAAATTCATTCGTAAAAATATTTCAATTTCAACAATTATTCTTCAAAATTATTTTCAATTCCACAATTTTCAATCAATTAAAAAAAAAAATATGTAACTGCCTCAGATTTCTATTCTTAAAAACAGAATATTGCTATTATTTGCAACAACATAAAATTCATTTTCAATATTGTAATTATATAAATTCATTTCTTGATTAGAATAATAATATATTCTACAAAATATAGTAAAATTTAAATATGAATTCTTTAGAATATTGTAAAAAAATTGTAACTACGTAACAAAAAAAATGGCATAACTCAAGAATTTTTCAGAATGAGAACATCAAATATTTTAAAATATTTTCATAAATTATATCCAATAAATCTTGAATTAAAGAAACCATTTTCTTTCTTTTCTTTTTTTTTTTTTTTAACTAATGAGAACAATTCCTCAAAAAAATTTACTTGACTTTCTTGCATAACGATCTTAATATTTTTTCAAAAATTAGAACAAGTTTCAAGAAAATGTAACTTCTATTAAAATATTTCAACCAAAACTCTCATAATTCTTAAAAAAAGAACAAAAAGTTCTAAAAAAATTATCTTCAAGAATGAGTATTTTTTTTTAATTGCAATAATCCCGAAGCAACCACGTTGCAATTCGAAAGGTACTACGGCGCCAAATTGTGGCGATAATAAATGTGTTGTGATCGTAAAAGGGTTAAAGTACACGTTGTGAAGTTCTTTTAATAAATTACTATTGATCGTTAAAGAAATAATAAAAACTGGAGACTTCTTACTTTACAGGAGACAGTGAAGAGACAAACTGATGAAACAAACAATATTCTTTATTTCGGTCGTTAGTAGCAGTAGAAGGTTATGAAAATGCTTGCTTCTGGTCACCATTTTTAAAATAAAAGAACCGAAAGAACGGAATCTCTTAATTAGAATTCTTCCGTGGGATTCCTTTAGATGAGTGCAGCACATCGTTAAAAATTAAATCTTGAGAAAGAACATATCCACATAACCAAAATATGACCCATAGTACGGCAAACATATTCGGCCAAAAAAAACGGCACGGCATTCGAACGGCCGGCCAGCGGGCTGGCCGGCCACTAAAACTACGGCCAAGAATACCAAACTTCAGTTGGAGAAAATAGGCATAATTGATGAGATGAGAATAACTTTAAGTGAAGAACAAAATTTCTCAGCAACAAGAATTAAAAATAATACTTCAATAAAATTTCAATCATTTTAAAATATATATATATATTGAAATTCAAATTTATAATTCATTTAAAATGCCATTACTAAGTAGAAAATTAAAAAAATAACCCAAAAGCCATGCCTCCTGAAATATCACATTATGTTCTTGAGAACAATTTTTGCCAAACTTCAAATTCATTGAAATTATTTGAGAACATAAATTCATTCGTAAAAATATTTCAATTTCAACAATTATTCTTCAAAATTATTTTCAATTCCACAATTTTCAATCAATTAAAAAAAAAATATGTAACTGCCTCAGATTTCTATTCTTAAAAACAGAATATTGCTATTATTTGCAACAACATAAAATTCATTTTCAATATTGTAATTATATAAATTCATTTCTTGATTAGAATAATAATATATTCTACAAAATATAGTAAAATTTAAATATGAATTCTTTAGAATATTGTAAAAAAATTGTAACTACGTAACAAAAAAAATGGCATAACTCAAGAATTTTTCAGAATGAGAACATCAAATATTTTAAAATATTTTCATAAATTATATCCAATAAATCTTGAATTAAAGAAACCATTTTTTCTTTTTTTTTTTTTTTTTTTTTTTTTAACTAATGAGAACAAACTACGCTAAACTACGATAAAACTACGTTAAAAGACTCCATCTTTTTCAGACAACATCAAACCAAATTCTGAACTTAAAATTAACGAGTTTTAGTATTTAAATGATGAATACGGGGTTGACAAAGTAATTAAAAGACAAACTTTAAATTGATTAGCTAAATTAACATTTACGGGAAATTAATGAGAATCGAATTACAAGCTACAGAATTAAAAATGTTTCACTGATTGGAAAGCGAAACTAAACGATATTCTCCTGTCAGCGAACAGAATCAAAAGAGGGCGGCGCATCATTCAATGACGTCATCATAAGGCAAATCAACTCCGACGAAACGAGAGCTCCAAGATGTGCTCCTAAAATAGCGGAGTGCGCATGCGCAAGCTGCCGATCCGCTCCCAACGCAGATATGAATATCGGCGGTGAAAAATGAACTTGCTTTACGGTGAGAGATAAAAGCGTCAACATCGCGGGGTAAAGATTGAGTTCAAATAGACATCGATGCAAAAAAAAAATAGCTGAATAGGAATAAAATTAAACCAAATTTAAATACTGTGAGAAGTATTCTCACAGAAGCTTTCTGCCTTGTTGATGTTGTAGATAAAATCTTCGACAGAGGGACCAGCATCCATCGAAGAGGCGTACTGTGGAAGTAAGCTGAATGAGCTCATTACAGATGCGAATGATGGTATGGCTGGCACATCCGTTTCTTCTCCCGCGTCATCTACTTCTTCTTCTGAAGGCCTATTTTCATCGGACCTTTTGACATCCGCGATTATATCCGGGATAGAACGAACTTCACATGTTACAAGCTGATCGTCAATTTCGACAAATGAGTCCCAATCTTCGCATTCTTCTTGATACAGCTCCTCTTTTGCGATGTCAACGTTTCGAAAAGTGCCGTCGACATCAAAGGCTTTACAGAAGCAGTTCACAATGGTGGTTGATGTTACGTCTTTCCAGGACGCTCTCAGGAAATGCATGGCGTCCAAGAGGTTAATAGGCTTACAGGTTGGGCAGGACAGATATTTTTCACGATGATCTATTTGGTGTAGATGACGTACAATACACGACTTTTGCATTTCATTTTGAGAACATGAATTATGCCCTGATCCATGGGTTGAACAACGCTAGTTGCATTACGGGGTAAAAAGACTAGTTCGACGTTTTGTAAACCGGGGATATCCTTGGGATGGGCGGGACAGTTGTCGGCGAGACACAATACTTTCCTGGACTCCTTTTTCATTCGTTCATCGAACTTGCGGATCGACTTAACGAATATATCGCCTATCATCCATGCTTTGGCTTGACTTTCATAATCGCAGGGCAGATTTCTAGCATTTTTAAAGCAGCGAGGATTCCGTGACTTGCCGATGACGAGGGGTTTTAATTTATCTGTTCCGCTCATATTTGAACCAACAAGAACAGTTATACGTTCTTTGCTAAGTTTGCCCCCAGAACATTTCTCACCTTTAAACGCCATAGTTTTATCTGGCATTAATTTAAAAAAAAGACCCATCTCGTCGACATTGTAAATATTGCATCTTGAGTACTTTTTCAATAGCGGCGCGAGCCCGTTAGTTTTCCAACAATTGACATCATCTACATTCACAGCTGTCGACTCTCCGCATACCTTCCTATAAACTATGCCGTATCTTTGTCTGAAGCGGTCTAGCCAACCATTGCTAGGCGTGAAATCCACCCCAAGACGTATAGCAATTTCGCAGGCCTTTTCCTTAATCAATGATCCATTAGTTGGGATGTTCATCGATCGGGTTTGGGTGAACCACTGAAATAAAATCTTCTCCAATTCTTCAAATTTTGCCACCTTAATTTTCTTTCTGTTAGAGCCTCCAGCTGATGCATTGCTTTCCAGTTTCTGTCTATTTTTTAACAGAGCTCGAAGAGTTGACTCATGGATTCCCACAGATTTGGCAAAGACTGTCTTGTTTATCACATTCTCGGCGTCGTATTTCCTTAACACATCCAGTTTTTCAGTCAAAGAAAGTGGTTTTCTTTTTACTTTAAGTTGCTCATCCATTATTTACTCCTATAACTATTCAGCGGATAAACAAAAGACTAGATTTACGCAATGCCCTTTCTACAGCTTTGCCGGTACAGAGGTTTCGAAGGCACAGTGTTCTCAGATAGGTTTTCCATTTTTCCCTAGACTACGGAATAAAAATTCCCTATATTCTAAAGTCATGTGAAATGGAAAAAATTCTGCATTTTGATTGGCTGTAACGGCCTGGCTGAATCACTTACGAGATTCATGAACACCGGTTTGTGTTATAGAAAAACAACCTCCCCCCACCCTCTGTTAGCGAAAGAATTGCTTAAAGACCTGCCCATCTCTTTACTTCCTCTTCCATCTATGATATTCATTGCCAGAAAAACACAGAAGTCTAAAAAAAATCCTTTTTTTTTCCATTGGATTTCAAGAAAATATTGCTAGTCTTCTAAAAATTCCCTAGAAATAAGAAGGAATTCCCTAAATAGGCTTGAGTTTCCCTATATCTAGGGATTTTCCCCTAGATCGGAGTACGCTGCGAAGGCGGTGAGGTACCTTTTTCGCAACTGAAAGGGAAGAAAATATGGGGAATCTTAGGGAAAATCTTTAAGATACTGATAACAAACTTTGAGAGGCACCCATTTTGATGCTATAGAGTAAGGCGGTGAGGTACCTTTTTCGCAACTGAAAGGGAAGAAAATATGGGGAATCTTAGGGAAAATCTTTAAGATACTGATAACAAACTTTGAGAGGCACCCATTTTGATGCTATAGAGTAGAACTCTTTCCTGCTCCTTGAGATCGGTTATCGGTTTATCTGTAGTAGAGCGTGGAGCATTTTACAACACAACTAATTGGTATCTGAGATCAGTTTACGATAAGGATCTGAGGGGAGTGAAGGGGAAGTGATAGGCAGGGGAGCAATAGGGAGTGAAGTAGGGTTGAAATATATCGATTAATGCTCATAATGTTTTTTTTTTTTCATTTTTTCTTTTAAATCTTTTTACAAATTTAGGGTTTTTCTAACAGTTTTTCTATTTAGACGTTTTTTAATTAAACTTGTCGGGTGAGAGAAAGGTTTGTTTCTTTTGTTTAATAAAGTGTCAGAAAGTTTCGTGTTCTTGAGAGGAGAAAAATACATTTCTCAGGACAGCCTTAAAGGACTTTTCACCTTAAAACCTTATTTAGCTGTGAATAAATATATTTATTATGAAGGACTTTGCTAAAATTGTGTAAACAAGACAACTGGATATAACAATATAAGCTCAATTCCTTTTAAAAATTGAAATAAATAAATGAAAAAAGTAATAACACATCTTACAATGCATGTTAAAAATGTACCAATCTAAACGTTAAATTGTGTTATTTTACAGGGGCGCGCCAATCCAGTGTTATAATATGTGCAGCGAACACAGGCGTCAGGATAGAGGTCTGAAGAGGTCGGAAATTCCGCGCCCGGGCCGGACTCGACTCAGTGAAAAAAGTTCAGTCCGGCCCAGTATAAAAGTTAAAAGTTGGGACGAACTTTTAACTGTTATAAGCCTAGACCGGTTTAAAAGGTTTTTTTAAAGCCCGGACCAGTATAAAAGTTAAAAGTCGGGACGAACTTTTAACTGTTATAAGCCTAGACCGGTTTAAAAGGTTTTTTTAAAGCCCGACCCAGTATAAAAGTTAAAGACTCGACCAGAGCCGAACCCGACAAATACAAAAAAATATTAATGGCACGGACTGATAAAAAAAGCTAAAAGTTCGGTAAGCCAATTACTTTGTGCGAGTTTTAAATATATAAGCTTTTATTTTCCTCTTTTTACAATGTTCAAACGCACAAATACGTTTCAACGTTGTAAAAAAAAAAAAAAAAAAAAAAAAAAAAAATCTAGCTTATATCTAAAACTTCGGCCCGAATCCTGCCCGGCAGGAAAAACGTTAAAATCTCGGCCCGAACCCGGCCCGACTGAATTTCTACAACAAATCTGGATTTTTCCGTCCATATGGTTAAAAATTGTTTCGTACGATACTTTCACAACAAAAATATTTATTTTAGCTCGTTTAGTGTGATTTTAAAAAAGTAATTGATTTTTGCAAATTTTCCTTCAAAAATAGCATTTTCCCTTGAACAGATCATTTTTTCTTTTTAAAACCATTTAATAATATGTCAGTGAGATTTTATAAAATAAATTTTAAAAATGTTCAAAGAATATACAGTCCTTAAACGCTAATACTTGAAAAATTATACAATATTATGTCGAAATGAAACGGTGCTGGTCATTTAAAAGATGACAAAAATTATCCAAGATAAGAAATTAATTGTTTTTTATAGATTTGGAATAAATGGTGGATTTCCCTTATGATTTATTAATGTAAACTTTGTCACTATGATTTCTGTATGGGAAATAAACCAATATTAATTCCTTTTCATAACCACCGCCACATTTTGCTTCTTATTTTTTTTATACTCTTCAATTATATTTCTTAATACTAAGACATATTAATGTACTTATAAAGATTTAGATTTTGGCTTTAAAGGTGTTCCCAAATCCAAAAGGGCAACTTTCTGAGATAAGTTTTAATTTATTTTTGTTCAGAAATGCATGAAACTAGCTGGTGTTGTTGTTCAGAAACTGTGTAATTGAGGTATTTCCACTTTTTTTTTTTTTTTTTTTTTTTTTTTTTTTTTTTTTTTTTTTTTTTTTGTAAACGCAATAAATTTTTCAGAAAATAGTGTCAAGGTGGGCGTTTTGAACCGAATTTCCGCGTGAATGAAGAAAGAGCACTCAAGAGCGGGCGAACAACGTGTTTGTCACGTGATCAAAATTGCTTATAACTCAATAGGTAATTGATTGATCAAAAAATGAAAAAACTGTTCCATTCCAAATCGCTTCCATGGCCAGGCTTTCTAATTTTATACCTTTCCGTTAAAAAATGAGTTTGTAAATGTGTCAAAACGTTTTGCGCTTGTTGAGCAGAGCAGTTAAGAACAGCCTTAAGGAAAAATTTTGAAGCAAAAGAATGATTTGTGTTCTATGGTAAATAAGCGTGTTATTTGTTAAAACATAATGTATGAAAAATGAGATATCGTATTATTTTGAAAAAAAAAAAAACTTAATTTATTTAAATTTTACAAAAAAATAATAATCTGATTTATTTTATGCTATCTCTAGCGTTTAAGACAAATTCATCCTAGATTATGCAATTGTCTTGGTGCCACTGTATGTTCAAATTCAAATTCGCATTTGCTGAGACCTATTCATGAAATTCTGAAGAGCTTGCAACTCTAGTCTATGTTTACATTCAACTTTTATTAAAGTGTATGGAATACTCAGAGATTAAAAAATAATAATAATTTTTTTTTTGTAACTGGGCATAAAACAGCCAAGTTCAACGCATTATTAATAGACTCATAATGATACCAATGTAAATAAATGCATTTTAACTAAACTTTAAGATATTCATTCTTTATATATATGTTACTGTGAAAGACCGAAATTGGAGAATGTCGACTTTCGCCGGTGAATGTCAACGCAACGCATACCAAAAACGTTGGTGAAAGACCGAATATGTTATTATATTCTTGTATATTCGGACCATCACCGGTGAATGTCGACAAACACAGATATGTTCTGGAGGAGGTCGAAAAGAGAAGTGGTGTTTAAGAAATAGGCTACAGTCTGTCGTCAAATTCTTTGTTCTACTCCGAGTCACTTAGCTTTGTCAGTTTTATGCAAGGTTTGATGATGCGCTCAACGTTTTCTTAAATTTTATTTTTTTATTCGATACCCAAATTTATATTGAATGAATACTGCAGAAAATCGTGATTTTTTTTTTTTTTTTTTTTTGAAAAATTAATTACATTAATTGAGAGGAAACGAGAAAACACTTGTTTTTTTTTTTTTTTTTTCATGAACAGTACTCTAAGATACTTTCTGAAGTGTTTTCTGCTAAAACTAAGTGCAAGCACACATATTCACAATACCTACTCTTTTCAGATTCGACACTGGTATTTCTCACTATATTTTTCTGGTATGAAATGTTGAATATTCTAAATCACTTAAGTTTTGTTACTATTTTCGTATATTAATAAAAGTAGTCTAATCCTAATAATATTATAAACGTGGAAGTGTGAATATGTTTGGCTAAAGTCAAAATCAAAAACGTTAACTATGTTTTCATGTATTTATTATCCGTTATATTGATTTTTTTCCAATGTTTAAAATTTCCCTTAACTTACTAAAATTTAAATATTTTATTTGCTTGTAATACATAAAATAAAAGTTATAAAAATAAAACCTACTTTCAATCAAATGTAGGAATAGAATATTCTGTTGGGTTTGTAATATTGAGGCATTTCAAAGAAACAAATATGAAAATTGATTTGACATTAAAGTAATAATAGGTACAGCAATGTTAACCTTATTAAAAAATGCACCTGATGCTAAAATGCACTAGTGATTGTGTTTCTGGATTTTTTATAGTCACTATTTCATTCCAATAGTAATATTCTCCTTACAAATTACGAGATTAAAGAATGCGACAAGTACTATTTGGAAATAGCGATAAAAAAAAAATTTAAAAACCCAATTTCCCTGAAAACCAATATTAGTTATGTTGGCTATATTGTGCTAATATTTTCATTCATCGCTATCAGTGTTTTCAATTTAGCGGAATTCTGAATTCGAAATCTCTACCAGTCATTTTACATAGTATTTTCTCTTTATATGACCGGCGAAAGTCTACCATTAAAAAAAAGCGAAAAGTACTATTAAAAATTTCTGATATATATTTTCAATACAAAAATACGTTTAATTTTAAACACTTATCCCTGTCACTGATACTTGAACTATAATATCAATATTGGCAAAATATTGGATTTACATTGGAAATATTTTTAATAAAATGTCAATATGTTAAATTGTAACTATCTGCTGCTAAATGTCAATATTGTGAAAATATTTACTTTATGTTGGAACCAAAACATTTGTTGCCAATTTACAATTTGCACATATTTGAGCAATGTTGAAAAAATACATTTTGCAATTTTACTATTAATATTTCCTTTATAAAGTAAATATTTTTGCAGTTTGGTTGTAACTTTCATTTTCAAACAAATAAAATGAGTAAATTTTATTAAATTAAGTGAAAATTTTAGACATTGGAATAAAATTTATGTAAATGAACACAAAGGCATTTAATTATCCATTTTGACGCTGACTTCAGCCAAATATTTGCACACGTTTACATTTATAATATTAGAAAAACTAGGATACTATCATTATTACATAGAGATAATAACAAAACTAAATGTTTCAAAATATTCAAAATTTCATACCAGAAAAATATACTGAGAAGTACCAGTGTCGAATCTGAACCGAGTAGGTTTATTGAATATGCATGCAGCACGCCTTTGGATTATAGGCGATTGAAGCGTTTTATGATTTAAAAATTAATGATCGAACTTGAAACACGAAGAAGTAAATGCAAATTTCCGACATATTCAACATTCACCATTAGTGCATGGTGAATGTCGACATTTGCCGGTGTAAGTCAGAAATAAGGATATTTAACAAATATTTCGAACATACACCAAGTAACTATGTGAATGTTGACATTCACCAGTGAAAGTCGACGTTCTCCAGATTTCGGTCTTTCACGGTAACATATACATTTGACATTATACATCATTAGGCCTTCCTTAATGCGAACTTTCATAATTCGAAATGTTAGTTCATTTGAACTTGAGTTTATTCTTTTGAAAATTTAAAACAATATTAAAAACTCATGTAATTAGAAAGAAGGACAGGAAAATTTAAGAATGAAATAAATTAATTATTTTCTTATGTAAAAGCACACAAAATATATTTTTTAACCGTATAAAAGACTCTACTCTTTAACCCTTTCAGGGCAAAGTACGGCTGTTTCTAAAATGTTGAAATGATTGAATGACAGCAAGAAATTACGAAGAAATTTATTTGAAAATAAGTAAAAGCTTTCCTTCTCGTACATTATAAATGAAAAATTTTATTTAAAAATGCTTGTGCTATTTTGGCATTTGGGAATAGGCATAAAAATGTACCACCGCCCTTCAAGACAGACGTATATAGACTTATCACTTTTGAGATGGCTGAGATATAGAAAATGTTTCTGGAATCGCAAAAAAAGGGGAAATTTTCGTTTTAAACGGGGTTTTACCATAACAGGTAACGCATCTATCATACAATGAAACCTGCTAAGATGGAATCGCATGAGACCGAGAACTGTCGTTTTAGGCAGGTTTTTATCTTAACAAGTATAATTCCATGATTACACCGCATTTTTTAAAACGGAATTTTGAAAATTATGTTCTAAAATGTATCTCAATAAATAGTAAATGAAATCGACGCAAACAATAAATTTAAAATTATTTAAGGCTGTTCTCAAATCCATATGGTCAACTTTCTGACATAAGTTTTAATAAATTTTTGTTCGGAAACGCATGAAACTAGAAGGTATTGTTATTCAGAAACTATGTCATCGAACTGTTTTTTCCGTTTTCTTGTAAACGCAATAGATCTTTCAGGAAATACTGTCAAAAGTGGCATTTTGAACCGAACTTCCGAATGAAAGAAGAAAATCTAGTCAGTAAGGGGAGCAAAATGCCGTGTCACGTGATCAAAATCGCTTCTAACCCAATAGGTAATGGGTTGATCAAAAAATGGAAAATACAGTTCGATTCCAAATCGCTTCCATGGTCAGGTTTTCCAATTTTCTATCTTTCCGTCAAAAAATGAATATGTAAATGTGTCAAAACGTTCTCACTATAAGCCTTCCTCCCCACACCTCATTCGCGGGCTTATTTTGGAGTATACGTGCATGGCATTTACAATACTTAGAGTATTGAACAGCGTTTTACATTTTCTCATAAATTGGATACATTTGGAATTGCAGTTCCATGTTGATGACTTTTCTGAGAATGCCACGTGCCAAAAATTTGGTTAAACTGCCCAATATGACAGAATTTTTTTTATTTATTTTTAATCGGAAATTGTGGTTGATAAGAAACTTTTTGTATATTGGGGATTCGGAATCACTCAATTAGATTTATGTTGTATTTTAAATGTAAATAAAACTTATTTCTGATGAAAAAGTTACAGAACCTTTTTAATATTTTGTAATGCTGTCGAAATAAAATACACATCACACTGCTGTAACGATCTAAGTAAGAAATCTATAACGTACCAAGTATTTAAGTAAATTTTTAAAAAAGGTTCAAGGCTTTGCAGTTCATATACTGACAAGAAATCTCAATCAATACATTACCTTAAATCACAGAGTTTCAAGTGATAAATTAATGTTTTTTTTTTTAATAATTAAAATTAATAATGCCTTTTTAGTCACCACATATCATATTTTACACAATAAAACGCGGTGCAAAGAGAGTCTGTGTATAACGGAAACTTGACTTAAATGGTAAATTTCGTGGTCTCTGCAAAATAACATAAATTACGTATAAAACGGAATATTTTCCAGCTTCCTTTTGAATTTCAACTTAGCCGGTTTCCTTATATTTCGCTAAACTTTTGTAATTAAAAATTTTAATGCTATTATTGCATAACAAATTTCGGAGGTGATGGCTGCAGCCCCATCAATCCACTCTCTGGATACGCCACTGTATCAAGACAAATACATTGTTTTCTTTTGTCTCGATATTATTAGTTTGAAATATGCGTTATATTTTCACGATTTTCTTTACAATGCAAGTTATCAATAATTCTGATTTTGGATAACTATAACATTTTACGCGACTCCATGGAATTCAAATTAAAATTTATTTTCTAAAGTTGTATGAAAAAATTAAACTTCACTTCAAAATATCTAGACAAATTAATTTATATTTTTCTTAATATTTCTTCATTTTCTTGTAATATCTTAAATTCAATCATAAATTTTATCTAAGACAGTAAATTGTGTAAAAAAATTTCATTGTAATTTGTTTTTACTTTAAAATCTGCTAAAACAATTATATAATTTCAGTTATGTCTCTATCTGTCAAGCTTTCCCGCGCGTTCTCATTGATATGCTTCGACTGCAATGAATTTTGTATATTTTTTTAAAGATTTAGTATAATATAGTTTCAATTGAAAATAACTGAAATACACAAAAGAATTCGTATACATTACAATCTACGTTTGGTAATTGTTTGAAGCACATCTTTATTTTCCTTTTTTTACTTTTTTAGAGTACTACTGAAAATGGCATGCATCACATTTACAGTCCATTTGCAGGGACACAAGAAATGCAAAATGTTTGGATTATAAGCCATACAATTTTTGAATTTTTTTTAATTATTTTTTTTCACTATCAAGCAGGACGGTCATTCTGCCAAGCCAAGCTGAAAAAAATGCTAACCCCGCCAAACAAACAAAAGCCAAGAATAAAACGGCAAGACACCGTAACTGCTTATTCTACTGAAGCCAACTTCTCCATGTTAAATCGACCAAACATGCCAGCGTAAAATTTCCCACATCAAAGGAACTAATCATCGCAGAAAAATAAAACCATAACCAAAAGGAGCTAATGAAAAAGATCTTCAATTTGAGACCAAATGCATCTTCGTAAATTAATTATAAACAGGGATATAGATTTTTTAAAATATCGTCGAGATACTGAAATTTACCGATTTTTTTTTTTCTTCGTCACACCTTATGTTTAAATAGAGGTAGAGACTTAAGCAATGGACAGAAAAAAGTAAGGATTGCATTTTTGGACAGATATTTACTCAATCTACGTGCTTTTATAAAATTCAGCTTTAAAAACACAAATTTTCTATTCTTAATTAGCGAAAAACTGTTAATTAATTCTAAAGTTTACAAATTATGCCAAACAGCGATAAACCCGCCAAAACATTTTAAAAATCTTATACTATTCTTTTATATTATCCTTTCTATTGATTTCATCGAAGAAAACTACGGCCGAGATCCAGATAGACTTTTCGCTGTTAGCGAAATGAGTTTGACCAATCAGAAGCCAGCATGTTTGAGAATTTTTGCTGTTTCTGGATCCCAGCCTATGTCATAAAAGTTTTGAGTCATTTTCTTAGTGCCATGGATGAAGTACAATGTTTGTAGAAATGTACGCTGGGATCCAGATAGATTTTTCGCTGTTAGTGAAACGAGATTCACCAATCAATAGCCTGCATTTCTCCAAACAGCGAAAAGTTCGCAAAAATGCAGGCTTCTGATTGATGAATCTCGTTTCGCTAACAGCGAAAAATCTATTTAGATTGCGGCTATAGCGAATAGAATACATAGTGTGGAAATCAGCTATCTCTGTAATACTTAAAAAAGCGCTAAAATATTGTATCTTTTAAATATGCAACGATGCTGCTACAATATACATCTCACAGCGACATCTGCAGGATATTTTCTACAACTGCAAGGTATTGCTAGTCTATACAATGTAATACAGTAATACGAAAATCCCGCAGATGTCGCTGCGATCGACACTTGGAATTTTAGCAGTATTGTCGCACATTTAAGGGATAAAATTCTTTAGCACTGTTTGGATAGCATAATTCCACACTAGGTATTCTAGATGCTGTACCTTTGCTATACAGTTCAATATTAATGAAGTTGTTGTTTCCATAGTAACAGTACTTTTCTCTATTGCTCACTCTAAAGCACAAATATCGAAATTTAACCAACAGCGCTCAGAAACAACAACATAACAGACAGCCTTTATACATAAGAGTGGTGATATATGCACAGGAGGCATGCTCATTTCAAGTTTTTGTCGAAAGTACGGCAATCCACTTTCTTGAATAGAGGATATTCTATCTACGTTATGAACACGTGGTCTAGGCAAGAACGTCTAGCGTAAAGAAGGGAAGGCTCCGTCTACGTAATGTAAATCCCCACTAGCCAATGCAACAGTTCATGGGAGAAAGCAGTAGTAGTTTCCTGTTTCCATTCTTATCAGTTGGAAGTTCTTTGGGAAAATTACCGGTCCACGTGACTTTTTCAGCCTCGAACCCATATTTGGAATATCCTCCATTAGACGATATGCGCATGGATGATCTCTATTAGACTAGGGAAATAATTCAACATGCATTAGCCTGACGATAATGACACGCTCGCAAAGACCTTTAACGATTTGTTTTTATCACTTTTACCAATAAACTTTTATTGGCCGTATGCCGCTACTTCGTTATAGAGACATACTTGTTCCTAATTAGATCCCGGCTTTAATGTATCAAAATACGGAGTTTGCTTTTTGTACTATTCCTGAGCTCAGTTATAGTACAGCGTCTAGAATACCTAGTGTGGAAATATGCTATCCAAAGAGTGCTAAAAAATTTTATCCCTTAAATGTGCGACGATACTGCTAAAATGCCAAGTGTTGATCGCAGCGACATCTGCGGGATTTTCTTATTACTAGTATTACATTGTATAGAGTAGCAATACCTTGCAGTTTTAGAAAACATCCTGCAGATGTCGCTGCGATCTGTATATTGCAGCAGCATCGTTGCATATTTAAGGGATACAATATTTTAGCGCTTTTTTAAGTATTACAGAGATAGCTGATTTCCGCACTATGTATGCTAGTCGCTATAGTTATAGTGTCAAGAAATATAGGCCGGGATCCAGGTACATTTTTGCAAACAGGGAAAAGTTAGAAAAAATTCTGGCTTACTGATTAGTCAATCTCGTTACGATAACAGAGGAAAATCTACCTCGATCACGGTCATAGTGCGGAAACCGGCTATTCCAGTTATGCTTTAAAAAGTGCTAAAAATTGAATCCCATAAATATTGAAAAATACTGAATGACAAATATCGATTGCAGCAACATTTTCTAGATCTTCTCTGAGCGAAACGTTTTCTAAATTGATTTCTTTTGAAATAGTTACATTGGAATTATCATATGTCGCTGCAATCGACATTCGTCGTTCAGCCTCGTTCAACATTTATGGGATACAATTTTTTAGTACCTTTTAATAAGCCGATTTTTAAACTATATCTTCTAGAAACTATAGCTCCGTTATAGCATCTAGATTATATGTTGTAGAAACCGACTATCCCAGCAATACTTAAAAAAGCGCGGAAATATTGAATCACTTAAATGTACAATGATGTTGAATTCCAAACAGCTATTTGCATCGACATCAGCAGGATATTTTTTAAAGAAGAAAGAGACACGTGTAATGCACCGCTACAGCGTCTAGAATACATAATGTGGAAATTTGTTATCCAAGAACCACTAAAAAGATGTATCCCTTAAATGTGCACTGACGCTGAAATCCAGGGAGCTGATCGCAGCGACATCTGCGATATATTTTGAAATTTCAAAGTAAACATCGTATTATTACAGTGGGTTTGACGCCAAGCACACAGGTCAGATGTATGTCAATAAAATGTAAAAAAAAAATGTTACAGCGTCTAGACCAAATCGTCTTGGAGTTTTGGGAAATATCATGCAGATATCGCTGTGATCGACTCATTGGATTTCGGCATCGTTTGAAATTTAAGAGATCCAATATTTTAGCACTTTTTAAAGTATTACTGGGATAGCCGATTTCCACACTATATATTCTAGACGCTATAGCACCGCAGTATAGCGACTAGAATACATAGTATGGAAATCAGCTATATCTGTAATTCTTAAAGCGCTAAAATATTGTATCCCTTAAATGTGCAACGATGCTGCTGCAATATACAGATCGCAGCGACATCTGCAGGATATTTTCTACAACTGCAAGGTATTGCTAGCCTATACAATGAAATACTAGTAATACGAAAATCCCGCAGATGTCGCTGCGATCTACACTTGGAATTTTAGCAGTATCGTCGCACATTTAAGGGATAAAATTTTTTAGCACTGTTTGGATAGCATATTTCCACACTAGGTATTCTAGACGCTGTAACCGCAGTAGCCTGTCTTTTTCGTTTGCCTCGGAGTAGATACGAGGCTAACAAGAAAGACAGGCTACAGCGGTGGGTCCGATTCTTCGTTTTTTACAGACCGCTGGAGTCACGTGATGCTCTTTTCGCACACCTTCATTGGTGCATTCGAGAATCACGTCACTCCAGCGGCCTGTAAAAAATGAAGAATCGGATCCACCGCGGTAGCCTGTCTTTTTCGTTAGCCTCCGAGTAGATATAGATGATGTCATTTGAAGCTGTTCCTAAACTGTGGACAGCTCATCACGTCACACGAAGTTGATTATCAGTACACGGCAATGAACACAAAAAAATCGGCGCGTCGCTTTGTACTAATCATCGTGTAAAGATGATCCAACTCCGTGTGACTTTTAAACGTCATGAACTGGCCTATAATGTCATTGGTCACGCTAACACCCTCCCTCCTGCATTCGCCATATATAGCGGCATCTTGCACTGGAGACTGCAAAATGGGCTGCTATCGGTCAAAATCAAGAGAGAAAAGGGCAGAAGAGCGGGAAAGAACTCGTTTTTTTGGTATCTAGTTTTTCACACGGGAAGATTGACATGTCTGCACCTCTCCTTTCATGGCTTCATGGTGGTGAAATAAGCCAACGCCCCCTAGACATTTGAGAATGTCTAGACGCGCGTCACAAAAACATCATACAAAGCAGGCAAAGCAAAGAAACAAAATCATTCATTGGCTCGTGGATATGAAGGAGCCAATGAATGATTTTCTTCTTTGTTTTGCCTGCTTTGTGTGACGTTTTCCTGACGCGTGTCAAGGCTTTCTCGAATATTGAAAGGGCGTTGAATAGGCCGGGATCAGATAGATTTTTCGCTATTAGCGAGATGAGATTGATCAACCAGAAGCCTGCATTTTTGCGAACTTTTTGATGTTTGCAGTAAACACCGAAAAGCCTGCAAGGATGGAGGCTACTGATTGGTCAATCTAATTTTACTAACAGAGAAAAATTTATCTGGATCCCGGACATTAACTTTGGTTGGTTAAGACGATTTTGAATAAAATAGCCAATGTTTGTTAACTTTTCTGGTTAGTTTAATCGAAATCTTCCACGTCTATTACTGAAAACTGAGTTACTGTACTTTGTACAAAAACTTGAATATGAGTACACGACTTGTGCATATGTCACCACTCGTACATATAAATGTTCTCTGTTATGAGCATGATTCTAAGCTCAGCTGGTTAAATTTGAGTATCTGATTATTAGAGAAAGCAATAGTGGCCCACCGTGGCTGAGTGGAAAAGACACCACGCCGCTAATCGCTTGAGCGCGTAGGTGGGGGCGGGTTCGAATCCCGCCGTGATCCCCACGTGATCTGATATATGTGTTCAATAAAACAAACAAGCAATAGTGAAAGGTACAGTTGCCATGGAAACAACGACTTCCTTAATTCGTATAGAAAATTAATGAATAGTTGTAAATGACTCAAGTTTAAAATGTAGGCAACTGCTCTGGAAATATCAATGGCTCCCATCTAGTATTTTACAAAAGTAATTTAATAGATTCACATGATGTATAAGTTGATGCAACTCTTAGCTAATGAAAATTCTGCAACAAGACTTATGTAGGTAGATCTTTTCAATGATTAATTCAGAATTCTAAGAACAAAACGAAGTTCTTAAGCGCTCTCCTCCCCCCTTCACACCCCCCCCCCCCACACACACTCAAAAAAGGAAATACGATAGAAAGATATAAGTATTTGGATAACTTCAGTGTGTCTGTGATCTTTTGTCAGAGTTTAGAAAAGGTGTCTGGCTATTAAAAAAAAAATAAAACATAAAACAAATTTGACGAACGATAAGACTATAGATTTGAGGCAATTTTTAACTAGAAAAAAATTTAATTCTAATGTATATACGGCTTTAATAATAGACTATTAAAGATAATCCATTTAGGGGAATTTTTATACGAAATTATATTTTCACATTTATGCAAATAAGTATGGATAAACAGACTTGAGTAAAATTACATATTTATTGTTTCTTCTCTATAACACGATCTAAATGAAGATGAAGTTATATGTACAGTTTATATCTTTAAATTTTTCGATTTTTTTTTATCAAAAATGTTTCATAATCATGTCTAGAATTGCTAGATTTACAGATCTTGGAATAGATCTTCGATTCTTTAGATGCCTACGGGGTTTAATTCTCGGATTATCCGTAGGTATTTGTAAAGGTAAATTTATTTTACAAAACCGTCAGCAAGAAAAAGTTAGAACAAACAATTAACTGACAGACTAACTGTATATATATATATATATATATATATATATATATATATATATTATTTCGACTCTATCTGTTTTTTACTAAATTTTCATCCTTCATAGAAAATTTTAAGGAGATATAAATTGAGAAAGACTGATACTTTGAAAGAAGAAATTGACTTTCCTTACTTTTAAATTATTAAATACTCTGAAAAATGAATGATAAGTAAACAAAATGCATACTATTGTGTTTGTTCCCTGCTTATAAAGGCTATACAAGGACTAATTTTAGCGAGTAGAATTATTTTAATTATATATAATCTGTTTAAAAAAAAAGAACTGATATCTACTAAAAAACAACTTTTCAAAAGTAAAAAAAAAAAAAAAAAAAAAAAAAAAGAAAAAAAAGAAAGAAAAGAAAAGAAAAGAAAAAAGGTGAAAGTTGTGGCTAAAAAATAGTGTGATATCAAATTTCCAAGCTTATATTATGGTACTTATTTAACATTTTTTATTTAAAATTTACCACATGTAAGTCGAGTACCTAAGTATGCGTTGATAGAAATCCTTTTCTCCTTTACTAAATACATCATAACGTGTTTCTGAAAATTAAATTTTTTTTAATTATGCATGATGGGCTTGGCGGCCATCTTTCCATATTTTACACAAATATCTAAGCAGACAAGCTCGTAATATGTTTGCATTATTAAGAATTTTGAACTTCTAGTTTTAGCTACAGACAGATAAATTAAGAAAGTCTTTTATATTGAAAAAACAAATTGATTTTTACTGCTTTAACTAATTAACCCCTCCGAAAAAAAGAATCATAAGATGAAACCTGAAGTTACTTCAGCTTTATTTTAAGACACAAATTTCTAGGCACTCATTTCCATAAATTAAAAGCATAAAATGTTTGCTTTAGCAACAATTTCGAACTTCCGATCTTAACAACGCACTTGTGTGCTTAGAAATTTGTGTAAAATATGGAAAGATGGCCGCCAAGCCCATCATGCATAATTTAAAAAAATTTAATTTTCAGAAACACGTTATGATGTATTTAGTAAAGCAGAAAAGGCTTTCTATCAACGCATACTTAGGTACTCGACTTACATATGGTAAATTTTTAATAAAAAAATGTTAAATAAGTACCGTAATATAAGCTTGGAAATTTGATATCACACTATTTTTTAGCCACAACTTTCACGTTTTTTTTTTTCTTTTTTTCTTTCTTTTTTTTTTTTTTTTTTACTTTTGAAAAGTTGTTTTTTAGTAGATTATAATAGACTATTGGCATCGATTTTGTAAGTAGAATTTTATGATATCTACAATTTTGTCTTATCAATAATAAATAAATGTAATTCTGGTACACTTCATCACATTATCTGTTAAGCTTTTATAAAGAAACACATAGACCAGAAATTGGTACGGATATATTGAATTAGGAAAATATGTTGGGCAACTAAAGCTCGATAGGAACTTTCACAATTATTTGTGATTTGACACTTTTGTTGTCAAATACTTATTTTGAAAGTGGCAATTTATTTTCTTTTTTACGATCCAAATGAGTCGAATCATTTCAAATTATTGCTGATAATGTTACTGCTAATTGTTGTTGTTCAACAAATTTATTATTTAAACAATTCTGATTTCATTTATATCAAATGACTTGTATAAAGTAATTTTTTGGAGAAGTAAGGAGGTACAATAAAGAGCTAAACGACTTTTGCACAAAAGCTCTCAACATTGCTACCGCGCCTGTACACACAAGGATGATTTAAACATTGAATGCATAAATTAAAAAAAGATTTAACCCTTAAAGTTGTAAATGGAATTTGTCGTCATTTTTCTAAATATATTTATGCATCTACTTGGGAACATTTAAATATATGTAAGATTTATGTAGAAGAATGAAAATATAGATGCAATATGCATAGCTGCCAACGTCCCTGTTTCTTACCAAATTAAATAAACATATTTTCAACCAGAAAATTTAAGGAATAAAAAAGATTTTTATTTTTAATTACAGATTCTTGTTTGATTTCAATCATTACCGGAAATTTTTTGTCGAAAGTAGGTTATTTGATTTTTTAATTATCGAAAGGATGGACAGTTATGCATGTACAATATAAAACCTCTTTTACGTTATTCATTTAAATCGCGTTTTAGCTTCTCTTGATGTGACTATCTAATTCAGATACATTGCATAGAATGCGGGTGATAATGATTTTATGTATATTTTAATAGTATCATACAACATCTAACATAATGAAATTGGTATGCGTTATTGGGATGAACCATAACTTATTTTAGAATAGAAAATGATGATCATAAAGTTTATCTACTTATTTAAAAGACTTTATGAATCATGGTCGGTAATTGGATAAAATGCTTTTAAAGGTTGTTCTGAAATTCAGTCTAACCACTTTATAATACATTCCTCTTTTTCTTTTTATTCTGTAACGCATTAATTTGAATTAGTGTATTTAAGTCCAAAAACAATGAAATTGAAAATTAATTTCGATTTTGCGAGAGTAGTAAATAATCTTTCCGAAAATGTCGTTTCAAACTGAAATTCTGGATGCTACAGCCCAATAAACGTCGTCATAAGACAGCGATAATTTGTAACTGAAGCTATAATATATTTACTAAAAACAAAAGTGCTATTACATTCTAAATCAATTCAACTGTCATGTCTATTAATTACATGATTTTACGCATAAAAATGAGTCCGTAAATGTATCAGAAAATTTTGCATCGTTGAACAGAGAAAATAGTACGCAGCGCTTATACATTAAAAAGTAATAATACCGATTTACAATTTTCTGACGTAAAGATATAATTTACTTCTAACAGGAAATTTTTTATAATTTTTTCAAAATTAACAGAGATGAATAAATAAAAGCACGTACGAAATACCTTTGAAATGCCTTGGCAACTCGCAAAGAGTCTATCATTGGTTTTCTATTTAAAAAAAAAAATAGATTTATCTATATCGTTTAAATTGGATCAATAAATAAATGACATATATTTTCTTGAAAAATATTTATTTGTTTATTTATTTTCAAAATCAACAAATCGGTGATAAAAATGTCAAATGTAAATTTGCAATTTCCATCTCGACCTACAGTTCGAGACATTTCTTTAGTCTTGATTGGATTCTAGTAGTTGTTATTTTATATCATTTTAAAATGAAAGCTAAAATTTTGTTCTTGGCTCTATACATAAAGTAAGTATTAAATGTTTAGAAGAATCTATACTTATTACTTATTTTTGACCTTAATAGTTTATCACGTAACTACTAATTATCGATTACATGAAAAGAAAGTTTCCTGAATTTTTTATCCACCATTCTCATTCCACTTGTAAATAAAATAACAGAATATTATAAAGAGTATTAGAAATTCAGAAGCAATACAGCCAAAATCAGGAGTGTGCTAACTCAAGTAAAAATCAGACATCCCCCATTAAAAAGAAAAAAAAATCTTGGCAAGTCTGCACATAAATATATTATATATATATAAACTGTTTTTCATTAATATAAATAATGAACCTAATATCATTTAAAGATAGTTTGAAGTAGTTGAAATTTTAGTCAGTTTTTTAAACTTTTCTTTTACATAATTTTTACTTTCCCCTGTCTTCAATAGAAGAAAGTATTCAAATCGAAATTTTTTTCGACTTCCGGTTTTCGACGAATTTACTCGTTTTATGGGTCAGAGATCCCCAAAAAAAACAGGTTTATAGAAAATGTCTGTCTGTCCGTATGTCGCCATTATACCATCAAAAAATGTATGAAGTTATGCATAGAATTGAACCAAAATTTTTTGTGTACGTTTTTGGCCATGGCAAGAAGATACACCTGAATTTGGAAATATTCCACCAAAAGGGGGCATTATAACAGCGATTTTTGTCTAGTTTTCTTGATTTTTTGTAGTTGACACCGGTGGCTCGTGAATCGACGGAAACTTCCCATCCTGATAAACCTACTATTCGCAAACAGCTGATATACAACAGAATAACGAAAAACTATTGCTTTTAATAAATATCATGATCGGAATTAACTAGTTTTCCTCCGATTAATTGACTGACGCAGAAATTTAAGATGAAAGTCAAAGTTGATATAGTATTGAACTAATAAAAATGAAATATTGGTATTTGTAGCAACATTTTGAAATATCAAAATATCTGAGATAGAAGAAAGTTTTGGGATTGTCACATCCGACTAGTACTACATTATTATTTGTTAATCAAATATCTACTATCTTATATCTATCATAGATTCGTGGACAAGAATAACTGAATAAATGGATTGCGACTTGGTTTTGTATACAAAAATTGTTAATTGTAGCGTACTCTGCCACTTCTTTAAGTTTGTCACTTTTTTTAAACAACCTGTATATGCCTATATTTAAAATTAACATTATAATTGAAAAAGCATGCATACTTTATTTTGTAAAATTTTACGGTATATTTATGAATATTTTTATTTCTGTTAGTGATACCTCTGATATATATCATAATAAAAAAATTGTTTTGTTTTTCTACAAGATTTATTACATTTATAACTAGCAGGCTTCGCCCGCTACGTTGATCGATTTCTCGAAACGAACCTTGAATACACCGAAATATATCGGTGAATTTCATCTTGTGCTTTAGCGCAACATGTGCCTTTATCTGGAATGTCCTTCCACTTTGCTGAAACCGATACGAACTCCATTGCGCTATTATATTTTCTAATGTATAATGTATATCTGAGAAAGTTTGGGCAGTTAAGAACCGACTCTTTTAGTTGATCATATACAGCAGGATTGGTAAAAAAAGATAGAACGATATGAAATGTGCTAAAACGCATCCCTGAAAAAAAAAAAAAAGTCTTTTTACCGGTGCAAGTCCGAACAAAATCTGTTCATTAGAACCTTTTGAAAAGACTAATCTTTCATAATCGGGTTCACCGGATTATAGAACTTTCCTTCATAAATCATAACTAAGAAGCGTTGAATATTATGCAATATACTAAAGCCTTCTCTGAAAAAATATTTAACTAACAATGCAAGTCTCATCAAAATTGCCCACTTTCCATATAGGCGAATCTTTAATAATCGGTTTCATCTGATTAAAGAATTTCCCCCTATAATTTTATAACTAAGCAACGTAGAAAGACTAAAACCTTCCTTGAAAAATTATGTAACCGTGCAAATCCCATCAAAATACATTCAGCGGAACTCAAGTTATAAGCAGACGTAACGAAATTACAGTTTGCACATTTAAAATATAGCACTAAACCTGTGCGAGACTTTCACATTTCGCAGTGCAATTTTTGAAAAAAAATTTCCTGATTCTTTTTTCATTAATTTTTAATTAAGAGCTTTTTAAAAAAAAAAAAAAAATCAAGTAACGTATTTTAACGAAATTTGAGTGTATTATGTCAAAAAAGTGTTAAGAAACTTGTCGTATGATACGTCATTCATCGTTGTGTGTTTTGTATGTGCGTAGAAAAAGGGAGGTTGACATCAGAAGTAAAATATATGTCAGTGAACCCAATTCACATGTTATTCTAATATTTTTTTAGCAATATCTAATATTTTTTAGGTGCAGGTTTAAACTTTTAAAAGAGAATTAATGATAAAGATATATGCAAGAAACATTAGACAAACCAGAATATCATCTCATTTATTCAATCAAAGTTATACAGTAAAATATAATCGAAGATGGCAAAAGGTACGCGGGATAAAAAAAATTAACAATCGTATTTTAACTGCATTAAAACATGATGTCATCGCTTCGTGAAAAACCCGGGACAAAGAGAAATAAATTTAATAAATATAAAGTACAATTTAATCTGATACAACAAAGCACAGTTTTAAAGCTAACACGTGAAATACCACTGCTTCGGTCGATCGATGGTATCTATTCTTCTAAACATTTCACTTTCAAATTTGCTTTTAATCATAAATATAAAATAAATCCACCCGTACGGAGACGTCACACTTTTTCTTTATTGTACTATTTATTATTTTCTTTTAGAATGATTGCTGAGTATGAAATAATGCGGTATTTTATTTTTGTGGCAACATTGATTTGAGAAAAACCTCTGATTTTATTTGTGAAAGCAATGCTGATTTAATTTTTAATTAACTGCAATTTTAATTAAAAACATGTTTTAATGAAATGTAACTGAACTATGCCAGAAGCCGTTTCAAAGTCCTTTCGAATGATACCTTATTCATCGTCCTGCGTTATGTAAATGCTTAAAAAAACGGATGTCGGCAACAGAAATAATTAGCGTGTATAAATTTGAGAAAATGTTGAATAATAATAATAAGCAAAAATCTAAAAGTATGTTTCAACTCAAAGAACGGCTTGTAATTTTTTTGTAATTAAATCTTTGTAAATTTACCACCAATATTTAAAATTTGCATGCGTAAAATTGTAAGGAAAATATTTCACATAAATTTCTTTGAATGTCATTTCTGCAATTTCAATCTCATAGAGCAGTTGGAATAAAAGTAAATGTCCGACAAGTGCCGAAACTAGCCTTTTTTCTCCCGGGGGCAAACTTAGAATTCGTCCCCCCCCCCCCCCCCACGGCCTCCGCAAAGTAATTTTACAAAGAGAATTTCACTAAGTTTCTTATAACCGACTTTTTTTTAATTTTTCAGTATGTAATAAAAAAATACGTAATACTGAATTACGCAATCAACTTTGTCAAATAGTGATTCATTAAAACTCTGAAAACGAAATCCAAAGGAACCGGAAAAAAAATCCGCTTTATACAGGTTTCTGTCTTAGCAGGTATAATTGATGGTATTCTTTCTGTTGGAAACGCGTAATTTTTCCATCTAAGACAGGATTCTGTTATATAGATTTCACAGATTTTACGGTAGTTGTAAAATTACAAATGAGGCGGTTAAAGTGACAGTGACACATTGATAGATAGCCACATTGTCTTAAAAGACTACACTAGTAAGGTGAAGAAACTCGCTAGCTAGTTAAACCTATGTGAGCGTCCTTTCCAAATTTCTATTTCTCGCTTGCATTTTAATATTTTCAAATGATTTTTTCTGTTTGGGATAGCTGAGGTATATCTCTAATCGGGTAATCTTTATTTTTCCAAATTTTGTTGCAGCTTTATATATATATATATATATATAAAGTTACTTTCACTTTGGAACCGGTTTCGAAATTAAAAGTAGCCTCATTAAAAAAAAAAAAAAAAAAAAAAAGGCAACCAAAATCGAAAACGTATAACGTATACAAACTAACAACTTTAAAAATCAACCTCATCTATCATAAGAAGAAAAATAAATAAAAATATTAAAATGCATACGAGAAATTTGAAAAGGACGCTTCAGTACATTTAATATTAGGCTAGTGTTGGTTCTTAAGAACTCAAAAACCAATCTTCATTTGGCGCCCCGTATGTTTTTCGTTCTGGCGCCCGGGGCACATGCTCCCTTTCCCCTCCGCAGCTCTGGGAGGGGTTTTAATCCCAAACTCTTCCCCCCATCCTTCGCTGCACCAGTGTGGTTTGAAACACATTTGTAAATTTACTTTTAGCTTCAATCTGAATTAGAAACCTTTCATGTATTGAAGATACATTTTTTAAAGTTTGAAAATAAAAACAGACAATCCTAATTACATTGTTTTATTGAACTCAACTTGATTTGTGTATGTGATTCAAAATTTTAATAGTTTTTTAAATCATATCCAAATATGCTAGAATTAAAAAAAAAAAAAAAATATGTACAAAGGTGTGCTTCCGATGGCAGTTCAATGTTATAATTTTTTAATGACGTAATTTTTTTTGCATATAATGTTATTCTCACATTAAAATATAATTATTCTAAAGTAGTCTTTCTGTTTCAATACTCGTGTGTAAATATCTTTGTTTATGGAAAGGAAATATTATTATTAGTGCTTTTTAAATTTACGGAAAAATTGGTAACTAAATTACTTTTTTGAATTAAGAAGTAAAATGAATTAAGAGAGTGCAATTTAAAAATAAAATTGAAAATATAAACTTAAAAAATACGCCTGAAAAAGGTTAAAATGCTAGTTTTTAATACTATAAAACTTTTTAATCGAACTATATTACCTTTTTCAACATTAAAGAGCATTTCTTCGCATTAAAATCTGTTTGCTTCAGCGAACTTATTGTACATTTCACTATAAAATTTCCAGTTTTCATATTTTATATGCAATATTTTTCTTATTATAAGTCAACAAAGAGCCCCGGATACAATTAATTTAATTACTGAAGAGCATTTCTTCGCATTAAAATCTGTCTGCTTCAGCGAACTTATTGTACATTTCACTATAAAATTTCCAGTTTTCATATTTTATATGCAATATTTTTCTTACTATAAGTCAACAAAGAGCCCCGGATACAATTAATTTAATTACTGAAGCGACAGTGATCACAATCCTGAATTGGCAGCATCTTTAAAACTGTAAAATGAAATGCCCTGTAAAACACACATTTCATTTCTTGAAAGAGGTTCGAAATGATTAATTACACTTTTGACATCTGCAGAAGTTCCAGTTCAACAATCAACCGACCGCCTGTTACCCCCAACAGCGCAACCGCGGGGACGTAGATATGGGATCGGGGATAAGTGGTTTCCTTGTTCGATGGTTTTAGAGATAAATTCGAGGATAAATTTCAGCAAAGATGGAGTATTTTGGGGTTTGGCTTTTCAAATCATCCGTAGCCGGAGACTGGAAGAAGGGATTTTGTTGCGTTAGGACACCCAAACCGCGAAGGCACGGTATGGAGCTGCGTCACATCACGTGATTATGACGTTAAGGAGAACTTTCCCGATCCTTCCACAGGGACTTCGAACTTAAAAAGGGAAGAAGAAACGGGGAGGGAGGGGGGGAAGGCGCCAAGACAAAGACTCGACGACTCGAGCACAATTCAGTTGCTCTTTTGAGCTATTCTGTCCTAAAGACACGTGATAAACGGATTATATAAGCACCATTTCGTATATTAAGCGGGATTTTTTACATCAAGGGACAAATTTTCTTCGTATATTAAGCGGGATCGTATCTTATGCGTACGTATATTAAGCGGGTAATTTTACACAGGTTTAATAGGCATTTTTCAAGGGACCGAAGATAATTCGTATCTTAAGCGGGCGTATCTTAAACGAGTTTCACTGTATATAATGTCTGATGTAAACACACATTTTTTAATACGTATACAAAACAATTGAAGGATATATCACACGAACGATTTATGAATAGGATTTTGGTATAATATTCTCGCATTTGCTTGATTAAAAAAAGTGCTGTTAGTTAACAATTAATATCAAGTCGAAAATTGTACGTCAAACGTGGCAAATGAGCTCCGTGCTGTAACTGTTACTGTAACTAGTTTTATAAACATTCAGATCTTGGTGCAATAGCTGTGCAATTATGCAAAAACGCATGAATACAAAATTTAACAGGATTATATATATTAAATTTAGTACTACGGAAGTAATAGGACGTCATCACCAGTGTTCTTGTTGCCACTCGCTATTGCGCTAAATAGCGACAAAATGATCCATTTGGCGAGTAAAAGAGCAATCAGACTCGTCAAACTGCGAGTGCTCTATTTCTGCTCTTTTTGTGTGTATGTGCCTCGGTAGGCCCCCCACCCAGCGGACTCCGACTCTGTGTGTATGCGTCAACAAAGTCGAGATTCTAATCCGCGTTGATGAACGATTGATTTCGCTTTTCGTATTCAATCGTACAGTGCCTTTTACATTGCTCCGTTTATAGAGATACTGACTCAACCTCAATTCAGTTTAGCAACAGCCAAAGACAGAAAGTATTATGTTCTTGCTATTCCTCTATTGTGAGTTAATCACTATCTATGCACCTACGTCGGGCCAGTAAGAACACAAACAAAATTACTCGCATCAAGCGCCAAATAGAGAAAAGTTTTGCTGGAATGTGGTATTGAAATTAGCAATTTACCATGCTATTTATTAGTTTTATAAGCAAAGTACCATTGGCCGGTCAGATTTTTTCGATTGGTTAAGAGTCGAAATCTCATAGCAATTTTTAGTGTGTATTTTCACAATGGTAAATCAAAGATAACTGTTTTTAATTTTTATTTTGACTGCTAAAAGAATGTCTAAAACATTTACACATTTACGAGGCATTTAGAATGCACTTATAATGAATGCACATGAATGCACTGCTAATCGTTTCTGTAGCGGATAGTCGAATTTCTATACTATAAGCAATTACAAAAAATTAGGCTATTTTAGAGAATTTGGAAAAAAAAGGGGTACAATAAGGGGTTAAAGATACATTTTTCAATGTTTAACGCCGAATCTCTTTTGCTAAGATTTCTTTCCATTTGGCTACTGTTTTTGATTTCTTATTCGCTAAATCGCTAATGTTGGCCAAAAGCCAGCGAGAACCCTGGTCATCACCATGGCAATTTAGAATCATTACCCATCATGGAACATCATTGAATTAAATCGCCATATGATGAGATTTAATGGAATGAAGGAAATTTTTATTAATATCTTTTAAGTTTTGATTCGATTTTCATAAATTTTGAAGTGATTCGACAAAATTCTGCAACGATTATTAAATTTCAAACCATTCAGTTGGGTAGTTTTTGTGCTATTATATGCAGACAGACGGGCGGTCCGGACCATAGATTAACATACACGATCGGACACTCCCATAGAGCGTAATGGTAATGTGATTGCGATCGCAGCACCTTTAGTGACAATGGGGAAGAAACTTCCCATCCTTGTAATTTTCGTTATTGAGCGTCTACCTTATTGTGATCTTTCTATTTTTAATGTTTACGTTTTCAACAGAATGTTACACCGACACATGAACATAGAATATATATTCTATTCTATATATCTAATATCTATTCTATGTTCATGCATTGATATATATATTTTTTTCGTACATGATGGGTGGACGATTTGAGTGCAACGAAAAACAAGCAAAAAATTTCATTTTGAATATTATGCGTCAAGTAAATATGATATAATTGGTTTTAAAGCTACATAAAGCGATGGTGTAATGTAAAAATATACGAAATATTGCACTCTAAAAGTCCCAGAAACGTTCATAAATATTCCCATTTGGTAGACAAATTTTTACAGACGATGTTTTATTAATTTATGAAGTTTAATGTATTAAACAATCATTAGAATAATAAAAAAAAAATTACGCATTTTCACTTTTTCACAGATAAAATAAAATTGTTGTTTTTGATCTAAATAACATACTATCAGTACAATAATATTTAGAATATTAACATATAGGTAATAATAATAAAATTATAGATAGCGAAAAATTCCTTTTTACAAATTTTTAGAATTATATAAATCTAAACTTTAAATAAAGCAAAACGTAGAGATACTGATAAAATTGTATTCGATGTGAACAAATTAACACAATATCCGAATTTAATTTCTTACAATTTTATCTGATTAACTTACATATTTACGTTTTCAACAATATTTCCTGGGGGTTTTCTTTTATATTATTATTATAATTATCATTTTGTAAGTTAAAGCTAAACGAACAAGTAGAAAAAAAAAACCCAGCGACCCAGCTAAATAAATCAAACATAAATAAAATATCGTCTGCCTCTTGTTCGTTTAGGAAAGAATAGATATTCAAAATATAGAGAGTAAAAATGTTTCATCAACATAGGTAAATTTCGGAGACTTGTTAATTCTTCCCCATTGTCGGTAGTGACGCTAGTACTGTTGCCATTACAGATTTTGCCACAAATGTCCCATCTTATATTTTAATCTATGGACCGGACGAGGACTATAGTTGCTACGCATTTATCTAATTATGATCACACCTAAAAATACCATATCACCAAATACTATCAAAGACTGATTGCAAAAGTCTCGTAGAGATCCACTGCTTTCATTAAATATTCTAAGTTGTAAAGAAGGCATCAGTGGATTTTCATATAATTTAACGATAGAATTTATGAATTACTTTTGACTATGTTTTATATTCAAAACACTCTTAATAATTCTAAAAAATACAGTCAAACTTGGTTAATACGAAAAATAAGAAAAGTGTAAAAGTCCAACTACTAACCGTTACTCGTTATAACCGTGAAGATAATAAAAATCTTAAAAATACACACATAAGTAAGCTAGTTAAAATTGTTAATTGTTAAAATTATCTCGGTGCTAAAATGATCAAATCGGAATTAATTTTATTTTATTAATTTTATTATTAATTTTATCATTAATGTATTTACTTTTCTTTTATTATTATTAATTTATTTTATCTTATTTTTTTTATTATTAATTTTATTTTATTAGTTTTTCCCGAAAAATTCCGGGTACCAGCGCAGTAGTCACCGCAATTTTCCAGATTTTGATTTCACAAATGCTTTTAATTTTAGCTGTGTAATAGGAGACTTAAAAAGGCTGATTAATATGGCCTAGAACCCGGATTTAACGAAATAAATAAAAAAGTCTTTCCTTTTTGCCCTTCCTGTCAATGGCTCAGTTGTAAATTTTACAAAGGAGCGGTGTTTGAAACGTATTTATTTTTTCCTTTTGTCTTTAATTCTTTCGACATCTCAGAAAACTGGTAAATTACTAAATTTCGACAGACAACTGCACTGTCAGAAAAATTCTATATACTAAATTATTTATCATTTTTAAACAAATAACTTCCGTACTCCTAGAAAGCATAATTTTTTCGTTAATTCTTCCTAGAAGTCTGAAAAGGAGGGGAGAATTCCATTTATTTCTTGCATGCATGCGTATTGGCTAGATTAATATCAAAGTTCGAATTTATTTTTGAAATGAAAACCGAAAATTCAATAAATTTAAATATCTAATTTATTTTTAAAAAATGCTTTCGAATTTAATACAGTAGCAATTTTCTCATTCATTTAAACTTATTCGCAATTTATTTTTTAGTGTATTAAAAAAATATATTTGCTAAACGAACACATTTAAAAAATGTATAGTAGTTTAATCAATTTAAAAAAATCGATTTTATTCAAAAAAGCGCAAACATTTCGTCTAATGTGTGATAATTTTTTATCTATTATTTTATAAGTGTTAAAACACCAATCATTATTTCATAACGACGAAATGTCCTGCAATTAAGTTTAAATTTCCGAGCTTTCTGAACAAGAAATTTAACAAGCTTTTCCAATTACCCATTTGAAGAAAACCCGTATCGTCATTTTGAACTCGGCCTTTAGCAAATGCTCGCTGGCCGAGTGGTTAAGATGCTTGATTCGAAACGTACGGTTCCATGTTCAAGAACCAAGTGGAGACGTGTTGTCTAAAAGACCCATATTGCATTAGCCTTCCTCAAATCATTCGAAATTTTATTTTATTTTTTGTCTGATAGATGGTGCCATTGCATGTTTTCTTGTTTGTGATTAGTTAAAGCGATAATTGATTGGAAATATAACGAGACTTTTACATTCAAGACGGTTTTGCTCTGTTTTTTTTTATTTATTATTATTATTATTATTTTTTTTATTTTTAAGAAGCATTACGACAACGTTTTCCTGATGAAGATCACAGATGATGATCAAAATGTTGAATATATTAATAAAAGCATTTCTGAGAGTGTGTAATGTAGAAATATTACCTCTCTGTGAGAGAACAGGGTTTCAATACAGTGTTGCTAGGTCCAGTGTCACAAAAAGCGATACAAGGAGACAAAAAACTGGGAAAAGGGGTTCTAAATCGGGACATAAAAATACAGAAAACCCTGTTAAAACAGAACCTACCTATGACGGAATATTGTGTTAAACGGAAAAACTTCATTGTCCCTGCGGTAGGGAAACTATGCAATCTGCTAAGACAAACGTCTGTTTAAAATGGATTGTTCCCTTCCCTTACGATTCCGCTATAGCACGTTTTATTTTACTAAATAAACACAATAATCTTATAAAATAAAATTTCTAAAAGCGGAATCGATAGAGAAAAATGGTAAAAATTCCAATTTAACAGATATAATTGTATATATGATCGTAGGGGCAGTGAAATTTTTACTTTTAAAACAGAATTCCGTTATAAACAGATTCCGTTTACACAAAATTTACTGAACAAAGTAAAGTAAAATCCAGGAAAACAGAATCGCTAGAAACCACAAAAAATTACCTCTAGGCAGGTTTCCGTCAAGGCAGGTAGATTTGTTAGGTATTCCTTTTGAAGGGACTATAAAAAAATTTCCGTTATAAGCAGATTCTGTCTATAGAGATTTCCCGTGTTAAGTTCTACTCATTGCAGACTGAAAATTAACATGGAACTAAAATAAATGAAAAAGAATTTGTGTATCCTGAAAAATTGGGAATTTTGTCGACCGTGCAATAGTTACACTGGACAGGTCTGGGAGACCCTGAAGATCGGGGCATAAAGCGCAAATCGGGACACCTGGTAACACTATAAACAGATTTATTTCCCTATTTTTCCCTACTTTTAGAGGAAAATTACCCGTAATAGCCGTGATCCCGCTTTTCTAGCTCGTAAAAAGCGTGAAAATCTTTATACACTTTAAATGAAGAACGACGAATCATTCTGAACTTTCAAATTGCTCGTTTTAAGCATTTCTCGATTTGACCGTGCTCGTATTAAACGAATTCTACAGTATACATATTTTTAATGTGCATATATTTCTAATGTTAGTGCACAAATATTTTAGTATGTCAGATATTATCTATCTGCATTCACATTGGATCATATGATCTATAATTTTCCACATCTTTTCAGAGAATAGCAATTTCCTTTTCACAAGGAATGTGATCAGAAGAACAAAGACATGATTTGTTTAATGCTATTTCCTTTTCAGCTGTTTATATCCTTTCAAATAGTACTTACATCGCCTGTTATTACGATCTTTCTTCGAATACCATTTCTATACTTTTGTACGATTCACTTTTCTAGCGAATTCATTATTAATATTATTATTATTATAGTATGAAGAGAAATTTAGGAATTTCCAAATAAGATTGCTATGTGGATTCAATTTATAAAGTGTTTGTAAAAGATTCGTTAAAACTTAAATTAATTAAAAATGAACAAATGTTGATAAAAAATTATGATTTGTACGAATGACAAAGAAAAGAAATCGAAATGTTTTAATATCAAATAAAAGATTTCATTTACAAAAGTCACCAATAGAGGGCGCTGATATGCAATATATGATGTAATATAGATTTGTGCAAACCCCGTCGTCAATAAAAATTATGGATGCACATGAATTCTTGATTCTTTGTTGGTGCATGTTATCACTTACAGATATTGTCATTGTTGATTAAGTTTTTTACTTGCCCTTCGAATTCGAAACTGAAAAACGCGTCACGGTGAAATAATTCAAGAGAGGAAAAGTGATCATTTTAACTCAGGGGTTGTTGAATCTTGTCAGCAGTGTTACGAACCTAGGCCCTTTTTGAATTAAAAAAAACCTACCCTACTACAGAATTTCAATATAGTATTTTTTCTTTATTTCATGTCACACATTCCGTAATTAAGTAAAAGAAAATTACTCTCCAAAATTTCTGATGGGATGGAATTTTTTTTTTGAAAGGTGCTCAGTTGTGAACACTACTTGCCAGGGGTTATCCGGTTAATTTTCTTCTGTTTATTGTTTTTTATTACAAACTTTTTCTGCATATATCTACGTTATATTTCGGCTAAAGTTCTTTTAAACGTGAATTTTAGATTTACGAATTTTTTCTCGTTAAAAAAGTCTTATCTTTTCATTATCCAATTTGCACAAACGGCACTTTTGTGTAGTCATCCCTTTTTAGTTAATTTTTACTTTATTCTATCTTTACAAGAAGAAAGTATTGGATTCGTGAAAATTTTCGACTTCCGGTTTTCGACGGATTTATACGTTTTAGAATGCCCAGAACACGATTTGCTGGTTTTTAGAAAATGTCTGTCTGTGAGTCTGTCTGTCACTCTGTGAGTCTGTACGTGACAAAAATTTTGTGGGCGCTCTATCTCAAGAACTAATGCACGGAATTTCACAAAACTTCATATTTAGTTAGACCTTGATATAAACAGGACCTGATTAGTTTTTGGTGAAAATCGCCCAATAGGTGGCGCTGCTATGCGGCATTTTTCACGATTTCTGCAATAGCTATATCTCAAGAACTACTGCACGAATTTTCATAAAACTTCAGATGCAGTTAGTCCAAGATATAGTTTGGTGCTGATTACTTTTTTGTGAAAATCGCCCAACAGGTGCGCTGGTATGCTGCATTGTTCATGATTATCCCAATAGCTCTAACTCAAGAAAAAATGCACGAATGTTCATCAAACTTCAGATTCAGTTAGTCCCTGATATAAATTAGTGGTGTTTAATTTTTGGTGCAAATCGCCCGACAGGTGGCGCAGCTGTGCTGCAGTTTTCACTATTTCCACAAGAGCTGTATCTCAAGAACTATTGCACGGATTTTCATCAAACTTCAGATTTAGTTAGTCCTTGACATGAATTGACGTATAAATTAGTGCTGTTTAATTTTTGGTGTAAATCGCTCAACAGGTGGCGCTGCTATGCTGTATTTTTTGTGATTTCCGCAATAGCTTTATATCAAGAACTAATGGTTGGATTTTCAACAAACTTCAGATTCAGGTATACCTTGATATCGTTTAGTGCTGTTTACTTTTAGTGTAAATCGCTCAACAGGTGGCGTTGCTATGCTACATTTTTTCAGAATTTTCGCTATAGCTCTATCTCAAGAACTAATGCACGAATTTTCTTCCAACTTCAAATTCAGATATACTTTGATATGAATTGGTGCTAAATCGTTGTTATTTCTTGTACTATTTAAATGATTTAATTAACGTGATTTATATAGAAGAAAGTTTTGTGATAGCCACAACATACTAGTTAAATTTGTAACGATCTTGTGACGCACATCGGCAGAGAGTTCATGAAAGTGGAAAAGCACTAATCTTATCTAACCTTGCCAAAAATAGTTTTTAAAAAATAAATTTGCAACCAATCGACTGGGAAAAAAGTCTGTTCTAATAGAAATATTTTTATGTGATTATCTTGATGTATCTTGATTGCTAAGTTTTAATTCTCAAATACTAATGTTCAAATTCGAGAAAGTCAGGGGAAAAAGTGCATCTTAAAACTAGCCTAAGTATAAATTTTCATAACATTTCATCGATTAGTTTTATGGGTTTTAATTATTTTAAAAGAAGAGGATTTTAGGAGATATCAACTAAAATACTCGAATTAGAGGTTCAGAAACTACAGCATAATCACAAATGGCTTAGAGAACTGAAAAAACAACTGATTAATTAATGAAGAATATTATGATATTTAAATATGTTATATGGTGAAAATCTTGTAAACGCTTTACAATATTATCTGCTATACCTTCACTCTAAAAACTATATTTTCAAAACTGAGCAAAAAATACTCAAATCTGAGTATGTCGCATAGTCAAAATGGCTCCGAATCAAAATTACTCAAGATTAAAACATGTATATATACTTCTTTCTGAAAACATGGACATACTCAAATATGAGTACTTGATGCTTTATTCACGATGTTCATTTATGATTATACCTGATGTTTTTATTTATATATTGTTGATGGTTGTCAAATTCTACCTGCGAAGTCTTCCTTTTGCGAATTCATCCATTCTTCGGTTTCGAAGGCTGAAGCACAAACTTTACGCTTCTGATATTACATTACTACGACTTGTAAGTGTTCTTTCGCGAATACGACAAAAATGTAGTTCGTCACATTTTACGTTATAACATATAACTAAAAGGAGAGTTTTGTTCGAAATCACAACAAAAGAAATAATATGAATAAATTAAACTACCCTGGTGCAATTTACTATATTTAATGAATAAAAAGTAATTTTGTTTGAAACTGAGTATTTCTGGTATTTCAGAATTGAAAGCATTGGGTCGTCATATTTGAAACAAAAAGTTTCATAACAAAATGAAAACATCGATTTTCTCATATTTGAAAGTGTTATTTTTCTCAGTGTTCTAATATTGTTGAAAGATGTCTAAGAAAGGACTTTACCCGAGGCTAACGAGAAAGACAGACTATCGCGGTGCATTCGACTTATCTATTTTTACAGACCGCTGGAGTCACGTGATGCTAGAATGCACCAATGAAGGGTGTGCGAAAAGAGCATTACGTCACTCTAGCGGTCTGTAAAAAAAGACACGTGGGATACACTGCGGTAGCCTGTCTTTTTGGTTAGCCTCAACTTTACCCTTGTGACGTCAGCCACAAATATACAGAAGAAAAACAGCAATAGACGTTAATAACATTTTGACACTACTTCCCCTTCGTCCAATGAACAGTCTTTTTCGGAAGATATATACCCGCAGAGGCGTGGCTGTTGCCAGTAGCGCCAACTTTTCTAAAATATTCGGTGGGCTCAAATATTTTGAGAAAAATAACACATATAATTTTTTTCTCCTTAGTGTGTATCTGTGTGGAGAGAGAGAAGGGAGCAGCAAATCACTAAAAAAGATAGCTCGAAATTAAATTACGTTTTTGCAAAGCAAATTTTTAAATTATTCTAATTTAGTTATAAGTTTATAAATAATCTTATTAAATTACATTCTTATAAATTCTTACTTATATATACATTAATATTTATTTCAAGTAACATTGGAATTGCTAATTATTGAAAGCGCAAAAAACTAAATGTCAAGAAAAGCAAACATGTTTGTCACCCAAGTGCTTTATCAATTTCAAGACATCAAAACAGATGGCAAAATATGCAGGAAATTTGTTTTCGTGATAAATATAACTATTACATCCGCAGAAGGGGTTTTCAGTGCTCTTGTTAGTCTAGTGGATGTCCTTACTATTTTTCAAACAAAAATATATTGAGAACGTTAATAAAACCAAATTTCATTTCAGCGGTTAAATAATTTAAAAAATAAATTATGGATTAAATCAATTGAAATTGTGGGTGGGGGGCGGAAAGATCAAATTATTGGGTGGGCTCGCGCCCCATGGGCCCATATAAGTTGGCGCCACTGGCTGTTGCCATTCCTGGATAAAGTCCATTCGATTTGTCTGGCCCACTGACTGTGCCCTAACTTGCGTAAATATGCTCGGATTGCTTTGTAATTGATAGATGAAGTTCGGGTATTATGGAATACAATTTATATTTTGATTTGTAAGTCAACATAGTCGTCATAAAAATTTTGATCCACATTAAAAATTAATATAGTACAAACTTTGACTATTTCTTAACACATTTCAAATGCGTTTAAAGTTGAAGAAAAAAAATTGATATTAATATTTAGATTAACAAAAATAATTACACTTTTCGGGTAAAATGCACCAGTCTGGTAATGTGGAATTTGTAGTATTCAGTAATATTGAATTTGTAAGAAAAGTCATGATTTTTAAGAACAACGAAGGTTATTTACTGAGTAAACAGTAGGTACATCATTTACAAATCATAAGATTTTTAGAAAAATTGTTTTAATTTTTACAAAAATATCAAATGTAGTCTGTTGTTTCGGCCCCACCACAATCCACATGGTCCTAAGTCGCACATTTCAGGCACTATATACAACCCTCCCCTCTTCCATACTCTGAATGTTTTCCATTGTAAAACAGGCACACTGCATCTTCCTCATCTGATGTACAGTCGTGGAAAAAAAAAATAAACACCTCCTACTAAGTCCTCAACAAATTATCGTAGAAGAAAGCTACTGGTACCGAACGATTGGAAATACAGTCTACTTTTAAATGATGTATATAAAATTTGCTTAGGGGGGCACTCTACAAATTAAAACGATCCATAACTTTGTTTTTCAATAGCAGTACACAATTCTGACAGCATAAATGAACTCTACACCTTTCAATTAGCCTAAAAACCAATTTTTATGCAATCCGTACGGTAAGTTTCCGAGAAATTAATTATTTTAAAATGAGCTTATTTTAGGGGCTGTATCCAAATTGAAGTTCGGTACAGGATTGTTGACCGAGAGAGCCCCCTTCTTGATCAAGGCATCTCAAGCGCTACCCAAACACTCATTGAAGACTGCTAGATTACAGGATAGCAGAAGAAATTTCAAAATAGCTAGTCACTTCTATCATATATGGCCCCTTAAACCATCATTTTGCCGTTTTTTAAGCATAATTTGAAAATTACTTGGAAGAAAAATGTGAAATTTTGGATTTACATAAAGCCGGACACAATAAATCTAAATACATCAAAAAAAATTGTAGGTTGCAATTCATAATTTTTTCGAATATCAATTTCATAATTCATATCATAAAATTATAAAAATTGCAAATTCAACGTATTTATGTTTAGGTATATTACTATCAATAACAGAGAGTTCTTGTAATTTATACGAATTTTATAAAACTTACTTGCAAAAAACTGCAACAGTTGAGAATAAGATTTGATTTCCTCGCATCACTCCAACAACAGGTATCCAAACAGTGAATTATATCAATGGAGCACTAGGAAGTCGTTTGGTAGTTTAACGCTCGCCTGTAGCACCGTACGGCCATATATTGAAGTATTCCATACTGCCCGACCACTCCATAATACCCGAACTTCCTCTATATATTACTGAGGATTACTATGGCATGTTCGATACCGAAACGTTATATAATCGTTCGATATCGAAACTAAATGTGTGGCATTTATAGTTCGTTTACAGAGACACTCACAAGAAGACAATTTGCAATATATTTTAATAATATTACATTATTTCAAACATATTGAAATTGATATACATTACTGAGGAGCTCGCATACTGTAGAATATGGTGTACACAGGAATTATCATTAGTGTACAGGGATACACAAAATAATTAGGTTGCCGTAATGTCTATGTGCAATAATTGCAGGAAATGCGCTCTCATTTGTAGCATGAGTTTTTAAAATTAATCATTTTTTGTAAATTACTTGGTTTGTATAAATTCTGTAGATTATTTAATGGACTACACAAAAGAACTCGGAGCAACTGTAGATGGAAATTGATGAAACTGTGTTTTGAACTGCATTATGCAATTTTGAAACGTTTATTTGGAGGTCATCTTTCAGTTTATTAAACAATAAAGTATCGTTACAGCATTTGGAAAGTGTTTAAAAATTTATGCTTCACTCGTGATTTTTCTTTATTTTTAGAAAATACGTTTTATTTTAAATACAGCTTAATTATCGATATTATAACGGACAAACACGTCTGTGTGCAACGCTGACGTCATTTTGACAATGGCAACAACCGACGCGACGGTTAAATTTGACTTTTACTGCATTTTTTAAATCTTCTAAATATCCCACATTTATAACTTTTACACCGTTCAGTGGGGAAAAAATTGTACTTTCAAATTCAATTGGTTTGAAAATTGTGTAGCAATTTGTTTGAAAACTGTATCGCAACATGTTTGAAAACTGTATCGTAATTTGTTTGAAAACTGTATCACAATTTACTCAACTTTTATCGTTTTCAAAATTATTTTAAAGATAAATAAAACAACAAAAACCATATTTATGGCATGTAATTGAACTACGCGTGTAAACCACTCAAGTGAAAAAATTCTAGGCTTATTGTAAGTAGTGATCTTTGGAGATTTTCTCGGCTGTTAATTTTTGCCGCAAGGGCAATACGAAAGTACCGCTTTCTATAAGTTTCAAAACTTTATTTTAATGCAATGTTGCTATTTTTCATATAAATATGATTTTAGTATTGTTAGTATGAGCTAAAAAACATACAGGGTGCAATATATTATCTATCGCCGACCTTTAATTTCTCAACCGTTGGTCATAGACATATACTTCTAATTACAAAAACGTTTCAAATGAGGTAAATATACATGTTGTGGCATTATTTAAATTAAAAACTCAATTTTATAAAAATTAGGAAATCTAACTTTTTATACGGCCCCCAGTCCCTATAGTTATATTTAGTAAAAGTTTACACATATTATAACTGATATAACACAAAAAGTTTGACATCTGTAAAACAAAAATTGACACAGTTATTCAATTTTAAAGTTTAAGATTTTTGCACATGATTTTGTCTTTCATTCAGGGATCAGTTAAAAGATGAATTAAAGTAATTAGAGATCAAAATCAGGCTGCAATTCCGCTGCCATTTATCTAGTCCTTAGTGAGTATGTTTTATTTTCCGGTTGTCGATCCTACCTACTTTGACGTTTGAATATTGTTCGACCGATAAAAAGCTCAATTTTTTAGATGAAATAACTCTCTTTGCTGATTCCCCGATTTGGCGATACCGGCTAAAGGTGGTTTCACTGTAAAAAGAACATTGCACCCTGACTTTGATCTCGAATTGCTTTAATTCATCTTTTAACTGATCCCTCAATGAAAGACAAAATCATGTGCAAAATTCTCAAACTTTGAAATTGAATAACTATGTCAATTTTTGCAGTACAGATGTCAAACTTTTTGGTTTATATCTGTTATGATATGAGTTTACTTTTACTAAAAATAACTATAGGGACTGGGGGACCGTATAAAAAGTTAGATTTCATAATTTTTATAAAATTGATTTTTTACTTTAAATAATGCCACAACATGAATATTTAGCTCATTTGAAACGTTTTTGTAATTGGAACTATATGTCTATGGCCAACGGTTGAGAAATTAAAGGTCGGCGATAGATAACATATTGCACCCTGTATATAATGTAGAAAATCTATTAAAGTCATCAATAAAAAGAAGAAAAAAAAAAGAAAGAAAGAAAACAGTACATCTGTGCGACGATTTGTCGTCGCAATTTGACATTATTTGCTGATACGTTTTCCATTAACTTTTGATTAAATTGCATTTTATTTTGATGAAACAACGTGTTTTAATGATGTGCAACACGCCAAAAGCCGCTTACAGAAACTTTCGAAAAATACCTCATTCATCACTGTGTCTTTGGTATGTGCAGAGAAAAAAGGATGTTGACGTCACAAATTATATATATGATGGTTTATTCTGTTACGCGTTAAGCCCTTGTAATTCTAACGTCTGTAACTAAATTTCTCAAGATATGGAAACTTTTTGCGTCTCCATGTTATTGGAATTGACACTCGTTTTCTGTGAATATTTCAAGACATTGAAGTCTGAGCACATTTTATAATAATTGTTTTTATTTTTTAACCATTTGGAAAAATGGTTATTGTTCTCGTCAGGATGGGAAATCAAAAGCATATCTGAAGGTTTTCATTGGTTTAATCTGCAATTTATTCGTTTTCTGATTGGTCTATACAGTAATCTGTATTTCCCTTGAATTTCAACAACGATGGGTACCTTCTGTTGCCACTATGACAAAAAAGTAATAAAAAGTGCAAAAAAAAATTAATAACTCAGAAACAAACTGAGATACAGCTTTCAAACAAATTGCATTTAAAAGTACATTTTTTTCTCTATCCGACGGTGTAAAAAGTAAAACTGTCGGATGTTTAGAAGTTTAAGAATGAAATATCATTTGAAATGGGCCGTCAGATTTCTTGGAAATCTGACGATGGAAAAGCCTTTTCCCGAACAGTCAATGAAATGCTTGGATATTTACGTAAGTTTCAGGTGGATAATACTTAAGTTTCATGAAATCAGACGGGTCGCAGGCGATATTTTTGGCTTGGAATTTTTACGTGTAATAACACTATTAATGTTTAATTTATGGCGTACGTAATGTATGATCAACGCCGTGCGATTTTTTATGACTTAAATTTTAGTCTTCAAAATAATCGTTTTCCAAATGTTCGTTGTAATTTGATAAATTGCTTTTTTTTATAATAATTGTTTTTATTTTAGTTCCTATTGTAAAAAGAAATTTTAGTGTGTTATCATTAATATGAATAATTTTGTTGAGAGTAAAATAATTTATACAAATTTTAAAATTCAGAAAAGGGAACTATTTGTATAAATTTCTGTGTTTTAAATTTCAATATTTAAAAAATATATAAATGTAATTGCAGTAATAATCCATATATGTATTGTTTTTACAATGAAATAACACTTTTCTTTTCAGGATTTTAATACAGATTAACGAGGAAATTTGAATAGTTTTAATTCCAACATTTAAAAGCAGTAATAAACATTTTCTTTAAAAGAACCTACCTTATGTAAATAAAGTGTTTCAGATATCTTAAATATTTTAACAACATATGTTGACTTCTTCATTAAAGCTGAAAATACTGCTAAACTGTTTTGTTTAAATATCCCATTTAGCTTTAAAATGTATCAAGTTTAAAGTAAAATTGTTCTTTGCTTTTACTAAAATCACTTCAAAGGCTTTAAAATTGTTTTGTGCTATGTTTGCCGGAGAGGACTTAATTATTAAGTACATTTTCTGTAATGTTTTTAACATTTTATTTGGAAATGTAAATTTAAGCTCAAAACTATTTCTAAAAATTCTAAGTAACAAACTCATTTCTTTGAATTTTAAATTGGAAAAATTCTCAAATGCACTTCATAAAGAAGTAAATTATCATTTAAGAAAGTATTAACATCCGTTTTCTTAAATGTGCACTTTTTGATAAACTTATCTAATTTGACTAAAATTTAGGCGTTAATATCAAAAATTGATTTTATAATTGATTTTATAATTGATTAAAAAAAAAAAAGTAGTAAAGTGTACCCCTAGACCTAACCAGAAGTCTCTCATAAAAATCATTTCTGTACCACAGTATTTCTATTTATTTACAATTCATAAAATCATTTGAAATTAATATTACATTATTTATCACACAGAAAATCTACATCTATTTTCTTTAAATTGTTATTAAGAACGTTTGTATAAACTAATGCACTTTTTCTGCTTTAGTAGTAGTTATTGGTTACATTCACGCTGCACTTTTGAGGTACGTTCGTAATTATATAAATACGTAGCACCTATAGTCGTCATCTGGTCCGCTTTTATGTCCGTCTGTCCGCATATAACAGCTCAAAAATTACCCAACTGGATAGTTTAAAATTCAATATATAGAACCGTTGCAGAAGTTTGTGGATTCATTTCAAATTTTACAAAAATCGAATCTAAAGTTAAAAAGATATTAATAAAAGTTATCTTCATCCTATTAAATCTTACCATTCGTAATTAATTCAATGAAATCTCATTATAGGTAATGATTCTGGGTTGCCATGGTGATTGCTTCCTATTTAAGATGGAGTCCTATTATTTCCGTATTACTGAGTTTAATATATAGAATCGTAATAAATTTTGTATTCATGCATTTTTGCATAAGAGTGCAACAGCTATTGCACCAAGATCTGAATGGTTTATAAAACTAGTTATAGTACGAACGCATCTCATTTGCCACGCTTGACGTACAGTTTCTGACTTATTCTTATTAGAATGAACATTGAATAGAAGTAAGTATGACAGATTAGAAAAACGATTTTATATTTATAATTAATTAAATTTATAAGGTACTTGTTCCCAGTATGGACAGCGCTCTCAATATGGACACCCCTAATATCTTTAAAAGTAACAATTTTGATCGAGAGATGGCGCTACATGTCTGTGAAGAAAAGCAGTTGAAAATATAATTAAGCCTGGAAAGTGCAAAAAAGCGAGCTGTTCGCCATTTGGAAGGAAACTTGTTGATTTGTAGTGTGCTGATCGTAATTATAGGTAAGTTTAAATTCTTATTAGGTATGGTAAAATTACTTTAAATATTGAAAAGTGGAGTATTTTACATAGCTGATAAAACATATTTTCGATTGCTATTTCATATGTTGCTTAAAAATGTTTTCTTTGTTTATTTATTACAAGATTTAATAAAACTATGCCCGATTCCCAATATGGACACCTTATGTCCACATTGGAAATACATCAATTGAATCTTCAGATTCACAAATTTGTAAAATATCTGTCTAATGTCACCTGAACAATCCTCCAAGAAACCTCCTCCAAGAAAAGAATTCTCCAAAAAACCCTTACAGAAAAATCAGAAGAAGCCTACCCTCAGTAAGGTATCTGTTGGTGAAATCGCAGGTACCAGCGGTATGATTTCCTCAACAAAGCAGAGCTGTACTGCTTCTTATGCAGTATTGATACTGTTGCTGATAATGTGGCTATGCATCACATGCGGTAGATATGTCCATGAGGACTGTGTGGGACTTACCGCCCATGATGAAGAAGTTTTAGGTAGCTTTCATTACAAAAAGCTACCTATTGCAGCCGTTCGGAGGAAAGCGATTTCAAAAAATTTTGATATATTTTCATCGATCATGACCCCCAGACCCCGAAACCACCCTCCGTTCAAAATTGATATATATATATGTATATATACAGTGTTGTTATAATTAAAGTTCGCCTATTCAGAAGGCTCTAGAGCCGGTTCTATGGCTCCAAACGAAACAAAATTTGACTAGTTCGTAGTTGAAGAGATGCGCTCTGCGAAAATCGAAAAAAAAATTAGTTACATTTTTCGTCAATAGGTGGCGCTGCGCCAATATTTAAGGCGATGTTTGCAGATTCGTTATATCAATTTCAGTCAATCCAGACGAAGCACACAAATTTAAAAGTTTCAACAAACTTTGAGGAACTGCGAATTGTTATAATTAAAGTTTACCTGATCAGACAGCTCTAGAGCCTGACCTATGACTCCAAACAATACAGAATAATGAATATAATTTCATGTGATGCAATCTGCATCAACAAAAATAAAACATTTCGCTTAGCAACGAGGAAATAACGAAGAATAACATTACGCATGCTCAATGAATCCTCCACCATTTTCAATAACGCATTCCATTCTCAGAATTGTGCTTTCTACAGCATTGCGTAAACTGTCCTGTGAGATCGAGCGAATATGAAGTCTAATACTGTCTTTCAGATCAGAGATTGTCTGACATCTCTCTTCATATACAGAATCTTCCAAAAATCCCCACAACTAAAAATCGCATGGTGTTAGATCAGGCGATCGTGGTGGACAGACTGTTTGAAAATAACGCTTGTGATGCGGTCTTCTCTAACATGGCTTGTTAAGAAAGCCCAAACTGTGCTAGTAATGTACCGTGGTGCACCGTCTTGCATAAACACGATATTTTGAAGGCAGCCTCGCTGTTGCAGCTCGGGAATCAGAAAATTTGACAACATATTGAGATACCTTCTCCCATTTACGGAACATATAATGGGTCTTGTGGATGTTAATTCCTCAAAAAAATATTGCCCTATCATAAACGTAGCTGTGACACCGCACCACACCGTCACTTTAGCTGCATGCAATGGAACTTCTTGGACAATATTAGGATGCTCTTTCGCCCAAATTCGAGAGTTGTGTGTGTTCACTTGTCCGTTTAAATAAAAATGCGCTTCATCATTCCATAGAATATTCCAGGGCCAAGAATTGTCCACATTCATTCGTGCAAGAAACTGTAGTGAAAATGATAGACGACTTTCGGTATCACCCTTTATTAGTTGTTGTACCCTCTGAATCTTGCATGGATAGTAGCGCAAAATTTGACGCATCACTTTTCTCACAGTGGAAATCGGCATATCGATTTCATTCGCAATAGCTGGCACACTTGCATTGCCAAATGATGACTGGCTTGCTAAATCCACGATAGTAGTAGCAATATCTTCAATGCTAGAAATGTCTACCTTTTTCCGTCCTCTGCCAGGAAGAATGTCGAGTTTTCTTGTTTCCTCGAACTTTTTAATCATTTTGTGAACTCCACGATCCGACATTCGTCCACGTCTAACATCTTTTAGTTTCCGGAATTCTGGAAGAGCTGCAGCTGCGTTGCTGTTATTTTGATAAAATAACTTTACAAGAAGTGCCTTTTCTTTTAAAGTTACCATTCTCCACAAAGCGTAGATTCAAATGCTTTTCAGAAACAATCAACTGTTCCAGTGTCAAAGAAATCACAGACACACTTTATCAGCAAGTTTTAAATCGTCATGTGGTTAGAAGGGTATTTCAAGTTTTTGAAGTTGCGACGTCACTTTGACGTCGTTCGTCGAAAATTTGAATAAAATGTGATCTTTTTCAAGCGTTGGGTGAAATTTTGTGATTTTGTGTGTTTCATCTGGATTGACCGAAATTGATATAACGAATCTGAAAAAGTTTACTTTTACCAACTGTGAAATAAAATTTCCTGTATTTTGTTTTTTACAAAATAAAGGAATCTGCAAATATCGGCTTAAATATTGGCGCAGCGCTACCTATTGACAAAAATTGTAACAATTTTTTTTTCGATTTTCGCAGAGCGCATCTCTTCAACTACGTACTAGTGAAATTTTGTTTCGTTTGGAGCTATAGAACCGGCTTTAGAGCCTTCTGAATAAGCGAACTTTAATTATAACAACCCTGTATATATATCTGATCTTTGTCATACTGTAACTCTCGTATTTATGGACCGATTTGGATAAAATTTCGTGTGTACATAGTACATACCAATGTCTCGACCGAGTTCGTTAGCCAGCTTCATCCGCCATCTTGTTTCAAAATGGCGGCCATTTAAAATTTCTTAAAAAATTTAAAATTTAAAATGAGGCACAAAAAAATAGACATTGAAAAAGATATTTTCATATATGTTTGGGCTTGATACAAAGATTCTGGAGCATTTTTAGTTTCGCCTATATCTTAAAAAATGGCTGCGTTATAGCACTTTGAAATTTTAGCATGGCTGACATTTTGAAACGATCTGATGTTTGTCACTCGATAATACACGTATTTATGAACCGATCTGGATGTGACAAGGAATGTGCATAGTACATAGCAATGTCTCGACCGAGTTCGTTGGCCACCCTCATCCGCCATCTTGTTTAAAAATGGCGGCCATTTAAACATTTTAAAAAAATTTAAAATTTAAAATGAGGCACAAAAAAATTAGACATTGAAAAATATTTTTTTCTTGTGCGTTTGGTCTTGATACAAATATTCTGGAGCATTTTTAGTTTCGTCTATATCTTAAAAAATGGCTGAGTTATAGCACTTCGAATTTCTAGCATGGCTGACATTTTGAAACGATCTGAATTTGTCACGCAATAATACACGTATTAGGTAGCTTTCATTACAAAAAAGCTACCTATTGCAGCCGTTCGGAGGAAAGCGATTTCAAAAAATTTTGGTATATTTTCATCGATCATGACCTCCAGACCCCGAAACCACCCTCCGTTCAAAATTGACATATATATATATATATTCATATATATATATATATATATATATATATATATATATAATACCAAAAAACACACACTACACATCCAATCCCAAAACTACTGAACTACAGTAATATATAACTATATATATATCTGACTTTTGTCACACTGTAACTCTCGTATTTATGAACCGATTTAGATGTAATTCGGTGTGTACATAGTACATACCAATGTCTTGACCGAGTTCGTTGCCCTCAAAATGGCGGCCATTAAATTTTTTTTTTTATTTAAAATTTGAAATGTGGTACCAAAAAATTGAAAATGGGAAAATATTTTTTTCTTATGTATTTAACCTTTATACAAAGATTCCGGAGCAGTTTTTGTTTTGTCTATATCTTAAAAAATGGCTGAGTTATAGCATTTTGAATTTCTAGCGTGGCTGACATTTTGAAACGTTCTGAAATTTGTCACGCGATAAAAGGCGTATTTATGAGCCGATTTAGATGTAACTTCGTTTATACATAGTACATACCAATGTCTCGACCGAGTTCGTTGGCCAGCTTCATCCGCCATTTAAATGTTTAAGAAAAATTTAAATTTGAAATGTGGTACCAAAAAATTGAAAATTGAAAAAATATTTTTTTCTTATGTGTTTGACCTCGATAAAAAGATTCGGGAGCATTTTTTGTTTCGTCTATATCTTAAAAAATGGCTGAGTTATAGCATTTTGAATTTCTAGCGTGGCTGACATTTTGAAACGTCCTGATTTTTGTCACGTAATAACGGACGTATTTATGAACCGATTTGGATGTACCTTGGTGTGTACATAGTACATACAAATATCTCGACCGAGTTCGTTGTCCAGCTTCATCCGCCCTCTTGTTTCAAATTGGCGGCCATTTAAAAAAAATTAAAAATTTTTAAATTTAAAATGAAATACCAAAAAATTGGAAAATAAAAAAGATTTTTTTTTGTATGTGTTTAACCTTAATACAAAGATTCCGGAACAGTATTTGTTTCGTCTATATCTAAAAAAATGTCTGAGTTATAGCATTTTGAATTTCTATTGTGGCCGACATTTTAAAACGACCTGATTTTTGTCACCGATAACAGGCGTATTTATGAACAGATTTGGATGTAACTTGGTCTGTACATAGTACATACCAATGTCTCGACAAAGTTCGTTGGCCAGTTTCATTCGCCATCTTGTTTCAAAAGGGTTGCCATTTAAAAAAAAATTTAAAATGAGGTATTAAGAAATTGGAAAATGAAAAAGATTTTTTTTATGTGTTTGGCCTTGATACAAAGATTCCGGAGCAGTTTTTATTTTTGAAAATTTGTTCTTTTGTGTATATCTTAAAAAATGGTTGAATTATAGCATTTTGAATTTCTAGCATGACTAACATTTTGAAACGATCTTGTATTTGTCACGCGATAACACACGTATTCACCTATTTCGATGTAAGAAGACTTGTGGATAGTGTACATCAATATTTCGACGACGTTCGCTGGCCAGGTTCATCAGCAATCTTGTTTCAAAATGGCGACCATTAAATTAAAAAAAAATATATTTAAAGTGAGGTTAAAAAAAAATTGGAAATTGAAAAAAGGTTTCTTAAGTATTTGACCTTGATATAAGGATTCAGGAGCATTTTTTGTTTTTCTTTACCTTAAAAAATGGCCCAGATATAGCAGTTTCAATTTCTATTGTACGTGACATTTTGAAAAATCTGATTTTTTGCCTGCGACAGCACTCGTATATATCAATCGATTCCGATGTGAGTGAGCATGTGCACAGCAATTACTAAGTTCTCGACCAAGTTCACTGGTTAGCCTCATCCACCATGTTGTCTTAAAATGGAAGGCACTTTAAGAAATCGCCGAATTTGGCAGCCAAATATAAGTGACTTTAAATAAAAGCAGCTTGGATAAAGCTGACTAATTTCGCGAAATTCTCACTCATAATGATTTAGTATTGATAAAAATTAGTATTGAATCTCCTACATTCGGTTTCCACTAAATTGAACTTCGTGTATTTGAATAATATAAGTTGGCTTTTTTAAAATAAGGAATATGAAAGCTACCTCTTCCTCCCGGCACTGGCCGGACGGACTTTTTATTTGTTCATCGTGTGAGGACTGAGTAATAACAGATGTAAATTCCGCAGACAGATGCAATAAAACTAAGCGAAACCAACTGTATTATTTCATAATACTCTGTAGCAACGGAGGTGCTTTGCATGGGTTTTCGAAGGATCACAACCGAAAATACCCTCCCCCCTTTTCTAAAGTGCATGCTCTGAAGATATTCACAGTGCATCCCCTCCGGTGCAATGCTTTAAGATACATTTCTTTTATCCCCTCTTCTCTAAAATCCCTTGGAAGAGTGGCTCTTGAATACATCCTGTGTAGTAGGTCAATAAGGAGCCACTTGTCCCTAATATGGACATGCATGTCCATAATAGAGACAGGTGGTTCCTTATATGGACACTTGTAAACATTTTTTGTTATTATCATTAAAATTAAACCAGAATAATTGCAAGGTCGCTAATTTTAATAATGATAGTCAACAGTCCAGGGATAGTGGTCATATATTTTTGGAGTCCTAAGACGTGTACTACACGGGGATGAAAAAAATCATTTTTTCTTAGGGTGTCCATATTGGGTACAGGTACCTTATTTAGAACAGCCAAATCTTGATCAACAGAAATTGTGACGAAAATACGTATCGAACAACAGTTGATCCAGAACATACAGTGTTAAAAATTTGGTTTACCATTCCATCATAACACATGGCAAAAATGTTGCCACCATAAGATGCCATAAGTCCTTTTGAAACGTTTGGTGTGCCGATTGTAAAAAAATGCGTCCTGATTGACTGTTACATATTGCCTGAGGATGACGAAGAGTTGAACCATTGTTGACATTTCACAATAATTAAGAATTTTGAAAAAGCAAGTGAAACCACCGAATGTATACATTTTTAAACTAGCACTTCTGTCAAACCGAATTATTTTAGTTATGTTGTAAAGATGCAGTAAAGGAATAAATAGAAAAGAAATCAATTTTTGTGAGTGATCGAAACTTTTTTTATTGAAAGTCATGTTCAGTAAACACAATTAAAATATTCACTTAATTTGCTGCCTTAAAGATAATAGATCACCAAATGGCATCTCAGAGCATTAGCAGTCTCGAGTCTGAACGCTGTGCCCTGCCGTGAATATTAATTTGCTGTCATAAAGATAATATGTCACCAAATGGCATCTCAGGCCATTAGCAGTCTCGAGTCTGAATGTTGTGTTCTGCCGTCAATATTAATTTGCTGTTATAAAGATAATAGGTCACCAAAAGGCATCTCAGGGCATTAGTAGTCTCGAGTCTGAATGGTGTGTCCTGCCGTCAATATGAATTTGCTGTCATAAAGATAATATGTCACCAAATGGCATCTCAGGCCATTAGCAGTCTCGAATATGATTGGTGTGTTCTGCCGTCAATATTAATTTGCTGTTATAAAGATAATAGGTCACCAAATGGCATCTCAGGCCATTAGCAGTCTCGAGTCTGAATGGGTTGGGTTGGGTTGATTTTTGACGGCCAATTATCTACACGAGGGATATAGGCCCGGGGGAGTGCCCTCCGTGGGGGTCTTTCTAAGGGAACCTAATCCGTATTAACGCATGGAAGATCCACGGCTCGAAGGAAACCACGAAAACTCCGAACGCGAGTCTGAATGGTGTGTTCTGCCGTCAATATTAATTTGCTGTTATAAAGATAATAGGTCACCAAAAGGCATCTCAGGGCATTAGTAGTCTCGAGTTTGAATGGTGTGTCCTGCCGTCAATATGAATTTGCTGTCATAAAGATAATATGTCACCAAATGGCATCTCAGGCCATTAGCAGTCTCGAATATGATTGGTGTGTTCTGCCGTCAATATTAATTTGCTGTTATAAAGATAATAGGTCACCAAAAGGCATCCCAGGGCATTAGCAGTCTCGAGTCTGAATGATATGTCCCGACGCTAATATTAATATCTGCAAAGCCAGTTACAGCTAAGACCATAGCACATTCAGAGATAACTTCTAACTTTTTTTTCATTACAGTGTTTTCTAGTTTTGACTTTTCCTAGTATTAAAGATGGCTTAAGACATTTCTGATCATATTTGTTTATTGCCTTTCACAAAGTCATAGAGTTTTCTTCTGGTTAGCAGAGACACGAATGCTTTGACATTGATGTGTAATATGCTCGCCTTCCACTGCTTTAGAGCTCTCAATAAAGTGCGGAAAATCTGTAATGTATCAGGTAAAACGATTTGAATTCAATGCAAAAGCATCATCTTATCATTTACATTGACTGTGTGAGCGATCTGCGACAATAAATATAGAATTGTTTAAAAATCAATTGAGCAAAACGTAAGTAGACATAATAATATATCTGCTAAAAACCTTGTAGAAAAGATGAGTTGTATATGATAGGCGAAGTATTGCACTTTAAAATAAATGCAAAAATCAGTACGATTAAGGAAGAAATGAAACTTCCTCGTTTTCTAACCGCATGCCATTGGCAAATTTTGGATTTCATTCTCATCAACAAAGATTTTTTTCTGTCAAGAATTTAACAATTAAGAGTTTTGAAAAATTAAATTAAACATATTTTGGTGTGTCTACATTCTTTTAAACCATAAAATGGTTCACCACTGAATATATATATATATATTTAAACGTCGGGGTCACAATATACTTATTCAGTTAAAAAGTTTCTCGCAATAATCAAAATTGTATTACAACCTTTAAACGTGTGAATGTTAGTGCTTGAATGCTTGTTTTTATGCGTATTTTGATTAGATTTACATAATTTACGATTTTCAAAATGGAAGATTTCAGATTTTATTCATTTCAAATGACAACATCCGCTCATTAGGTTTTGTGGCATTCATATTTCAGAATAAATTTCTTTATTTTTTTTAAATTATTAATAATTCATTAAAATATGAAGCTTTAATATTGAAAAATATGCATGAACATCGTTCACTAGTGTTATAATATATTTAAGAAATGTAACTCTTGAACGATGGAGGTTATTTACTGGAAATACAGTCATATAGGTGTCTTCTCTGTTCAATAAATATTGCCTAAATTATTAGTTTCCGAAGTATTGTAAAAATGTTAAAATGTTATTGTCGGGCAAACTGAAAGGTGTTATGTCAAAGTTAGTTTTGTAAAAGTAGAAACTTTTATACGGTCTTAGTCTAATCTGTCCAATCTGCCTACCGCGGAATGAAAAAAACCACTTACAGAAATCTATTGGATAACTGCAAAAGTTCGTGCTCACTTTCTGATGCATCGAGTTTCGAAGTGTACCCAAGTTGTTTTAAATGGCGAAATGCAGTCGAATTGTCAACATTTGGCCTCTTAGCAATCTCTTCAGTAGTAATCATTGGATTATTATTCATTAAATCACGGATTAAGTCCTTATCAATGCCAGAAGGTCGCCCAGAGCAGATCTTATAATTTAGATTCAAACCACCATTTCGAAATCGACAAAACCCCTTTTTAACCATCCTGAGAGCGGGAGCACGATCCATCTAAACGTCTTGAATATTTTTTGTAGCACGTCGAACAATCACTTTAAAAAAAAAACTCATTTAACATAACATGACGAAAATGTAACTGTTAATTTTGCGTTTTGAATATTAATCTTGCACACAAATTAATTTGTAAAACTTTTTTTAACGTTATGTTCACTCATGACCAGGGTTATCGCTGCTGCTTGCCATTGCGCCAAATCGTGACAAAATGCTTCATTTGACAAGTAAACGAACAATCAGACTCGCTAAATTACTAGTGTTTGATTTCGGCTGTTTGTATGTGTGTGCTTGTAAAGTCCAGATTCTTAACCGCGTTTCTAAACGATTGATGTCGCTTTTCATGTTCATTCGCTCCGTACCATTTACATTAATTTATTTATAATCAACACCATTGTGAAATTTGTCCATTGTCAAATTGTGCAATTGTGTAAATCAACACCAATTCAGTTTAGCAACACTTAAATACACAGGAAGGATTATGTGGTAGGTATTTCACTATTGTAAGTTGATTACTATCTGTGCACCAGTAAAATTACAAACAACATTACTCGCATTAACACTAGAACCGCCGGCAAAAACGTATACCTATAACCGCCAAAGCGGTCATTTTAACCGATGTGGATTACCATGCTCAAATATTGTTTACTTGTAATTTTTTACTCTTAGTATCGTTTATTAGGTGCGTTCGTAATTATATAAATACGTAGCACCTATAGTCGTCGTTCAGTCCGTCCGTCTGTCCGCATGTAACAGAGCAAAAACTACCCAACCGAATAGTCTGAAATTTCAAATATGTGATTGTTGCAAAATTTTGTCGAGCCATTTCAAATTTTATGAAAATCGGATGTATAGTTTAATTACAGGGACAGTCAAAAGTTTTTCTTTACATTACGGCCAATGGGAAAAATTATTGCAAGTGGATTTTAATGATATTAGAGCCTTCCGAATGAACTGAAATTTTAAAGATATAATTGTTGCAAAATTTTGTCGAGCCATTTCAAATTTTAGGAAAATCGGACGTATAGTTTAATTACAGGGACAGTCATAAGTTTTTCTTTACATTACGGCCAATGGGAAAAATTATTGCAAGTGGATTTTAATGGTATTAGAGCCTTCCGAATGATCTGAAATTTTAAAGATATAATTGTTGCAAAATTTTGTCGAGCCATTTCAAATTTTAGGGAAATCGGATGTATAGTTTAATTACAGGGACAGCCAAAAGTTTTTCTTTACATTACGGCCAATGGGAAAAATTATTGCAAGTGCATTTTAATGATATTACAGCCTTCCGAATGGTCTGAAATGTTAAAGATATAATTGTTGCAAAATTTTGTTGAGCTATTTCAAATTTTAGGAAAATCGGATGTATAGTTTAATTACAGGGACAGTCAAAAGTGTTCCGAAAAAATTATTGGAAGTGCATTTTAATGATGTATCAGACTATGCACGTTATGAAGTGCAAAAAATTATACATTCAGTACAATATGGGGTGCAAAAAATAATTTTAAAACTAGTTATAGTACGAACGCACCTCATTTGCCACGTTTGACGAGCAATTTCCAACTTGTTACTATTATTACCACCATCGCCTATATAATAATATATATTTCATAATTTTTATTATTTTTTTTATATTTTTTTATTGAGTTATACTTATATTATATATATATATATATATATATATATATATATATATATATATATACACATATACATATATATATATATACATATACATATATATATATATATGTATATATATATAACTTATATTTTTTATTTTAAGAATATTTTTATAGTTCAAAATATTTTTCATTAGAAATTGAAATTGCTAAAAACAAGAATAAACTTAGTGAAAACAAAAATTTATATTTATCCCCTGGGCAATACAATATTCAGAGTGGCGAGTCGTCAGGGAAAAACACAGTCAAAAAAAGAGGGAATTACCAGTATTTTTTTCTAGAAAATACTACCAATAATATAAAGTGACTAAAGAAAGCGGATTTCTCTTTAACAAAATACTGGTATTTAAAACTTTTTTGACTGTTTTTCAGAATTGATGACCGCTAGATCATGAAAATTATAAAACACTTGTAGAGGTCATCGTCTAGAACTAGCTTTTGTAGAATACTTCCGTGCCATTTGGTCGAGCACGTTGACGCCAAATTTTGTAGAATTATATAACTTTACAGTTTCTGGTAATGTTTATCACCAGTTTCAAATGTAACTGATGGATGTCGGGATGTCAGAATTAAAACATATTTATTTTTCTTCCCTTGATAAACTCAAAGTAATATCATCTTTAGCAAGAATTTGGCTACTGTACACAGACTTTTTTTCAGATTTTGTGGCCTGTGTAATTTTGTTTTTCTTCCGCAATTGACTGTGCCAACGATGCTTGTTTTTAGTGACTTCAGCTTTTCTAGAAAGGGCAGTGAAGTAAAAAATTTATCTGAGGTAATGTTGTAACCTTTGTTGAAGTGTGGTTGTAAGAAGTATGGATTGTTGCGACATCTACTAGATAAAATATGCATTTAAATTGACGGCGGTCATTTTGACCGTTTCGGCGGTTCTAGGTATACTACTGCAATACTTCACAAATTTTGGCTGACTGGAAAATTTATCACTGGCATATCACAGCTTTTCGAATTATAGGAAAAGTCACGGGAATTGAAAGCTATACTCTAAATAGAAACAAACTGGTGCGCAATGGCAGTTTCGAAACGGTCAAAATGGCCACCTTGGCGGTTCTAGTGTTAAGTGCCAAATAGAGAAAAGATTTGCTGGAATGCGTTTTTTGAAATTAGCCATTTATCATTTGGCCGTCAATATTTTCTATCTGTTTAAATCTAAATCCCATAACAATTTTTAGCGGTTATTTTCACAACGATAAATTAATAATCGCTTTTTTGAATTTCTATTTATACTGCTAAAACTGTCTGAAACATCTACACATTTAGGAGACATTTAGAATGTGCTTATTTTTGAATAGTATCTAACAGATAAGCAAATTTCTATTTTATAAGCAATTACAAAAAATTAGATTATTTTAGAACTTATTGAAAAAAAAGGTATACAATAAGGGGTTAAAAAAGATTTTTTAGTGTTTCACGCCGAAACAATTTTGCTAACAATTTTTTTGTCATTTGGTTAAATTTTTTCATTTTTTATTCGCCAAAAGCCAGCAAAAACCCTGCTCATGACGCATGTAGATAACTGTCAGTTAACAATATAGTTATAAAAGAAACATCAGCACAGTCAAAATTTCAAGTTCCTGCCATCCGTGAAATAGGGCATTAACTTTTGCAATCACCCAATAATACTCCTTATTTAACATCCGAATACCTCTAATTAAATAAGGCAGCAGTCGCTAGATGTTCGTCATGTGCATGTTGCATAGCTCAACGTTATATAGAGAATCTGTATAATACGAGCCCAACTCAATCGATGAGCCGAATGAAGTGAGATTTTAAAAATTCGCTGCAAATCGTAAATGGGTGTCAAGAAACCGGTTAAAGAACTTCGTGTATAACAAATAATTTTGAAGCTCTCTTCATCCTTGTTATAAGTGGTTTCCACTGTATTTTGTAAACTACCCTCCAACATTCGAAAAACTGAAACAGAAAGACGAGTGTTTAGTGCCAGGAGACGCAAAAAATTCATATAGGGAAGACTAGGGAGTAGGGTTGGCCAAAAAAAACTTTTTTTCGGTTTTCGATGATGGGTAGTGCGGAAAAGTTGCCACTGGTATCACTCAGTTTACACAAAAAAATTGAGATTTTTAGGACAATCCCTTCATTTGCCGCAAATGGCTTGAAGTTTTGCTCAAATTCTGATTTTCGAACTTTTTTAGCAAAAAATTTAAAAATGTTAAATTAAATTTATTTTAGCTGAATTTACTTGAAATGTCACGTTTAGTGTACGAAATGTTTATATAAGCTCTGATTATATATTAATTAACAGTTACGTGTATTTTGAATCACGCGATTTTTATAGCCTTTTCGCGTATAAGTGAGCAAAAATTGTAAGTATTGTTTTGTTCGTTCGTCGGTTTCTCTCTTTTGTCTTTTATTATGTGTTATGTTTATGTTCCTCGCTCTTCCTTCTGTTTTTCGATGCGTTCAGAGTCACATATTTGAATGCTGGATAACAGCGTGTCTTGACAGCAATTTTGATAGGAGAGGAGAATGAGAAGTAGAAACTAATGAAAGCGCAATCAGTCATCATGAGAATGAGGGAGGAAATAGGAGATGGTAGTAACTGCGAGATGGGATGTTAATTATTTTTCTGCTCTAAAATACAGATATTGTCAGAAGATTTTAGTGGGAACTTGGAAGCTGGCAGTTCATCTGAATCAAAATTTGGAACAGTGCCTTAGCAAACACGCCCAAATGCATATCTCTTTCTCACACAGCGTTTACCGCATTTAGAACTGGTATGTCATATAGGTAAATTGCGTTAAGAGCTTCATCTGTGCTTCAGAATGCAGGAATTGTGACAACAGGGAATAAGGATCTCGTCATCTATAAGGACTTGCTCAGGAGACATAAAAAGAAACTTAGAATGAAGATATAGGAGGAGGAACAACTTGAAGGATGAAAAATTACAACCATATTCTTTGATGCTAGAAAAGATAACTCGATCTTCATAGAAAGAAGGGGACAAGCGGCACCGTCGAGAGAAATACGGAGCACATATCACTAATGGCATGCGAAAAGTACGTGTCGCTTTCTATGAGCCTATTCCTGTTTCATGGACATCAGAAATGTAAAAGGCTGAAGATTTGAGTACTTTATTAATCTAGTTCCGTTTGAGTTGGTAGAGGTCTTAGGTCAAGTGGTTCTACCCTCTAGTTTAGACAGTTGATGCAGGTGTCAGAGTGGAAGCTCGTTCGTATGAAGAATACATATCAAATGTTGCATATCTCTTCTTGATTTTTTTCAAAGCAGATTTTATTCAGGCTTAAAAAATTATATAGTGATTTTCCTATTTTTCCACAGTGACCAGAAGGAGGTGTAAAGTGACCGAAATATTCCGAACCGCGTTCAGACAACATGGTGGTATTTGTTTCGTCTTTCTGTCGACGGTGCTGCTTGTCCCCTCTTTTCTATGAAGATCGTTTTATTTTTTCTACTATCAAAAAATATGCTTGTAATTTTTCTTCCTCCACGATCTTCCTCCTCCTGTATCTTTTTCCAAGTTTTTTTTGTCTGTCTCCTGACATTATCTTTATCAATGACAAGATCCTTATTCCCAATTGTCACAATTCCTGCATACTGAAGCAAAGATGATACTCTTAACACAATTACCTATGTAATATACTAGTTGCGGTGAATACTTTGTGAGAAAGGGATATACGTTTGGAGGTCTCTGCTTTTGAAGTCCCTGGCTCAAATTCCTGGTGATTCAGACGAACTGTCTTCTGACAATATCTGTAATGTAGAGCAGAAAATAATTAACATCCCATCTCGCAGTTCCGCCCATTTCCTATTTCCTCCGTCATCCTCATGATGACTGATTGCGTTTTCATTGGTTTCTATTGCACGTTCTCCTGTCTATCCCGAATTGCTATCAACATATGCTGTGATCCATCCTCCAAATATGTGACCCTGAACGCATCGAAAAATAGAAGGAAGAACGAGGAACAAAGTAAAGACAAAAGAAAGAAACCGACGAACAAACCCAACAATACTTACAATTTTTGCTCACTTATATGCGAAAAGGCTATAAAAGTCACCTATTTCAAAATGCACATAACTATTAAGTAATACATAAGCATACCTTATTTAAATATTTCGTATACTAAACATAACATTTCAAGTAAATTCAGCTAAAATAAATTTAATTTAATATTTTTAAAATTTTTGCTAAAAAAGTTCAAAAATCAAAATTTGAGCAAAACTTCAAGCCATTTGCGGCAAATGAAGGAATTGTCCAAAAAATTTCAATTTTTTTGTGTAAACTTAGTGGCATTAGTGCAAATTTTCCGCACTACCCATCATCGAAAATCGAAAAAAAGTTTTTTTCGGCCCACCCTACTAGGGAGGGTTGACCCAATTTTTACAAAATGATTTTTTATTTTTTAAATATTGAACGTAGGATAAAGTTTTATATATCATTTTATTCGTTATACAATCAGTTATCAAAATAAAATTGCTACACAAGTGTAGCATGTAAGAACTTTGAAAAATGATTGATTTTAATCATGAAAAAATAGTGGGTCAAGGCTTCCCACATATGGGAGGGTTGACCCATTATATGGGAGGGATGACCCATTATATGGGAGACTTGACCCACTTTGTTTTATATTGCATTATTTGTGAAGAGAAATAAAATCAGTTTAAAAAAAACAAAATAACTTTATTCTACATGCTTTAATTATTATAAAAAATATTTTTTTAAATGTGAGGTTTAAACAAACCTTGTAAGACGCAATCGCAAGACAGAGGAGAAAAATTTTGTTTTAAACAGGATTTTGTCTGAGCAGGTATAATTGTACAGCAAGGGAAATGAAATTTTAACATTTAAGGAAGTATTGTGTTAGAGACCGATTCCGTTTTCATAGTGTTTCATGTTATTATGTCCGGATTTAGGTGCCACTGTCCTGCTTTTTTTATCTCCTTGTTCCTTTTTTGTGGCACTCGATCTGACACCTTTAGTTGTCACATAGTTTGGCTTCATCTCACTGTATTCACCCAGGTGAAAATTTTCTACATATCTTCCTAAAGTTTTTTGATCGATGCTATGTTGTTTTGCAAACGCATGAGCACTTAACGTATCATTAACATGATTTAAATCTTTAAGGGGCAAAGTACTTTCAGTACTAATATGTTGAAATAAATGACTGGCAGCGGAATTTACGAACAAATATATTTGGAAATAAAAAAACCGCTAAATTTCACATACATATTAAATGGAAAAGATTTTAGCAAAATTATGGTGTTATTGTGATATTTCGGAATTAAAATTAAGTGGTTTTATAAACATACCACTGCCCCTCAAAGGGCTAAGACTGCTGATTTCATCCTTTCTAGTCCTTTCTAGTCTTTCCCATTGTTTCTATTTACCTATTGTAAGCAATATTTAAATGGAAAAAAGTTCCTATCAACTTTCCCATTTTATAGCAATTTTTCACATTTTCCTATAGTCAGTTTTAAACATTTTATTTTCCATTACACCATTTTACTGAAGCTTTAGAGAATAAATTTACATTCTTTTATGTATATACCATTAACTTTTCATTATGCACAGTGTATAATAAAAAGATTTCCAAAACCCCTTAATTAAGGAAGCCTTGAGCATCTGGTCAACCCTCCATCACATTGATTGGGTCAAGCCTCCGTACATAGACATTTTCTAAAGAATACCACATTGTTGTGTTAAGCCTAACTTACTGTACAGTCTTTAAACCTGGAATGAAAGCTCGATAGTTCTGCATTACTTTAAACCTACTTACTTAAATTTCTATGATATAATTTATTTGAAAAAGCTTACAAAATATTTCTAAAAAACACAACTTTTAGGTTGAAAATGCCTCACAATTGATTTTTTCCACACCTATTTCGATTATCTCTATGGAACGAAGACTGTTGTTTGAGCATTCCAGTAGCTTTGGTTGATACCTATTGATAAAACTCTGAAATGCGTTTAAATATAAAAATTAATGGGTGGGTCAAGCCTATCGTATGGTCAACCATCCCTAGTCCCCCCTAAATAAAAGTATTTCACTTCGATAAATTTACTTATAAAAAGAATGAGATATTTGTTGTTATTTAATTTGTTTGAGTGCGGAGAATGTTTTTCTATACATAACGTATAGAATCCAGGAATGTATAAAAAGTTAATTTTTTTTTGCAAAAGTTCATTTTTTGACATAAATAAGTTTTAATATGGTAGAGAGTTACATTTGAAACTATTTCTCGGCTGAGAGTATACATATAAAACGAACAATTTAGGAATTATTTACTAATCAGCGTTAAGAGGGAACAACGTGTATAGTTTTGACTTCTGAATTAAATAACCTTGTTAGATAATTAAATTCGACTTTAAATAAATAAAGTTGAAACTTTTATTGAAGATTATAATAAATAATAATAAAATAAACACTACAGATCCATTTTGGATCATGAAAAATTTATCCTTCATCAGATGTAAAGCCATACATGGTTAGAAAACAAACACATATGGCGAAATAAAAGGAAAACATTGAAGAAGCAAGAATAGGAGAGGAAGATTCTCTTTGGGGGAATATATGGAAAAAGTAAAAATTGCAGAGGTATGGAGAGAACATAAGATAATGCAAAATATTAAGAAGTGGGGATTATGAAGAATCTAAAGAAAATTATTAAAATTAAAGAAAAAAAAAAGAGGATATGGGGCATTCTCACAATCTTTTGACTTTTAAGTTCCTAAATAAAAATTTTTATTTTAGTATATATTCCTGTGGTGTTTTTTTCATATACATCCCATTACATGACTGATTAACAATATTAACGAGATAAATAAGTTTTGGACGATGTTGGGGATCCAAATATCTAGGAAATTCCCATACCGTCCCGTATCCCTGATACTGATTTTAGGTAGATTTCGTATCAAATACTACCTATTACATTCTCTCCTATGTTGGAATTTCTGAACATTTTTTGTAGATCTACATCGATCATGACCCCTAGAAAACAAATCCACCCTCAGTAAAAAACTTTATCTATCTATCTATCTATCTATTTATATATATGACTTTTTCTGGACACGATAACTTTCGTAATTATTCACCAATCTCTTACAAACTGATACATAAAATTAAGGGGCATAAAATCTCGGTCAAAATCGTTAATGGGCAAAATCGGGCCAAGGGGATGAAAATAGACAGGGGTTTTGTGAAAACCGAAAAAAACCCATAACTTCTTAATTTTTGTACACATCAAATCAGTTTAAAGTTTTTATTACTTCTAAAAATAGGGCCAAAAATTTATGTATCACAGACTTTTGATAAAATTAAAAATGGGCTCAGGGGGCGCAAAAAATAGGGTTTTTGGGAGAAAAAAAAATTCATAACTTCGTCAATTCTTCAGATATCAAATCCAATTAATTTTATTATGAATCTCCTTAATATTATCTACAACATTTATATTCAAAAGATTTTGATAGGACCAATCGGTACCGCAAACAAAAATTAAAAACGAAAACAAAAACAAAAAGGGGGGTTGAAGAAGAAAAAAATTCATAACTCCGTCAATTCACAAGATATAAAATCTCCATGAATTTATCCTATATCTTCTTAATATTGTCTACAACATTTATATAGAAGAGTTTTTATAGGACCAATTCTTATAGCGAAAACGAATTAAAAATACATAGCAGATGAAGAAAAAAAATCATCTTATTAAGGGAGTATTCAAATCCGAACTGCTTATTTTCTTACTCATTTTTAAATTCATTTTTGCTCTCAGACGCATCCAATTGGTAGATTCTCTTATTCAGAAACTATATAATGTACCGTAAGGATCGATTTTTTGATAGAGGCAGAATTTATTTCAAAAAATGATGTCAAAGTGGGCATTTTGAACAGAATTTCTCGAAGCGATTATGTTAGAAACGAAAAATATTGTCCTACTCAGAAAATAATTGTTTATAAATGAAGTTTTAATTAATTGAACGAAAAATAAAAACACAGGTCGCTTATAAATCTCTTCATTAATCACGTCAGAAATTTTAATATTTTTTCTATTAAAAATGAATCTGAAAATGTGCCAAAAAATTTCGAGTTGTTGAGCATGGAAAAGTATTTTTTTTTAATACCACCTTAACATGATTCTGATAAAACCAGCTATTATATAAAAATGAAATAAAAACTCGTCAAAAGCGATCAGATAAAATTATTAAAGTGGGTTTATCTCTAATCATGATTTAGTTTTTGTTGGTGAAATTAGTATACTTATCTTCGAAATCTACCTCCGCCTGTAGGCCGGGCCGGCTGGGATTTTTCAAGTTGGGAGCTGTCTTTATAAAATTGTTGCAATAAAAGTAAATCGATGTAACTTTTTTCCGAAACTGAAACTATTATTTTATATAAATATGTAGTAAAAAATTAACCTGCACACATTTTTACGGTTGTTATTATTTTTTTAACTCTGTCTCTGGGCAAAATAAAAATTCCTTACCGTTCCTCTTCTGAAATTATACAGAAAATCACTTCAAATGCAGCCACAGATTTTTTTTTCAAGTTTTTTCTCATGCAGAGGTATGCTAGAAAAAGAATATATAAAATTCTTTGACAGGAAATTTACTGCAGAATTTAAATCAGCATTTAAATATCACTTTCAAGCATCGTGGCTTTATTGGTAGTCTTACCGTCACCAAGGTTTATTCCTGCACTTCTCGAGGTAAATTAATTTTTTTTAGATTTAATCTAATGTAAATAACTGTTTCTAAAAATCAATGAACATTGTGGGTATCACTTAGTCTTAACACGATTTGCCTAAAAATATGTGGTAATTTTCATTACCGTCTCATCCTTACCATCCCTTTTTTCCCCTTACCGTCCTTTTTTTCCTATACCTTCCCCTGTTTTTTTTTTTTACCTTACCGGCCCTTCTTTAACACTCCTTACAATGATATACCAAAATTTTAGACTAAAAATACTACCTTGTTATTATTTCTTATTTGAATGTCCTCTGGGCACTATGAAAATTCATTATAAGTAAAAATTTAGAAGAAAATAAAAAGTTTTAGTAGTAAAATTGTAAGGAAAATTAAACTCGCAAGTTTAACTTAAACCTCTGTTAAATAAAATTTTTTTCACTGCTGATCATTTTTTCGTTATTTTGAATCATTAAGGCGTTCGTCTGTCAGATTAAAATGCTATTTTAGCAAGTTTAATTTCACCAGATTTTTCAAAAGTCAAAAGATTGTGTGAATGCCCCATACAGTTCCCATATATTAAATAAGAGAAAAATAAGAGACTTAAAAATTAAAAAGTAGAAGCCTAAAACTTTTTCTCCAAAGTCCGAAATGAACAGAAAGGATGAGAGACCATTAATAAGATTTGTGGAATTTTTAAACCTGAAATAAGCTTCATGAAAATCGAAGTGAGAAGAAAACATAAGAGATACTACTCCTACTTTTGCACTCAAGTCCTCAAAATTAATGATAAGTGACAGGACGCATTCGGTCTTTCAGTGTTTGTCGAATACCTACTGAAACTCTTGAACGTCTAGGATATAAAGAATATGTTCGACTTCATATTTCTCAGTGAAGATTTAGTCGAGAGAATAATTAGAGGGCTAATTGTAAATTTAATAATAAAATAATATTTGAGATAAGTTATGTAACAGAAAATGCTAAAAATCATTTGTCACTGCATTAAATGAATATTTGGTTCTTGTTCAACTTTTGTGCGCATTTGTGTAAGCATAAAACTCATATCCGTGAAGATGTAACATTTCTGAAAAAAGTTCAATGGTTTTTTGTTTATAGCGTATACAGTTTTAAACTAAATTTAATATAACTTTCCGAAAACCTGACAAAGAAAAGTAGAAACATTTGTCTGAAATAATTTTTAACTGCGCAAGCGTGGAAGATTCCAAAATTTTTATTTCATAATTTGCTAGTCAGCTATTCAGGGCAACTTCTATAAAAAGATAAGTCAAATATTGTAAAAACTCAGAAAGATACAGTGAGGTGATTGAAAAATTGTGGAAAATCCCTCATAATAAAGCTGCTTTTAGAAAGCAACTCACTGTATAGCCCCTATCTTTATGGATTTTCGCGATATTTGTCTAGACTATTTACATAAGTTGACCTAAATAGAACCAAATTATGAAATACAAATTTTGGGATCTTCCACGCATGCGCTGTTAAAAATTATTTCATACAAATGGCCATATCTCATAAAAAATTCAATATAGTCATGTTTTAATCGCAGCATACTGTTTCTACCGTTCTTTGCCAGATTTTCGTATAGTCGTGCTAAATTTTGATGAAAACTCCATATTCTATAAATAAAAAACTTTTGAACTTTTCACAGAAATGCTAACATCTTCACGAATATGAGTGCTATGCTTACAAAAAAACTAAAACAAAAAAGCCACAATAATTGAACAGGTCCCAAATAGTCATTTAACACAGTGACATACCATTTTCAGCCCTTTCGGTTAAACAGGTAATCGCAAATATTATTTTATTATTAAATTTATTATTAGCCCCCTAATTGTCATCCCGACTAAATTTTCACTGAGAAGTATAAAGCCAGACATGTTCTTTGAATCCCAGAAGTTCAATAACAAATCGTCAAGAGTTTCAGTAAGTATTCGATTTAACGAGTAGAATCGAAACCGTCCAGTCACTTACCCTTATATGCTATTACTATCATACTTATATGATATTACTATTCAAGTACCATTATTACTTACCTTGACGAAAATTAGTTGAGAAATAAATATGTATGATGATAGACTCTAATTTCATTAATACGAAAATTTTAGTATCAAAAACCAAAAACAACATTCGGATAAAAACATTCCTTCCAGTCTTTTCATGAAGATAGCATTCTAAATCGAAATATTTCAGAAAAGAAATGAAGTTTTATCTTTTCGTGTGTTATTTTTACTATCAAAGAAGTCATGACTTTTCAAATGATTTTACATTTTCTTTTGAATCGCAAAATAGATTTATGCATTTACATTTTTATCAACTGCAGTGCAAAAGTCGAAGTTTAACATAAAAATGCTACTGGAATTACTTTCTGTTCATCTCTTTTGAATTATATGTAAATATTGAAGTTGCTAGGCATTTTGTTTTTATTTTGAGATAAAACTTTTGAGACGAAATATTATTTGTATTTTTTAGTCAATATGAACTAATGCTGTAACTATCTTTTATTTTATTTCACTTCAGAATATTTTTGGGACATATGCTCATACATGTTTATCCGGTGAATTTTACATTTATCCTATAAAAAATTGGGAGAGTTACAAATAAATTTTAGTAAAGAAACAAGTATATTTTTGTCTGCTTTTAAAAATGTACAGAATCATTTTACAGGATTTACACCAGACTTTTGAATAAAAATTGAACTGCCATATTTTGCAGCTATATTAAAATGAAATATTTCCTAATCTTATTGTTTATTGAATCGAAGAGTTTTAAAACTAATATACACAAACATCCTGCATATGATTTACATAAGAATACATACTTGACTTGGTCGGTTATTCGCATCGAAAATTTTTATCCCCTCCACCCCCAAAATAATATATTTGTACAAATAATTTTTCCCGATATCGTTCAGACGAATAGAAATAACCGGCCAAGTGCAAGTATTATTCGCGCACAGAAGAATTCCGCACAATAAATATATTAATTAGTAACTGGGCATTGCATTACACAAATACATCAGTAAAAGTTGTTATCTAGACTTTAACTCTTTATCTACAGACGGTACTTATAAGTACCATAAAAATAACTTGTTATAAAATTCATTTAATACATCGATTAGTTGTAATACAGTTTAGAATGTGTTATAGATTCATTACATTATCTTGTTACAAAAGCATTATTAGTTACACAAAACAAAAATATTTTTAAAAGGATTATTTCTTTTGCCTTTGCACCTTTTTAGCTTTCTTGGCGTTGGGTAGGGGAGGAGAATTTTTTAAATTTTCTATATATATAATAGGGAAATATTTCTATATTTCTATTGTAAGAAAGCTATATTTAAACATTTCCTAATTGTGCAAAATACTAAGAAAGTTATTTAAAATAAAAGATTTGAATGGGGTTATAAATATTGCACAAAATCCCTATAAATCAAATTTAATTAATCTTTCTAAATCCTCCAATCCTTCTAAAATCCTTCTAAAATTTATTAAATTATTATGTAAATCTTCTAATGTAGTTTAAACAATTCACGAAAAATACTTTACAAGATAAAATTTTCATGAATTCATCATTCAGTCCATAAAGGGTTAAAAGCCGATAGCGCATTAGTATGCCGCCTGTGTTTTTATGTATGTCCAAACCGTCCGTGTCTTTAAACGTTAATATCTTAGCTAATTACTAACAATTGTTTTCAAAAATCATTATCAACAATCCTTTTATACTTCAGCGATAATAGGTAGCTCCTGTGTCCCTCAACACCCTTGCTGAGCACCCGCAAGTGAAATTTGTGTGTCACGGAAAATGAAATTTTCTCCAAAACTATGTAACTTAGCGTAATCGCTATAGTTTTCTTGCAAAGTTTAAATAAACTTCTATAACCTCTATTTTTTTCCTATTTTAAATTTCAGAAGATTCAGAAATAGAGGGGGAGGAACATATTGTTGCATTACATTTTCGACGATATCTCTGAAAATATAATACATAAAATTAAAATAAATGTGTTTTTGAGTTCAGATTTACGAGAGCTTTCACACGATACCCCACAAGATACATATAAAAAAAGATTTTTTAATTTCAAGTAACTTAATTAGCCCCCTAAATTTTTCCTAAATATATTTGTGAATGTTTAATAATCTATAAATATGTGGGTCAATAGCTTTTATTACTTCTACCAAATTTTAACTTTCCGCAGTTTATGAGAAAAACGTCTGTGACAGACGGACAAACAGATAGACACACGAGTGATCTTATAATCGTTCCGTTTTTATTTTTTAAGTACGGAAACCTAAAAACACGAAATTTTTGTTCTATATGTTTTAAGTTTTAAAGGCACAGTTTATTGTTTCCTAAAACCTTTCACCAAAATATGGCGCCAATAACAATGCCACAATAATAAAGTAAAGTAAAAGGTTGCATAAACATTATGGGTTCAAATTCTTCCATAAATTTATGGAGATTCCAATTTGAACTGGCAAAGCTTTAAATGTGATACTATTAAAATTTCCTACATTAAACTGGTAAAATGTTTAAACTTAAAGCGGCTACAGTTAGCTTATGCAAGCTAGGGCTAATCTGACATTGTTTAAATGGAATCGAGATCCTATGAACATTTAAGCATTATTTGAGATCCTGACACATCTTGATTTGAGGCAGACCATGAGACACACAGATATCATTATGTTCTAAAGCAGTAGTTGAGAATCCACAAAACTATTTGTTTTGTTTGGCTGTTAGATATTGCCGTAGGATGGTAAAAAGTTGAATTACTGTTGGAGTTTCATCATAATCAACAGTTTTGAAAAAATCAAGAAGGCTATATTTGTGATTCCTTTTCTTTTTGCACTATCAATGAATAAAAACTTAATGGATAGTTTTTGCAGTGTAAACAGTATGCTGAAAATAACTTGTTTGATTCTATGTTGATTATAACTTATTTCCCCCCAAAAAGTCGAATAGTACACATTTAGCTCTATCAGTCTCACAGGTTTTATAATTTATTTTAGTAGGAAATATGTAATTTTACGCGGATCTTTGAATTGGAATATAAAAGGTTAATTTTTCAAAATACGTAAATATCGAAATTTAACCTTGACCACAATTTTACGAAAAAGAAATATATACCTAGTGCATGTCAGTAAAAATGCTCAAAGTTTTGTATCTATTCTTAAAATAGAGAAGCTGAGCAAACTACACGCACTTAAGTTAAAAAAAAAAAAATCTTAATAACTCCATAAAATAATTAAATGCAACAGGTCGCAGAGGTGTGCCTGGCCCCGAACTTCGCTCGAGGCCTGTACCCAGCCCGGCAAAATGAGAGGAAAATTTCCATCGGGACGAACAGGCAGATTAGCTTTCATTACAAAAAGCTACCTATTGAGCCGTTCGGAGGAAAGCGATTTCAAAAAATTTTGGTATATTCTCATCGATCATGACCCCCAGACCCCGAAACCACCCTCCGTTCAAAATTGATATATATATATATATATCTGACCTATGTCACACTGTAACTCTCGTAATTATGAACCGATTTCGATGTAATTCGGTGTGTACATAGTACATACCAATGTCTCGACCGAGTTTGTTGGCCAGCTTCATCCGCCGTTTTGTTTCAAAATGGCGGCCATTTAAAAATTTAAAAAAAATTTAAAATTTTAAATGTGGTACCAAAAAATTAAAAATGGAAAAATATTTTTTCATATGTATTTGACCTTTATACAAAGATTTCGGAGCAGTTTTTGTTTCGTCTATATCTTCAAAAATGGCTGAGTTGCAGCATTTTGAATTTCTAGCGTGGCTGACATTTTGAAACGTCCTGAATTTTTTCACGCGATAAAAAGCGTATATATGAACCGATTTGGATGTAACTTCGTTTATACATAGTACATACCAATGTCTAGACCGGGTTCGTTGGCCAGCTTCATCCGCCATCTTGTTTAAAAATGGCGGCAATTTAAATTTTTAAGAAAAATTTAAATTTGAAATGTGGGACCAAAAAATTCAAAATTGAGAAAATATTTTCCTCTTATGTGTTTGACCTTGATAAAAAAATTCGGAAGCAGTTTTTGTTTCGTCTATATCTTAAGAAATGGCTGAATTATAGCAATTTGAATTCCTATTGTGGCTGACATTTTGAAACGTCCTGATTTTTGTCACGTAATAACTGGCGTATTTATGAACTGATTTGGATGTACCTTGGTGTCTACATAGTACATACAAATATCTCGAGCGAGTTCATTGGCCAGCTTCATCCGCCATCTTGTTTAAAAATGGCGGCCATTTAAATTTTTAAGAAAAATTTAAATTTGAAATGTGATACCAAAAAAAATGAAAATTGAAAAAATATTTTTTTCTTATGTGTTTGACCTTGATAAAAAGATTCGGGAGCAATTTTTGTTTCGTCTATATCTTAAAAAATGGCTGAGTTATAGCATTTTGAATTTCTAGCGTGGCTGACATTTTGAAACGTCCTGATTTTTGTCACATAATAACGGGCGTATTTATGAACCGATTTGGATGTACCTTGGTGTGTTCATAGTACATACAAATATCTCGACCGAGTTCGTTGTCCAGCTTCATCCGCCATCTTGTTTCAAAATGGCGGCCATTTAAAAATTTTTTAAACATTTTAATTTAAAATGAAATACCCAAAAATTGGAAAATAAAAAAGATTTTTTTTTTTTGTATGTGTTTGACCTTAATACAAAGATTCCGGAGCAGTTTTTGTTTCTAAAAATTTGTTCTTTTGTTTATATCTTAAAAAAATTGGTTGAATTATAGCAATTTGAATTTCTAGCATGGCTAACATTTTGAAACGATCTTGTATTTGTCACGCGATAACACACGTATTCGCCTATTTCGATGTAAGAAGGCATGTGGATAGTATACATCAATACCTCGACGAAGTTCGCTGGCCAGATTCATCAGCCATCTTGTTTCAAAATGGCGGTCATTAAATTAAAAAAAATATATATATTTAAAGCGAGGTGCAAAAAAATTAGAAATTGAAAAAGGTCTCTTTCTTAAGTATTTGACCTTGATATAAGGATTCAGGAGCATTTTTTGTTTGTCTTTACCTTAAAAAATGGCTCAGATATAGCAGTTTCAATTTCTATTGTGGGTGACATTTTGAAAAATCTGATTTTTTGCATGCGACAGCACTCGTATATATCAACCGATTCCGATGTGAGTGAGGTTGTGCACAGCAATTATTAAGGTCTCGACCAAGTGCACTGGTTAGCCTCATCCACCATGTTGTCTTAAAATGGCACGCACTTTAAGAAATCGCCGAATTTGGCACCCAAATATAAGTTAATTTAAAGATAAGCAGCTTGGATAAAGCTGTCTAATTTCGCGAAATTCTCATTCATTATATTGATAAAAATTAGTATTGAATCTCCTATATTCGGTTTCCACTAAATTGAGCCTCGTGTGTTTGAATGATATAAGTTGGCTTTTTTAAAATAAGGAATATGAAAGCTACTTCTTCCTCCCGGCACTGGCCGGAAGGACTTTTTTTAACGGCCGGGCCGATGAAACAACGAGCGGTTCGGCCATGCCAATGGAAGAATTCAGGCCGATATAAAAATTAAAACGATCAAACTACACTGTAAAAAAAATACGACCAGTTTTCCTGTAGGGATCGGAAAAATTGTTGCCCTTATCATACCGGAAAAATTTCCGACCCAGCTCGGAATACACTATTTCCCGGGTTTCTTTGAACATATAAAAAATCATTTAAGAAATTTTGGCTTATGTTTGATCGCGAAGCCGCCTCCGAAATTAAAGATGCTTTTAAATACTAAAATTGATCCGATTAATAGAGATGACCTCTCAGGTGTTTATATGATTCCATTTATTAGGGAGGGAGGAATCAAAAATCATTATATAGGTATAACCCAACGAAAATTCAATATCAGATGTAAAGAACATATAGCTGACATAAAATACAATAGAGGTAATACTATTTATCTCGGCTAAATCAAATAGACATTAACATACTTTTTAACGAGAGTAAAATCATCTACAGGTCTAATTTTTATTTACAATTATTCATAAGAGAGTCCATTGAAATTTATTTAAGAGGTTCAGGAGTTTGTAACGATACATTATATTTTCGTATCTCAAATTTATGGGTTGAATTGTTGGATAAATTACGGCATCTCGACATAGAGGGAACACGAGCAATCGCGAAAATATAGGGCGCGTTACATGATTACGAGGTTGTTCCAAGGAAATAACGTCATTTTGAGATCATTTGAGGTCATGCCGGCAAAAGCCGTAGCGAATACCTCATTGCTTAAATAACTAAAAAAAATAACTACATGATTACTTTTTTATTTTCGATGATTTTCTCCATTTTTCATTATGCATTTGTAATTTTCTATTATACATTCTGACGACGACTCAGATAATGAGTTGAAACATGTAAATAAAGAGTTTTTAATTTACTTTTAATGTGTTTTTATAACGTCTTTTAAGCAAATAAATATTTTAATATTATGATATGATTAGAAATGCACGTAATTTTGACTTACTACTCGCACTTATTTACATGTGAGATATTCGTTAAAAATTATCTTGATTCAATTTTGATTTCATTCACTCAATAGGGGATGCTGCTATGCTTTATTTTTGCAATGCATTGTATTATACCGATATCTCAGTTTGTATTAAGTAGAAAGCCATCAAAGTTTATATAGCGTTAATAATTAAAAAGCTATATATTGGTCTGATTTTGTATTTGAATACTTAGCAGGGGACGCTGGTAAACTGTGCCATTTTTATTCAATTCCTACTATTAGTGTCGCGTAATCAACCAAACTCAATGGATTTCAGCAACTTTATCATATTTATTTTATTTGTTTATGCTATTTTGATGTTGTTGGCAACAATAGTTTTATGTTTATAGAATTGTTTTGTATTCCAAAGATGGTAAATAAATATATTTAACAGATAAAGCCGAGCGATTTCTAAAATTATAACTATAGGTCTCTATAGAATAAGGTAAATAGTAGTATTTTTTAACGAAACGTATTTAAACGTTATAGGTTTTCAATTTCAATAGAGACATCTATCTTATGGTTATTATTTTCGCGCTTTTTTTGAACTCTCAATCAAGTAAAGAACCTCGAATGCCGGTGTGCATATTAGTAATCTGACATTTATTGGCGTCCGCAAACAAGAGTTATTGAGAAAGTGATGGCTTTAAGTGATAATGTGAAATTAAGAGGAACTGTTAGAAGTGGTTTTACAAAACAACTGAATTCCATAAAAGAAGATACACCGGATAAGAAGAAATTGCAGATTTCTTTATCGATGTTAGAAGATAAACACAAACAGTTGATCGAGCTGAACTATAAAATTCTTCTTCAGAAAATAGAAAACAACGCAGACGATTTGGATGAAGAATCTGAAGTAGCTGATAGTTATGTGCGACAATTTCTTGAAACACAGGTTAGTGTTTATGAATTTATTAATGTATCTTCTAATGATATAGTTAACAGTTCTAGTATTAGTGAAGCTAATATTAAAAGGAAGTTTAAACTTCCGAAACTTGAACTTTATAAATTGGATGGCGAAATAAAAAACTGGTTACAATTCTGGGGCCAATTCGAAAAAATACACGAAGACTCAGACATAGTTCCCTCTGATAAATTTCAATATGTTATTCAGGCTACAGTAAAAGACTCTAGGGCCAGAGAAATCGTAGAATCGCTCCCGCCAACCGCCGATAATTATGCCAAGGTAATTGATAGTTTGAAATCTAGATTTGGTAGGGAAGAGCTATTTGTAGAAGTATATATCCGAGAGATATTAAAATTAGTTTTGAAGAATTCGTCTTCACGAAATAACTCTAGTTCCATGTGTTCACTCGATGATAGTTTAGAATCCCATATTAGAGCTCTTGAAACTCTTAATGTCACCACAGAAAAGTGTGCCGCTATGTTATACCCCTTAGTAGAATCATGCATGCCAGAAGAATTTTTAAGGGCATGACAAAGAAGTTCTAAGTTTATAGATGGCGCGGAACCTAAAAATAGGTTAGATAATTTGATGGAATTCTTAAAATCTGAAGTAGAGTCGTAAGAAAGAATTAATTTAGCCTTATCTGGATTTGAACTAAAACCTAAGATTAAAAAACAGGGTATTTCAGTAGAAAAACAAATATCTACCGCTGCTGGTTTGTTATCCTCCAGTTCGACGTTCGTTAAAAGTTGTATTTTTTGTAACGGACAGCACGAAAGTTTTAACTGCTTTAACGCGCAAAAAATAAATTTGGTTAATAAACAGAATATTTTAAAACAAAAGGGCTGTTGCTTTAAATGTTTTAAACGAGGATACTGCTCAAATAAATGTAATGCATTCATAAGGTGTCTAGTTTGTAATAAAGAACATGCCACACTGATGTGTCCAGAAATATTCTCAAATAAAAACGTTTCGAGAGGTCATATTGATAAAAGGGATAAAAAAGAAGAGAAAACAGAATCATCTACACAGAAAACATCTGAACAGAATGCTGTTAATTTATCGAATTTATCCCACAATCCAAAGGTAATTTTGAAAACTTTGGTAGTGAAATTGAATGGGCCTCATTCATGTTCATATGTTCGAGCGCTGATCGATACAGGTTCAGAGAAGTCTTATATTTTAAAACGCACTGCTGAAAATATGGACTACGAACCATTGAGAGAAGAACTAGTTACCCATTCTTTGTTTTGGGGAAAGGAAACTAGTAGAATTAAGCATATGTGCTACAAAATACATTTAGAAAGTTTAGATGGAAAATTTCTTTGTAATTTTGATGTTCTGGATGAATTTGTTATTTGTGAAAATATTCGTTCGGTACAGAAAGGTCCTTGGATAGATGAATTAAAAGATATGAAAATTTCTATAAGTGATATAGACGAAAAACCAGGACCAATCGAAGTTTTAATCGGTTCCGATGTTGCTGGAAGATTATTAACTTTGTGCAGAAGAAAATTATCCTGCAATTTAGTTTCAATTGAAACATATCTAGGTTGGACACTGATGGGTAAAGTTCCGATTAATGACGTCCATGAAAAGTCTGATGCAATGGTTTTAACATCTTTATTTTCGAAAGAATTTAGTGTAACAGACCTGTGGAGTCTTGATGCAATCGGTATAACTGAACCTGTAATTCAGAAGTCCCAAGAACAGAAGGAACGTGAATCAAAAATCAGTTTCTTGGACTCAGTTACTGTAAATAACGAAGGACGTTATGAAGTCTCTCTGCCATGGGCTGAAGAAGGTCTTCCTATTTCTAGTAATGAAAAGATTGCGTTAAAAAGATTAGAAACATGACTAAAAGACTTGATTCCGATAATTTGTTTATATCCTATAACGAAGTTTTTAATGACTGGTCGACTTTGGGCATAATTAAAGAAGTTTCTGTGAATTCAAAGGTAGACACTGTGCATTACTTACCTCATAGACCACTGCTCAAAGAGAACAGCACGACGAAAGTTCGTCCAGTTTTTGACGCATCTGCGAGAGAAAAATAATCCCCGTCCTTAAATCAATGTTTGGAATGTGGGCCGAACTTAATGAAACTTATTCCCGATATGCTCCTTAGATTCCGTGAACAAAAATACGGTGTCATAGCGGATATAGAAAAAGTTTTTTTTACAAATAAGCATCAGACCAGAGTGCAGGGATTTATTAAGATTTTTTTGGTGGAGTGATGAAGATGAAAGAAAATTGAAAATACTTCGTCATGCACGATTAGTTTTTGGCTTAAAATGCAGTCCTTTCATTTTGGCAGTCATTATTGAATTTCATTTACTTTAATATACTGATAATCCTTGTTATGACAAAGAGATGATAAAAAAACTTCCTCATAGTTTTTATGTTGACAATGTTGTTACGAGTTTTTCTAATAAAGACAAATTGATACAATTTATACAGGAAGCTACAAATGTAATGGAGGAAGGTAAATTCAATTTGAGGGCTTGGCAATATTCTGAAGATAATGTCGAGCCTACAATTTCACCTGTACTTGGTCTATTTTGGGACCGACAAAAGGATACTTTAGCTCTTAATTTGGGCTGGCTAGAGAATTTTGAGCTAGGAAAAATTACAAAACGAACCATTCTCTACATTGCACACAAGGTGTTTGATCCAATTGGATTGGCAAGTCCAGTTTTCTTGTTGCAGAAGATTTTATTACAGAGAATGTGGAAAGATGGAATTTCTTGGGACGAAGAAGTTGATGATAATATAAGAAAGGAATTCTTCAGCTGGTTTAGCGTCCTTAGCTGCCTGAAACAAATATTTGTAAGAAGATGGCTTTGTGTTGATGAAAACTGTGAAACTCTTAGTATACATACCTTCTGTGATGCAAGTCAACACGCTTATGCCGCCGCAACATTCGTTAGAATAAGTACAGCTGACGGAGTCGAAGTACATCTATTAGCTGCTAAATCCAGAGTTGCACCGGTCAAAATAATTACCATCCCACGTCTTGAATTAATCGCTGTCACGGTGGGAGCTAGGCTATGTGTTTCAGTCATGAAAGGACTTCTGTGGGAAAATGTAAAATTCTATTTTTGGACAGACTCCTCAACGGTATTGAATTGGATACAAAGGGAAGAATCTTGGACTGTTTTCGTAAGCAATCGAGTGAAAGAGATTAGAAAAATAACAGATCCAAACTCATGGAAAGACGTACCCGGAACTAAAAACCCAACTTATCTTCCATCCAGAGGATGTTCTGCGAAACATCTAATGAAAATAAAATGGTGGGAGGGCCCAAGTTGGCTTAAGGAAACTGAAGATGAATGGCCCTCGTCTAATATAGTCGCTGATGAAAACGCCATTGACCAAGAAAAAAGGAAGTCAAAAATGCCTGTTAATGAAAAATCAGTAAAATGTTTAACGAATCAGACAACATTTTGTGAGTGGTGCAATTCACCTAAACATGAGAAGAATAGTCTTTGTAAGTACCATGGATGTGAGTGGTATTTTAGGTTTTTCTCAAATTATGATAAAATTGTTCGTCTGGTGGCTTGGATTCAAAGGTTCCATCATAATTGTAAGATAACCAAAATCTCGAAGTTGAATGGAGAATTAACCCTTCAAGAAATAAATGCAGCTGGAAAAGTAGTTGTGAAATCTATTCTTAGGAGAGTCTTAGGAAAGTCTAGTGTTTCTTATGAAGAAATGACAACCATTCTGTGCGATACAGAATCAATAATTAATTCTCGACCTCTTACTTATATTTCTGAAAGCAATGGTGAACTTGCCCGCTGTATCCTGCTTTGTTCATACAAGATCTAAAGCAAACGGGCACACCAGATTTTGATGTTGTGGATAAAAATAAGTTGAATAGAAAATTCAAATAATGACAAAAGCTAATACCTGATTTACGAAACAGATTTCGTTCTGAATATTTAGGATTATTAATCCAACGTCCTCAATATAAGAAATGTAAAGAACAAATTCAACTTGGTGACGTCGTGTTAATTGGCAGAGATAATACCAAACGTATTGAGTGGCCTTTAGGACGCGTCATGGAACTTATTCCCGGAAAAGATTGTGTCACCAGAATAGTCCGTCTACAAACATCAACATCAGAAGTTTTACGACCTATTCAGATAATTTATCCTCTAGAAGTATCTTCAACATGGTCTGAGGAACGAAAGGAACTTTATTCATTTCCGACTATCCAGACTGTGTCTAAAGATCAACCTGTAAAGCGTACATGATGTGGGCGGATAATCAAAGTGCCTCGAAAGCTAGATTTGTAATGTAAGAACATTTTGTGACCAGTTGAGTTGCCTCTCACCAACTCAAGGTGGGAGGATGTCGCGTAATCAACCAAACTCAATGGTTTTCAGCAACTTTACCATATTTATTTTATTTGTTTATACTATTTTGATGTTGTTGGCAACAATGGTTTTATGTTTATAGAATTGTTTTGTATTGCAAAGATGGTGAATAAATATATTTAAAAGATAAAGCCAAGCGATTTTTAATATTATAATTATAGGTCTCTATAGAATAAGGTAAATAGTAGTATTTTTTAACGAAACGTATTTAAATGTTATAGATTTTCAATTTGAATAGAGACATCTATTTTATGGTTATTATTTTCGCACTTTTATTGAACTCTCATTCAAGTAAAGAACCTCGAATGCCGGTGTGCATATTAGTAATCTGACAATTAGTTCACACTCTCCTTATATTTATTTATTTATTTATTTATTTATATATCTTGTTCAATTTTTCAATCGTTTATAAAATACTTATTATTCATCCTATCAAGTTGAAATAAATTTTTTTAAACTTGTATTAGATGACAATTGATGTTAATACAGTTTTTTCAAATATTAATTCATTAATTAAATTTTAATTAATTAATTTTAGTTTTACATGGGAGGCAAAATGGCGGCCATTGGTTATTGAAGCATTTAATGCATCTTCATATTTATAAGGGGGGTTACCGTAAGGGTGACCCTATTCTGTCACCAAATACCGCCAAGTTTATCGCCAACATGGCGATATATCGCCAATTTTGGCGACCAAAATGAGTCGCCAAAAGTGACTCCAACTTGGCGATATCTCTAATATTTCGTCAAACTCCCATAGACTTCCATTGTAAACCTACTTGCTTATAGAAAATCAACAAATTGAGATATTTTAATGCAACAAAAACTAATATTAGCTTAAGGGATTATATTAAATTTTTCTTTGATGACCTAAGTAGGAATTGACTTTAAAAACAAAATTTTTATATTACTTGTTTATCCACTGATCACTGTAATTTCAAGTTAAATTAAAAGAAATCCACTATATTTTGTAATTGTTGGTGTGTAACAGTGTTATTTAAGTTAATATAATAGTATAATATATGTAAGAGTTTTGTGATGGCCACCGGATACTAGTTTTAATTATGAGTTGGAAAATGCAATGCAAATATTTATATAGTAGCTGTTGGCATCTTTGTGCTGCTTCTTGGTCCATGAAACCTTTGTCATATTTTCATCCGTCTACGCTCTATATGTGTAGAAAAAAGGGTAAAAATCTGCAGAGTGGCTAACACAATATTAGAAACCTTTAAAAGGTAGCAATGCACACTGGATCAGACAATTTTTATACATAAAAATAGCATAGTAATCAATTAGTTTTCTGTAAAAATTCAGGGTGTCTCACTCCAGTCCGAACATGCGCCATCATTCATAACTTTAATTAAAATATAAAAATAATTGAAAGCAATTTCCAAGAGACTTGCCTTGGTTTGTGTGATGTTCAATGATATCATGAAAAGCGATCGAAGTGTAAGAGCTTTACTGTAAAAGAAATTGCATGACTTATCAATTACATTGGGCAATACAAAGCGTCTAGTTCACCACTATTTAGATAAGGATTGTAGCCATTTACATCATTTCCCGTAATATCCTTTTACACTGCTGGTCATCCATAATTAAACACCAAGAAAGACAAAAGCTATCAAAGCCAAATTTATTTCAGCGATTACTCATAGTATCAGTGTTAATTAATTCCAAAGACAACCTTTGAAATGAGGTATACGGGAAAATGAGTAAGAACTGTTACCTCCACGTCTGTGAATAACCGCGGCAAACACTGAAAGTGGCTTTGGATGGGTTGTTGGGGAATGGCATCCCACACTGCCTCCACACGTAGCCAAAGTTCACATGGTGTACTAGCGTCTGCAGTATTCTGGATTAGACGTTCTCCAATCATTGACCAGACATGCTCGATGGGCTGAGAGATATGTCTGGTCTCTCAACCTAGACATATCTCTCAGGTGTCTAGGATTGCCTGCTCCGGAAGAACAGGCAGTCCAGGCTAACATTGGATATGGTGAGCTAAGAAGAAAGCTTGAATATTGCGTACAACATGTGGTCGCGTATTGTCCTGTTGAAACGCGATCGCAGGCAACTCCTGAGGGTAAGGGAAGAGAACAGGCTGCAAAACCTCAGCGATATAGCACTGGTTGGTAAGTGTACCATTAATTCATACTAGGAGTGCGGGAGTCTAATTTAATACCATCCCGTACCATAACAACAGGAGCAGACCAGTGTGGCGATGGATAATATAGCAGTTGAGCAGCTTCTCCCCATGGTGTTTCCAAACTAAAATTCGACCATCGTGATACGGCAGACAGAAACGTGATTCATCCGAAAACACAATGTTATGCCATTCGGATGTCCATCTCTGCCGCTCAGTGCACCATTGTAAACGCAAATGCCTGTGGTTTAATGTCAAAGGTATGACATTCCACTGTACTGCAAACGAAGTAGGACTGTTCGTGAAGACTGCACTTGTTGTGTTAGAGACTGCATTTGTTGGGTTAGAGACTGCATTTGTTGGGTTATGGTTGCGAGTGCAACAGTGAGTTCCATAATGGCCATGCGCACAATATGCCTGTCTTCCAGTAGAGCGGTGTGACGAGGCGGTTGCAATCGCTCCTGTCGTACTGTCGTTCCCTTCCGCGCCCACCGATTCCATATTTTCATGACTGTTGCTGGCTGCGTCCAATACGATGACTAATTTCTCGGAAGGATAATCCCCAATCTCTGTATGCACCGATTTTGCCTTGGCCTAAATCAGAAACGTGATCGAATGGTGCTCGCGTCTTTGTACGAGGCTTACTGAATCTGTACAGACAAAAAAATCGCACGAGAAAACAATTTACGTTCTTCAAAACGACAATCTTTCTTCTCTTTATATGCAGATTGTAAGGGGGGTTGCAGTCACCCACGATGTTCGCGAGCACTGAAATCGAAATCATTTGCATATCCTACCGAGGTGTATGCATGCTGTACATTTCGCGCTGCTTGGTTGATCCCTTAATGGTGTTGCATTTTGGATGGCCAGTAGTATATTTGACACAATGAAAGATCAGTTTACTTCAAGTATCCTTGTGATAATACTATCAGATTTGTTTTTTATTTCGGTGCCGCATTCTTGATTTTGCGCACCTCTGATGTTGCTTTCCATTTCAGCACATCTTTTTCCATCACCAAATTCACGGCCTACTTTTTTTTTTGTTGCTGCAACGCAGTTTAAAGAGCATTTCCTTTTCTACCGTACGTTGCCCATATCGTCATCGCCGATCTATTTTTAGCATATTGCTTGCATCGCTCCGAAGCAGACTACGTAATAAAAGGCTGTTTCGCTAAACCAATGCAAGTGTAGTTTCGTTTTTGTACACTGTAAAAAAGATTTCCCTTACTTTACACCAAAAAGGGTGGCAACTAAGTTGCTTCCCCAAGTGGTGTAATGAAATTCCACTTGTAAATTGGTGTAATGAGCCACCAGCTATCAAATGGTATAAACAAACACCACTTTTAGTGGCAACTTAGTTGCCACCATTTTTGGTGTAAAGTCACGCTACTGCTTATCTGGTTTAAAGTCACACTACTGCTTTTTTGGTTTGCAATTTAACAGTAAAATAAAAAACAATTTAAAGATTACATTTTAAATCTAATGCAACCATAATTTACAATAAATAGTTTCACGCAAAGAGGCTGCTAAATATTGTTTTAACTGCGATAATTTATTATCTCAATTAAACATTTATTTTAAACATTTTAGTTTTGGTAAACAACGAAATTTCCTCACATTGGCAAATTTGCGAGTGACAAATAATAGTCAAAGAAAGTAAAATCAGTGTTGAATTCAGGCATTTTTCTCCGGGAGGGACTCTTGTGGCTCCGAGGGGAGAAGGCATTATATAGTTCATTTTTGGATGTTTACATTATAAGTAATTTTGATTTTAAAATATCTAAATAATTAATCTACTAAATCATATTTTATAAGCATTATGTATCAATTTAATATATATATATATATATGTGTGTGTGTGTGTGTGTGTAAAACAAATAAATATATCCATGTATTACACAAGCAAGAGTTTAAAAAGAATTTCAAGTGCAAGGAAAACATATTTGTTTACTTAGATATTCTGGTGAACGTAATCACACAAATAATACGTACGATTAAGTGAAAAGCTATATTGTTAAAATTACTTATACTTATTATTTGTAAACCTATACTTGTACATATAACACAATAGATATGCGTAATAGATACTTTAAAGCTGTTTTAGCTCACATAATTTAAAACTATTAAACTCGATAAAACCAAAGCTAAATATAGACAATTAAAAATATATTTTAGTGTTCGTAATCAAATAAACAATAGGTAAATATGTACTTACTATTTCGTGAGCTTCTTTTTATTAAATTTATATCGGGAATTAAATGTATTCCAAGAATAAAGAGTAGGAGCTGTTTTCTCTTTCACAAAGAAGACAAATCATTCGTTCCTTACATCTGGACTTACAGTATGTCGCGTGTACGTGACTCTTTCTTTTTTTAAACCCAGCGCCGGCCTGGTTGGTTTTCGAGTAAATAGTCCAAACAAATTAAAATAAATATACCTCCAACTGGGGCAAAACTGCAACAGAAGATCGTTAAATATTTTTCAATTAATCATTACTGAGAAACATATCGAAAATCAAAATCCGAGCCCGGGAACATCGCTATAAACGGATTTCACAATGGCGGACTGAGCCATCTGTCGTTTAAAAAGTTTACACCTGAATTGGTGTTCGGCTCTCACAATTTCTTTAAACGATTAAAATTAAACTATTTTGAGTGTATCATAACACTTTTCTCGGTGCTCACACCAAAACGAGAGTATATTTAAACCTCATTTGGCATTTCATAAATTCAAATTAAGCATAACAATACTCCCTTTTTTTACAGTGTATGTTTTAATTCGTTTCTATTTATTGTCGTCATATTTAATTTAGCTACTGGATTTAAACTTCTTTTTAACTCATTTCTATGAACTCTTTTGCTGTAATATAATACTCATGCATTTCAGTTTTCAGACAAAACTTAAGAAAATTTCATAGAGTATGTTTTGACAATGTAATTGTCTTTTTTTTTTTTTGTTATTCGGGCCTCGCACCTCATTCGAAAAGCCGGGACAATAATTTTATAATTCCTGTTCTTTTAAGTGATGTCATGCTTAATTTTAAAATTCAAGCTACTGTATTTCAAATGCGAATTTCTGAATAAGCTTAAAATTATAGATGGGATTTTGTTTGTCAAGAATTTTCTCTTCGAATCTCATCGATCACAATGGACGACAAGCATTCCTGACGTCATACAACGTCACGGTCGATTATAGCTAATCAGCTTCTCGATTTTTCCCACAAGCGTTAACCAAAAGCCAATCAAATGCCACAATGTTTGTGGGAAACATTGTGAGCTCCGCCCATTGCGTGTGATCAATTTCAATACTACGGAATTTAAAGGAGGATTCTCTCCGTGGAATGTTTCTGTGAAACGTACAGTGGCCAAAAATTATCTCTTCTGTCTTCCACCTGTCTACAAGGATAAAAATAAATCTGAATTTATTCTTTAAAAAAAAAAAAAAAAAAAAAAAATGCTGTGGATTCGGCGAGGGAAAATTATGTGCTTAAATGAAAAGCAACATCGCAGGCGCGCAAAAACAAGAATGCAGTTCCGAAATGGAAAACAAATGTGATAGTAATATCACAATCCTTAAAATATTGTTATTCTTACAATTATGAACAAAAATTCGTATTCTGATTCAAGTATACACCCTGTAATTTCAATTCAAAAAGTGGATTGTGGCGCTAATTTACTATACAAAAATTGATTGTTGTAGAGTGCACTACCACATTTTTGAATTTTTCAAACATTTTTTAAAAATCCCTTTATATTAGATAACTTATTTAATCGGTTTGCAAGAATAGCATAAAAACCTGAACGGTATTTCTGTAGCACAGCGTATCTGATATTCTAGCAATGTTTCACATTTTATACTTAAAGCGAATCTACAAAAAATAACAGCTATAAAAATATCAGGATAAATTAAATAACATATTTAATTCTCAAACTATGTTCATAAATTTTAGAAATTGTAACCACTCTGACAATAAACAAATTATGAGATAACTTATCGAAATAATTTAGCATAATATGAAATATTGCACTATTATTATTTGTACTGATACAATATGATTTTACTTACGTGCTAAAATGAAATTTCAATTATAAATAAAAATTACTGCTAAAGTTTTTATTTTTTAAAAGTATGATGAAAAATAAAATTATTGGCGTATTTTCGTTTCCGCAATCAGGCTTCGTTGCTTTATTAGAAGGAAATAAAAGCGTAAATCAAAGTATGGTAAAAGTCAGCGATTGTTTCAGACCATCTGTATGCCAGATGAACTATTCTTTTGTGGAACAATTCATTTGGTTTGAACTAGAGTCCTGCCTCGGGTTGGGTTACTCGATTTTACCCGAACCCAAATGTACCCTCGATTGAGGTCGGGTGGATGCTAATATTTTTCATGGTGCGGTTCAATTTCGTGTCGTGTTTTGATTCTTTCGGGTCGGATCGGGTTGACAGTATATTTTTGTGGCATGGGTCGTGTTCTGGGTATCTCGACATTTCAAAAGAGAGCCCTGAATATTTTTTAAATGTAAAAGTTATATGTTTTAATATTAATGAGTGTATATGTGTTTATACAAAAGTATAAAATTTATATTAGAGCTATAATTGTAGATTATTTTTTCATAATTATATTAATATACGGATGAAATTTTTTTTCACTTCTTCTTTGGGTCAGGTTCGTGTTTGAATATTTCAGATTAGGTTCGACGATTTTTTTGTCTGCTTACAGTCTGGTTTCGGATTGACTTTAGGCAGAAATTTCGGGTTTTCGTCGGGTGTGACCCGACTCCTGCAGGACTCTAGTTTAGGCGCAAAAATATCAACAATGAATGTGAAATCAATTTCTTCAAGCTCCTCTATTTTTTCTTGAGTCATTCAAAATGTGTGATGTTTTACTGGATTTGAGCTCTTCCTCTATTGAACAAAGCAGGATATTGTCTTTTTACAGAACCATACCTCCTATCCAGCTGGTCATAGTAGAGTTCAGTGGATAGAGATCAATTGCGTGGAATGATCTTAAAATGGATATCTTGTTCAAAGTTCCATCAAACACTAATAATATACGATTTTTTCAAACCATCTTTATTTCGCAACTGATACGGCTAAAAGGCCTCCATTTGACCTCTGTTCCCTATTAGCTGGGTTTAGTAGATATTCAAAATTCTCATCACATGTTACTGTTCGTTAGTAAGCTTTTTAAAGAGACTTGCGGATTTCCACTCGACGATTTGCTTGTTGCTGAATAAGTTTATGAGAAACTTCTCTTGACGCCCTGTTGATTTTTTAAGCTTATGCACAGCTCGCCATAACATATGTTTTTGGAATGTGCTAGTTCCTCCGGAAATTTTCAATGCTAATTTTAAATTCTCCTCCATTTTCTCTTTCAACCCTTCTTTGTAACTAGGACCCTGCAACTTATGGGTTGGATATAAAATTTGAGGTCAGAATTGCACTGTTGGGGACAATCATTGTTTTGACCTTGAAAACTACTAATTTCGCCAGTAGCTTCGGAAGCTTTAAGGCTTAGTTTGAAATAATGCCTTAAGATGGATAAGATATAAATCATCCATTATGTGGCCTAAATATTAAAGATGTCTGTCATAGATTATAGAATACAGAAGGGCATATATCGTTTTACATGAGATTTTATGTTCAACAATAGTGATAAAAATTAGCATCTGCAGAGGTGAAAGTGGTGGGGAAAAGTGAATAAAGAGTAGTGGTGAAAAGAGTGGTGACAGGTAGCATTAAAAGAGGTGGAAGACGATCTGTGAATATTATGAAGTGTTTGATAAAAGAAAAAATGAATTGAAAATTTTACGCTGAGAAAACAGTGTTTTTCGTAGAATAACCCAATTATAACAAACAAACAAACAAAAAAAGCCAAATATGACACCTGTTCATTTTTTCGATCAATATAGCTAATAATTTTTATCTCAAATTTACATCCAAATGTTATGATTTTGTATTTTACCGCATTAAATAACTGTTTTTGAGGATTCTTAAACACAAAAAGTTATTTAACTGATGTTTATAGAAAAATTTAAGTGCATTTGCTTGAACTCATTTTTATAGTTTAATCTTAAAAATTTTAAAACTTTTCACAGTTAAAATTCTCGAAAATCTTTAGATACCTCAAGGTTTTGCAACCATTTTGGGTCTTAATTAAAGTGACAAAGCGTTAACGATTGAATAATGTCTTTCTTTCTTTCCGATTAAATGCATCTTCTTAAACAATGCAAAATCAAAATAATCCTTTTGAAGATCTTGTTCACATTTTATCCAATTACTATTTTTCTTAGAGTATGCCATTATATTTAGTTTAAAACTTTTAATGGTGCTTTAGTAAAACACATGTTTTTAAAATATGTTTAAATTTGCTGTTAATGTACACTTGCGTAATACTTTGTTAGAGTTAATCACATTTTTCTGTTAAAATTCCCTTTCATGAATACTTTCAACTATCGAAAAGTTCTTAATAGTTAAAACACATTAGAGTTTAACATTACACTGTTTCTTTTTTCAGGATATTTCCTTTTTGCAAGGTACTTGCAAGATCAATACACTGTGCCAATTAAATTAGAATTTGGTTCAATGTTTCAGAATTTATGGTGATGATAAATTTTGAAATGATTAACCTATGCAATGCATTGATTATCATATCGTTTGAGTACAAAAATGAATTAACCCTTTAACCCTTTCCGGCACAGACAAATTTTGCCATAAAATAATGAAATGATTGACTGACACCGGAATTTACAAAACACTTTTTTAGATATTAAAAACTTGTTACCTTAAACTTTCATTATAAAAGCAAAATTTTATTTAAGTATTGCGCGGCAGCGCAATACTTATTTATTTCCAGTGTCACTTCTCAATGTTAATTTAACATGGAAAAGCCTATGGAGATCATAACTTTTTCATTTTTTCTTCCCACCTTTTTGTCCCTGAGATGCCACTCATTTTTTATTCTTTATTAATTCTAATGATATTATAAATTTAAAGTGTAAAAACGTTTGATTGACGTCAGGGTCAAAACGAATGGTAAAATACCTTTGCATATGGGTAAATTATAACCCAGAGAGAAACATGGGCCATTTTTTTTTTTTTTTTTTTTTTTTTTTTTTGCATTATTCAAATATTTTTCTTAATAATTCCAATTTTTGCTTTTTTCATTGAAAAGCAACGGACATTTTTCATAGAAAATGTAACATTTTTACTTCATTGTTGCAAAAATTTCAAAAGCCGTAATAATAATTTATTTCTTTTTAGTTGAAAGATTTTCACGTGAAATATTATTAAATTGAGCTAGTTTTTTTTTTTTTTTTTTTTTTTAAATTAAAAAGGTGAATATGGCGTCAAAATGGAAATAAAAAGGATATTTTCAGAACAAGTTTTTGATTTGGTCAAGTTTATATTTGAGTAAAAAGTTTCTAATGGATAGCTATTTTTACGCAGGTAGCGAACTTAGTGGGGAATTACATAACTTAAATTTTAAAATATTTTTTTTTTCCTAGATGAGAACTATTTATACCCCAAGTTAAACTTAGGTAATAATTTTCTGATGTGTTTACATCATCCCTTGGGAAAGAATAAGGTTTAAAAATTTAAGTAAAACTTTTATTTTTATTTTTTACTGTATCACAGCTATAATATTGTTAAATATTAGCAGTAAGGATTCAACACAATTTACATTTACATTCATAGCTTTCCTGAGCGGGAAATAGAGTATCTAAATTTAAGTGAAGTTAATTTTTTATGTTTTGATTATAGATTTTTTACGTTCAGATTGGAAGTTTTTGTCCAAACTATCGCATCCTTTATTACTACAGTGGTGAAACTTTTTGAATTACACATTGGTAAACTGCATCCCACATTGTGATGCAATACCGCATACAACAAAGCCTGATGATGATACTTTCTATTAATTTTGAAATGTGTTCGTCTGAGTGCTGTAGTTATTTAAAAACTTGACATATTAAACAAAAACATAATTTGAAGAACAAATTAAAAAAACAAAATTTATTTCCTACATTGTTTAAGCCCGAGAAGGGACAGATATTAAGATGTTTCATTCAATTAGTTTTACATTTAATGTTAAATTTTTGTAACAAATTAGTTAAGCTAATTGAAGATTAAAAAATAAAAATAAAATTCATACAATATGATACTTAAAACACCCTAAAAAATTAGATTCCGTTCAAATGAAATCGAAATAAATCTTAGACTTTTTTTTAAGTTTTGTATTTTGCCTGCATCTTGTCATTTTATGCACAATTGTCATAAACATAATACAAAATCTGCAATACAAATATTTTCAATTAAAAATGGAAGAAGTCTAAGATTTATTTCGATTCGATTTGAACGGAATCCAATTTTTTAGGGTGTTTTAAGTATCATATTGTATGAATTTTATTTTTATTTTTTAATCTTCAATTGGCTTAACTAATTTGTTACAAAAATTTAATATTAAATGTAGAACTAATTGAATGAAACATCTTAATATCTCTCCCTTCTCGGGCTTAAACAATGTAGGAATTTTTTTTTTTTTAATTTGTTCTTCAAATTATGTTTTTGTTTAATTAAAATATTCTTGGTGCCGTTTGTAAGTTTGGAATTAAAATTAGGTGCCCCAGACTGGGGCTACTGGGTTGGAAGGGTTAATAAGTGATTTTTTTTTATCTTGTTCGGAAAATATCGTATTCTAGTCTATTTTTGTTAATTATTCACTAGAAAAATAGTGAAAAAAATTATTTATGTTTATGTTGGCCATAATGTCATGATGACATTCCTGAGTTACATAACAAAAAATGCTCAAAAAACGACAATTTTAAATTAAAATTTCATTACAAAAGTTCGTTACAATTTTAAAAACTCACAAAAAAGGAAGACATTATGATAAAGGAGTGCGGTTTGCAAGACAGAGCTCACAAGGTTGTCGGATTTTTCTTAACAAGAATAAAAATTAGTTAAAAAATCACATGCAGATGGCGCTGACGACCCGAAACGCAATGAACAGAACAACAATACGCTCCATTCATTTGTTCTTCCAATAATAACAAATGTTTAACGTGACCTCCAGAACATTCTATGACACAACTGTTGTCCTGTTCATTGTGTTTCGGGTCGTCAGCGCCCTATACATGTGATTTTTTAACTTTTTTTTTTTTTTTTTTTTTTTTTTTTTTTTTTTTTTTTTGCTGCTGAAAAAACCCGAGTACCTTGTGAGCGCTCTTTCTTGCAAACCGCACACCTTTATCACCTATATTGATAACCGCACACCTTTATTGGTACAGATTTTTTTATTTCAAAATTTTTATATTTATAAAAAATAAATGCTATTTGTTGTAGTAGCACATAATTTTTTTTTATTATAATGCTGTAAATCTACTGCAAATTGGGTTTATATTTTTCAAATCCTTTGTGAAACATTTCATAAAAGTTACATGTTATTCCGGAGAACTAAGCATTTTTCTTTAACTTCTGTAAAATGCATTGTGAAATGCATTGTAATGTAAATTTCTTCATTCACTGTTAAAGAAAAAATAACCCATGACATTCTGTCTCGCTGGAAAAATGCCAGCGTAATTTTCTTCTGAAAGCTTTTATTTTTTTAAAGATAATGTGCTCGTTACTTGACAGTTATTCTGCATGAAAGTTTTATTTTAATGAATAGTTTTTACCCTTTGATAATGAAAGCATGTGTGGCAGTTGACTATCCTGTAACGAATTCATTAATTTTGAGCGAACACTTTGCATTTATTATAGACGAATTTAAAAACGGGAGACTGCTACATACTTTTTTTTCAAAATTGAAGATAAAATAATTAATTTTACGTAATGTAATTATTGCTTACTAATTGAATTTATATCGTATTATAAATTATATGTCGCTACGCATATTGCATGGCAGTGAAACCTTTGATTTTTAACGAAATCCTGCATGAATATTTTTCAAGAAAATGAAATTAATGTCCCTAAAGAAAATTTTGACGATTCTACCATGGTTGTTGCATGTTATGGTTGTGGGCTTTTAATTATAGTTTACTGCTATAACTTGCAGCTCTTCGCAATTAAATAAAAAATAATCAATTTTAAAAATTAATGAACAATATATTCTGACAAAACAGTGTTATATATAATTAATTAAATTTTATGGTAATGGATCACCAATGATTTATTGCGCCCCATTTGAAAAGGGACTGCATAGTTTACACAATTACTACGCTCTTTTCCGCTATCAGTGTATTATCGCTCTTCTGTTTATATTGTGGAACAAGAAAACTAGATTGCCGAACTCTTTCTGAAGTAATTAACCAATGTGGCGAGCATCTGTTAGTATTTCTCTTAAAACGAAGGCATCGTAATCCCGAGATTTTACCTTAATGTAACTTTTAACCATTGTTTATACAGGCATTCCGGTCGAACTGCATACAGGATGATCCAAAAGTCGCAAAAGTAAGAAAAATTCAATTATCTGAAAAGTATAGACCTGAAGAAAGTTTTGGCGATGCTACTATTGTTGTTGTATATTATGGTTGTGGACTTTTAATAAAATTACAGTTTACTGCTCACTGCAATTAAATAAAAAATCTATTCAGTTTTAAAGATTAATGAATGATACCTTCAGACAAAACAGTGTTATATATAATTAATTAAATTTTATGATAATGGATTGCGAATGATACATTGCGCCCCATTTGAAAAAGGATCGTGTAGTTTGCACAATTACTACGCCCTTTGCCGCTATCAGTGTATTATTGTTACCTATTCTAGGTATTGTGGAACGAGAAAATCGGATTTTCCATTTCTTTCTTTAGTGATTAACCGATGTAACGAGCGACTGTTAGTATTTGTCTTAAAACGAAGGCATCTAAATCGCGAGATTTTACCTTAATGTAACTTTTAACCATTGTTTATAGGGGCATTAACATCCAGCTACATACAGGATGATCCAAAAGTCACAAAATTAATAAAAATTCAATAATCCGAAAAGTATAGACTTGAAGAAGGTTTTGGCTATACTACTATTGTTGTTGAATATTATGGTTGTGAACTTTTAATAAAATTGTTTAATTAAGTTTACTGCTATAGCTTACAGTTTACTGCAATTAAAAAAATGTTCAATTGTAACAATTAAAGAATGATATCTTTTGACTAAACAGTGTTATATATAATTAATTAAATTTTGTGGTAATGGGTCACCAATGAGATATTGCTCCCTATTTGAAAAGGGGTTATATAGTTTATAAAATTACTACAACCTTTTCCGCTATCTGTGTGTTATCGTCTTACTCTAAATATTCTCGAACGAGAAAACTTGGTTATTGAGTCCTTTCTGAAATGATTAACTATGATGATTAACCAGGGCTTAATTTCCGCCGGAGCTCGGCTTCGGTACTTCTCTGTTTTTAGTGAATATTTAAATAATGGTCAGAATTCACCGGAGCTCATAAATACAGGGCTCCGGAGCCCAGTGCAATAACGCATCCGAAAAACCGAAGCCTAAGTTACATTTTCTGTACCCTTCCCATCTCCATGCTTTTGCATTCATTTTTACCAAAACACTTGTATGTGACGTAATGTGTCGTACAGGTAGGAGATGGAGATAAAACGGACTCAATTTTTATATCAGTTTTTGGACTTGGACTTACTCGAGCTCAGTCTGCATTACATTTAAAATTTTATTTATTAACGTATAGAAAAGAAAAACTTTTCCTCCTTTAAATGTACGTATTGTATTCTATTTTTAATCATTTAAATGCTATTCCGATCAGACTGAAGGGGAAACAGATACCGTGTTTTTTTATTTCAAATTTATGTCGGCGACGTGTTGACACTCAAGAGACTGAACAATGAATTTTCTTTTATGACAGTAGGATAATTTTTTATTAGCTGGGTTTTCGTTTATTATTATTTAGATATTTAACCTGAAAAGAATATTTTTTGTTTTAGCCAACGAGCATCAGCTTGAGGATACGTTTGTTTGAGGTTTTTTGTCTTCTATTGGGTACGAGTATAAAAATCACGTTAGTGATTTTTCTATTTATTTTGTATCATGATCGGTACCCATGCTAAGGTTCTGCTCTGCACATTTACAAAGTCACTTTCATTTGTAAGTATTGCCATGTATTGTTATTCTGATAGAAAGCAATCGAGCAGTCAGTGTTTCCCCTTGTCAAATTTTTAAATTAACCTGATTTTCAGGGACTCACCACAAAATATTGTTATGCGAAAAGAGTCGATTATAGTTTAAGATATATTAATTTCTGCAAATTTCAAAGGTTACTGTTCAGAAGGAGTGATAACTAAAAAGTGGAATAGTTGACAGCTAAGTATATGCTGATAGATATATTTAAAATTTGTATTTTGTTAAGAAAAAAAAATGCTTTAAATTTTGCAAATAATGTACGAAATATAAATATGCAGATTGGAGTGACGGGGGGGGGGGGGGGGGGGGGGTACGGTTGTTGTACCAGTATATGAGAATATTAGGACTCCGGTACTTTTTAGTTAGAAATTAAGCCCTGCCTATTAGTATTTGTCTTAAAATCGAATGCGTCTCAATCACGAGATTTTCCCTTCATGCAACTTTTAACCGTTATTTATAGAGGCATTCACTTCCAAGTACATGCAGGATGATCCAAAAGTCTCAAAAGTAATAATAATCCAATAATGCGAAAAGTTTAGACACTAGCACGATAAAGTTTCAACATAAATATGCAGAAAAACATGGGATTTTTTAGTAAAACAATTAGTGCCTGTTAAAATGCACTTTTCACGAAAGGATAGCACTTTCGCTATTTAAGCCATTATCTGACGGAAATTACAGAATAAATCCCTTTTTATACGCTGAAGAGTACTTGTCCACGCTTAAGTCACGTTACAGTTTCAACATAAATATACATACAACGGGATTTTTTTATGGTAAAACAATTAATGCCTGGAAAACTGCATTATTCATGAACGGGTAGCACTTTAATGGCCTGAAAGCTGCAGCCTGTCGCTTGGTAAGCCATTATGGGACAGAAATTACAAAAAAAAAAAATCCATTTTAATGCTCTGCAGATTACCTTTTCACGTTTAAGAGATATTTTCATTAGTGGTATTCGTCTATTTGGACATTTGTAATCCTATTTCAATTTTGAATAGCGCTGCAGTACTTAATAAACTTCTGACACATCTGAAACTTGTTGGAAGAATATGCAATTATTCTAAGATACCCATTTTTGTTATTTTAAAAATCCTATCTTATTCAGTACATTTCAGCACATAGTGCTAACTGCCTGTACTTTTCGAATTATCCAATTTGTATTCCTTTTGTGATTTATAGATCATCCAATATATCATGTAGTAGAATCCGCAAATGAGTAGCAATTATGAAACAGCACCATCTTTGTTTTCTACAACACTGTCAATCTTTAATCCAATAGTACTTCATTGTATTTGTTTAACATGCCACTTTTAAAGTTTACATGTGATGGGTATTCTGTTTTCGACAAGTCATTTTTACATTTAACTCTAGAAGGCACAAACAGGAGCAGGAAAAGGATATGCTGTTCAATGGACTGCCCGCTTTTATTCGCTTCCGAGCCTACCCGCGCTTCGGATCGGATCGGGTAGTTGCTGTATTTTTTTGTTGCGGTTCGGGATAGGGTTCGGTTGTAGTCTACGTGTCGGGTTGAGTTTAACTGTTTCGGGTACGGGTCGGTTTCTTGTTGAGTTTTTACTCTAGCGGGTGGGGTTCGCGTCAAAGGAATATTCAAAATATTTTTCAGGTTAAAAATCTATGTACAATAAGACCTCCGAAATGAACACTCAATAAAAGCGGACCCCTCTATTTAGCGAACACTTTTTCAATTCCTAACAATTACATCTTTCTGCACTTATACATCTGATTAGTGGGCACCTCCCAATCTACACACACCTAACATGTGTATGTGTGCATGAAGTATGACAAATGACACATGTGTTTTTGTGTATGAAGAACGAAATGTTGGTAAGTAATATTTTTCATATCCCGATAGAAGAACAAATGGCTCTTAATTGTGCCGTAAGGAATGAATAATCTATAGTCATATTTTTTATATATATTTTATTTCTCATGCAGTAAATTGAATATGCACTCATTAACATTCAAACACGTATTTATATTTTGTTTTATATAAACAAAAGGACTACGTCTGAATCCATTCATATTTATAAAAACTTTTCAAAATAACAGACATTACATTAAATTACAAGATAAAAACACACACAAAAAAAGGACGTTTCGGATTCATTCTGAATCCCTCATCAGCTAATTCCTAACGCAAAAGTCATACTAGATTTTAAAGTTCAACAAGTAGAAAAACATTACATCAAGTTGCCAAAAAAATATAGTTAAAACAAAACTGAATATTCTATTGGTAGAGATGCAGCCTCGTTAATTGCTAAAAGAGCAGTTCTCGTGTATCAAGCTTCCAAAAGCATACGACTTGCATAAATGCTGCAGCCTGATCTAATTATATAAGCATTCTCAAAACTCGGAAAATGATCAGTTTTCATGGCGTGGTCAACAATTTTAGAATTAAAATTTTTATTTCTAAAAGCATGTTTATGCTTCTTAAGTCTTGTTTCAAGTGTACGGCTGGTTTCACCTATGTAGTTACACTGTTTGCACGGAATTCCATAAATAACATCTTTAAACTGTAAGATTGGATATCGATGCTTAAAATTCCTTAAAAGATCCTTAAGTGGTTTCTGCGGGATCAAGGACGTGTGAATGCCAAGTGGTTTAAAAAAATGCGAAATCTTCTCTGAAATACCTTTGTAATACGGAATGCTTGGGAATTTATTAACTTTCATACGTTGGAAGGGTGGAGGAGTATCCATGTGTGCACGAAGAAGTTCCATAAAAATGCGAAAACAAAATCTTTCAGGGTAACTATTCAACTTTAAATCGTATAATTTTTTTTTGTATTTCTATATTAAAAAGCTCTTCTGTGCTGCAATATCGTATAGCTCTGGTAAACAAAGTCTTCACAACTGTCATCTTATGGTATTTAGGAGATTCGGAATTAAAATTGAGATATTATTCAGAGAACGTTGTTTTTCTGTAAACTGAAGTTTCAAGGGTTTGCGAAGTGGAGTCCATGCATCTATGAATCAGAATATCCAAAAACGGAATTTGCTGGTCAGTTTCATCTTCAATTGTAAACTGAATAGAAGAACATATTGAATTTCTATGGTTTAAAATAATAGGAAGGTTATGGTGTTCAGCAACTGCAAAGACATCATCAACATATCTACGCCAGAATTTTATTAGGTATCCTGTATTATGAAAAATCTTTGTTTCTATATATTGCATAACTATTTCGGCAATAATAACAGACAACGGTGACCCCATTGGAGTACCGTTTATCTGTTTGAAATATTTTTCGTTGAAAATAAAACAATTGGATGACATACAAAAATTAAAAAGGGGTTACAAATGTTTCTTTATCAATAGCTGAATTTAAACTTAAGTTGTCAACAGGCCAGATTTCATCGATAACAGAACCAGCATAGTCTATCGGAATGGATGTAAAAAGACTAACGACATCAAACGAGGCCATCACACAATCAGCAGAGAACTCAGAATTTTTAATGTCATCAAGAAAAGTGAGGGGAGAATTCAAACTGTAAGCAGAAGTTAAAGACAAATGTTTTTATAAGGACGCAAGATATTTTGAGAGCTTATATACCGGTGAACGTGTAAAATCAATAATCGGCTTCAAAATTATGCCATCTTTGTGTATTTTAGGTAGCCCATAAAAATTAGTAACAGTTCCTGTATAGCAACGTAGATATTTAGCAATGGGTTAAGAGAGTTTATTTGATTTGGATAATTCAGAAATTAAACTATTAAGGTTTCTCTGTATTGTGGGCGCTAAGTCTTTTTTCATAGGCATATAAGTAACGTTTATCGTTCAAAAGTTCCATTGATTTATCAATATAATCTTCTTTATTAAGTACCACTGTAACACGACCTTTATCAGCTTTTGTGATAACTATAGATTTATCTGCCGAAATACCTTTAATCAGTTTACTGTAGCGTGCAAAATTAGAAGGCTGTTTATAATCCTTCTTCAAAATCAATTTTTGTAACTTTAGTTCTTACTTGGTGCTGTACAGAAGTAGGCTGATTATCCAAGGATGATTCAACAGCAGAGAGGTATTCATTCATGGCTTGGAAATGATCAACTCCATGGCTTAGAAATGATTATTTGCATATTATATCATAACGAACCCGTGAGAAAAAGACACAACAAATTTCAAATAAATAATCTCATGTGAAATAATTTTATAAAACTTGAGTAACATTGAAACTTGAGTAACTTGATAACATTTTTAGCCGTTCTAGTGTTAAATATTTGAAAGTGTAAATTCTATTGTTTTGCATTTGAATGAAATGTTTATATATTTGTGCTAAAATTTAGTAAGTTTATTTATTATAAACGTTACTTTTAGAGAATGTTTAAAAATTTTCCTTTATCGTACATTTCCTAAAAAGTATAAAGATATTCACTCGTAGCATTTAGACATTAAAAATGAACATTGTTCCACAATGTCTCATAGCAATGTTACTAGAGACAATATCTCAACCTTCTGTTATAAAAATAATTTATTCGATTTTTTTCTAACATGCTTTTCTGAATACTTGTAATCAATGCCTATATTATCTGATATTTTTTGTAGAATAATCTTATGTAGTTGAAAATTAAGTAGTACTTGAGATACGTAATTGACAAATTGTTAAATTTTTACACACTGTATTTTAACTTATCTTGGTTTTATTAAATGTGAAAATAGACTTTTGCAATCGATATTTCACTCACTTCCTGATATGTCTATAATTATAAAACATAAGTACACAGGGATGTTTCCAATGACAATAAGACTTTTTAATATTTTAGAACCTAATTAATAATTAATAAATCATTTTAAGGAATTTTCCGTCAGCTGGCCACAGGTGATAAATTGTCAAATAATCTTCATGGTTTCAACTTTTTTCGAGTTACAAAAACAATGGATTTAAATACGTGTCAAATCACTCATGACAAAATATGCTACCTGGTATTAAAACGTCAACAACGAAATATTTTAAACACTAAAAGTAAAAGTTATAATAATAAAAATAAAGAATAATAGTTAATTTTTTTATCAATTAATATTTAATATTAATAAATTTATGATTGTACGTTGAGGAAAAACGTTTAGAAATTCTGAAAAAAAAAGTTTAAATTATGTTTTTTTCTTTGCTACTTATCTTAAAAGATAAACAACAAAAATTATAATTTTTTGAATAAATTAACTTAATTGCGCTTCCTTTCAAAGCGTTGAATTTTCTGTTATTGAAGATTAGAAAAATGCTATTGACGAGATTTGCTCGAAATCTCTACTACTAAGTAACTGACGATTATATTCTTTCAAGTATTAAAAAAATTCACATTTCTTCGTCAGCTTGATTAAACTGAAGTATGTTTTGTTGTACTCTAATATTAGTACGACCGAAATTTTTTTGCTATATGTATTCTAATTCGGTGGTCGTGACATACGTACTTTATCAGATCTTTTTTTTAATTTTTTAAATGTTATTTGCTTACCTTGCTAATATGTCACAATCCCTGTCACTCTCATAGGTAACTTCTATGGGAATTAGAGCGAAGTCCGCCAGAAATTGGTTTAGCTACACTTGACAAAAGATTTTAATACGTACCGTATATATATATATGCCCCATATTAATATTGCGATATATATTAGTCTTCGCTTCGCTCAGACGATAAATATATAACAATTTTTGAGCTTCAGAATGTTATATTCTTGAACTGCACATTAAACACGGTTCTATGCAGCGACATGCTGGAAATGCTTATTTTTCAAAGCTACCTTCCCTGCTTCCATTTCAAACATCGTTCTTCTTGGCCATGTATTATCACTCCTTATAGTTCTAACTCTCAATTTATATACACCCTGTAATATTATATGAGAATAGAAAAGATATATGTACATCATTATATATGTGTACATGATAATTAGTCAAATGTCTGAAATTTCGAATTATCATTAAGGCCTTATTAAATTAACGACGGATAAGAAAATAGAAATTATGCATTTATTTTATGCATTTTAATATTGCACCATTTCAGGCGGAAATGAGTTTTACGCGTGTCACTAGACATAATATTTTTATCGGAATGTTGGAGCACCTGTTATCACATTGTTGTCAGCTGCCTGCTGTAAGGGAAGCCATTTTATGATTTTTTTTTAAATTAAAAATGTAAAAATGTTGTTCTTGATTAGTTGGAGACAATTACGGTAAGTTAAAATAATCCACTTCCATCTTGCTTATTTCCAATGAAAGTTTTATACGAATTAGTGTTAATCACAGCCCAAGAATGATATTTTAAAGATTAATTTTTGAATTTTCGACTGATCAGTTCGCGTGCATAAATTAAAAACAACTTTTTGATATTGAAATAAAATTATTTTTGTTCATGGTATCATTTCTTCTTCTTTTTTGTTATTTTAGTATTTTAAAGGAAACTAGAAGATCCTACCCAATTTTCCCACGTTACAAAACATAACTAAAAACCATTTTGTTTCTAACTTTAATAGATTTGCAACATTTGATATTAGATTGCAAATTAACAACATCAAAAAATACTTTTTTATATCAAAAATATCAATAATATTTTCAAGTAAAATTTTGAAATTTATTAAAAATGACATTTTCGTATTAGTTACAGGCGTCCATAGCCGAAGTAATCGAGAAAATTTTCGCTACTTGCGGCAGCTTTTTTTATTTTCATAAACTCAAAGCTGAAGCGAGAGGTACGATTTCATATCTGTTAAATTTGTGAATTATTTATATTGCATTTTTAGTTTATTTATTTATCGATAAAGTTTATTTATTTATTGATAAAAATTTAATTCTGTTCTGGAATATTAGCCGTAAACAAGCGCTTGACTATATATAGTACTTTGAGGCGCAAACGGATTAACTTTTCGTAATCGGGCTGGACGCCATTTTCAAATAATTCAGGTTTGAATATTATTTAAAAAACCCCAAACATTTAATAAATTGCGATACAGTTTTCAAACAATTTATATCTGTATGTACTGTTTTTCCCCTTGCAGATTGGGCCCGCGACACTTAACCAGAAAATCAACATCTGGCAATTTATTCCTCCTAGGTAAAAATCCTATACAATGCATAACAAAACGCCAATCTTGCATCGCACAATATATGTAGCAATGGCGAGTTCTACACAGGAACTCATATGGTTAATAAAATTGTTGGAAGACTTGAACTTACCTCAAAAATTGTCTTTTACCGTATACCGTATACATGTATAAAGAGGATAGTGCCGGACAAATACTCAAATAAAACTAAACATATGGAAATTAAGATTTATACGATTAAACACATGAAAGAAAAGGGAACCATCGAATTGTGTTACTGTCCGAGCAAATAGATGATTGCACACATACTAACAAAACCATAACCCAAACCTGAATTTCAAGTAAACAGACAGAAACTAAAGCTGCAGGACATTGTTTATTAGGAACTTAAGGGGAAATTTGTTATAAGATATTAGAAATGTAATCTCCGAATGAATATATAATTAATCACACTCATAAATTCTCCTCATCTGTCAACATACATCATAACAAATTAATTAAGAAAGAACTCAAGGCGTATAATCCAGAAAGTTACACTTGTTTGTGAAATGCTTAATATAAACATCGTTCATAAGATTTAAGATATCTCGAACAAATCTTCCACGTTCATCCAATGTTTTGGGATGCCGCTTATAAAAAGCTTCATTTAAAAGTCCAAATGCACGGTAATCCATAGCAGAAAACCACAATCTTCCACAGTCCATCCAATATTTTTGGATGCCTCTTATAAAAAGCTTGTTATAAAAGTCCAAAAGCACAGTAATCCCTAGGAGACACACCTGGCGATTGGGGGGATTGTATTTAAATAGAATAGCCTCAATTCCAGTTTCATTTTTCATTGTTTTCTAAAAATATAGCAGTTGATTTATAGGTATGGCTTGTAGCCGTATACTGATGGAACATAACACGATGAAGATTTTTTGGGAAAGTGATGGAATGTCTTCTTTAAAAACGTGCATTAAAAAATAATTCTCATATTAATTCGTGTTAATTTTCTCATTTTCTTAACTTTCTTTAAGTTTTCTTTTTAAGAGAATACAGAAATAAAGATAAAACCGTTAGCAACATTTCCTTTGTTTTCTCTTAACCAATAGTTTAGGTTTTCTACTAATCGTTTTTCTGGTTGTAAATCGGTTTTTTTCAATTGCAATCAGATAAATATATTCAAGCTTCATCATTTTTTACCTGTTGAGTAATTTTCATTCAACTAACTTCTCATGTTCACCAATCTCCTCTCTAGTTTTAGGATCGAAGGTGGCTTAAGAAATAATATTGGAATTTCATTAAGATTAAGAAAATCTTAATTTGATATGAATGTTTAACATTTTGTATTAAACAAGACTATTTCTATGAAATTTGTAAAATTGTGGAAAGCCTAAGGCAAAAAATATCTTTGAAATGTGGTCTAATCAAAAATTTTAAATAAAAAGCAGCATTCTGATGTGCTATTTCTCAAAATAGGGAGAACTTCGTAAATGCCCATGATTTCTTTTACGGTGTTGTTTATCAGCACTGTTAGATCTAAGCCCGAGTGTCACTCGTGTTGCCGTATTCGGTGAAGCGAACTAAGCCCGAGAGTCTCTCGGGGTCAACTTTTAACTTTCTGTGCTATAAAAGTGTCTACTATATATGTTCACGGTCTCCTCAGATATTATCTACGAACCTTTTATTTTGAAAAAAAAAATAGGTGGTAGCACTAAACAGAAGTAAGTATATGAAAATATCTAGAATCAGAGCTTAATTCGAAGTTATTGTGAACCTTGTATTGTTGCTCTTTGTGCTTTGAAACGTACCACACAAAGGAAAAATTTACTAAATAATGATTACATACAAATAAAACCTATTTTCAGATATTCGTATAACATTTGGGTAATTTGTTATTCAAGTCTATGTAAAATTTTATGTTTTCTTATGCGGAAATTTTTTGCAAAAATATAAAACATGCTCTTTTCAATAATATCTCATTAAGTATTAATTTTTAGTACATTTAAATAGGTCCTTGATTATGAATAAAAACAATTTGAAGTTTATAATAAAAAAATTATTAAAATACATATCTTCCAAATATTTTTTAAAAAATCATGAAAAGTACCAAATACGAAAGTCCAGGGGGAGATGTGCAACTGAAATTGCTCAGACCTCAAAGTGTTAATCTCATTTTCTAATATTGGTTGTAACATTTGCTTCACGAAAGAAACACGTATCAAGATTAAAGGTTCATCTTTCGGATCAACAGCTTACTTGAAATTGTTAATATAAATTACTCATACAATATAGTTTTCCTGGGGTTAAATATATTTATTTCTTCTGTTTATTTTTAATAATTTTATAGTTTATGAATTACTCAATTTTCGCATTTACTAACATGGGAAGGATCCGATGCCTAAAATAGACATTTCGATGAACATTTCGTGTGTTTCAAAATTTAGTCCATAGATAAACATATGAAAGTCACAAAATACCGTATATAGTGGGTCTTGTGAAGATGAAGCCTAACGTTTATATTACCGTTTACTGACACATTAATTACTCTTTTATACATGAGGATGGATAACGTGCTCAGTAATTGGAACTTTAGCATGGTGTCCTATAACTGCACACACACACACACACACACACACACACAAATGAGCGAAAAGCGTTCTAAAATTGTTCTAAATTAAGATTTTTACGGAATCTCAGGGTATACCAAACCGATTTCTAAAGTATATCTGCTAATTGAGGGTGATAATCCCTGCCCCAACATAGGTTATATTATCTGTCGATTCCGCTAACACCTGTGGATTGCAGGAACAAAAAACTTTCTAAAATTGCGATTTATGTGATACTGAAGTGGGTAGAAACTTGAAATTTGGGATGGTAGTTACTTATAAGATGTAAATGCTCTCTAAGAACCGTTTTTAACAAAATTGAAATTTAAAAGAGTGAAAGGACCAAAAAGAGTTCTAAAAGTTTTCTAAATATCGATTTCTATTAATTTGCTAAAGACAGAAACTTAAAATTTGGTAGGGTGGTTCTTTCTATGATGTAAATGCTCTCTAAAAACAGTGGAAAAAAAATCGGAATTTAAAAGGGTGAAATAAGCGAAAAGCGCTCTAAAAATGTTCTAAATTACGATTTCTGTTGAATTGTTAAAGATAGAAATTTGAAATTTGGCATGGTAGACTCCTTCGGGCTGTAAAAGCTCTCTAAGAACAGTTTCTGAAAGTTTCGAAATTTAAAAGGGTAGGCTAGGCAAAAAGCATCCAAACAACTTTCTAAATTACGATTTCTCTGAAATCTCTGGAAATATCAAACCGTTATCAAAAGTGATGTCGGCAAATTGATGGTCAATTTACCTGCTCCAACATAGGCTATATTTTGTGTTGATGCAACTATCACCAGGTGTGTGGTACAGCTTTAGACTAGAAGCCTGGAATATGGCATCATGGTTACTTTTATGATGTAAATACACGCTAAGAAGGGTTTCTAAAAAATTCAAAGTTTCAAATAAAAACAAAAATGAGTGTAAAAGCTTCAAAATACGTTCAAAATTATCATCTATTTAGAATTCGTTTGAGTTCTTCTCATTAATTTAAGTCTCATTCTCGCCTAACGCAGTGTAATAATGATTATTAGGCAAACAGTGCACCAATAAGTAACTTTTTAATTACTCGTAGCGGTATAACTTTTTCTAATAAAAATAGACACACAAAGACCACTCAGCATATTTCATTTATTACGTGAGCAAAGACGCGTGTTTTGCTAGTCACTTTATATTTTCCAGGTAGTTTAAAAATTACAAACTACGAACACAGTTGATTTATTTTTACATTTTTAAAAAAATTTACTAATTTAACTCTTAAATGCATAGTGGATGCATATCTGAATCACTTTACATTTAACTTTTAGCAATCATTATATTTATATAGAAATATTAATCCTGTAAAAATTACAAAAATATGCTACTAAATAAAGTTAAAAATTTATCTTAAAATTTCTGATGTATAATACTTAATATAAGAATAAAAAACACAATTCTAAAAGAATAATTAATGTATTTAAGAGTTAAGTTTTGCAAAATAAAATTCATTTAAAATAAGTTAACTAGATTCATAATATAAACGTTAAAACGTACTTACAGTTACTTAAAAGGCGACACAAACATATAAAGATATTATTTAATAAAATCCTGAGATCTTTCAAACGCACATGCGTTCATTTTCAAAGGAAAAAGATGACTGAATATAAAACAAATTTAAAAACAAAATATTACGCATACGCAAGCGAAGTTCAGTCTATTCTTCTACAAAGGGATGAAAAGATCAGGTTATGAAGTTCTTTCTTATAATATTCCCGCGATTTGGTTTAATATCCTAAGTATTTCAAGAACTCCTGAAAATATGAACTGATCTTTTTACACCTCTGTAGAAGAATGGACTGAACTTCGCTTGCGTATGCGTAATATTTTGTTTTTAAATTTGTTTTCTATTCAGTCAGTCATCTTTTCCCTTTAAAAATGAACGCGTGTACGTTTGTGAGATCACAGGATTATATTAAATAATATCTTTATATGTTTGTGTCACCTTTCAAGTAATTATGAGTATGTTTTAAAGTTTATATTAATAACAAGGCGAGAACTCCTTCTCGACACTAGTTTTTATACAGTGTTTTGACTTTGTAGATTCATACTTATTAAAATAATTACAAATTTTGCACAGTTTTAGTGATAACAGTAGTTTTTGCTTGCGTTGCAGATGTGCAACATAAAAAAAGTTAACGTATTATACGAAAAATATATCTGTGATTTTTTTTTAAATTAAACTTCCTGTGTAACAAACCTTTCTTAGAATCATATATATATATTTTCGAAACAAAATAAAAAATCATGCATTTAAGGGTTAATAACTTTTCTCAAGTAAAAAAAAAGCTACTTAGGTGCTCTGTATTAAAATTTTAGGATGGAATTAAACGACTTTTTCAAAACAGAGTCCATTGTTATTACTAAAGTATACGTAAAGCCACCAAATTTCAGATTTGTTTCAAATCAAGTAAAAATCATTTAAGTCGAAAATTTCACTTAATGAATCCAATCAATTAATAACTGCATAGTATAAAGAAACATTTTATTGAATAAATTGCCTGGTACCAAATTAAAAAAAAATGATTTCGAAAAAAAATGGACGGGTAGTCTCTACATATATATATATGTATTTAAATACGGTGCGTCCCAAAAGGTTATAGACAACGAGTTTTTATCTATTTTACAAATGAAAAAGAGGGGTAAACATTTCACAACAATTTATAATTATAAATAATATCAGCACAATAATAGTACTACGCAAAAATAATTACACAATCACAGACTTTGTGAGAAAAATTCACACTGAAATTTTACTGTCCCAAAAGTTTATAGACAACCAAAAGTTTGTAGTTTCCCTTTAACATTAAACTTTTTAAGCTGCTTTTTCTAATCACTTCAAAAACTCGAACAGGCATACCCAAAACAACAATTTGTAGAAATTTTGGCTTAAAAAAAATTTCGTTCGATTTGCAGCTTTAGATATTGAACCGTAGTAAATTGACGCCCATTAGCATATATCTCTCTAACTAATCTTCACCAGAGGTCTCTATTTTTTTCTGTTCTAATTTTATGTTATACTCAAGATGTGATTTGGTCAGTCGTATATAGTTTATATTATAAATTATCAAGTTTGAACCAAGCACGTACAATAAAAGTCTTACAGATTTTTTTTTTTTTTTTTTTTTTTTTTTTTAAGATATTAAAGTAAATTAAAACAAACAAGTAAGTGTGATCACAGATCGCACAGAGGGTTTCGTTTAATATTCCTTTCAAAACACTTTATCCTTTTGCAAAATATATTAGCTCCATATCTCGCAACCAGGGGGCGCAATATAATCTAAACAAACCCCTATCCGAACGAAACTCCGATTTACGATCTATCCGTAGATATATTAGTCGAGGGAATCTGGCTCATAACAACCGAGATATGTAGGCGCCCCCTGACGGTAAAAAATAGAACTAAAATATATACGGCTATGGTGCATAATGTGAAAGAGTGGTCAAAGGAGTTTCGGCAAAAGTAATGTTTTGTAACGGAATTGTTTTGAAACTACAACAATTTATAAAGTATTATTTTAAAGATAAACATTAAATACTTAGAAATGAGAGATTTTTTTAAAAGTACCATTTTTGCTTTTTATTAAATGTGAATTAAAACCACCAAATCTCAATAAAAAGAATGATACATATTACTCCAATTTCTCAAATCACACCCAATAATATTTAAGGGTTTTAAATTAACTTAATTGTTCATGTACTGCAATTTATAGAAAAGCAGAAAACCAGCATTTAAAAATACACAAAAAATACATGAAAAGCAGAAAACAGCTGTTTCGAATCTACTAGCGATATTCTTCTTTAGAGCAAGATAGGAAAAAGGAGCAACGTGCTAGAAAAAGCAAGACTGATCCAAAAGGCTCCATTTTGCTATTTTTATACAGCAATTTAAATAGAGCATAATTTTTAAGATAAACATTAAATTCTTATAAAAGAGAGGGTTTAAAAAAACCCGCTATTTTAGCATTTATTAAACGTGAATTAAAATCACCATTTCTCAATAAAAAGAATGGTGCATATTATTTTCAATTTCTTAAATTACTCCCAATAATATTTAAAGGCTTTAAATTATTTGTTGAATTACAACAATTTATAAAGCATGATTTTTGAGACAAACGTTAAACGATTATAAAAGAGAGTTTTTTCTTTTTAAAGTTTACTTTTAATTTATTAAACGTGAATTAAATTCACCATTTCTCAATAAAAAATTGATACATATTGCTTTCAATTTCTTAAATTACAACCAGTAATATTCAAAATTTTTAATTAGATTAATTATTTCAACTACAACAATTTATAGAGCACGATTTTTAAGATAAACATTAAATGCTTATAAAAGAGAATTATAAAAAAACGTTATTTTTACTTTTATTAAACGTGAATTAAAATACCATTTCTCAGTAAAAAGTCCTTCCGGCCAGTGCCGTGAGGAAGAGGTAGCTTTCATATTCCTTATTTTAAAAAAGCCAACTTATATTATTCAAACACACGAAGCTCAATTAAGTGGAAACCGAATGTAGGAGATTCAATACTAATTTTTATCAATACTAAATCATTATGAATGAGAATTTCGCAAAATTAGTCAGCTTTATCCAAGCTGCTTTTATTTAAAGTAATTTATATTTCGCTGCCAAATTCGGCGATTTCTTAAAGTGCCTGCCATTTTAAGACAACATGGTGGATGAGGCTAACCAGTGAACTTGGTCGAGACCTTAGTAATTGCTGTGCACATGCTCACTCACATCGGAATCGGTTGATACATACGAGTGCTGTCGCAGGCAAAAATTCAGATTTTTCAAAATGTCACCCACGTTAGAAATTGAAACTGCTATATCTGAGCCATTTTTGTAAGATAAAGACAAACAAAAAATGCTCCTGAATCCTTATATCAAGGTCAAATACTTAAGAAAGAAACCTTTTTCAATTTCTAATTTTTTTGCACCTCACTTTAAATATATATATTTTTTAATTTAATGGCCGCCATTTTGAAACAAGATGGCTGATGAAGCTGGCCAGCGAACTTGGTCAAGATATTGATGTATACTATCCACATGCCTTCTTCCATCGAAATAGGCGAATACGTGTGGTATCGCGAGACAAATACAAGATCGTTTCAAAGTGTTAGCCATGATAGAAATTCAAAGTGCTATAATTCAACCACTTTTTAAGATATAAACAAAAGAACAAATTTTCAGAAACAAAAACTGCTCCAGAATCTTTGTATCAATGCCAAACACATAAAAAAAGTCTTTTTCATTTTCCAATTTTTTAATACCTCATTTTAAATTTTAAATTACATTTTTTTTAAAAATGGCAACCCTTTTGAAACAAGATGGCGAATGAAGCTGGCCAACGAACTCGGTCGAGACATTGGTATGTACTATGTACAGACCAAGTTACATTCAAATCGGTTCATAAATACGCCTGTTATCGCGTGACAAAAATCAGGGCGTTTCAAAATGTCAGCCACGCTAGAAATTCAAAATGCTATAACTCAGCCATTTTTTAAGATATAGACGAAATAAAAACTGCTCCCGAATCTTTTTATGGAGGTCAAACACATAAGAAAAAAAATATTTTTTCAATTTTCAATTTTTTGGTACCACATTTCAAATTTAAATTTTTCTTAAAATTTTAAATGGTCGCCATTTTTAAACAAAATGGCGGATGAAGCTGGCCAACGAACTCGGTCGAGACATTGGTCTGTACTATGTATAAACGAAGTTACATCCAAATCGGTTCATAAATACGCCTTTTATCGCGTGACAAAATTCAGGACGTTTCAAAATGTCAGCTTCGCTAGAAATTCAAAATGCTATAACTCAGCCATTTTTTAAGATATAGACGAAACAAAAACTGCTACGGAGTCTTTGTATAAAGGTCAAATACACAAGAAAAAATATTTTTCCATTTTCAATTTTTTGGTACCACATTTTAAATTAAAAATTTTTTAAAAATTTTTAAATGCCCGCCATTTTGAAACAAAATGGCGATGAAGCTGGCCAACGAACTCGGTCGAGATATTGGTATGTACTATGTACACACCAAATTGCATCCAAATCGGTTCATAAATACGAGAGTTACAGTGTGACATAGGTCAGATATATATATATATATATATATATATATATATATATATATATCAATTTTGAACGGAGGGTGGTTTCGGGGTCTGGGGGTCATGATCGATGAAAATATACCAAATTTTTTTTTAAATCGCTTTCCTCCGAACGGCTGCAATAGGTAGCTTTTTGTAAAGAAAGCTACCTAAAAGACATATTACTTACAATTTCTTAAATTACACCCAAAAATCTTTAAACTTTTTTAATTAAATATTGCAGGAACCAGAAATAAGTAATGCTTTACCATTTTAAGCCTATATTTTACACATGAAATTTTTCCATATTGATTTTCTTCTGCAATTAGATTACTTCTGAAAAAAAATTCGTATGTTATCTAAAGATTTAAAGATACGACTTTTATAGCTTGTCGACTGAATGGCGTCAGAGACACAAAGACGTGATTTATTAGATGTGATTTTCTTTTAGTTGTCTAAAAATCTTTTTATGCGTAGAATAGAATTTACAGCTGTGATAATTCTGAGCATTTCTTTTAATACATTTTTTCTGACGTTTTATGATTTATTTCTTCACCTAGTTTTATTTTTGTAGATATTATGTTTGTCCTTATGCTTATATAAACTATAACACAAATGATATGAGTAATTCAATTTTAAATAAAACGAAAAATTAAGATTTTAAATACATGCGTGGAAATAAATCTATATAAAATGGAGAAAATTTATTTAATTAAGTTATTATACTTTATTAAACCTTTTTTAGGTCGTTCGTAATTATATAAATACGTAGCACCTATAGTCATCATCTGGTACGTCTGTCTGTCTGTCCGTTTGTCCGAATGTAACAGCGCAAAAACTACCCAACCGAATGATTTGAAATTTAATATACAGTGTAACCTCTGAATAACGGTTACCAGTGGGACCGGTGAAAAGTGGCCGCTCTTCAGAGGTAGGGGTTATTCAGAGGTTCCACTTAAAAAAATAAAAATTAAATAAATTTAAATAGAAATACATAGTGATTTTAATTAATCCACATTGTTTTAATATATTAAAAAATTCAGTGATTTACAGTTGCTTTTTTTTTTTTGGTTGAAAATATCTTTCTCCAAAGAAATAACAGTATGAGTTGTTTTGCTATTCATCATCATTATGATTTAATGCAAAATTTTGGATTTCACGAAGGTTCGTCGAAATTTTGGGTGATTCTATAATCTCTCCCAATTCCCCTTCCTCATCACTTTTCTCTTCCTCTCTCCTACCTTCCACCATTTGCTGTATGGAATCAAATGTGGCAGTATTTGCCAAATCTTTGTCCAGACAAACAAACTCGCGAGCCTTCATGTTAGTTATGCCTGCAGTTCTAAGAGTATTATCTAAATTTTCCCCATTATTATTAATGTCTTCATTTTCTATATCTAGTTTTTGAAAAAGGAGAAATTGAGTGACTATTTGTTGACATGCCAAGCAAATTTTGTTTGATCTGCTTCACAATTCGGTTTGCAAATAAATATGAAGCTGTACCAGGAGCTGTTATTTTTTTCCCCCGTGACTTTTGAGCGGCCGTTGTTCAGAATTACTTATTTAGAGTTTCGTACTAATGCTAATGCTATGGAACGCGTTCGGTTCCATCAAGATGTGGCTGGTATTCGGAGGTTTTCGTTGTTTAGAGGTGACCACTCAAGGAAATTTCACTGTATATAATCCGTGCAGAATTTTTTTGAGTCATTTTAAATTTTATGAAAATCGAATCAAAATTTTAAAAGATATTAATAAAAGTTTTGTCCATTCTATTAAATTCTATCATACGTAATTAATTCAATGATATCCTATGATAGGTAATCATGCTAGATTGCCATCGCAATTACGTCATATTTAAGATGGAGTCCTATTATTTCCGTGTTACTGGAATTAATATATATAATCGTAATAAATTTTGTATTGATGCATTTTTGCATAACAATGCAACAGCTATTGCACCAAAATCTGACTATTTATAAAACTAGTTATAATACGAACACACCTCATTTGTGACGTTTGATGTACAATTTCCGACTTGCTTTTATTTAGATGCTTGTAAAAATGATGAAACAAAGTAACTGCAAACAAGAATGAACTAGTATGTTGTGGCTATCACAAAACTTTCTTCTATATAAATCACGTCAATTAAATCATTTAAATAGTACAAGAAATAACGATTTAGCACCAATTCATATCAAAGTATATCTGAATTTGAAGTTGGATGAAAATTCGCGCATTAGTTCTTGAGATAGAGCTATAGCGGAAATTCTGAAAAAATGTAGCATAGCAGCGCCACCTGTTGAGCGATTTACACCAAAAGTAAACAGCACTAAACGATATCAAGGTATACCTGAATCTGAAGTTTGTTGAAAATCCAAGCATTAGTTCTTGAGATAAAACTATTGTGGAAATCGCAAAAGATACAGCATAGCAGCGCCACCTGTTGAGCGATTTACACCAAAAATTAAACAGCACTAATTAATACATCAATTCATGTCAAGGACTAACTAAATCTGAAGTTTGATGAAAATCCGTGCAATAGTTCTTGAGATACAGCTCTTGTGGAAATCGTGAAAAATGCAGCACAGAAGCGCCACCTGTTGAGCGATTTACACTAAAAATGAAACAGCACTAATTTATACATCAATTCATGTCAAGGACTAACTAAATCTGAAGTTTGATGAAAATCCGTGCAATAGTTCTTGAGATACACCTCTTGTGAAAATCGTGAAAAATGCAGCACAGCAGCGCCACCTGTTGGGCGATTTGCACCAAAAATTAAGCAGCACTAATTTATATCAGGGACTAACTGAATCTGAAGTTTGATGAAAATCCGTGCATATTTTCTTGAGTTAGAGCTATTGCGATAATCATGAACAATGCAGCATACCAGCGCCACCTGTTGGGCGATTTTCACAAAAAAGTAATCAGCACCAAACTATATCCTGGACTAACTGAATCTGAAGTTTTATAAAAATCCGTGCAGTAGTTCTTGAGATACAGCTATTGCAGAAATCGTTAAAAATGCCGCATAGCAGCGCCACCTGTTGGGCGATTTTCACCGAAACCTAATCAGTTCCAGTTTATATCAAGGTCTAACTAAATATGAAGTTTTGTGAAATTTCGTCCATTAGTTCTTGAGATAGAGCCCCCACAAAATTTGTGTCACATACAGACAGACAGACGGACGGACAGACAGACAGACGAACAGACAGACAGACAGACAGACTCACAAACAGACATTTTGTAAAAACATGTTTTTTGGAATCTCTGACTCATAAAACGTGTAAATCCGTCGAAAACTGGAATTCGAAAATTTTCATGAAACCAATACTTTCTTCTTGTAAAGATAGAAGAAAGTAAAAATGATGTATTATGTATAGATCATGAAACACTTTCCAACACTTCCAGAATACTTTAACGAAATTTCGCTGTAAACAAGGTTATTAACATACATAAATAAACAAGGTTCAACTAGTTAAGGAGGCCTACCCAAGGGATAAATCTCTACCCATACATAAATAAACACTTCAGAAAAAGCATAACATATTTAAAAACGAGATTTCAGCTTTTACCGTCCATAGCCAGAAATATCTTCCAATTCTTTTGTGCAGCCCTATGTTTAGTCTCTAGATTTGTATATATTCTCAATAGTATGCTTAAATTTTCTTTAGTAAGAAAACACATAATAGGTTAAAAATTCAGCTTCAACGATTTTTATCACGAGGCGGAAGCATACTTGAATTAATACATTTCCAGAAATAAAATCCATAGGAGATTACTTAATCAAGTTCTTTGCGTCGTCCTGAATATCATTTTATTCATATTCTACAAACATCTCTTAATATATTAAATATAGTTCATTTTCAAAACGCATAATCCAATCAAAAATTACGTTTAAGCTATTCACGATCTTACTCAGTAATTCTTACGAATTATTTTGTGCAATTCTGTCTATAGCTTTTATTCACACCATGTAGCATGCAAAAAATTAGTTAAAGTTAAAAACATATGCTATCACTATAAAGGCATTTCCAGTAATTGTCGCTAATAGGCATTATTTCGGATATAGTACTGCATTCAAAATATTTTGCGTGTCCTTTTGTGTGTAAATGAACGATAAATGCTATGTACATCATTTTCTACAGCAAGTATTTTGTAGTAAACCTCAGTAACGTGTATATATTTAATTGTATTTGAAATAGTGTAATATAATTATAAAACGCTGAAAACAGTTCACACCCATATACTATAATGTAACGGAATTCTTTTATGTGGTTCCTGTAAATGAATATAAATACTCTGTACCACTTAGTCTACAGAATATATAGTTGTAGTGCGCCTCATAAATGGATATGAATTTCATTATGTTTTAAATTGTGCAACAACATTAAATGAAAATATACTTGATTTTTCTTATAATGTGAGGGAATATTTTGAATGTCGCTATAAACAAGCTTTCAATGGTACACACTAAATTTTCAACAGAAAACAATCTATAGTAAACACCAGTAACATATAAAAATTACAGTGCGATTCGAGTATATTTACAAGAGTGGGCAGATGGACAGCCAAACCAAAGTAATAAACTGTTTTTAACTATGTTGGAAAGATTTAAAATGACATTCTGTAGAAAAATATAAATAAACTTAAAGAACCAACACTTTTGTGGTTCAATAAATATTTTCCCCGGATGAGAAAATCTCTTTAAGTAATTAATTATCATTAATAAATGCTAAATTCTAGTTATTTTTTAAATAAAACAGAAACCCGATTTAATGATAGCCGATTTAACAATTCCCGCAATTTAATGATAAATTTTAATAGTTCTCATTCACTCTTTTCTATTTATATGTTAAAGTTTTCCCATTTTAACGATTATTTCCTCCTCTATTTAAGGTAATTTCGTCGAATTTCAAATATTTTAAACTGTTGTACAGTTACAAAAATTGTGAGCTTTTCTTTCCTCTCTCTACTTTGACCGACATATGGTGAAAGCTTTTATTTAGGGGAATAAAACATTTATGACATTTCTAGCCAGAATCTTTCACTGTAAAAAAAAAAGGACTAAAAAACGGAGATTCTACTGGCGATCTCGACGCCAGTACTATTTCCGTATTTTTACGGAAATTTTCCCCCATAAATTACAGAAAAATTTCCGTTTTTAATCAGAAAAACGGAAATTTTTCTGTAATTTATGGGGGAAATTTTCCGTAAAAATACGGAAATAGTACTTGCGTCGAGATTGCCAGTAGAATCTCCGTTTTTTATTCAGTTTTTTCTCTACAGTGTTCATTTGTTATAAAACATCAGAAGTTCATTCTCGCGTTCTCATTTCTGAACTATAGATTATTCAATAATATTTTGATAAAAATTTGGGCAAATCCGTCTGGTCCAGATTCGGATTCGAATTCATCACATAATATCCCGAGAGCTACTTCAATGGAAGGAAATTTTGAATTAAAAAAGGTTCCGTAAGAAAATCCCTTATTATCATTAAACTAAAGTTATACATGCTAAAAGTGAAAACAGTACGTCTAAAGGTTTATATATACCTTTTAGTACATGTTTCGCATGCGCAATCGTGATTGTGTGTACGAATTCCACGTGTTTGTTTTGTTTGTGCCGAATGAGGTATTTCAAATTTGAGTGATAACCGGCTTCGTATGGTAAAACGTTTTTTACGGCACACTGCATCTCTATATTCTTTCCCTTTACTCTGTGGAATAAATCCCTTAGGGGGAACGTGGACCTTTATTTGACTAGAAATCGAACCAAAACTCGAAAATTATTTTTGTGCATGTTAATTATTCTCCAGTTTCTTCTGAACCATTTGTAAAAAACCGCATGCAAATGCGATAATTTTTTGCAAAGTTACAAGCGTTTCAATTTTGTACACAAATAATTTTTTGGCCCTTTAATATACTTTAAATATAATTTTCAAAACTGATTTTTCAGCGTTTTTAAATTTTTGAAATGCTCCATGCGTCATAATTTTTTATCAAAATTCATGAAATTGATAAGGAAGAATCCTGATATTGCTTACAAAGAAACTATGCATGCATTTTTAAATTCGACTTCATTAAGATAGTTAAATTTGATTTTTAACATATTAAAAGGCAAAATTTTCATGAAAATCGATATCGAATTCATAAAAAATCTCTAAATAATTAACTATTCAAGGGATTAAAAAATCGATGCACAGATTTGTTCGTAATAGAGTTTTAAGTAATTAAAATTCGAAATCGTGGAGATATCTAAAAAACTATGACGCATGGAGTATTTTAAAATTTTAGTTTAAAATTTCAATTTTTAAAAAGATCATAAAATTATAATAATATTAAAAATTTCCTTTTAGGTTGTCTATACACTTATAATGAAATGTAAATTTCCGCAAAATTTCATATCTCTATTTCATGTAATAATTTCATAATTTCATATTCTATTTCTCTAATTTCATGATAAAAATTAAAAAAAAGAATTTAACGTCCACCGTACCTTTAAACTTAACCAGGAATAACAAAAAGACTATTACTGATAACTGAATTTTTTCCTTTTCTAAAACTAATTACTGCTTTTTCATGATTAAAACTAATTTTCAAACTTTAAATTATCAAGGAATGTTATGCTGATTTAAAATAAATTAAAAAAGAGAGTTATGTAAAGAAGAACAGTCTTTGATTGAGTTTTACGAATAGTTTCAAATACCTTTAATCTACATACAATTTTTCTTTTCCAATTCTGTTAAAAATGCGTTTTACGACACCGTAATCCTTCATATAAAAAATTAAACAGAATTTCCCAATCTAAAAGTAATATTCAAACAGTCAAACCTCATTTCTCGAACATTTTTTTTAAATTTCTTATTTTTATTTTAAGATTATGAGTAAAGTCCTATTAAACTGGATGCTTCAAAAATGATAAAATGAAAGTATAGTTAATTTTTTTCCCTCATACTTGCTTATGAAATTGAAACTATTTCATTTTCATTTTTAAAATTACTTCCAAGATGGAAATAAAACGTTCATTGTGTTTTTGACGTATTATCAATTTGATATCTCTTACTTTCGAAATTAAAATCCGTAGCTACTAGTTTTTCTTTTCTAATGACACAGTCTACAGATTTATTGTCAGATTTTGAAAGGAGCGGAATGGTGTCAATGGGATTTATTTTCTTAAACATGATTATAGAAAACAAGGAAACATTCGATACATCACTTTATATGAAATTTCTAAATGCAAGTTGATATTTTGTAATTTGTTATATGATTTCAACACGTTTCTCATAACATTTTAAATTTTTTTACTAAGAAAATTGCACTCTTATAACGGGTTATCTTTCTTTTTTTTTTTTTTAATAATATTTTTTTTACAAAGAAGAGGAATGTAGTTTAGACTAAACGTTTTTATTTTGTTCGTTATATATGTGTCGAACAATACCTAGGGTAGACCATCGCTAGTTGGGCTATAGAGGCATGTTGGACCAGTCGCGATATTTTTTAAACTTTCCGTTAGATGGCATTGTTAATTCAGCCAAGTGTCCTTTGCTTCGCTTTACTCCTCCAACATCAGCGCAGAGATGAGCAAATTTGTAATAAAAATTATTCGCAGTGTAATTACAGGTTACTTGCATGTAACTGATTATAGGTAGTTACACATATTCAAACACAGATATTTTGTCAAGTAATGGGATGGAGACGGTTCAGATTACAGTGCTGCAAGAATTTTTTATAGCATGTAATTTTAACTACAATTAATTACATATAATTAAACTGTAATTACATTGCAGATAATTGGAATTGCAAAATTTCCCAATTCTGCATCAGCGCCGTTGAAGTCGGAGCGTCATTAAAGAACCAGCGAGAATTTTCAAAATTTTGCTTAGATGAGTAAATTTCCTCTCTTATAAATAACCGTTTTTCATTTGTTTGTAGATTCCATTTTAGATTTCGATAAAGAGTATTAAGAAAAATAATTGTTCGTAGTTATTGTAGGGCATGTTTGTTTAATGAAATGCTTTCAGAATAATTCCTTACCGTCATGAAAAATAAAAATTGCGATATGGGGTTGGTTGACCTATTTGGCACGGGGCAGGTTCGTCCGGAGGGCCTACATGTCCCGTAGGAATTTGTCTTTGGGGGATTGGAATTTTGATAGTTTTAATGATTTATTTTAATAAACATTTATTATTATTCTAAATAATTTATCATTAATTAATTGGGAGGAATTATTTTATTAATTGAATTCCTGGTTATTCCAGTCAATCTTTAAAAAAAAAATGAAATTAGAATATTGTTTACCTCCTCCCCACATTAAATCAGCTGCTCTGTTATACAAAAACATCTATAACTTTCATAACTATAGAAAATCCCTATTGGCTTGGCCTATAGGCGCAGGTAGATTTCGAAGTTAAGTTCTAATACCACCAACAATTTAACAGATTAAGGGAAATGTGATTTTGTTTTCTTATACAACCCCCCGTCACCCCCACACACTTTTTTTTTGTTTTTAATTTATTTTTGCTGTATTAGTTAGACCTATAAAAAACCTGCAAATATAAAAGTTATAGATAATATTAAGAAGGTGTATAATAAATGTAAGCAGATTTAATATCTTGTGTATTGACGAAGTTATGAATTTTTTTCTTCTTCAACCCACCTTTTTTTTTGGGAGGGGGGGGGGGATTAATTTTTTCTCTTTTTTTTTTTGCTGTAAGAGTTGTTCCTATCAAAAGCTTGCCATTACAAAAGTTGCAGATAACATAAAGATGTTTTATAAAAAATTTAAGTGAATTTGATATCGTGTGAATTGACGAAGTTATGAATTTTTTTTTTCTTCAATCCACATTTTTTTTGGTTTTTATTATTTCTATTATTATTATTATATATATATTTTTTTTGCTGTAAGAGTTGCTCCTATCAAAATAAATTCATGACTTAATTAAGAAACGTTGTATGGTAGATTTTCTTTAGGCTATATTGTGTTTTCATTCGTACGAAATAAAAATTAAGATTTGGTAAAATTTATTAAACTTCTACACTATCAGAGCATTACAAAGTAACGTGGGCTAACTTATTCCGCAATCGGGGTCGTCTTGGCCCAAGTGACTTGGTGTCAGTTTGAACTTCTAAATTAATACTTCTTATCAAGTTTTAATATTGTGACTTCTTCCTGAATATGCACTGATAGTGGTAACATAAAAAGAAATTTAAAATGTTGAATTGTAATTTTTAAAAAATTAATAGAAGAAAAAGCGGGCCAACTAGCCCCGGTCTGCCCTATATTATAAAGCGAAAACATGTACGTGAATTATACTGACGTCATACTGACGGTGGCAAAACCTGGCCAATACTTTTAGGTAGATTTCGTATGAAATACTACCTATTGGCGTCGTTCCTATGTTGGAATTTCTGAAAAAGTTTTGCAGATCTACACCGATCATGACCCTTAGAGCCCAAAACCACCCTCAGTAAAAAACTTTATATATATATATATATCTATATATCTATGTATGTATCTATCTATATATATCACTTTCTTCTGGACACGATAACGTCCACAATTCTGCACCAATCTCTTCCAAACTGATACATAAAATCAAGGGGTATAAAATCTCGGTTGAGTTCGTTAAAGGGCAAAATCGGACCAAAGAGATGGAAATAGGGAGGGGTTTTGTGAAAACCAAAAAAACCCTATAACTTCTCAAATTTTGTACATATCGAATCAGTTTAAAGTTTTTATTACTTCTAAAAATAGGGCCAAAAAATTTATGTATCAGAGATTTTTGATAAAATTAAAAATGGGCTCAAGGGGTGCAAAAAATAGGGTTTTTGGGAGAAAAAAATTCATAACTTCGTCAATTCTCAAGATGTCAAATCCAATTAATTTTATCATGAATTTCCTTAACATTATCTACAACTTTTATATTCACAAGTTTTTGATAGGACAAATTCGTAACGCAAAAAAAAATAAAAAAATAAATAAAAACGAAAACAAAAAGGGCGTTTTAAGAAGAAAAAAATCCATAACTCCGTCAATTCAAAAGATATAAAATCCCCATGAGTTTATCATATATCTTCTTAATATTGTCTACAACATCTATATAGACAAGTTTTGGATAGGAACAGTTCTTACAGCAAAAACAAATTAAAAATACATAGCGGTTGAAGAAAAAAATCATCTTAGTAAGGTTGTATTCAAATCCAAACTGCTTATTTTCTGACTCATTTTACAATTCATTTTTACTCTCAAAGGCTTCCAATTGGTACCTTTCTTACTCAGAAACTATATAATGCACCGTAATGGTCAATTTTTTGATAGAGGCAGAATATATTTTAAAACATGCTGTCAAAGTGGGCCTTTTGAACCGAATTTCCCGAAGTGGATTGTGTTGGAAAAGGAAGTATTCAAATCCAAACTGCTTATTTTCTGACTCATTTTTAAATTCATTTTTGCTCTCAAACGCATCCAATTGGTAGATTCGCTTATTCAGAAACTATATAATGTACCGTAATGATCGATTGTTTGACAGAGGCAGAATATATTTCAAAAAATGATGTCAAAGTGGGCATTTTGAACGGAATTTCCCGAAGCGATTGTGTTAGAAACGAAAAATATTGCCTTACTGAGAAAACAATTGTTTATGTATCAAGTTTTAATTAATTAAACGGAAATTAAAAACACAGGTCGCTTATAAATCTCTTCAAAAATCACGTCAACAAGTTTCATGTTTTTCCTATTAAAAATGAATCTGGAGTTATGCCAGAAAATTTCGAGTTGTTGAGCATGGAAAAGTATTTTTTTGAATACCGCCCTAACATGATTCTGATAAAACCAGTTATTATATAAAAATGAAATAAAAACACGTCAAAAGCGGCCGGATAAAATTGTTAAAGTGGGTTTATCTCTAATCATGATTTGGTTTTTGTGTGTGAAATTAGTATACTTGACTTCGAAATCTACCTCCGCCTGTAGGCCGGGCCGGCAGGGATTTTATTTTCTTTTACTGCAATTTTTGTAACTTCTACACATAGCACAATTTCCAATTTACACCGCCGAATAGTGAAACAAATGTTCTTGTGAATGCCTTTATTTAAAACTGCCTTTTAATGTACTGATATTTACGGTCTTTAAAACAATTTTCAGGCTTGATTGTATTTAAAATGTATTTCTATCGCGTTAACGTCGCAGCCTGGTTACGAAAAATTAGCCTGTTCGTACTTAAGAGAAAATAAATAGTTCAGCTTTTGTTTCTCGCTTTTAATCTAAAACGAAATTAAAACTTCATCAATAAATAAATAGAACAATATAAATAAAACACAAGTTTAACAGACATCTAATCGAACTACGCGCTTAAGCCATTGAAATTATCAGAATAAAAAAGGCAGCATAAGCAACGATCTATGGCGATTTCTTCGACTATTCACTCATAGCATGTGGCTAATAAGTATCGTTTTGATAAATTTTAAAACTCTATTTGAATACATTATTGGTAATTTTCATATAGAAAGGCTTTTTGGTGCTGTTAGTGGGAAATCTGAAAATATATAGAATCTGTAAAAAATCCATTAAAATTTTGAATAGAAAAATGATTTTATCCAAAGTTCAGTTATAACCCAGAATGCTGGGCTGTATCCCCGAGTAATAATTAATATATAAATATTCTTCTTGTTTCCAAAATTTGGAGAAATATATTTGGAAATTCTTTTTTGCAGAAAATATCTTTTTTGCACATTCGGTATTATGATGCACACACACACACACAGCATACAGAACACAGCATAGAGAAGGTGTTCGCACATTTTTAGACGATTTTCATGGTACTTATAGAACTATTTTACATAAAACATTTGTATTTTAAATGTTCAGTTTGGTAAGCCTTCTTCTGAGCTACCTTTCTACAACGCAATTTCCATGACAATAATGTCTTTTGTAGTTTTGGAAGGGGAATTTTCGCCCATACGTCTTGAACAGTTTTCCAAAGTCCATGAAGCGTTATAGGTCGACATTTATGCAACGTACTTTTTAAAGTGTAAAAGTGCAAAAATCCATAGTTGATAACATCAGGAGATTTATCAGATATATGAGTGACGGGTACAACCCTCCCTTACGAAAATTTCCTATGGAGTTCTAAAAATAAAAATTGTAGAAAAGTCTAATTGAATCCTATAGAATTATGGCCCATTTTTCTATAAGCTAGTTTAACTAAAAGTTATAGAAATATCTGTAGAAGTTCGATAGAAATGTCTGTAGAGCTTCTATCGAAATTATATAGAGTTTCTATAGAAAATATACGAATATAATCTACAATATATTTTATAAAAATATTAGAATATTCTATAAAAATATTTGAATATCGACAGTTGGTCACACTCCCAAGTACTAACCGAGCTCGGTGCTGCTTCTAATTTGGTGGCCGATCGTGACCGGGTACTTTCAGCTTGGTACGTCCGCTGACAATTTATTAACTCCTATTATACTATTTCAACTTTCTATTGTGATTTGCGTTCCCAATCATTAAACCTGTATGGAATTTACAGCGATTCTCAAACTGTATGAATTAAAAATCGAAATCATTTGTAACTTAGAAAAACATATTTAAGGAATGAAAAAAAGTTCGTTAATATAATTTATTTATTTATTATTGACTGACTGATTGATTTACTTATTTATTTTGCTGACGGTGTTTAAAAAAAGTAATGAATCATAAACAAACTAATTAAACATCATTTAAATAAGTAGTTCGACTGATATATTATTACATTAACATTTAATTCACAATCTATTAGAACTGGATTAAATTATAATCATATTAAATCTAAGTATCACTATTAGATTCAACTAATATATTACAAAATTAATATATTTTTTAATATATAGGTGTAAATACATTAGTACGCATAAATTTTAAAAGATATATATATATACCGGGTATCCCAAAAATGACTGATTGATTTTAAAATTAAACTTGCGAACGGTGACAGATATTAAAGAATTCTTGCAGGAGTGTTATGTATGATGTCAGGAGTTTTTTTTACAGTGCTTCTTGATTTTAGTTCGAATTTAAACAATAGATGGCGCTGAGAGCAATAGATGCTCAGTCCAGACCCGATTTTTGGTAATTCGGGATCCATTCAATGCATTTTAATTTCCTTTTTTGCCATGGAAGAAGAGAGAGGACGAAAAATCAAACCTGGATTTAGCGGTTATTGCTTGCAGTGCCATCTATCGATGCTATTTGTAACTAAAACAGAGAATCGCAGCATAAAATGTCCCGACATCATACATAATACTCCTGCAAGAAATTTTTAATATCTGTCACCGTTTGCAAGTTATTGAATTTTAAAATCCATCAGTCATTTTTGGGAACGCGATATATACTTAATGTATTGAATTCATTAGCCTATAAAAATTCTATAAGGTATATGTATTCTATGGAAAATTTTTCTATAGAAAAAATATTCTACAGAACTTCTGTGAATTCCATAGAAACATTTTCTTTAGAAAAAATATTCTATACAACTCCTTAAAACTCTATACAAGCAATATTCTATAGAAACATTTTCTTTAGGAAAAGTAGTCTATAGAATTCTTCAAAACTCTATAGAAACAGTATTCTATAGAAAGGCTATTCTATAGAACATGGTAAAGAGTTCTAAAGAGCTCTATACAGCTCTATGAGCTAATTTTGTAAGGGACGATACCAGTTTCTCGTTACACTTTTTACAAAAACGTTAACAGTGGATTGTGATGTGTGGCTGCATGCTTTATCTTGGTGCAGTTCAATAGATTGATGGATCTGGTGGTAAAGAGATATTATTTCATGTTTGGGAGTAAAATACACTGCTCAAAACAATTAAAGGATATTGCAGTTTTAGGTGGATTTTGTATCTGGTAAACTTTTTAGCCGATTGATGCATGGTCGACAGACATAGTAGGTTATATGAGAATAAATTACACATGTTTGGCAGAAAAAAATGCATTTTATTGCGCATTTGTGTACTAAAGGAAAAAAACACAATTTGTGCATATGAGAAAAAAAGAATAAGAAAAGGTGTTTTCTTCAAAGAAAATCATTTTCAGTAGGGGGTATGGTTTCCACGGGCGGCCAGCAACGTTGAACACCTTTGAGGCATGGACTCAATGAGGCTATTAATGACGAGTTGGGGTATTCTGCCCCACTCTTCCAGAAGAGCTCTTTCCAGTTCTTGGAGAGTTTGTGGGGGTTGTTGGCGGCCAGAAACTCGTCTTCCTAGAGCGTCCCAAACGTGCTCGATTGGATTCATGTCTGGAGAACACGCTGGCCATTCCATTCGAACGATTCCTTCCTCGAAAAGGAAATCCTCTACCAGGTTTGCACGATGTGGCCTGCAGTTATCGTCCATTAAAATGAAGTTATCTCCGATTGCTGCAGCGTAAGGGACTACAATAGGTCTGAGGATCTCATCCCTATATCGGCGACCAGTCAGAGCTCCATCTCGAATGATGTAGAGGTCAGTGCGCGCGTCAATGGAGATGCCACCATACACCAACACTCCTCCACCGCCAAATCTGACACTTTCGTGCACGAACGCAGGATTATTCCTACTGCCACGGTCCCTCCAGATGAAAATACGCCTATTATCCGGATGCACAGAAAAACGGGACTCGTCAGAAAACAGAATATTGCTCCATTCATTTCTCCTCCAGTTGACATGCTCGGTTGCCCACTCCCTGTGGTCGCGACGATGCCTTGATGTTAATCTAACACATAACATCGGTCGGCAAGCATACAGACCTACAGCATGGAGCCGGTTTCGGACAGTCTGAGTTCAAATCGTGATGCCTGTAGCCGAGCGAAGGTGTTGTTGGAGAAGAGTAGCGTTCATGGTTCGGTGTCTCCGAGCTGTTAACGCTAAATACCGATCTTCATTGGGCGTTGTTGCCCGTCTACGACCTTGCCATGGTCTTCGGCCTGCACATCCACTCTCCAAAAAACGGTTCCAGATCCTGGAAATGACATTTTGTGACACTCCAATGGTTTGCGCTACTTCGGCTTGAGTTTGGCCCCCTTCTAACCTACCAACAATTCTCAAAGCTTCTGAATCTGTCAAATGACTTCGCTGAGACATCGTACTCATCGAAACAAAGCAATCACTGAATGCCGATCATCCTTGTCTTCATTCTCTTTTATCCAGTTGAAAGTCAAATTTCATTCGCTGCCGCTGAAGCGACGTTTTTGACGTCGAACTCAAAATTTGCATACTCCACAGTTTGAAAACCAGAAAAATTTGCATTTGTGATTCTCTTCTTCTATTTTCGGCAAAATATTTCGTTTATATCTTTATTTTATATAAAACTTCAAATATCCTTTAATTGTTTTGAGCACTGTATGTTTCGGTTGTATGTGGGGTTGATCTGAATATTTTTACCACTCTCTTTATTTTTAATTGGCCGCTATATGCAAAGACAGAAACTATCATATATCCTTTTCTAAAGACCTATCCTTTTCTAAAACAATCATATATCCCTTTTTTTTATTTCTTTCGATACATTGAACAATGTTTTAATTTTTTTTCTCCTGTTGATAAAATGAAAAGGATCTCTTTTTATTACAACCATTTAAATAGACTCAGGGTTTAACAACAATTTTTCCCTTTTCTCTGGATAAATGTTTCTCATAAGGAATTCTACATCGTGTTCTACGTTCTGCAATATGTCGTGGAGAAAGAGGATGAGCATTGTGTTTTTTGGCTTTTTAACACTTCCCAACAAAGTTGAAAAGAGTTTATGCATTCGGTTTCTCTGGCCGTTTGTCCGTCAGAACCTCGCATCAGTCCGTCTGTTCGTCTTTCCACGCTCTAACTCCAGTAAATATAATCACCAAAGCATGTGTGGAGAATTATGTTTTGACGCCAAATGGGCGAGAAAGGGATGGCAATGGCTCTATTGTTTACGTAGGGTTACTTCCTCCTGGGCTCATCTCTCTCTCGCTCTTTCTGTACGAGGTGGTGAGTGTTGAAAGAATGTTTTTAAGAACACGGTTTCGTTTTTACGGTAAATAAAATGTGACATAGTGTATTATAGCTGTAAATATGTGTCTTCCAATAAAAAGGAAGAGAGAAAATGATATCCCGTGGATTCACTGAGTAAGTGCCAATTGATTTATTTTAAGATAGCGTTAGTTAATTAAGAAATCCACTGAACCAGAACCGGTTGCCACACTGGTGCATCTGCCGGGGATATAAATTGATAACTACGCTACTGGCATTTCATTAAACGGGTTAACTATTTAAAATTTCTCTTAAAATTTAAAATATATTGGAACACATAATTCTTTGAATGAGTGAAGATAAAGATGGATCAATGTGAAGTTTTAAAACGAAACATAGCAAAACGCGAATCAATTAGAACCCCAGTAACGAAATTGATTAAAAAAATTAATAGTGAAATTAAAAAAGAAGGTGATTCCGAACCAGAAATAGTTGAGAATTCGTTAGCAGCATTACTTGAACATAAATTATCATTAGAAAAATAAGAATAGTCAATTGAATCGGAAATTGAAACCGATAATTTAGAAACAGAAATAGAAACTTCGATAGAATATAAGGAGGCTATTGTGACTTGCAAATCAAGAGCCAGTAGATATTTGAAAAAATCAAAGATAAATTCAGCTATCGCGTGTGAACCAAAAGCAACTACGCCCTCCATATTAGACAATCAATGAAAGTCGAAAACGAAATTGCCGCGAATTTCACTAAATAAATTTACAGGCGCCATTTGCGAATTTCAAGAATTTTGGCCTCAGTTTAAAATCGCTATTCACGAAAATGAAGATCTTCAGGAAATAGAAAAATACACTTACTTAAAATCTCTAATTTCTGATTCAGCAGCTGCTACTATTAATGGGCTTCCATTAAAGAGTAAAAATTATGTAACGGCAACAAATATATTAAAGGATCGTTTTTGAAAAATAGATGTTTTGATTTCCGCACACACTAACAAATTGTTAAACTTAGAAGCAGTACGAAGATCAAATGACATACATTATTTGAGAAAATTACACGATCAGATAGCGGTAGAAATACGATGTCTAGAATCACTTGATGTGAAGTCAGACCAATATCGTTGCTTATTATTACCCATTATTTATAAATGCATACCGAATGATCTTTTATTACAATTTCACAGAGAACAGTGCGATAAAAAGGATATTTGTGTAAATGATTTATTGTTGTTTCTGAAACGTGAAACAGAAGCGCGAGAAAAAGCTATTAATGTTACTCCTATTAGTTTTGAAAATACTAAATCCCATGAAAATAAATTGAAACAAAATTAACCCAAACACTTTCAACAAGGAAAAATAAAAAGTCCTTCAGCATTTACATTAAATACAATTACTGAAAACCTTTGCCCCTTTTGCTCTCAAAAACACGAAGCAAATTTGTGTCATTTAAATTTGGAACAACGAAAAGAATCTTTATTAAAACAAGCTAAATGTTTTAGATGTTATAAACGGTTCCACGGGAAACAGAATTGCAGAAATACTAAGATTCATTGCGCAATTTGTTTTCGAAAACGCATCAAAATTCTCTTTGTAACAAGAAACAAAAAGAAAGATCATCGAATGAAAATAAAATTGACCTTCTTTCCAGTGAGCGTGAACCGGGGCGCACGGAAAATAAGCAGTTTGAAAGAATAACAGTTTCGTCCCTTATTTGTTGTAATGCAGATGAATATGTTTATTTTCAAACGTAGAAAGAAATTATCATTGGCAAGAAACAAAATATTAATGTTCAAATATTATTAGATAGCGCCTCGCAGCGAACATTTATCGGAAAGAATTTATCTAATAGTTAATATTTAGAGGTAACAGGGCAGGAATCATTAAAAATTCATACCTTTGCTGGAACAAAACCTATTATTGATAATCATAATAGAGTAAAGATATTCCTAAAAGACAAGAATTTGGGCAATATAATATGTCTAGAAGCATTAGAAACGGAGAGAATCTATTTCGATATAATACGAGCGCCAAGTTCAGAGTTATATAAAAAAAAAATAAAAATATGAGTATAGAGTTATCGGACGTTTCTAATGAATTAGATGATTGTGATAATGAAATAGATTTATTGATTGGTAGCGATTACTATTGGTCAATTATGACAGGAAGATATAAACGTATTTCACCAATTCTTGTTCTGAATGAAACTAAATTAGGTTGGACACTTCACGGCAAATTCTCAGAAGAAGTTAATAAAAATAATTTATTTAGCGCTATGTACATATCTATTTGGAATAATAACAAAGATGATAAAATTTCAGTTCAACTTGAAAAATTCTGGACTATAGAAGGGCTGGGGATTCAAGAAGATAATACGAACAAAGATTTGCGTGATAAACAAATACTAGAATAATTTGAAAATTCCTTTAAATTTAAGAACAACAGATATGAATTAAGTTAAAATAATGCTATAAAAAGTGATAGAATATCTTTATTAAGACTTACGATCGTTTCATCGCACAATCGGCGACATTTTCAAAATCAATCATAGTAGAAAATATTTTCACATTACTTAAAAACAATAATATAGTAAACAATGTCACGAGACATGAAGCATAATGAAAATATTGCAACCATAAAATAAAATAAAATAAAAATTAAATTAGCTATTTGCGAGCGTGGATTAATTTTCACATAATTTAAAAACAACAAGGTAAACAATGTCACGAGACATCAAGCATACTGAAAAACATTGCAAAACATAAAATAAAATAAAATTAACTTGGCTATTTGCGAGTGTGAATTAATTTTTACTATTGTTTCTACAATTACTTAGTATCTCTTTCCAAATTCTAGGTAAATCAAGGGACACAGAATCATTGCAAATATTCTCGTTGCGTAAAAATATTTCTATTGATTCTCGGACTATGGATGGAAAATAAAATCTTGATGGATAAATTAACTTGCTATTTTTAAATTCAATCTGTAAAGGTTCTTCGCTGCATAATCTGGCCAAAGCTGTGGTTCTTCTATTGTATTTGATGTCTGCTATATGTTCTTTGATTCTAGTTTTAAGTTTTCTGCTTGTCATACCTATATAAAACTCCTTTGTTCCATCTTCTTTGGTGAAAGGTATTTCGTATACTCCTGCTAATTGGTTGGACTCAATTTGATCTATTTTCTTGCATACTATATTTTTTATTTTCATGGATGGTTTTGCGACTAGGAAGATATTGAATTTATTGAGTTTATATTTCATCATTTAGGGTTTATATTATCATCAATATCTTCCTAGTCGCAAAACCATCCATGAAAATAAAAAATATAGTATGCAAGAAAATAGATCAAATTGAGTCCAACCAATTAGCAGGAGTATACGAAATACCTTTCACCAAAGAAGATGGAACAAAGCAGTTTTATATAGGTATGACAAGCAGAAAACTCAAAACTAGAATCAAAGAACATATAGCAGACATCAAATACAATAGAAGAACCACAGCTTTGGCCAGATTATGCAGCGAAGAACCTTTACAGATTGAATTTAAAAATAGCAAGTTAATTTATCCATCAAGATTTTATTTTCCATCCATAGTCCGAGAATCAACAGAAATATTTTTACGCAACGAGAATATTTGCAATGATTCTGTGTCCCTTGATTTACCTAGAATTTGGAAAGAGATACTAAGTAATTGTAGAAACAATAGTAAAAATTAATTCACACTCGCAAATAGCCAAGTTAATTTTATTTTATTTTATGTTTTGCAATGTTTTTCAGTATGCTTGATGTCTCGTGACATTGTTTACCTTGTTGTTTTTAAATTATGTGAAAATTAATCCACGCTCGCAAATAGCTAATTTAATTTTTATTTTATTTTATTTTATGGTTGCAATATTTTCATTATGCTTCATGCCTCGTGACATTGTTTACTATATTATTGTTTTTAAGTAATGTGAAAATATTTTCTATTATGATTGATTTTGAAAATGTCGCCGATTGTGCGATGAAACGATCGTAAGTCTTAATAAAGATATTCTATCACTTTTTATAGCATTATTTTAACTTAATTTGTTTATAAGTGATTATTATACACGTTTTTATAACAGATATGAAGTTAAACTACCTATGAGATATTATAATCTTGATCTTCCTAATAATTATGAAGTTTCCAAAAAGAGATTTGAAAGTTTAATTAAACGATTTGTGAATAATCCTGCATTGTTTAAAGAATATAAAGATATCATTAATGACTATAAGGCTGGCTTTGGGAATAGTAGAAGTAGTTGAACCCCAGGAAATAAATTCGAAGAATGGTAATTTGACATACTATTTACCCCACCACCCTGTGATTCGAACGGACAACCAAACAACCAAATTGCGCATCGTTTTCGATGCATCATCTCACGCTCCTTCTGAACCTTCCCTAAATGACATACTCTTTCCAAGTCCGAATTTGAACTCTGATTTATTTGATTTAATTTTAGAATTTCGAAGCAATAAGATTGCTGTAGTGACAGACATTGAAAAGGCATTCTCGCAGATAAGCCTTGCTGAAACTGACACAGGTATGACACGATTTTTGTGGATCGAAGAACTCCCTCAAGATAAAAATTCTCCGTTGAATTTTATAATTATGAAAATATGCCGCGTATTATTTGGCGTAACTTCGAGTTCATTCCTGTTAGGAGCTGTAATTAAACATCATGTGAAAAAGTATGCAACTTTGTATCCGGAAACTTGCTCCAAAATTAAATCTTCCATGTATGTTGATGACCTTTTGTTAGTAGCAGATACTGTTAATGAAGCTTTAAAAATTTCAAAGGAATCGTTAGATATTTTTCAACAAGCAAATATGTCCTTGCGGAAGTGGCAAAGTAATTCTACTATTTTGAAGGAACATTTAAAATCATTAGATATAAACGTTTGCCCTGACACATCAGCTGATACAACTCCATTTAAAATCTTAGGCTTAATATGGGACACGGAAGAAGACATTTTCAGATTTGATAATCAGAGTCTTTTAGAATTTGTTTATTGTCAGGAAAAGTCCAAAAGAACTGTAATTCGGGCGGCTGGAAGAATTTTTGACCCCATTGGGTTTTTATCTCCATTCACAATTTTAATAAAAATGATTTTTCGATCATCATGGGAACACGGTATCGATTGGGACCGAACATTGCCAGAACATTTAGAGAAAAAAATGGGATAATTGGTGCACACAGATTCCATATCTTAGTAAAATAAAAATCCCAAGGTTTTATTTTCAGGATATAGAAGGTTTTGATAATGTAGAAGTTCACTGTTTTAGTGATGCATGTATTAAAGCCTACGGAAGTGTTATTTATCTTAGATATAACAACAATAATAGCATAAAGACAAGTTTTGTTACATCAAAAAGCAGATTAGCTCCCATAAAAAGTTAACTTTACCACGTTTGGAGTTAATGGGTGCTATGATTGGAGCTAGACTTGGAAAACGGGTTATTTTCGTTCTCAAGTTAAGTGAAAATAAAGTACGTTATTGGATTGACTTGAACATCGTACTTCACTGGATCAAGAGTTCATCTAGTACTTGGAAGCCATTCGTCAGCAAAGTATCGTAAATACAAACTTTGACAAATCCGATGAACTGGCGACATTGTTTCGATAGCTCAAATCCTGCTGACCGACTTACGAGAGGACTCTCACTTCTCGACATCGAGAGGGGTGATCTATGGTGGTCAGGGCCTCCATGGTTAATTAAAGATTAAAATTTATGGCCCAAGGAAGACAGAGAAGTAGATGAAGATACGAAGCAACTAGAAGCTAAAGGAAAAATAATTTCCCAAAACCTTTGTTCCTCAGAACAACAGAAACCACTTATAGAGATTGAGCGTTTTAGTTCTTTCTTGAAGGTAATTAGAACAGTTGCAAGAATTAAAAGATTTGTCTTCAACCTAAGAAGTTCAATTAAACGTAAAGGTGTATTATCTGCTGAAGAATTGACAAAAGCTGAAGACTTATTAATTAAAGAAGTACAAATGAAAAATTATAAGGAAGAAATTGAGTCATTACGAGGAGGAAATCCTATTAAGAAGACCTCAAAAAGTTATTCCCTATGTCCATATTTGGATAAAAATAAAATTTTACGAATCAGAAGCAAGCTTAATGAAGGCTCATTTAGTTCAAATGAAACCAATCCAGTCATACTGCCAAAGAATGAAAAATTTACAGAGTTGCTGATTATGCAAGAACACAGTAAATTGTTGCATGGTGGAGTTTCTTTGACACTTGCACAAATCAGAAAAAAATTTTGGATTCTACAAGGAAGACAATTAATTAGGAAAATTGTCAGAAAATGTTTAATTTGTAAAAAATACAATGCAAAAGCAGCTGACCAACTAACTGACCAACTTCCGCAGGAAAGAATATCAGAATCTCCTGCAATTACCGTTATAGGATTGTATTTTGCAGGACAATAATCATAAAAACAGAGAATAAAGAGACGTAAAGTCGTATATTGTACTGTTCCCCCGTGCCACAACAAGAGCAATACATTTGGAATCAGCCAGGGATATGACTACAAAATCTTTCATTTTGTGTTTTCGTCGATTTATTTCAAGACGTGGAAACTGTAAAATAATTTTTTCGGATAATGCATTGAGTTTTAAGTCTACTGATAAAAAGCTACAACAATTTGAAAAAATCATTAAAGATCAAGAATTTCAGTATTTTATATCGAATAAAGGTATGACATGGAAATTTATCGTCGAGCGTGACCCATGGTGGGGAGGGTTTTACGAAAGGCTCGTAAAAAGTGTAAAAGAACCCCTAAGGAAAATTTTGGGAAGAGCTCTCATTACATTTGAAGAATTGACAACAAACTTGACAGAAATAGAAGCCATAATAAATGTGAGACCACTAACCTATACAACTAGTGATTTCGGGGACCCAGAGCCACTTACCCCAGCTCATTTCCTTCAGCTAGGAAGAGAAAACATTAGTTTTCCTCTACATTTTGCCGAATTAGAAAATAAAATTTCAAGAAACTTTGTTAAGGAGAAAACGATATCAAAGTAAGTTGTTGAAACAGCTCTGGATTAAGTGGAAGGAACAATACTTATTGAATTTAAGTTCAGTTCATCAATTTAAAACTCCTGAAAGACACAAAAACTTAAAAATTGGAGATGTTGTTTTAGTAGATGGTACTGCTAAATCGAAACTGTTGTGGGACTTAGGAATAGCTAAGGAAGTAATTCTTGGTAGAGATAAACTTATTCGCGCTTGCATAATAAAAACTGCTAAAGGACTGCTAAGAAAACCAGTACAACTTTTGTATCCTTTTGAACTAGATTGCTGAATGATAAATGATTTCAGTATTTGATTTGAAATTTATTTTTTTCTACTGGTTTTTGAATATCAAAATGTGTTTGTTTTATAAATTCAGAGCTGGAATTTTTTTTGTGTGTGTTTTGCAATTTGTTGTTTATCCATTTAGTAACAATGTTTCATTTTATGCATAATTGTACCTTATTTCAAATTGAAAAGGTTATTGAATTAATAATGGTATTTAATTTGTTTATATTATGTATATATATATTTAGTTAATCTTATTCAGGTAAAATATCTGGCCAGATATGTTCATGTAGCTACATCTTATAAGAGTGTCATTTTTTTATTTATATTGATAATGACTTATTATTTTATTTTTAACTCTTTATACTTCAACAGCTGTAGATTGAAAAATTTCTATTTTATCATTTGGGTTGTGAATTAAGGTTATGTTTATTATAAGAATTTGTTTATGTTGATTTATCATTATGTACTCTCATGAGTCCAGGTGGGAAGTGTGTGAAGAATTATGTTTTGATGCCTAATGGGCGATAAAGGGATGGCAATGGCTCTATTGTTTACGTAGGGTTACTTCCTCCTGGGCTCATCTCTCTCTCGCTCTTTCTGTACGAGGTGGTGAGTGTTGAAAGAAGGTTTTTAAGAAAACGGTTTCGTTTTTACTGTTAATAAAATGTAACATAGTGTATTATAGCTGTAAATACGTGTCTTCCAATAAAAAGGAAGAGAGAAAATGATATCCCGTGGATTCACTGAGTAAGTGCCAATTGATTTATTTTAAGATAGCGTTAGTTAATTAAGAAATCCACTGAACCAGAACCGGTTGCCACAGCATGTTTGGTATTGTATAGGAAGTATGTGGGATTAATAGTTCATTTACAGGGGCACTCAAAAGAATTCCATTACATTATAGTCAATGGAGAAAATTCGTTTGCAGTATAGTTTAATGACATTACGCTATTTCAAATGTATTGGAATTGATATAAATCACTTAATTTCACTACAAGATGATTCCTGTACAATAGAGCTGTACAATATATACAGGGCTACTCAAAGAATTCCGATAATTTTTCGATTGTAGATGGGAACAGATGAATTTGTGTTTTCAAATGTGTTGTGCGTTTCTATATGGTTGAATTAGACATCATATTTTAACTTATAATCGGTGCAGTTTTGTATCGTTATTCTGAAAGTGTTTCGTAATCTATGCTTGACGCATGATTTTTTTTTCTTTCTTGTTTAAAATTCAAATCAGTGTTATTGATTTTGATAACAATCGACGCTAAGCATTTCAAATATTTACAAACATTCCTTTGACTTGGGAATTTTTTTTATCATGAAAGATGTTACCTATACAATATTCCAAGAATTTCTTTTCGTTCTTGGGTACATATTTAGGACAATTTTTTAATTTGAAGCCAGATATTCACGTTTTTCACCTCTTTTATTGGCATTATTTCCTACTGTGGCTTTATATACACAAAAACCATACCATTTACACAATTTTTTAATAACTGAATTACGAATAATTGTCTTCGGAAAGTGCAGAATTATAGTTTTCCATCCATCGGTTATTTAAAAGCGCCATTTTTCATGTAAACAAAAAATTCAATTTTCAGAGGAGAATTTATGCTTTCAAAAATATATTAGCTTTGAAAAATAACCTATGCAGACTATTTTTTACACCAAACTAGGGTTGCCAGTTTGTACGTTTTCTCCGTAAATTGTACGTTTTATAGCATTCTTTAGGCTCTATTCTTTCTTTCTAAGTTTAACTTTGTTTCGTACGATGATTTCGTCCGTTTTTCTACCACATCTTACTTTTGATAGTTCGAAGATTGTTCCTTTTTCAGTTTGATTAAACATTTCACCTTTTGCCAAAAAAAAAGTAATATATATGCACATAAAACCTAAAAACGGCTTGTTTACGATCAGGATGACAAAAATCTGGGGAGAGTGGTGTAATATTAATTGCGCATTCGTGAAATCTTGGGTAGCATTAGATTATCTGAATTTGGCATTATTATAGACTATAAGTATCTATATTATAAAAAAGTTTTAATTTAGTATATCTGTATCTTAAGTTTTAATATTTTGTTCAATTTATCATCTTCTTTTAGGCTTAAACACAAACATTTATTTCTGTAGTGTGTCCATTATTAAATTTTTCATGATCATCATTGAATTGTAGGATGTTTTAATTGATTTTTCTTTTTACAATTCATTTTAATTATTCATTCATAATGGGATATATGACTGCAAATTTAGAGAAACAATGTTAATGGAATAATATAATACAATCGAAATTTTAAAACAATGATTAAATCGATTCACAAACAACCTTTTTTTAAAGGAATTTGTTATCGAAAACATTACTAGTACATACGACATAGTAGTTTAATATGGTATAAAAATCGACGATAGCACGATAAAATCAAAACTAATGTCAATCAAAATCTTCCTTTTTTTCTGAGATAAATCTGGCAACCTTTCACCAAATCAAAATTGTCTAAAAAATTGTACAAAGAGCCTCTGTATTTATTGAAAATAAATACTTTATTAATGTTATCTGGAAATGTTTCGTGATTCTGAAACAGTTTTTCAAATTGTGAATTCTTATTATCTCAGATATACTATTTCTCATTTCAAATATCTAGATCATGAAAAAAAAAAACATGTTAGACTAATTAAAAAAAGTAAAAAAAAAAAAAAAAAATGCAATGCACTTTTGCATGCCAATTCGAATGTAAAAACTGAAAAACTTCATTGATTTATCTTTTATTATTCTGAATTCATATAGAAATCTTTTATTGCATTTTGCGGTCACATGTTAGAATTTTTTATCATAAAATACCTTTTAGAAGATGCATCGACAGAAATTCATATAAAATGTAATAAGGCAGTCTTCTCATTCAATATGTTTTTGGGTCGTTATTTTATGTAAAATATTCAGCATATCATTCTTTATGAAATTTGGACATGAAAAATGCTATGCAAAAATTATATTCTGTAAACAAAGACATCTATTATTAAAAAGATTGAAGCTTGTGTAAAGCAAAAAGATTTAACAGACATAAGAAAACTAAAAACAGGGAAGAGGTTTGTGACGAAAATATAAAATAAACAAAAACAATTTTTCTTTTTTGTAAAATTATTACATTGTTTTTCGTAAACTCCTTATATATAGGTCCGCTGGATATAAAATTATAATTAATTACATATGATAAAAGAAAAGGAAAACTGAGGTGAATTTCGCCAATTATTTTCATTGTTTTTGTAATACATACCATTCAGCACCTGTGCAGTTCACATTAATGAAATTTTTAAAAGCATAAAACTTTCTTCGCAATATGATGATTATAAAATAAAACACATGATTCCTATAAAAAATTTAATGAGGAATCGGATTGCGATATTTATTTTTATCAACAATTTTATTTTTTACAGAAAAATGCAAATTGATGAAAGCTTGTAAAAAAAAAATCAAGTCGGAAATTGTACGTCAAACGTGGCAAATGAGGTGCGTTCGTACTATAACTAGTTTTATAAATATTTAGATCTTGGTGCAATAGCTGTTGCACTTTTATGTTAAAATGCATGAATACAAAATTCATTACGATTACATATATTAAATTCAGTAGTACGGAAATAATGGGACTCCATCTTAAATAGGACGTAATCACAATGTCAACCTAGAATCATTACCTATCATGCGATATCATTGAATAAATTACGCATGACGGGATTTAATAGAATGAAGAATAAATTTATTAATATCTTTTTAAGTTTTGATTTGATTTTCATAAAATTTGAAATCACTCGACAAAATTCTGCAACATATCAAATTTCAAACCATTCGGTTGGGTAGCTTTTGCGCTGTTATATGTGGACAGTCGGACAGACAGGTGCACGGACCAGATGGCGACTATAGGTGCTTCGTATTTATATACTTACGAACGCACCTAAAAAATACATTTATAATTTTCGTCGATTCGAATTCGCACTAGTGTGACCATTCACGGATAAAGATGTAATTGCTTCAGTAATGTTTAAAATTGCTGTAACAGTGTTATAGCACAAAAGATGTTTTTTGTGAAAGAAAGATAAAAAGTAGAAAGCCACAGAAAGCATCAAAAGTAAATAGACGATTTTGGAAATTAATAGCTTGTGAAATAATTGATTTTGTCTTACAGAATTAGAAATTAAATATACTTTGCAACATTAAGGATATGTACTTGATTGAACAAAAATTTATTTCGAAACCAATGTTGATTTACTATGATCCAAAGAGCATAGTATGAAATTTTAAGCATTTTAAAAGCAGAAACCTAAAAAAAAAAATCAAAGTGTTATACAAAGACAACTATTTTAAGGTAAATGGATCTTAAGGTAATCTGCCTACATTCGGAGTGCTTTAAAAAAAAATGTACAATATTGAATAAATACACATATTTTTAATTCAATTGTAATACAGAATGGTGAAAAAACATAAATCCTGGGAAATCTTCATAACCTTTAAAATAATTGGGGGAATGTGGGGTTGTCATTCTTTTAGGAAAATTTCATGCTTACGCCAGACAGAGTTGAGTGTATACACTCAACTAAAAATACACCAGTTTCCATTTTAGTACATGCTACTATTACACTTACCTGTGCACTGAACTAGGAGTTTTACAATATCTTCAAAATGAACTGAAATGTTTCAAAATAAATAAAAAATACCGTTTTTTTTTTAATATTCGAGTACTTATAAAGTAATTATATAGAGCTTAGATTTCTTCTTTCACAAAATAGTGAGTAATATGAATAGAATGCTGACAATATTTCACTGAAATATGTTTAAAATATTTTATGTAATGAAATTTATCAAACAGATAAAAATTGATTTTCCAGAAATCGCATTTAAAGACTTTTATATTTTTCAGGTATATGCAAAATTAATCTAGAAGTTTCAATTAATGTTTATTAGTGTTTTTATGTAAAAACACAAGAAAAGGATGCATAGATATATTGTTTGCATTTATCTTGGCCTTTCTATGCCCACTTTCGGTATTTAACTCATTACGTCTTGTTTAGTATATTGGTCATAACTCCTCTTTTAATAAGCATAGAAATAAAATTAAAACAGATTTGGAATCGTAAACGATTGCCCTTTCAAATGAAAGAATGATAATAAACAAAATCGAAAAATGTCACAAAAATGGCCGTTTTAATATAGGCAGACCTAAATATGATAAAAATAATAACATTAGAAACATTTTTGCTACTGGAACTACATTTCTAAAACTTACGGTTTAGGAACAATGTTTTGGACAACGAGAAGTTTGAACACTCTGTAAAATTTAAGAGTATTTAGTGATATTATTAATTAACAGCAAGTTTAATGATGTGATGCCAACATAAATAGCTTGATATGAGAATTCCGATATGAAAAGTGTTTACACACTCAATTTAATAATCCTTTTTTAAAACAAAGTTCTGCATGTGACTTATTTTATATAAATATAGGCCATGCTGTGCCTTTACATAGCAATGTATTGTCCGTGGAACTTTTAATTTTACGAAATTTGAGTGTTTTTTGGTATTAAATGCGGCGAATTTCTTTCAGTGCTGGAAAACTTGGAAAAATCAAACAATTCAAAATATCATATTTTGATAAGTTTTGGTCAAAAAAGAATGAGATTAAAAAAAAATATATATCATGCTTACAAGGAGTGTGACTTCGAACACTCCTGGCAGAAATTTAAAAAGTAAGTTTGTTTTGAATGATCTTCTTTGCATGTTCTATTTATAAAATTACTTATCTGATTTATGAATTCGAAAATAATAAGAAATTTGAGAATAACTTAAGATTACAAACATATATTAAGGTTATTGAGATTTAGCTATTTAAAAATATATTAAGCAATTTGTTCCAATTAGAATCCATGAAAGTTAAAAATTAAAAATTTTTGAGCACCACGATGATTTATTTTTATTTTTATAAACCATCTCTAAAGAGGGCACAGGACCTTTAAACTTTCAAAATATCAGTTTTCAGTTTTTGCTGTATTCTGAATGTTTTAAAATTTCTCAACAATATGCAAAAAACTGCATTCAAAAATCTGCATTATTTCTTGAGTAACAATCATTTTTAGATGATGAGTATAATAGAAGGTCCATAGATATTGAAACTTTGAAAAGTATTTTCTCAGATTAGTAAATTTGGAGTTTGCGCGCATTGTTACTTTTAAACTATGCAAGCTACAGCTTAGAAAAAAAATTAACCAAATATGCGTTTCTTTATAGTCTACAGGGTAAAACAAAAAAAAATTAAGATATTTTGGTTATTTATTTTTTTGCACTTGAAAAACTTGAAAAACAAATTGAGATTTTTGAACTTTTTTTTATTTTGTGGTAAAATTAAATTTTAAACAAAACTTTTTGCGTATATTTTGATTTTAAGGTATAAGTAGGTATGTTATGATTCTATTTTGTTCTAAAATTGTTTTCTATATGCTTAATTAAGAGTTTTATCATGCGCGCAGCGCTTAATGACGCATTAGTGAGATGAATTTTTAAATTTTAATTTTAATTATTAATTTTGTACAGACAACATTTATTTTTCTGGATAATGAACTTAAGGATATATACTTTAGGCAGGAAGGGGAGAAAAAGATCTTAATTGCATATTGTTTGTGTTTTGGTACTTTTAAGAAGGCGGTTTTTTTTATTGTTTCGACAAACTCAAAGGTCCTATGCATCCTTAAATAGAATAGGTCAAATAATAGCTAATTTAGTTTTTTATTAAAAATTATCTGATAAGAAAAAATTGAAAGTATTAACAGAACAAAAAGTGCATTTGTGTATATGAGGACGTGAGTTTTATAACTCGTCTTATCTATAAAATTAAACCTTATGCACTCTCAGAAATAAAACTCTCAGTTTTGACGATTCAGTAATCCTCGAGCTGTATTTCGTCGTTTTTGGCGATCATTTCCTATCAACATCACGTGACTTTTAACGAAACGTAAACTCTCAAATATTTGACGAAAATTTTGCCTCAATCACGCTCAGACTCAATGCATTTTATGAAACAGTTGCTGTACCTCCTCAAATCCTACGATTTTAGCAAGCAGATATTTGCTGGTTTATGTTAGTCCTGTAATAATTTACAGCACTTTTTAGTGCTTTTCAAAAATACTGAAATATAGGTAGTTATTGTTTCTTCATTAATTATTTTTTTAGCTGTTAGAATTTTTAGGAATGCTTATTATTTTTTCTTATATATTTATTTATATGATGTTGTTCGTTATGTTTTAATTCGAAAAGAATAAATTTCCCGTGTTCTTCAAAACCATTCAAAAAGAAAATTTGGTCAATAAAATTTCAAACTTCCAGAATACTTTTTTTTTTTGTAAGAAGTATATTCTGTTTTCAATCAAATTAAAAATAAACATAATTAATCCCTTTCCCCTTTATAAACAGTAAAGTGTTAAAATCTTATCCACCTACTCAAAATGATAAAATCTCACGCAATATGCACTTCACAATTCGTTATTTATGAGCAACATATTAACCAGACCATATTCTAATCATTTATTGATCAAAGAAAATTTCACAAGAAATTTATTTAATCAAGCCATATTATAATTATTCACTGACATGAGAGAACCATAATAATAAACTAGCCTTACTTAAAACTTTCAAAAATTATAGCAGCGCCGATAAAACTGCAATCTGCCTTATAAAAATATAAACACGCAACAGAATTTATTACACCAATCTAAAAGCACACCTGTAGAAGTCTCCAGTAGCGAAGTTGGAAGAGCAACGGTCTCCCACACCAAAGGCCGTGGGTTCGAATCACGCTGAGGAAAGCGAGAAGTGATTTTTTTCTTCCTCCTGTCAATAAATACTGGAGTTTCCAAACTGTTTGATAGGTGGCACCACCAGCCCTCTTTTTACGAAACTATTGACGAAATTTATATCGTCAAGCAAGTGAAGAAAGTAATTTCATCAATTTGAGGAAATGTTCGCTTGGAGCATTTCCCAGGAAACCGTTTCGTCAAAACAAAGAAAATTTCGTGAAATCTGAGTATTCATTTCTGAGAGTGTGAAATTGCGAAAAACCTCTAATTGCGTCCATTGGTTTCCATTGTAAACCAAGATTTTGCACTGCTAGAAATAAAAGATAAAACTAGTTTTTTTGCAGATTGTTGTGCTTTATCGATGCAGGTTTACCAATAGAATAGACTGATAGAGAAAACACGATTTTTAAAATTTTGGATAAGGTGGATTTTCAAACCCCACGTCCTCATATATACTAGCAGGCTTTGTCCGCTATGCTGGTCGGTTTCTCCAAGCAAACCTTGAATTAAAAGAAATATATCGGTGAATTTCACATTGTGTTTTAAATCAATATGGACCTTTATCTGGAATGTTCTCTCGCATTACTGAAAACGATATGAACGCCATTGAGCTGTTATATTTTTTAATGTGTCTGACAAATTTTGGGCTGTTAAGGATCAACTTATTTAGTCATCATTTAGAGTAGGATTTTATAAAGAACAATGGAACAATATACAGCACACTAAAACAATCCCTGAAATATTATGTAACCAACAATTCGAGTATCATCGATATCCGTTTAGAACTTCATCCATCATATATCCATATATCAATATCCGAACATTTGAAAGGCTAATCTTTCATGATAGGGTTCTTTTCTCCATAGTTCTATAACTAAGCAACCTAGAACAATATGCAATGTATTAAACACTTCCACTAAAATTATCTAACTAACAGTGCAAATTTCATCGAAATCCATTCAGCAAAATCTTTTTAAAAAGGTAATCTTTCGTTTTCGGATTCATCTAATTATAGAACTTTCCAACATAATTCTACAACTAAGCAACATAGAACAATATGTTATATACTAGAACCTTCCCAAAAACATTATCGGACTAACAGTGCAAGTTCTACCAAAATCCATTCAGCAGAATCCATGTTATTTGCAGCTGGAACGAAATTCCAATTTCCATTATATATATATAGTAGAAGGTATAAAAGTATGGTTTAAATTTTTGGAATGTGGATGAAAAAAACTCATAAAAAATGAAAAAATAGATAACAGCGAAAAGGCTAATGTTCCTCATCTTTTGGCATCGAAAAGCTAACGTGATGAAAAAAAGACTTTATTTTAGGTACCAAAAACATATCTAATTTCTGAAAAATGGGATACTTATTCTTTTCTGGTTTTGTGAGAATACGAACGTTGTCTCAAAGCTTATCTGAAGTATTAGCAGTTTCTTGGCCGTTTATATCAAAAGTTACAGACTAGTGAAAATTATTAGAATAATTGTGAAATTTACAATAAAAACTTGTTATATTAAAGAAATATTTAAAAAATATTGATACATTTAATATTTAGTGTGCATCCCCTTGTTTTTTATTAAAGAAATGATAACATACCTGTCTTGACATACTTTGTATGAGTTTTTTGGCAATTAATTTGTATTTCGTTGTCATGAAGCCAAATTTGGATGAGTATTTCTATCAGACTAGTCTTGCTTGTGATGTTGTATTTCTTTAATTTTTTTCTTTACAATGGCCCAAAGTTTCTCTACGGGTTTCATATCTGGACTGTTTCCAGGCCATAGAAATGTTTTCTTTAATTAAATTACCTGGTTTCTTTAATTAAAAAACCTGGAGTTGCTGCGCGCGCACGCTACTCCTTCCCGTCAAATCTTCTGTCTTTACCGTATTATTTTTTGTTCTGTAAAAAAAGTTATCGTTCTAAAAAGTTTTACATCCAGGCACTGTACTTATAGGGATCCCAATGAGAGCAAAAGATTTTTTGATTTAGCTTTGAAAGTAATTTAGATATCTAAAAATTTGCAACAAAAGCATTTTAAATAGAAATCCGAACCTGTGGCTTTTAAAAAAGCAGCTTAGTCTGTGACTCCCAGTGACCCCCCTGCGCAGTGATTTACTTGTCCTACTGTTTTTTTTTATATTAGTCGGAGGTCAGCCAACTTGAAGCCACCAGTCCTGACAGACGTATATGTTTTCTCATTATACTTTACCCGCTGCGAAAACATTAACTTTTAAACGGTGATACAGATGATTAATCCATTGAAAGCCTCCATCTCTAAAAAAATATATACACAGTTCTGTTACTCTTCATGATCATTTGATACAAGTTTTTAAAGTGATATAATCATGCTCCATACAGCTATTTGAAATTCCATTCATATTACGTATGTTTTAATTTATTTTTAGGTGCGTTCGTAATTATATAAATACGTAGCACTTACAGTCTTCGTCTGGTCCGTCTGTTCGCATATAACAGCGCAAAAACTACCCAACCGAATGGATTTGAAATTTAATACAGAACGCTGAAGAATTACGTCGAGTTATTTCAATTTTTTTGAAAATCGAATCAAAACTGAAAAATATATTAATAAAAGTTTTCTTCATTCTGTTAAAGCCTATCATATGTAATTTATTCAGTGACATCCCATGATAGGTAATGATGCTTGGTTGCCATGGTGATTACGTTCTGTTTAATATGAAATCATATTATTTCCGTATTACTGAATTTAATACATTTAATCGTAATAAATTTTGTTTTCATGCATTTTTGCGTAAGAGTGCAACAGCTATTGCACCAAGATCTGAATATTTATAAAACTAGTTATAGTACGAACGCACCTGATTTGCCACCTTTGACAAACAATTTCTGACTTGTTTGTTTCTTTTAAAGTAGTTTACCAAGGAGGCTGAGTCTCTCTTGCTTTTCCTAGCTAATTTACGTATTAAAATCAAGTTTCACTTTTAAATAAAAATTACTCCTAAAGATATTCTTTTAAATAAGTCAGTTTGAAAATCAAAATCCAAAATTCTCGTAATCATAATAAAATAAAAAATGTCATAGATTATGAAAGTGATCCAGATTTTGGCAAATATACCTGACTTAACATTTTATATTTCATATTTACGTAACGATTTTACATTTTATCGCATTTAATAACTGTTTTTGAACATTCTTAAACACAAAAAGCTATTCAACTGATGTTTACATAAAATCTTACTAAGTGTTTTCGCTTGAAGTCATTTCTTTCCTTTAATTTCAAAAATCTTAAAACTTTACGCAGTTAAAATGATCCCTAAATTTATCAAATACCTCTAAGCGTTTACAAACATTCTGAGTTTTAGTTAAAGCGATAAAGAGGTAACGATTAAATAATTTCCCAAAGTGCTTCCGATTAAACGCATCTTTTTAAATGATCATATATTATAGAAAATAATTCATAGATTATAAAAAATACTAGTCATAGATTATAAAAAGTGTTCATATAAATATAAACATTGAACATTTCTTTTTAACTGCTGCCAAAAGGATGGACTAACAAATAGGTTTCGGCCGTCCGTAGGAAAACACCACTGTAAAAAAAAAAAAAAAAAAAAAAAAAAACGGACTAAAATACGGAAATACTACTGGCAATCTAGACGCCTGTAGTATTTCCGTATTTTAATGGAACTTTTTCCCGGTAAATTACAGAAAATTTTTCCGTTTTTTTGGAATTTAACGGAAATTTTTCTGTAATTTACCGGGAAATGTTCCATTAAAATACGGAAATAGTACTGGCGTCTAGATTGCCAGTAGTATTTCTGTATTTTAGTCCCCCCTTTTTTTTTACAGTGGCAGGCTTGCAGCTTGGAGATACGGTTCGGGTTTCACTTTCCCCCCCTTTCCCCCTTCGACAAATATATCTGACTTAACATTTTGTATCTCACATTTACGTAATGATTTAGCATTTTATAGCATTTAATAACTGTTTTTGAACGTTCTCTAACACAAAAAGCTATCTAACTGATGTTTACACAAAATCTTAAGTGCTTTTGCTTGAAGGCATTTCAGTCCTTTAATTTCAAAAATCTTAAAGCTTACACAGTTAAAATTCTCTCTAAGTTTATCAAGTATCTCTAAGCGCTTACAAACATGTTGGGTCTTAATTAACCCGGAAATGCTCGTGCATATCCAGGATATGAACGATTAACACTTTGCCACCAATAAATTCAAACAAAAATCGTCAATTTAATTAATCGTTGACATTGCTCACAAAAGTAATTTGACGATTACTTTTCAAAAATTAGTGGTGAGAAGTGTAATAACCGTGCCCAGCCTGGGTATGATATAACCCTGCGCGAGTAATCTCGGGTTAAAGCAATAAAGAGGTAACGATTAAATAATTTTCCAAAGTGCTTCCAATTAAACGAGTCATTTTAAATGATCATATATTATAAAAAATAGTTCACAGATTATAAAGAAAAAAATATTAGTCATAGATTTTAAAAAATGGTTAATATTTCAACAAATATATCTGACTTAATTTTTTTTATCTCACATTTACGTAACGGTTTAGCGTTTTATTGCATTTAATAACTGATTTTGAACGTTCTTTAACACAAAAAGCTATCTAACTGATGTTTACATAAAATCTTAAGTGTTTAGCTTGAAATCATTTCTTTCCTTTAATTTCAAAATTCTTAAAACTTTACGTAGTTAAGAGACTCCCTAAGTTTATCAAATACCTCAAAGCGTTTACAAACATTTTGGGTTTTAATTAAAGCGATAAAGAGGTAACGATTAAATAATTTCCCAAAGTGCTTCCGATTAAACGCGTCTTTTTAAATGATCATATATTATGAAAAATAGTTCATAGATTATGAAATATATTAGTCATAGATTATAAAAAGGGTTCATATTTCGACAAATATATCTGACTTAACATTTTGTATCTCACATTTACGTAATGATTTAGCATTTTATCGCATTTAATAACTGTTTTTGAACGTACTTTAACACAAAAAACAATCTAACTGATGTTTATACAAAATCTTAAGTGCTTTTGCTTGAAGTCATTTTTCTCCTTTAATTTCAAAAATCTTAAAATTTTACACAGTTAAAATTCTCTCTAAGTTTATCAAATATCTCTAAGCGTTTACAAACATTTTGGGTCTTAATTAAAGCGATAAAGAGGTAACGATTAAATAAGTTCCCAAAGTGCTTCCGATTAAATGCGTCTTTTTAAATGATGCAAAATCAAAAAATATCCTTTTGAAAAGCTTGTTCAAATTTTATCGAAAATAATTTTTCTCGAAATATTTCCCCGTAAATTTTAATTTAAATCTTTTAATTGCACTTTTAAGAAAAATCTATTTTTTGAGAGAAGTTTAAATTTACTGTGAATGTAATGCTCTGGTAAATTTAATAATAAGGAATTTTACGTATAGAAAAAGTTTACATTGCTAGAAACACTATAGTGTTCGTTTTTCTTCTTAGATTTAATATTATTTGTTTGCAGTCGTTATAAATTTTCCATTTGAAACACTTTGTTTCATTATTTTAACCGCAATTAAACGATAATTAAAAATATATATATAATGTACTTAGATAAAAGGTGAATTTCAATACTTGTTTATACTCTGTATTATACGCTGCGTTAAATTATAATGCAATTATTTAAGGAAAATGTATCTCTAGTAATTATAGAAACAGAGAGTTTATTGTTTTTCTGAAAATATAATGAAAATTAGAAAATATAATACATATATTATGCATGCTCGTGCCTAGCTATTAACTCATTACTCGCTGGTGGCGTTCACGCAACGGCAAAATAGATGCACTTATTTAAGTTATTTACATACCCACCACTATTCTTCAATTTAAAAATTGGCCTTACTTAAAGACATAAAATTTTAAGATCATATAAACCGAAAATTATCTTTGAGAGTTTCTGGTGGCCAACGCCTTTCAGCTAAAAAGTTGAAATTTTCAACCTTATAGTTTGGTGGTTAATGGGTTAAATCGGCAAATAATGGTTTAATGGTTTTTGTACAAGAATATTAATTTTATAATATTGATAAAATTAATATTCGAAAAATAACATGTTTTGTAACCTACAAATTTTAACGCAAATCCGTCTCTAGAATATTCAAATATTCGAATGAAAAATTACAACTCATTCCGTCAAGTAGCTTTTAATTTATACTTGAGAAACAGCCCTTGTTGCAGTATGTTTTGCAACTTTAAAAATGAATGTAACATTTGAAGTTCAATCTGCATATTTAATACTTACACGTTTTAAATGAATGACTTCTCGCTTGGTATCCAAAGGAACTGAGAAAACTAGTTACCAAAACTTAGGTATTTGTATTAAATGGTTTGATAGAAATTCAGTATGCAGCTGGCGTCCTAAGCTTGCTTATCATTTTTAACACTTTCTGCCATATAAGTGTCCGTTGAAAAGTGTTTAAGAATTCAGTTTGTCTGTCCGTAAATTATAACAGGCCCTCTAGAACCATACAGTGTTTTAAATGTCAGTACTTTCACCACTCTAGACAAAACTGTAAAATGAACCTCTGAACAACTGTAAAATTCTTTAAGTGCGCTGAAAACCACGACTATAGAGCGACCCCCACGCCCCTTTTAAAAAAGAACAAAAGAATAAAGTTAAATTCACTGCGATGGTGATCATATGGTCAATTTCCGAGGCTGCCCTAAAGTCCCCAAAAGAAATAGAGTCTTTAATTCCTCCCCAATCATCCCTAATAAATGCTTTGCTAACGTAGTTAAACCATCACTCCCTCAACAGCCAACCACTTCAGACACTCAACCCTAAGCTGCCACTCTCGGCACTTTTAACTTCAATAACCTAACTAGCATTCTAAACGAAATTGATCAAGAATTTAACGTCAGTAACTTTAACGAATTAGTTCATAAATATAAACTGATCCTCAAAAAAATTAAAAGCATATCAAACCCCATACAAAAATTTCTAATCCTCACGGAAGCCTTTGAACAATCACCACCTCTAACACCGCAATGGGTAATAGAGGCTGTTTGAGCTGTATTTCCTTAAACTGCAATACTATTCAGGTAAAAATTACCGAGCTACTGGGATTCGTACAAGCATGCCCCTGATATCATCCTTTTACAAGAAACGCACTTGAGATCTGCCATGACTTTTACAATCCCTAACTATACTCTTATTCATAATGAGCATATCAACAACAACAGTCGGATTACCATTCGGTCACGACTATTTGTATTAAAAATTCCATTTTCTTCTATCCTGCAATCCCATTCCCCGCATCCAGACTTCGTCGACGCCACTGGAATTACTATCAAAATACCTGGTACTCCGCTCCTGACTTTCTTTTCTATCTATGTCCCGAAAGGTTAGAGTGCGAATGTGTCACTCCTAACCCATGATGTCAACACCTTCCTCATTGGAGTCTATAACACTCACCATGTTTCTTGGAAATGCACTAATAACAATGTGTATGGGCAGAGCATTTAACGATTTTCTTCTTAATTCACTTGCGGATATTATTTTTCCGGACTCACCCACCTTTGTCACAGACACAAGTAGTAGCACTATCGACTTTGGCTTTTTTAACCCTTAACCGGAAACGTACCGTCTGTGAGACAGTTGCGTCTACATATCTACACTTTACACAAAAATGAACGTGACCCCAATCTTATCACGCAATCTAATCCTTACGCTATTGGTCTTCTGCCTCCCCCACCCATTTGCAACACCTGCGCATCTTTAGTTATTGAAAGAAAAATTATTTTATTTTTAACGCAGTCTGTGAGACGGCGCGTTTCCGTTTACGTAATTATTTTTTGCTCTGGGATATTGATAAGGAGAAGCCGTCAAAGCGGGTACGCTACAGTGATAAAGACTTTGAAGAAACTGTTTTGCGATGGCTTGATGAAGTAGGAAGTGACATAAGCGATGTTGAAAGTATTTCAGATAATGAATATATAAATTCTGAACACGAAAGTGACTCAATATTGTCAGAAAATACATAAAAAATGCACATATTTAGAACATGCTAAAATATTCTCTATTAAACATTTTGTTAATTTTACTGCTTAATATTTTTTTCTAATTCATATTGTACCGAAATATATAAAAATATTAGCATTTATTTAATTATTATGTCTACCCTATATATATAAAATCCTAATGAAACGAATTTATGAAACGCATATATGAAACGCCTGAAATGTAACGATTCTTTGAATCGACTGATTAAACAACTTTTTACGTTTCACGGTGATTTCTCCTAAAAAAAGGAATACTTTGCGATGAAATTAACACTAAAAATCAATATTGATCTGCAGATTTCAAAACTGGTATTAGAATTTTTAAATTCGAATTAGTTTTAGAAATATTAATTTTTTTTTAAATTTTATATACATTTTTCTAATGATGGCAACTCAAATTTTAATCAAACATATATATATATATTTTCAGATTTTAGAAAAGGTTACTATTTTAAACTAATTTGGCGAGAAGTCTGGCCTCCCTTAAATGGATGCTAAGAAATGTATCATGTTACTTTTATTCATAATTCAATTTGTATTTCATTATCATTTTATTTAATACAAACAGAAACATTTAAAATAAATGGCTTTCACTTCTTTATTTTTTTTAAACGAAATGAAAAGAAAAATATTAGGCACAGATGTCATATACGCACCGGGGTACCTAATTGGCGCCAAAATGGCATTATTTTGGTTGACATGGTAACCCGGCTATTGTTGTTTATTTAATAATAAGAGTTTATTTACTTTATTTACTTTTTTTAAATTACATAAATTGTTTTGTGTTATAGCTTATTATTTTTTTGTTATTTTCCTTTAAAAATAAAAAATAATAGAAAATAATTAAAAAATACGGTACTACTTAGTTATTCCATCGACCCATTTCGCCAAATTATATAAATCGCCAAACCACTCGCTAAATTATACAAATTGACATAATTTTTATTTTAAATAACGAAAGAACAAAGAAAATAGTATAACATTAATAAATATACAAATAAAACGTCGAAATAAAAATCACTTGATGACGTAAAGATGTGTAACTTGCTTAAAGTCAAGTGAATGTGACATTTATCAACTATTATTGGCATTTAATCTTATAGTTTGGTGATAGATTTTTGTACGACGGGATAACTAAGTAGTACCAAAAATACATATGTAACTGGTATTCGAAAACGAGGATTTCGCCAAATTTTCGTAAAAAAAATCACGCCAAACCGGGTGCGTATATGGCATCTGGCCAAATATCAAATTATGTAACTAACGTTGACATTTAATTCCAACTTCAAAGCAATGTTATAATTTACCACTCGAAAAAAAAAAAAAAAAATGCTAACTGGCGAGTTGAAAAATAGTTATTGGCGAGATTTGCACCCGGCTAGCGTAACAGTACCAAGAATTCTTTGCGACAATGCTTTTATGTAGTATTATTCGAAAAAAAAATTGATTTTTTTAAATCGAAATCGAAAACTTTCGGCACAGATTAGAGGTCTGCACGGGCCGGAATTTCCAGGCCCGGGCCCGGCCCGAACGAAAGCTATCTTGGCCCGGCCCGGCCCGGTGTAAAAATGAAAGTTCGGCCCGGCCCGGCCCGTTTGCATTTTTACAGTTCTCGGCCCGGCCCGGCCCGGCCCGTACAAAAATCCCTGAAAACAGGCCCGGCCCGGCCCGACGCAATTTCTACAAAAAAAAATCTGTTTTTTCTCAACATACAATTAAGATTCTTTTAATGAATACTACATACATATTTATGGGAACCTTTTCAAGTATATTTTAGATTACTATAATGTTCGTAAAACAGAAAACACACAATAGTAAACATTAACGATTACATACAGTGTTTCAGTCATCGTGTCTACTGACATTTCAAAATTCAAATAACGATTCATTAAAAGATTAATGTAGTTCAGAATAAAAGATTAAAACATGATAACTTTTGAAGCTGTATAATAAAAAGTAGATTTGTGAAAATATTTTTCTCATTTTAAAACTTTTCTCAAATCCAAATGAGCTCTATTTCGACACATTTATGAATTCATTTCTTTTCGGAAACGCGTAAGATTGGCAGGTATTCTTATTCAGAAGCTATGTAAATGTCGGTTTTCTTTTTCATAGTTAAAAGCAATATATCTTTCTGAAAATACTGCCCAAGTTAGCGTTTTGAATCGAATTTTCGGAAGCGGTAGCACAGGAAAGGAGAAGAACGTACAGTCACGTGACAAGAATCTCTGTATCTCTGAAAGTAATTTATCAAATATGGAAAAAGCTATTCGTTTCCAAATGCCTTCAATACTCAGGCCTGTCAATTTTATGCCTTTACAGTTAAAAATGTGTCAGAAAATGTGTCTGAAAGTTTCGCATTGTTGAGCAGTCAATATGAGAACCACCTTAAGGTATATTTCCAAAGATACTGTTAAGAGAAGTTCATTATCACTACTAATACTACAAAACTATCCTACACATCCTGAGATCGATTAAGACCAGTTCCGCCCCGGCACGAGTCTGCTGAAAAAAATTAAACTCGGAAACTGACATCTTGTAACTGTACGATGCCGATCTCTTCGACGGACATGTTACATTTCTGTATTGATGTTGTTAAAGTCGCATCGGCTCGTGACGCACGTTTATACGTCTCGTGAAAATCATATTCATTGAAAATGGCTCGTATTTTATCTGCTTCGCTGGAATTCTTATATCGGTCCGATAGGCCCGATTAATTTTTTTATCAGCCCGGCACGTTTATTTTGTCTGTCGGCCCGGCCCGGCCCGGCCCGTTTGAAAATTTGCCTTCATTCCGCCGGCCCGGCCCGGCCCGCGGGCCGGGCCGGGTACGGGCCTCGGGCCAGGCCCGGGCCCGTGCAGACCTCTAGCACAGATGCCACATACGGTCCCATATTGGCGCTATTTTTTTCTGACGCCAATGTCATATACGCAACGGGTACTTAACTGGGGCCATAGTATCGTTATTTTGCTTGATTTGATAAGTCGGATGTTGTTGTGTATGCTGTTGATCTTTTCCCCAAATTAGCGCCGGAAAAAAATCGCGTCAATATGGGGCCGTATATGATATCTGGGCCAAACTTTCATATGAAAAGCGAAGGGATCAGAGCGTATTTATTTATGGCAGTTACATGACTTGGACTATTATAATATAGATGAAATGATGGCGATAGAATAAGATTTGGCGACTTATCACCTGTACCTGACTCATATTAAAGTACCAAATGGCACCAGGAATATAAAAAGCGAAGTGGTTCGCCCGGAACTCTTGATGATAGTCACATGACTTAGACTATTGTTATAGAAATTGTTTTAAAATACCGGGAGACAAAGACTCTGTACACTTAATTCCTTTTATTTTTAGCTTCTTTTCAAACGTTTAACTGATCCTCTTTAATCAAACACGAAAACAACATTGGATGTCTTAACAGCAACTGATTCGGCCTTAAATTTTTGAAATCAAAGGAAATTGAATGGAAACCCGTTTACAGGGAGATCTGCACAGCTTTTTTCCGTATAATTCAATCTTCTATAATATTTTTTAAACCGATCAGATTAGCGTGTTTTTAGATTCTTCGGTGTCTGAACTGGGGTTGGCAAGCGTAGCTTGCAGGGGGCAGAGCCCCCTAGTCGAAAATATAATATTTTGAACAATAATGCGTAATTTTAAAATATTTTCTCTCTCCGACATTCAAAACTTATTTTTATGCTGTTATATTAAAAAATTGATCCTGTTAATGCATTACTATTAAAGATCACGTGTTTAAGTTCACAATTTGGTAAATTATTAAGAATAATTTTCTTTTTAAAAATTTTTAGCAATTTGTTTAATTTAGCAGTCTCACAGATGGCATGTTTCCGTTTGTGCACAGGATTTTCATGTTTCTGTTTAAGGGTATTAATGGCTTTAATTGAAGTGCTGAGTAGAAGAACATGTTATGCTACATTTTCTTAAAAATTGTTTTATCTTTTGCACGAAGGTGTTATCAGGTATTCTATCACATGGTAAAGCTAAAATGCCAAAGTTCTATTTAGCCTTGAAGATTTAAGACATTATTCATTAATATTTACTATTTTAATATTTAATAATGCAAATAATATTTATATTTTTTAATATTTAAAAATTAGCTATGAATAAGTTTTTTTGATAGAATTTAGTACCACACCTGTTAATATTTTAAAAACATGGCATCAAACAGAAAATAAATAATTAAAATTAACAACAAAAACTTTCACATCAAATTTCTTCAAATGTAATTTTTGTTACTTAACATGTTCTTCCACTTAGCTCTTCAATTATGAGAAAGATATAGCATCCCTCTGTGAATTGAGCTCGGACCACAATCCTATTAAAATGAACATCCAAATTTAACTTCCACCCATCCCTCCCAAAATTATCAATAAAAATACCTTTGTTCAATTTCAAAATAACATCAACAAACTTTCCACCACCCTCCCTGAAATCAGCAGAATTAGTGACATTGAGAATCTTGTAAACACCATCACTAATGAAATTAAAAATGCTGCTGACAGTGCTACTACAAAAATCATCAGTAACGAATTCCATAAATTAGACCTCCACGTCCTAAAGGTTACCATTAATAGAAATAGTGATATTAAATTTCATCAACGTACACGTAGCTTTTTAAGTAAAAGAATTATGAACAGAGCTCAAGAGGATATCAAAAAATATCTCCGAGAAAACCGCCAGGAGAACTGGAATTCGTATCGCCAGTCTCTCACACCAGAGAACACCAACTTATGGCGTGCAGATCAAAGGATCTGTATCTCTGTGTCAAACCTCCGCCGCTTCCTTAATCCAAATTCCCAAGAATACGTGTACACCGAAGAAGGAAAAGCTGATGTTATTGCCAGCAGTTTAGAACTGCAATTTCAAGAAAGCCGTGTGACAGAGTTCTGTCACATATCACGTTTTCTTCAAAATTAATTTGAATCTTTTTTTTCTTTTTGCTTTTGAAACGTGTTGTTCTCTCCCCCCCCCCCCCTACGTTAAACTAAAATTTGTAATTTAATTCTATGCTTAAAATCTATATGGGATTTTATTTGTTAGCATTTTTTTCTTTCATTTTCACTAATCTCCTTAATTTAATGCAGTATTTTTCAGTTTATGATTTGTAACTTTTTCTCGCAGATGCAATTTATTTTCCAATAACATTTGAGCCGTTAAATAAAACAGACGAGATAAATGCACCTGCCTTTAATATTAGAATGAATGTTATTTTTTTTTTCATTTGCGTCGCCCACGCAGGAAATAATTCAGTCTCATTCTCTACTTAATTGTGAGCCGTTGCAATAAAATATCAAAAAAGTAGAAGATAGTTATTCGGATGCGGTCTTTAAATCACTTTCATGTACGCTAAATTTATTTAACGGTTGTATAAAAACATATGCCTTTTTCGGTATTGTGCAGTTATAAGTAGCAATCATTTAACGTAATCATTTGTTTTAGATAAACATTGCCAGATTTTCTGGCGTCGCTAATATGTACATATGATGAACCGTTATACTGGCAACCGTTTTGCATCACGCATTTTCATCGGATTGCTAGATTATGTGGGATAATCATTTGGCTCGCAAATAAAACCTTTGTCTGCTCTTCGTTCACGATGCTAATGTTTGAAATTGGCGATGAATTGTAATGCCAAGTGTTATAAGCTTCTTGTGAAATAATTCACTTTTCTCTCTGCTTGCTAAGATGTAAGAGCAAGTATTTTTGAGTTGCGCCTCCGCGCTCCTTTTTATGCAGGGGTTTTCTCTCTCTCACTTTAAGTAACTAATATTGTTTTTCCTCTTTTTGTGACTTGTTTAAATGTTTAAATAAAATTGTTGGTTCCTGTAATTAAAAGTTGGAGTTTTATGCATTTTAAACATCCTATCCACTGCACTACAGCACATACTTTGGTGCATCCCGGTTCTACAACTAAAAAAAAAAAAAAAAAAAAAAAAAAAAAAAGATATTGAAGAGAGAGAAACTTCACCCCTTTAATATGGTTTTATGCTGTCTTTTTGAAGTAGTCTTGCTGCATTTTAACCCTCTAAGTGTTTGGTGCGTAATATTCCGTTCACTAAGCTTCAGGTTTCACAGCAATACAAGCAATATTTAAGATAACATAATTCTATAGATTTAATGAATTTTAAATACATTGAAGAATGATTAATACTCTCAAGGATTAAATTCATATTTGTAATTGAATTTTTATTATAATGTTGAAAGTATCATATTTTCTTAGCATTTAATACAAAATGCAAGGTAAACAACATTACAATTTTACCCTTTTGCAAGACGCTCGGAGAGTTAAAAGGACAATTTTCTGGATGTTTCCTGCGCATTCCTGACTCTTCCTTAAACACCCGTACATGTTGGCCGACCGATGTGCCGGAACAGTGCTGCTTCATTTCTTCAGAATCATGTTTTGCATTCTAATTAAAAATTGGACTTATTTGATGCTCAATCCTGTTACTACATTAATGATTTTGGAATAAAAAAAGTTATGTTGTCTGTCACCCTACTCCGCCCTCTCCACCAATTGGTTTTCGCTTCACTTTCTGGATGTGAGAAGCTTATGAAATGTGTGTATTTGATGCTCAATCCTGATACTACACTGGTGATGTTGGAATAAAAAGTTATGTTGTCTGTCACCTACTCCGTCGCCTCCACCAAGTGTTTTTTCGCTTCACCTGCTGGTTGTGAGGATGTGAAATATGCTAAAAAATTGTTCGTGTTTCTCGACAAAATAATTTCTGTCTTGATTGTCATAATAAAGTGATTTTTCGGCGCTCCATGTGTTAAGCTTCTCACCGCCGCGAACTGATATATCCGTTCACTAAGCTGCAGTTTTCACTGATATAGAAGCAATATTTAAATTAATATAATTCTAGAAATATAATGTAGTTTTAAAACTTTTTGTTATGATTAATACTCTCAAGGCTAATATTGATATACGTAATTCAATTTCTTATGTCATGTTGGAAAAATCATCTTTTTTTAGATTTTTTAAATAATTATGGAGAAAACAACATTACAACTTTTCCCTTTTGCTCGGCGGTCAGGGGGTTAAAGAAAATATAGTTAATATAAGTGCACAGTTCGCAGAAAACCAGCAATCAACTAGTGTATCTCGGTGTGCGTATTATGCTGCATTTTACATCTGCTTTTAAAAGTCTAAAAAATTATTACAGTTACTAAACTGTATGTGAAATTTTTATCATATTTGCTTCTTGTTTATGACTACATCTGCAGTTTAAATTCTTCACCCCCGGATTTTTCGCGTCTTACCATCTCCAGCATACAATCTGAAAAAAAGGTGTTTCATCATGCTCATTAGTGCAGTTCATATTACTTGTGATTATGTCTACTTCTCCCAAAGGAGGATGTGCCAATAGTGATAAAATCTGTTAACGCTTACCATGCAAAAAAATTTTCATACTGCTGCTACTTAAATTTTCAGTTAATGATCGTATGTTCCATTTGATGAAAATATACAAAAAGCATAGTTACGTAGAGTTTAAAAAAAAGAGGAGACACTCTACAATGTACAATGCAAGATAAAATTATTCATTTCAGATTCATGAAAAGAAAAAAAAATTCTTTTTCTTTTAAAACTTAATTTCAATTAATACAGCAATTTACTTTTTATCTTTTCAGTTTTTTTATCTCTTTACATGCTATGATAAATATATTTCCCTGTTCATTCTTATTGTTTAAATTTTTTACATTAAGTAATTTCAGATAGTTATTAGTACTGATCTTTTTAATATGTGGCAGCCTGAAGAGAGAATATCGTAGCTAAATAAAAAAAAAATTGTATTTTAAAGTTTTTAAGTTGCAGTTGTAATCCTAACCTTCTCTTTTCACGCTATATTTTGAAAGGTGTTTAAATTATTTCCAGTACGCATTTATTTTATGTTGGATTTAAATACTTTAACATTTTCATGCATGACAAGGAATTTTTCTTGATTTAATATTTACCGTTAAAGATACTTGTGTGGCATTCCTTGTCGCTGATTGGCAAAAAAATCTTTTTGAGATTTTATCTCAGCTCGTCTATTGCACATTTTTTTATTGCTGTTGAGTGACGTTTATGAATGACATAGTAATTTTTTTTTAAAAAAAAGTGTCTTTACTAAAACATTTATTTCATTTCTGTTTCGATTGAAAATATAAGAATATTTCAAATTATTTGGACTAAGAATATTTAATATGTTAGTTGATATTTCATCTGCTTTTAAAAGTATAATTTGTTAGATACATGTAAACATTTAAAATGCAATGTAAAATTTAAGAATGGGTAAGATACATTTCTCTTAAAAAAAAAAAAAAAAAAAAAAAAAAGAGCAGCAATTTTTTAAGTTAGTTTCGTTTGATTTATATTAGATACTTGGTGAATATCTTGTAATGACACATTGACGCACTTCAGCGATAAAATGTTGCTTTAATTGTCTCTCTTGGCCAGGAAGTGTATCCGTGTTGTTCTTATGGTGTCTCTTTTATGACTTGTGCTTGTGGTATTGACTGCTCCTGATTTTTTCCCCTCTTTCAGTTGAGAACGTTTTAAAATTACATTTTTTTTCACTTCATTTACAACTTCGTATTTGTTTTTTAGATATATTTGTTTTAAAGTAAAATGCTTTTGGTTGGTGTGTTCAAAATTTTTTTGCAGAAATTACGACATATTTTAAATTTTATACATTGTTTGCACATGCCTCTTAAATTTTTATGCATGAGATAATTAATTGGGTGTACATTTTTATACATACAGTTAATGTACTGTTTAATTTCATTGTTTACGAGCGGCTGGTGACTCGTTGCTATTTTATTCAGAGCATAGGGTAATTTTATTATAACTGACATGATAGCTGATATTTTTAAGAGTTGTTTTTATAAAATTTATTCAAATTCATAATGTGAGCTCTTAGGTACACTTTATTTTTTAAAGGCTATTCACATATAGTCCTTAAACGAAATCTTTGGCCTTTTCTCACATTTTAAAAATTTTAATTAGCGAGTTTAAGTCTCACAGGTGCCTTGTGACGGATACATACACTTATATGACATGAAGTATAAAACTTGTTATTTTGGTAGGCATTTTTTTCTCTTTCATCCCTTTTACTTGGAACATGTTTAGCTTGGCATAACTTCTACATTTTTTTTTAGCGTAGAGTTATATAATCGGTTGAACACTTGTGCGTTTTATGCACACTTTTTTTTAACTAAACACAGTAATAACTTTGGCAGATACAGTTTTATTTTAATTTTAACTCTTAGCGAACCATTTATTCAACGGTATTTTTTTTCTCTACAAGTAGTTCATGTGTTGGATATTAGGTTTAGAATACAATTTTGTTCATACATATACATACATTACACATGAGTTGATTTACATATTTTGTTAATTTGCTTTTACACATTGTACTTCGCTTACAATCTATTAGACAGTATTTTTTTTCACAAGTAGTTCATTGAATATAACACATAGTGCATGGTGGCTGGTTTAGAGTTTAACCAGAGTTTATTCACACAATACACGTAGTTCATCTGTTTTATTAATCCTTATTCATTACATTTTAGTGATTAATTCATTGATTATGTAATTGAATCTCACTCGTAAGTAAGTGTTTTGGGTTATTACACACATACTGTCTGTTTATTTTGTTGGCAAATACATAACAATTTTAGTTCATTGAGACATTATTACACGTAGTTCATGTGGTTTTATACAATTTGTTCATGTGGTTTTATACAATTTGTTCATGTGCTTACTTACACGTTGTGTATGCTTTGCGTACACACTTGCTCATGTGTTATATTACAAGTAGTTCAAGAGTTTGGGGTTTCTTCTTTTTTTCCACACATACAGTTGATTTTTTTGTTACTTTTCTATTTCTTAAACTTTACGTCATGTTTCAGTATTAAAATATTCTATCATTCTGTTTTTACACTTTTGAAATTTTTACAAGGTTATTTTTTTATATTTTTATTTGTTTGCGTAACGTCGTTACATATCAATGACACCATCACTTTATCTATGTACAAAGATATTAAAGATACATGGAGTTATTCGTCACATGACATATTAAGCTACACAATACATTTTGAATCAATTGAATTTTAACATGTAACATTTTTTTAACACTTTCATTAGATACTTCTTACTTGAAGGTGGCATATCGAGTAAGGTATCTTGTTACACTATATAAAATTGTATGCAATTTCTTATTAAATGTTTTTTTAATATTCTTGCCAGGTGTTTAAAAAAATGACACTAGTAATCACACAGTTACTTTATATCATGCAGAATCTTGAGCACAAGATGGTAAATTTTAATCAATACACAGAAATTCAGGATGGCAGTGTGATAATTCACAAAATGTTAAATTATAATATACAGTCGGACCTCGTTTTCACGACACCCGGTTTTCGCGACACTCTGCTAATCACGTCATTTTTCCAAAGACCCGATTTTCTGTATAGGATTTTAATGTAAATAAACTCCGGATTTTACGTCGTTGAATAATTTTCAACTCCGGATATCACGACGGTTTAGAAAATTTTTATATTTTTTATAATACATCTTGTAAGCACAGCAATTAAGCAGTAAGAAATGTCTTGGCCAAACTTTTCACAAAAGTGTCTAAATTACCCACTGAGATAAATGAGAAATTTTATTTCAATCCTTTATCTGAATAAATAAATCCACATACTAGGAATGACTCACTTAATCTCCCGATAGACAGATTATTCTACTCGCGGTCTTTTTATTCTGGTCAGATGGCGCTTTCTCTTGCCTACACGGCGTTTTTCATCCGGCTACACCGAAGCATTGTATTGCATTGACACGATCAGAAATTATCTAACATCAATTTCTGAAACAATGAATATTGATTACAATTCATTGCATAATATTGAAAAAATAATTGTAGGAAGCATATCTAGGGATAAGCAATCCTTAATTAATATTTCATGTAGCAATAAAAAAAAACAGTCATTATAAATCTGATTTTTATTCTTTTCAATTTTGTTTTTGTGTTTATTTTGTTTAATAATAATATTTTATTGCTTAAAACTGCAAGAACAGTTATGAATTTAAAACTGTCTTAAATTAATTAAAAATACAGCTTTTTATAAACATATTTTTCTCCAACTCCGGTTATCGCGACACTCCGGTTATGACGACACTTTTTGCTGGAAATTAGAGTGTCGGGATAACGAGGTTCGACAGTACTTTGATCTTTGGAGAGCGGAATTTAGTTATATTGCAGGAATCTAAAATACCTTTTTCTTATCTAAAACAGAAGCCCTAAGCTAACGCCATTATAATTGTGTTTCTATACGATATTTAAGGTTACACCTGTTTGCGCGAGTGCTGCTTGCACATTTTTGTCTTTGGTAGTCCTGTGCGTTATGCACATTTTTTTCATATACCAGTAACAAAGTAACCTACGATAATATAAATAAGCTTCAATTTTATAAAAGAATTCACCTTTGCTTAAAGTTACAAAATTTTTACTGATGTTTTTTTGTCTTTGTTTTTATTTGCTTGCATTCTATAATATTATGATCTCATGTAAGATCAAATTTTGAGAGATGGTAGATGCAGCTAATGTAAATACTTCTCTCTATGAATATCCATGACTAAATAGCTGGTACCAGCGTCACAAACACAATGCCACAAACAAATTAAAATACTATAGGATCCTATGTCATCAACAAATGCGGCACTATTATTTTGTGGAATATTTAATTTAAAAAACAGATTATTGTGAATAATATGAGCGCTCAATCATGAACAAAATACAATTCTTTGTGAATTGTCTGGATAGCAAGTAAATGTGTTTTTCTACTTATTTATTGTTGTATAAAATATTTTACGGGAATTAATGTATAATAGTTTGAGAGACAAGTTAAAATAGTTTTCTCTTTAGATATCAACATAAATAGTTATTTTCTTATTTTGTTATAGTACATAATCTGTAAGTGCGAAGGTATAGAAAGGGTATATGAAGGTATAAAGCTGCAACGTACACGTCACAGCTTTCTTCGGGTGTCCAGGTGAGATATGTGCCAGAGTTCGGTCACATATCACGTTTTCTTCAAAGTTAATTTAAATCATTTTTTTTTTGCTTTTGAAAGGTGTTGTTCTCCCCTAAACTAAAATTTGTAATCTAATTCTATGCTTAAAACCCGTATGGAATTTTATCTGTTCGTTTTTATTCTTTCCCTTTCATTAATCTCTTTAATTTATTGCAGTACTTTTCAGCTTATGATTTGATTTGTAACCTTTTCTCGCAGATGCAATTTATTTTCCAATAATATTTGAGCTGTTTAATAAAACAGAAGAGATAAATGCACCTGCCTTTAATATTAGAATGAATGTTATTTTTTTTTTTTCATTTGCATCGCCCACGTGGGAAATAATTCAGTCTCATTCTCTACTTAATTGTGAGCTGTTGCAATAAAATATCAAAAAAGTAAAAGATAGTTATTCGGATGCGGTCTTTAAATCACTTTCATGTACGTTAAATTTATTTATCAGTTGTATAAAAACTTATGCCTTTCTCGGCATTGCACAGGTAGAAGTGGCAATCATTTAACGTAATCATTTGTTTTAGATAAACATTGCCAGATTTTCTGGCGTCACTGATATGTACATATGATGAACCGTTATTCTGGCAACCGTTTTGCATCACGCGTTTTCATCGGGTTGCTAGATTGTGTCTGGTAATCATTTGGCTTGCAAATAAAACCTTTGTCTGCTCTTCGTTCACGGTGCTAATGTTTGAAATTGGCGATGAATTATACTTCCAAGTGTTATAAGCTTCGTGTGAAATGACTCACTTTTCTCTCTGCTTACTAAGATGTAACAGCAAGTATTTTAGAGTTGCGCCTCCGCGCTCCTTTTTATGCAGGGGTTTTCTCTCTCTCACTTTAAGTAACTAATATAACATTTCCTCTTTTTGTAACTTGTTTAAATGTTCAAATAAAATTGTTGGTTCCTGTAATTAAAGGTTGGAGTTTTATGCATTTTAAATACCCTGTCCACTGAACTACGGCACAAGCCCTATTATTGATTACAAGATCAAAAATGAAGTCAACACCACTGTCAGAAAATTTTTAAACAATCCACCACCACTACCTCAGTCCACTTTTTTCGATTTCCAACTCTGATGTATTAAAAGAAATTAGGAAACTTAAAAAATCCCCAGACATCAGCGGTATTATAAATGAAATGCTTAAGAATTTACCACTCACGTATATTCCAAAAATCACTCTATTAATTAATAATATATTTAAATTTAGCTACTTCCTACTTTACTAGAAAACTGCCCTAACTGACCCAATTTTAAAAAGCTGCAAGCCCCCCCAATTACCCACCAGTTATTGACCCATTTCCCTTTTAAATTCCTTTAGTAAACTTACTGAAGCCTTACTGCAAAGGGATTAAATGCCCAAAGCCACTCAAATAATATTATGTCACCTGTCCAGCTTGGGTTCAGACAGAGGCTCTCTGCGCCCCATCAAGTTTATAGGTTAGTGGAGCATATCACTACGGAAAAAATATCCAATAAATTCACGGCAGCAGTTTTCCTAGCTATCGAGAAGGCGTTCGACGAAGTCGGGATTTTCGGCCTTAATTTTAAACTAATAAATTATAAATTTCCCACCTATCTTATTAAATTAATATTCAGCTTCCTTTTAGACAGAAACTTCCATGTTAAAATTAAAGATAAACTTTCCAGGAATATTTTTGCTCACTTTGGTCTGCCTCAAGGCAATCGCCTTAGACCCTTTCTGTTTATGTTATTCATTAATGATATGTCCTCCTACCCTCCTACTTTTCTTGCTACAGTTGCTGATGAAACCTGTATTTTCGCCTTAAGTAATAATCGCTGATACGCTATCCTTGCTATTACTCATCATCTTAAAATACTCTCTCAATGGTTTAATAAATGGCGCATAGCTGTAAATGTAAACAAAACCCAAGCTATTCTTTTTTGTAACCTAGTGCAGGGTAATAGAGACAAATTTAGAATTAAATTTAATAATACTGACTTGCCATGGTCCTCACGTTGCAAATACCTAATAAAGGAGTCACTCTAGATCAACGTCTCACTTTTAAACAACACATACACACGACGCGTAGTAAATTTCGAGCGGCTAGAAGTAAATTATTCCACTTACCGGCTCGAAATATCTCTTAAAAATAAACTGTTCTTGTACTCATCCTTCTTATGTCCACATTAACTTATTATTGTTGTGTATGGAGTTATGCAGCCAAGACCCATATTAAACTATTCCTTCAAGCTGAAAATTCAACAATTACAATTATTTGTGATGATCCTTACTATGTACGTAATTTTCATAATTATAAAGAACTTAATTCTCCTAGACTTAACAATTTCATCCAATATTTAAATATTAATTTTCACCTCTCTTTAGTTGACTCAGAAAATATTGCTTTAAACACATTGCCAGTATACGACATACACGGCAACTCTAATCGTAAATGACCCAAATTAGGAATAATTTTAAACTCTCTTCTTTAAATCCTTTACTTCATCCTATTTTAATTTAAAATTTTAAATACTTATTGTACTTTAATTCTCATATCTGCTAATTCCTGCCACTTTCTTCCTTGTATATGAGTCGTGCGCCTACTCCCTCCCTTGTCTCCGCCTTTTTAGGCCACAGTCTACTTAAGGGCGAGCTGTGGGAGCACGAAGGTTATTTCTTCTCTTGATTTTTTCCGGCAATTTGATTCGTTTCACTCTGCATCCTCATTGGCTGCTGAAGTTAACCGTCAAATCCTAGCCGGCTTTATCTCCAGATTTGATATTTTCTCAGGAAATTTCTATTTTTGTTGTTATTCTTACTTCTATTTCATTTTTTCTAAATAACTTTTTGATTTATTTATTTTATATATATATATATATGTGTGTGTGTGTGTGCAAAAAATGCATGGCTCTGGGACCTCCCCCCCCCCCCCCGCTTACCCTTGCCTTCGATCACCCCAATGCTCAGGAATTTGAAATTCCACTGTATGCTTAACATCTTCTATGCATCATGACAAATCGATTGATAACTGTCGAGCGAAGGTGCACAAGAGCATTGAGACTCTTGTAGGCACTTCAATAATATCTGCATTGGTTCACTGGTTCATTACTTATCCTGCAGTCGAAGCGTGCATTGGTCTCTGCTCCGTACCTGGTAGTGTCAAGAGGCCCTTATCAGGGTCGTACTATTTGATACACATATTCCTGCAGGTTGCAGAACGTGTGCCGATGTGCCCTCTGCCCATTCTCGGCCATTATCTATTTTATTATTTAATTTTAATATTTTTAACTTAAACTTTTTTATTATTTAAGCCACCACTGAAATACTTATTCTCAGTTGTTATGACCCTGTTATCTTGTTGCAAAGAGTCTTTTTAAAGACTATATTTCGGCGCGCATCCGGGGGAGCTTCAGTTGTTTAGGGGTTAGACATTTTTAGGTTTTATTTTTACCCATTTCTTGATATAAATATACCCCATTTCTCTCTTCTATTTTTGTCAGTTTATAAACTTATTTTTATACACTTTTCATTTCCAGTAGCTCATTTTCCCCACAATTAAGCCTTTATTTTATTTTTTAACCCTCCCCTCCTGCTTTTGCTACCAGTCAAGTTTTAGACTGCTCTCCAGATTTTCATTAGCTTTCACTAATCGGGGATGTGTGAAAGTGTCTCCACAGGCGTCTCGGTCAAACCATGTTCGAAATGTCGTTATGCCCAGTCTTTCTCTCTGTCGTAATGAAGAAGAATCTCGCTTGTGGATTCGAAACAGCTGTTTACTGCTTTTTGTGTATTATTCCTGCATTTTAAACGTTGGGTTTTCTGTTTTTAATATTCTTTCACAAAAGCTTTATTTACTATCTTTACATATAAAAGTGATCTATGTGAACATATATTTTTCATTGAAAGTCTTACTTGAATATAAAAGAAACGGTCCTTTCCTTTTAAATCTTTGTGGCTATTTGGAGTATTTCAAAGCTAATTTTTGAAAAATAAGATTTTAAAGGAGTGTTTTGAAAGAGACTTATTTGATATTTTCTGATGAATCAGCGTAGTTTAGGAATTTCTGAATCATGAACTAAATAACACAACTGTTGTTAAATTGCAGATTTTTTTAATTTTGAAAATTAGAATTTCAAGTTTATGTAAAGGATAGACTCCAGTAGCTTTAATTTGAATAATTTTATTACATGCCGTCCTTTATAAAAATTTCGCTGACTAAGTATTTAAGCAAAGAATTTATTTAAAATGTTATCGATGCATGAATCTTTTGTAAAGTTATTTGAATTTCTTGAACAAATATAAGAATGACATTTGAAATTTCTAGTCTATAAATACCATGTATTGTCAACCGAGAAATATTTGAAAGCTGATGTGAAATATTTGAAACACCTTAAAAGTAAATCTTCAAAAAGATTTCTTATGGGAACCCACTTGTCATTTATATGATAAAAATGTCTACAGAGTCGTTGCTTAGACTGATATTTTGTGCGCACATTTCTGAATTTAGCATTTTTGACAAAATATGCCATATTTTATATATCTTAGGTTCTAAATAGGAAATATCCATTCTATATGAATGATTTTCTTCTTTAAAAAAAAGGAGCAAAGTGAAATAAGATTATATATACATATATATTAAATTTATATCTCTCTCTGTGTGTGTGTGTGCATTTATGTGTGTTACTCATGTATTGTGTGATTAAAAATTAAAAAAAAATATCCAATAATGAAATATCTATGATGCAAAGAAATGTGTTTTTCAGATTAATATTCAGCTTGATATGAGATTTATATGACATGAACAAGTTTAAAATCTCGGCAATAGACGGAGCTACAAGGTTAATGCCATGGAAGTGTAGTGAATATCATGTATACAACGCATAATAACAGTCACACAAAAATACATCTTGAAATTTCTAGTTGTGTTGCTACTTAAACTAAATTACGGGTCTTTAGAGTTAACGGATAAATTGCCTTTATTTTTAATTTTTTTAATTAGAATTTAAGTTTATGTAACGGATAGACTCCAATAACTTAATTTCAATAATTGTATTAGATGCCGACCTTTAAAAAAATTTCGGTGAGTAATTATTTAAGCAAACAATTTAATTAAAATGTTATCGATGCATGAATTTTTTGCAAAGTTATTTGAATGTTTGAATGAATATAAGAGTGACATTTCAAAATGTCTACCCTATAAATAAGTATAGCCAACCGAGAAATATTTGAAAAAGTAAATGTTCAAAGCGATTTCTTATGAGAACCCACTTGATATTTATATGATAAAAATGTCTACAAAGTTGTTGCTTAGGCTGATATTTTGTGGGCGCATTTCTGAATTTAGCATTTTCGACAAACTATGCCATATATTATATGCCATATATCTCAGGTTCTAAATAGGAAATATCAATTCTATATGAATGATTTTCTTCTTAAAAGTAAACAGTCAAGTGCGAGTATTACTCGCGCACTGAGTGTTCCGTACAATAAATATATGAATTATTCAGTGTATTATTAAAAAATATCGATGCTAAAAGAATAATAAGACTTTGTAAAAACTATACATCCTAGAGTAGGGTATATCTGTATATACTAGAAATGTATGATTGGTTATACCACAAAAGTTCAAAGAGTTATGAAGCGTAAATAATATCAAATATTGCTATTCTGTACAACACTTTTTAAAATCTTATCCTAATCTGTTTATGATGAAATTAATTCGATACAGACAATTAAAGTAGTGCATATTTAAACTTCACTTCAACTGTCATTTCGTAAAATTAAATTCAGCGTAGTAATAATCGTTTCTTTTCGCAGTGTAGGTAAAACAAAACCCTTGTTCTAAGTTTAAACTTGGTATTGTGCAAAGCGTGCTTCGACAGGAGGTCGCAAAATTGCAACGTCGCCTTGGTCCGTGCCTCATTTTCCCAGATAGGCTTTGAATTAACTTTTAAAGACACGGGAGGCGTATTGAGAGATCCACTAAATCCAAAATAGTCGAGAATCCCACAGTATTTATGTGATTAATTCTAATTAGATTAGTCTGTTTTTAACAATTTGACATTTATTGCTTTTTAAAAAGCAGAAAAACCGAGGAGCTTATCCTTCTCACTCGCGCTTGCTTGTCGCAAAATACTTTTGTTTTCAATGGTAATTTCTTCAGTATGATTGACGGTTTGGCTATGGGTAATCCTCTTAGTCCAATTTTATGCGATATTTATATGCACTATTTTCAGGTCAAACTTTTTGAAATTTTAAAATTTCCTTTCTATGTTCGTTATGTTGTTGATGTTTATATCCTGGTTGAAATAAATTCGGATATTAATCATATTCTCTCTATTATGAATTCCATTGATCCCTGCATTCAATTTACCTCTGAAATTGAGACCAATAACTGTCTTTCTTTCCTGGATGTTCTTGTTGTTGTGAAAATGGATTTCAGACTACCGTCTTTCGTAAACTTTTTCTGTCAGTCTCCCACCTCACAGGTATTCTTCTCATCCCCCTAATCAGAAATTCGCTACTTTCAATACTTTTGTCTTTCGGGCTACCAATATTTGTTCCACTCCTCAGTTACTTAGTGCTGAACTTAATTATCTCAAAGCTATTGCTGTTGATCGTAATTATTCCTCTAATATTATTGATTCTATTTATAAGAAATTGACGAAATCCGTCCATTCTGAAAAGCAGTCTGATTCCAAATCTGATACTTCAGTTGTGTTACCATTTTTTCCTAAAATCAGTCAGCAAGTTGCTAAAATCTTAAGAAGGTTTCATTTTAATGTTATCTTTTCTCCTGTTAATAAAATTACTTTTTCAAATTTCAAACACACCGTTGATCGCCTAGATAACTGGGGTATTTACCAAATCTCTTGCCAATGTGACCTTTCTTATATTGGCCAGACTAAACGTGTTCTTAGTTTTCGTTTAAAAGAGCATGAAGGTTATGTTAAAAATCAGGAGCTCAAACGTTCTTCTATTGCTCAACATTCTTGGTCTTCTCAACATAGGTTCGATTTTTCCTCAGCCATCATTATCCAAAAATGTTCTTCTAACCTTGATATTGAATTTTGGGAAGCATACCACATTATTAAAAATTCTCACTCTTTAGTCAATGACTTATCTAATACTCCTGATTTTCCAAGTATTTGGAAAGTATTAATTTAATTTCCCTTTTTTGGTTTCTTTTTCTCTCCTTCTCCGGTAGATGTCGCTACTTGTCCACCCAGTCTTTTCCACTGCTTCTCTCTCATTGGTTGTTATTGGCGCCTTCGCTACCCGCATAGGGCATATAAGCCAGCGCGTCTCTGTCTATCATTTTGCTCAGCCTTGCTTTTTCTAGCACGCTGTTCCTTTTACCGTATCTTGCACTGAAGAAAAATCTCGCTAGTAGATTCGAAACAGCTGTTTGCTGCTTTTTATATATTATTTGTGCATTTATAAACGTTGGTTTTCTGCTTTTTAATATTGTTGCACAAAGGCTTTATTTGATTTTTTTATTTATTACTTTTATAGTGCTATTAGGTATTGCATTACACAAATCTATTATTAGAAATTGTTATCTGGGCCTTAAAAGCTGATGGTACATAGAGTACTCCACTCCTGTCATTATGTATGGCCAAACCGTCCGAATCTTTAAGGTTTTCGATATCTCGGCTAATTAGAGAAGATTTTTTTCGAAAATCATTATCAACATTGCTTTTATACATCTGCTACGATAGGTACCTACAGCGCTCCTAAATACCTTTGCTGAATGCCTTCAACTCGAAATTTGGACAAATAACGTACTGTTGTATTGTGTAACGGACAAATGCGCTTTTCTCAAAAAGTATGTGACCTAGGGTAATCGCTATAATTTTCCTGCAGGGTTTAAATTAACCTCGACTAACTCGAATTTTTTTCCTAAATTTAGTTTTAGTAGATTCGAAAACAGATGGGGGAGGGAACATATTTTTGCACTACATTTTCGTCGATATCTCTGAAATGTATAATACCTAAAATCAAATGAAATGTATTTTTGAGTTTAGCGTTACGAAGGCTTTCGCAAGATAGCCCACACGGTATACAGAGAAAAGATTTTTTTTTCAAGTAACTTAATTAGCCCCTGTACATTTTTCCTAAAATATTTCTAAATGTTTACTAATCTGTAAATATGTGGGTCAATAGTCTTTATTACGTTCCACAATTTTAACTTTCTACGTTTCACAGTTTATGAATAAAATGGTTGTGACAGACTGAAACAGGAGTGATCTTATAAGGGTTCCGAAATAAGATTATATATACATATATATTAAACAAAAACATAATTTGAAGAACAAATAGAAAAAAAAATTATTTCCTACATTGTTTAAGCCCGAAAAGGGACAGGTATTACGTTATTTCATTCAATTAGTTCTACATTTAATGTTAAATTTTTATAACAAATTAGTTAAGCCAATTGAAGATTAAAAAATAAAAATAAAATTTATACAATATGATACTTAAAACACCCTAAAAAATTAGATTCCGTTCAAATGAAATCGAAATAAATCTTAGAATTCTTCCAATTTTAATTGAAAATATTTGTATTGCAGATTTTGTATTATGTTTATAACAATTGTGCTTAAAATGATAAGATGCATCCAAAATACAAAACTTAAAAAAAAGTCTAAGATTTATTTCGATTTCATTTGAACGGAATCTAATTTTTTAGAGTATTTTAAGTATCATATTGTATGAATTTTATTTTTATTTTTTAATCTTCAATTGGCTTAACTAATTTGTTACAAAAATTTAACATTAAATGTAGAACTAATTGAATGAAATAACTTAATATCTGTCCCTTCTCGGGCTTAAACAATGTAGAAAATAATATATATATATTTTTTTTATTTGTTCTTCAAATTATGTTTTTGTTTAATATGTCAAGTTTTTTAATAACTACTGCACTCAGATGAACGCATTTCCAAATTAATAGAGAGTATCATCACCAGGCTTTGATGTATACGGTATTGCATCACAATGTGGGATGCAGTTTACCAATATGTAATTCAAAATGTTTCACCACTGTAGTAATGCAGGTTGCGGTAGTTTGGACAAAAACTTCTAATCTGAACGTAAAAAATCTATAATCAAAACGTAAAAAATTAACTTCACTTAGATTTAGATACCTTATTTCCCACTCAGGAACGCTATGAATGTAAATATAAATCGTGTTGAATCCTTACTGCTAATATTTCACAATATTATAGTTCTGATACAGTAAAAAATAAAAAATAAAAGCAATTTAACAAATTACAACGATCATTTGGAAAATGATTTTTTCGAAGACTAAAATTTAAGACATAAAAAATCGCACGGAGTTGATCATACATTACGTACGCCATGAATTAAACATTAACATTCCTGGACCCATCATGAACAAATTTTAAAAGAAACTTCAGTCTTACAATTTTCGGTACTGTAAATTTTTAAACTTCTACGGAGCTGGCTATACATTACGTACGCCATGGATTAAACATTAATATTCCTGGACCAATTTTAAATGAAATTTCATACATTACGTACGCCATGGGTTACATTTTTCGGTATTGTAAATTTTAAACTTCTACGGAGCTGGTCATACATTACGTACGCCATGGATTAAACATTAATATTCCTAGATCAATTTTAAATGAAATTTCATTCTTAAACTTCAAAACATCCCACAATATTACTTTTTACACCGTCGTACAGAGAAAAAAAAATGCACTTTTAAATGCAATTTGTTTCTGAGTTATTAATTTTTTTTTGTAGTTTTTATTACTTTTCTGTTATAGTGGCAAGAGAAGTATCTATGTCTATTGAAAGTATAGACCAATCAGAAAACGAATAAAATGCGGATTCAACCAATAAAAAGCTTCAGATATGTTTTTGATTTCCTACCCTGACAGAGAACAATAACCATTTTTCCAAATGGTTGATAAAAGTTTTACTTAAATTTTTAAACCTTATTCTCTCCCAAGGGGCGATGTAAGCACATCAGAAAATTATTACCTAAGTTTAACATGGGGTATAAATAGTTCTCATCTCGGGAAAAAAATACATTTTAAAATTTAAATTATGTAATTCCTCACAAAGTTCGCTACCTGCGTAAAAATAGCTATCCATTAGAAACTTTTTACTAAAATATAAACTTGACCAAAGCAAAAACTTATTCTGAAAATATCCTTTTCATTTCCAATATGACGCCATATTCACCATTTTTAATTTTTGAAAAAAAAAAAAAAAAAAAAAAAAAAAAAACTAGCTCCATTTAATATTTCACGTGAAAATCTTTCAACTAAAAATAAATAAATTATTATTACGGCTTTTGAAATTTTTGCAACAATGAAGTAAAAATGTTACATTTTCTATGAAATATGTCCGTTGATTTTCAATGAAAAAAGCGAAAATTGGAATTATTAAGAAAAATATTTGAATAATGTAAAAAAAAAATTGACCCATGTTTCTCTCTGGGTTGTAATTCACCCATATGCAAAGGCATTTTACCATTCGTTTTGATCCTGCCGTCAGGCAAACGTTTTTACACTTTACATTTATATAATATCATTAGAATTAGCAAAGAATAAAAAATGAGTGGCATCAGGGACAAAAAGGTGGAAAGAAAAAATGAAAAAGTTATGATCTCCATAGGCATTTCCATGTTAAATTAACATTGAGAAGTGACACTGGAAATAAATAAGTATTGCGCTACCGCGCAATACTTAAATTAAGTTTATATGTGTGCGTTTGTCTGTGCATTTATGTCTATTACTCATGTATTGTGTGATTAAAAATTATGAGAAAAAAATAATCCAAAAACAAAATATCTATGATGCAAAGAGATGTGGTTTTCAGATTAATGTTCATCTTGATATGAGTTGGGTTGGGTTGATTATTGACGGCCGATCATCTATTATTTGCTTATATGTCCTATGGGTAGTGCCTTCCGTGGGTATCTTTCTACGGGAACCTAACCCGTATTAACGGAAGGTTTCTCAAGGTTCGAAGAAAACCACGAAAACTCCGAAAGCTTTGGCCGACGGGCACGATTGGGTTCGAACCCAGCATCTTCCGTCTACCAATTTTCGAGAGCAGAACCTCTCAGCCACTGGTATGGCTGGCTTAATATGTGATTTATATAACATGAACAAATTTAAAATCTGGGTAATAGATGTACCTACTGTGCTTAATAACCATGAAAATGTAGTGATACCACGTATACAGCGCAAAATAACAGTCACACAAAAATACATCTTGAAATTTCCAGTTGTGTACTTAAACTAAATCACGTGTCTTTAGAATTAACGGATAAATTGCCGTTATTTTTAATTTTTAAAATTAGAATTTAAGTTTATGTAAAGGATAGACTCCAATAACTGTAATTTCAATAATTTTATTACATGCCGAACTTTATAAAAATTTTGCTGAGTATGTTTTTCTGCAAAGAATTTAATTGAAATGTTATCGATGCATGAATCTTTTGCAAAGTTATTTGAATTTTTGAACAGATATAAGAATGATATTTCAAAATGTCTACCCTATAAATAAGTATGGCCAACCGAGAAATATTTTAAAGGTGATGTGAAATATTTGAAATACCTCAAAAGTAAATATTCAAAGGGATTTCTTATAGGAACCCGCTTGACATTTATATGATAAAAATGTCTACAAAGTTGTTGCTTAGGCTGATATTTTGTGGGCACATTTCAGAATGTAACATTTTTGACAAAATATGCCATATTTTATAAATCTTAGATTCCAAATAGGAAATATCAATTCCATATTAATGATTTTCTTCTCTGAAAAAAAAGAGCAAAACCAAATAAGCTTAATATATACATATATATATGTGTGGGTGTGGGTGTGTGCATTTATGTGCCTATATACACATGTATTGTATGATTAAGTGTTATGAACAAAAGAAAATGCAATAACAAAATATCTATCATTAAAAGAGATGTTGTTTTCAGATTAATATTCAGCTTGATATGAGACTTATATGACAGGAGTGGCCGAGAGGTTCTGCTCTCGAAGCTGGTAGACGGGAGGTGCTGGGTTCGAACCCAATCGCGCCCGTCGGCCTAATCGTTCGGAGTTTTCGTGGTTTTCTTCGAGCCGTGGATTTTCCATGCGTAAATACGGATTAGGTTCCCTTAGAAAGACCCCCACGGAGGGCGCTTCCACCCGGGCCTATATCCCTCGTGCAGATAATTGGCCGTCAAAAATCAACCCAACCCAACCCTTATATGACAGGAAATGTTTAAAATCTAGGCAATAGATAGAGATACTGAGGTTAATGTCTTGAAAGTGTAGTGCACATCACGTACACAACGCAAAGTAAGAGCCACAAAAAATACATCCTGCAATTTCTGGTTGTGGGGCTACCTAAAATAAAATCTTGTGTCTTTAGAGTTAATAGATTATTTTTTAACTACTTACGCTTTCTCTGTTCAACATTTCATCAGGTCACGGTTCGGCGTAGAGAAGTTTCTAGTTCAACAGGAATATAAAATGTTTGAACAACATTTCAGTGTCTTATGGACCTCATTCTTCCGTTCGGCTCAAGGCTGTGAAAAGCAGGCTGTTTGAGAAAACATTAGAAAATAGCTTCATTGGAAACCATTACGTACAGTCGTGGAAAAAAAAAAGTAAACACCCCCTACTAACTCCTCAACAAATTATCGTAGAAGAACGTTACTGGTACCGAACGATTGGAAATAAAGTCTACTTTTAAAGGATGTATATAAAATTTGCTTAGGGGACCATCTACATATTAAAACGAACCATAACTTTGTTTTTTTTTCAATAGCAGTACCCAATTCTGACAGCATAAATGAACTCTACACCCTTCAATTAGCCTAAAAACGAATTTTTATACAATTCGTACCATAAGTTTCCGAGAAATTAATTATTTTAAAACGAGTGTATTTTAAGGGCTGTATCCAAATTGAAGTTCCGTACTGGATTGTTAACCGAGAGAGCCGCTTCCTTGATCAAGGCACCTTAAGCGCCACTCAAGGAGTCAATGAAGCGTGTTAGATTACAGTACAGGAGAATAAATTTCAAAATGTCTACTCACTTCCATCATAGACGGCCCCTTAAACCATCATTTTGCCGTTTTTTAAGCATAATTTGAAAACTACTTGGAAGAAAAATGTGGAATTTTTGAATTTCCATAAAGCAGGACTTAATAAATCTAAATCCATCAAAAAATTGTAGGTTGCAATTCATAATTTTTTCGAATATTAATTCATAATTCATAATTCATATCATAAAATTATAAAAATTGCAAATTCAGCTTATTTATGTTTGGGTATATTAGTATTATTACTAAAAAAAAATTAGCCCATTAGGAGCATAATTTCTGGAGATATAAATAAAAATATGAAAATGTAATTTAACATTAGAAGCACTAAATTTTGAATGTTTATAATTCAAAAACTTATCATTCAAATGACTTGAAATTTGGTGTCTAGGCATAGTTTGAACCGAAGATTTGAAATATCTCGTTAAAATTGGGTATTGCTATTAAAAAAATGAAGTTTGGATTTGTTTTAATATGTAGATGACCCCCTAAGAAAATTTTATATACATAATTTAAAAGTAGATTTTATTTCCAATCGTTCGGCACCAGTAACTTTCTTCTACGGTGATTTGTTGAGGAGTTAGTAGGGGGTGTTTACTTTTTTTTTTCCACGACTGTACTTCAAGAACTCACTTATTTTTTATTCTGCTACTGAAAGGATTGACACGTGTGTAATAGATCTGAATAATGTTAGGAATATTCATTTAATTTGCGATTAATTTTGTGTAAATTGTCGAGTTGAGAGGAGTTGATTTTATGACGGCCTATTATCTACACGAGGGATATAGGCCCGAGGGGAGAGTGCTCTCCGTGGGGTTCTTTCTAAGGGAACCTGCCCCACCAGTGGCTGAGAGGTTCTGCTCTCGAAGCTGGTAGACGGGAGGTGCTGGGTTCGAACCCAATCGCGCCCGTCGGCCTAATCGTTCGGAGTTTTCGTAGTTTTATTCGAACCGTGGATTTCCATGCGTTAATACGGATTAGGTTCCCTTAGAAAGACCTCCACGGAAGGCACTCCCCCTAGGGCCTATATCCCTCGTGCAGATAATTGGCCGTCAAAAATCAACCCAACCCAACCCAACTATAAGGGAACCTAACGCATATTTCCGCAAAGATATCCAAGGTTCGAAGAAAACCACGGAACCCTCCGAATGATTAGGCCGACGGGTGCGATTGGGTTCGAAACCAGCACGTCTACCAGCTTCGAGAGCAGAACCTCTCGGCTACTGGACGTAAATTGTCGAAGATTTATATTATTAATTATATTAGAAATATAAAGTTTAAATAAATTTGCCAATGTTTGTAAAAATGAGTTAAATTTAAAATGTTTAAACTGAAGTTTGTGTATAAATTATGTAAATTAAACTTATTTTACTTAAATATGCTTTTACTTCACGATTTCATTGTTAATTTTTAGTGTTTAGAAAATTTCTTATTTAAATTTTCCAAATCATGCATTTATAAAAATTTTTTTATTATTTAATAATTGAATAATGAAAGAAAAGGCTTATATTTTCATCAGTGTGATCTCTGAACTCATAAGTGTGACAATAAAATGATTTTTCAAAGAGAAATGGCGAAAAAAAAACCTTGGTGAATGTAAAGCGTAAACAAACGAACATGCAGCCATTTTGCCTACTGTGACGTCACGAGAATCTTGTACTATACGTAGACTTTCTTGGCAAAATGTTTGGGTTAAACGTTGAACCACATTTTTAACAGTGTAAATATTTCATCCGTTATTAGACGTAAAAAAAAAAAAAAAAAAAAAAAAAAAAAATCATCCAGTGATTTCCAGAATTTGTATTCGCCAATGAAATGATTTCTTGAATGCGTCAGAAATTAGCGATTATGTGTTTAAAAATATCCTTAAAAGCTAATAGTGTTTAAAGCCCGGTTAATTTATAATTGTTTAATTCTTTTTAATTTATAATTGTTGCTAAATCTTTTGTATATTTTGTATTTTTACACTCTAAAAAAGAGCTTTCGTATTTTACCAGTGCTACATATTTCCGTATTTTTTACAGTTTTTTTTTCTTTTGCAGTATAATTCTATAAAAAAATCACTCAGCTTTAAAGAAATTTATATTTAGCAATACCTTTCAAAGATAGTCTCAAATCTATAGTTTTTGACACAATCATAAAATCTGCTTCATGAAAATAAATAAATAAATAAATAAATCGTAAAAATAAGAAATTGTACTGGCAATCAGTGATTTTTTTTTTATAATATAGCACAACATTTATCAAATTTGTTTGCCTCACAAAACACTTACAGAATTACATTACCTGGCGTAACCCTTTTATATTTATTAGGTTGAGCGAAACGAATCCTCTACTAGGCTACACAAATTACATTTTGTCGTACACTTTACAAAAAAAAAAAAAAAAAAAAAAAAAAAAAATACTATTCAATATTTTGACTTGAAATTAAACATAAAGATAAATTATGACCTGTAGATTTGCACAATATTATTTTTTTACGGAATAACCTTGAAAAATTTATTATTTTAATTAATTTATTTTACATATTTTTCTATTACGGACGCATTTTTGCAAGTAAAAAATTAAACACGTATATTTTCAGAAGAAAAAATAAATCACGGAGTTAGTAATCATAGTTACAAACATTATTTATTAAATAATAAAATATATTTTTATTATTCCGCCAAAGTATCTCAAAAACTGTTTTTTTAATTTAATTAAGGAAAGAAATATTTTTGGACTTGATAGAAATAAAATATAATCTGCAGATTCTGTCAATACTATTTTCTTATCGAATGATTTAACAAAAACATTTTTTATTTTTTCGTTGAAGATATTTTTTCATTATACGGATTTAGTTTTGTAAACGATAATGAAAACTGCGTATTTCTTTCAGTAAATTAAAATCATTGAGTCAGTAAAAATAAACAAAGTCATGAATGATTAAGTACATAAAATATTATCGATGCATCAAAATTTCTCAATTTTTTTAAAATTATTTAAGTAAGGAAAGGAACCTATATGTCTGCACTTTGCGAAGACGAAATATTTTAAATATTAAAAATAACTGCAGAATTTATTCATCAAACCGTTAAAGAACATTATACTTTCTTATTTTAAAAATGTATGTTATTTGAGAGGATAATATACATTTTAATAGACTACTTTATTAAGATTGGTTGGAAATAGCGCATATTTTGATGCTCATTCCGTTTAATCATATAATAGTTTCACGATTTCTTTTATGAAATTTTTAAAATACCCTTTTTATGAAAATTATAGCACATTTTTACTGAATTAAAAATTGTGAAAATTCAATTATTTACATTCAATTATAAAAGCATTTTTCAGTGTAAAGAATTCAAATACACAATTTATTCTTAATCATTTACGCAGGCGAAACATACGCATTTTAAAATTATATTATGATTTTTTTTTTGTAAAGTGGCAACAAAAGAATTTTTAACAAATAAAATTAATTGTTAAATTAGTTATATAAAGTGTTATTCGAATTCGAAGGTTGAATAACAACAATAATATAATAAACTATTATTTTAACGCAATCAAACTGACTGGTAAAGTTATCATACGAATTGAAAATTTCCAACTGAGCGAAAAAATCTCCAGTCTGGGAATCGAACCCAGATTCTTGACTTACAAGCACAATGCTTTTCCGTTTAAGCTAACTGGGCCGACAACCAGCCAGCATATTTCGCTCAAATAACCTTATTGGAAGGAAAATCTGGTCTGTCATGTAGATAGCTCAACAGAATAAACCGCAGGTAAAGGACCTCCATATAAACGATGGATACGTAGATGAACTATTATTTGAACACAATCAAACTGACTGGTAAAGTTATGATACGAATTGAATATTTCTAACTAAGCGAAGTTGGAAATATTCAATTCGTATCATCTTTACCAGTCAGTGTGATGTAAAATATTTTAATTTGCCAGCGCTGAAGAAAAAACAAAAAAGGAAAAGGTGGTATCTGTTTTGTTTGAAAGGCTGAAACAGAGATATCTTGATTCATGAGAGATGTAAACATTAATTTGCAATTATATGAGTTTTTTTTTTTTTCATTAAGGCTCTTTTCGTTTTTTTTTTACAGTTTTCTTATTATAAATGCTTGGAGTATTTGTCATTATTACTATTTTGGAGTTAAATATTATATTTGATGATTGTAATATTACCAAAAGTTTTCAGATTGAAAAATAGCGTTACATGGGGAAAATGTCCTTTTACATATTACAGTTTTTAATTTAAGAAGTGAAGCATTTGAAAGATGTTTTTTATTACTAATAATATTTTAAATTATTATTTGAAATCTTCATACTAATGTTTTCAGATTTATTTAACATTCAGAACAAATTTCTAAAATTATTTGGAATTTCTTGTATCATATGGAAGATTTTTGAAACGTTGTTAAATCTATTAATGCATTTTATTCATCTACTAGAAAGGTAGCCCGTCAAAAATGACGGAAATTTAGATATAAAGATATATACAACTCATGTGCAAGAATATGAGTTTTCTGGCTTGTTCTGCAGTGATAGATGAAAATAACACATTTTAAGAAAACACATTTATGAAAAACTCTGTACAGTAATCTGCACAGTTTGGTTCCTAGTGTTATGCAGATTTGAGGCTTTTTGCGGTCATGTCTATTCAATCTTTGTTTAAATTTTTTTTAAATTCATATATTGGACAATTTAGATTGTTGAGCCTTAAAAATAAATAAATAACACACTTGAAGTAAGGTTAAAAACTATTAAATTATCGTATACGATTTCATGAAATGGTATTATATGGTATTATATGTGTGTGCTTCACGATCTTGGTTTACGACGGTGGCGAAATTGGGTGCAACTTGTCATAATCCTAATAGTGTAGGCCGCTATAACAAAAAAGTAACCAGTTTTTAGTAAAATTTCTGATATAAAGTAGCTTTCAAAAACTTGTGTAAAATTGCAGGCCGTTCTCGTGTTATGTCAGTCCTAGGAATAATATTTCTAACACTGAAGATTTTCCATGTATATATGGAATTTAGAAAAGCTTCTCCAAAAGAAAGGTCCTGAAATGACATTGTAATTCCTCTAACTTCAAAGTTTAATCGGGCCCTGATGTTGAGTACTGAAATATAATAAATACAGTTATTTTGAATATTACAACAGAGTTAAACAGTTAAACTTATTTAACTTAAACCCGATGTTACTTCCCGATGTTATTTTTTAGTATTAAGAAAGAAAATTATTTAAAATTTTCAAATCATGCATTTATGATTTTTTTCCGTCTTTAATAACCAAATAATGAAAAAATAGGCTTTTGTTCTGAGCTCATAAATATGACAATAAAATAATGTAACTAAGAGACATTGCAAAATTAAATCTTTGTGATTACAAACCATAAACAAACGATACCGCCACCATTTTACCTACTATGACGTCATTAGAATATTGCCCATTGATTGTTGGAGAACTTACTTTGTGAATGATTGCCTCAATGATTTAATATTTTTGACGTTTCACGATGAATGACTCACTTGTGTTTGTTTAGGTTTATGGAATGAGATATTAAGCTGTGAAACTAATTTCAATTGAAGTTATCCAAGGATATATGTATTTTTAATCGAAATTAAAAACAATGCTTTGATCTCGAAATAAAAAGTTTTAGTTTGTATAATTTGTTATTTCTGTTATTTATTTAAGTACTTTTCCATTATAGCGCATTTTTAAAAAAAGCTTGACGCGATTCGGACATCAGAAAGTGAGATATGTTGCGAAAATATATAAACAGCTAATAAAACAAATCTAATGAACTTTTATCTTTGTTTATCTATGCACTTATATGCATAAAAAATTCGTTTCTAAATATATATAATTTTTTTATATACAAATTACGGCACAGATTTCAGATATGAACCGGGATACCTAACTGGCGCCATAATGGTGTTATTTTGCCTGCTATATTAACCCGGTTATTGTTTTTTATGGTACTTTTCGGTTAGTCGGACGCCAGTGTTATACATACATATTTATATACATACATATATGTAAATATGCATATATATATACATATACAAATATTGGGTACAGATGTCATATTCGCCCCATATTGGCGCGATTTTTTTCGGTTGCCAATTTGGCGAAAACATCAACAGCATAAACAACATAATCCGGGTTACCTCATGAAGCAAAATAACGACACTTTGGCGCAAGTTAAGTACCTGTTGCCTATATGATATTGGCGGCGACAGAAAAAAATCGCGCCAATATGGGGCGAATATGACATCTGTTCCAAATATTGTATATATACACACATATATATATATGTAAATATATATGTATATATGCATACATTTATACATACATATATATGTATGTATATATACGTATATGACATCTATGCCAAATTGTATACGTATGGAAAAAATTGCTTGTGAGTTTCAAGCAGTAAATGGGTTGCCAGTAAATACGTTGGAAAACTTCTTTCTCGCCAAGAAACTTTTCTCCGAAATATTGTACATAAAGCAATGATTGCTAGAAATGCATTTTTAATTATGATATGCGCTTTTATATTTCACTACATTTATGCATACTATACTGTGTGTATAAATGCTACAGTTCATATGCAGGGCTACACAAAAGAATTCGTAAGGGTTACTGAGTATCAGAGTAAATTGCTTAAAGGTGTTTTTTAAAGGAGTTATGCATTTTTACGCTGAACTGCATTTAGTTTCCTAAGAAATGTTTGTGGAATATAGATAAAATGATATACATGGGTACGCAAAGAATTGGATACATAACCGTCTATGGATGATAATGTCTGGAAATGTGATTTCAGTAGTTTTAAGAGTAGTTTAAATTAAATTTTAGCTAAATAGTGGCATGTAATAACGGTACTATTGGCTATGGACGGTAACTGCTGAAATCAATTTTTTTATGCGTTTTCTAAAATATTTATTTTGTTATCTTGGTACTTCTTAGTTATCCCGTCGACCAAATTACTGTCGCCAAATTGTAAGATTAATTGCCAATAATGGTTGCCATTAATTAATTAATTAAATACCAATAATGGCCAATAAAACCATTAATTCGACGTTTTATTTGTATTTTTATTAATGTTTTACTATTGATTTGGCGATTTATATAATTTGGCAAAATTGGTCGACGGGATATCTAAGAAGTAACGTTATCTTATTTACCTTATTTCCCTAAATAACGAAGTTTTGTTAAAGCATTCAGGATGTGTTGGAAAGTGTTTCATATTCTATGCTTTACGCATGATTTTTCTTTTTTCTTTAGTCTTATTTTGCATTTATTTTATTCTTAATGATATTGCTTATACTGCTTTATAGAAACTTATAGAAACCTTATAGAAACTTGACGCCAATTTGGCGAAAACATCAACAGCATAAACAACAACATCCGGATTACCATATCAAGCAAAATTACGACACTTTGGTGCCAGTTAAGTATCCGTTGTGTATATGACATTGGCGTCAGAAAACAATCGCACCAATATGGGGCGTATATGACATCTGTGCCGAAACTTTAATATCTAATGTTTAAACTCTTCGCTCCACGCCCCTTGCATATAGTACAAACTATAACATGGATAGCGCAAAATAATAGACAGTTTGGTACTTTTCCACTGTAGGGCTTTTGGCATTTTTTTAAAACAGCTTGGTGTAACTTGGGCATCAGAAAGTGAGATTTGGGTACTTTTCCGTTATGCGGACACCATTGTCGCCAAGCGTAATAGTTGTCGCAAAATCGTGAATTGAAGCATTTGAAAAATAAAAGAAAAACCATTGTCAATACCAAAAGTGAGCATTTAAAAAATATAACATTTGAAAATTCCAGACTTTTACGAACTATTTTATCAAATCACAAATATATACTTAAAATAAGGGAACAAATAACTGCTATAAAATAAAGCAATAAAATAAAACTCATATTAAACTGCTGGCATAAAATTACAAATATCTTTTAGCATTTTGAAATAATTGGCGCATTAGCATACATTTTGGCATGGTGTCCGTATAACGGAAAAATATCGAGATTTGTTGTCAAATCATATAAACAGCTATGAAAACAAATTTGATGAGCGTTTTTGTTTGTTTTATATGTATATTATTGATGTTTTTATGTACATATTACATCTGTTTCTGTATAAAATTAGAGAAACGGCTTTTTTATGTTAAATAAATCGTATAAATATCGAAAAAAATGCGTGTGTATATAAAATGAAACAGTGAATAGGTTCCGGGAAAATATGTTACCAAATTTCCTTTTTCGCCAAGGCACCTATACTGGAAAAGTACCTAAAGCACATTAAAATCGCGCAGTTAGGAGCTCACACAGTACACCGTTGTCTATTGGCGGTTATTTTATTAGTAGCATCGGGAGGAAGATGTAAAGATGTACTTTAAATTCTCACCCATAGATTTCGAAAAAATATCTTAAAAGAGTGGAGTTTAAATTAAATTTCGGTGACCTCCATTATGAAAGATTAATGGGTTTTAAATGGGAATTTCGCCAAATTAGCCAGCTATCGCCAAGTTGGCTAACAGTTGGCGCTACTCTGGTAACCCTGCATTAATATTTTTCAACAATTACTCATTTCAATGAGGCGGTCCTACCGGAATAGTGAGGGACACACAGAGACTTGGATTTTATATAAATAGATTGAAGTTTATGCTGCTGTTTAAGGGGTCTCATGACTCTTAAAGCTTTAAAATTTTCGAAATTTTAATTTTTTTAGATGTCAAACTCCTATCTTTTCTGAACATTTTGATATAATTGTTTCCTTGAAATTCCTATTAGAACTGAAGTTATGGCTTTTACATTTATACACGTGCAATAGCCAAAGCATCGTTTCGGAAACTTTGAAGCCATTTTTCTCCAAATGACATTTTTAGGCATAACGCGCACGATATCTCAAAAACTTATGAATATTTTTTCATGAAATTTTCAAAACAAAAGTTTCATGTTAGTCTGTATAAACTGAACCTAAAGTTTCCTTTTTATAGTTCAAAACAATATTTTTTAGGTGATTATACTGTTGAAATTTTCTTAATTTTGCATTAGCTAAATACAACTTTGTATTAAAAATATAAAAAAGCTTTCAATACAAATTTATTTAGATTCAGAGTAATTATTGCTATCTGAGGTATAAGTAGGCACCAAAATTTTCATTCGAATTGCAATACTTATTTTGTAATCGTGCGCGTAAACTGTTATGCCGATTTTTTGCTCGTCAAATGTCTAACAGTTTGGAGCCCCCTGTAAATGTTAATTCTGCATCTTATAATTTTTTAAATACATGAAATGAAAGAACATACCTATGTATTTTATTCCAATTAAAACTGTGTCTTAAAATCAAATACATTTTAAGATATTAAATGTTGAAAATGGTCTTTTTTTTAATTTTTTCCAATTTTAAGAGTCCCGAGACCCCTTAATAGTATAACTATAAAATACTAATTATTATTTTTAGTGTTTTTCAAATTGGTATTTTCATTTTTTAATATTGTAAGTAAGCCTTTTTCTGAGGTTAAAATGTGTAAATGAAAAAAAAAATGTTTGTTATCCCTATTAATAAATTTATGGATAAAACTGTTTTACTATACTTTTTAAAACTTCATATTTACTTACATAATATAGGATTAAATATTTTTTAAAGAGATAAATAACTACTTTTCATATTAAAAATGTTTTTCAAACAATATGAACAGTACATGTGCAGTCATTTCTTTTCTTTTTATATTTTCTTCTTTTTTTTCTATTTCCTAGAACTATCTTTTCCTACAAAACATATGAAATCTATTTAGCTCATATTTACAAAATACAATATATACGTGAATAAAAAAATTGAATTAAATATGGTTTATCCTGTAGTTCCATAAATAAGCATAGTATTAATATCCATTTTTCACCAATAACGGAAGAAAAGAAAATTCGAAATCATGTTTATGTTAAGAAATATGTTTAAAAGAAAAATATACACATAATTCCAGAGACTATAAAAATTTAGACTCCATGTTTATATTTAACAAAACAATGACAAATCACAACACATAAAAAAATTCTTACTATTACTTTAATATTTAGTTTATGCTCAGAGCGTAAGAAAAATGATGCGAGTTGATAAGCAGTGTTTTTTAAGTTGAAAACAAATATTTTACAACAATAGGACTTTGCAAAATAGCTGCAATTTACTGAAATGTACTGTAAAAAGATAAGAATTTACATTTAAAACAAAAATTAAAATTAAATCATACATTGTTAATAATATAACGTCCACCTATTAAATAGTTACTAATAAAACTACTAAAATACAGTAAACAATATTCGTTTGATTAGACTTAAATTTATTGGCAATGAATACTGAGATCTAAAAATTTTAAATTTGACTTACACATAAAAAAAGAACATTATTAACGTACATCACGTGAATTATTAAAATACTAAATGCAACTTAATGTCTATCTTAAAAGGAAGAAATGATATTAATTGATTAAGATTTTGGTTAATTACTTGTCTTTATGGGCATTTTAAAACTAACATAACTTTATAGGGCATGCAATGAAAACAAACAAAAGGGATAAGATTGGAATGAAATATTTTAGTTTAATTCTGTCAGTAATCTAATTTAATTCATATGTAACTTCTTAAAGTTCAGTTAACGTTACAAATTATAAATTAAATATTGCCAATGAATTATTTTATTCCAATCTTTACTACACTTGTATCTATTTTCATTTGCATGCTCTAAAAGATATGATTTTTTTAAAATGCCCATAAAAGCAACATAAAAAGAATTCACTCCATAAAAAGTGAACATTCACTCCCATGAAAGAGTGATTATTCACTCCTATGAAAGAGTGACTATTCTTTCTTAACAGAAGTGAAAAAACGCACTCCTTTGGGAAGAGTTGACAGTTACTCCTATGAAAGAGTGATTATTCCCCCCTGTTTAGAGTGAATATTTATTTCCCAGGAATGTCTATTCACTCTTTCAGAGGGTTAACAATTTCACTTTTGTTAAAAGTGAATATTCACTCTAAAGAGGTTGGGCATATTTTGACTCTGCGATAGAGTGAACATTCCCTCCTCTGGAGTGAATAGTGACTCTTTTTTTATTTAGAGTGCACTAAAATATTATTTTTGTCGAACATGGAATGCAAAGCATTTATAATTCATTTACAGGGTCACTAGATCCATTATATAATAGTTTACGGGGAGAAAAGGGGTTTGCTGCGTTTTTTAATGAAGTTACACTATTACAAACATATTAAAATTGATATACGAGTAGATTACTGAGCTGCGCTGTTTGAGTTTTGCAGTGAAATATGATGTACATAGCATATATTGTTGATTTACAGGGGCACACAAAAGAATTCGGTTAGAATATTGTCTGTGAACGATAATTGCTGGAAGTGCGTTTTCAGTTGTGGTATGCGTCTTTATGTTTTACCAAATTTACGCATTTTACGTGGTTTGTAAAAATTCTATTGATCACATACAAGACTACACAATAGAAAACGTAAAAAATTATGACTAATATACAAAATGAAGTTTCTGGAATATAAATACATATAGAGCGCTACGCTAAGAACTGGATACATTGCCGTTTATAGGTGCTAATTGCTGGAAATGCATTTTTAGCTGTGTTATGCGTCTTTTATCTGAATTAAAATTTTTATTTCAACATGTTATGTGTATAAAAATCTCTAGTTAATATAGGGCAACTCTAGGATAGATGGCCATAGTTTTTAAATATTGAAATAAAAATTTTTAGAATGCAAATACAAGAAATAATTATGCATATTTAAAATTCTTATACATATACTCATCATCTTTTAGGCAAAAAAATAATTAAATACAGAGAACAAAAAGTGGGAAACAAAATTGAAATTAAAATGGAAGATGGCCTTCAAGCCGAAGAGAGATGGACATCCAATTCAAAAAGAAAAAGTGAAGCTAAAATAGCAAGAAATAATACATTTCTTATAGTTAATCATGAAAAACATATAACAATTTGTAAAGATGCAATTATATTAGGGAAAATGAGTGAATAAAATTCGAATATTCAAAATTTGAAGTATAATTTCAATCATTCACATTTCATAAAATTTTACCACGTTTTTGGCAAAGGTCTTGATAGTTTGTGCACGTTTCATGGAACCACTTCATGAACCCTATGCATTTTATCCAGTCATCCTTTTTGGTTGTGGTATTATATTCTTCTCCACAACCAACACAGTGGTCCTTATCCAATTCTATTCCGTCGGAATCTATTAAATCTGATAATTTCAAATGTATTTCATCTTCTTCGCTGCTGGAAGTGTCGTGTCTTTTAGGTAGCTGCCATTACAAAAAGCTGCCTATTGCAGCCGTTCGGAGGAAAGCGATTTCAAAAAATTTTGGTATATTTTCATCGATCATGACCCCCAGACCCCGAAACCACCCTCCGTTCAAAATTGATATATATATATATATATATATATATCCATATATATATATATGCATATATATATGTATATATATATATATATATCCATATATATATATATATATATCCATATATATATATATATATATCCATATATATATATATATATATATATATATATATCTGACCTTTGTCACACTGTAACTCTCGTATTTATGAACCGATTTGGATGTAATTCGGTGTGTACATAGTACATACCAATGTCTCGACGGAGTTCGTTGATCAGCTTCCTCCGCCCTTTTGTTTCAAAATGGCAGCAAAAACTTTTAAAAAAATTTAAAATTTGAAAAGTGTACCAAAAAATTGAAAATGGAAAATATTTTTTTCTTATGTATTTGACCTTTATACAAAGATTCCGGAGTAGTTTTTGTTTCGTCTATATCTTAAAAAATGGCTGAGTTATAGCATTTTGAATTTCTAGCGTGGCTGACATTTTGAAACGTCCTGAATTTTGTCACACGATAAAAGGCGTATTTATGAACCGATTTGGATGTAACTTCGTTTATACATAGTACATACCAATGTTTCGACCGAGTTCGTTTGCCAGCTTCATCCGCTGTCTTGTTTACAAATGGCGGCCATTTAAATTTTAAGAAAATTTTTAATTTGAAATGTGGTACCAAAAAATTGAAAGTTGAAAAAATATTTTTTTCTTATGTCTTTGACCTTGATAAAAAGATTCGGGAGCAGTTTTTGTTTCGTCTATATCTTAAAAAGTAGCTGAGTTATAGCATATTGAATTTCTAGCGTGGCTGACATTTTGAAACGACCTGATTTTTGTCATGTGATAACAGGCGTATTTATGAACCGATTTGGATGTTCCTTGGTGTGTACATAGTACATACAAATATCTCGACCGAGTTCGTTGGCCAGCGTCATCCGCCATTTTGTTTCAAAATAGCGGCCATTTAAATAAATTTAAAAACTTTAAAATTTAAAATGAGATACCAAAAAATTAAAAAATGAAAAAGATTTTTTTCGTATGTCTTTGACCTTAATACAAAGATTCCGGAACCGTTTTTGTTTTGTCTATATCTAAAAAAATGGCTGAGTTATAGCATTTTGAATTTGTATTGTGGCTGAAATTTTAAAACGACCTGATTTTTGTCACGCGATAACAGGCGTATTTATGAACCGATTTGGATGTAACTTCGTCTGTACATAGCACATACCAATGTCTCGACTGAGTTCGTTGACCAGCTTCATTCGCCATCTTGTTTCAAATGGGTTGCAATTAAAAAAAATAAATTTAAAATTTAAAATGAGATATTTAAAAATTGGAAAATGAAAAAGATTTTTTTTATGTGTTTCGCCTTGATACAAAGATTCCGGAGTAGTTTTTGTTTCTGAAAATTTGTTCTTTTGTTTATATCTTAAAAAATGGTTGAATTATAGCACTTTGAATTTCTAGCATGGTTAACATTTTGAAACGATCGTGTATTTGTCACGCGATAATACACGTATTCGCCTATTTCGATGTAAGAAGGCATGTGGATAGTATACATCAATATCTCGACCAAGTTCGCTGGCCAGCTTCATCAGCCATCTTGTTTCAAAATGGCGGCCGTTAAATAAAAAAAAAATTATATTTAAAGTGACGTGCAAAAAAATTAGAAATTGAAAAAGGTTTCTTTCTTAAGTATTTGACCTTGATATAAGGATTCAGGAGCATTTTTTGTTTGTCTTTATCTTAAAAAATGGCTCAGATATGGCAGTTTCAATTTCTAATGTGGGGGACATTTTGAAAAATCTGATTTTTTGCCTGCGACAGTACTTGTATCAACCGATTCCGATGTGAGTGAGCATGTGCACAGCAACTACTAAGGTCTCGACCAAGTTCACTGGTTAGCCTCATCCACCATGTTGTCGTAAAATGGCAGGCACTTTAAGAAATCGCCGAATTTGGCAGTCAAATATAAGTTACTTTAAATAAAAGCAGCTTGGATAAAGCTGACTAATTACACGAAATTCTCATTCATAATGATTTAATATTGATAGAAATTAGTATTGAATCTCCTATATTCGGTTTCCACTAAATTGAGGTTCGTGTGTTTGAATAATATAAGTTAACTTTTTTAAAATAAGGAATATGAAAGCTACCTCTTCCTCCCGGCACTTTTCATAGTTTTTCATAGTTTTTCATAGTTTTAAGTTTATTTATCATCTTTATCTGTCCCGGGATGAAAGTTTCCGACGTTTTTCAATGTTTTCGGAAAAACAAAATACATCATTAGGCTTTATTATATTATTATTATTGAAAAATTTATATTAGTTAAAATTTAAATAATTATATCAATTAATATAATTATAAATATGAAAGGTATATAATTTATTTTAAATATAATTATATTTAGTTACAATATTCACTCTATATAAGTTTGAAATATTGATTAAAGGTGGTCATCTCTCCTCGATTTGATGTGGCCATCTATATTGAAATTGAAGGACAAACGGCCACCCACTTTAAAGCGCCACTCTGTCATTGTACGTCTTTGTTTTGGGCTTAGCAGCAGAGATTGGACTATATACGAGCCTTAAAAGTCCATACAGTAAAAAAAAAAAAAAAAAAAAAAAATGTTCTGTACGCAAAACATTCAGATACCTAATTCAACAATAATATTCTACCACTAAATTAAATATACATTAAAATTTCACATTTTAGAATCGAAAAATACAGCTGCATGTCGCAGTGAATGGATTCGTTGAACTATTTCCTACGAAAAAAGCTTATGCTGCAATTTATATCAAGTTTTGGAAATATTTAGATTGGCCATCTCTCCTCTATGGCCCTCTATCCTAGTGTTACCTCACAAGGTTGCAAAAAAGAATTTTCGTATATTGGCGAAAATTGATAAAATAGATATTTTAACATTGTTGTCTATCTGAAGTAAATTTTAGCATGCAATATAATATATATAGAAAAATTTCAAACCTGTACAGGTCTGCTCAAAATAATTCGAGAACATTTCCCACTACGGACGATAACTGATGACGGTAATGGATGGTTGTACATTTGTTATCTGTTTTCTAAACTATTTACTAACACATCGTCTTTCACCTTATTTAATGGAGAAATTTCGTTACAACATTTTTAATGTGTGTGAAAGTGTTTCATAATCAATGCTTGACGCATAATCTTTTATTATTGTTACATTTGTATCTGAAACTGTCAATGCTAACTACGGACATTAATTCATGACGGTAATTGATTGTTGTAAATGCATTGCGTATTTTTTAAACTGTTCACTAACATATCATCTTTCACACTCCGGCGCTGCGTGTACTAAGATATGAAGTCCAGGCAATAGGGGATTTTACCTGGAAAATTTAATACTAGTTCTGGATTTCGACTCACTTTATGTTTTTTGGGTAGCTGAATCCGAATTTGTAACTTCCCACCAAAATTTCACCCGGCAACCTTCCAAAAAATTGATTTTTTGAAAAAATTTGGTTTTTGAGAAAAGCGCGCGGGGAATGTTCCGAGGCAGCCCCCTCTCTCCCCGTTTATCCTACGTCATAATGTCATACGTCCTATTTGTTGCAAATTTTGTCTAGTTTCTGAATTTCGTAATGCTTTTCCCCTAAAACAATAAGAAATTTAAGTTAATAACAACTATTTTGGTGGGGGGGGGGGGGGGGTCGGGGAGGGGATTTTGGGGGTAAGTTAAAAATGCGGATTCAGCGACCCAAAAAACTTCAAGTAAACCTTATAATGAAAGTTCGGAGGGGAGATGGGAGAGCGAATGTAAACGTGTGAGTGGTTAAGTGGAATTGCGCAACTTAGTCCATGCAGCACCGCACGCATGTTCCGAGGCAGATACGCCCTTCCCCTTCATCCTAAGTCATAATATCATATATCTAATTTGTTGCAAATTTTGCCTACTTTCTGAATTTCTAGATACGTTTCCCCTGAAACCATAAAAAATTGAATATTTTAATAAAAACATAAATAAATTTTTTGTAAATAATTTTGTTTATATCTTAAAAAATGGTTGAATTATAGCACTTTGAATTTCTAGCATGGTTAACATTTTGAAACGATCTTGTATTTGTCACGCGATAATACACGTATTCGCCTATTTCGATGTAAGAAGGCATGTTGATAGTATACATCAATATCTCAACCAAGTTCGCTGCCCAGCTTCATCTGCCATCTTGTTTCAAAATGGCGGCCATTAAATTAAAAAAAAAATTATATTTAAAGTGAGGTTAAAAAAAATTAGTAATTGAAAAAGGTTTCTTTCTTAAGTATTTGACCTTGATATAAGGATTCAGGAGCACTTTTTGTTTGTTTTTATCTTAAAAAATGGCTCAGATATGGCAGTTTCAATTTCTAATGTGGGTGACATTTTGAAAAATCTGTTTTTTTGCCTGCGGCAGTACTTGTATCAACCGATTCCGATGTGAGTGAGCATGTGCACAGCAATTACTAAGGTCTCGACTAAGTTCACTGGTTAGCCTCATCCACCACGTTGTCTTAAAATGGCATTCACTTTAAGAAATCGCCGTATTTGGCAGTCAAATATAAGTTACTTTAAATAAAAGCAGCTTGGATAAAGCTGGCTAATTACACGAAATTCTCATTCATAATGATTTAGTATTGATAGAAATTAGTATGGAATCTCCTATATTCGGTTTCCACTAAATTGAGCTTCGTGTGTTTGAATAATATAAGTTGACTTTTTTAAAATAAGGAATATGAAAGCTACCTCTTCCTCCCGGCACTGGCCGGAAGGACTTTTTTTTTCTCGCGTTTATTTTAGACTTTTTCACAGTTTTAAGTTTATTTATCATCTTTATCTGTTCCCGGGATGAAAGTTTCCGACGTTTTTCAATGTTTTCGGAAAAACAAAATACATCATTAGGCTTTATTATATTATTATTATTGAAAAATTTATATTAGTTACAATTCAAATAATTATATCAATTAATATAATTATAAATATGAAAGGTATATAATTTATTTTAAATATAATTATATTTAGTTACAATATGCACTCTATATAAGTTAAAATTTTGATTAAAGGTGGCCATCTCTCCTCGATTTGATGTGGCCATCTATATTGAAATTGAAGGACAAACGGCCGCCCACTTTAAAGCGCCACTCTGTCATTGTACGTCTTTGTTTTGGGCTTAGCAGCAGAGAATGGATTATATACGAGCCTTAAAAGTCCATACAGTAAAAAAAAAAAAAAAAAAAAAAAAAAAAAATGTTCTGTACGCAAAACATTCAGATACCTAACTCAACAAAAATATTCTACCACTAAATTAAATATACATTAAAATTTCCCTTTTTAGAATAAAAAAATACAGCTGCATGTCGCAGTGAATGGATTCGTTGAACTATTTCCTACGAAAAAAGCTTATGCTACAATTTATATCAAGTTTTGGAAATATTTAGATTAGCCATCTCTCCTCTATGGCCCTCTATCCTAGTGTTACCCCCACAAGGTTGTAAAAAAGAATTTTCGTATATTGGCGAAAATTGAAAAAATGGATATTTTAACTATGTTGTCTATCTGAAGTAAATTTTAGCATGCAATATAATATATATAGAAAAATTTCAAACCTGTACAGGTCTGCTCAAAATAATTCGAGAACATTTCTCACTACGGACGATAACTGATGACGGTAATGGATGGTTGTACATTTGTTATCTGTTTTCTAAACTATTTACTAACACATCGTCTTTCACCTTATTTAACGGAGAAATTTCGTTACAACATTTTTAATGTGTGTGAAAGTGTTTCATAATCAATGCTTGACGCATAATCTTTTATTATTGTTACATTTGTATCTGAAACTGTCAATGCTAACTACGGACATTAATTCATGACGGTAATTGATTGTTGTAAATGCATTGCGTATTTTTTAAACTGTTTACTAACATATCATCTTTCACACTCCGGCGATGCGTGTACTAAGTTATGAAGTCCAGGCAATAGGGGATTTTACCTGGAAAAATTAATACCAGTTCTGGATTTCGACTCACTTTATGTTTTTTGGGTCGCTGAATCCGAATTTGTAACTTCTCACCAAAATTTCACCCGGCAACCCTCCAAAAAATTGATTTTTTGAAAAAATTTGGTTTTTGAGAAAAGCGCGCGGGGAATGTTCCGAGGCAGCCCCCTCTCTCCCCGTTTATCCTACGTCATAATGTCATATACCCTATTTGTTGCAAATTTTGTCTAGTTTCTGAATTTCGTAATGCTTTTCTCCTAAAACAATAAGAAATTTAAGTTAATAACAACTATTTTGGGGGGTTTTCGGGGGGGGGGGGAATTTTGGGGGTAAGTTAAAAATATGGATTCAGCGACCCAAAAAACTTAAAGTAAACCTTATAAGGAAAGTTCGGAGGGGAGATGGGAGAGCGAATGTAAACGTGTGAGTGGTTAAGTGGAATTGCGCAACTTAGTCCATGCAGCACCGCACGCATGTTCCGAGGCAGATCTGCCCTTCCCCTTCATCCTAAGTCATAATGTCATATATCTAATTTGTTGCAAATTTTGCCTACTTTCTGAATTTCTAGATACGTTTCCCATAAAACAATAAAAAAATTGATTTTTTTAATAAAAACCTTTTTGGGGGGGATTTTTACCAAAATTTGGGGGGGTTCCCGGGGGAAATTTTGGTGGGAAGTTACAAATTCGGATTCAGCGACCCAAAAAACATAGAGTAAGCCGATTTCCAGAACTACCATTAATTTTGCTAGGTAAAATTCCCTATTGCCTGGACTACTTATTTAACGGAGAAGTTTCGTTACAGCTTTTTTAATGTGTGTGAAAGTGTTTCATAATCAATGCGTGACGCAAAATTTTGCATTATTGTTATATTTGTATCTGAAACAGTCAATGCTGACTGCGGAAGGTTATTGATGGTTATAAATGCATTATGTGTTTTCTAAACTAATATTATATATACATATACTATCATATTGTCTAACTAACATATCGTCTTTCACCTTATTTAACGTTGAAGTTTCGTTACAGTTTTTTGAATGCATATGAAAGTGTCTCATAATCAATGCTTGACGCATAATTTTTCGTTATTTTTATATTTGTATCTGAAGTAGTCAATGCTTTATTTTTTTTTTACTAACTCATTCAGTTGCGCGGCCATGTATATTGGTTGTCGAATATACTATTTAGGGGAGAGTACCCGAATTTGGACCACTTTACTGATTTTCAGGTGTAACTCACTTCATTTTTTGAATATCTTCAAAATATCACTACAAATGGTCAATCTATTCATCTACTAACTAAATAAATCTTAACAACAATTTCTTTTTGAAAATCTTAAATTTTATTTTAATTAAAACAATTGTCAAAAGTGGTCCAAATTCAGAGACTGGTCGCTAATGTTGTACCCCAGTCTCCTAAATTGGACCAAACAATATTAGACTGTTTTAATTAGTAGGGAATACAGCTAATTTTATTAAACGTAAAGTTAGTGATTAATTGAAACAATCAAACAAAACAACAGCAATGAGGTATAATGAAATCAAATTCCTGAAAGTAAGAGTAATTGTCTTAAATCAAAATGTATTACAAATATAAATCAAAGTTATGAGTAATTAAGAATAGAAATTATGAAATTGAATGCCAGTTACTTGAATATCATATAAGAAGGCATACTAGTTTAAGCAGTTTAGTTTAAGCCTAGGCATACTAGGCATATAAGAAGGCAACTAGCAAGGCATACTAGTGAATTTCTTTTGTTAGTTTTTTATTCCAGCACACACGACGTGGAACCATATTTAGCAATCTGAACACTGAATAATTTCTGCCATTTCATTTTTCTAACAAAAGAGGCAAAACCAATCATCACTCTCTTGATTTTTTTTAGATTCTGAAACATTACGCATTTTTCTTTTTGCAACAGAATTTTTCTTTACCTTATGTCTGTAGTCCTTCCCTTCCATCATTTTCTTTCTAATTGAATTACGTATATATTTTTTAACTTCATGGTCCAACTGCTTTTGTGCTTTGAGAGCTTACTTTTGTCATGTTTTTTTTAATTTTAAGGTGTACTTTATATGACGAAGATGTTAACACAGCTGTTTTTTCGGTCCCTCTGTACTTTCACTTAACTGGTTTTGGCAAAGAAGTTAATATTTCTAATGATTCTTTGGCTTTTTGGGGGATTTGTAGCTGCGGCCATCTTGCGGGTCAATCTCTTCACAACTTACTCTTTCTTTTTCGTTTCCTATATCTTTGACAACTTTTGCTGTCACAATTATTTTACTTCCAAACTGTTCGCCTGTGTCGTTTTCATTATTTTTTTTTAACTTTCTTAATTTTAATAGGTATCATGATTACTGACTCTGACACCGAAATCTCACTAGCAGAAGAATCAACGGATTTATCTGCAATGACTACCTCCTCGCCAGGTATAAGTGATGAAGCAGCTGTGAAATGATGATCGTATATCTGGTTAAATTTAAGCAACTCAAATTGGTCCAATTAAGGAAATTGTACCATTTTTTAAAACAGATAATATACAGACTAAGAACAAAAAAGAAAGCAAACAAATCCGAGTGAAAAATATCCGCGATAAACACATGAATTTAGACATGTATATGAAAACATAACAACTTACCTTAGTTTTAAAGTATCTCTTACGTTTAGTAGGAAACAATTAGTTTAAAACATTTAATTTTAGGTTTTTTAAAATTGTTTGAAATCATCACGTGGAAGGCGGGTGCTTCTTCTAATCATAAATGTCGTCATTGGGATGAGTAGGATTTCAGCTGTAGATGGCGTTTCTTTCTGCAATTAACAGCAGAATTGCAGCGGTTCATTTAAAGAGTCGGACCAAATACGGCTACTCTCCTCTATGTATTCCCAAGGAGTACATCTGAAGGAGTTCGCTTGGACGTGATAGAATAATATATATATTTTAAATATTCTAGTAGTCCAAAATTCCATGTAAACAAATATGGAAGCCATTGACAAAGAGGCTCGAGTGTAAATATATGAAAATACCCTAATTTTCTAGGTTCACATCGTAACCCACCCACAACTACATAAAAAAATAAGTTACATGCTTAACAGTGACCGATAACAGTGGCACACGGTATATACATATGATGATGTGTGCTTCAAAACTTGCCTTATGCAGAAAATCAAATTTTCGGAAATTGTGAAAATCACGAAACTGCGTCTATTGGTTTTCCTCGTAAAGCAAGATTTTACGATGCCAGAAATACAAGACACAACTATGTTTTACTTGCAGATTGTAGGGATTTTTCGGTGTAGGTTTATCAATAGAATAGATTGATAGAAAAAACACGATTTTTTAAATTTTGGATAAGGCGAGTTTAGAAACTCACGTCCTCACATTATGTTAAGTACTATATGTAGATGGATAGAATTAACATCATAATATACAAACTCCACAAATTCTTCGTTTGACATATTGACATATTTAATTTGGCTAGAGCCCGTGAATGAGACAATATCACATAAGGAAAACATAAGGAAACTTTTGAGTTTACAAGGATAAATTTGATAAATTGACAACATTGAAAGCATGCCAACAATACCTTATATCAATTTTGGAAATCCAATGAGAAACGCATTGATGGAATAAATAAAATAAAAATATGCTATCGCTTAGCCATTATAAGAAAATATGAATTTAGAAAGAAACCAAAGCATAAATGACAAATTGTAACAAACTCTAAAAGAAGAATAAAGATAACTCTGTTGCCGGCATATTTCTTTTACATTTATCTGAATTATGGCACTGATCTTACGTCGTGAATAATGATTGGAATTTTCGTGGGAGCTTTAATTTAACGATAGAAATGGCTTAATTTTTCCTTTCATTTATTTCAAAAGGGAAAACGGAGAATTTAAATAAAATGTAAGCTAAAATAATCAATGAGTTTTAAAAAATGAGATTTGTAGTAAAGGAAAAAGTGATAATCTAAAACATTTATGATATTATATTACATATATATCCCTTTTAACCTGAAAAAACTTTAGAACAGAGGATAGAAAAAAAACGTGTGCTCTCGCCTTTATATGAAAAATACAAGTTTGCACATCATTATAGAATTAGTAGAGAATTAATATATTATAACTACTAAATCATGTTTAGTATACTTTTAAACATAACATATATTTGTGAACTTGTTTTCAATACAAAATTTACTTTTCGTAATTTTGAGTGCAGCCAATTTCGATTCTAATTTGAAATCAATACTAGAAGCTCAGTGAATGAAAAATGTTTCCAATTTTTGAATGTATTAACATCCATTTTTATACTTTTATGCATTGAAATTTCAATAATAAAGAATAATAATAATAATAAAGAATCAATAATATGTTCAAAAAGTGTTTAAAAAACGAATTAAAATTTCTATCTATGAATTACCAAATAAATTGAAAAAGAAAATGATTAATAAATTTTTACTAGCTAAAGAGATGGATTTTTAACACAGCGTAGAAAAGTGGGATAGATTAAATAGACTAGGTTTCATTTTTTTAAATTATGTATATAGATCAAGCAATTTTTTTTAGAAAATTTTGAAGAGATTATCGTAGATGATTTAAGTACCAAAAAGTGTAAATACATGAATGTATTATTTTAAGAAAAGCGGAGTAATTCGAATAAATTTAAAGTGCAAAATAGGTACTTCAAATGATGTACAAAAAAAGTTTGCATATGCGAGAGCCATTTTGCAATTATGAATTTAAATAAGAAAATAGTTATAAATGCATTCTTTGAAATTAGAAACAATCCAGAAAAAAGTTAATTTAATAGGCAGAGTTAGTCGTGCAAATACGCAATTTCATTTTATTTATTTATTTTTTTTTTTTTTTTACATTCGTTACTTTATTTATGCATTGTGTTATTTCACACAATTATAAAAAAAAAATATTTAACTTTAAGTAATAAACTTTAACAAATAGTGCTGATGAAGAAATCTCTTTATAGATAATTGCCTTTGTGTTTGCATTAATGGTTCGTTAATGCAAATTTATTCCTTTAACATTGCTATTTCAAAGATGAATTGGCTAAAACGTATTTTTTCAATGTAACGGAGTTTCGTTACATCCTTTTCTTTCTTTTACTTTTCTAAATATATAACTTACAATTCTCGAGATGCATGCTGATTAAATCCGGCAAAAATAATGACAACTTCATTTATTCAGGATAATTAAAGCTAATTTTTATTTATTTAAGCTTCAGAAAGTTTAAGCATTTTAAATGAAACATCGTTACTACAGAAAACATATTTGCATAGTTTTAATTAATCGAAAGACTTTAGAACATAGTATTATCTTTATTTAGAATAATGTCTTTTCCCTCCAGAATATAACATATTACTGTAATTACATCAATGCTAGGCTTGAAAATCCTGTAGAAGTTTTGTTTTAATTATCATGTCAAATAAGTTGAACCTTATTTCCATTATTTTCGACCAGAAAATAGTTACATGTTTCTATATGAATAACAAAGCAAATGTAATATCGCATTCCGGAATTAGTATGTTTGAATTCATCAAGTTCTTAAAACAGTACAAAATGTGCTATAGATGACATTGTAAGTATTTACTGTAATTTTTAAAAAATTATAAAGTTAAGGTACAGATTGCGATATGTATACTATTTTTTTACAATAGGTATATTTTTTTAACTCAATAATCATACTTAGAATATCTTTTCATGAACGAAGCTTTAATTGAAAAAAAAATACCTATTCCGTTTTTTTCTTTTAAACTTAACAAATTTGTAATCATTTTAACGATTGGTATATATATATGCTTTAAAATTTTTATTCTTTAGCATTGCTATTTCAAAGGTGAATTGGCTAAAACGTATTTTTTAATGCAGCAAAATTTCGTTACAGTATTTTCTTTCTTTTACTTTCCTATATTACTTCAGATTCTCGAAATGCATGGTGATTAAATACGGAGAAAATAACGACAACTTCATTTATTCAGGATAATTAAAGCGATGTTTTATTTATTCAAGCTTCAGGAAAGTTTAAGCATTTTATATGAAACATCGTTACTACAGAAAACATATTTGCATAGTTTTAATTAATCGAAAGACTTTAGAACATAGTATATCTTTATTTATAAGAAATGTTATTTTCTTCCAAAAGATAACATGCTACTATCATTGCATGAAATGTTAGTCTTGAAAATTCTGTAGAAGCTTTGTTTTAATTATCATGTCAAATAAGTTGAACCTTATTTCCTGTATTTTCGACCTGAAAGTAGTTACATGTTTGCTCATGAATAACAAGCAAATGTAATCTTACATCCCGGAACCAGCATGTTTTAGTACTTAAAACGATACAAAATATTCTGTAGATGACATTGATTGTACATACTATAATTTTTAAGGAAGTTATAAAGGTTAGGCACAGATTGCGATATCTATACTCTTTTTTATTCAATAATCACATTTAGTATTCATTGAATATCTTTTATTTGAAACAAGATTTACTTCCCACAACTACTTTTTCCGGATTTTTAAAAACTTTAACAGAATTGTAGACACTTGTGTTCGCATTAATGGTGCATTAATGCAAATTTATTCCTTTAGCATTGTTGTTTCAAATATGAATTGGCTAAAGCGTATTTTTGTAAATATAACTAAATTCCGGTACAGTCTTTTTCTTTTTTTACTTTTCTAAATAAATTACTTACAATGCTCGAGATGGATGCTGATTAAATCCGGCGAAAATAATGACAACTTCATTTATTCAGGATAATTAAAGCTAAGATTTATTTATTCAAGCTTCAGGAAAGTTTAAGCAATTTAAATGAAACATCGTTATCATACAACTATACAAAACATATTTACATAGTTTCAATTAATTGAAAGATTTTAGAACATAGTATTATATCTTTATTTAGAACGAATGTCTTTTCTTTCCAGAAGATAGCATCCTAGTATCATTACATCAATGTTAGGCTTGAAAATCCTGTACAAGATTTGTTTTAATTATCATGTTAAATAAGTTGAACCTTATTTCCATTATTTTCGATCTCAAAATAATTAGACGTTTGCTCATGAATAACTAAAAAAAGTAATACGCCATTTTCAGTATTAAGAAGTTTTAGTACTTTCAACGGTACAAAATAGATGACGTTAGATGATTAAGAAAAGTTATAAAGAGTAGGTACAGATTGTGGTAGGTTTATCACTTTCTTCTATCTTTACAAGCAGAAAGTATTGGATTCGTGAAAATTTCGACTTTCGGTTTTCGATGGAATTACACGCTTTATGGGTCAGATATTCCGAAAAAATGTTTTTGCAAAATGTCTGTGAGTCTGTGACTCTGTCTGTCTGTATGTATGTGTCACAAATTTTGTGGCCGCTTTACCTCAAGAGCTAATGCACGGAATTTAATAAAAATTTAGATTCAGTTAGCCCCTGATATAAATTGGTGCTGATTAGTTTTTGGTGTAAATTGCCCAAAAGGTGGCGCTGCTATGCAGCATTTTTCACGATTTCCAGAACTAACGCACAATCTGCAGAACTAACGCACAGATTTTCATCAAACTTCAGATTCAGTTAGTCCTTGACATGAATTGACGTTTTAGACATTTTGGTCTAAATCGCTCAACAGGTGGAGATACTATGCTGTATTTGTTACGATTTCCACAATAGCTCTATCTCAAGAACTAATGCTTGGATTTTCAATAAATTTCAGATTCAGGTATACCTTGATATGAATCAGTGCTGTTTATGTTTTGGTGCAAATCGCTTGGCGCTGCTATGCTGCATTTATCAGAATTTCCACTATAGCTCTATCTCAATAACTAATGCACAAATTTTCACCATACTTCAAATTCAGGTATATACCTTGATATCATTTAGTGCTGCTTATGTTTTGGTGTAAATTGCTCAACAAGTAGCGCTGCTATGCTACATTTTCAGAATTTCCGCTATAGCTCTATCTCGAGAACTAATGCACGAATTTTCATCAAGCTTCAAATTCAGATATACTTTGATATGAATTATTGCTAAATTTATGTAATTTCTTGTACTATTTAAACGATTTAATTGACGTGATTTATATAGAAGAAAGTTTTGTGATAGCCACAACATGCTTGTTTTTTACTCGATAATCATATTCAGTATCCACTGACTGTCTTTAGCTTACCCCAAAATTTATTTGACAAAATTATTTATTTCTGTATTTTTAAAACCATTTTACCTTATTTTTAAACGAATTTGTCTTAAAGGTCACCGGGGCATGCTGGTCATAATATGGGCGTGGTATTTCATCTTATAATTTTATGAACTATCCGGTGGATTGTGTTGGGATAGTCTAAAATCTAAGTGCTCTTAAAATATCTTTATCGTATATAACTGTCAGTGTAGAAATAGCAATATTTTTTTAATAGGTTTGTTTTATAGCAGGCCTTTACATTTCAAAGGACTGTAAAGGTTAATGCGATGTCGGACGGCGTTAATTACACTAGATATAGAATTAACACAATTATTACTTAATAAATAATAAATAAATAATTGTGTTAATATGAATCTAGTGTAATTTCGTTTCCAGCGATTTCCGGAGTTCCTTTACCTGAGATTTATTCTGTTGAGCTGAACCAGGTTTCAGACCAGATGATGTAATCATCAAGATTAGCTGGGTGAAAAAGGTTCGACCAGAATCGTCTGGGAGCACTGGCGGCTTCAGCCAGGAGGTCCCGGGTTCGAATGCTGGTCCCGACATTTTTCGCCCAGTTGGAAATTTACATCTAATATCAAGATAGTATTCTAAAATTCGAAATTATTTTAGGAAGGAAACGAAATGTTATCTCTCTGTGTATCATTTTTCCATTGAAATAAGTCAGGACTTTGAAATGAAATTGCGTTTTGAATAGCAAAATAGTTTCACGCATTTAAATTTTTATCAATTAGAGTGAGAAAGACGAAATTTTCATATAAAATGTTACAAGAATTACTTACCTTTAAACGTTTTCAAATTTGATGGTAATATAGGATTTTTTTAAATAAAACATTTCAGTCTATATTTGCGCTTCTTATTTAACAAAAGTGACTTTTACAACAGCTGTTTTTTATTCTCTTTCTCTATGAAATATTTTTATATATATATTTAACTTCATTCTAACTCGAGAAACGTTTACATTTGACATACGAAACGGCAAGCAGCCATCATTTATTTGCATTGAAATACATTTTGCAGTTTTGTCTTCTTTTTAAAATAAACCTTTATTCTTTTTGCTATTTTTTTAAAATTTACAGATATACTTGAAAAGCATGACTTCGATTAGTTTATCTGTCGCCTACCGTCTGTCCATGCTCTAACTCTAGTAAATAACCTCTGTGATCCATGTAACCTCCTTGTAATTTTTATATCTTATCGAGCTTTACTGTGGCATGTTCTTTATTGAAAATGAAGTACGTAGCATTTGTAGTTCGTTTACAGGGATACTCAAAATAATCCCGTTACATTATGGTCTATTGGGAAAAATCGCCTTCAATGTATTTTAATGAAGTTGTAATCCTTCAAGCATAATTAAATTGATATGCATTTCTAAGGTGCACTAAAGTACGTTTTCTGTAGAATACGTAGCGTTCTAAATTTATAATTCTTTTACATGGTTACTCAAAAGTATTCCGTTATATAATGGCTTTTGGAAAAAAACTGTTTTTAGCGAATTGTAATAATTACACTATTTTAAATATAATGAAAATTATATACGGATTATATTGAGATGGACTAGAAGGTAATTTTCGTAGAATATGACTTTCTTAACAGCTGTCTTTCATTTACTGGGACACGCAAACATAGTAGGAGAGCTGTTGAACATTTTTGAGTAGGTATTTGAGGCACCCTGAAATTTTGTGCAGCACTTCTTTTGTAATGCCCGAATGTCTGGCTGAAGGATCGTGGCCCAAAACCTGTGCCAGACACGTGTCAAGTGCCATTTTTTTTACACTACCCAAAAAAAGTATTTGAGGCACGCTGAGATTGAAACAGAATAATATTTATACTTAGAAAAAAATATTTTGAAAATGACAGACACTTTAGTCGGCCCAAAAACTGTGCCAGACACGTGTCAAGTGCCATATTTTGACTACCCCAAAAAAGGTATTTGAGGCACGCTGAGATTGAGGTACAATAATATTTATGCTTAAAAAAAAATATTTTGAAAATGACAGACACTTTAGTCGGCACAAAAACTGTGCCAGACACGTGTCAAGTGCCATTTTTTGTCTGGCACAAGTTTTGGGCCACGATCCTTCAGCCAGACATTCGATTTTGTATTCAGGCATTACAAAAGAAGTGTTGCACAAATTTTCAGGGTGCCTCAAATACCTCCCCTAAAATGTTTAACAGCTCTTGGACTAACAGTTTCCTTTATAGTATGTCTATAAGAGATAAATGCTGAACGTGTCTTAACAGTTTTGATATGCGTTTTTAAGTTTGATTACTTTTTTGCGTGTTACTTGGTGTGTATTCATTATATAGGTCCCATACAGGGTTACATAAAAAAATTCTTAAGCTTTATTATATATGAGTGTTATTGTTTAATGGCAATCAATTCTTTAATGGTGCTTTTAACTGAGTCATTCATTTTTCAGCTGGAGTATATCAGGTATACTAACAGATGTCTGTAGAGCACAAGTAAATTCATGTACAGGGCTACATAAAGAATTGGATACATTGCCATTTATGAATGGTTATTTCTCAAAGTACTTATTGTTATCTGTTTCTCTATTTTTACTCAGATATCATTTTTTGCCTTAAAAAGCGGTTAAGTTTTGTTATAGTATTCTGTGAGTTTTGGAAGTTGTTTCCTATTCTATAATTAACGCTTGTTGTTCCTTTCTTCTTTATATATATGTATGTACAAATTAGAGTTATATTATACATGGGGTGTTTGTACTGAGAGTGAATCATACACTGTAAAAAAGAAACGGACTAGAAAACGGAGATTCTACTGGCGATCGAGACGTCAGAACTATTTTCGTATTTTAACGGAAAATTTCCCCCATAAATTCCAGAGAAAAGGAAATTTTTCTGTAATTTATGGGAAAAGATTTCCGTAAAAATACGAATTTCTGGAATTTATGGGGGAGAAATCTCCGTTAAAATACGGAAATAGTACTGGCGCCTCGATTGCCAGTAGAATATCTGATTTTTAGTCCTTTTTTTACAGTGTAATATTTTGTAGATATTAGATAAGTAGGGTGTAATGATGATGATGATAATAATAATAATAATAATAAATCCTTTGATATTATTGTTATTATTAAATAAGAGGTTTTTTTAATCGAATTTTTATCGCTTTTTTTTCGTGCATTCAGGCATTGGATGGGTACCAAAATTGTAAATTCTCAAAACAATTAAGACTATAAATTTAATGATAGCGAAATTATAACGTAACTTTCTTAATTATAAAACTAATAAAAGCTGCAAATAAGTAATTTTATTTGTTTATATAACAAATAATAAATCAAAGAAATATCATGGCAGGTCCTCTTCCACTGTAATTGCATAATTTTAAACGTACACTCTTGCATGTATGTGCTAACAAAAATAAAATAGAATAAAATAAAATACAACTGTTTATTAATACACCCCCGCAGAGTAAATATAATCAAAATAATGACCAAACATATCTGAATTTCAAATTATTTTCCCTAAATATTAAATTTTAGCATTATAAACCAATCAGTAGAGTTGCAAAAAAAAAAAAAAAAAAAAAAAAAAAAAAAAAGGGGTTTTATTCCTGGGTTTATTTTCAATAGACTCGTCTTATTACCTCGTCTTATTACCCAAAAGAACTGATTTATTCCCCAAACCCCCGGTTTATTCCCCCAAAACCTGGTTTCTTCCTAGGTTTAAACAGGTTTTTTTCTAGTCTTTGTAACTCTACCATTCAGTCAATATTATTGCATTTAGTTTTTTGAATTAAAATGTTTTTCTGCCTTTTCTACCTTCAACTGATTTTTCTATTTGCGGTGTATGAGTCTAACAATAAAAACATTTTCCAAACTTATATTGAAGAAGCTCTTGCTTTGCGTAATATTTTAAATATATATATTTTTTTTTACTTTGTTGGGTTTAAAGGCGAGCGAACATTTTTTATGCGCATTATATCTGCGCACTGCCAGTCTTTTCCCCCGGCGCACTCATTCTGCGTGCGAACGATAGAAGAGTGTAGACGTAAAAATTATTCTGTGTGAAGTTATTATGAAAAAGTAATCTGTGTGAGAAATTTATCTTTAAATTAATTGTTATGTGTTTGTGCAGTGTTTTCGTTTAATAAACTGTTTGTTCTGTCAACATCCACGGACTTAGTGAAAATTAATATTAGTGAAAGAACAACAAAATGGTAGCAGTTCGCGGTTGATATTCTAAATCGAAATTAGTTTTGTTAAAAGAAACCATGGACAAGTTAAACGTCCCCGAATTAAACGGAACTAATTATTTTATATGGAGCCTAAAAATTAAAGCTGCTTTAAGCCTTAAAAGGTTGGATACTTTTATATCCGAAGTAAAAGCAGAAGGACTGAGTGAAAAGGATTCCACCGAATGGGACCAAAAAAAATAGCGATGCCGTCGCATATATAAAGCTGTCATTGTCTGATGAACAGGCGCTACAGTTTGCAGAGAAGAAAATGCGAAATTATTATGGGAAAAAATAAGATCGACTTTTACCGGTCAAGCAGAAGATAGAAGAATAGATGCCGGCAATGAGTTAAAGAATCTAGAAATAAAATCAAATGAATCTGCAAATGACTACATAGCCAGAGCTCGAGGCATCTCAACAAAATGTCAAACACTTGGATTGGCTATAACAGAGAGAGAACTTGTATTCTACACGGTACGAGGTCTGAAAGGAAAGTTCTCGAAAGTAAGAGATATTTTAAAAACTCAACGTGAGAAAAGTATGGATGAAGTACTAGAAATTCTACGGGAAGAAGAACTGACGAATACCGCTCGTGCTGAAGGGACCGCCGCTGAAGTATTCTACTCAAGGAAAAATAAAAGTCCGAGACTTTGTTACATTTGCAGACGTCCAAATCACGTAGCCAAGGATTGTTTTTACAGGAATAATATTTCAAGAAATGACAGATCCAATGGAAATCGACAAAGAAGAAAAACGCACCACGATGTAAATTATCCAGTTAAGGACAGAAACAATTCGGTACTTACTATTTCATCGGAACAATGTGAACTATGTGATAATATATGGTTATTAGACAGCGGGGCTAGCTCGCATATGTGTAAAGATAAAATATGGTTCAGGAATCTAATTCCTGAAGAAAAGGATATCTATCAAGCAGGTAAAAATTCCAAAATAATTTCGAAGGGTACAGGTACGGTATCATGTAATACGGTAAGTAAAAATGATTCTATACATTTGACAATAAACAATGTTAGTTTTGTACCAGATTTGAGATATAATTTATTATCTGTTACTGTTTTAATGGATAAGGGTTGTAGAATTATTTCTGAAAATAACTGTGTGCTAATTTTTGACAAATATAATAAATTTCTAACTAAAGCATTTAAAAATGATAATCGACTTGAGATTAAACTTCAACCTGCCTATAATTCTGAGTGTAATTTTACTGATAAGAGTGCTAGTAATTATGAACTGTGGCATAACAGATTGTGTCATTTAAATTCAAAATATATGTTAAAAATGAAAGAGTATATAGATCTTAAAGATGTAAATGTGTCTGATTTTAAGTGTGATACATGTAACATAAGTAAAATAACGAGGAAGGGTCATCCAAATATTGATATTGACCAAAGTTCTGATATTATGCAGTTGTTTCATTTAGATTTATGTGGCCCGATACAACCTGAATCACTTGGTGGGGCAAAATATTTATGGTACTAGTGGATGATTTTTCTGGAATGTATTTTACTTATTTCCTCAAAAGTAAAAATGAAGCATTTGATGTATTTTATAAATTTAAAGCTAAATATGAAAATCTTATGGGTAAAAGAATTAAAAAAGTGAGAAGTGACAATGGGCTCGAATTCGTAAATACGGAATTTGACAATTATCTTGCTAATGCAGGTATTTTTCACGAAAAAACTGTCCCATATAACAGCGAAAGCAATGGAAAGGCTGAAAGAGCGAATAGAGTTCTATTAGAAAGGGCTAGGTCTTTGTTATATGAAAGCGAACTTCCCACCAAATTCTCGGCAGAAGCTATCAATTGCAGTACACAGGTATCTAATATAACGCCCCGTAAAGGAAAAGAAAAACTTCCCTTAGAAATTTGGACAGGTAAAAAGCCCAATTTAAATTATGTAAGAAAATTTGGTTGTTTAGCTTATTTTCATATTCCTAAAACAATGAGAAATAAATTCGATGTACCAGGAAGAAGTGGAATTATGTTAGGATATGCTAGAGATAGGAGGGGATATCGTATTTATGATGTAAAAAATAAGAAAGTGATTGAGGAACGTTCTGTTAAGTTCAATGAAACTATAAAGGGAAGAAGATATTTTGGATTAAGTAAATGTTCAGAGTGTTGGGATATTGAACCGCTAATAAATAAAAATTTTCCGGAAGAGAATGAAATTCATGAAAATTAAAAGAATAAATCTCTCAATTTAGAAATTTCTGACACAAGCGAAATAAAAAACGGTTGCGCAACCCCATTAACAAAACTTAATTTGCCTCCAGCTAGACATGAAGGCGCGATGAAAAGGAATCGAAACAACAAAATAAAAGACCGAAGTGAAAATATGACTGAAGTTCGAAGGTCAGAAAGATTGAAAAGTAAATATTCGTCAGCTAATTTAACTGATAATGTCCCGAGCAATTATTTAGATGCAATAAATAGTGTGAATTCACGTGATTGGGGAATAGCTATGAAAAATGAATTGGATTCTTTAATTAAGCATAATGTTTGGGAAATCGTTGATATGCCAGAAAAAACGAAATTGATTAAAAGTAAATGGGTCTATGCTTTAAAAGAGGGCGACAGTAAGGAAATAAAATATAAAGCCAGATTAGTGGCAGCTGGATTTAATCAAATTAAAAACAAAGGTTATACTGAATCGTATTCACCTGTTGTAAATATTGAGTCATTTAGATTACTAATTGCACTTGCAGCTAAATTAAATTTGATTGTTAAGTTTTTTGATGTAAAAACAGCATATTTATACAGTGATTTGGAAGAAACTTTATATATGTCACCACCACCTGGATATGAAAAACTGATAGGGGTTAATAAAGTTTGTAAACTGAAAAAGAGTATTTATGGATTACCCCAATCGGGTAGAAATTGGTATTTAAAAATAAAAGAGGAACTTGGTAATATTGGATTAAATCAATTAGCTTCTGATAACTGTGTATTCATTAAAGTTGAAAATGATAACATTTTTATATTATGTTTGTATGTGGATGATTTAGCTATATTTTGTAATAACCAAATAATGTATGAAAATATTGTTTCTAAAATTAAAAATGTATTCGAATTGTACGAAAATAAGAATTCAAAATTTTTAGGTATAGAAATTGAAAAACATGAAAAAGGTATAAGTTTGTCACAAGTGGAATATATTGAGTCATTGTTGGTAAAACATAATTTAGAAAATTGTAAATCTGTGAAAACACCTATTGTTAAAGGTGAAGATAAAAGTTTTCCTCCAACAAATGAATTGTTTGACATAACTATGTATCAGGAAATTATTGGTGAACTTTTATATTTAGCCAATAGAACACGCCCTGATATATCATTTGTCACAACTTATTTGTCTCAATTTAATCACAAACCAGAGAAAAGGCCTTACATTTTGGCTAAAAGAGTATTAAGGTATTTAAAAGGTACAAAAGACAAAAAATTATTTTACAGCAACGAATTTGGGTATTTAAATAGTAGTTCAGATGCTAGTTGGGGAAATGGAGAAAATGGAAGGTCTTTTTCAGGAGGAGTTGTATTGTTAGGAAAGTCATTAGTATCTTGGAAATGTCGTAAACAAAAAAGTGTTAGTCTTTCTACATGTGAAGCAGAATTATTTTCCATTTCAGAAATGTGTAAGGATATAATATGGACTGTAAACTTATTGTCTGAGTTAAATTGTAACCAATTTATAAAAGATGCCATAATTTTAAGCACTGATAGCCAAGCAGCAATACAGTGGATTAAATGTACAAAATCCTCAAATAAATCTAGGCACATGAACTTAAGATTTCATTTTGTCAGGGATTTATTGTCAGAAGGTATTATTTCATTGGAATATGTTCAAAGTGAACATATTATTTCTGATTTCCTTACTAAAGGTGTAAATGAAGATAAGTTGTTATATTCTATGGAAAGTATTTCACTATTATGATATGTGTAATTATTGTATGTAATTTGTGTGTAATTTTTGTATGTATGTGTATATGTGTTTTTTGGAATTGTTTAAAGAAAAAAAAAAGTATCTCTCGCAGGAGGGGTGTGTTGGGTTTAAAGGCGAGCGAACATTTTTTATGCGCATTATATCTGCGCACTGCCAGTCTTTTCCCCCGGCGCACTCAGTCTGCGTGCGAACGATAGAGGAGTGTAGACGTAAAAATTATTCTGTGTGAAGTTATTATGAAAAAGTAGTCTGTGTGAGAAATTTATCTTTAAATTAATTGTTATATGTTTGTGCAGTGTTTTCGTTTAATAAACTGTTTGTTCTGTCAACATCCACGGACTTAGTGAAAATTAATATTAGTGAAAGAACAACATACTTCTATACATTTTTCACAATATGTGGTGATCAGATATTTTTGATATTACTCTTTCATCCTCCCACTGCTCCAATTTGTTGCTATATATTTATTTATAAAGAATGATAAAATAGAGGGTATATGAGAATGATAAAATAAGATAATTATGAATTTATCAAGAGAAATTTATTGTGCTTTGTGCGCTGAATTTATATGTAACAAAAATGTGTAATCTGATTACTGAAAGGCGTTATAACAATGTGACGGTAACAGAAATTATTAAAAAACAAATTTAAATTAAGTACTTTACATGCCCGTTGAAACTTACAATTTACAAGTTTATTGTAGTATATTTTTAATGAATTAACCTTGTAAAGAATTGCGAAAAGCTTCTTTAATTTATTTAACGAAATATCTTCAAAAACATTGCAAATAAAGTTCATGTTAAGGCCATATCAGACGGAAGAAGAATAAGCAACAAACATTTAAAATATCCAAATAAGACGAAAGCAGAAAAACAACAAACATTTAGAAGCCATACCAAACGGAAGAAAGAAAAAGAAACAAGGAACGTTTAATAGCCATATCAGACGGAAGAAGAATAAACAACAAACATTTAAAATATCCAAATAAGACGAAAGCAGAAAAACAACAAACATTTAGAAGCCATATCAAACGGAAGAAAGAAAAATAAACAATGAACGTTTAATAGCCATATTAGACGGAAGAAGAATAAACAACAAACATTTAAAATAGCCAAATAAGACGAAAGCAGAAAAACAACAAACATTTAGAAGTCATGCCAAACGGAAGAAAGAAAAATAAATATCGAACGTTTAATAGCCATATCAGGCGGAACAAGAATAAGAAACAAATATTTAACAGCTTTAGCAGACGGAAAAGAATAAAAAACGATCATTTTACAAAACATTTTCTACTAGCATTTTCGAAAGTTGCAGTTGCAGAGCAATCCGATTTTCTAGGGTTTGCAAAGGTTTTCTGGATGAGTGTATTTTCTAGTGTTATTCTGATTGGTTCAGATCTGATACCGGTCGTGTTGGCTAAGCTCAAATAGGGTATTTTTCAGAAAGGCCAAGAAACTTCTACTGGCCAAAATATTGCGTTAGGTGAAATGTTTGACGAATGAATACCGTGTACAAGGTCAATAGATATTAATACATTTTCACATTATTTTAAATATTAAGAAAGATGACGATTTTAATCAATGATTATTTAAAAAAAAAAAAAACATCGGATTTGATCATCTGGTTAAAATCAATGTCACACAAGAAATAAGGTTTGAAAATTTTCAAACATATCTCAATTCAATTTAAAGGGTTTTCGAAGAGCAAACAACTTATAATCTTAAGTAATAGTTTGATAAAATATTGTTTTAAATTATCAATTAATATTTATCTATTAATTATTTAATGACAATTCACTTGCTCGGTTGACGTATCAAATATTTTTCCGAAATCATATGAAACATACTTGAATCTAACTAACAATGACTTCGGTGCAAAAAGAGTTCACAATAATCGGCACTATGGTAATTATTGTTTAAAGCATAATGATGAATAACATTTGAAGTGTCACATTCAAAATTTCAGATGCCATTCAGACTTCTAGAACCTTTTAGATTTCTTTATACAGTAGCGCTCAAAAGTATTTTGACAACCTTATATTCTCTCTTATTTTATTTAATATAAAAATGTAAAAGAAAATATATTCCCTATAATGGAGAACACTATGACTGCAGTTATTCAAATGTATCAAGTTTCAACTTGTTTGTTTACATTCGGCGCCACCGAAGAAATATGACTCCTCCTTAGCTCAAAAGTATTTTGACAATTAGTTTGCATTTAATTGTTGAAGGTGTCAGTGGCGCTATAGCTTCGATTAGTGTTTATATCGACTTATTGTGATTATTTTTAAATGCCGAAATGTAAAAAATATTGAAGTGATTCTAGAAAAGCCGCTATAAATGCACTTAAGAAAGGAAGACTGCAAGCAGAATTAGCTCGTTCATTTAACGGGTCTCGTCAACTTGTTATTACATAGAATAAAGTTTTTAATAAACAGAAATACATCGAAAATAAGCCTCAAAGTAGCCATCCGAAAAAAAAAAAAACTTGCAATGTTGACTGAATTCTAAAAATGATATCTACAAGGTATTGTCGTAAGTCCGCTGTAATAATAAAAAATGAATTGAAATAAAATTACGGCCTAGACATGCACGTTTCATCAGTCAAACGACGCCTAAACCTCTATGGTTTACATGGCAGAAGACCAGCAAAAACACGTTTGTTATCTACTAAGAATAGGAAGGCTAGAGTCGTATTTCTAAAACGGCATAACCCATTCAGGGGCAAAGCAATTTCATTGCTAAAGTGTTGAATTTAATGACTAACACTGGAATTTGAAAACAAGTTTATTTGTAAATAAGAAAAAGCTATATTTCACACACATAATAAACCGAATTTTTTTTAACCAAAATTCCGGTGTCAATCATTAATTTCAACACTTTAGCAATGGAATTGCTTTCCCCCTGGAAGGGTTATGGCGTTTTACAAATGTGACTCTAGCCTTTCTATTCTTAGTAGATAACAAACGTGTTTTTGCTGGTCTTCTGCCATGTAAACCATAGAGGTTTAGGCGTCGTTTGACTGATGAAATGTGTATGTCTATGCTGTAATTTTCTTTCAATACATTTTTTATTATTACAGCGGACTTACGACGATCACTTGTAGATATCATTTTTAGAATACAGTCAACATTGCAAGTTGTTTTTTTTCGGATGGCCACTTTGAGGCTAATTTTCGATGTATTTCTGTTTATTAAAAACTTTATTCCATGTAATAACAAGTTGCCGAGACCCGTTAAAAGAACGAGCTAATTCTGCTTGCGGTCTACCTTTCTTAAGTGCATTTACAGCGGCTTTTCTAGAATCACTTCAATATTTTTTACATTTCGGCATTTAAAAATAATCACAATAAGTCGATATAAACACTAATCGAAGCTATAGCGCCACTGACACCTTCAACATTTAAATGCAAAGCAATTGTCAAAATACTTTTGAGCTAAGGAGGAGTCATATTTCTTCAGTGGCGCCGAATGTAAACAAGCAAGTTGAAACTTGATACATTTGAATAACTGCAGTCATAGTGTTCTCAATTACAGGGAATATATTTTCTTTTACATTTTTATATTAAATAAAATAAGAGAGAATATAAGGTTGTCAAAATACTTTGAGCGCTACTGTATGTATATATATAATATATGTGTGTATGCATATATATATATGTATGTATGATGTATATATATATATATATATATATATATATATATATATATATAACCATTAATTAAACATTACCGACCACATCAAAAACTGCAATATTGTGAAATGACAATAAAAATGGATACCACAAACCTGGATGGATACCACAATATAGAACTGTATGTATAATGTAAAGTGCCTTGTACATAATTACAAGAATTAATATGGAAGAAAAAAAGAAGAATATGGATACCGAAAAAATTGAAAAACTTATATATTGACTTACGTTTTCAAGAGTACAGAATTCAATGATATAAGAAAATCGGTTGTTTTCTGTGAGAAAAAAGCTAAAAGCTGAATTTTTTTTTCTCCTGTACTCAAACAACCAATATGATCAAAAGAATAGTTTCAAGATGAAAACAGAACATTATCAAATGGCATGAAATGGAAAAAATAATACAACCCTTTAAATATTTAATTTATAGCACAAAAATAGAAATATTACACAACATACCTAAAAGAAACCCAATTGATTTTCAAAATATCATCCCGCACATGGTATCCAAGCATGATCAGATTAAGGTGAATAAAACAGTTAAGTTAACACAGAAATTAAAACTATGGATTCAGTTAAAACATTTTGAAATACCGTGATAAAATCAATTAATATAATATAAATAGAAAATAATTACATAATTTAAAATACCTAAAAAACACATTTAAATTGTTTAATTTCAATTTTAAAATATTGCCAAAAAGCAACGTTTAATACCACCTGGTGTAAAAAATTAAAATTATTACTTTAATAGAATCACTTAAAAGACAAAAATTTTTAGTGCTGCCATCTGTTATATTATTTTAAAAACAATTATTATTATTCAAATGTCACATGAAGAAAATAATAAAAGGTAATGAAATTAAAATATATCATCTGCATTGCCGCACTAATCCTAATATATAAATAATAATCTTCTATGTATCATTATTCAAAAAAATTAAATAAATTAAATGTTAATAAAATGCTTTCAATATATTCTATTACCAAACCCATTTAGTCTACACTGAGAAAGTAAATAATTTTATAACATTGATAATATATAGAATATAGCTATATGCTATAACTTAAAATAAATTATATATAATATAAATATAAAAACTTTAAGAAATACTATTAAATTTAAAAAATAATAAATTAAAAAAATGAACAGGAATAATAATAAAAAAAAGGATGTTTATAGAAATTGTCAGATTCTAAAATTTCCAATAGCCTAAAGATTACAAATATAGTGTGTGGATTATCTTCATATTAACCAAAAACAAACAAAAAAAAAGCTAAAAAGATATGATTGTGACAATCAAACACATTAAACCGATAATTAATCATGGAATACAAAGTTGAAAATAAAACAATATTAAAAAGTATAGAGGAATAATAATAAAAACCAATTACCCAATTTTAATGCATATAGTATAACATTACTTATATCAAATAAACTTATATGCATATTAATCACTATAAAGATGGTATACTATTATTAATTAATATGACATTGTCCTGAGTAGACTAAAATTTAAAAACAAGTTAATTTTGAATTTGATTAAGTAAGCTAAATTTAATATGAATTGAAATAAAAAAAGAAATGTCACCAATTACATATAAAACATCAAATCAACATCCATATAAAATGCGTAATAGAAATGTAGTTATAATACAAAAGTTCCATCATTTTTTTTTTAATTAACCATTGAGTATTATCCAGACAACTGCACCCTCCTCCGTACTCTAACATCTACCCACCCAACCATTCTATAGTAATTTTTTATTATTATTTTACAATTTTTAATTATATATATATATATATATATATGCTTCATCAAAATAAGAAATTTATGACTCATTAAACATTCTAAAGAAGGAGTATATAAAAATTCCGTAACAATTAACCGTAAACATTCAAAACATTAAATATTAAAACTACATAGTGGTATAAGACTGTATGTTTCTCCTCCATGGATGGACACACAGAGCTGTCTATCTCCCTCCCACTATAAAAAAAAAACTTTTAGGTTTCGAAACACGAGTTAGCCTTACATTCGAAAACAATTTAAAAATCTAAATTACTTTTTAAGAAAATAAATTTAAAAGCATAATTCAAAATTCAAAAATTCAAAATGCAATTAAAATAAAATTTTAATTTTATTTTCATTTTTGGATTTTGAATTGTGCTTTTAAATTTATTAAAAACAAAAGCTTCATGTGCGCCTGCGTGTGCGTGTTTGCGATGGCTAGGAAAATATACCGCATGTAGATGTCTAGAAAAATGGATTTGGATCATTCAAGGCTGGTGCTAACGCATCTGAGATTTAGATTTTAATTTATTGATAATTAGACGAGATATTGATTAAACTCGCAATTAAAAAAAAACATAAAAAACTTCACGCCGCGGATGCATCTGAGAACCCATTCCGAAGCGCGGATGCAGAAAAGATCCGAAATTGCCAAAGCACTATTTTTGCCCCATCTTTCGAAACGTGCATCTGCCGAATCGTTCTAAATATGGAAATACGAATGACACTAAACCCCATCTACGTTTTTTAAGATTTCTAACGGAGCATGTTTAATAAATACTAAGTTTAATTCTTTAAAAAAGTATTAAGATACCTCGAATTCATATTCCTTTCCCGCCCTCATCCGTTTATTCGAAGCCCGCATAAATTTTTGAATACTTAAAAACGGATTGCATTAAGTTAAAGATAGTATTTTTAGGTTTGAAACGCCGCAATGTGTTAAAAAATATCAATATTAACCCTTTTAAAAAAAATTCCGGAGTCGTTTCGGAGTGTTCGCGATTTCTGCAGCGTTTACAAATTTGTATTCGTGCCTCTGGTAAAAATGCAGAAAATTAAAAAATACCAGACCATATCTGCGTTCTTTTTCCTTTCGAATGCAGAAAACTGCTTCGAAAAACAAGAATATTAACCATTTAAAAAAATCGTTTGCAGAGCTCACTTTTGCGAATTCGTAATTTCTGCGATTTTTAAATTTCTTCATAGGCTACGTAAATCAAAATAAGAAGAAAAACAAAAGATATGAAACCACATCTAAGTTCTCCTGTTTAACGACGCCTTTAGTTAAAAAAAATATTAATATTAAGCCTTTGTTCTGCGTTGTAATAATTTTTTTCTGCAATGTCTAAAATTCAGCATCGGCTTCGTAAATCAAAATACGAAAAATACCAGATGATATCTACGTTCCTTTTACTTTGAAATTTCCAAAACATTAAAAATATATATGAATAAAATAACAAAACAAAAAAATCATTTACGAATGTCCCCCCCCCCCCCATACAATGTTTAAATATCTACACCAGCTTCGTAAATCAAAATATGAAAAGAAAAAGAAAACACCGCACTAATGCCTATAGTATTTTAAAACGACACCTTTAGTTTTAAAAAATATCAATATCAAACCTTTCGAAAATGTTCGTTTTCGTAAGTCGCTTTCCCGAAGTCTTTTTTTTTCTGCATACTTTAAAAGTTCTGCATTAAAAATAAAAAATCAATCAACACTTATTTCAGGTATATTTAAGGCTATTATCACAGACACGAGCATTGCCGTGGACGAGCAGCCTATACATATAAATGAATATATATAATTTAATTTGCATGTTTTTGTACGTGATAACTTCTTAAGAAAATTTATATTGCATAAGTTTTTTTTTAAATTTTAATGTTTAATGTAAACATTTTTTCTCTTTTCACTTCCTAAATACATTAAATTCTAACAAATACGCCCTTAAAATACAATATAATAATATTAATGATTTATTTAGACAGAAAGAAATGCTCTCGTTTTTTTTTTTTCGAACTGAAAAATATGCAATCTACATTTTTTCTCAGAAGCTCTGAAAATATCTCACTGAGAAAACTTGAAAAAATATTTCTGAAAACATTTATTTTAACACAAGTGCTTCATGTTTAGCGAAATATTCAGAGAATTGTTCTGGCAAATATTTTTCTCTAACAATTATTGTAATTAAGTTTCCTTCCGTTTTCAACAAAGCTTTTTTTGTTGTTGCTGTTAAATTTGAAAAAAAAATAATATGATAATAAACAGTGCACTTTCTTAGATTTTTATTTCAAATTAAGCAAAAATCCAACGAATGTTTTAGTTCAATGCAGAGTATATTTAAAAATTGGAATAATTAATATTTTTTTACTTTAAATTTTTAGTGGAAAATAATTAATTCTTTTTGAAAAATATCTTTTAATATGAAGCTCAATTTATTTCTCTAATTATTTAAGTCATTAAATGTGAAATATTTTTTAGCGTATCAAGTTATTTTATACTTTCTTTATTTGTTTCAAATTGTACCTTAATTTTCATTTTTGAAAACAAGGAAAAATCACTAAAGAAGATTTTAATATCTTTCCAAATTAATCTCAGGAATTATTTCCACACAAAATATCTTTACTGAAACATACTACGTCAACAGAAATACTTGAGGTTTAAAAAAATATACAGGTACTTTTTCTCACAAACGTTTTTGTCAAACATGTTAACATGATTCTAGCAAATGTTTCAGCTAAATTTAGAATGAAATTTTAAAATTTAACTAGTTATCAATTTATTTCCTTTGAATGTTTAGTCGAAATTAATGAATTCTTTTTGAAAAAAATATAACATACAGAACAATTTGTTTTTGTAGGTATTGTTTTAAAGTCATTAAATTTGAAATATATTCTAAGCATTTTAAATTAAACGTTATTTACTTTGTCTGTTTAAAATCGTACATTAATATATTATTTAAAAATGAAAGAAACTTAACTGAAATTTATTATAATTAATCTCAGGAATTACTTCGACATCTTTGCCTAACAGTTTTACTTTAAATTGAAGTTTACAGCAAATTACGTAATTACATTTTAAAATACAAGACATCAAAGTAATGTCATTTTGCCATTTTAATATGCAGGGTGATTATAATTAAAGTTTCACTTTCAAAAGGTTGTATAAAAAGATCTAATCAGAATGACCTTATATTTCATGTGAGTATATGTGAAGCAATGGTAATTCGTTTTCAGAGCGAAACAAAAGTACAAAAGTTGACCGATAGATGGCACTGTACTCATCATAAGAGGCCCATAAAAAGACATGACATGAGCACTGCACACTTGTGATAAAAAAGTGGGGAACATATAGTTCCTCTTATTCCGCATCTGAAAAGAAGTCATGACTAGCACTGAATGATCGGGCTCTGCTTGTGAATCTTTTTTTACAAGAACGGTGATTGTGCGGCAATTGAATTGAAGAAGTTCCGAACATTGAATGGTTTAAGAAGTGGCTGTAATCCAATGACTATATTAGGTCTGAAGAAGTTCATTGATAAATTCGAAGAGATGGATTCATTTGACGGTTTCATTTTCGTTTTAACTATTTCCACAATTTTTGGTCCAGGAACAATTAAAAACCGATTTTTTTTTTCTATCGGCAGTGGCACCACTTTTTTCTTAATGGATATGCTTTGAACAAAGAATACCACAACAGCATGTCACGTCTTTTAATTAGCCTCTTACGACGAGTACACAGGTATCTATTGGTCAACTTTTGTACTTTTTTCTGTCGCAAAACAAATTCTCATGGCTTCACGTATACTCACATGAAATATCAGGTCATTCTGACTAGTGGTTCTTTCTATACAGCTTTTTGAAAGTGAAACTTTAATTATAATCACCTTGTATTTTTTAAAGAACTTGATTTTATTAAAAAACGAATTTAATTTTGTTATTAAAATATATAGTATATATAACCATGCTTATTTTTATGAACAGAGTTAAAAGAAATTCCTCCCAGAAGTGAGTTCTGCTTTTGTATTTTCCACTGTACAAAACAAGGATATTTAGGAACAATCTTAGTCTCTTTTTAACTTTATTTGAGAGTAAAATGATATACAGCTTGTACGTAATTGAAGTTCACCTACTGAGAGCTGCCTGGCTGTCGAAACTATTCATATGCGTTTAAATGAAGGGTTGTGAAAGTGATTTACTCGAGAATAATAATAATAACCAATTTCAAAAATGACCATCAGAGGTCTTGTTAATGATTTATTTTTGAATAATTTAACAAAATAGAAAATTACACGATCTAGAATTGGTTTATTAAGACAAATACAGTTCAATGCGTTGACCATTATTGTCAAGTACCGTTTGAAATTGTAAAATAGAATGTTCAACAGTCACGCAATGCTAATTATTGAATATGATGAGGTCGTGACGGGAGATACAGTCCTTAAGATCTGGCATTTCTCCATTTGTAGTCATCGCAATTTTTCGAAAGTTTTCAAAGCTTTTCTAGTGCAGAATCGCTACTTTGATAAAAATGTTTCACCAGTAAATCACGATTCTGTAAACTGCACAACATTTTCTGTGGAAAAGACATGAGACTAACAAGAGATTCATTGCTTCTTTTTATTTAACGCTTTCATTGTGCGCAAGCAAATGCATTGCATTGTTGCTGAAATTGGCATATATGACGAAATTTTATCAGAAAACGACCTTTTTAAGTGCGTTCGTAATTATGTAAATACGTAGCACCTATAGTCGTCGTTCAGTCCGTCTGTCCGTCTGCATATAACAAAAACTACTCAACTGAATTGTTTGAAATTTAACCCTTAAATGCCTGATTTTTCAAAAATAATTGTAATAATGTTTTTCGGCTTTCATTTTTTAAATAAATCATGGGAAAAATATTTTAAAAAATCATATTTTGTTTTAAATATAGTTTACGGCTAAAAAACAGTTTGTTACTAATCGGCAATACTGGTGTTTAATTGAAAAAAAATAATTTCCCTTGATAATATTCTATAATATTAAACACACAAGAATTTCAGGAACTATAATAAGAAATAAATTTTATTTGCGAACTGCATGTCAAAATAGGATATTTCGCAAGCTTAAAAACAAAACAAAAAGTACAAGTAGCAACAATTGAAAAAATAAATCTATCTTTATTCTTAAACAGCACAAGTGTTGCCATCTACATGTTGAAAATCGATTTAATAATATTTTCAGAATGTATTTTATTGGCAGCATTAGGCGTTATAGCTTCAATATTATTCTAATAGTATTTTAGAACCTAAATTGGGTATGTTGCCGAAAAGCAACACCAGGCATTTAAGGGTTAAAATATATTATTGTTGCATAATTTTTCCGAGTCATTTCAATTTTTATGAAAATCGGATGTATAGTTTAATTACAGGGACAGTCAAAATTTTTTCGTTACATTACGGCCAATGGGAAAAAATATTTCAAGTGCATTTTAATGATGTTACAGACTTTCGAACAGAATGAAATTGATATGCACTTATGAAGTGCATTAAAATATACATTCAGTGCAAAAAATGTTTAGAAAACTAGTTATAGTACATTTGCAACGCTTGACGTACAATTTCCAACTTTTTATTTTTTTAATTGTTATTTTGGTAAATGTCGTTTGCATTGCTTTATTTAGGCGCATTCCAAATTTCAGATTTTCTTGATGAATATTTTCGACTACAAATACCTCTAAGAAGGTGAACTTTAATTATGTACACCCTGTATGATTATGATGACTTCATACAGTACTATTATTATTTTTTTTTCAAATATATTTCTGAAAAATCCTTTAATAATTTAAATTTCGAACAAATATGTACGGCGGATTTTCCTTAATGTGTCCCCGATCAGGATAGACGTCATATTAATCAGGGCAGTGGGGATTAACGTTAAAGAAATAATAAATAATGTTAAAGAAATAATAAATTAAATATATTTAACGTTAAAGACGTCGCGTCGCTTAAGGGGACCGTGGACGTTTATTTGAGCTAAAATCGACCTCAAAATCGAATTTTCTTTTTGTGTGTATTATTATTCTTCGATTTGTACCGAGTTATTTGTGAAAAACCGCATGAAGGCCAGAGGATTTTCGGCAAAGTTACAAGAGTTTTAATTTTGCATACAAACAATTTTCGACCCTTTGATATACTTTAAATCTGTTTTTCTCAAAACTGATTTTTTAACGTTTTTAGATTTTTGATATGCTCCATGCGTCTTAATTTTTGATCAAAATTCATGAAATTTATAGGGAAGAATCCTGGTGTTACTTACAAAGAAACTGTGCATGCATTTTAAAATTCAACGTCATTAAGGTAATTCAATTTGGTTTTTAACTTATTAAAAGGAAAACTTTTGATGAAAATCGATATGGAATTCAGTAAAGAAATCTCTAGAAAATTAACTATTCAAAGAATTCAAAAATCGATACACAGATTTATTTGTAATAGAGTTTTAAGTGATTAAAATGTAAAATTGAGGAAATATTCCAAAAATTAAGATGCATCGAGCATTTTAAATTTCCATTTAAAATTTTAAAAATTTTAAAAATCTTAAAATTATAATAAGATTGGAAATTTCTGTTCTATATACTTATGGTAAAATGTATATCTGTGCAAAATTTCATATCTCTATACTGAAAAAAAAAATTAACGTCCATACCGTCTACTCATCGGATAATGCGAACAATTATTTTGCGTATTGAACGGGCAGAATCCGAATTGATTTTATATATTATTTCTTCAAAAGCAACTTTGGTGCAGTTTTGCTTATTGAGAGATCAAGAAATTATCAGTGACAGTGCTGAACAAAAAGAAAACATTCTACACGAGAAACCTGAAAGGTTAAAAAATTGCTAACGACTGTTTACGGAATACTAATCAAAATGTGATGCACAGGGCGCACAGGGCGATATTAGGAATATTTTTTGTAGTAGTCATAAAAATGGAATGTGGAAGGCAAATAAATTTAAAGGACATTTCATATTGTTATTAAATTTAATAAAAAAAACTAATTTTTGTCGGAATATGATGTTTTACAAAGAAGTCAGGCTATAAATTGTCATTTGTATATATTAATGGAAATCAGCTGTTTAAACAGGAATCACAAATGTACGCTTTGTAATCAGTAGTTATAGACATTGTTCACGATGCCAAATGCGATATTTAATACGAATGATCAATTTTTCTCCAAGTCTGTCAGTTAAATAAAGCTGTTTACATAAAGGACATTCACAATCATTTTCGCTGTCTTCGTCGTCAGTAGATATTGTCAACGGTTGATCGACCAGGATCTTCGTTTATTTTATGAAGATGTCTCCAATAATGGTTGAAGTTTCATCTTTTTTTTCTTCATTCCAATAACTTCTTTCTTAGATTTTTTTTTTTTTTTTTTTTTTTTTTTTTTTTTTTTTTTTTGCATTTTTGGGGGCAAAAATATTTTTTGCAACCTTAGTCTTTTTCTTTTTAACAAGATCTTCACCAAGTTTCACTTCATATGGAGTATTTCTTAGAACCACTGCTAAGCAACTTGGACGTCCTCTTTTGTTTCCTCGAAAGCTTTTCGCAATCAGATGTGGAAAAGGGCGTATATCTATCGGAAAAAAATTGCGACCATTTGGAGATGGCGAAAAGGATACACAGTTGACTGTTTTCGATTAAACTTGTCACTCTTGTTGACAGGTGGTTCGACACCACCGAATATAGGCTGAAGATCAGGTTGTTTCCGCCTAATTTGACTTATTTTAGCTGGACTATTTGTCAGTGATGGACAGACAGAGTCTTCTGGATGTACTTGTTGGAAAGAAGTCTCAGCAGAGTCAATCACTGGAAATTCATGGGCTTGGAATATGTTTATAGTCAAAGGGAAAATACATTTATATAAACATTTATATACATTTTTAAATACATTCTAAGATTATATTATATCTTAGAAATTCTTTCATAAATGCAGGGTACTTCAGACATTCGAGAACACCTGTTATGGGTGAAATATCACCCTGTATATCATAGTTACAAATCTTCTGTTACATGTAAACATGCCAGAACCTAGACTAACTGAGGAAATGAAGCAGCATGCTGTAATTGGCTCATTGCCTGAAGAACACTTCGATTTAGAGATTGGCTCATTCTTGAAACTCGCCCGGTCACCTGTCTTTAACGTAGGGAAAGAACTTAAGGCTGGCAAGATTCATGTGACAAACTTTCCTGCAAAAACAACACTGTCAGCAATATCAAATCATCAAAACGAAATAATTCGTTAGTCAAGTTGATGAAAATTCTAAGAAGTCGATAAGAGCACTTGTTGGGTAGATGCAAGTAGACGAGGCTACAATCTTAGGTGTCATTCACGAGAACCTTCTTTAGAGATCGTACTGGAGAGGAGAGTAATGTTCTTATCGGATAGAACCAGGAACAACTGTCTGACCAGAGACAAACGCCTCTTTAACAAGCTGAAACATCAAGATGATCCAGGAAGGCTTTTGTTTCTTTCCAATGAGAAAAACTTTGCACATGTAAAGAAATGAATCGCAAATAGAACGGGGTGTGGCGTAAATTTCCCGGAGAGGTTATGACAGAACGTTCAGAAAATTTACAACCTCACTGAGGATTCTGGGGGTGTGTCCTGAGAAGCGAAGACGGTCTGATGCATCCACATTACTTTCTTCATTGTGCCAGAGTCAACGCCGTTGCTTATATCGAGGTGTTAAAGCACTAAATTACTTCTGTAACACGTGGGAGGCCGTGCGTTTTTTAACAAGACTTTACACTATCCCATACGACCGATACAAACCAAAAATGGATGGCTAAAGCATTCATGACGATGTAATCCTCAACTTGTTGCCCTCCCAGCTACCCAGATATTAACCGAATGGCCTATTACGTATTTGGCGTAGTTGAGAGGTTCTTCAATAGTCATGACACAGTGTTGTTGCAGCCTTCAAGGCAGCCATTGTATAGGCAGTGGCAAACGTTCCCAACATTCATCTGATTATTGCCTACAGACAGTTTTGACAGCCTGTAATTTTTAGCTTAGAGCCATATTTCGTTTATAAAAGTAATTAGTCTGAACGTTTGAATCCAAAAATTTCCTATCTCTTGTTTTCTCTGAAATTGCATTATCCATGAATTAATTTCGAAACAACATTTTCTAAGGATGCCATTTTTACAGCTTGTCAACTAATATTTTATTTGAAAAACCAAGTTGTTCCTAAAGCGGTTTAAAAAAAAAAAAAAAATCATTACTCAACGACGCGAAACATTCTGTCAGTTTTTCTGACTCATCTTTAGGCATAAAAGCTTTTCATTTCTTTCAAAATGAACCTGCAGGCATGATTAATAAAGTGATGTTTAATCGAAGAGTTTTTTCTTTATAAGTGAATTACATATTGAGTTATAAGCGATTACTGTCTCATAACGGTATTTTTCTCCTTTCCTCGTTCGGAAATTCGGTTCAAAACGCCAGCTTTAGTCTGAGTTTCTGAAAAATCTTCTCCTTTTCCCCAGAAAAAAAAAACAACGGAAAAAAGCTGGATTATATTGTTTTTCTTTATCAGAGCACCTGCCAATTTGATACGTTTTTTTAAAAAAATATTTTAAAAAGGTTTCAGAAAGCAGCCAGATTAGATTTAGGAACAGCCTTAAGAGATTTATTCAGTCAACTTTTCTATTTCTAAGTATGAGTAAAAAACGACGTTACATTAAAGAACTGATAAAATTTTAATTTTTAAATATCAATTATTAAACTCTATCTGAAAATCACCCGAAACATGAAAATTAACTTAACATTTGTTAAAAGTGACAATAATACATTTGCAAGGCGAATAAATACTTTTATTCATTCAGATGGACATGTTTCATCCATCTGACGGCGACATTCTCAAGATATATACAGGTACAAGTATTTACGCAAAAAAATTTAAATAGAAATATTGGTAAACAAAATCACGTGATCTCATGCATAATGAAATTAACTGCGATATTAAAAATGGATATTTGGAAATGTGAATAATTTTGTACTGTTGTTGATTTATTCTGCGGAGCATCTCTTTCAAATTTTAGGAAGCTCCTTGGAGGTTGAATCATTGCATATATTTTCTCTGCGTAAAAAGAAGTCTATTGATTCTCGGATAATGGATGGCAAAATTAATCTGTAAAAGTTCTTTGTTATATAGAAGAATGAAACAATAGTATAAAATAATTCATATTCACAAATATCTATTTTTAATATTCCAGTTAGTTTCATCATGCATAAGATCGCGTTATTTTTGTTTGCCAGTTTTTCTATTTAAAATATTTTTGAGATTATATTTGTATCAGTATAAATCTTGAGAATGACGTCGTCAGAGAGATGAAACATATCGATCTGAATAAGTAAAGATATTCATTTGCCTTGCAAATGCATTTTTATCACTTTTAGCAAATGTTAAATTAGTTTTTATAAATTATTAAATTTCTATTTTTATTAGCAAAATTAACATTATTATTATTTTTTTATTTTTTTTTATTATTTTTTTACATTATTATTATTTTTTTATTAGAGTCATTTTCCGTTTACAAAACTATTTAGTCTGAGTATTTGAAGCTAAACATTTTCTATCCGATCTTTTCTCTCTCTAATTACATTATCCATGAATTAATTTCTAGAACATTTTCCAAGGCGGCCATTTTTACAGCCTGTCGACTCTCTGGCGTCAGAGGTACAAAGACGTGATTTATTTGAAGCAATTTTCTTTTCAGCTAAGTCTTTTGAAGTGTGGACTAGAATTTAGAGCTCCTGTAATTATGATCATTTCTTTTAAGGCCGTTTTCTAGATAGTTTGTTATTTATTTCGCGCACTAGTTTTATTTGTTTTAGTCACTATATTTCTTCCTATGGTTAGATAAACTATAGAAATAGAAATATGACATGACATATATTTATTTTCTAAACGCTCAAATTTGGAACGTATCAAATATGGGATAAACTACTTTGATAAATTTCTGAGTTTTTAGTACTATAATCTATGATATTTCTGTTTCTAATACGGTCAAAAGAAATAGTAATAATAACAATAATAATACAAAAAGCAGATAAAATAATAAACTGAAAGAACTATATCACCAATCAGGAACAATAAATGAAATGCAAATAAAAAATGTATACAAGTAGATTATATTTCTTTAGATGGTTAGTATGGTGTTATTTGGTATTATTTATGACGGCCGATTATCTTCACGAGGGATATATTTCCAAGGGGGAGTGTCTTTCTAAGGGAGCCTAACCCGTATTTACGCAAGGTTTCCCAACGTGCGAAGAAAATCACGAAAACTCCGAACAGATGGTTAGTATGAAATATTACTAAAGTTACGAAATAAATTAATAAACACACCTTTTCATCAGCTTATTTGTAGAAGATGGTAGTTACTCCTACAATAATAAAATATAATATGTTTGACATTTAACATACAAACGTATTATAAATATATTTCACTCTAGTTAAGATAACTGCTACTGATTGCCTGATGAAGAGAGCTGTTTAATAATTGCTTTTGAAACTATAGTAGTTTTCCGTACTCACCATCTAGAGAAGAAAGCAGATATATTTATGTACAATATAAGTAATGTTAAATGAATATATTTCCTTCTTATTTAACCATCTTTGTGCAGTATGCCTGACTACTTTTTAAGGAATCCTATACCTTTTAACCCTTTATCTACTGACGGTACTTATAAGTACCATTAAAGCAACGTGTTATAAAATTCATTTAATACATAGATTAATTGTAATACAGTTTAGAATGAGTTATACATATATTTCTTATATGAGTTATGCATCTAGATCCAAAGGCATTATTGGTTACACTAAAAAAATATTTATTAAAGGATGATTTCTTTTGTCTCTGCATCTTTTTAGATTTCTTGGCGTCGGGGGGGGGGGGGGGGGTTGAATTCGGAAATATTTCTATATTTCTATTCTAAGACCATTATATTTGTACATTTCCTAATTCAACAGGCCCCACCAGTGGCCGAGAGGTTCTGCTCTCGAAGCTGGTAGACGGGAGGTGCTGGGTTCGATCCCAATCGCGCCCGTCGGCCTAATCGTTCGGAGTTTTCGTGGTTTTCTTCGAGCCGTGGATCTTCCATGCGTTAATACGGATTAGGTTCCCTTAGAAAGACCCCCACGGAGGGCACTCCCCCCGGGCCCATATCCCTCGTGTAGATAATTGGCCGTCAAAAATCAACCCAACCCAACCCTAATTCAACAAAATACTCAGAAAAATATTTAAAATAAAATATTTGAGTGGGGGGGGGGGTATAAATATTGGCACAAAATCCTTAGAAATTCAAATTTAATTAATCCTTCTAAATCTTTTAATTCTTTTGAAATCCTTCTAAAATTTATTAAATGATTATGTAGATCTTCTAATATAGTTTAAACAATTCATGAAAAATGCTTTAGAAAATAGAATTTTCATGAATTAATAATTCATTACATAAAGGTTTAAACGCGACAAAAGAAAACAAAAACATTCAGTTTTAATTACTGTATATCCAAAATCTTTTTATGTATAAACATGAAATTTTGACTATTAATTAAAGAGATTGTGCTTTTTAATATACTACCATTAGAAACTGACTAGATTTTTACAAAATGTGTGTATTGTTGAAATTAAAACAGCTCTTTATTTTTTTTCCTCTGTCTGTCATTACGAGTATGATATCGTTAGGAAATATACACGGATTGTTATGAAAATTGATATATATATAATAAGCACATATGTATTTTTTAAATGATAATTAGTTCTTGAGAAAAAAAAAACTCTGACATTTTTTCAATAGTCAAAATTTTTAATTTTCTTACTTTATGAACTTAAAAGTAAGTCAGTGCATCTATAGGGTGATCCATCTGTTGGTTCTTTTTTGAACTATCAATATTTTGGAGATTATTTGTGTCAGTTCTCATGTGTCATGCGTGTATGAACTGTCAAATGTATGCCATTTGTAATTATGGACTCGTTGACAACACAACAACGGTGCAATGGCACACACTGTTCGCCAAACCATCAACTTATTGAACGAGAAATTTCCAAATCGCGCAGTTTCAAGAAATTCTGATGTGAGTTGGCCACCAAGATCGTGCGATTTAACCCAAATGGATTATTTTCTTTGGGATTTTCTGAAAAGTAAAGTGTATACCAATGCCCCTCCCCCCGCACCATCCAAGGTCTCAAACGTAACATACGGGCTGAAAATTTGGCCATGGATCCGCTCACTCTGGGAAAAGTCATCGAAAATTTTGATGTTCGGATGATGGCATGTAAGCGCAGCCGTGGTGTGATATTGTATTCCATACATATATGGCATAGACCCACCTTCCATGGTTAATGAAGAATTTTGATTTTCTCTCATTAAAAATACGTTTTCTTTCTAATATAAAAAGAACCAACAGATGGACCACTTTTATAAGGTTTGTACCTTCAGACAAAATTCCACAAAATTCTATCCAGCAACTTCTGCGAAATCATGCACTCAATGATCAAAATCATCATGCATTACACTGTCGGACGATGGATTGGTGGACTCGCTCAAATACTCATGTATTTTGTTGGATATCCGCAGCGACACAAACGTGTCTTACAACCAGATCCATATCGGAATCCACAGCCGTTGCGTACACAGCACTTTGCAGTGCACTCAAAGAAATAAATATATGCTGCTTAAAGAAGGAGAGCATGGTGGCCAAGAGCGTGGGTCTTGTGAACAATACCACCTAACGGCGAGCGAAGCCGTTTCCGACCATGTATTGCTATACAAATCTGAATTCTTGTCGTTCTCCTATCTCTCCTTAAAATTTGTCCCAATAATCCTGGGACACCCTGTATATAGTTTTATGTAAATGTTTGATATGTGTATTATTAATTAGGCCATGTGTTTTGAATTAGACCATGTGTTTTGAAGAAACGATACTTTAAGCACGAAAATTTATAGGATTTTTATAAAATTCCAGTATTAACAAGATAGGGGTAAATAAATTTCTTCTATTTAAGCGTTAATAACTTATAATAATTTTATATCTCAATTATTAATTTCAATTTTTAATGATGTTTTGTTAAAAGTATGATTAGTATTAATAGCATTGTGGAGTAATTTTTTTTTATAGTATTCTTTGCCAATAACGACATAACTGCTTGACGATTTATCTACACAAGTGATAATAAATTGATTTTGTAGATTCTTGATGTACTTGTTATTGTATTTCTTAGATATGGTAGTTGAATTGTTTATGAATATTGTTAAAATTAACCCATGAATTTGAAAAATGAAAAGGCGAAAAGCAACAACTTGAAATTTCTATATTTTTTACTATAGTCAATTTTATTTATGTAGGTTATTTATACATAGAGCATATAATTATGATCAAAGCACGTTTTACTGATAACACAGTCCTTTTATCATTGCACAAAAAGTTTTTTTTTTTCAAATTTAACTAACCTAAATAACACCAAAAATGATTTCCTAAGTAATTAACTGTTCATTGACCATAAATAAGCAATTTTATAATTTATGATAAGTTTTTAATGTTTTTTTAAGTAATAATTTGATTTATAAAAGTGAAATGGGTTTGAGGAGAGAGTTCGATTTAAAATTTGAAAGAAAATTTAATCTTGTGTACATATCGCACTCAACTCAATTTAGCTCATTATTTGCAATTCTAAAGAAGCTTCTTTCACGGCAGTTGATTATTTTAATTTTTTTATTTAAAAAAAAAATCTTTGTTGATTAAACCGCCAGAAGAAGTTTGAGAGAGTGTATTCAACTAGTCTTAAATAAAAATATTATAAAGTAATTTAGAAGCAGAAAGGAAATTTTCCTTAGTTTACTTAAAATGAGCTAAATTTTTGTGCTGACGGTATACGTTATTTTTAATATGGACCATTGTTCAGAAAAGTTTTAAATGTGAAATGCAATTAACTTTTTTAGAAGATAAAATAATTTATGCCTATAGAACAGTTAATTATAACAATTTATCACACATTGTAAAGTTGTTCTTAAAATTTAAGTTGTTTAGCAGGTTTTCGTGAAAGTTAAGATTTTAAAAGTTAAGTGATAATAAAGACAATGAAAAGTTTCAAGACGTATTTGTATTTAAAAAAAAATGCTTTTATTTAAAGATTTTTCCTAACTACTAAGTTTAAAGTAAGATAATGTTTTCATGGATATATATTAAATGAATTAGTGTATAAGTAATTTATAACTAGTTGGATGTGCCAATCCCAAAACTTTCTGCTACCTTATAAATCTCATAAAATAGTTATTGTGTATTAAAAGTAGTTAATACTTCAATATTACACCGACTTTGACTTTCATCTTAAATTTCTGATTCAGTCAATTACTTAGAGTAAAAACGATTTAATCTCGATCATGATATTCTCGATCTAGAAAACTCGAACAGCGTTACGAGATAGGCGTTTTTAGCATATCAGAATTGAGATTTTCATCCAATCAACGTTTATTTCCGTATTTTGTTTTGGTTGATGAGCAAAACCTTTCGTAAATGTTTTGTAATAAGCCAATGCCTTATAATAAATAAAAATATTTCTGCCGTCAATTATAATTTTTTTCTTAGTGTTTAGTTATTTTAAATGAACAGCAAGAGATTTTTTTAAAAATAATTAAAAGTAATTTGATGAAAGCTTAAAGTGCTATGTAAATTCTATTAATTTGCACCGAAGGAACTGCATATTATTTATTTAATAGGCTCCATTTATTAAATACACAACTTCATTTAATATTCTATTTTTATTTATTCTATAGTTTCTAGGCCAATTATATTATTATTTTGTTTTTACTGAGAAACGATATTGCTTTAAGAATAGCTTCATATGATACTCTTAAAGTATTTAATACTAACGCTGTTAAAAAATTATTTATTATTCAAAAGATAAAGACATAAATTCATGCAAATAGTTTATCAATGAGTAATTTAAACATGTTAATAATACAAAAATATAACTGCAAATATATGTTAGTCCTTTCCTCATAAATGTTATTTTAAATCTTGTATATTCTACTGACGAAAGTAAAATTTATTTAAAATAACATTTTTAATTTATTTTGATTTTTACAAATTTAATGTTGCATAATTTTTTTTACATCCTATTTTACTTTATTACAATTTTTATTAACTATTAAATACTCTTTTTATTAAATATTATTATTACTGCCTTATTTATAAATATAAGAGGTTGGAACTTTGCTCTTTAATTGTGTTGTAAACAAAAGCTAATAACTAAATTTTTTAAGTCATTGGACATTAGATAGCAGCACCATAAAGATTTCTCTCTCTCTTTCTTCATGTGTGATTATATTATTTCAGTTTTGATTTTGATTAATTTGAAATTATAAAATATTAAATTAATTAATATAAATTCTTATGTTTTTATTTTACTGTTTAGCTCTCTCTCTCTATTTTCTCTTTTGGTGATATTTTAATTAATAATAAGATGTCAAATATAAAGAATATAAATAGAAAATATAAATATAAAATATAAATCATTAAGGCTGTATTTTTAGATATATGATTTCGACACATTATGATTATGGTGTATAAAAATGAATAATAATAATAATAAATTATTATTTTTAGGGCACATAAAAAGGAATATCAGTCTTATATCTCCCTCTTTTATTTCACTCCACATATAAATTGTACCTTAAATTTATAAAAATTTTATACAATTTTTATTAAGTTTTAGTCTATTAAGTTTTAGTCATTTACGTTGGATGCATTACATATGTGTTTGTGTTATGCACACACAATGAATTATAATATTAATTATAATTAATATTACACATACTTTTTATAATTATTAACTATAATACTCATAGAAAATTGATACTACACACTAATAATTTTTGATAGGCAATTTGTATTTTTATTGTGTAGGTCCATCAAGAAAATGCAATTTGCTTTCAAAATATGCAGGTTATTATTAAAATTTGTTTCTTACTTAAAATACAGTTCCTTTTATTTATATTATTATCATGGTAATCTATGATACACATTAATTAGATAATTTATTATTTATAATCAAAAGATAAATAACATTTAGCTATGTCAAGTAGCTAATTATGTGATATTTTATTACTATCAAATTAATATTATTGATACTATATTATTGTATAATATAAATATAATTTAGTTAATTCGATAATGATAAATTATTATATCTCAGTTTATTATTGTTGATATTATATATATATATGTAACTTATTTATAGATAACTGATCTGATAATAATAAATCATTATGTTTGTTAGCTTATTATTATCAAATATAACATAATAACACAATAATATTTTGATTATTATCAAATTATTATTATTGATATTATATTAATATATTATCAATTACTCTTTTGTGGATATTGTAATTGGTATATTTTAAGTCTGTCCTGGATTTTTTATAAAGACTACTTTTTTGAAATATTTTATGTTTTTATACATCCTATACGTTCCTGTGTTTTTATACACTTATCTCTGACAACTTTAACTATTGCACTGATGATGTAGCTTCAGAGGCTTCGAAACAGCTGTCTGCGGTTTGCTACACACATATTTTCATTTGTGCTCTTTTCACGTTGTCCATTTATTTCTTAAGCATTTTCATGTTCAAACAGGCAGGTCTTACATACAAACTTAACAACATTAACATTAACATTAAAATTACCTTATTTTGCTGCTCTTGGATGCATAAATTCAGTTACGCAGCTGAAAATGTTTGCGTGAGAATCGGTAGTATTTTATATTCCTGTTTTAGAAAACTGATTAAGAATCTATAAAAACTACTCGGAAACGTTTCCGAAAATAAGTGGTTGCAAAAGAAACTTTGTTCTTATAAATGCATCTTTAACCCCTTAAGGATTGCTTAATATTTGGAAAAAACATAAAAAACGGCACCTATTTTTTATTACATAAATTGAATAATTATAAGGTTTCTAAATAAAATATGCAATTAGTTTTTTAAGGCGAAAAAAAAATGCTATAGAACAAATTCACATTTGTATAAAAGCCATCATGCGATAATTCTGGATGTCTTAATGTTTGTTTTACACCATACAAATTAATGCGAATAAGACCTTTATTTTCACATCTTAGATCTTTATTTATGTTTACAAATGTTTACAAATAATACTTGAAATAATATATATACGTTAAATTTTTATTATTAATATATATATTTTTTAAGTGATATATCTGTATCTTGGAACAAAAAGGGCCAATGTCCATTTTTCTCAAATGGCAAGAAATCAAATTTAAGTTTGACACATTACATTAACACTAAGTAACACTGGCCTCGACAAAATATTTTGTTTTCAATGATCTAATGTTGGGAGGACTTTGGCCCTTTTAGCTATTATTTTATATCGCATCCTGAATTCATTCGTTCATTTAACTCAAATTTCTCAATTTTGGACATTGGCCCTTTTTGTTCCAAAATACAAATATATTTTGAAACATGCAATACAAAGTCCAACATCACAATCAGTGGCGTAGCTAGGATTTCGTTGTCCGTTTTACACAGGTTTTCGTGTTATCAGGTCAGATGTATTTGTATAGTATTCTTTTCCGTAGCACTAAGGAACATTTCTGTTTAAGACAGAATTCCGTTATAGGCAGGTTCCATTTTTACAAGTTCTGTGTATTTATATAAATATACTTATTTATGTCATATGAATATAAAACTTGTCAAAATAGTAATTGTCTATAACAGAATCCTGTCTTTAACGGAACCGTTACATGGTCTTAATATGAATTGCGATAGAATTAAATTTGCTGAAAACCTGTCTGGAAGTCGATTTTCATCGTTCTTTAGTGAAACATAGTGAAGCCTGTGAAAGCGGAATCCTTCTATAACGGAATCCTGTCTCAGACGAAAGAGTTTCAAAATACCTGCGAAACGAACAATAGATCTCATTGAGGTAGTGTACCTTAGAAGCATAATTAATTACACTTCTTTCTATGGAAGCCTGTCTAAAAGGGAGCTTTTTACCAGTCCCTTGCAATCTTGTCTTGACTGTGTATGTATAATAGAAGTATTTCGAGTAACTTTAAGAATTTAGGTATATCCTTATGTACTTTCTTAATTAAAAAAAAAGCATGGATAAAAAATGTAAGGCCAATCTCTATAACTGTAACTAATAATACATTGAAGTTACATCAATATTTACCAATGTAAAAGATTCACTATGATGTAAAAAGTTGAGCGCATCACATACTGAAGAGTTAAATTTAATTAACCGATTCGCTGTCATCCACGAGCATACTCATAGCTTTAATTTATTAATTACTTTGTCACCACTATTTTAGAATTTAAAAAATTGCTTCATTTATTGGCAGAAATTTCGCTGTCTTAGTAAAGCGAAATTTACCTTTCTGAATTTGAGGTAGCAAACGACTTTTAACAAAAAATTTGAAAATTCTTACTTTATAGTTTTGGCAGGGAATGAGTTAAATCAAGTTTCATATTACATAACATTTGCCTACAATAAAGTTAGGACTAGGTGATTAAGTTTAAAACAGCATTTTCCATGTTTAATTTCTTGCCATTGAATTAAGAACTTGTGCTGTAATAGATATTGGATAATGATTTCACATAAATGACAATTGCATGAGCCGTTCATACGATCCACCGCGCTCCCCATGTGAGTTTTTGAGGTAACCCAGATAGCATGAACATTAGCAGCAAGTTTGATTTTTTCTAATATTATCTTGCTGTGACAAATTTGAATTCAAAAATTCGCAGCAAATCTCCCGCAAGGTATGCCATCACCCACTTGCATGAGTAGTTTGTTGTGAAACTGATACAAGACTGTCTTTAATTCACGAAAGTGACAAAAGCAAAAAATAAATCTGTTGAGATAATAGACAATCAGCACATATGCAGAAATTGCAGAAATTTTATTCGGTGGCCACCGCTTTTTCTAAACGCTATACTTATTAAATAACAAAAAATGCTCGAAATGAAAAGTACAAATATTACTCAAATTTGTTTATGGTAATGAAACCGATGCATGCACCTTCTGACGGCGCTTTCGCATCAATAGACTTGATCAGGTCTATGGACACCTTCGAAGGGGTTAAACTTAAAGTGTGACATGGAAAGATTACTACTTTGCAGTAAGTTTGCCGTATTTTTGATTACTTGTTTGTCATTAGTTTGCAATAAATTTGATACAGTACGAATTTAACTTGCACGACAAGTTAGCTGCAAGTTCGAAGTGTGGTGACTTCGGCGTTTGCGTTATCTTGCTGCAGTCTTGTTATGAATTTTCAGTCTTGTTATGCTGAACTTAGTGCAACTTCGCAGGTTTTCAAAGCAAGACGGTTGCAAATTTTCTGCAAACTAAAAATGCTATGTGGGAAGGTTTTAACTTTAGGAAAAAAAATCTTGCATTTTCAGCTACAGAAACTAGTAATGCAAGAAACAAAAACATCATATATAGTTCATGCTGGAAAAAGCAGTTTTGTTACAATTGTCTTATTCAGCCATAATTCTTTAGGGTTTCCATGTTTCATGTCTCGCCACTTTTGATACCATATTCGATCTAATAGTTGCTTCCGATATCTGGTCGTCTTTAAGGAAGTTAAATTTTTGTAATAAGTTTATTTCTGATGGATTAGCACTTTTTTTTTAAAGTATAAGAATGTGTAAAAAATAGTTCATGGTAGTTTCTGTTTTTGTACTTCCCAGCCAATTTACTTTAGATGGTTCGAAACAGTTTTAGAACATTCTCCAAGTTCAGCCGTAAGCTTCGGACGGGTCGGATTTATGCAGCTCTGGAAGGGGCACTTAGGAGTTCCATGGAAGGGAGTAGCGCCCTTGTAGACCATTAATAATCATAAAATTCCGAATCTTCCGATTGCACCCTTAAACAACTTGATAGGAGGATCAAGGACCTCATCTCGGTATATTTACAGTTGCACTGGTCGGTCACTGCGGCCATTCAAAATGATGTCCTCCATACCATGATTCCACGACCTTTGTATCGATGCCTTTCACGGATGTTTCCAGCCTTATTGCGTGTGATTTTCTCCCCCCATATGGTAACACGTCTGTAGTAAGTCTCTCAACAAAATCGGGATTTATCGGTAAAGAGAACTCGGTTCCAGTTCGTGGTACTCCAATGACGATGTTCTCTGCACCACTTTGACCGGGCGCATTTCTCTATCGGAGTTAGTGGAACACAAATCATGGGTTTCCTTGCATGCACCCTGCCACTCACAGTAAACCAGGATAGTCGAGTTCTTGTTGCTGCAGCAAACTCTCTGTAATCTGAACAGACGTCAATTGCTTATTTCTTTTAGCAATCGTTGGCAAATTACAGTCTGAGAGCCTATTGTAGTGCGTTTTCTACCTTGATCTGGTTGTTTGTGGACATTATACCAGTATCTTTAAACCGTTTCGAGATTTTTGACATGATGCTTTTGGCTATTTTTAAGTCTTTACAGAACCCTAAGAGTGTCTGTCCTGCTTCCATTCTCCCTATCGCACGCAATTTCTCAAAATCGGTCACATGACTTCTGGACTACATATTCCACCTACTAGAAGCAAAAGTTTTACCTAATTACAAGTGCAATCCTTAAAATTAGACTTCAAATTACCCACGTGTGCCCCTTTTCACACGTGAATCGAAAGAACGGGCTGAGGCTGAAAAATTTGCATATATTTCTGTAGCGAATGTTAATACCATTGGACTACGTGATAACGTTGACACTGAGTTACCCCTCTGGAAGTTCCCTTAATAGAATTAACATAAAGCACCTTTTTATGGTTGTTCCTTTAATTTTTCTCGCCATTGTATTTTGAAAGTGGTAACAAATAACCAGTCCGAAAATAAAATTACTTTTATTAATTGCAGGCAGCAGATTTAAAGTAATTGTTAATATTGTCCATCATAAAGTGAACAAAGATAAGGGTCACGAAACTCAACCAATGTACCGTTATTGCGTTCGTATAAACTCGTTCTTTCCCATAAGTGTCGACAACAGAAACCCATCGAAGTCCAAGATAAAGAAGTTTTACGTTTAATCTAGTTACAGTAAATTTGTGTAAGCGGAATTGCAGGTATACTTACATAGTTATCTTTCCGTCTCGGGACATTAAAATGTTTTTGTTTATGAGATGATTCCGTGTTTTCAGAAAACCTGCCTAGAAGGATTCACAATTGGAACAAGTTTCATTTCAGATAGGTTTCAAACGTTAGCAAGCACAAATATATAGTGTTGTTTTTGTCGAACCTTGAATTGTTTTCCTTTGAGATAGGTCATCTTCATAGATTTTCCTGTAATAGATTTATGCTCCTCAGAGGTGGTGTTATAGCAGCGGTTTTCAACCTGGGGTAGTGTACCCCTGGGGGTACGTGGCGGGTCTGCTGGGGGTATGTGAAAATAATATCGGTAATGGCGGAAGTCACAAAAATGTTAGGAATATCAATGTAATTTGCATCGATTTATTATATGGTTGTGATAAGAAGATTACTAATGAAAAAAAAACATGTTTACGTTATCTTCTTGAGTGAAGGGGGGTGGGGGGAGGGGGTTGTGGTTATGGGAAATGGGGGTACTCCGAAAAGAAAAACCTAAAAAAGAGGTACGTGAAAGAAAATGTTTGGGAAGTGAGTACGTTTTAGCAGTTTTAAGGGATACTGTGAAAACGGAAAGTATTTATAACGAAAATTTGCCTAAAACGGAAAAGTTCATAGCCCCGAAGAAAGACATACATTTGAATTATACCTTCTAAGACGAACACCTCTGTAAAGCGGAATATTTATAGAACCTTTATGATTCTGTCTTAGCAGTTTTTACTGTTGTATTTGTATCCATGATTCAGTAAACCAGGTCTACTTTCGGGGGGGGGGGGGCGACCCCCTGGACCCCTCCCCCACTTGGCTACGCCACTGATTACAATCAGCGCCAATAACCAAACACAAACGGTAATATTCAAAGACTTCACAGGTAAGTGGCAGTTAAATTTTTCTGGTTTCAGAAAAGTTTTTCAAGCAATTAAATCTCCAGCCCGGAAAAATGACGGACAAGAGAAATAACGAACGACCTCAGCCCGTGATATTGTCGGGAGCGGGAATTAAGGGGTTAAAGTTAAAAAATATATTCGTTTTTAAGGTTTCTAAAGGTAAAGAACGTTTTTCGGAAATGTGGGTAACTAGGATCAGGTTATTGTATATTTTCATAGATTAAGAAGAAGCTGTGCTTTTGCTTTGGCACTGAAGAGTCAAGAAAATGCTAAAACTTTCTGATAATTGCAGCTACAAATTTATTTTATAAGAAAAGTCTATTATTTGACGGATAAAATGTAAACAATTAATCATAATATAAATTAATCATAAAACAATTTTCAATAAGAACAATAAATCATGAGTTCAATATAGAATATGAAACCCACACCAACACGTTCAGAATACTATGTAGCAATAGTTGGAAAAACAACAGAATTTTTTTGTTCATCACGGTATATGATCTATAGATTGGAATTTATACTGCTACATCCTATACTAAGAGTTAGTTCAAATAAACGCATAGCACAGTTTAAAATTTCAAATTCAACAATTTCCGTCAATAAACGGGAATATATTCTAAATCCTTTGTGTATCCCTGTATATGATATATAAAATGTATACACACCAAGTAATAGGCAAAAAAATAGCTAATTTTCAAAACGCAAAAAATGGTTAACTTTTAAAACGCGTACCACAATTGAAACGCTCTGCCAGCAATTAGTCTTCATAGGTAGGCTGTGTCAAAAATACTTTTGTGCATTTTTTGTCCCTGTAAACGAACGATAAATTATATGTACACCAGACTCCAGAGTAAGCGCTTTCAGCACACCTCAGTGATACATATAATTTTCAATATGTTTAAAATAGTGTAATATCTTTAATATACACCGCAAACACTGCTTCCCCATAGGCCGTAATGTAATGTAATTCTTTTGAATGTCCGTGTAAATAAACCGTAAGCGCCACACACTTCATTTTCATTACGCAACATACTATGGTAAACCCCAATAACATATATTAATTTCAGGATAATTACACTGTAATTACTCGAGTTAGAGCAAGGGTAGACGGACAGATGGACAGACAAACCCAATTCATAAACACTTTTCATCTTTGTTGAAGTAGAATGGAACTTTTAATTTTTATTATGTCTTAAAAAATTCTTTTTTAATCACAGACATATAAGTACATTTATACGTTTTAAAATCCCTTAAAAGATTTTTTTACATAAAATAATTCTCTCCGATTTGGAATAGTATTACAACACATTAATCTTTTGTAAAAAAATAGAATAGACATTTCTTATTAGAAGAATTGTTCAAAATTTGGAGCCGTATTCTTGAATATTTTTCTTTCAAAACAGTTTATCTCTAATAGAAATGTTTTACTTAATTGTATACTTCAAAAATAATTAAATAGAAATTCATTTAACATTTTTCATCCAAGTTTGTACTGAAATTGAAACTATTTTAATTTTCTGTTCCGTGTCTTAAAATTTTTCTAGGTTCTACAGAAAGCATTTAATGCCTTTTTGACATATTTTCAGTTTGAAATTTCTTATACTCACAATTCAGTTACGAACTGGTCTTTTTAAAAATGACATTTCGGGAAAATTTATTGTCAGATTTCGAAAGCAATGGAATGTTGTCAATGTAGTATTTTACGTTCTTATCTGATTACGCGACATAGAAGAATGTTTGTTACATCATTCTATATGAAAATCCTTTATGTAAGTTGACAATTTGTAATTTGTAAAAGAAGTTTAAAGTATATCGCATGATGTGAATATTTTTTAGAAACAATGGATACTATTACAATTAAAATAGTTTAAAGTTAAATTATACTAAAAATATATTAAGATATATATTAAATATATATGTCTATAAAAACATACACCTATTTTTTCCGAGGGATACATACTTCGCCACACATTTTTTGATTTTAGATATTATAACACAATTAAAATATGGACGTAGAAAAATCCCAAATAATTCGGAATCAACCTTGCATAGATTAAGGCTTTCATTACCTGTAAAAATGCATTTTAAGTTTTTTTTTTGTATATTAACAATGTAAGAGCTCTAATGATGTTGAAGCCGCTGTGGTTCGTCTGACGCATTAAACGCCCGGCCCTATCGAACCGCTGTTCCACTGTGCTTAATAGATTGATTTTATCTTACAATTTTTTTCGATGCCGGAATTGGATTCCCTAAGGAGATCATGCAGGGTACCAAGAATGGAAAGAATAAGAAATAAAAGAATAAAGGAAATGATGAAAATAAAGGAATAAAGGAATAGATGATATTTAAAAAACAATTAATCTGTTATGGTCATATTAAAAGAATGATTAATGCACGACTATTCAAAATCGCATTTAATTACAAAACAAAGGAAACGAAGAAGACCACGAAAGAGCTGGATGGAGGATATTGAAAAGGCGATGAGGGATAAAGGTCTGAAAGAAGAATAGACCCTTGATCAGAAGAACTGGAACAGACTATTGTAGATTTTTCGGATAGCGGCATCTGACGCCATAAAGCGAATATATATATATATGTATGTGTGTGAGTAATAATAAAAATTTTCGCCCTTTTTATCTTAGTAAAACTATTCAAAATTCTTAATATTTTTCCTTTTTTACCTATCTTTAATAATATTTTAATATTTTTTGTCTTTTATTTCATTCATTTAAATCTGCGTATTCTTTTATTATTCTAAAAACCTTAATCCAATCGTCTAATCTTAAAACCGATTAATTTAATTTTTTCCTCTTAATCTAAAACTAAATTCTTTTTGTTTCGAATGTTTTGCATTTGTTTGATGATATTCTTTTCCCCACAATCCCTTGCAAGCTCCCGCCAGTATTTGATTGCTTCTTAATCTGACGCCGAGTATAAAGAGTTCATTATCGACGTCACGCGTTCGTTACCTTTCCCATCGAATCGTAGCCTGCCTCATGTCCCGTTTCTCCCCATCTCTCTGCTGGAGTTGGTTCTCCACTAATAATGTACCCGTCCGTGCTCTGTTTCTTTGAGTACTTATACTGTTACATTGACGAGGAGCGAGAGATTTTACGTTTTTCCGGTTCTTTAATAAATCTACGTCACTTGGGGTGAATGACTTTAATGTGAAGATTCTAATATTTTAACATCTTAAGTTTTATGAAGTGGATCATCGATTATTCGAGAGTTGACGGACAAGCTATTGGAACTGTTACGATATGTTTTTGTCAAATAAACAACGTTTAAAGTTACGATGACTCTATTATTATGGCATGGGAAAATTTTCAATGTTTATGGAGCCAGTCTTTTACTCGCCACCCTGACTGCACTCCGATATTCTCATGATAACGGAGGGTTAGCCTTGATTACTATTCTACATTTACTTCGAGGTATACGAGTGTCGCCGGAATGTCACAAAAGTCGATAGCAAAATGCAACATATATATATATGTAATAATAAAAATTTTCGCCCCTTTTTCTTAGTAAAACTATTCCAAATTCTTAATATTTTCCCCTTTTTAACTATCTTTAATAATATCTTAACATCTTTTGTCTTTTATTTCATGCATTTAAATTTGCGTATTCTTTTATTATTCTAAAAACCTTCATCCATTCGTCTAATCTTATAAAACCCATTAAATTACTTTTTCATTTTCTTCTAAAACTAAATTCTTTTTCTTTCGAATGTTTTTTAATATCATTTGTTCTTTGGAGTTCAATACCCACAATTCCATGCGCCCGCCAGTATTTAATGGCGCTTTAATTCTGACGCCGTATAAAGAGTTCATTATCGACGTCATCCCTTCCCATCGAATCGTTGCTTGTTTTTTGTCCCATTCCTCCCTATCTCTCTGCTGGCATTGGTTTTCCATTTTTCTGTATCCGTCCGCGTTCTGTTGCTTGTAGTACATATATCGTTACATCGGGGAGGAGCGAAAGAATTTACGTTTTTCCGGTTGTTTAATTAAGCTGTGTCGCTTGGAGTGAACGTTCTAATGTGTAGATCCTAATCTTGTAACATCTAAAGTTTTATGAAGTGAATGATCGATTATTGAGTGTTGATGAAACAGCTACTGGGAATGTTTGATATGTTTTTTGTCAGATAAAGCAGTTTAAAGTTACGATGACGCTATTCATTATGTGATTTGAAATTTCTCAATGTTTATTAAGCCTGTCTTACTCGCCACCCTGACTGCAATCCGATATTTTCATGATAACGGATGGTTGGCCTTGATTGCTCTACTACGTTTTATTTCGAGATGTACTAGTGTCGCCGAAATGTCTGAAAGTCGATAGCAAAATGCTACACACACACACACACACACACACATATATATATATATATATATCTTCCGTGATTGGGCCTGCTGTTACTGTTCCGGTCATTGTTGAAAAAGAAGGGGTCCCCCGATGGGCGCGCGCAGCTTTTTCCGCGAAATGACCGCGTTAATGATATTGAATTCCTATGTATGTTATGACATGAGTGCTAATGAATTTAAAAGTATTGCAACATTTTCCAAAAGAAAATTATAGCAATTTTTATAAATCATGTTTAAAAAAATACTAGGTGCAGACCGTCGAATTTCGACGAAATAAAATGTTTAAAAAGGAACTGTCACACTGAATTTATAATAAACCTACAAAACTAATTGCAATGAAAAATCCATCTTACATTGATTAATCTAACTCTTAAAATATTATTTTTAACATAAAATTACTAATATACTTTTCCATAAACTTATGTTGTCAAATTGTTAAAAATACACTTTATTAATGTACTTAATCAAGATAATTAATTATGATTAATTTAGCAATAAGAGGCTCTTAATGCTCGGCAGTGCGAATGGAAAATGAACAAAAACGGTTGCACTTTGACACAATCATAGAATTTGTTCCAATGAATTCTAAACATAATGTCATTTTCACCCCCTCAAAATTTAAATGCGCACCTCTCATCATCATATTTAATATTTAAGAGTAATTTAATGTACAATAGGTTATTAATAAATACGAGTTGGTACTCGACGAATTAAAATGTTTAGAATGGAGCTGTAAGATTGAATTCATAATAAACCTACAAAAATAATTACAATAAAAAATTCATCTTGCATTGATTATCTAACTCTTAAAAAAAATAATGTTTTTAACCTAAAGTTACCAAAATATTATTTAAACTTCAACTGCTTAAATTATTGAAAAATTAAACTGTATTCGTAATCAAAATAAGTAATTATGTTGAAGTTATCGATTGAGGCTCTTACGTTTGTTTTTACGGGATGAAAAATCAGTAAAAAGGATTTCGCTTTGTCACATGATAAAATTCTCCTCCATAAAATCTAAACTGTAAGTTATTTTCACATTCTCAAGATTAACATACGCACCACTCAAATTCACAATTTGAAAGTATTTTAACACGCAATACATTATTAATGAATATATTTCGAAACATAAAGTTACGTTTTTCCGATACTTTTCCATTCGTGTTTTCGTGTGAACATTCGCATAAAATTTAAGTTCTAATCTCAGTACTCGCGAAAATTTACCATTCAGAAATTTGCCTTTAGTTGCCATATAGTATCGGACATTTAGTATTGGTCAAATATTTAATTTTATCAAAAAATGATCGTTTTGTTTTAAATATGACATATTTACTCACTGAATCATTTTGCCTAGCGTCTCAAACTCAGTATCAGCGTAATGTAAAAATATTGAAATGTCTTCTTCAATCTTTTGATTTCTGAAGAAAAATGCGTGTTTTTTTTTTTTTTTTTTTTTTTTAAATGGCTGACGTCATTTTCTATTCAAGAAATAGAAAAAAGTTACTGTTATTTGTACTGTGAAAATGGCATCAATAAGGATATCATCAATGAAAATAAATAAGCCATGACTATTTTCTATTTAATTATAATAGAAATGGAATACTTCAGTTGCCACAATTACAAAATTGGTACTAAACACTATAAAAAATTTTAATATCTCAAAAGTAAATTGAGATAGAGATTTCAAGCAAATTGCATTGTACATTTTTGTACATTTTACATTTTCAATTGTACATTTTTTTTCCGATACGATGGTGTAAAAATTGAAACTGTGCGATGTTTAGAAGTTTAAAAATTTGCAGTAGCGAAAATTGCAAAACCGAAATTTCATTTCAAATTTCAAATTGTTGCCATTCGCAGAATGACGTATGCGTTACGCACAGATATGTTTGTCCTTTATAATATAGCTATTTCCAAACTTGAAGTCACGGTTGTCAGCTACAACATGGGATGTGGACATTCATACTCTTGACTTGAGGTTCTAATCTCACTAACAGCAATTAAAAATTCCAAAAAAAGAATATTTATTTTAGACTCATTCCTAATAAAATATTTAGTTTTATCAAAGAAAAAAAAAAACGTTTTGTTTTAAAATGATGTCATTTTCAATCTATAACAGCTTTATATGGGAAAAGGCGATGGGTGTTTTTTAAAGAGTGGCGTAATTTTCTATTCAAAATTTTTAAAGAAGTTATATGGAATTCAACTTCATGGTCAAGTTTCAAGTCTACATTATTTCAAGTCCACATGGAAATGATAAAACGGCATCATTAAAGGTATATTGAATAAAGATAAATAAACCCCATTATTTCTTTTTGCTCTTCAACAATGGAAGTAATCCGATTGCCACCATTTTGAAGAAATTTTATTCAAAAGCATTTAAAATTAAAATTAAAATATAAAACGGGTATATTAAAACAAAATAGATAGTGTAGGGACATCTACAAATGAACAGCTTTCATTTAAAGAAATAATTAAATAAATCGGTTCAGTACAACGCTCAGGCCAGATGACGAAAGAAACAACATTGTCTTTTAAATATATATATTAGCATGCATTTGATTTAAATGGATAGGATGTAATACATTTTGGCGTCTCAAAGGCCCATTATCACAGATGCGACCCGAATGGACTCAAAAGCGCCAAACAGCCTTTAATAAATGCAATTTAATGTTACGTTTTTTAAAAAGCACTTTTCCAAGTTTTGAGTTTCAAAAGAAAACATGTTACTCTTGGAATCCCAAGCAATCCCCTAAATTTTTGAAGTTATTATGTGGCTATTTTTGACAAGAGGGGATCCAAGCAAGCTTTAACGGATTACACAATATAACTGAAAACCATTTTCGTTTTTATTGAAAAATCTACTAGATTTTTTACATTAATTATAAAGTTTAGATTGTCTACTGACAACACCAAAAAGCATTTTTATGTGAAAAGCATTAATAATGTATTCAAATGAAGTTTTAAATTTCTCTAGTGAGACATTCGTATTATCCGCATGCTAAATAGGCTAATAGCAAAAAAAAAAAGTCACCAAAGATTTCGCTACTAATAGCTGCCTGTTTAAGTCTGATATTTCATTGGTTTAAGCGCGGTGTTCGATTACATCTTTGTTAAACTTGGGTTTAATTTATACTGTTTACTTATGAAGTTTTTCGTTAATGAATCCGGAAATAAATGCTGAATTATTTATATTGTTTTACGTGGAAAATTTTTAATCTTTTAATCGGGCTCCACGCGATAGAGATAGATTTTGAAAAAAAAAAATCCTCCTTGAACATTATTTTAAAATAATAAAAAATTAGTAAATTGAGGCACAGTATTTAGAGAAATTGCATTTAAAAGTCCATTTTATGTGTATGGACGGTCGGTGTAAAAAAAGCAATTGTGCAATGTTTAAAAGTTTTACAGAAAGTGCAGTGAAAGCGAAGTTTATTAGTCAGGTGTTATCTGTCAATGTTACACTGTCAATGTGACGTCAGAATTACACACGGACGTGTTTTTTCTTTATAATATAGACTGCAATTATCCTTTATTTCATTAACCTTCGAGTTCTGATTGCTATTAATGAGGGCGAATCTTTTTGCTCCCATTCTTTTAAAACGAAAATTTCACGGGCACGGTCATGTCTATTTAATATCTTGTAGTGTATTGATATCTAATTAGCAGTTGCTGTTTAACCGTTTGAGTCGCGCTCCTCTTGTTATGTGCCAAAATTTCGGGAAGCGCGATAGCGCTCATCTTGTTTAATTCTAAAATTGCAGAGAGGGTGATAGCGCTCCTATTTGTTGCCTCAGTTTGGTGTGCATTTATGCTGGTTGCATCAGCGAAGCGTACGATTTCGGTGTATCGTTGGCTTACAAGTTTTCTTTTTAATGTACCCAAACACATTCGCATTTTTGGCATATACATCCACAAGATTTGTTCCGCAATTAAATGGTTAAATAGAGCCTTAAATAAAGCCTTAATTTCCACCTACAGTCGCAACACTGCGACGTTGCTTAAATTTTGTGTATACCATGAGTTGTAAAAGACAACTACTGACATTTTTTTCACGATTCATGTTCCATATAATAATCATAGAAGTCTTGCGCAAGAAAATTGTCAGAAAATTGTTTTTTCAGTGCTCCGTGCACTGGAGAAGTAAATTATTTTTTATTCCAATGTCATTCATTTGGGATTAAAGGTAAATTTCTGAAAGGAGTACTCAACCCTCCGATTACCAAATAAAAGTCTGTAAAAGGATTACTAGTTCGATTCCATTGAAACCATAAGTAAATATACACTATATAGCCATTAATCACCGGACACTTTCATTTTAGTCATTTTATCGAATATTTAAAAGTATATTTGTCGGATTCTTCTGGAACTTTAGGATTATAAAAAATAAGCTTGGCCTCAAATTTATCAACGTCGATTTGATAAGGAGGACAATTAGGAGGCCAACAAAAAATCAAAGAAAAATATTAATATTTGCACGAAATGATCTATCGCTGCGGAATACAATTACTCAAATACTGTACAAAATGCTTACTGATTTTTATAAGAATAGCACGAATATACGTGGAGATATAGCGAATTTTTAAAAAAGTTCAAAACATCCTTGCATGTTTTTAGCTTATATCATGCCGGGGATTTCAACCAAATGCATCGCCAGTTTCGGAAAAAATGACAAAATTTAGTAGAAATAGTATAGTGCAATTGGAATATAAATATATTAAATATTTTATGAAATACCAGCGTTTGTATAAAATAATTTTTATCTGCGCATGCGCAAACGATAACAAAGATTTTTTTTTTACATTATTTAATAGTTAAAAGTCCTTCCGGCCAGTGCCGGGAGGAAGAGGTAGCTTTCATATTCCTTATTTTAAAAAAGCCAACTTATATTATTCAAACACACGAAGCTCAATTAAGTGGAAACCGAATGTAGGAGATTCAATACTAATTTTTATCAATACTAAATCATTATGAATGAGAATTTCGCGAAATTAGTCAGCTTTATCCAAGCTGCTTTTAATTAAAGTAACTTATATTTGGCTGCCAAATTCGGCGATTTCTTAAAGTGCCTTCCATTTTAAGACAACATGGTGGATGAGGCTAACCAGTGAACTTGGTCGAGACCTTAGTAATTGCTGTGCACATGCTCACTCACATCGGAATCGGTTGATATATACGAGTGCCGTCGCAGGCAAAAAATCAGATTTTTCAAAATGTCACCCACGTTAGGAATTGAAACTACTATATCTGAGCCATTTTTTAAGACAAAGGCAAACAAAAAATGCTCCTGAATCCTTATATCAAGGTCAAATACTTAAGAAAAAAACCTTTTTCAATTTCTAATTTTTTTGCACCTCACTTTAAATATATATATAATTTTTTTTTATTTAATGGCCGCCATTTTGAAACAAGATGGCTGATGAAGCTGGCCAGCGAACTTGGTCGAGATATTGATGTATACTATCCACATGCCTTCTTCCATCGAAATAGGCGAATACGTGTGGTATCGCGTGACAAATACAAGATCGTTTCAAAGTGTTAGCCATGATAGGAATTCAAAGTGCTATAATTCAACCACTTTTTAAGATATAAACAAAAGAACAAATTTTCAGAAACAAAAACTGCTCCGAATCTTTGTATCAAGGCCAAACACATAAAAAAAATCTTTTTCATTTTCCAATTTTTTAATACCTCATTTTAAATTTTAAAATACATTTTAAAAAAAATCGCAACCCTTTTGAAACAAGATGGCGAATGAAGCTGGCCAACGAACTCGGTCGAGACATTGGTATGCACTATGTACGGACCAAGTACTATCCAAATCGGTTCATAAATACGCCTGTTATCGAAAGACAAAAATCAGGTCGTTTTAAAATGTCAGCCACAATAGAAATTCAAAATGTTATAACTCAGCCATTTTTTTAGATATAGACGAAACAAAACTTGTTCCGGAATCTTTGTATTAAGGTCAAACACATACGAAAAAATCTTTTTCATTTTCCAATTTTTTGGCATCTTATTTTAAATTTTAATTTAAAAAAAAATTTTAAATGGCCGCCATTTTGAAACAAGATGGCGGATGAAGCTGGCCAACGAACTCGGTTGAGTTATTTGTATGTACTATGTACACACCAAGGTACATCCAAATCGGTTCATAAATACGTCTGTTATCACGTGGCAAAAATCAGGGCGTTTCAAAATGTCAGCCACGCTAGAAATTCAAAATGCTATAACTCAGCCATTTTTTAAGATATAAACGAAACAAAAACTGCTCCCGAATCTTTTTATCAAGGTCAAACCCATAAGAAAAAAATATTTTTTCAATTTTCAATTTTTTGGTATCACATTTCCAATTTAAATTTTTCTTAAAATTTTAAATGGCCGCCATTTTTAAACAAAATGTCGGATGAAGCTGGCCAACGAACTCGGTTGAGACATTGGTCTGTACTATGTATAAACGAAGTTATATCCAAATCGGTTCATAAATACGCCTTTTATCGCGTGACAAAATTCAGGACTTTTCAAAATGTCAGCTTCGCTAGAAATTCAAAATGCTATAACTCAGCCATTTTTAGGTGCGTTCGTAATTATATAAATACGTAGCACCTATAGTCGTCGTTCAGTCCGTCCGTCTGTCCGTCTGTCCGTCCGTCTGTCCGTCTGTCCGTCCGTCCGTCCGTCTGTCCGCATGTAACAGAGCAAAAACTACCCAACCGAATGGTCTGAAATTTCAAATATATGATTGTTGCAAAACTTTGTCGAGCCATTTCAAATTTTATGAAAATCGGATGTATAGTTTAATTACAGGGACAGTCAAAAGTTTTTCTTTACATTACGGCCAATGGGAAAAATTATTGCAAGTGCATTTTAATGATATTACAGCCTTCCGAATGATCTGAAATTTTAAAGATATAACTGTTGCAGAATTTTGTCGAGCCCTTTCAAATTTTAAGAAAATCGGATGTATAGTTTAATTACAGGGACAGTCAAAAGTTTTTCCTTACATTACGGCCAATGGGAAAAATTGTTGCAAGTGCATTTTAATGATATTAGAGCCTTCCGAATGATCTGAAATTTTAAAGATATAACTGTTGCAAAATTTTGTCGAGCTCTTTCAAATTTTAGGAAAATCGGATGTATAGTTTAATTACAGGGACAGTCAAAAGTTTTTCTTTACATTACGGCCAATGGGAAAAATTATTGCAAGTGCATTTTAATGATATGAGAGCCTTCCGAATGATCTGAAATTTTAAAGATATAACTGTTGCAAAATTTTGTCGAGCCCTTTCAAACTTTAGGAAAATCGGATGCATATTTTAATTACAGGGACAGTCAAAAGTTTTTCTTTACATTACGGCCAATGGGAAAGATTATTGCAAGTGCATTTTAATGATATTACAGCCTTCCGAATGGTCTGAAATTTTAAAGATATAATTGTTGCAAAATTTTGTTGAGCTATTTCAAATTTTAGGAAAATCGGATGTATAGTTTAATTACAGGGACAGTCAAAAGTGTTCCGTTACATTACGGGGAATGGGAAAAAAATATTGGAAGTGCATTTTAATGATGTATCAGACTATGCGCTTTATGAAGTGCAAAAAATTATACATTCAGTACAATATGGGGTGCAAAAAAGAATTATAAAACTAGTTATAGTACGAACGCACCTCATTTGCCACGTTTGACGAGCAATTTCCAACTTGTTTAAGATATAGACGAAACAAAAACTGCTACGGAGTCTTTGTATAAAGGTCAAATACATAAGAAAAAAATATTTTTCCATTTTCAATTTTTTGGTACCACATTTCAAATTTTAAATTTTTTAAAAAATTTTAAATGGTTGCCATTTTGAAACAAAATGGCGGATGAAGCTGGCCAACGAACTCGGTCGAGATATTGGTATGTTTTATGTACACACCGAATTACATCCAAATCGGTTCATAAATACGAGAGTTACAGTATGACATAGGTCAGATATATATATATATATATATATTGATATATATATATATATATATATATATATATATATATATATATATATATATATCAATTTTGAACGGAGGGTGGTTTCGGCGTCTGGGGGTCATGATCGATGAAAATATACCAAATTTTTTTGAAATCGCTTTCCTCCGAACGGCTGCAATAGGTAGCTTTTTGTAAAGAAAGCTACCTAACACTATGGATCAACTCATAAAAAAATCCCGTCTAATATCGTGAAAATTCATAAAGATATCGTCGATAAAGTGAGCTAATTTTTAGTTCCTCTCTAAAAGCAGCTGAATGATTAGAGATTTTCCATAAATTATTATTTTTACTAACCAACTTTCAGAAAAAGTTAGTATTTAATGAATATCAACGAGTAGATTCGGAACAAATGCTTCGATTTTGATTCTTCTTTTTGTCATGGAATAGGCTCGTTCTGGTAATTATTCAAGAAGAACTAAAGCATCAATAAAAAATTAAAATAAAAAAAATAATAAAATTGACAATTGACAACTGGTGGAAAATTTTTTGATAAGTCATTGGGTCTCCCTTCTTTATTTGGTAGGGCAATTTCCGTAGGCTCAAGCTCTTTTTATTGTCAGTTTCTTAAGACCGATACTTTTTTATTCGAACAGCATCTCGTGTCGTTTACTTATGTCCAAATTGAGAAAAAAATCTTTAGTGAAAATTTAAAGCTATTTTGTCTGTAGATTAATAAATGTAATATATATGTAAAGAGTTTTACAAAAAGCCTGTGTTATGAATGTGCACATAATTCTGGACAGAAGTATTTAATTATGAAAATAACATATTAAAAAGTCTATAATTTCAACCAAGACAATCATGCAAAAACCGTTAACTTTTAACTAAAAAGCGAAAAATAAACTAAAAAAAAAAAAAAAGCCGTCTTCAAAAACTACTGCAAATTAAAAAAATATATATATTTTTACATAATAGTTAATAAGAAATTAAATGAAGGGTATTGTATTTAACATACGTATTATTCTATTTATGTACATTAATTTGATTTTCTCGAGACGGTGCCAGTCAAGTTAAGTTCATTATCTATTCAAGTTAATTATCCATTACAAATCGTAATAAGATACAGCAAAAACGTTGCGAAAAAATACATTTTTAATCTATCAACTCTGACAGTATCCTGCACTTTAAAATCAGTGGTAAATCTGTGTTTTTTTTACATAATAACCTGTATAAACGCACTAATTTTATATTTACTCTTAGGACACATAATTATACTTGCTAATCTCACTTCAAAATATACAGGGTGTCCAATATTAAACGACCCTACTTTAAAGTTGTCTACAGAAAAAGTATTGTTCATAAAGTTGTGAAATTTTGTGAAAGACATAATAAAGGGATGGAAATTTGTTTAAGCTAAAAAATATGTAAATAAAAGTAGTTCACAATTTTGCCACCAGAGGTCGATTTTTAATAAATTTCGCATTTAGCATTGCGATAGATTAGAAATTTTATTTTATTAACTTAAGCTTATCCTAAAGACAGCATTTTACGACATGTTCCTAGCATTTCAGAGAACACACTGTGGAACATGCTATCTTACGGTTCCAGATGGTATCTGAAAATGATTAAAATCATGCAGAACATGTTTGGTAATAAGAAAATTTGTTAAACTATCGTAAATGTATGCTAAATGTGTAATTCGTTAAAAAAAGCCTGCTTCTTTTTTTTTTTTTTTTTTTTTTGCTCAAACATATTCCAATACTTTTAATATGTCCTCCAAAAATTACACAACATTCTAAACAATAGTTTCGCCTGTAGGTAGTTTAAAAATAGAGGCGATTAATTATGAACATCCTGTACATAAAATTTCTAAACTATCGTAAAGCTAAATGTGTAATTTATTAAAAATCTCCCGCTGGTGGCGAAATTTTGAGCAATTTTTATTTACATATTTTTTAACTTAAACAAATTCCCATACCTTTATTATGTCTTTCACGTAATTTCACAACTTTATGAACAACAGTTTTTTCTGTAGACAACGTTAAAGTAGGGCCGTTTAATTATGGACAGCCTGTATATTTAAAACATCAGATAAAATGTTTCAAAAATGGTAACATTAAAATTTTTAGCTAAATATTAAATCGTAAAAAAAACTCGTAGATGTATTTATATGTGTGTCTATTGGATAATTATATTTAACTTGACTTGGCTGGCACCGACTCCCAAAAATCAAATTAATGTACATAAATATAATAATACGCATGGAAAACACAATGCTCTTAATTTAATTTTTTATTAATTATTATGAAAAAAATATTTTTTACTTTGCAGTAATTTTTGAAGTGGGTTTTATTTTTGGTAAAAAAGTTAAAACAAACAGAGCGCGCTTAAAAATAAAGTTTCATAACAATAACATAAACAATCACACTTATTTTAACAATAGAACAAGAATGAGACAATTGATTTCTAGAAATGAAATGTTTTTAGCTACTTCAGTTACAGAGAGGGCGACTGAACAGTAAGTACGGAAAATATACTTAAGACACACTTATCCACTTTACTTAACAAAGAATGGAAAACGCAAAACACTTCGGCTGGTAAGCCTCAAGAAATTTATCCCCCACTGCAAAGTATTTGATAATTATATTTCATTTAACTGTATAATAAGGCATGTATATCAGAGGTGTGTGATTAATAAACTGTAGTTCTTGTATTTGAATTTAAAATGCCACATATTTCTTTGATTCAGGTCTAAAAATATCAAAATGGAAAGATGAAATATATGTTTCCCTGCGGCTGATATAAATATAAATATGAAGTAATCTAAAATTTTATTATAGGCATACATATTTTTATAAAAATGATACTTTAAAAATATGTATCCAACGCACATTAGAAGAAAACCTCTGTATGATTCTGAAATTCAAGGGAAGAAATGTTTCAAGTGATTATTAATGATATAACCACGAAACAAAGAATTAGAAGAAATTATGTGCATCGGAAATATGCTTGATTCTTAAGAGTAATCAACTACATTTTTCTTGGGTTTGAATGTATAGTGTCAAATATTTTTTGTTACAGGTCTACAAACAACGAAAAACATTTTTCGAAGTCATGTTGACTTTTGACATGAACAAAGAAAATGTCGAAGTGATCTGGTAGTTTCTGACAGCTATACATATTCTTTTATAAAATGTCATAAAAATGCCCCCTAAATTATAGAAGGAAAATTTCTGAAGTAATCTCGACCACAAAAAGAAAAGTGTCAAGTGAGAAAGTTTGCCATGGCTATAAAAACAAGAATAAGAGATTGATAACAGAGTTATGTAAGTTTCTTAAGAGTAATAAACTAAGTATATTTAGGACAGATTTAATAATATAAAATATTCATCTATTTCATTTATACTAGTATATATGAACAATGGATTTGTCAACGATACATGTTTGTTCGTTGTAACAGTATACTTAAAATTTTTAACAAACAGACTACGTATAAAAATAAAGATTCATAACAATAGTGCAAACAATCACATTTATTTTAACAACAGAACAAGAATGAGATAATTTTATCTGAAATTGAAATTTTCTAATCCACATTAGTTGCAGAGAGAATGTTTGTTCAGTAGGTACGGAAAATATACTACTCTTGAGAAACATTTATTCAATTTACTTATCACAGAATGGATAAAAAAACCCACTTTCGCTGGCAAACCTTAAACAATTTATCGCCCATGTATATATATGCATATATATCAGAGTTATTAACCTATGCATATATATCAGATGTGTATATAATTTGATGTGTAATAAACTATAATTATTGGATTTGAATTTATAATGTCAAACATTTCTTTGTTTCATGTCTAAAATATCTAAAAGGAGATATTAAAGATATGTTGCCTTACGACTTATAGAAAGAAAATTATGAAGTAATCAGGAAGATTATTACTGGTATAGATATATTTTTTTTAAGATTCATTAAAAATATGTATCAACGTGAATATTAGTAGAAAATTTCAAAAGTAATCTGGAAATCAAGAGGAAAAAAGTTTCAAGTGAGGTTTAATTAAAATACCACTAAACAAAGAATTCGAAGAAAATATGAACATCGGTGGTATGTATGATTCTTAAGAGTAATGAACTTCATTTTACTTGGGTTTGAATTTATAATATAAAATATGTGTTCATTTCAGGTCTACAAATAAGAAACGGAATTATCAAAGATGTGTTGCATTCATCACGAAGAAGAAAAAAGTAGAAGTGATCTAGAATTTTATTACAGCAATACACATATTTTTAACAGATGCCATAAAAATATGTATAACTGTAAATAGTAGAAGAAAAAAATAGAAAGTAATTACGATGCCAAAAGAAAAATAAGTTAAAATTCCTAATGTTGACGATGTCTAAGAAAAGAAGAAACAGAGACTGATATTGGAGGTATGTAAATTTTGTTAGAGTAATAAACTATATATATTTTGGATAGAATTAAAATTTAAAATATTCGTCTATTTCAGTTTGGCTAGTATATATGAACATTGGATGTGTCAACAATAAATGTTTGCTTGTTATAAGAATATACTTACAAATTTCAACAATCATATCGGGTATAACAATAAAGTATCATAAGAATAGTATAAACAATCACATTTATTTTAACAATAGAACAAGAATGACATTTTTTTCTGAAATTGAAATTTTCTAATCCACGTCAGTTGAAGAGAGAATGTTTGTTCAATATGTACGAAAAATATACTGCTCTTCAGAAACATTCATTCACTTTACGCATCACAGAATGGATCAGAAAAAAAAACACTTTCACTGATAAGCATGAACCAATTTATCCCCCATTGCCAAGTATTTAAAATTTTATTTCTGTTGCCTGTATAAAAATTCATATATAACACAGGTGTGTATAATTTTGTAAAGTAATAAACTATAATTCTTGGATTTGAATTTATAATGCCAAATATAGCTTTGTTCCTGATCTAAAAATATTTAAAAGAGAGTTTACAGATATGTTGCCCGACAACTTACAGAAAGAAAATTATGAACTAATGTAGAAGTTTATTATAGGCATAAATAGAACAAAAAAAAAGAATTGAAGAAAATATGAACATCGGTGGTATGTATAATTCTTAAGAGTAATGAACTTCATTTTACTTGGGTTTGATCTTTTAGGGTACTTTTCGGTTAGCCGGGTGGCAGTGTTATATATACATAGCACATTATGTATTAAAGGGATTTGTCAGACCCAGAATCCTGCTGCACCATAAATAAACTAAGAATAACCATAAAACATCCAAGAAATTTAAACAGATACAAACCTGAACAAGAAAAAACAACAAAAGGCTGTGGCCTCTTCAGCGGTGGGCATTTTAAAAAGCACAGCAATGTTTCAGACTAATTACAATTTACAACAAACTATTATTCAGTAGTGGCAGTGGGTTTCGGCCAGAGTGTCGCAAAGCATAAATCAAATACTTAAAAACAATTGGAAGCATATCGCGAACTCTCCCCCACCGAACCCGACGCCACAATAAACAGTGCACCTCGAAGATACAGCTGATTCAGAACGTATGTGTAATGTATACTGAAACAATAAAATTATTTTACCCAAATCCGTGCCACAGAGCCACACAAAATAATAACCAATTTCCAGTTATTCATAATCTGTCCATGCACGTTCCATGACTGTTGCCATACAATTGCAGACATCCTTGTAAAACCGTCGAAAAAATGCTTTAAGTTATACAAATCATTAACTGTCAATCGCATAGTACCTGCTCAAAAATTAAGACTGTCTGTAAAACCAGTATATTTATTAATGAAATCCAAAGGTACATTATTTTATAATACAAAATGCTGGTTAAATTAAAAAGTTCTTTAAAAAATAAATTTTTATTTGAACAGAGTTTATAGTAGCGAAAAATCTAACCTATTATGATATTGACGTAAACGCGTTTATGGCTATTTGAACTCCAATTAACTAAATGGTTGACTTCAAAATTAAAGTTATCCCGTTTATTATAGACTGATATGTGTATACCGTTTGAAATGCTTATTTTCAAATCAAGATAATCAGCAGCACTATTATTTTCATTTGATTTTTTCAAAACCAGTATATCAGGTTAAATATCAGGAACTTTATTAAAGATAGTAATATGTATTGGATTGTTTTGAACAGTTATGAGATCAGGAATGAATAAATTAAAGAAGATATACAAAGTATCCAGACATATGATTTTGAGAATCTTTTCACAAATATTCCTATTGCAGGGTTAAATGATGTCCTTTTAAAAGTTGTCGATTTAATTATAGCTGACACCGATTTCGATTTTAATTTATTTAAATAATTATGCAATTTTTGTTTATATAACAACTATGTTTATACAGGTTCAAATATTTATTTACAGAATAATAAAATAGGCATGGGAACAAGTTATTCTTCAACGGCAGCTAACTTATTATTTTTTTTATGAATTTCAATTGTGTAGTGTCAATAACGATGTTAATTTTCTGACTTTCAGATATATTCATGATTTGATAATTTTGAACTGTGATCGCGATTTTTTGGGGATATCATGGAACATTTATCCTGATATGCTAGTTTAAAAAAAAACAAATGAAAATAATAGTGCTGCTGATTATCTTGATTTGAAAATAAACATTTCAAACGGTATACACATATCAAAACGGGATAACTTTAATTTTGAAGTCAACCATTTAGTTAATTGGAGTGCAAATATCCATAAACGCGTTTACGTCAATATCCTAATAGGTCAGATTTTTCGTTACTATAAACTCTGTTCAAATAAAAATTTATTTTTTAAAGAACTTTTTAATTTAACCAGCATTTTGTATTATAAAAATAACATACCTTTGAATTTCATTAATAAATATACTGGTTTTACAGACAGTCTTCATTTTTGAGGAGTTGCTATGCGATTGACAGTTAATAATTTGTATAACTTAAAGCCTTTTTTGGACGGTTTCACAAGGATGTCTGCAATTGTGTGACAACAGACATGGAACGTGCATGGGCAGATTATGGATCACTGGAAATTGGTTATTGTTTTTTGTGGCTCTGTGGCTCGAATTTGGGTAAAATAATTTTATTCTTTCAGTATACATTACACATACCTTCTGAATCAGTTGTATCTTCGAGATGCACTGTTTATTGTGGCATCGGGTCCGGTGAGGGAAGTGTTCGCGATATGCTTTCAATTGTTTTTAAGCATTTGATTTATGCTTTGCGACACTTTGGCCGAAACCCACTGCCACTACTGAATAATAGTTTGTTGTAAATTATAATTAGTCTGAAACATTGCTGTGCTTTTTAAAATGCCCACCGCTGAAGAGGCCACAGCCTTTTGTTGTTTTTTCCTGTTCAGGTTATATCTCTTTAAATTTCTTGGATGTTTTATGGTTATTCCTAGTTTATTTATGGTGCAGGATTCTGGGTCTGACAAATGCATTTAATACATAATGTGCTATATATAATCTGAGTGGTTATTTGCAGCTGTAGCGCTTATCGCATGGATTTTATTTTTATTTTTATTTTTATATTTTATTTTTAGTTTTACTTTTAACCTTTTTTGAACTTACATATATACATATATAGACATATATATGTACATATGTATATATATATACACACACACATACATAACATATGTATATGTATATATTTTTTTAAGTATATATGTATGTGCATATAGTATATGCATAGATAACACTGGCACCCGGCTAACCGAAAAGTACCTCTTTTAGTTATATGTATTTGTTATATATGTGACGTAATGACATTAGCAGAGTGCGAAAATCGTTGTTTATCTGAGTTTCCAATATTATTGCAGAGGCATGTTGGCCGGATGGTTATGAAGAAAATAGAATAGATGAAAATAATAAAGGAAGAAACAAGTCGACTGAGTTAATTCTCAAACATTATTTACGTGTTCAGGAACAGTTTATCGAAGAAATGCTCATTTTATTCGATGAGAAAAAGATTACTCATTTCCAGGTGGTAATCGAAATTTTGTAAACTCGATTTTGTAAAGTTTCCAATAAACTCGAAGGCTCAAAGACCCTTCAATCTCGAAGCTGACTGCCAAACGCACATCTCATTCTCCCTTGTATCTGGCTACGCGTCTGTATTTAACCTACATCGGCTCAAAGTTACAATCCAGGTCAGCTGACTTCTCTTAATCGCATTAAGAGGCATTTGTTAATAGTTCCAGTGGATTAATATCGAAGTGATTCAAACTCCTTAGCACAAAAACGTTCTTCTAGAATTTTCTAAATCCTCCGACCTGGTACGCAAGGTGTGTGTATAAAAATAAATCTCTGCGATCGAGAGTGCAGCCAAAAATAGATTTTAGCCCGTCACACAGTGGGGCAAAATCCCGAAAAGCTGGCCAAAAGTCGAAAAATAAAGTTACTGTTTAGGGGATTTTGACTATACAAAGGGCTAGAATAATGTTTGGAGGGTCAGAATCTATATTTTAAAAAAGGTTTTCGTTTTGCCTTGACAATCTGCATCATTTCAAAAGTGACGCTTGGAGGATCATCATCTGAGGTGAACAAAAAGAGCAAAACAATGGTTCCTCTAAACACGTGCTACATTTTTCCATATCATCCGATTTTAATGCTTTAAAATGGATTCACACGATGATAGTGTGTAAATATTTGCGCGTATTACAAAAAGTTTTATTAACACATAAAAATTAATAATTTCATTATTATTTTTGATAAAAATTTTGAAAAAATATCTTATTTGTTTTTGTTTTCAAACATCAAAAAGTTTAAAAGTTCCACAGTGTTCCGCAGCGACATATAATGGAAATAGTAGCCTGAACTATTATCTAATGTATAGTGAAAAACCAGTTGCCAAAAACTGCCATTCTGCATTCTGTGCAGGTAACTGTGTGGATTTGTAACCACAAGTTAAAATGTCACCTTTTTAGTTGCTTCAAAAACTCTGAAATTTATTATTTGTCACAGTAATTTAGCTGGCAAACATTTTTGAAATTTTTAGATTAATCAGTTTTGTGATAGATTAGTATGTATTATATTACAAATAAGTATTATAATCATAAGCATAAATGAATTTCATAAGCAATATTTGTAAAAAATAATAATAATAATTCTCTATCATCAATCCGATAGAAATACATCATCTTATCTTTATAGGTAATAATTCTGTTTATTCTAATGTGATTAGAATAAATATCTTGTTAATTGCAATCTTTGCTAGATCATACTGCTAGTCATACTATTTTATTAATGGAAATGGAAATGGAAATTGTTAAGAATCTGACTTCCGAGAACATTAGCAATCTGAATTTGATTTGCAAGTGGGGATGTGATGGCACATCTATGGTCAAAGTACCTTTAAACAAAAATTTAGCGATGATGATGGTAGAAAGCAGGTTCAAGTACCTTTTTCATTTCTCTAGTGCCACTAGAACTTTTAAGTGTTGCGAATAATTCAGAAATCGTTACCTGGAAAAATTCGAGACCTTTATCTCCTAGATTTTTTTAGGCACATATGAATCAAATTTTTTCACAAAAATACGGAAGCTACTGTCAGTGAAATGGATTATATTACAGATCAGAAGGGTAAACTTATTCCTTTTAAAGCAATTATTGATAGAAAATAAGTAGGCGTTAATTGCAAAACTAGATTTAAGGATGATTGATTGTAAAATTTTTAATGCCTTTACTAGTAATTTGCCAACTTAACGTTGGTAACTATGTCAGGCAACTTCAAGACAGTTTAACAACCTTGATGAAATTTTCAAACTAAAAGTGAATGAAGGTTATTTACGATCCGGGATGACCACGTTACATGCCTATATAAGATGTTTTGAGTGTAGCTTGCATTTGGCATCCAAACGGGATATAAAGGAATGGCAAGCGCGCACTCCTGACGAAAAGAAAAAAAATAAATTGCAAAACAAAATTTACAAAAAGGATATCGTTTATAATTAGGAGTTCTCGTCGATAAACCAAAAGCCGGATTTGGAAGCACAAATGATGACAGTACAAGCTCGTCGATTCTTTGAAAACGCAACTATTTCTGCTGTCATAAAATGTGTAGGCGAAAATTTGATCAAACGATTCCACGTCATATTACAAGTGATTTCTTAAAATTCATTTGATCAATTTCGTGGATTATTGCTCAAAAACAGCTTGTATATTATTTGAATTGTATTCCTAGTTCTATATGCCAACTTCAGTGCCCAGAATACTTATTCATGGCAAAAAAATAATAGCTTCCTCAATATTACCAATTGGGAAAATGTCGGAAGACGCTCAAGAATCGTGCAACAAAGTGATCAAATGGTACCAAGATTTCTCGCTAAATTGCAGTAGGATGAAAACAATGGAAGATGGGCTTTGAATGTCATCAGATCCATCATTTAAAGATTACATAAATTACCGTAGAAGAAATTAAGATCCTTGTCCTTAGAGGCATAACAAGTGCTGTAAAATATTTCGACAACTCCCATTCTGAAGAATCTATTTATTATACTATCCCAGCAAAGAACGAAACAGTGGGCCATCAGCTGGAAAAAAGATGGCAGCCAGCAGTGCCATCAGCGGTAAAGTGCAAGGTTGCCATTACTTAAACCTGTCGAAAATTGTCCAAGCCGAATGCAGCTGGCTCATCAGTGATGGCCAACAGCAGGCCAGCATTGGTACGCCATCACATTACTTCAATCCGGCACTTTTCCTGCAGTGTTAGTACCTATCCCACTGCTATTCCTTTTCTGGCCCAGCACTTTCCCTTACAAAAATTTCTCATAGAATTCTATAAAAAACCAAAGTATTATATAATTATGGCTCTTTTTTCTATGAGCTAGTTTCACCAAGAGCTATAGAAATATCTGTAGAAGTGTCTATAATAGAAATGTCTATAGAAATATTTGAACTGCATGTGGTCACCCTCCCAAGTACTGACCGCGCTCGATGCTGCTTGGTTTTCGTGATTGGACATGAACAATGCTTTCAGCGTAACCTACGACTGCTCGTAGTGTTCAAGCTCTCATTACACTATTTCAAGTTTGTCTCTTTTGTGATTTACGTTCCCAGTCATTAAACTGGTATAGAAATTATTCTATTGTATAGAAATCCTACATATTGTATACGCGTTTTTTTATTATTGATTCTGAACTGCGTAAATTATGAAAACCGAAATCCTTTGTAACCTAGTAAAACCAGATTTAAGGCGAAAAAAAAAGTGCGTTGAAATAAAGAATTCATTTATTTATTCATTTACTTATTTATTTTGTTGGTGGCAGTGGTGCTATATTTTTTACAGTTTCAAAAAAAAATAGTTTCACAGCTTAAATTGTGTTAAGATATTCATTTCAGATTTGTGTTCAAATACTCAATGTCTTCGATTTCGCAGCACCACCTAGCGTAAGGGTTCCCAGCAATAATACTGCAAAAGTTCGTGCACTTCCATGTAGTGGTGGGCCAGCGCATGAGATTAAATGGATGCCCACCAGAATTTTATCTGATGATTTCCAACAGCAAAGTTGACTGAAGCTGTCCAGCAGTGGTTATGCGGTGGTAGACTATCAGCCAGCACTTCTCCATCATTGCCAGCACCTATCTTGCTGTTGGCCAGCAATTACCTCTTTGCTGGGATAGATGATTCAGAAGACGAATTTCAGAATATTCTTTCGTTTTATTTTAATAATATAAAAATTAAACCTTTTAAAATTTTACTTTCCATTAATGTACTTAATTGTGTTTCATAAATAAAAATTCAACGTGTAATTTCGATTAAAAATATCTTACAAGGGAACCACTTTAGGTGTTGCTCGCACCTAGTATTGAAACCTGGTGCATTTTAAAGCCCTATATTAGGAAGTTTGGGAATCGATAAAATTTTTTTGTTAAAATAATATTTTTTGATTTTACAGCAGATTAACTTTCTGAAAATGCAATTTTCGAGACCACTTTTCGGGCTGTTAAAGTAAGAGATTTTTTTTTAAAAATAGTTAAAAATATAAATTAGTCAATAATAACTATAAAATGTTGAAAAAAGTTTTAAAATTTCTTCAAGAACCTACGAATTTGATTTAAAAAAAATACAATATTAAATTTACATATTTGGCGGGGAAAGATTGGCGTATTTTTCGTCCCGTACAGTTTTCCGGCAAACCTAGCTCAGTATTTTCGCTACGCACCGTGTTGTAATGTTTTGGACGTAAACCTATTACAAGTATAAAGCTAGTGAAAATTTTGAAGTGCCATATCTGGAGACTTAACTCTCTTTTGGTGTAAAATTAACAAATAAAAATCCAATAATAAAAAATTATAAATATAAAAAAATATATAAAATATGATTTTAACAAAGAATTTTTATCGGTTCTCTAACTTTTATGCATAGGGCTACAAAATGCACCAGGTCTCGATTCTAGGTGCGAGCAACACCTAAAGTGGTTCCCTTGTTAGCTCCTTGAAAACTCTTTGTAACGTTTAGTCTCGAAACTTCACATTTTATTTAAATCTAAATGTTTTTAGTATTAATCCGTCATTTTTTTTTTATTTAACTTTTGAATCGTACTTAGCATCCTCAAAGACACCTGTATACGAAATTTCATAGAAATTTAGTAACTTTCAAAGCATTTTAATTTTTAGTCCGCCATATTGGATTCGCCATATTGGATCCGCCATTTTGTTTTTTGAAATTTTAACTTCAGAATCGTAATCAGCATCCTGAAAAATACCCGTTTACGAAGTTTCGTACAATTTGAATAACATTTTCATATTTTGGCCAGCTTTTCGGGATTTTGCCGCCCCACTGTGCGTCAGAGGATAATTTTAACAGAAAAGAAAAATGAATTTATTGCCACGGAATAAGTTTTAGAATATTAAAGCATTAAAGTATTATAGTAGGCACCTTGATATTTTAATAAAAGAATGATTTTAAATAAATAGGTTTTTTAGACGGGATAAATTATGAATTAGGATATTTTAACAATTAAATAAAGAATTTAGAGGGGGTTTGATACACTCGGAAATAATAGCGATTTATAATAGGTATTTAAGTAATAAAAGAGTTTTAATTTAATAAGTCTTCATAATATATGGAATATTAGTAAAAGGAAAATTTATATAGAATGATGTTAACCTTGGTGACAAAATTTTAAATTTTGTAATATTATCTCCCCTCCCCAAAGATTTTGGATGAATTTAATAGTTAAGTTAAACTACAAGTTCAGACAACATATTTCCAATACTTTTGGTACCTGAAATTTTAAATAGTAAAATTTTAGAAATTGTCAGCGAAGAGATGAAAAAGACAAATTTAAAGCAATGCAAGAATTAAAAAAAAAATAGCTAGGAGTATTTCCCCTGTAAAAGAATACAAAATAATGGTTACAATATCACTTACCACTTGTAAGTGCACAGGATAAACTATAAATACAATAATATGTAAATGATATAAATAAACAAGAAATAATAAAATCATAATAGTAATAACAATAACTTAGAGGAAGAAAATTATGAAGTAAACTAGAAGTATGCATGCTTATGAATAAAAAAAAACAAAAAAACCCTGAACTAATCTGGAAGACAAGAGAAGAGAGGTTTCACGAGAGGGGTTAAGAGTTGACCCCGAAACTAAGAATTAGATGAAAATACATACATTGGTGGTGTATATGATTCTTAAGAGTAATCAACTAAATTTTTCTTGGGTTTGAATTTATAAATGCAAAATATTTCTTTGTTTCAGTTCTACAAATAAGGAAAAATTTGATCAAAGGCATGTTGCCTTCCACACAAAGAAGATAAATATCGAAGTGATAAAAACGTTTCTTACTGCTATATATATATATATATTAAAAAGGGTGCCATAAAAATACGTATACCTGTAAATTATAGAAAAATAAACAGAAAGCAATCAGGACGCCAAAAGAAAAAAAAAATGTTTAAAGTGAGAATGCAGACGATGACTCAGAAAAGAAGAATCAGAGATGCATATCGGAATTTTAAATTTCTTGAGAGCAATAAATTAAATATATCTTGAATTAGAATTAATAATTTGAAATATATATCGTTTAATTATACTAGCATATATGAACAATGGACGTGTCAACAATACATGTTTGTTCGTTATAACAATATACTTACAATTTTGAACAAACACTTCACGTATAATAATAAAGATTCATAACAATAGTATAAACAATCACATTTATTTTAACAATAGAACAAGAATAAGATAATTTTTTCCTGAAATTGAAATTTTCTCATCCACGTCAGTTACAGTAATCTGGAAGTCAAGATGAGAAATTATTTAAATGAGGATTGTTTGTGATTATTGATGATGTGATTATTTGTGATTGATGATGTGAGGATTATTTAAAAAACCACGAAACAAATGTTTAGAAGAAAATATGTACATACGTGGTATGTATATTTTCTTACGCGTAATCAACTACATTTTACTTCGGTTTGAATTTATGGTGTCAAATATTTGTTTATTATAGGTCTAAAAATATGAAAAGGAATTATCAAAGATGCTTTGCCTTCGTCACGAAGAAGAAAAATGTTGAATTCATCTTGAAGTTTCTTTCAGCTATACATATTTTTTTAATGGTGCCATAAAAATATGTATAGCTGTAAATTACAGAAGAAAAAAATAGAATGTAATTATGACACCAAAAGAAAAAATAATTTCAAAGTTAGAATGCAGACGATGACTAAGAAAATAAGAATCACACATGCATATCGGAGGTATGTAAATTTCTTACGTGTAATAAACTAAATACGTTTGGAATTGAATTTATAATTTAAAATGTTTGTCTATTTCAGTTATACAAGTATATATAAACAATGGATATGTTAAAAATAAATGTTTGTTTGGTATAACAATATACTTACATTTTTAGAACAAACAGAACGCGTATAACAATAAATGTTCATAACAATAGTATAAACAATTACATTTATTTTAACAATAGAACAAAAATTTGACTATTTATTTCTGAAAATGAAATTTTCTTATTTACACCAGTTGCATAGAGTATGCTTCTGTTGAATAGATACAGAAAATATTCAGCTCTTGAGACACATTTTTGCACATTACTTCTTAAGGAATGCACCAGGAAAAAAAATTCGCTTGCAAGCCTCGAGCAATTTATCCCCCACTGCAAAATATCAACTATTATATTTCAGTTACCTGTATAATAATGCATATATGATACGTATTCACTAGTATCATATAAACATATCGGTGTTAAGCAGCAGCCATACACTCGTTATCCAACTCAACCGAGAAATCAAACTTTTGCAATCGTAAAATCATGGTTAAGAGTGGAAAATCAGGCCGAAGTCTATTGGTAGTTTCTCGTTCATAATAACTGAAGCCTTTAGATTCATGAAATATTTATTAGATGATCATAAAATGCACCAACTCCAGTAGATGCTATATTCGGGTCGTTGCTACGTCGTGAATTGTAAACCACTAGATGTTAAATATTAGAACAACATGACGAAGATGCAGGAAACAAAGCTCTCCAGGTGACATGGTTTATTTAAGCAACTCAATAATCGTAAATTTCACTCTCTCCTAGCCAATGCAACAGATTAAATACTTGCGAAAAATGCACGCCTGTGAATACATTACAAGTGAAAGTACCAAACCGTAAAAATAGCGGCAGGACGCGACGAGAGGCTGTCTTACGATAGCACTAGCTCCGGGGGGGAGGTGGGATGTCAGCGTGACGTCGATGTGAACTCTTTAGTCTCAGCGTCAGATGAATAAAGAAAACAAATGTTGGCGCGCTTTGCAAGGAAATATGGAAAATAGAACATCAGAGAACAAATGCTATTAAAAACATCCGAAACAAAAACAATTTAGTGCCAGAATATAATGAAACAAAGTAATTTAATGGATTTTATAAAATTAGACGAATGGATTTAAGGTTTTTAGATTAATAAAAGAATACGCATTTAAAGCATGGAAAAAAGATATTTAAGATAGTATTAAAGCTAAGTAAAAAATGTAGATATTATAATAATTTGGAATAGTTTAATTAAGATAAATGGCCGAAAATTTTATTATTACATATATATAGGTGTGTATAATTTCTAAAAGCAATCAGCTATAATTCTTTAATTTGATTTTATAATGCCAAATATTTATTTTGTTTCATGTCTAAAAATATCTAAAAGGAGGGATTAAAAATATTTCGCCCTATGAGTTATAGGAAGAAAATTACGAAGTACTCTAGAAGTTTATTAGTGTATAAATATTTTTTTTAATAAAAAGATTCAATAAAGATGTGAATATTAGTAAAAAAATTCAAGAAGAGAACTGTTTCAAGTGAGGATGGTCTACCAATAAGAAAGGGTATTATCAACGATTTGTTGCTTTCTTCTAGGAAAAGAAAAATGTCGAAGTGATCTTGGAGTTTCTTAAAGCTATGCATATATTTTTAAAAAGAGGCCTGTAATGTATAGCTCTAAATTATAGAAGAAAAAATTGAAATTAATCGTCCTGCAAAAAGAAAAATCCCTGCCGGCTCGGACTAAAATCGGGGGTAGATTTCGAAGTTAAGTACTAATTTCACCAACAAAACCTAAATCAAGATTAGAGATAAACCCAGTTTCTTCACTAAGAATGAACTCTAGGGACCTACACATTTTAAGAAAATTATAAAATACATTATTACACACACATATATATGGATTAGGTTTAAAGATGGCGAAAACAGATTCAGAGAACTTCAAAATGTTAAAACATGGTAATATTTACATAGCCTGGTTTTTTAATCATGTTTTAATAAGTTTTTTCAAACTCACATGACGTTACACATTCACGTGCTGATGTCCATTATATTTCGAATATGACGTAATATATGTTTTTTTTTTAATTCGTCAAACTATTTATTTCATGTTCAGTTTTTATGAGGAAATCTTGCTCTATAAAACTTATGACGTAATATTATTATTTTTTTTTTAATTCCACAAACTATTTATTTCATTTTCCTTTTTCACGTGGAAATCTTGTAATAGAAAAAGTAATTGTTGTGGTGAGAATTTTATTTATTTTTTTAATTGTTGGCTACTGCTATAACGAAAAATGTTTATTTTTTCCTGTCACTTTTGTGTAAGAGCTGGTTTTATCAGAATCATGTTAAGACGGTATTTAAAAATTTTAACCCTCCCCATTTCCACCCCCTTGGGTCGATTTCGCCCATTTACAATCCTCGCCGAGATATTAGCCATATCAATGTTTTTGGCGACTTTGAAAACGGTCCTGCATGATTGCGACTTTCATCATGCGGAAAAAATTCAGTTACATACATATATATATATATATACTTTTTAGGTTTGGATGTTTTCAGTTCCTAGAGTCAAATAATGAAAAGTTATGAAGGAATTTTTCAAAAGTCGCACGATGGTAACGACTGTAATAGGTAGTATTTCTTTCGAAATCTACCTAAATATAATTTCAAAGTCAGAATGCAAACAATGACTCAGAACACAAGAATAAGAAATGCATATAGGAGTTATGTATATTTTTAAAGAGAATAAAATAAATATGTTTGGGACTGAATGTATAATTTAAAATATTCGTTTATTTTAGTTGCTCTAGTATACAGGGTGTCCGGTCTCAACGGTGTCCAATGGCTAATTCAAAAACCGTTAGTCATAGAATTGTAGTTCCAAATACAAAAATGTTTTAAATCAGGTAAAGAAATATTTTAAAAGCGATTTGGGTCAATAAAAACATTTCTTAAAAAATTACGAAATTTAAAGTTTTATACGGTCCCCCGGTCCTATAAGTTATATTTAGTAAAATTTTCCATTTACACTGACAAGTAATACAAAAAAAGTCCCGTTGTTCTACGATTAAAATTGACCGAGTAATACTTGTTTAAAGTTGGAGCATATTTTTTGCTGCAAATTGGGGATCATTCACAAATTTAGTCGAAATATAATTTCGTCAGATATATTAAAAAATGGTTGAGAGTAAAATTAACATTGCAATATAAATTTGAAATCTTTAGTCATTCTGATATATTAATGCAAAATATACAACTTGTAATACACATTTAAGAAGAAAGAAAAGAACAGAATTCTTGTTAAATAAAATGATGCTAAATTAACAGCCTCAATTATTTACAAAATGATACGTATTTTAAAATGTTATTAGATTACATTAGCTTGCAAAAGTTAGGTTATTTCATGTTTTTTAGCTTTTGATAATTGATTCTTATGCATTCTGTACCGCTGAATCCGGAATTGACCTTCATTTTTAGCCATCACATCAAGATTTTTCGCAAATTGTAAAATTAAAAGTTAAAATTTAATCTCCTCCCCGATCTCATCACACCACCCAGCTGTAAGGATCCCAAGATAAGCAAAAATATCGAATACATTATTGAATCAAATAAAAAAAAATTACATATGTTTTATAGTATGAGATTTTCACTAGATTAATATTAACACAATTATTCTAATTGGTAAACAAATCATTGATTTGTTTACCAATTAGAATAATTGTGTTAATATTAATCTAGTGTAATTTCGTATCCAGCGATTTCTGGAGTTCCTTTACCTGAGATTTATTCTGTTGAGCTGAACCAGGTTTCAGACCAGATGCTGTAATCATCAAGGTTAGCTGGGTGAAAAAGTTCGACCAGAATCGTCCGGGATAGCTCAGATGGCAGAGCACTGGCGGCTTCAGCCAGGAGATCCCGGGTTCGAATCCTGGTCCGGACATTTTTCGCCCAGTTGGAATTTTACATCTAATGAGATTTTCGCTATATTTTAACTTACACATTTGAAAAAAAATTCTAACGTGATGGTTCAGAATGAAAGTCATTTTCAGATTTAGTGCTAAAAAGTACGTAAAAATCAATTATTAAAAGTTAAAAAATACAACCATCTCCTCTACTTTATAGTATCCGATTTTTGTTATTCGTTAAATTCGACAATTTATGATTTGCGAAATATCCTGACATGATGGTTAAAAATTAAGGCAATTTTCTGATTCAGTGCTAAAAAATACATAAAAGTGAAAAAACCCAACAATCTCCGTCTTGTATTATCTAATCTAAAACTTTTTCATAAACTTCTTGGCGGTAATCTATAAGAAATTTTTTGTGTTATCCTATAAAATAAGTATAAATGGTAACCACCAAAAATCATAATAATATTAGATTGTTATCGGATTTGAGTCAGTATGTAAAATGTAATCACGTTCGGATATTTGAAAGTGGGTTAAAGTTCGAATACAAATTTTGAACTGGAAAAACATACATAAGATCGTTGAAGTAACATAAAAACTTATAAAAATAACATAATTTTATTAAAAAAAATCATAAAAGAAACAGTCTCAAATCCTGACGAAATAAAACATATGTTATTTCAGCCAATCTGAAACTTAATAAATGTTAACTTAATCGTAATACTTGTACGAAATTTTTCAAAGCGCAAATGCACATGAAATGAGATCTTCGAATACTTTAATCATTTGGAATATGACCCCTCAAAGCCAAGCCGAACTCATTTGTTTTCAGAGCAGAAAAGTGGCATAAGTCATGCATTTTTAAAGCTTCATAACTCGCACAATTTTAGTGACATATGAATGGGACTTTTTTTTGTCTTACTTGTCAGTGTAATAGGAAAATTTTACTAAATATAACTTACAGGACCGGGGGACCGCATAAAAATTTAAATTTCGTAATTTTTTAAGAAATGTTTTTATTGACCACAATCGCTTTTAAAATATTTCTTTATCTGATGTAAAGCATTTTTCTAATTGGAACTATATGTCTATGACTAACGGTTTAGGAATTAGCCATTGGACACCGTTGAGACAGGACAATATGAACAATGGATGTATCAACAATAAATGTTTGTTTGTTATAACAACATGCTTAAATTTTCACAACAAACACATTACGTATAACAATAAAGCTACATATTATAATAGAAACAATGACATTTATTTTAGCAATACAAGAAGAATGGGACATTTTCTTTGAGGAGAAAAGTTTCAAGAGTGGATTAAGTAGATGATAACGTAAAAAAAGAATTAGAAGTATGTACAGCGGCGGTATGAATTAATTTTAAAACTAATCGACTACATTTTTCTTGCGTTTCAATTTATAGTGTGTTTCTTTGTTTCACGTCCACAAAAAAGGAAAAGATTGATAAGAGACATGTTATCATCGACACGAACAAGAAAAATTTCGATAGTGATATTGAAGTTTCTTACAGCTATACATATGTTTTTTAAAGAGGCCATAAAAATATGTGTAGCTGTAAATTATAGAAGAAAAAATTATAATGTAAACTCTACGCCAAAAGGAAAAAGTTACAAGTAAGAATGGAGGCCAAGACGAAAACAAGAATCAGCGATGCATGTAGAAGTTGTCTAAATTTCTAATGAGCAATAAAATAAATGTTTTTGGGATCGCATTTATAATTTGAAATATTCGTCTATTTTAGTTACACTAGTTTATATGAACTATGGATGTATAAACAATAAATGGTTGCTTGTTATATCAATATCACACAGCAAAGATAAAGAATATAGATTAAGTATAATATCTGGACGTGACACCAAAAATTTAACCCTAAAACCTGTTACATTCGGTCCGAACACAAACATGCGCTTTGACGGTGATTTATATTATTTGGTGAATTTGGTCAACGGTATAATCAAACAATACCTAAAACATTTACAGAAATACAAATAAAAGGTCGAATTAAAAATCACTTGATGACGTAACAAACACGTGTATCGTGATTATTGTCAAGTGAATGTGATATTTATGATCATGTATTATTGCCATTTACTCTTGTATTTTGGCAATAGTTTTTTGGTCGACGGGATAATCAAGTAGTACCGTTTTCAGTTTCATGATAACCTTGGCAGTAGATTCGATTACATAAGATTAGAAAATCTATCATTATTCTAGTATAATTGCTTTGGATAATGTGTCATGATCGGGTTGCATACAAATTCCCGTATGTTAGCGAGTACGGGTTGGAGAAACGAAGTTTTGAAAGACACTTATGATAGTCAGATCATTCCCTTTAAAACATAATTGCTTTAGTATCGCCCACCATTTGACCATTGGCGTGCAATCTTATTAAAATTCACCAACTTTTTTTTAGATACCTATTTCTGTCCAATTTTGTAATTATTTGCTCTCCTTTCTTGATACAGTTAAGACTGCTTGGTACTTTTATATTACCTGGGCGCAGATGATAAATCGCCAAATATTGTTCCAATACCATATTTATATAGTATTTATTTCATTTAAAATATAAACCTTTATTATTTCACTTGAAATACATTGTTTACTAATACTAATATTGCAATACTAATTTAATTTAAAATAGTAAACAGAAAAATAAGAAAATTAACCTTATAAAACATTTTATTTTGGAATAGTTGCTATTGGCATAATACTAATTGTAGTAACTCTTTTTTTTTCTTTTTATATAATTGTATAACATTTATATAACTATACTAGCAAACCCCGCGGCTTTGCTCGCGTAATATTTGAAATATGTCAAGTGATATTTATATGTCTAATCTTTATTAAAAGCTACTAACTAAATTTTATTTTATTAAAAGGTAATATTTTTTTTATTAAAAGTTTCTTTTATTAAAAGGTACTTATTACTTTTTGGAATAAATCAAAAATTACTATTTAAAACACAGTTTGACTAAACATCATTATTACACTGCATTAGGGAGAAATGAGACTTAAATTAATAAAACGAAATAAAACTAAATAAATGATAATTTAGAAAATATTTTGAAACGTTTATGCTCAATTAATACGCTTATTTCAGTATTCATTTGAAGTTTTGAATTTTTTAGAAACCATCTTCTTACATCTTAAAATTAACTATCATGTCAAATTCCAAGTATTACCACCTCTCGCAATATAAAGGGCTATGTTAAAATAGGAACTGTCACCATTAATTTGCCAACATTAATTTTTACATCGGTTTGTTATTTCCTAATGTTCCACAGAAACGCAATTTAGAAAGCTTTTAAAGGCATTTTTTAGAACGTTTGTTGTTCCTGTGAATCCCAGGTGGTAGAATCATCCGCATAAAATATAGCCTGTGTAAGATCGGAGACTGTTACCATTGATTCTCTATTATTACATTTATAATTGGTTTATATTCCCTGAAATTGCATAGAAATCGTAATTTAGGACTTTTTTAGAACGCTTTTGGAACCTACCCTTCGCTTCACCTCTTTTTAATTCGAATTCATTTTCAACAGTCCTTCGAGGGCATTTATATTTTATAAGTAACTACCATGCCACATTTAAAGTTTCTAGGTCCTTCAGTATCAAAGAGATCGCAATTTAGAAAGTTTTTTGCTCCTGCAACCCTCTGATGGTAGTGGCACGTACATAAAATATAGCTTATGCTTGAGCAGGTTCTATCATCAACAATTTGCCATCATTATTTTTTATATCGGTTTGGTATTTGATAAGATTGCATAAAAAGTGTAATTTAGAACGCTTTTCGCTAACTTCAAATATTTTAAATTTGGAATTTTCTTTCGACTATTCTTAGAAAGCAGTTGCAACTTGTAAGTAAATATCATACCATATTTCAAAATCTTAGACCCCTCAGTTATGCAAAAAATGCAAATTAGAACATGTTTTGCTCTTGCAACCCCCAGTTGGTAATGACAGCAGCATAAAATATAGCCAATGTTGGAGCAGGGACTGTCAATATCAATTTTCAACCATTACTTTTGAAATAGGTTTGGTATATCCTGAGATCGAGTAGAAATCGCAATTTAGGACGTTTTTAGAACGCTTTTCGCGCACTTTCACTTCCCCTTTTTAAATTTCCAATTGTTTCGAAACTGTTCTTAAAGATCATTTATATCTAAATAAATAGGTACCTTTCCTAATTTCCAGTTGCTAGCCCCAACCGATCACAAAAAATCGACATTTAGAATGTTTTTTGCTCCTGCAACCTCCAGGTGATTGTGACACTGACATGAAATAGCGCCTATATTAGAGCAGAGGCTGTCAGCATCAATTTCTTTACCATTACTTGTGAAATCAGTTTGATTCTTCCCGAGATTGCTCACAAATCGGCATGTAGAACGTTTTTAGAACGCTCTTCGCGCAATTTCACCCCGTTTAAATTTCAATTTAAAAAAATGTTCTTAGAGATCATTTTTATCTAATAAATATATACCATGCAAAATTTCATGAATCTAAGTCCTCCTTAATTCAAAAATCACATTTTTAGAACGTTTTTTGCTCCTGCACCCCCTTTGGGGTAGTGCACCGGCATAAAACATAGCCTATGTTAGAGCAAGGGTTGTCAAAATCATTTTGACAGCATTATTTTTTAAATCGGTTTGGTATTTCCGAGATTGTGTAGAAACCACCATTTAGAACGTTTTTTAAAACGCTTTTTGTGCATTTTCACCCCTTTTAAATTCCGAATTGTTCAAGAATTATTCTTAGAAATCCTTTATATCTAATAAGTAACTAATATTTAAAATTTCGTATTTCTAGGCCCTTCAGTAATGCAAAAATCTCATTTTTAGAACGTTTTTTGCTTCTGCACCCCCTTTGGGGTAGTGGCACCGACATAAAACATAGCCTACGTTCTAAGTTGGACTAACACCATCAATTTGATACCATTACTTTTGAAATCGGTTCGGTAGCTCCAGAGATTACCTCTAACAAACAAACAAACTTTACTTCTTTACATTATTAGTATAGATAATGTAGTTTAATATAGACTTAGGTAGATATAGTATGTGATTAGTATATATATCTCCTATTCATTTCCTCGGATATGATATACAGCCAAAAATGAAACTGTCATCCTAAAATATCGTAGCTAAAAGTCGTTAATCTATATTATGTCATTGATTAACATATATTCAATTATTCTTTTATATTACTTTAGTTTGCTTTGATATTGTTTTACCCTTTTTAATGATGTGATGTATTTAATAAATAAGTATTAAATTACTGTTTTGAACGTGTGTGACCATTGGCAATAGTAAATATGATTGTTGGTTAACATAATTATGGTAAACTTTGTTTGGATTATAGGCACGAGTTCTGAAGCGCTGCAAAATTCATAACTGTCGAACTTAGTTAGCGAATGGTTACCTCCAAGGTTTAATAATTTATGAATCACAATAAACGAATCATTTGTCTTTGTTTAATTTAATGGAATAAGATATTGGTCTTTCAAACTAATTTCACCGAAGTTATCTTCAAATATATATATTTTTTAATGTAATTCCTCTCTCAAAAGATATTTTTTTAAAGGATATTTCTAAAAGTGTAACTTTTATGCAGTTTTATCCGAAAAGATAATTTTGAATAAAAGTGGCCGCTTGGCATATGAAAAGGGAAATGACCACCACGGCAAACTGTTGATGAATGCCAAATGCTTAGCACTTTATAATAATAATCTATATAATAATTGGAGACTTATCATCTGCACTTGGCTAACATTAAAGTACCAAACTGGTCACCTGGCACATAAAAAGTGAAGCGGGTAAAATTGTCAAAAGAATTGTCAAAAATATGTTGAATGGAAAGCAAGAAAAAGAATGTCGAAATGATCTGGAAGTTACAGCTATACATATTTTCTAAAAAAGATGCCATAAAAATATGTATATCTGTAAATTACAGAAGAAAAATATACAAAATAATCACGACGCCAAAAGGAAAAAAAATTCAAGTAAGAATACAGGCCGTGACTAAGAAAACAATAATCAAGGATGCATATCGGAGGTATGTAATTTTTTAAAGAGTTATAACTAAATATCTTTATAATTAGTTTATTATTTAAAGTTTTCGCCTATTTCAGTTATACTTGTAAATAGGAACAATAGTTGTGTCAACAATAAATGTTTGAACAATGTACATTTTTACAACGAAGAGTATAACAAAAAAGGTTCATATCAATAGTGTAAACAATCACTTTTATTTTAACAATAGAACAAGAATAAGACAAGCTCTTTCTGAAGCCACGTTATGCTTTAGAACGCCTTTTCAGTAGCAACAATAAAAATATACTGCTCTTGAGACACATTTACTCACTTTACTTAAGAAAGAATAGATCAGAAAACACTTTCGCTTTTAAATACTTACATTTTTACATCAAACAGATCGCGAATAACAATAAAGATTCCCAATAATATTATAAATAATCAGATTTGTTCTAGCAATAGAATAAAACTGACATGAATTCTTTCTGTTAGTAATATTTTCTCATCCATGCCAGTTGTAGAGATGACGCTGGTTTACAGGCCAGAAAACAACACTGCTCCGGAGACACATTTTATATTTCAATTAACAAATAATGGATTAATATGGAAAAACATTTTTACGGCAATCCTCAAGCAATTAATCCACCACTGCTAAGTATTTGACGACTATATTTCAATTATCTGTATAATGATGCATATATATCATAGGCGTTTATGATTTCAAAGAGTAATGAGCAATATTTCTTAGATCTGAATTTATAATATTAAATTTTTCTGTGTTTCACGTGTAAAAAATATCTAAAATTAGAGATTAAAGATATGATACGCTACGATTTACAGCAAGAAAATTATGAAGAAATGTAGAAGATAATTATATTCACACATATATATTTTTCAATTTTTCATTAAAAATATGTATCCCTGTAAATATAAATATGAAAAGATCTGGAAAAAAAGAGAAGAGATTGTTCAAGTGTGGATTGACGAGATGACCACGACACAAAGAATTAGATTAAAATATGTACAACGGTGATATGTATCATTCTTAAGAGAAATCAACAAAATTTTTTCGGGATTGAATATATAGTGTTTTATATTTTTGTGTTTCAGGTCTACATACAAGAAAAAGATTGATTAAAGATATGTCTTATATACGAAGAAGAAAAATGGGTCGCAGTGACTGTAATTTCTTGCAGCTGTAATTGTATTTTAAAACAGATATCCTGAAAAAATGTTTATCTATAAAAAATAGAAGAAAAATATAAATTCATTTCGACGCCTAAAGGAATAAATTTAAAGTGAGAACGCTGGTCATGGCTAAGAAAACAAGAAACAGACATGCATCTTGGAGGTATGTAAATTTCTTAAGAGTAATAAACTAAATATGTTTGGGATGGAATTTATAATTTAAAATATTCGTCTATTTCAGACATGCATGTCGGAGGTATGTAAATTTCTTAAGAGTAATAAACTAAATATGTTTGGGATGGGATTTATAATTTAAAATATTCGTCTATTTCAGTTATATTAATATGTATGAGCAATGGATGTGTCAACAATACAAGTTTGTTCGTTAAAACAATATACTTTACATTATTACAATGTATGTAACAATATACTTTACATTACGTTATAACAATACAGACAGATAGCGTACTATAATTAAAATTTACAACAATAGTATAAACAATCACATTTATTTTAACAATAGAAAAGAATGAGATTTTTTTCTGAAATCTAAAGTTTCTCTTCCACGTCAGTTGCTGTAATCTGGAACACTAAATGAGAAATGTTTCGTGTGATGATTAATTAAATTACCACAGAACAAACGGATAGAAAGCAATATGTATAGTTGTGGGGAAAAAAGTAAACACCCCCTACTAACTCCTCAACAAATTATCGTAGAAGAAAGTTACTGGTACCGAACGATTGGAAATAAAGTCTACTTTTAACCCCTTAACAGTGTGGCCCGAACTGGATTCGGGCAAGAACACTTTGCTTGCTTCGTTATTAAAAGCATTTTGATACCACTAATTTGTAACTGTAAATTTAACTTTATTGATTGTCAGATATTTTACGATTAAGTAAGGTAAATATTTTAGTATGGAGAAAGTGGTGGCCAGCTCCATATTTAATTTTTTTGTAAGAAAACAAATGTCACTGTTAAGGGGTTAAATGATGTATATGAATTTTTCTTAGGGAGCCATGTACATATTAAAACGAACCCTAACTTTGTTTTTTTCAATAGCAGTACACAATTCTGACAGCATAAATGAACTCTACACCCTTCAATTAGCCTAAACACAAATTTTTATGCAATTCGTACCATAAGTTTCCGAGAAATTAATTATTTTAAAACGAGCGTATTTTAAGGGCTGTATCCAAATTGAAGTTCGGTTCTCGATTGTTAACCGAGAGAGCTGCCTTCTTGATCAAAGCACCTTAAGCAGTCAATGAAGACTGCTAGATTACCGGATAGCAGAAGAAATTTCAAAATATTTAGTCACTTCTATCATAGACGGCCCCTTAAACCATTATTTTGCCGTTTTTTAAGTATAATTTGAAAACTACTTAAAATAAAATGCGAAATTTTGGATTTCCATAACAAAAAAATTGTATGTTGCAATTCATAATTTTTTTAATATTAATTTCATAATTCATATCAGAAAATTATAAAAATTGCAAATTCAACGTATTTATGTTTGTGTATATTAGTATTATTGATACACAAAAAATTAAAACATTAGGATCATAATTTCAGAAGTTATAAATAAAAATATGAAAATGTAATTTAACATTAGAAGCACTAAATTTTGAATGTTTATAATTCTAAAACTTATCATTCAAATGACTTGAAATTTGGTATCTAGTCATAGTTTGAACCAAAGACTTGAAATATCTCGTTAAAATTGGGTATTGCTATTGAAAAAAAAAATTAAGTTTGGATTAGTTTTAATATGTAGATGGTCCACTAAGCAAATTTTATATATACATCATTTAAAAGTAGACTTTATTTCCAATCGTTCGGTACCAGTAACTTTCTTCTACGATAATTTGTTGAGGAGTTAGTAGGGGGAGTTTACATTTTTTTTTTCCACGACTGTACAGTGGTGGTATATATGACACTTAATAGTATTCCACTACATTTAACTTGAGTTTGAAATTATAGTGTAATATGGAAAAACATTTTTACAGCAATCCTCAAGCAATTAATGTCTCACTTCTAAGTATTTCACGATTATATTTAAGGGGTCTTGTAACTTTTAAACGTGACAAAATTTAACGAAAAAATTCAACGAAAACATTTTTCACTCCGTAAGTCATTGCGCGCATGGTATCTGGAGAAAGTATATATGGATTGTCATGGAATTTGGTAAAAATACTAAAAATATGTGTGTGTTTAAAATGAACTACTTTTAGGCCAAAATTATTTCATTAACTATATAAGAAAATATTTTCGTTAAAAAAAAAATCAAAATTTTATATTTTTAATGTATAAAAATAATCATAACTAAAAATATTACAATTGTAAATACTTAAAAGTAGTTCATTTTAAACACACATATTTGTTTAGTATCTTTACAAATTTTATGACAATCCATACATACTTTCTCAAGATATTATGCGCAATGACTTCTGGAGTAAAAATAAATAGCTATTTTCATTTCAAGAATACGCAAATTTTGTAAAAGGCTAATAAATTTCCAATGATAGCGTATCACAAAGCACAATCTGATTAATCAATATTCAAAATTTCATGTTTATACATAAAAAGGTTTTGGAGATAGACTAATTCAAACTTTGAAGTTTTTCTTTAATTTTCGACGCATTTAAAAGATACCAGACTCCTTTAGTTACCTGCATAATGATGCATATATATCATAGCCGTTTATGCTTTCAAAGAGTAATAAACAATATTTCTTGGATTTCAATTAAAAATGGGAATTTTTTCTGTGTTTCCGGCCTAAAAATATCTAAAAGTAGAGATTAAAGATATGATGCCCTACGACTTACAGAAGAAAATTATGAAGCAATGTAGTAGATAATTATAGGCACACATATATATTTGTAAATGTTTTATTAAAAATATGTATCCCTGTAAATATTAAAAAAAAATCTGAAAAGATCTGGAAGTAAAGAGAAGGGATGTTTCAAGTGTGGATTGACGATATAACCACGATACCAATAATTAGATGAATATATGTACATTGGTGGTATGTATGATTCTTAAGACTAATCAAATTTTTTCTTAGGATTGAATTTATGTTGTTTAATATTACTTGTTTTCAGGTCGACAAATAAGAAAATATTGATTAAAGATATATATACGAAGAAGAAAAATGTCGCAGTGACTGGAAATTTCTTACAACTGCAGATGTATTTTAAAACTGGTGCCCTAAGACAATGTATACCTGTAAATAATAGAAGAAAAATAGCAACGTAAGATCAGTAAGATCAGACATGCATGACGGAGGTACTTAAATTTCTCTAGAGTAACAAACTAAATATGTTTGGGATTGAACTAATAATTTAAAACATTCGTGTATTTCAGTTATCTATCTATCTATTATATATATAAAATCCAAACGGAAATTTCGTTCCGAACGCCTAGATTTCGAGTTCTTCTGCATGGAGTTTTACGGAACTTATACCGTTAGATAAGTATCATTTCAGGGAAGGTTTTAAGCTATAACACTTCATTCTACCTAGATTAGTTATAGAATTATGACGGAAAGTTCTGTTATTTTGGACGATAAGGTTTACCAATTTATTTCTTGGCGAAATTTATCGTTGATAAAAAAAATTGAAACAGCTATTACACCTCGAAACATAAAGAAAAAACTGTTACTAATTTCATTTAAATGAAAAAAAAAGAAGAAGAAAATCCGTTTTAATGAGTGATATTATTAAAAAAACGGAAACATATAATTTAAACCTGAAAGAAATATTTGTAATGCTTAAAAATTAATTTAATAAGAAAGATTACAATTGATACGCAATATTTGGCTCTTTATCGCTTGCGTTAGATTATAGAAACGAATATGAAAATTTGATTAGATGAAATTTTAATGACATTTTTTTTCTTTTTCTTTTTGTTCTCTTCTTTTTCTTTTTGTTCTCTTCTTTTTCTTTTTGTTCTCTTCTTTTTCTTTTTATCTAATTGTGCCATCACGTGACATATAGAAGAAAAAAGTAGATGTAATTGTGAGTCAGATGTGTAATTACTATTTGTTTCTTTACGATTTTTTATTTTTCTTTTGTTGCCAAACAACGTGATTTTAAGCCAAAAATGCATAAGCGTGAAATTAGCTTGAGGATGTTCTCACAAATGGTGTTTTTTTAAGTGAGATAATTTTTTGAGTACATTTTCATATTCAATTGTAACTTATATAGATATCAGTTAATAGTTTAAGAATGGAATCGAATACTTAAATTTCAATGTGAATTTCTGCCACACATACATATTGTAAGATAATTTCATACTTTTAAAAATGTTTTTCACCATAATTCCGAAAGCGTGTGATATTTATAAACTCGAACTCAGATCAACGAATATTACCCATTTTTTTTAAGGAAATATTATCTATTGTTTATTTCATTTTTTTCTCAAGTCATATCGCCAATTTCATTTATAGAAAAATTCACAGCTTCGAAATCTAGGAAATAAAGATAATTTTTAAGGAAATTTATGCAATAATACGTTATTACTATCGAAAGATTCAACATTTTGAAAAAAAAAAATTACAAGTTTTTTTTGTAATTCGTCATTTCTTCTTCGTCTTTCTTCGTACTTTCTCCTATCTATATTATAAAGGACAAACATATCTGTGCGTAACGCATACGTCATTTTGCGAATGGCAACACTTTGAAATTTGAAATGAAATTTAGGTTTTGCAATTATCTTTACTGCAAAATTTTAAACTTATAAACATTGCACATTTTAAATTTTTACACCGTCGTATAAGGAAAAAAATGTACTTTTTAATGCAATTTGTTTGAAAGCTGTATCTCAATTTAATTTTGAGATATTAATTTTTTTGTAGTTTTTAATACATTTTTTGTAATTGTGGCAATTGAAGTACTCCATTTCTGCTGAAAGTCATGGAGGGTTAAAGGGAAAATAATCACGGATGAAAGAAAATAATATATTAATGAATCTTTTGTTGCTATTTTCTCATAAAAACTAAAAAAAAAAAATGAAATTATAATGCGTGCTATGTCAGCGATTATTTAAGTTTCCAAATATCGCACATTTTAAATTTTTACACCGTCAAATAGAGAAAAAAAATCTTCTTTAAACTGCAATATGTTTCAAAATTGTATCTTAATTGATTGAGTTATAACGGTTTTTAAAATATCTAGCCGCCGTGGCTACCAGTTTGGTCTCCCTTAAATGTATGCTAGGCATCGTATCATTTTACTTTTATTCATAATTTAATTTACTTGCTCAATCCTTCGCAAAATCGCAAGATTTTGATAGAGAAATCAAGAACTCGGTATTTTTATGTTAGTCAGGCACAGGTGATAAATCACCAAACATTGTACACGCCGCATTTTTTCATATTTCATTAATTTAGATTAAAATATAATCCTTTCACCCAGTTTAAAATGGATAACTTTAATCTAAAACTGAAACATGTCAAACTCATAAAATTCACTTTTTTTTTTTTTTTTTTTTTTTTTTTTTTTTTTTTTTTTAATAAGAAAAGGAAAAGAAAAGAATAAATACCATAAACCATTTAATTTCAACATCAAAACATTGTTTTAATTTACCCCTCGAAAAATAAAAAATGCTGCTGGCGAGTTAAAAAATGCTATTGGTGAGAATTGCGCCCAGCTAACATGAAAATACGAACTTTTTGCGATCATAGCAACTTTTATGTAGTTTTATTAGAAAAAAAATATTTTGATGAAATAGGTTGTCAGAAAATACGTTGCCGAATTTCTTTTCTCGCCATGGACCTTTTCTCTATTTCGCCAAGTACCTATACTGGAAAAATACCTTTATTTATATATTTATTTATTTATTGTATTTTAAATGAGATGAATAAAAGACGGCACAGATGTCATATACGCACCACATTGGCGCGATTTTTTTCTGACTCCAATGTCATGTACGCACCGGGGTATTTAACTGACGGCAATGTGTCGTTATTTTGCTTGATATGGTAACCCGGATGTTGTTGTTTATTTATTAATAAATTGTTTATTTTATTTTATTTTATTAATTATATAAATTGTTTTGTTCTATAGTTATTAATTGAACTTTTTATTTATTTATTACTATTCCCTTTTTAAAAATATTACACAATAACCAATGGGATGCGTTTCATTCAGGTGATGCCATTAAACAATTAACAAATAATTGTGATTTCTGTGCCACGTACGATAGCATAATATGTGTAGATTTTCAAGCATGAATTATTTTTAAATTTATCTATCACGTGTAGCTCGATTAAGAAAGATTAATCCGCTTGCGCTTAAAACAATGTAAAAAGTTCAACATTTGTTTCCGTCTAATGTTCCATAGCAAAATTATAATTTCCTCTATGGAAAAATAAATAAAATAATCTAAATAAGAAACAAATTTAACAGACATGTGATTGAACCACGCGCTTAAAGCACTGAAATGATCGGAAAGACTGCCGTAAGTCGCAAAATCTTGGACTAATAACCCCTGGCATACGGTGACATGTGAGAATATCGCTTTTAATAAATTTTAAAACTTTATTTGATTGCATAATTGATATTTTTCAGATAATAATTATTTTTGTTGTTAGTGGGCAATCTAAAACATATATTACAAGTAAAAAAATAATTACAATAAAAAAAAAGAATGATTTACACCTATACTCTGTAACCCGAGGAGCTCGGGTTCGATCCTCTAGTCATCGAGTCATCGTAAAATGGCATATCTAATATAGTATATTTAAAAAAAGTTTGGATTAGGGGACTAATTAACGCACAGCACAAACTACTGAACCGAAAATCTTGAAAATCGTGGTAAAAATACTTCTTATGACATAACTTCTGCTAAGAAAGGATTTTCTAAAGTGTCACCCCTAACGGTTTTTGCACGGGGAGGGAAAAAAATTCCTTAAAAATCGAATATCATAATTATGCGTCAAATGATAGCATATTTTAATGTAGTTTTGCTGAATCGAATGGTACCAAGTAAATTTTTATAAGTCCAACAGTTCATGACACATTTCATATTTTTCTAATTTGGCGGTGTCTTTGGCGTCTAAACCACAAAATATCTATGATTACATCCGTTACTCTTACACCGAAAAAAATCCAAATCAACTCTTTTGGCTAAAGAATAAAAACGGCTCTATGAGTTTGAAAAAATAAAAATAAAAGCATCTTAATAATAACAAAAAAAAAAACAACAAATTACAACGACCATTTGGAAAATGATTTTTTCACAGACTAAAATTTAAGACATAAAAAATCGCACGGCGTTGATCATACATTACGTACGCCATGGATTAAACATTAACATTCCTGGACCCATCATGAACAAATTTTAAAACAAATTTCAGTTTTACAATTTTCGGTGCTGTAAATTTTTAAACTTCTACGGAGCTGGTCATACATTACGTACGCCATGGATTAAACATTAATATTCCTATACCAATTTTAAATGAAATTTCATTTTTAAACTTCTAAACATCCCATAATATTACTTTTTATATCGTCGTATAGAGAACAAAATGCATTTTTAATTGAAATTTGTTTGAAAGCTGTATCTCAATTTGTTTCTGAGTTATTAATTTTTTTTTGTAGTTTTTATTACTTTTTTGTCATAGTGGCAACAGAAGTATCCATCTCTGTTGAAAGTAAAGGGAAAATACAGATTACTGTATAGACCAATCAGAAAACGAATAAATGGGGGATTCAACTAATAAAACGCATCAGATATGTTTTTGATTTCCTACCCTGACCGAGGACAATAGCCATTTTTCCAAATGGTGAGAAAAAAAAAAAAAAAAAAAAAAATTAGTTATTTTATGTAAAATAAAAGGAAATAAATTACTGAAAAAATAGCATTATAAAACGAAAATGGAAAAGGTACTACTTAGATATTCCGTAGACCAAAAATCTATCATACGAATTGAATATTTCCAACTGAGCGAAAAATGCCCAGGCCGGGAATCGAACCCAGATCCTTGGCTTACAAGGCCAATGCTTTTCCATTTAAGCTAACTGGGCCGACAACCAGCCAGCATATTTCGCTCAGAAAACCTTATTGGAGAAAAGATTCTGAAAAGAATTTCAGAAAACCTTATTCTGAGCGAAATATGCTGGCTGGTTGTCGGCCCAGTTAGCTTAAATGGAAAAGCATTGGCCTTGTAAGCGAAGGATCTGGGTTCGATTCCCGGCCTGGGCATTTTTCGCTCAGTTGGAAATATTCAATTCGTATGATAACTTTACCAGTCAGTTTGACTGTGTTAAAATAATAGTTCAAAAATCTATCGTCAAACTATAAAATTAAATGCCAATAATGGTTGATCGTAAATGTCAAATTCACTTGAATTTAAACAAGCTACCCGTGTTTTCGTCATCATGTGATTTCAATTTCGATGCTTTATTTGTATTTCTATTAATGTTATACTAATTTATTTGTTGTTTCGTTATTTAAAATAAAGATTAAATCAATTTGTATAATTTGGCTAGTGGTTTGGCGATTTATATAATTTGGTGAAATTGGTCGACGGGATAACAAGTAGTACCAATGAAAATATTTAAATATGAAGGCAATGTTTGTAACAAGTTAAAAATTATTTTCATATATATAAACTCGGTTTATTGCGTCCGATGCCGTCATCCGAAGAATCTACAAGAGTCTTTTTCCATTTTTTACGGTCAAGGGTCCATTCCTCAATGAAAGAAATTGGAATTGGAATAATATTGGGCTATTTATAAATTGCTCCCTGATAAGAAGAAAAAATGGGTACATTTATAACAACCGTGCGCAAATCTCGCTAATAGCATTTTTAAAATTCCCAGTATCAGTAGTTACATATACATAGCAGTAGTTACATTAAAAATATTTTTTTGTTTTTAATTATGGCATCATTTCCTGTTATTGTTTATCTTTTCAATTTTTTAAATGAAAATAGTATAAGGCATGCATTTTAAATGAAATGAGTTAAAGGCTTGTGTCTTGAATGAAAATAATAAAATAAGAATATGGTATGAAAATAATCTTTATTGATTTATTACCTACGCCCGGCTAACATAAAAGTGTCACAAAAGCCACATATTCACTTTTCTTTGGGTAGTTGCTCATGAGAATCCAAGTTAACCTTCCGTAATCGGATACTTCACATATTGGTGTATTAGCTAGAATGTTGAAAGCATCGTTTATGTTCGAAGCCAAATTTTTACGATGAATTCTATTACACAAAATCACATCATCATCATCTACTATATATTTACAACGGAAATTTGCATTTCATTCCGATTGTTTATAATACGTTCGTAGGATATACTACAATTAGTTAGGTAATGATTTTTGAAAGATTTTAGTGTATACATATTGTTCAAGGGTACTTAGTTATAGAGCAACAGTATAAGTTCATTAATTAAGTGAACCTGATTATGAAAGTTTAGCCTTTTTAAAAAAATCTACAGAACATATTTTGTTATAAGTGGCCCTGTTACATGACTTTTCAGAAATGGTGTTAGTATACAAGATTTCATTATATGTTGATTAGTTATAGAGCTATTAATTCCTGTTGTCATGATGGTTTCATTACCCCACCAAAAGTGCGCTATTTATAATCATCTAAAAGAATTACTTCTTAATAGCTAAATTTTGTCCAACGCTTAAGATCATTGTATCGCAATATCGTTCGTATCGTTTTCAGTAATGAGCAAGGTCCAGCTGAAGGTCCATATTGTTTAAAATACAAGTTTAAATTCACCATTTAGTTTAATCCAAGGTTCATTTGAAAATATTGACCAGCGCAGCGGTCATAGCCTTGTAGTATTAATATATATCAGCAATGTCAACAATACATGTTTGCTCGTTATAACAGAATACTTTACATTATTACAATATACGTAACAATACACTTTACATTACGTTATAACAATACAGACAGATCGCGTATATAATAATTGAAATTCATAAGAATAAGAATACTATAAACAATCGCATTTATTTTAACAATAGAAAATAATGAGATTTTTTTCTGAAATTTAAAGTTTCACATCCACGTCAGTTGCTGTAATCTGGAAGACAAAATGTGACATGTTTCACGTGAGGATTAATTAAATGACCTTGAAACAAACGATTAGAAGAAAATATGTAAATTGGTGATACGGGTATATATGACTCTTAATAGTTTCTCATCCACGGGTATGTATGACTCTTAAATTTTCTCATCCACGTCAGTTGCTGTAATCTGGAAGACAAAATATGAAATGTTTCACGTGAGGATTAATTAAATGACCTTGAAACAAACGATTAGAAGAAAATATGTAAATTGGTGGTACGGGTATGTATGACTCTTAATAGTTTCTCATCCACGGGTATGTATGACTCTTAAAGTTTCTCATCCACGTCAGTTGCTGTAATCTGGAAGACAAAATATGAAATGTTTTACGTGAGGATTTATTAAATGACCTTGAAACAAACGATTAGAAGAAAATATGTAAATTGGTGGTACGGGTATGTATGACTCTTAATAGTTTCTCATCCACGGGTATGTATGACTCTTAAAGTTTCTCATCCACGTCAGTTGCTGTAATCTGGAAGACAAAATATGAAATGTTTCACGTGAGGATTAATTAAATGACCTTGAAACAAACGATTAGAAGAAAATATGTAAATTGGTGGTACGGGTATGTATGACTCTTAATAGTTTCTCATCCACGGGTATGTATGACTCTTAAAGTTTCTCATCCACGTCAGTTGCTGTAATCTGGAAGACAAAATATGAAATGTTTCACGTGAGGATTTATTAAATGACCTTGAAACAAACGATTAGAAGAAAATATGTAAATTGGTGATACGGGTATATATGACTCTTAATAGTTTCTCATCCACGGGTATGTATGACTCTTAAAGTTTCTCATCCACGTCAGTTGCTGTAATCTGGAAGACAAAATATGAAATGTTTCACGTGAGGATTAATTAAATGACCTTGAAACAAACGATTAGAAGAAAATATGTAAATTGGTGGTACGGGTATGCATGACTCTTAATAGTTTCTCATCCACGGGTATGTATGACTCTTAAAGTTTCTCATCCACGTCAGTTGCTGTAATCTGGAAGACAAAATATGAAATGTTTCACGTGAGGATTTATTAAATGACCTTGAAACAAACGATTAGAAGAAAATATGTAAATTGGTGGTACGGGTATGTATGACTCTTAATAGTTTCTCATCCACGGGTATGTATGACTCTTAAAGTTTCTCATCCACGTCAGTTGCTGTAATCTGGAAGACAAAATGTGAAATGTTTCACGTGAGGATTAATTAAATGACCTTTAAACAAACGATTAGAAGAAAATATGTAAATTGGTGGTACGGGTATGTATGACTCTTAATAGTAATCCACTACATTTTGCTTCAGTTTGAAATTATAGTGTCAAATATTTGTTTCAGGTTTACAGAGAAGAAAAGAATTGTCGAAGATATATTGAATGGAAACCAAGAACAAAAATGTCGAAGTGATCTGGAAGTTTCTTACAGCAATACATATTTTCTAAAAAAGATGCCATAAAAATATGATTACCTGTAAATTACAGAAGAAAAAAATAGAAAGTAATCACGACGCCAAAAGAAAAAAAAAATCAATTGCGAATGCAGGCCGTGACTAAGAAAACAAGAATCATATATGCACATCGGAGGTATGTAAATTTCTTAAAAGTAATAACTAAATATCTTTGTAATTAGTTTATTATTTAAAGTGTTCGTCTATTTCAGTTATACTAGTAAAGTTGTATCAACAATAAATGTTTGAACGATATACTTACATTTTTACAACGAAGAGGTCACACATAACAATAAAGATCATATCAATAGTATAAAAAATCACATTTATTTCAACAATAGAACAAGAAAAAGACAAACTCTTTCCTAAAATGAAATTTTCTGAGCCATGTTAGTTGCGCAGAGAACGCCTTTTCAGTAGCTAGAATAAAAATATACTGCTCTTGAGATAGATTTATTCACTTTACTTAAGAAAGAATGGGTCAGAAAAACACTTTCTCTTTTATATACTTACATTTTTACATCAAACAGATCGCGAATAACAATAAAGATTCACAATAATATTATAAATAATCAGATTTATTCTAACAACAGAATAAAAATGAGACGAATTCTTTCTGTTAGTTAAATTTTCTCATCCATGCCAGTTGCAGAGAGGATGCTTGTTTAGCAGGTACGAAAACAACTCTGCTCCTGAGTCACATTATATTTTTCACTTAACAAATAATGCACCGTGGGTGATACCGATTCTAGCTGGCCAAAATTATTTTTCGCGTCAATATAGTCACATTACCATGAAATTGACAAAATGTTATTGATATTCACTATTGAATGTTAGGTATTGGAAAATGTAGCGTGTAGCAATCATAATTTTTTTACAGTGACATTCAAAATTATTTTGTTAAATTACGGCCTATGGGGAAAAATCGTTTGCGGTGGTTTTTAATGTTGTTTCATAATTTCAAACACTTTGAAATGTATATACATATCTATGAAGTGCACTACAAGATTATTGCTATAGAATATGGCATGGATAGCATTTATCGATCATTTACAGGGACACTAAAAAAACTATGTTATATTACGGTCTATGGTGAAAAATAGTGTGTGGTTTATTTTGTTCATGTTACACTACTTCAAAAGTATTTAAATTGATGTATATCTCCGAGGTGCTCTATCAGATGCCTACTATCGAATATGATGAATTATATGATTATATATGAATTCATCTTTAATATACAGGGGTACACAAAATAAATCAGTTGCATTTTTCAGTTGCATTTATGAACAACAATTGATGGAAGTGCGTTTTCATTTGTGGAACACTTTTTTAAATTATAAAAATTGCATACTATTTAGTGTGTATAAATTCTCTAAATCATGTGCAGGCCTGCACAAAACATGTGAAGTACATTTCCGTTTGTTGACGGAAATTGCTGACGAAGAATTTTCAACTGTGCTAGCGTTTATTAACAGTTCTAAATTTTAACACATTGTGAATTATATGATATATCTACAGTTCATATACAAGGACGTACAACATATTCGGCTATTCTTTCGACATTGGTTGAAATCGTGTTTTCAAGCGTGTTATATGTTTTACAAATTATTACTTATACATTGTTTTTCATATTATTAAACTATGAAGTTTTATTATAGTAGTACGAATGCGTTGAAAAATGTTTCATAATCTAATTGACGCACGATTTTACGTTCTTCTTTATAATTTTAATATTTTCTTAACGGCATGGAACCTAAAGGGATTAAACTATTTTTGCATTATTATAACAAATCCTAAAATTTATTTTTCTAAAATTTAAGATACGGGGCAAACATTCGACAGTTTTAATGAAAATTGCTGTGTTGTATATGCTGTTGTATATCTATATTTAGCTCTGCACAGAGGAACCCAATGTAAAGAATAGGAATCATAAGATATCATGAGAAAATGCCTACATTATGTTTTTTATAAAAAATTGTATCAAATATGAATTTGGAGAATTTGTCTGGATCATTTTTCTAACCACTCGAAATTTGCAGCCAAGTAATATATTTTAAATCTTTTTGTCCTGAGATATCTACTTACAACTGGCAGTTTTTGTCCAAATTTGGTCATAAATTTAAACATTTCGCTCTTTCGCTCTTGCAAAACTGCATGTGCTCTTCATTGTAATTTCCCTCTATAAACAAAATATTTTCAACCAAATTCACATTTTCGTTAAGGGGACAGTGGAGTTTAAAATTCTTAATTTTTTTTTTTTTTTTGTAAATTTGACCTTAATTATTATTCAAGGGTACATTATATGCATTATGGCATGTATTTATTACAAAAAAAAAAAAAAAAATATTTTTGAGGAAAAAAATGGAATTTTACACGTTGCCTTAGAAATCTTCGAAGTGCCCCCTGTGCGTTCCATATCAATGAAAATCCCCAAAATTTTTTATAAAAATTTGGTTTATATATAGAAATAAAACAGAGTATCGAATTTTATATATTTGAATTTAAAGGTTAAAAAAAAATTCAAAATTTCAAAATTTTTCAAAAAAAAATTTTTTTTAAGCCTTTAAATTCAAATATATAAAATTCGATGCTGTATTTTATTTTTATATATAAACCAAACTTTTATAAAAAATATTGGGGATTTTCATTGATATGGAAGACTCAGGGGGCATTTCGAAGATTTCTGAGACGACGCATAAAATTCCATTTTTTTCTCAAAAATAAATGTTATTTTTTATTTTTTTGTTGTGATAAATGCATGCCATATGCATATAATGGCATGCATGCGATTATATACATATGGCATGCATATAACCCTTGATTAACATTTAAGGGTTATATGCATATACCCTTGATTATATAAGGGTATATAATGCATAAGATTATATAAGGGTGATATGATTATTATAAAAAGTGGGGAAGGATTGTACTTTGTGCCAATATATTAAGAAAAAGAAGAAACAACGTATAAAGGCACAAATAAAATGTGTTTAAAAGCATACAGCTGTTTCAAAACCTCTAAGGTTTCCTCATCAGTGCTTAAAATAAAAGTTAAAACTAAGACATTGTGTAAACAGAGGGGGGGGGAGAGAGAGGTGGACAGAGAGTCAGAAAAGCGTACCTTTCAGCTCTACTGCCAACGGTGAAATGCGACCTACGGCTGACAAACAGTTACGGAGTTGATCTCACGCTCATATTCAGGGAAACCAATCAAAATACCCAATTGCTCTGGAAGAGTCCAAACCCAGAAGGAGAAAAAGGGGGGGGGGAGGGAGTGGAGGGAATTATAGAAGATTAAACCATACCTTTGAAAAATTGGGCGTACTAGATAAATCATTAACTAAACTGTTTGAATTTTTCCATATGTGGTAAGCCTCCCAGAAGTCCAGGTCATAGATTGAAGTACATTTCTGTATTATGGCGGCTTCGGAAAATTTAAAATTATGGTTGTTGGACCAGCAGTGGTTGGCAATAGCGGAACTTTGATATCACAATTTTTAACGCAAGTTTTATGCTCCCCCAAACGGATCTTAAAGGCACGCTTCGTTTGACCAATGTACATTTTGTTGCATTCGCAAGATATCCTGTAAATACCCCAATTTGAAAAACTGTCAATTGGATGTTTTTCGATTTGTGAATTGAATTTTATTAAAAGGAGTATAAACTACTTTAAAGTCAAATTTTGACAAGATTTTAGAAATTTGATGGCTTATTTTCGGAAAATATGGGAGTATAATTAAATTTTCATTACCGACAGTATTAGCCCTGGATTTTGTACGTTTACTTAGTTTGTTATGAATGGAATCGACGATTTCAGCTGTAAAACCTCGATCAATGGCAATAGATTTAATGTAGTCTAATTCTGTTTTTAGTAAACTGTCGGAAGAACAAATATTTAAAGCCCTGTAAACACAACTGTTAAAGGCAGCCAACTTATGATTAGGTGGATGGGATGAAAGGCGATGTGGGGGTAAGGATACTGCGAATGGTTTACGGTAAACAGTAAGGTGAAACAAATTATTTTAGCGGAAAACCATAACATCAAGAAAGGGCAAACGACTGTTATGTAGTGCTGTTAAGTAGTATGTATGAGCTGGCGGTAGAGCTGAAAGGTACGCTTTTCTGACTCTCTGTCCACCTCTCCCCCCCCCCCTCTGTTTACACAATGTCTTAGTTTTAACTTTTATTTTAAGCACTGATGAGGAAACCTTAGAGGTTTTGAAACAGCTGTATGCTTTTAAACACATTTTATTTGTGCCTTTATACGTTGTTTCTTCTTTTTCTTAATGATATGATTATATAAGGGTGATTATATAAGGGTATATAATGCATATACCTTTGATTAATATGTAACTCTTGATTAATATTTAAGGTGAAATTTACAAAAAAAAATTATTTTTAAGGATTTTAAACTCCACTGTCCCCTTAAATATTAAATCTTGTTGCCGTTGCGTGATGGTGAAAAAGTATATTTATGTGACTAACTTAAATTCTGCTGTCTTTGATAAAAAGAAAATGGTACTTGAATTAAAATTAAAAAAAAAATATTTAGACTTAATAAGCTAAAAACAATTCTAAAAACTGGGAGGGCACCTAAGGGCAGACAAATTAAATTGGAACGCAAAGGTAATAATCTATAATTTTTAATCATTTCAAAAATTGAACTTAATCGTGCTTTATCATATAACGTTTTCTATATAAAAACTGAAAAATTATAAAAAAAATACCGAGTTTTATGCGACAATAAATATGAAATAACAGCTGATATGTGCAAACTTTATGCACATAAATACGCTAAAATAGGGTCCATATTTTGATTGGAAGCGTCCATAATCGAGCAGTACATTTTATTCAGCTTCAAGTAACAGATTAAAGATTTATGCTCAAATTGATTGATTCTTTCCCAACTAAGAAGCACCAACTTTCCGCCAATCTATGGACCATACAATTATATTTATATCAAAACGAATAGCAGGGTACAATGCCCTAACTTTTGAGCTATAACAGGTAAAAAATCAATTACGCTTGGATAAACTTTTAAAAATCGACTTTTGGCCATGTAAAATCGGTAAATAAACCCACCGTGTAATGGATAAATATGGAAAAACCTTTTTACGGCAATCCTCAAGCAATTTATTCTCCACAGTTAAGTATTTGACGATTAAATATCAGTTACCTTCATAATGATACATATGTATCATAGATGTTTAAGATTTCAAAGATTAATGAGCAATATTTCTTGGATTTGAATTTATAATGTCAAACTTTTCTGTGTTCCAGGTCTAAAAGTATTGAAAAGTAGAGATTAAAGATATGTTGCCTTACGAATTACAGAAAGAAAATTATGAAGTAATCTAGAAGATAATTATAGGCACACGCATATATTTTTTAATTTTCCATTTGAAATATGTATCCCTGCAGTTATTTTAAAAATTTGAAGCAATCTGGAAGTAAAGCGAAAAGATGTTTCAAATGTGGATTTACGAGATGACCAAGATGCAAAGAATTAGATGAAAATATGTACATTGGAGGTATGTATGATTTTTAGGAGTAATCAACAAAATTTTCGTACGATTGAATTTATGTTGTTTAATATTTCTTTGTTTCTGGTCTACAAATAAAAAAAAATACTGATGGAAGATATGTTACCTTCGACACAAAAACAATTCGCAGTGACTGGAGGTTTCTTTCAGCTATACATGTATTTTAAAACAGATGCTCTAAATATGGGTATACTTGTAAAAAGTAGAAAGTAATCCCGACGCCAAAAGTGAGAACACTGGCCATCTCTAAGAAAACAAGAGTCAGAAATGCATATGGGAGATATGTAAATTTCTTAGGAGTAATAAACTAAATATATTTGGAATTGAATTTATATTTTAAAATATTCACCTATTCCAGGTATAATTAAGTTTATGTTAAGTATCGTCTGTAGCGAGCTAAAGCTGCATGTCTGTTTGTTTCATGTGCTCCGAATCCATGTAAGTTTCTTTTTCTGACTTTCCGCGTGTGGCAATACTCTGTGATTTTTCTATTTTGATTCTTGTTGTTTGCAGTGTGTAGAAAATGATGCAATGTTATTCTAGATAGGCAACGGACATTCCATGTCCACAGACATTGCAATCTGAAGCATTTCTTCTTTCTAAAGAACTAATTTTGAGCCATATTAAAATGTAGATGTGATGTAAATATGTAGATGTGAATGTAGAACCATATAAAAATGTAGTTATAAAATTAATGTAGTCTATTCTCTATAATGCAAATTTACATTATTTTCAAGCATTGATAGTAACATACATTGTTTTATCTTTTTTATAGAAAGCACAGACGTGATAAAATGGCTGTAAAAGAGTTTATATTAGCATTCAATTTGTATTGTGCTGCCATTTGGTCAGCTTTTATGGAAAATTTCATTCCACAGTCGGGACGCAAAAGTTAGTGACAGTAATAAATTATGGAAAAATAATAATTATTTGCTAAAAGACAGAAAAATATTATTAAATAGAGGAAAATATTCCCCTTATACATATTAATAAAAACGCTAACTGGATAATTAACTTTAAAAAGGATATTTTTTCATATATACTTGTAAAACCAGAAAGGTGACAGTCCACAGACATGAGACATCACAGTCTATGGAGAAACCTAAAATATTTCTTTTTTACATTTTTTCGCATGTAAATATGTATAAAAGTTTTGTTTTTTACTCCTTTCATTTTAATGTTGCGTCAAAATTATACTGAATGCACATTAATTGGTTGAAACTGCCTATTGTACGTTTTTTATAATGACCCATAAACAGTAGATTTCATCATTAGTAAAGTTGTGAACATAAGTTCAAAACGAGAAGATGATAAAAACATATAAATAGTGCTATCTGTATTTCAGTAATACTGGTACTGGTACATTATTAATCGTTATTCAAATATCTAATATTTATCATAGATTTATACAGAAAGTAATAAAAAGAAATTTACATGGATTCGTAGCGCATGAAACCAAGAAACCTGCAGCTTTAGCTCGCTGTAGACAATACATACATAAACTTTCTGCACCCGTTGAAAGACCCAGGGATATTAAAAAGTAGTTAGCTGCTTACAAATTTTTACTATAATGAAGGAACAATTAATAACACAAAGAAAATTAATGCAAAAAATAGAAAAATGTTAGACGTTTCACAGTTCTCAGTTTTTAGTTTCTATAGGAAGAAGATATAGTTTCACTACTAGACGATTGATGACATCATTAATATTCTTGATGACAACAACTCTAACCTTATTGTCTGAACCTGGATGAAAAGTTATTATTCTGCCTACTTTCCATTTAAGTGGTGGAAGGTTGTCATCTTTGATGAGGACTAAGTTAATGACTTCTAAATCTCGTTGATTTTTTTTTCCATTTAGGTCTTTCTGATGTTGAGACAGGTTTTCTCGGCTCCATCTTTTCCAAAATTGCTGTAGGATGAACTGTTTCACATTTTTGCCATCTATGAAGGTAATTCAAGGGACTGTGACTTAGATCTTATTTAGGTATTGCAGTTAGAGAAGTTCCAACTGGACCTAGCGTTAGAGTATTTAAGTCTGTTGGGTCAGATGATATGGGACACAGTGGCCTAGAGTTGAGACAAGCTTCAACTTGCGTAACCAATGTTTGAAACTCAGGATAGGTCAACACAGTGTCACCAACGGTTTTCTTCAGATGCGGTTTTATTGATTTTACTGTAGATTATCACGTGTTATCTTTGTTCATCTATCTTTACACGTGTTACATTATAATTGGAGATGAATCTCAATATCCAAGAATATGCGTTGCAACAAGGAAAACTAATATATTTTTGATATACCGTATATTTCTGTGTATAAGCCGAGTGTATGAATTTTCAGTGAAAAATCTTCCAAATTCGGAAAACACGTATATAAGCCGATGTTAAAAAATGGTGATGAAAAATTCAGCAAGTGAAAACTTAGCACATTTTTGTACATAGATAAAAAAAAAATACGCTCTCCGAAATTATTGTCTGTCCTACTTTGTCTTCGTGCGATGCCAAATCTGTTTAATTTTTTTCTCTCATTCTGTTATGTCTTGCTAATAAAAACCAAACCTCCGATTTATGGCTTGAATTACCACACGAAATGATCGTTTGATCTTTCAAAAAAATTGCATCAATAATGTGATGGATGGAACTGGGGATGTTACCATTTTTGAAGGAGATTACGATTGTGATGATGATGATTTAGACACTGTTGATATTCATACTGAAGGAGCAATTGAAAAAAGTGATTTTCACGTGTTGCTAGAAAATTCTGATAATGATTTCAATAGTGAAAGAAGATTGGTAACTTTTCTCATTGTAAAAGAATGGAGTTTTAGAGTATTTGTAGAAATTTGTAAGTATTTTTTATATATTTTTTTTATTTGCCATCTTTTTTTTTTTTTCATTTTAGAATATCAGTTTTTGAAATTTTCTTAGACTCGTGTATAAGCCGACCGCCGTACTTCGAGCCAAAAACATGCGGAAAATTCTCGGCTTATATACGGAAATACACGGTAATATAAAGAAAATACTGAAAATACAAATGATAATGTTTTAGGTGTTTCTGGCAATTCTTCTTCTTTTATCGGAATAGGTTCATCGGAGGTTTTATCGGAATAGCGAGTAGGAACCTCGCTGCTTCTTGACCACATTGGGCCATTCCAACACAAGTCCTGGGACAGTAGTTCTGCAGGAAGTAGCCAAGTGAAGCACAACCAGAAGGATTTCCTTTTCCGTCCACATGGTTCCAATTCTCAGCTGGTAAAATGGATTGGATTTCATATACTCTGTTAGCTACAAAGACTTGGGATTTTCTTTTAGGATTTCATGGGTTCCTTTTTAGGATTTGATCTTAGATGTAACAATACAATTTGTGAATCGTTCCATGCGTGCACGGAATCGGGTTTTACATGCAATGCAGATCTGACTGCCTGCAATAAGTGTGCTAATAGTACTGCAGCACATAATTCAAGTCTTGTATTCGTGACAGATTTTAGTTGTGCTACGCGAGTTTTAGCTGTTAAAAGTTTCACATCAATTTTAGAGTTCCCACAGGTTTTAAAGTAAATAACTTCTAAATAACACTTTTCTGACGTATCACAAAATCCTTGAAATTCACATCGAGAATAATTAGGCAAGATGACTTTTCTAGGTATGTATATGGAATTAAGAGTTTGACTTCTTGGCACAAAATTTCCCTTTTTTGGTGAATATTTTCTGGTACTGGGTTATCCCATGATAATTGTAATTTTAACAGTTCTTAAATGATCATTTTAGTTAGAATAACAATAGGTGAAATCCACCCCAATGGATCAAAAAGCGTTACTACAAATGACAGGATAATTCTTTTACTAGGGACAATTTGATAATCTATATCATTGAAATTACATTTGAACTTATCATTATCAGGACGCCATTCTACTCATAGAACTTTTCTGGCCTTAATGCCAACTACATTGTGTATATTATTAATTGTGTTTGATAACTCAGCATATTTAATAGTAATGGTTCATTTGTGGACCATTTATGCAACTCGAACCCACCTTTGTTCAGCATTTTATGTAATTCATATATCAATTCAGTGCCTTCCTGACTATTCTCAACACCAGTTAAAACATCGTTGACATAAAAATCTCTTAAAACCATAGTCTTTGCTTTTGATAATTTAAGACTACCATCAATTGCTAACTCACTCAAAGCTTTAGCTGCAAGATATGGGCAGCAGCAGTTCCATTCGTGACAGTATTTAAGGGGAAAATTTGCATTTGTTTATATAGACTGTCTCCATAATAGTCTCTGAAAATCCCTATCTTTGTGATGATTTTTTACCTGCCTATACATTATCCTTATATGAGATGTTATTGCAATAATATGAAATCTAAAGCCCAATGAAATGAAAATGAAATCATCTTTTGTTTTGGGACCTACAGTCATAGTGTCGTTTCAAGAAACATCTGTCGTTATTTCAGCACTTGCATTAAAAACTAATCTTAGTTTGGTAGTCTTCAAGAAGAAGTGACGTGGGATGTGATAATGTTTATATTCTAATTCCCGCTCTGTATTTAAAACAAGGCCCATGTGGCCAAGAGATAAATATTCTTTCATAAATTGAACATATTGGTTGTAAATTTCTGGCATGTATATTAGTCTTTTTTGAAGATAGAGAAATGTTCCGTGCGCCATTTGGCGAGTATAGCCTAATATCTCCATCCTATTTGAACGGTAATGCGACTGAATAGCGACCTGATCTTTCCTTAAAATGAGAACTTTCAAAATATTTTTCTTCAACTGTTAAAGGATTCACATTTGGAATTTTTTCTAATTTCCAGAACGAATTTACTACCTCGTCATTTTGGTACTTAAAGGATTTACATATACTGAATCAGTTTCCAGCGTTTCAAATTTTGTAGCACCCGAAAATTATCCACCCAAGGCTTGAATTTAAGGCAAATGGAAGGTTAGATTCACTTTTGACAATTTCTCCAGTGATTAAATGCATAAATACATTTAGGGGAGACCGGGGCTAGTAGGCGCAGATTTTAGTTTTTGATTTTTATTAATTTTTTGTTTAAGTTTTTTATAAAACTTTAACTGTACTTTTAACTTGGGCTTTTAACTTGGGTTGGCTTTGGGCTATAAATACCCGGAGTTTTGAGTTTGTAGCTTTTGTAGTTTATGTTTAGCGGAAGCCTAAAGTAAAAAAAAAATTGTGCGCCAACCTACCCCGTCACGGCGCAAGTTGCCTATACCTCTGGGGTAAGTTGGCACACGCTTTATACAAATTTAAATAAAACTCAAATAAGACAGGCAGTTAAGAGAAATCAATTTCATTATTATAAGTAAGTTTAAACAAAGGCGTTATCGCCGTACAAAGTAGATTCTGAATTATACAGACATAAAAATTATGAATAAAACATTAACATTGAGTATCTTCTATCCTACTCGATATCATCATCAGAGTTACAGTTGTCACAAATAAAAAATCGTGTGTCTCCGTTTGGGCAAATCTCGTATGCCCAAAATCTTGCATTATAATCACTTTTCTCGGTGTTTGCTGTTTTTCAAGCTAACAGCACGCACCAGACACCGAACCAACTTGCCCCGTGTTCAATGCGCCTACTAGCCCCATTATGAATTTCTTCATAAAAGGGACACGTAAACATCTAACCATAAATAATCCAAGTAAATCACATATGGGGTAGGTATAGTTAATCATACATTAAGAAAAACTGCGCGAGTTAAATCGTAATTATTAAGATAAGTATTAGAAATTAGAAAAAGAATGAAGCAGCAAAAAATTACTTATGAGTGGGAAATACAGAAAAATCGTAATAAATGTCCACTGCACGTAGGTATCGCTGCAAAACTACAATGAAGATTGTAAAAAGTAGGAAGATAGGTACTCTGTGACTGGTTGCGCAATCTATCCACAAACGAGAGATTTATGAGGACTGCGCCTATTTACCCCTGTTGCCAACTAGTCCCGGTCTCCCCTACACCAAATAAAACGCAATTTTTTGTGATTTGTAAATTAATGGACCAGCTAAGGTTAAATCACTGAAATTGTCGGAAACGATTGAAGGTAAACACACATAGGGAATATTATCTTTCATCTTATCCATTACGAATACTGATGTTGGTACACTAAGATCACATTTGAAGTGAGAAGTGAATAATAAATAGACTTCCCCATTACTCACAGTATAAAATGTTCCCAAACATATCGCAGAAATAGAACTAGCTTTTACTTTTAATCCTAATTTGTTTACATATTCTCTTGAAAAAAAACCTACCTCTGAGAGCCAGTATCGCCTAAAAATCTGCATTTTAGAAATTCTTGATTAGACTTTTGAACTTTTATTAATGCGGTACACGACAAAATGTGACTCTTCTGATTACTCTTTGTCTTTGACTCATAATGAGAAGCACAGGCTGTAGAACATTTTTAGGAATAAATTCTTGTGCGTGTGGAGACAAACTATTTGACTGAGTCTTATTACTTGAATTATTTGCCATAAGCAAAATACTATGATGTTTCTTAAAGCAATGATGGCACGCATTTAGACTCTTACATTTATTGAGAAAACGCATATTAGATAGGCAACTGAAGCAATGATGATTATGTTTTACGAAATCTATTAGTTGTTGAACAGCTAAATTAAGAAATTTCGCTCACGTAGCTAAACTATTGTCTTCTTTACAATAACCACAACCCAAGCAAGATATAAACGCATTACTCTTATTCGGAAATATAGATTTAGGCAGCTTATTTATGACTAGCTTGCTATTTTGTACAGTTCTTGCGTAATTCTTAAGAAATTCAATTAAGTTCTTAAGTTTCGGAATTTCACTGCTTTTAAACTGACGTTCCCATCACAATTTTATACAAAGATCCAATTTTTGCAAAATTAAATGTCTGTAATGTATCACCAAATTTATCAATAGTTTGGTCTAATGATTCTAATGAGCAAATGACTTCGTTAATGTTATCAACTAGATTTAAAATAGAAATAGTTGATTCTGTTTGAATAGTAAACAAACTTAGAAATCGTTTAATTTATGCGAAAATTTGTTCTCGCTTATTTCAATATCTTTCGTCTAGTAAATTCCATGCAATCTCAAAATTAGAATCCGAAATTTCAATAGACTTAACTGCGCGATACGCTTCACCTTTCAAAGAAGCATTGAAATACTGCATTTTTAGAGCATTAGATATACTTGTATTGCTTCTTACGCATGCATTGAAAAGATCCTTAACCTTCTCGTTCACTAAGATGTAGGAATCACTTCTATAGAAGCATTATTTAAATTTATATATTTCTACAGATATAATGCAAATTTGAAAGATTAAGTTATGATAAATACTCTCAAGGATTATATTCCTATACTTAATAAACTTCTTTTATATCATGTTGAAAAAGTTATCTTATTTAGCAATTTAAAAAAAATACATAGAAACCAACATTAAAATTTTACCATTTTGCTAGGTGGTCAGGGGGTTAAACGCTATCCATTCTGTCATATAGCCTCCAGAAGTAGGTAATGATAACCTAGGCAATTAAATATTCTCAAAAACGTTTTCTGAAACTACGCTATCAGATATATTTTCACTCTTATTTAATGCAGTATTTTGGATTTTCAATATTTTCCCACTTTAAATTTCCACAAATCAATTTTATCTGAGATTTCCTATGCACCATCTATCGTACTTTCTAATTGTTTAGGTTCTGTATTTAAATTCAATTTTCCTGTCAAGTTTTTTTTAATTCCGTTTCCAATGAATGTTTTAAAAATACAATGTTCTCTTCCAATTCTGTCACATTAATCTCATCATCTGCGATTATACTTTCACCGTATTATAATTTCGCCGTAGAGCATTTCTTTTTGTTTTAAAAGTTACCAGCTGACTCATTTTTACTTAAATAAAACCCAAAACCAGTTCTAAAATACGTTAATACGAAATTTTGTTTAAATCTAATCTAGGTACTCTCATAATAATTTGACAGTTTCAAGCAACAAATTCTTTTTACACATTAAATATAATATTCAAAGATAACTTACCTCACAACCTGGTGTAATTTTTCGCCACGAACGACATCACGGCATTTTAACAAAATCTCCGATTCACATTTTTATTTTTCACCAGCGCTCCGGCTAGACTTATACTGATAATGTTTTTGCTTTTCAAACTAATAACGCACACTGCTGGTTCTTGGAATTAAATGCAACACAGCGTACTGTATATGCGATTTATTTAACACTAAAGATAAGCCAGCAATAACACTGCTGTATATGAGCAATGAATGCGTCAACAATACATGTTTGTTCGTTATAACAATATACCTACAACTTTGAGCAAACAGATCGCGTATAATAATGAAAATTCATAACAATAGTACTGTAGCGATCTCATATCACATGATTAGCATAAAGCGAATTTCGAGCTAAGAGTATCTGACTTGGCCTTTTGATCCATACGAATGTTCTGACCTTCTGATCATGAGATCTCTGGTTCATATCCCATCTGCGCCAATTCACACTCTCGAAAGTGATGACATGGACAATCACGCAACAGCAACCTTCAGCAACAATCATCTGATCTCATAACCAACAGATATCAGCACTAAAAAGTCATCCCCTGCATCCAAATCCTGTGAAACGCTCACAGTACAAAGCCTGTGATCTTACGCATCACACATGCGTACGACAGCATCATTCACGATTGCACATCGCTCTTCAGACGTCAAAAATACGTCTTCCTCACTGGGGATAGAGTGTGTAGCGATCTCATCTGACATGATCAGTATAAAGTGCGTCACTAGCTTAGAGTAACTGGTTTGGCTTTTACTTGACGCTAACGTTCTCGCCTCCGGACCATGAGATCCCTAGTTCGTATCCCAGCGCCAATTTATACTCTCTAGAGTACAAACAATCACATTTATTTTAACAAGAAAACAAGAATGAAATAATGTTTTTCTGAAACTGAATTTTCCTCATCCACGACACTTGCAGTAATCTGTAAATCAAGATGATAAATTGTGATAAATTGTGTGATAATTTGTGAAAAATCATGTTAGGATTGATTAAATGACCACGGAACAAAGGATTAGAAGAAAATATTGGTGTTATGTATTATTCTTAAGAGTAATCAACTATATATTACTTGGGTTTGAAATTACAGTATAAAGTATTTGTTTTAGGTCTACCGATAAGAAACCAAGAAGAAAAATGTGGAAGTGATCTGAAAATGTCTTACAGCTATACATATTTTCTAAAAGAGATGCCTTAAAAATATGTATACCTGTAAATTATAGAAGAAAAAAGTAGAAAGTAATCACGACGCTAAAAGAAAAAAATTCCGCTGACATGCAGGCTGTGACTAAGGAAACAAGAATCAGAGATGCATATCGGAGGTATGTAAATTTCTTAAGAGAAATAACTAAATATCTTTGTAACTAAGTTTATAATTTAAAATGTTAGTCTATTTCAGTCATACTAGTAAAAAGGAACAATGGATGCGTCAACATTAAATGTTTGTTTTTTATAAAAAATTTAGTTACATTTTTACAACAAAAGATCGAGTATAACAATGAAGATTCATAACAATAGTAAAAATAATTAAATTTATTTTGACAAAAGAACAAGAATGCGACAATTTCTTTCTGAAAATGAAATTTTCTACGGTTTTTGCAGCGAGAAAGAGTTTATATTGTCAAATATTTCTTTGATTCAGGTCTATAAATATCCATAAGAACATATACAAATAAAATTATGAAGGAATCTAGAATTTATTATAGGCATACATAATTTTATAAAAATGATGCTTTAAAAATATGTATCCAACGCATATTAGAAGAAACTGATGTATTATTCTGAAATTCAAGAAAAGAATTCTTTCTAGTGTTTACTAATGAGATAGCCACGAAACCAAGAATTGGAAAAAATTATGTACATCGCAAATATGCTTTATTCTTAAGAGTTACCAACTGCATTTTTCTTGGGCTTGAATAAATTAGTGCTCTCGATGGGATAAGTTTTTCAGTTATACGTCTAAACTATATACGTATAATACGTTTCTATGAAATCGAATACCTTAAAATATACGTTTAAACGTATCCGGATACGTATAAGGGTACATCGGTTAAAGGTATATTTAAGTATGCGTACATTTAAAGTATATATATATTTCAAATATCGTATTCACTTTTAATAACAATGGACCTCATCAGTCTTACGTCACTGAATGGAGAATAAGCTGGAAATATGTTAATGTCTTAACTTCAAAACCGAAAGTTATTACCGTGAATTACAAAAAGTACTTCGCAAATGTTTACTTTGAATTCACTTAGATTTTTTTTCATCTCATGTTATTGAGATCGGACACCCCGTTATTTTTATATTTTGTGCTTGTAACTTATACAAATTATATCCATTGTAAGAAACTACAAAAATTAAACACTTTTTGAGTAAAGAATGAGAGTATAAATGTTTCAGATTTATTGTGAATTCTTGTTAAGTATTTTTTTTTCTTTTTAATCTTTTAAAAATTCTTTATTCGTCTGTGTTACATTCAAGATTGCATCCGGGCACTAATGTTATTCTTTCCATGTAGCTAATGTTTTCTAACCTGTTAATGTATAATGAAAACCCATTTTTTTTAAATCGTGACACTCATGGTATTTTTTATACAAAATATTAGGGCATTACGTTTAAGATTTGTTAACATTCACAAATATCATTTTTTGTATAAAGTGCCTATAAATTTCGATTACTTATAAACAGGCAAATAATCGACTTGTAGGTTTTAGAACGCAATTACACATGCTTAAAATGACTTGCCTTCTTTTTTATTTTTAGAATAAAACACATTTTCAAAATATTTTAAATTTAGAAAACAATATTTTTAAATACAATAAAAGTATGATTACAAAACTTCCTAGGAGTCGTATTGATTAATGTCTCTATACAATATAATCTAAATTTAAGTCTGTTCTGTGATCGCATGAAAAATAATGTTTCGCACAAAAGGTGTATGCCACAAATCAAAAGAAGCTAGGTGCTGTGCTACAGATTTGCGAAATGTAGCTTTGAAGATAGCCTCTTTCAATAGTAAAACATTTCATAATTAATAGCTTATTTTTTAGGGAAAACAGCCAAAATCAAAACTGATGAAAAGTATTCACATTTTTTAAGTACCTATGCACAACAACCAGATGGTAGGTAAACCCCCGGCCATCGTGGTTCTTTCAACAAAGAACCGCGAAGGCCCCGGTAAACCGCGAGAGTGCGGGATTCTAGATCAGTGTTGCCAGATTGGGGACATTTTTGTCCTCAGATTGTTGATTGTCACCGCTTTTTTTAAATAGAAATATTCGGCCCATTTAAAATTACATTAAAAATTCTGAAAAATAACGAATTATGCTATTTAAAAAAAAAAATAGTGAGAGTCAAATAATCTGAAATAAAAAAGTCTCCAATCTGGCAACAGTGCTCTAGAGGATATTTCTCAATGTCTAAAATCCGCAGGTAAATATCTATTTTCATGCCTTTGTACATTTAACCGCTTAGTTAAGATGCGTATATACGATGTACCGTATATGCTGTTTTTAATGATACGTATAACCGCCGTCACCATATCATACGTATCTGAATCTGTATCCCCGTATAATACGCATACTCGTATAAACGTTTAATAGGGAGCACTAGAATAAATAGTGCCAAATATTTGTTTCTTACAGGTCTATAAATAACGAAAAAGATTGTTCAAAGCCATGTTGACCTTCGATTTAAACCTTGGAAAATGTCGAACTGATCTGGCAGTTTCTTACAGCTATACATATTCTTTTGTAGAATGTCATAAAAATATGTATATCTCTAAATTATAGAAAGAAAAATTCTGAAGTGATCTCAGCGCCGAGAGAAAGAAATTTAAACTGAGAATGTAGACGGTACTAAGAAAAGAAGAATGAGAAATGCGTAGTTTTGATGATTATATTTCAGTTACCTGAATAATTATGTACGTATATAAGAGGTTTCTATAATTTCTGGGAACAAGAAAGTGTAGTTCAATGTCAAATAATTTTTTGTTTCAGATTAAAAATATTTAAAATATAGATTAAAGATACATTGCCTTACGAATTACAAAGAGAAAATTATGAATTAATCTAGAAGTGTATTACTGCTATACCTATTTTTTTAATGATTCATAAAAATACGTATAAATGTGAATTTTGGAAGAAAATATTTAAAGTAATCTGGAAGTCAAGAGGCTAAATGTTTCAAATGAAGATTAGGTAAATGACCACGAAAAGAAGAAATTGAAGAAAATATTTACATCGGTGGTATGTATGATTCTTAACAGTAATCAACTACATTTTTTTTGATTGAAATTAAAGTATTACATATTTCATTATTTCAGGTCTACAACTAACAAAAATATTGATCAAAGATAGTGTACTCGACACAAAGAAGAAAAATATCGAAGTGATCTGTAAGTTTCTTACAGCTATTCTTATATTATAAGATTGGAAAAAGGTGCCATAAAAATATGTATATCTGTAAATTATAGAAGAAAAATTTATGAAGTAATCTCTACGACAGAAGGAAAACTTTTCAAGAAAGAATGTCGGCCATGACTAAGAAAACAAGAATCAGGGATACATATCGGAGTTATAAATTTTCTTAAGAGTAATAAATTAAATATTTTTGGAATAATTTAAATTAATTGTCTATTTCAGTTATAGTTTAAGTGTATTGGAACAATGGATGCGTCAAAAATACATATTTTTTTCGGTATAACAATATATTCACAATTTTGATCAAACAGATTGCATAAAAATAAAGATTCATAACAATAGTAGAATCAATCACATTTATTTTAACAATAGAACAAGAATGAGATTTTTTTATTGAAATTTTCTCATCCGCTTTAGTTGCACAGAGATTGTTTGTTCAGTAGGTACGTAAAATATACACACTTCATAAGCATTAGTCACTTTACTTATCACGGAAAGGATCAGAAAAAAAAAACTTTCACTGGCAAGCATTAACTAATTTTTCCGTCATTGCCAGGTATCTGAGATTTTATTTATTTTACCTGTATAATAAAACATATATATCAGAGGCGTGTATACGTTTAAAAGCAATAAGTTATAATTCTTGGAATTGAGTTTATAATGCCAAATATATTTTTGTTTCAACTCTAAAAATATTTAAATGGAGACCTTAAAGATAAGTTGCCTGTTTGCTTATATAAAGAAAATTATGAAGTAGGGGAGACAGGGGCTAGTAGGCGCAGTTTTTAGTTATTGATTTTTATTAATTTTTTGTTTAGTTTTTTTATGAAAATTTAACTGTACTTTTAAAGAACAGGCAGAATCACCCAACCGGAGCACCTATCAAATTTGGCATAGGTTCTATTGCTCCGGCGGAAAACCCTATGCACCACCAAGAAAAACCACCGCCAAGAAAACAGGCCCAGAAAAACCAGACGGCAAATAATTAAACATAGACTAACAATCAGTAGTGAGACTCTCACTAGAAATAAAATCTACATACATAAGGTTACATAATTTGTAGCCTTATGTATGTAGATTTTTAAAGAACAGGCATTGGGATATAAATACCCGGAGTTTTTAGTTTGTAGCTTTTGTAGTTTATGTTTAGCGGAAGCCTAAAGTAAAAGGAAAATTGTTCGCCAGCATACCCTGTCATGGGGCAAGTTGCCTATACCTATGGGGTAAGTTCGCATAAGCTTTATAAAATTTTAAATAAGACACACAATTAAGAGAAATCAATTTCCTTATTACCAGTAGGTTTAATCAAAGGCGTTATCGCCGTACAATGTAATTTCTAAATTATACAGACATAAAAATAATGAATAAAACATTAACATTGAGTAACTTCTGTCCTACTCAATAACATCATCAGAGTTACAGTTGTCACAAATAAAAAATCGAGTGTCTCCGTTTACGCAAGCCCCGTGTGCCCAAAATCTTGCATTGCAACCACTTTTTCGGTGTTTGCTGTTTTTCAAGCTACCAGCATACACCAGACACCGAGCCAACTTCCCCGTGTTCAATACGCCTACTAGCCCCATAATAAATTTCTTCACAAAAGGGACATGTAACCATCTAAGCATAAATAATCCAAGTAAATCACATATGGGGTAGGTACAGTTAATTATACACTAAGAAAAATTGCACAAGTTAAATCGCAATTATTAAGATAAGTATTAGAAATTAGAAAAAGAATGAAGCAACAAAAAATTACTTCTAAGCGCAAAAAATAAAAAAATAGTAATAAATATCTGCTGAACGTAGGTAACGCTGCAAAACTACAATGAGGATTGTAAAACGCAAGAAGAAATGTACGCTGTGACTGGTTGCACAATCTATCCACAAACAGGCGATTTATGGGGACTGCGCCTACTTACCCCTGCAGCCAACTAGCCCCGGTCTCCCCTAATCTAGAAGTTTATAACTGATAAAGATACTTGCCAAAAAAAAAAAAAAAAAAAAAAAAGAGTCGAAGAAAATATGAGCATTGGTGGTATGTATCATTCTTATGAGTAATGAACTTCATTTTACTTGGGTTTGAATTTAGTGTGAAATACTTTTTTTTTTTTTTTTTTGTTTCAGGTTTACAAACAGAAAAAAGAATTATGAAAGATGTGTTCCACTCGTCACGAAGAAAAAATATGTCGAAGTGATCTGTTAGTTTCTTACACAGCAATACATATATATTTTAAATATTTCATAAAAATATGTATACTTGTAAATTACAGAAGAAAAATATATAAAGTTATCAAGACGCCAAAGGAAAATTAAGTTCAAAAATAGAATACAGCGGATGACTCAGAAAAGAAGAATCAGAGAGGCACGTTGGAGGTATGTAAATTTTGTTAAAGTAATAAAATACATATATTTGGTATAGAATTAACAATTTAAAATATTCGTCTATTTCAGATTGACAACTATATTAGAACAATGGATGCGTCACATGGATTTATCTCATGCACGTCAGGAAGACGCTTTTGGTGCCATGCCTCAAGAATTTTACCGCCAAATGCTAAGTATTTGACGACTTATTTCAGTAAACTTCTTAATAAAGCATATACCTGTTTATCGGAGGTGATTTGCAAGTGTAATAGTAATCTATACATCTCGGATTTGAATTTATAATGTCAAATATTTCTTTGTTTAAGGTCTCAAAATATTTGAAAAGATAGGTTAAAGACATGTTACACTATGACTTATAGGAAGGCAATTATGAAGTAATCTAGAAGACAATCATAGCCATACATATTTTGTTTTTAAACATTCATTAAAAATATGTAACCCTATGAATTTAAAAAAAAAATCTGAAGCAATCTGGAAATCAACAGAAGAGATTCTTCTCGTGAGGATTAACGAGTTGACCACGATACTAAGATTTAGATGAAAATACATATATCAGTGGTGTGTGTGATTCTTACCAACTGAATATTTCTTGGGTTTGATTTTATAGAGCAAAATATTTCTTTTTTTCAGGTCCACAGAGAAGAAAAAGAATTGTCAAAGATATGTTGAATGGAAACCAAGCAGAAAAATGTCGAAGTGATCTGGAAGTTCCTTACAGCTATACATATTTTCTAAAAAAGATGCCATAAAAATATATAGACCTGTAAATTATAGAAAAATATATAGAAAGTAATCACGACGCCTCAAGAAAAAAATTAAAATGAGAATGTAAATGATGACACAGGACAGAAGAATCAGAGAGGCATGTCGGAGGTTTGTAAATTTCTTGAGAGTAATAAACTAAATATTTTTGAGATAGAATTAATAATTTAAAATATTCGTCTATTTCAGCTATACTGGTATATATAAACAATGGACGTGTCAACAATACACGTTTGTTCATTATAACAATATACTGACAATTTTGAAAAAACAGATCGCGTATAATATTAAAGGTTCATAACAATAGTATAAAAAATCACATTTATTTTAACAATAGAACAAGAATGAGATAATTTATTCCTCAAATTGAAAATGAAATAAATAATTTACTAAATATAGCTTAATAGATACGCACAAAATCAATCCAATCCAAGCTCCCAAATACATTTAGACAGCCTGTTTAAAGTACTGTTTAAAATATTTCTCTTCATCTTCAAAAGATTTTGAAATTAATATTTTTGTCACGCTGTGACATTTCAATATGGTGCCTTTTCTGTCACATATGTGACGTGACGTACGTTACATGCAGTGACATAACAGTGACGTCACAAAAATTTTTTAAATTGCCAGAAAAATATTCTTTTACAGTAAATATCATGTTTTGAAGATTTTATATAATTTTTAAAGTTTACATCGCAGTCACAATGTGACATCACTGAGTGGTGGCACCTTGACCACAGATGTGATGTAACCACATTGACGAATGAATGATGCCACGGTGACCACACAGGCTATGAGGGATATTCTTACAGTTTTACATCAATCTGATAACGAATAACAATAAAGATTCATAATAATATTATAAATGTTTATATTTATTCTAGCAGTAGAATAAAAATGAAACAATTTCTGTCTGGAAGAAAATTTTTTACATCTGCGCCACTTGCAGAGAAAACGCCTGATTGACAAACGCCTGGTTGCAGAGAAACGTCAAGTTCGCACGATAACTACACTGCTCCGGAGATACGTTTTAGACTTTATAAAAGAATGGATCAGGAAAAACACTTTCTCGGCAAGCATGAAGCAATTTGTCCCCCACTGCGAAGTATTTGACGATTAAATTTCAGTTACCTATATAATGATGCATATCTAACATAGGTGTTTTATGAATTCAAATATTAAAAAGCAATAATTCTTGGATTTGAATTTATAATTTGTTCTGTTTTTCAGGTCCTAAAAAATTTTAAAGTACAGATTAAATATATGTTGCCCTACGATTTACACAAAGAAAATTAGAAAGTAATCTAGAAGATGATTATAGGCTCACATATATATTTTTTAATTTTTCACTGAAAATATGTATCCCTGTGAATATTTAAAAAAATATCATGTAAGCTGGTAGTCAAGCGAAAACATGATTCAAATGGAGATTGACGAGATGACCGCGATTCAAAGAATTAGATGAAAATATGTACAGTGATGGTATGTATGTTTCATGAGAGTAATTAACAAAATTTTTTTGTGATATAATTTATATTGTATAATATTTCTTTGTTTCAAGTCTAGAAATTAGAAAAACATTGATTAAAGACATGTTGCCTTCAACACAAAGGAAAAAAAACGCGAAGTGACTGGAAGTTTCTTCAAGTTGTACATGTATTTTAAAACAGATGCCCTAAAAATAGGTATACCAGTAAATAATAGATAAAAAAAGAAAGTAATATCGACGGCAAAAAGAAAAGTTTATAGAGAGAACGCTAGCAATGGCTAAAAAACAGGAATCAGAAATCCATATGTAAATTTCTTATGTGTAATAAACTAAATATGACTAGGATTGAATTTATAATTTAAAATATTCGTCTATTTCAATTATGTTAATGCATATATGAGCAATGGATGCGTCAACACTACATGTTTGTTCGTTATAACAAACAAACGAATTTTGAACAAATAGATTGCGAATAATAATAAGGATTCATAACAATAGTATAAACAATCACCTTTATTTTAACAATAGAACAAGAATGATATAATTTTTTTTTCTGAAATTGAAATTTTCTCTTCCACATCAGTTTCAGCAATCCGGACGTCAAGATGAGAAATGTTTCATGTGAGGATTAATTAAATGAAAACGAAACAAAGGATTAGAAGAAAATATGTACATTGGAGGTACGTATGACTCTTAAGAGTAATCCACTACATTTTACTTGGGTTTGAAATTATAGTGTCAAATATTTGTTTCTGATATATAGATAAGAAAAACAATTGTCAAAGATATGTTGCATGGAAACTAAGAAAGAACATGTTGAAGTGATCTGGAAGTGTGTTACAGCTATACATATTTTCTAAATAAGATGCCATAAAAATATGCATGCCTGTAAATTATAGAAGAAAAAAGAAAGTAATCACGACGCTAAAAGAAAAAAAGTTTCAAGTGGGAATGCAGGCCGTGACTAAGAAAACAAGAATCAGATATGCATGTTACGAAGTAATTTAATGGGTGTAGTTGAAATCGTACTTATTACGTATTACTGGAGTCATACCACATTTTAATCAGCCATGGGTGATGTTGTAAGCAATCCTACCACTTAGAACAAGCATTGCTAGCGGAGGTATCAACTCTGAAAACATAGCAGCTGTAGAGCGATGATAATATTGGTATAGTCCAATCAAACACTTATTATTTCATTACGAAAACAAGGCAGCTTGAGTGGCGAAAAAAGGCGTATGAAGAAATATGGGGTTTTCCCAATTAAACACATGGAAACGTAGTCATAGAACAACTGTTTATTCCATCAGAACATACCAACACTGAACAATTCCCGCAGATGAGAAATCAGAGCATTTAACTCGAGCATAAACTAATTACTCATGCTAAATAGATGTTAATTTACGAAATGAATATTCCACATGGCTAAGGACACCGGGTAACAGGTTTTGTAAACAATCACAGCACAAAAAAAATCTCTTGTTCTGAGTTCATGCTCTCGCTATTTATGAGAATGCGCGGAGGAATTCCGATTGAAATGACAACTTCAAGCTAAACCAACGAAAATCACGAACGAGCCTCGAAGTGAAACTGGGATACGACACTCAGCCAATGGAGAGCGAGCAAGAAACGTCACAGGAAAGAATCCCAGCGCCGCTAATGGAATGATTTCGATGTGAAAAGGCTGGTGCCTCGCGAGCAGGAAAATGAGATGAAATAGAATAAAAAAGTAAAAATGGCTTTGATAAATATTCGAAAAATACGTAACTGCGTTCAGAACTTTACAGTTTGGTAGACGATAAAAATTAATCAAGGGATTAAAAGTTTAGATTATGTTTTGGAATAAATCTATTATTAAGATACGCGTTTTAAAAATATAGGAATTTAGCTAGAAATAAATAATAGAGCGTATTAAAAAAAAAAGGAAATAATGAGTAGGCCGGCAATTTAGAATAATTTAAATGAATAGTAAAAGGTAAAATTTTTATATAACATGCATATCGGAGGTATGTAAATATATTAAGTGTAATAACTAAATATCTTTGTAACTAGTTTATAATTAAAAATGTTCGTCTATTTCATTTATACTAATAAAAAGGAACAACGGATGTGTCAACAATAAATGTTTGTTTGTTATAATAATATACTTGCATTTTAAAACATGGGGATCGCGTATAAAAATAAAGGGTACTTCTTAGTTATCCCGTCGACCAATTTCGCCAAATTATATAAATCGCCAAACCACTTGCCAAATTATACACATTGACATAATGTTTCTTTTAAATAACGAAATAACAAATAAATTAGTAAAAAATTAATAAAAATGCAAATAAAACGTCGAATTAATGGTTTTATTGACTATTATTGGCATTTAATCTTACAATTAATTAATGGCAACCATTATTGGCATTTAAGGGGTCTTGTACCTTTTAAACGCGTCGAAAATTAACGAAAAACTTCTAAGTTTGAATTAGTCTATCTTCAAAGCCTTTATATATATAAACATGAAATTTTGGATATTTGATTAAACAGATTGAGCTTTGTAATATGCTACCATTAGAAATTTATTAACCCTTTACAGAGTTTGTGTATTGTTGAAATCAAAATAGCTCTTTTTTTTACCCCATAAGTCATTGCGCGCATGATATCTTGAGAAAGTATGTATGGATTGGCATGAAATTCGGTAAAGATACTAAACATATATGTGTGTTTAAAATGATCTACTCTTAGTCTAAAATTATTTCATTAACTATATAAAAAAAATATTTTCGTAAAAAAATTAAAAATTTTGTATTTTTAATGAATAAAAATAGTCATAACTAAAAATATTACTATTGTAAATACTTAAAAGTAGATCATTTTAAACACACATATATTTTTAGTATATTTACCAAATTTCATGACAATCCATACATACTTTCTCAAGATATCATGCGCGCAATGAATTATGGGGTAAAAAAAAGAGCTATTTTGATTTCAACAATACACAAATTCTGTAAAGGGTTAATAAATTTCTGTTGGTAGTATATTACAAAGCACAATGTGTTTAATCAATATCCAAAATTTCACGTTTATACATAAAAAGGTTTTGAAGATAAATTAATTCAAACTTTGAAGTGTTTCGTTAATTTTCGACGCGTTTAAAAGGTACAAGACCCCTTAATCTTACAATTTAGCGACAGTAATTTGATCGACAGGATAACTAAGAAGTATCAAATTAAGATCCATAACAATACTATAAACAAGCACATTTATTTTAACAATAGAACAAGAATAAGACAATTTCTTTCTTAAAATGAAATTTTCTGAGCCACATTACTTGCGGAGAGAATGCCTTTTCAGTAGATACGATAAAAATATACTGTTCTTGAGATACATTTATTCAAGGAAAACACTTTCGTTTACTTATACCTACATTTTTTCATTAAACGGACCGCGAATAACAATCACTATTCAAAATAATATTATGTATAATCAGATTTAGTCAAACAATACAATAAAATTAGACAATTTCTTACTGGAAGTAAAATTTTTAAATCCACGCCAGTTCCAGAGAGGACGCCTGTCAAGTAGGTTCGAGAAGTACACTGCTTCTGAGACACATTTTAAACTTTACTTAAAAAGAATGGATCAGGAAAAACATTTTCACGTGAAGCGTCAAACAATTTGTCCTCCGTTGCGGACGATTATATTTCAGTTACCTGTATAATGATGCATATATAACACAGGTGATGAATTCAAAGAGTAAAAAGTAATATTTAATGGAGTTGAATGATTATGTTCAATTTGTTCTGTGTTTCAACTCTAAAAATATTTAAAAATAGAGATTAAAGATATATTACTCTACGACCTATAGAAAGAATATTACGAAGTAATCTAAAATATAATTATAGGCACATTACCATTTGTCCTAAAAAGGACTGACTGATTTTAAAATTCAATAACTTGCAAACGATGGCAGATATTTAAAAAATTCTTGCAGGAGGGTTGTTTATAAGGTCAAAAGTTTTTTACAGTGATTTTCAATTTTAGTTCGAATTACAAATAATAGATGGCGTTGTATGCAATAGCCGCTAAATACAGGCTCGATTTTTAGCCTTTTTCTTCTTCCATGCGGAAGCGGATGTTAAAATGCGTTGAATGGGTCCTGAAGTACCAAAAATCGAGCCTGAATTTACGCCATCTATTGTTTGTAATTTGAACTAAAATTGAAAATCATTGTAAAAAAAACTATTAACCTTATGCATAACCTCCTGCAAGAATTTTTTAAATATCTGTCACCATTTGCAAGTTATTGAATTTTAAAATCAGTCTGTCCTTTTTAGGAAACCCGGCGTATATATTTTTAATTTGTCATTAAAAATATGTATCTCTGTGAATATTTAAAAAACTTTGAAGTAATCCGGTAGTCAACTAAAAGATGTTTCAGGTGTGGATTGACGAGATAACCACGATATAAAGAAATAGATGAAAATACGTACTATGGTGGCATGTACAATTCTTCAGAATAATCAACGAAGTTTTTTTGTGATTGACTTTATATTGCTTAATATTTCTTTTTTTCAGGTCTCAAATAAGAAAAATATTGATGAAAGATATGTTGCCATTGACGCAAAAACAATTTCTTTTCGCAGAGACTGGAAATTTCTTTCAGCTGCACATGTTTCTAAAACAGATGCCCTAAAAATAGGTATACCACGAAATAAAAGGGAAATAATAGAAAGTAATCTCGACGCCATAAGAAAAAAGTCTAAAGTGAGAACGCTTGCCATGTCTAAGAAAACAAGAATCGGAAATGCACATGAGAAGTATGTAAATTTCTTAAGAGTAATAAACTAACTATATTTGGGATTGAATGCATAATTTAAAATATGTGTCTATTTCAGTTATATTAATATATACAATGGCTCACAAAAGTTTTCGTACAGTTTAAAAATTTGTAGTAAAAAGGAATTTCCTTGGAATTAAATTCGAATATGAAGTCCAATATTGTTCTACATTAGCAACATGCTATTGTAGATAATACCTAACTTTTTTTTTTTTTTTTTTTTTTTTTTTTTTTCACTTTGATTTCTTTCTTATCAAAACATGAAAACGAAAGGAGGCAGAGAAAAAACACGTTCCAAAAGTCTTCGTACACTTAAACCTTTTCGGATAAATTCATAATTAAAATTATCGTCTTTTGCTTTATTTTTATTTTTTCATTGTGGTGACACATAAAAAATCGTTTGACTTTATATTTTGCATGATTGGTCCGTAATATTACATTTATTATTAAAAAATAGCTCGTAGTCGTAAAGAAACAACTAACAGCATTCGAAAATTGATTAACTTTTATCCTAGTAGTGATAAATCAGTACGAAATATTGCTAAATTACTTAATGCATACCATTCTGCGGTATAGTATGACATAAAATGCATTAAAGAAGAAAGTCTATGTAGGTCTGATGTCTATCTAAGTTAACACAACGTGATCACAGATTTATTATTAGAAAAATTGGAAAAAATCCAAGTTTAAGTGCTGTAAAAATTTCTACAGAATTTAATGAAACATTTTCTACTTCAATTTCACCTGAAACTGTTGGAAGAGTGCTGAGAACAGCTGGATTATATGCGCGTTCTAGCCATAGGAATTTTTTTGTTAGAGCGAAAAACAGAAAGCTTAGACTTTCCTTCGCAAAATCAATGATAAATAAATCTGAATCGTATTGGAATAATGTTTTATTAGCAGACGAAATCCAATTTAACATTTTTGGCTCCGATGGGCGGATAATTGTATAAAAAAGAAAAAAAATGAAGAACTTAATTAAAATAACTTATTTGGAACAGTTAAGCATGGTGGTGGAGTTGACCCTGTGTTTGGGTGTATGACAGCATCAGAACTAGGTAAGTCGGTATTTATTGATAGCATACTGAATCATGACCTTTATTTAAATATTTTAAAAAGCAATTTAAAATTATCAGCTCAGAATTTCGATAATGGAAACAACTTTTTTTTTTTATCAGGATAACGATCCTAAGAACACAGGTCTCAACGTTCGCCTCTGATGTCTCTCTATTTAACCGCAAGTTTGGAAAACATCACCTTAATTGCCGAATTTAAAGAAAATAGAACATATTCGGAGACATCTGGTGGTTAGACTACTAAGATATCCCAGATAGCATGTAAGGTTTCCGAAAAGGGTCGTTTTTGCTTTACTTTCTAACTATCCTGCAAAGGTTTTCGCGATAATCGTGTAGCCAACCCATGTTCGGAAATCATTATGATCCGTACGATTTTTGCGCATGCGCAACTTATTTCTTTTCCCGACCAGCGTAGGCGTAGCGTCTCCCAATGGCGTCTGTTTTGAAAGCTTTCGTTGTGTCAAGTTTCTAACATTTACAGAAAATGCGGTAAGTTTGCCATTACTTTTACTTATTAGTATATATCATTATTGTTTAAATCGTTCTTACTGTAGTCTTTTTTTCTTCTGTACTGTCTTATATTTAAGATTTCTGTGTAAGTTACCCATGAGGAAATGATGATATTTGATTCAACGCTATTTTGTTTAATTATGTTATACAGCATGCTACATCTTTAAATTAAACTAACTTCTATAAACATGATTTACTTAAAACATGTTATAACGTATCGTTTCACGTTTCGTAACCATCGCGAATTTTCAAATGTATTTTGATAACATAACTGCAGTTCCGTTATATATACTTTTAACACATAGGATTGACGTAATGGTAATGTAAATGAACCATAAAATACGAAATCGAGAAAGTGTAAGGAGTTTTTTGTAGGCGTAAGTGTTTAGGAACATATTTTATTATAATAAAACATTTTTAATTATGATCGAGGCTAACTAGTGTTTTTATAATTAAAAACACTTAAGTCTTAAACACAATTTTGTTTTTATGTTTAATTATTTTAAACTTGTAAAAATAACTTTTATCTTTTTTTCTTAAAGTCTTCAAAAAATAAGGAATGTATACTTAAAGTTTTAAAATCACCACCACCCCCTTGCTGTGGACTGATTTACAAATCAAAACAGACTTTGACCTTCAACAAATTACATTCATTTGAAAATATAGGGTAGATGTGCCAGTAATGGACACCCTTAAGGAATTTCTTTAAAAATTATTTTTTTATTAATAGTTAAAATTATTATATTCCAGTTTTTTCAATATTATATTAATCTATCGACAATATTTAACCATTCTTATAGCCTCATTTCCCAATATGAATAGAAATTTAATTTTAAATAACAGAAATATATCAAAACACCCAAAAGCCCAGTAATGGACACCCTCTGGCCCAGTAGTGGACACCCCTCTGTTCCAGTAATGGACACCCCCTAAAAAGTAATAAATATAATTGTTTTTATGACTATTTAGAGCCAGAATTTAATGAATACATACTAATGAAACAAAATAGTTATTTTCAAATAAATTTAACATTTAGGATACCAGTAATTAATAAAGTATTTGTGATAATCATTTATTGTTTGTATCAATTATTGAAATTATCAGAAGATCGATAGTTTTAATTATTTTAGATGGATAGATTAAAATACTAAATATCAGGCAATTACAGCTATCAAATTATTGTAACAGTGGTGGATTTAAAGGGTAATTAAAAAAAAGTTTTGGAATATTAATGTTTAGTTTTGTGCCACTATTTTTAAATGTTTAGTTTTGTGTCCCTATTTTTAACAATCTTCCAGACTCTATGTGGTAATGTAAAAGATATTCTTAGATGAGGTACACATTATAATGTTCAAAAACATGCATTAAACAAGTTAAATATAGTGAAATCATGTTTAAAATTTGTCAAAGGGCCGTTGCTTTATTTGCGTTGTGAATGGTAAAAAAAAAAAAAAATAATCCAGGAAAAATGGTCAAAATAGTTTATTTTTACTTCCATGCTCACTGGACTGCAATTAACAAGTTGTCGAATAAATTTCAATATTGCATGCAACAAATGCACTGACGGTGGCACGTTTAATTTGCGTGAACACAATGGATACCTTCTTTGAGCATTCTGGTGGTACACTAGGCCTAACTCTGATGACATAAGTTCAGTCAATAAAACAGAGTCGCCAGAATAATTTATGCCAAATTAACTATGTGGATGCATTTTTGTAAAATCAATATCAAAAATGAAAAATAAAATAAAATCAAGAAACAAAAAGGGAAGACGGTGGCTCTTACTAAAACTTGGAAGAGAAGACATAGTGATGAAGCCTCGCCATGTGCACAAGCCGCGTGAAGAAAATTCCAAAAAAGAAGAGCCGCGACCTCAATCGTGTCCATCCGATCACCAACTGATGAAAACTTCTTCCCAGCGAGGTTACCAGGCTAACTGAGCATTATGCCAAAATCGCCAAGCAACACGACAAAAATTCACAAAAAACAAAGTGCATTTACTAACGCCCTGGGCTTAACCGCCAAAACTGATAACCCAAAACAATTGAAGTGGAAGTAGCAGTGGAAAAAAAAGCAAGTCGCAAGGTGTGCGCAGTGATTTGCGAAAGAACGACTCACCTACGCAGACAGTAAAATACCAAGGAGGAAACATAACCGCTTGAGTTCTAACAAACTCAAGGCGAGGAAAGGAGAAAAGGTGGGGAAACTCACTGGATGCGTCGTGATTACGACATACACCAGGACAACGGAGAAAAAAAAATAACTGAATGAGTGAAGGTGATACCTACACTCAGGAAGGGTTTTTTTTTTTTTTTTGAATTAGAGCAAGCACAACCCGCTAAATTGCCAAACAACAAACAAAAAAAAAAAAAAAAGGAAATTTTAAAGAGGATACAAAGGAGGGGGGGGGGGGAATGAGAATCCACCAAAATGCCCTTACACATATGACAGAAAAAAAAAACATTGCAATACATCATTAAATCTTGAATACAGAATTACAGTATAGACATATTGTATAGCAATATCAGTTCATGATATAAAATATAGTATTCCTTATAACAGATTATAAGCTGTGTGTATATAATCACACAACACCTGCACGCGAAATTAAAAAAAAAGGTTAAGTCTTGGTATACAGATCAAAAGTTATGTCACAGTACATAACACCTGTACGCGAAGGGAAAAAATGTTAAATCTTGATACAGAAATAAGTCAATGCATCAAAGTTGCATGACACCTGTACGCGAGGGAGAGAAGTAACATTTTTTTTTATACAAGGCTTATGGCTTTAATTGGTATTTTAAAAAGGCATTGGAAATGAAACATTTCAACATACAATTTACTATGCTTGCAAAAACCGAAAGGTTACACTGTCATTGACTGATTACTTTTTAAATAATTTTTGAATAAACAGATAAGAATATGATTTTCATACAGAAGGTTAAACAACACATTGGAAGGCTTCAATAAAAAAAAATTTTGAAATGGTGCACCATAAAGAGAAAGAACTTAAAAACAAAAAAAAAAAAAAAACTTCCAAATACATTGACTATACCTTCAATATAGTGAGAAATGCCTAGGACTTTGAAATTTTGATGATCATGATCATAAATTGAAAACCATTTTTTCTTTTTTTTTTTGAGAAAGAAAACCAAAACTAAACAAGTAGGTAAGGTATTCAACAGAATGTCAAATATGTATATATAAGTAACAACAAATTACATGTTAGTAACATATGCAATTATACATTTTCACTGATGCGAACACATAATATCAATCTGCACAGATATAAAATAGAAAAATTATACCATTGGGCACAGAACTTAACTGTGGTCGACCATAATTACAATGTGAATAAGGGTTCACTGGCTACGATGAACATCAGTGTAGATTGGGCTTAAAAAATGTAAGAAAGGCAAAATTACAATACAGCAGTACAAAAATACAAAATACAGTTGCAGAAGTAAACTTTATGACCATACAGAACATACACATATATACATTAAATTTCAGGATTCACATGAGCTGCCAAGCTTGGTAGAATCCAAAAAAAAAATTTGAGTGATGATTATCCTAATTAAGCATAACAAATTGAGACATACAAATATGTTACTTTGGTGAGTCTGCCTACTTTCAAAATAAAAGGTAAAGAAATGTGTTTAAGGTATGCAGACAAGTTTTATACAAAGTAAAGAGATTGCATTATGAAGAAAAGAGGAAAAAAAAATAAATGCATATATACAGTTATAAGTTTGATTCGTGCATCCGCACAGGTTAATGTGTTAAAGACACTAAAAAGTGTGAACATTAACCTAACTCTCACAAAGTGAGTGTGATGACATTGGACTTAAGGTCCGTGTCCTAGGGGTAAAGGGCAGGAGAAAGGACTTACCCAGTTTGCACCGAGCAAGCCCCCCTGTCCCACGACAAAAGTTATCAACAACTCCTGAAGGGGACGATTCAAGAACACAACAAATTTATATTTATTTTATTGGCTTGGATCAACTGGATCAGTGACCCAAAATAAGAATGGTCTCAAGGGGTAGGAGAGTATATTTTAGGGGCACTTTTTGAACAAACAGGGACTCTCCAAGGGAAGAAATGGATGAAACCCGGACAAAAAAAAATGGTGTGTAACAACACAGGGAAAATGACATAATCAGGAAACTTGAGACCAAAGATTGACACAATCAGGTTTTTTTTTAAATATAGACATGGTATATTAAATATTTTCTAATTTATAACCTTTTTTCATTCTATCAAGAATTCAGAAGATGGATCCTAAAGCATCTATTGACTTAATTACCTTATATTAATTTATTTTAGTCTTTTTCTTTTTTTTTTTTATACACATTCCAAAAATACTTAAACTTAATGAGAGCCAAATCCTCAGAAAATAAAGGGAAAGAAATTATCAAAATTTTTGTTTGATTACAGGTATAAAATGGACAATAAGTAAAGAAATTAAGTTCAGCATAATTTACATTCGTCTACCTAGAATCAGATAAGCACGGTTATGATATAAGAAGTGATTACTTGTATTTTAAACATTTGATACATTAAACTTAATAGCTATATTTGCAAAATTTTTTGAATAAACTTTAAGCAGCTGGTGCATTTACATCTGTGGAGAATAACAAGTTTTTGAATTACATGGATAATAAAAAGATACTTAGTAACAGAGTCCCACAGGAACAGTGCTGGAAGACATCCAAACAAGTATTCCCGGGCCAATGAGAACACTTAGTCAGGTCATCTAGCAGCAATTGCCAGTAGAGGAGTGGCCATTTCTTCCACCGACAGACTGGTTATGTAAGACTTGTCTGTAAAAGAGTGTATATTATCGATAATATATGTAATCATCATTATGAGGTTTAATTATGTTGCGCTTCTGACGAAGCGTGTAATCTGATTGTACCGGACGAGATGGAGTGAAAATTCTAGAGGTCTGGCGGGAAGTGCCAGGTTGATTACAGTCATTTAAGGCATCAGGTATTCGCTTGTTACTACTTTGAGACTTTGAGAATTTTGGATTCCGTTTATGTAGTTTGACAATTCTATCAGTATGCACAAGTAGTGGTGAAATTTGAGGATCATCTTCAGATATAAGTTGTAACATTGCAGGGGAGATAATTTTTTGGACAGAATATGGACCTAACATTTTCTTCTCAAATATGTTTGGACATTTGATATAGACTGTATCTCCAATGTCTATTTTTGGGAATTGTCTGTTGACACGAGACTTTGCGTATAGGTCTTGACGAGAATTTTCATTATTTTGGTATGCATGAAAATATACTTGGTCAAAATTTTTAGCAATGTCTGCAATTTCTTGGTTGTCATTGATTCGCCAGTTTGGTTGGTTTTTATAGTTGAAGTATATGTCACTTATTTCTCTACCAAAATGGAGAAAGTTCGGTGAGAATTTTGTAGCAGGATGAATTGTTGCATTGTAAATGGACTGGTGAACTTTTGCAGCAGTACCAATGTCGAAGCCTTGGGAGGCCATAGTAAGAATGGAAGACTTGATCTGTGGGTTTAAACGTTCACTTATTCCGTTCGCCTGGGGGTGCGCGATGGAGCTATGTTTGAGACAAATGCCTAACAATTTATTGAATGATTTTAGTAAGTCGCTCGTAAATTGCTTCCCATGATCACAAAGTAGAAATTCGGGTCTTCCATGAGTGGCAATGTAATGTAACAAGGCTTTAGTAATTGCTGGAGCAGTTATGTTGTTTAAGTGGTAAAGTTCCATATGTCTGGAAAAATGATCAACAATTGGAAGGAGATTAGGGTTACCCTTAATGGGGCCAAGAATGTCCATTGAAACTTTTTGATTTGGAGCAGTGGGTACCGGTGAAGCTAGAAGTGGAGCTTTGTTTGATTTAAGTGGCTTGTTGAGTAAGCATACCTCACAAGACTGGACAAAGTTGTACGTGTCAGCAACGAAGTGCTGCCAAGTGAAGCGTTTACGGAGGTTCTGCAGGGTCTTCTGGATACCTGCATGAGACACATGTGCAATGGTTAAGGCTTTTTCTTGTAGTGAAGGGGGTACAACTGCTCTATGTAAATTCGTGCTAATACGTGCATAATCTTTAAAGAAACACAAAAGTTGGGTTTCAGGGTGTATATAATAACCAGTAAGTCTTTTGCCTTGTTTACCATTTTTTAGATCATGGATGATTTTGCTCAACTTTGGATCCGCAATCTGTTCGTTGAGGATTGTTTCGTCCAAAATTTCTAGAGGAGGATCGTTATTTTCTGACTGAACAACATTTACAAACTGATTGGAATTTTGTGTCTGACTTTGAAAATTAGTTTGAGATGCTATTACTTGAGGCTGAATTTCATTATGTAAGTCATTCTCAGTGTTAGTGACTGGTAGTGGTTCGGAAGCACTTAAGAGTTCCGGATTGGTGTTGAGGTCCTGATACGGCGGAGCAGTCGGACAATGACTAAAATAGTCCGCTAGTACATTTTCTTTTCCGGGTACATGTTGGAAATTGAAGGAAAATTCTGATAGTTCCATTAACCATCTTGTTGTTACATCAGCAGGGGAGTTGGTTTTTTTGTATCTATTTAATGGTTTGGCGTCCGAAAGTACTGTAAATTGTCTATTAAATAGGTAATACTTGAAAGATGTTATGCCTTTATAGATCGCATAAAGTTCAAGCTTTATGGGTGGGAATTTTTTTTCTGCATCAGTGAGTAGCTTTGAGTAATATGCTACGGGTAGAAGCATGTCATTTCTTTTTTGCATCAAAACTGCAGAAATAGCTTGTTTCGAAGCGTCTGTGTTGACATAAAACTTTTCATCCCAATTGGGCAAATGAAGAACAGGCTCATTAAAGAAGATTTTTTGTAAGGTTTGAAATGCTGACTCTTGTTCATTATCCCACACAAACTTTGTTTTTGGTTTTGTAATTTCGATGAGTGGGGCAACAAGATCAGAGAATGATGGTATTAGTGACCGATAGAACGAACACAGTCCAACAAAGGCTTTAGTTTGCCTTTTTGTCTTAGGTGTAGGAAATTCAACAATTTTAGTGATGTTACTTTGGATAGGAAAAATTTTATGATCTTTAATATAAAACCCAAGAAATGTAATATCAGTTTTAAAGAAGGATGACTTTTCTGGAGATAAAGTTACGTTATGTTTGATGAAGACATTGATTAATTTATCTAATTTATCGAGCATCTCTTGAAATGAGTTAGCACCTACGACCAAATCATCTTGATAGGCAAAGCATGAGTCAACTCCAGACTCTTGGATGAGAGTGTCTATCAGTTCTTGAAATGTTGAGGCTGCTGTTTTAAGGCCAAAAACAAGGACTTTGAAGGTGAAAACTCCCCATGGGGTAGTGAAAGATAATTTGTCTTGCAGGTCTTTTGGAACAGCAATTTGCCAATATGCTGATGGAAGGTCAAGAGTAGTAAAAAATTTATATTGTGAGAGTTGTAATAATAAGTTAGATATCTTAGGGAGAGGATATGAAGAAGGTATAATGATGGCGTTAAGTAGCCTGAGATCTAAGGCAAGACGGTACTTCTGTGGTTGAGACGGACTTGTTTTCTTTTTCTTTACCAAGAGCATAGGACATGCCCAAGACGAATTTGATCTTTTAATGATATTGGCTCGTAACATTTCTTGTATTTGATCAAGAGCCTCTTGTTGAAGGGCCTGTGGTACTGGGAAGGGAAGAGCTTTTATGGGATGGGAGTTAAGTAATTCAATGTGTGGTGATACCAAATCGGTTTGACCAATAGTATCGAGCGATTTAGAAAAGGCCTGAGCTTTGCTACGGAGAAGATTGCTCATCGTTTCACGTTGTTCAGAAGTAAGGTGATTCAAATCAAAATCTTCAGGGGACAGATCATTTATTCTTTTTTGAATTATCTCATCTGATGGAACAATTAAATTGCAATGATGTTGCTCTATTTCGTCAAAAGTGTAATTTTGAATGTGCTCTTCTGCCACATTGTTGATAGTGCCAAGTCTGGCATTTTTATTTAAATGTATGGTCTTATCAGATGTATTTTCTAAGACGATGACAAAGGCGTTATTCTTAATGTGTGGTAATGAATGTAATGATTCGTGTCCTATTATTTCAGAACTTTTTAATTCAGGTACATACAGAAAGTACTGACTGGGTTCAGAAGTAAATTTTGCCCGAACATACACACATGATTTTTTTGGAATTCTAACTTTTCGGAAATTCTGAACCATAATTTCTGGTTCATTTTCAAGTGATTCCTTACTAACGTCTTTATCAGCTTCGTTGTCAGAAGCAATTACCGAGTCATCAGTATTGAAAGATGCGTCAATGTGGTTGATGTATTGACCATTTTTGGTTTCACTAATGAACGGAACAACAACGTCTTTTAACAAAGCAGAGTTAAAACCTGGGGTAAGTGACATATTATTTTTGTGCATAAAGTCATAGCCGAGAATTATCTGGAAATCACTACAAATGTCAGTAATGTATAAGTTATGTTTAAAGAAAAGATTACCAATTTTAAATGATAACATAATACAACCCTTAAATTCAACCTTAGAGTTAATTGTAGAGATATTAACTTTATTTGAGAGGTATTTGTAGTTAACTTCGTGTTTAATTGTTTGAAAATATTTATCATCGATTAAGCATAGGGTGGATCCACTGTCGAGAAGAGCTACAGATTTAATATTATTTACCTTTACTTCAATGCAAGGAAGTTTTGCTTTGTTATGACATGTGCTACATATACGGTGTTCCACCTTTTGAGTAGCATCTGAATTTAAGGCAATTTCTTCTGTTTGCACAAAGTTGTTAGAGAAAGATGGGTTGTGAGTTTGTGTACACTTATTTAACACTGGCTTGCTTGGAAGCCTAGAGATCAGAGTGCCAGTTATCTCTGTCTCCTTTGGTAGTTTAAATTATTACGATTTTTCTTTGGTGGATTTGGTTTGTTTCGTGGGGACTTGGTGATTTACTACTTTTGCATTGGTCATTTGCACGGCAGTTGTCTATGAAAGACTGAAACTCGAAGCAATTCTTCATGACGTGCCCTGGCTTTGCACAAAATGAACAAGTCACACGCCTTTTGTTAAATGACTTTTGTCTGTGACTGTTTTTGTTGTTGGTACTTTGGTATTTTTGTCGCTTTTCACTGAAAATTTTGCTAGGACTGAGACGTGGTTCCCTAACCTGTGCATGATTGAAATGTAGAACTGGTTCAGTTCGGGTGCTCTCCGCTTCACTATCTAGTGAATAAATGGTGAGTAACTGTTCAGTTCTATCAATGGCAGATTCCAATGAATCAATGTTCTCTTCCAACAATTTAATTTTAATTTTCCGAGGTAGATTTTTCAAGAAGTGGTTAAAAGAAATAGGGCTTAAAGCCGCTTCATTTAATGTTGGATAAGACAGCCTACACAATTTGCGAATTCTGCATGCAAATGCACGAGGGTTTTCCTCAGAGAGCATTACACATTTATCTAATAGGTCAGAAGCCTTGCATTTATCCGGTTTCTTCCCAAAGAATTTAACAAATTCATCCCTAATACTTGATAAAGAGTCGAAGTTTTGTTTGGCAATAGCATCAAGGTAGAAATCTAAAGCTTTATCTTGGATTTTTGATTTCAAAATGGCAATTACTTCTTTGTCTGAATAATTATTCAGCTCTTTGATTTCTAGTAATTGCTCGAAAAAAAAATCTACAGTCTCTGGAGAGCCAGAATATGGTTGAATAGAAATTTTTGGAGGAATGGCTTTGGGAGGCATATTTATACACTGATAACCACCTTTATACTTAAATAACAAATATGTAAAGAAACAAATTCACATAAAGTTGAAATATCAATTTATACCTTGTTATGCTGATGACAGAAGACAAATATTTTATTATTATTATTTTTTAATCAACATTTTGAAATGAATCCTGTACTATTCATTTAAAATTCTTTCAATTTGATTATATTCATGATAAAAGATATATTTAAAAAGGAAATTACTGTATTTATGATATCTGATACACAATATGAAAAATATACAACAACCAAAGTATTCATAGACTGTACGATTCAATATTATTTATCAATTGCCTCATTTCATTCCCATTTAATTCATATTTTATCTGTAAGAAATCATAAAATATACTTATTTGAATGAACATGTAAGGACAAAAACAATAATGATCTTTATCTTCTTTTTTTATATATACTAATAACATTTACCACCTTATACCACAATTGAAAAATTTTTATCATCATATTTCAGGTAATTTTCCTTTTACTTTTCTATTATTTATTTATTTCATATATATAATCACATTTTATAAGATATTTTGCACACAAAAAATTAATGAGTAACGTTAAATTCATTCTTGCATCCATGTAATTAAAAAAAATGTTTACTTATAACAATATTCTTTATTTTCATGAGTTGAAAGAATTGAGGTTTATACTATAATAAATTAAGCATTGTTGCAATAGTCCAGTGTTACATAGAAGGAAGGTCCGGAACCATATGTGGTAATGTAAAAGATATTCTTAGATGAGGTACACATTATAATGTTCAAAAACATGCATTAAACAAGTTAAATATAGTGAAATCATGTTTAAAATTTGTCAAAGGGCCGTTGCTTTATTTGCGTTGTGAATGGTAAAAAAAAAAAAAATAATCCAGGAAAAATGGTCAAAATAGTTTATTTTTACTTCCATGCTCACTGGACTGCAATTAACAAGTTGTCGAATAAATTTCAATATTGCATGCAACAAATGCACTGACGGTGGCACGTTTAATTTGCGTGAACACAATGGATACCTTCTTTGAGCATTCTGGTGGTACACTAGGCCTAACTCTGATGACATAAGTTCAGTCAATAAAACAGAGACTATGTGGATGCATTTTTGTAAAATCAATATCAAAAATGAAAAATAAAATAAAATCAAGAAACAAAAAGGGAAGACGGTGGCTCTTACTAAAACTTGGAAGAGAAGACATAGTGATGAAGCCTCGCCATGTGCACAAGCCGCGTGAAGAAAATTCCAAAAAAGAAGAGCCGCGACCTCAATCGTGTCCATCCGATCACCAACTGATGAAAACTTCTTCCCAGCGAGGTTACCAGGCTAACTGAGCATTATGCCAAAATCGCCAAGCAACACGACAAAAATTCACAAAAAACAAAGTGCATTTACTAACGCCCTGGGCTTAACCGCCAAAACTGATAACCCAAAACAATTGAAGTGGAAGTAGCAGTGGGAAAAAAAAGCAAGTCGCAAGGTGTGCGCAGTGATTTCCGAAAGAACGACTCACCTACGCAGACAGTAAAATACCAAGGAGGAAACATAACCGCTTGAGTTCTAACAAACGCAAGGCGAGGAAAGGAGAAAAGGTGGGGAAACTCACTGGATGCGTCGTGATTACGACACTCTACTTGATATATCATTTATAATAATTAATATTACAAATATGAAAGAAGTGATATTGTGAGTTGAATATTTTAAATACTAAATAAAAATTTATTTAGTATTTAAATTAATTTCAAAATAAAACTGTAGTACTGATGTTTGAGGCCAATGATCTGCAGATTTACTATAATAGTTTCATGAATATTACCTGTAACTTTCATTAATAGTATTACATTTTTTTTAAGAATAAGGAAACATTTAAGACAGAAAATAGATTTTTAATAGCTTCTGTAACTTAATTGCTTTTATTTAAACGGAGAGGGATTAAGCCCTATGAACCCCTCTTTGACTGTGCTCGTAAACAATATTTTTTGCTTCCTGGCTGGTTTGATTGCCGGATTATAAAATATGCAAGGTATATGTACTACATAAAAAATAATAATAATAAATAAAATAAAATATTGAAATCTCATAAAATAACTTAAAAGCAGCTATTTATAAAAGTTTTGGTGTTATTACATTTTGGTAAGTATAATTTAAAAATTAAATTTGATTATTTAGGTTTGCAGTTAAGTCAAAGTATTTTATGCACTATAAACATCACTAAAATTGCATTCTTAGCAATGTCTACATGGGGTGTCCATTACTGGAAAATGACTAATTAACCATCCCAGTAATGGACACCCCTCTTAAAATCTTAAAAATAAATGAAATTTTGTAAATGGCCATTGGTATATAAAATTCAAAGTTTTCGATTGCTACTCAAACAAAAACATTCAAATTTTGTAAGAAAATAACTAATATATAAATTGATTAAACGAAGCCTCTTAGCCTCTTCATTAAGATTTTCACAGAAAAACAGCGAAACTTTGAAACATTATTTTCTGCTTCCTGATTGGTTTGATTAAAAGTGTCAACAATAACCCAGTTTTATAAAACATACAAGGGGGAATTATAAAAAAAATAATTAAAGCTAAATATTTATTAGTTATTTTTTTATGAACCAAAAACATCAAGGGGTGTCCATTACTGGCACATCTACCCTATATGCTGTGCATAGCGTATAAAACACGTAAATCATTTCATTTAAATGTATTTATCAAAATGTAGGTATATTGTTTGTTATCCCTTTTAGCGTCTATATATATATTTACAGATGATTTTCTGTTGTAATTTTAAAATAACATCCAAACAGAAATCTTTTTTTTTTTTTTCAATTATATGCGAATATGACATCTGTGCCAATAATTGTATAATTTTAATGTCCTTCATTAAATTTATTTGAGAATATCTTATCCTTATTGCACAAACACCCTTTTCGCTATTCCTATATTTATAGTAGCTGCTATATGTAAAATTTAAAAACTGTCTTCAAACACAAGTAATTATTTAAAAGTTTTTCTGCAAAAAACCCCCACTAAATCATGTGCATGTATACATCTCAAAAAATAAATTTGCTATGTGTAGTGAAGAATAAAAAAAATATTTATTAAAAATAAACATATATTTACAGTAGAAATTAATTTTCGTATGTCATTTTGCCAGCTGATTGAGAATCGGCAAAGCTTTTAATATTAAGAGGCTGTACATATATAACGTAAGTATTTAAAAATAGCTCTTTGTTACATAATGTATTCAACAGATATATTGTTTCTTGCCGCTCTTATCAACAAAACAGATAGACAACATTCTTCCTCTTTATTTTACTAATAAGCACAAGTATCACTTCAAACGTACTATCTGGTTTCTCCAACAGCGGATTATATGCAAATATATATTAAAAAAAATAGGAAAGCCAAACGTTGAGGTATTCCACATTTCAGAATGAAATAATTGTATATATAATCATTTAATGATTTTAATAATAACTTAGTATTTTCATAAAAATAGATAACTGAATATTTTGATGTAAAGAAAGTTACAAATAGAAAAATGAATATTTTGGTTGGATCAAAAATGGTAACAATATCGAAAATGAATCTTCTCCCTCACCCTAGAGATATCTTAAGATATCAAGTGCCAAACTCCACCTCCCTGAAGTGATACCGTTATATTAAGCACAGCCTATAAAATCATGAGCCTTAAATGCTTATCAGTTAGCTTGTTAATTTTAAAATTGCCCATCAATACTTTTAGTTATTAATAGTAAATTGGAAAAAAATGAAATCAAAATAAGAATTATTTAAAAATTAAATGTTTTGTAAATTCATACAAATTAAAACTTGGTTTATTATTATTGTTGTTTAATTAATAAATATGAAATTACCTTACCCTTCTTGTCCCTTCCCCCCATAATTTTATCTGTACTGGCAGTGTGATCAGTGAGAAAACTGACAGGGCAGGAAATTCATACTACTACTTCTTTTGGTACTACCTGATTATCCCGACAACCAATTTCACCAAATAAAGTTAGTACATACTTTTAATAAGTGTACTTTTAGTAGTTGACCCAATAGCAGAAAATCCTCCAAGTGTTTGCAACAGATACTTCAGAGGCAGAAAATAATCTGCAGGTAAAACAGGTTTGACAGGTTGCAAGTTTTACAATCGAAGTGTTAATCAAACGATCACCTTTTTTTAAAAATGTTATTATGCATTTTATTAATTTTACTAATAATAATCTTAAGTTTTTGTATTAAGTAAGAAAGAGCCAAACATAATATAAAGCGAAATAAGGGTTCAATAGAAAAATAACCTGCAAACGAAAAAAGAAAATCTGCGACTCCCATCTCTAACTTTCTGCTACCGGTGTAGTTGATAATAAATAATAAATATAAATTGGTACAAAAATACATTACAAAATGTATTGTAATGTTAAGCCCTTCGTGACAACATATGTGTGATATAAAGTGTGTACACAGTCCTTGTAACTATTACTATATCGGAATGGTAATTTTTACGGTACTTTTCGGTTAGCCGGGCGCCAGTGTTAGATATACATACATATATATGTATATATACTTGTATACATAACACTGGCGACCGGCTAACTAAAAAGTACCATTTTTACCTTATTTAATATAAATTTATTAAATAAGGAAAAAGTCACTATTTGAAAATAGTGGTACAAGGGAGGCTTGTCATGAAGGGTTTAAAAGTTTTTTCTTCATTGTTATTATTTTATGTTTTATTTTTTAGTTTCAAGAACTAATGACATCATCTGGTAAAGATGCTGAAGTCATGGTTGCTAGCATGTTGAGAAAATTACAGATGATGTTGGAACAAAGTCCTAACAGAGGGTACAAAATCTAAAATTGCCCAGCAAGAAGAGGAACAGACAGTTGTTCTAATTTAACCGGTTGGTTATTATATATTTTAACAAAATTTGTTTTTGTGAGTTCATGCTCAATGGTACGAATAATGTTTTCTTTTTCCTATGAAAGTTTGTATTTTTCTGTAACTGTACGCCAGTGTTAAATATATACATATATTTACACACACACACATATATATAGTGAAACCTCCCTGTGCGACCACCTCCTTGACCGATCATTTTTTCATGGAACGAAATTTATTCCCATAGGCTCAATACTAATTTTACCTCCATTCAGAGACCATCCCATTTGAACTCCCTCCATGAGCAACCCATTTTTTTGAAAACTTTTTACTTTAAGATTTTAATTAAAACTTTTTTACTTTATGATTTAGATTTGAATCAATAGGTTACCTTTATGAGTAAAATTTCATTGAATAATTCAAGGAAAATGTATCTTACCTTTATTATGCATATTTAATTATACATTATTGATCATTCACTTGACCTTTACTTTCAATATTTTAATCATTTTCAAAATTATCTTACTTTTTATCATTATAGTTTATTACTTTACTTAATTATTTTAATATTTTACCATATTGCAAGCATTATGTATAATTTTGAATGCATTATTACATTCAAATTACTGTTTAAAAAATGTAAACAAAGTAATGATCAGAAATGTGCAAAATTCTAAATTCCGCACAACCACTGGTCCCAAGCTGTGCGGATTTGAGGGAGTCTACTGTATATAATTCTCGATATATGACTGAACTCATTGTTTTTTCGTGAAGAAAGTAATTTTTGTCTAAATCCAACCAAATTGTCGTCTAAATTTATTTCTGAAAAAAATCAAGATATTGCTGATAATTGGTAATCACAATCTTTTTATCAAATATATTTATGTATTAATCAAGCTTTTATTATTATTAAGACTGGCTAAACCTGAAATAAAACTTCCTTACTTTACGACTTTGATGTGAATTAATATGATACCTTTATGAGGAAAGTTCCATTGAATAATTCCTGGAAAATGTATCTCATCTTTATTATGCATATTTAATTATACATTAATTATTATTTACTTGACCTTGTGGAATGTGATGTAGGAATGTGATGCTTTTTACAAAAATAAGAAAATCAACTTTATTTGACACATAAACAAAATTTTGATATATAGAATACAAAATGAAACACTCTCTAATGTCCTTGAACAATATAGAAACATAATTTGCAGAAACAATTTTATAAAGAAATTATAAATTTCAAAATGTGTCCCATACCTTCCCACTAACAGGGAGGTATGGGACAGCTATAAAACAATGTATGATAAGGGGCAAATAGTCTATTGTTGGCTATATATACAGTCTAACAAAGATTGTAGGTTGATGTCTGTGCTACAATATCAAATTTCAGTAACTTCATCACTGGAAGGAAAATTCAGGATTGTCAATCAGAGATAGCATTTAAAAAATCATCAGTTCAATTTATTTATGTTTTGAAGTAAATGAATATATTTATAATGTTATAATCAATATATTACCTTCTAAAAATATTTGCATATTAGCAGTTTACATTCATCTTATTAAAAAGAAAGAATTAAACATGTCCCATTCCTCCCTCTACCTTCTTTTATGTTAAACTTCTTGTATAAACAAAAGTTCTACTTTTAGTCTAGTTTAAATTATGAATAATATACAGTATGATGTTCAATAAATAGAAAAACTATTACATCTACGCGTAAACAAGCCTATACTACTATATTTTACTAATATACAGAAAGCATAAAAAGTATATGAAGCAAATTTACTTCTGATTCTTGAAATAATGCTTTGCTTAAGTCTTTAAAGTAAATCGGCTTGTCAAACGATGATTAAAAATTCGTTTAATTAACAAGGTATGCAACTGATATGAAAGGTTTGATAATTCTAACTTTTATTTTTCAATTTTAGAAATTATTTAATTATTTTTTTTAATATTTTAACCCTTTGCACTCAAAGGTTTTTTTCATTTGTATTACCAGCAACTCAAAGTGATTTTAGTTATATCTTATTATTTTTTTAATTCTTTATGAATACGAATACAAATTTATGATATATAAAAAAAAAAAACTAAAAATTATAAAATTATTACATTTTGTAATCTTAAAGTGTGATACCTCTTGAAGCAATTGCCAATATGTAATCTTGGCTTTTCTAGACAGATATCACAAAATTATTTTTATTGCCTCCGTAGTGGAGCCCTCAAGTTTGAAGACAAATTTTAAATGGCTCCGCTCCGGAGTCCTCGAGTGCAAAGGGCTAACTTTTTTTCAATATATAATTTAAAACAATCAAAAATGGTATGAAAATTCAATTTGTGCGATTGCAGCATTGTATTTCTACAGTCAAAGATTTTGCACCTTAGCCGACTAAAATTTCGATTATACACCTTTCTCAGTTATGCATCGTTTTAGAAAGGTTTCCTGAAAGACATATAATTGGTACTTTACTGGGGTTTTTTTTTGGGGGGGGGGGGCTGAAATTGTCATATTGCCAGAGCAAAAGTTCTTTATCTACAGAACGACAAAGTCGAAAAATCCATTTACTCTTGCTCGACTGAAAATATACACAATATTTTGAAAATAAATATCAAACTTCATGATATTTTGAAAATAAATATCGGATATGTATCCATTTATATATATCACTGAACCATCCTGTTTGTAGCTATAGTGTTTACTCTTTAGTGTACACTATACACTCTTCAGTACTCCCTCTGCTGATAGAATATAATCTCCCCCCCCCCCCCATCATCTGAAGATATAAGAAAATGCTCTTTTATGAAACCTTTAAACACATAAAGGCTAGATTTATTATGGTTATTTGTGCTTTTCATTATGTAGGGATTTTTTTTTTTTTTTTGTATCACAAAATCAAAACGTTCATTTTATGAGTAACAATCCCAGATGAAGATTCTGTCTGTGTCACTCTCTACTCTCTATTGTGTACAGTATAACCTCGAAAATCCGGCATTGTCAGGACCATGACGATGCCGAATTTCTGACTTCAAAAATACTTTTAATAGTCTTAATGGTGCCGTTATTCGTAATTTAATTCATACCCAAGTAATAGTTATGTGAGAAAAATAGAAAATTAAATATTTTAAAAAATATTAAAATTAAAAGTTTCTATTCATATTTTCTATGTTACAAAAAAAAAATCTAGTATATATCATTTCTTCTCGTGTAATTTCCTAAACATCGATGTCAATTTTATTTGCTTCAATTATTTGAACAGCTTTTTAACAAGTTTTAATTTTACACAAATGTAGAATATTGAAAATATAGTCTTATTTATCTAAAGCAGATGTTAGTTTTCCAGTCAAATTTAAGCATTTTTCCACTGATACCTTTTCTTCTGTACTCAGAAGGGATTCAATTTAGCATAGCATCTGCGATCTCACAGTCAGCCAATCCATTGCTTTCAATCTCGAAATTTTTAATTGTTTAACGATTTATTATTATTCTTTCTCCTATAAGGTGGAAGTGTAAAAAAAAAAAAAAGCGGCGAGATGACTTTGATGCTGGATTTTCGAGGTCACACTGTACTTTATTTACTTTTACTATACGTATGTAATTTGTGTGTTTATAATTTTATTTTTTATTTTTTTCTAGAGAGAAAAGAATGAATCAAGAAGAAAAATTTAATGAAGTACCTGTTAATTATATCAATTCTTTATATGTAAATAAATTACTATATTAATTCTTTATATGTAAATAAATAGAATTTTATAAACTGAATGATGTTTCATTTGTTTTCGAGACTATTTCCTTGATACTGAGAAATATTTTTCATTGCTTCAGTCTTAAGTTATTAAAAATAATTACAATCAGAAAAAGAACAATTTAAGTGAGTTAAATTATACTTTAAAAAACTAAAAAAAAATAATGTTAGTTTAGTATTTGCTCTGTTGTACATAGGATAATATTTCTCTGGTAAAAGAAAAACATTGGAGAAGGGAGGAAGGCAGATGATTTTTAAAATTTGTCTTACTGTAATATGTAATTTACATTGTTAAACAAGCAAGAAATTACTATTTTTATGTAAAAATGCTGGAAAGATCAATGAATTTGTAAAAAAATTCTTTTGTATGTTGCATCATTAAACTATTTTCAGAGAAAAGACTAAATATATTCCTGTGGTCATCAATCAGAATCCTATGGAGGATTTATTTTATAAATCTGACAATATTCTCTAATAATAATTGAAAATTCTAAGAAATAAGTTTAATAAATGAAAGAATTAAAAAATTAATCAAGTAGTAATATAAAAAATATACAATCTTCTACAGTCATTAAATGTACACTATATTGGAATTCCACATATTTGATGTGCTATTTATTGTAGGTAAACACAAGATTTCATTATATATGTATACAATAAAAAATTATCTGATCCTGAATAGTGAACTGGATTCAAAAGGTAAGTAACTGAAAGTATAATTAAATTTACTATGTATAAGCATAGGCATAGAGTTGTATGTTCTCAAGTCCCTGTAACATTTTAAATACTTTTTCTTACCCTCTAATATAAAAAAGCTTTTAGTTTTTTTATTTTATTGAATTTCTCCTTTTTCTTTTGTTAAAGGATAAATGACAAAAAAAAAATCCCTTTGCTTTTTTTAATTTTAAGTTACCAATAATTTTCAAGACTCTATGCCTATGTGTATAAGAATGATTTTTTAATATTAAATACGTGAAATTTTTCAAGTTGCTAACTAAGCGTAAATAAACAGAGTGAAAAATGTTAAACCCGGATCTTTGAAATAGTGCTCCAATGCACTGTTGATTTGCGCCGAGTTAGCAATGTAAAAAATTTCACGTATTTAATCTTCAGTAATTTCACTGCTGATAATTAATTAAAATTTTACTTGGAATGGATTTTATTCAAATGAAAGTGTTTTTCCTTAAGAAAATTTTTTTTAATGGGATTACACATCCCTCATGCGTAGACACTTGCATGCTAATGTTAATCCTATGGGAGAATTTTTCTAAATATCTCGTTTGCATTTCAATATTGTAAATTTTATTATTTGTTACTTGTCAATCTGTACAAACACCTTTTTTTTTTTTTAAGTTTTCAGTTTTGTTTGCAATGTGTTTTTTTTTTTTTTCACTAGAGTATTTTCGCTTTTGAAAGCAGTTCTGAATATATCCTAATAAGCAAAAAAACCTTGTAAAACAAAGTCGAAAAATGGCCTTTGTATCAAAACTGCAGGTATGCAATGCAAAAAAAAAAAAAAAGCAAGCGAGATATTAAAAAAAAAATCTTTCAGCGGATTAACATTAACAATCAGGTGTTTCTGTGCGAGTGAAGTATCCTCTTAACATTATTAAGCTTTTTTTATTATTAAAATAGGATCTAATAATGTAGCGAATTGATAAAAATTAAACATATATTTTATACATACATAGTAAAGGACAGGGATGTAAGAATTTCTTTCAAGGTAAAAAATGAACATATTAATTAAAATAAGCAATTTGATAAACATGTGGATTAATAAAAACCAGTTTTTTTCAATGTATAGATAATATTTGACTAAAATTTAATTTTCCACAGGAACAAACAACAACCAAAAAATATGCTCAGCTCAGAAAAATTCTAAGTTGAGTTATTTATCTCATTTTTCTATCAAATAAGATTTTATGATTTATAAAAACCTCATTTTCATTTTTTTATACACGCTTGTAATAAAAGCCTTTCATCAATCTTTGATTGTAACTCCTCTAACTACCCTTTCGTTTCTTCCTTTTCACATGCTTATCATGAAACACTTACAAACTCCCTCAGATAGCGTCAACTAGCAACCTTTTTCAATCCTTTACAAAACATTTACAAACTTTTCATGCGAAGCCTTTAAAAAGCATTCAAACATTTACGTAGCATGGTTGTAAAAAGGCTTTAAAAAGCAAAAAATGCTATCTGGGATGTCATTAAAACGAAAAGCGAAGTAAAAACAGCAATGATCGATGAAAGGAACAACATTAATGTCGAAATTACAATAATAATAATAATAATAATAATGAAATCTATTCCCAGGCATTTAAAAAATATTGTGCAGTAGCGCCAACTTTTGAAAAATATTTGGTGGGCTCAAAAAGTTTGAGCAAAATAACACGATTTTTTGTCTAGTGCGTCTGTGTGGAGAGAAGTTTGCGAGAGGAGCGGATGACTAAAGATTGTTATTCGAAGTCAAATTATGGTTTTTCTAAGTAAATTATAAAATTATAATTTAATAAACAGTTTTACTAAATTATATTATCAGAAGTCTTTCCTTATAAATACATTAATATTTATTATGAATAACACAAAAATTGTTTATTACAAGTGCAAAAGATTAAATGTAAAAAGTCCTTCCGGCCAGTGCCGGGAGGAAGAGGTAGCTTTCATATTCCTTATTTTAAAAAAGCCAACTTATATTATTCAAACACACGAAGCTCAATTAAGTGGAAACCGAATGTGGGAGATTCAATACTAATTTTTATCAATACTAAATCATTATGAATGAGAATTTCCCGAAATTAGTCAGCTTTATCCAAGTTGCTTTTAATTAAAGTAACTTATATTTGGCTGCCAAATTCGGCGATTTCTTAAAGTGCCTGCCATTTTAAGACAACATGGTGGATGAGGCTAACCAGTGAGCTTGGTCGAGACCTTAGTAATTGCTGTGCACATACTCACTTACATCGGAATCGGTTGATATATACGAGTGCTTTCGCAGGCAAAAAATCAGATTTTTCAAAATGTCACCCACCTTAGGAATTGAAACTACTATATCTGAGCCATTTTTTAAGATAAAGGCAAACAAAAAATGCTCCTCAATCCTTATATCAAGGTCAAATACTTAAGAAAGAAACCTTTTTCAATTTCTAATTTTTTTGCACCTCACTTTAAATATATATTTTTTTAATTTAATGGCCGCCATTTTGAAACAAGATGGCTGATGAAGCTGGCCAGCGAACTTGGTCGAGATATTGATGTATACTATCCACATGCCTTCTTCCATCGAAATAGGCGAATAAGTGTGGTATCGCGTGACAAATACAAGATCGTTTCACAGTGTTAGCCATGATAGAAATTCAAAGTGCTATAATTCAACCACTTTTTAAGATATAAACAAAAGAACAAATTTTCAGAAACAAAAACTGCTCCGAATCTTTGTATCAAGGCCAAACACATAAAAAAAATCTTTTTCATTTTCCAATTTTTTAATACCTCATTTTAAATTTTAAAATACATTTTAAAAAAATCGCAACCCTTTTGAAACAAGATGGCGAATGAAGCTGGCCAACGAACTCGGTCGAGACATTCGTATGCACTATGTACAGACCAAGTAATATCCAAATCGGTTCATAAATACGCCTGTTATCGAAAGACAAATATCAGGTCGTTTTAAAATGTCAGTCACAATAGAAATTCAAAATGTTATAACTCAGCCATTTTTTTAGATATAGACAAAACAAAACCTGTTCCGGAATCTTTGTATTAAGGTCAAACACATACGAAAAAATCTTTTTCATTTTCCAATTTTTTTGCATCTCATTTTAAATTTAAATTTTTAAAAAAAATTTAAATGGCCGCCATTTTGAAACAAGATGGCGGAAAAAGCTGGCCAACGAAATCGGTTGAGTTATTTGTATGTACTATGTACACACCAAGGTACATCCAAATCGGTTCATAAATAGGTCTGTTATCACGTGGCAAAAATCAGGGCGTTTCAAAATGTCAGCCACGCTAGAAATTCAAAATGCTATAACTCAGCCATTTTTTAAGATATAAACGAAACAAAAACTGCTCCCGAATCTTTTTATCAAGGTCAAACACATAAGAAAAAAATATTTTTTCAATTTTCAATTTTTTGGTACCACATTTCCAATTTAAATTTTTCTTAAAATTTTAAATGGTCGCCATTTTTAAACAAAATTGCGGATGAAGCTGGCCAACGAACTTGGTCGAGACATTGGTCTTTACTATGTATAAACGAAGTTACATCCAAATCGGTTCATAAATACGCCTTTTATCGCGTGACAAAATTCAGGACGTTTCAAAATGTCAGCTTCGCTAGAAATTGAAAATGCTATAACTCATCCATTTTTTAAGATATAGACGAAACAAAACTGCTCCGGAATCTTTGTATAAAGATCAAATACATAAGAAAAAAATATTTTTCCATTTTCATTTTTTTGGTACCACATTTCAAATTTGTTTTTTAAATTTTAAATGGCCGCCATTTTGAAACAAAATGGCGGATGAAGCTGGCCAACGAACTCGGTCGAGACATTGGTATGTACTATGTACACACCGAATTACATCCAAATCGGTTCATAAATACGAGAGTTACAGTATGACATAGGTCAGATATATATATATATATATATATATATATATATATATATATATATATATCAATTTTGAACGGAGGGTGGTTTCGGGGTCTGGGTGTCATGATCGATGAAAATATACCAAAATTTTTTGAAATCGCTTTCCTCCGAACGGCTGCAATAGGTAGCTTTTTGTAAAGAAAGCTACATAAAAGAAAAAAGTCCTTCCGGCCAGTGCCGGGAGGAAGAGGTAGCTTTCATATTCCTTATTTAAAAAAAACCAACTTATATTATTCAAACACACGAAGCTCAATATAGTGGAAAACCGAATATACGAGATTGAATACTAACTTTTATCAATACTAAATCATTATGAATGATTCGCGAAATTAGTCAGCTTTATCCAATCTGCTTTTATTTAAAGTAACTTATATTTGGCTGTCAAATTCGGCGATTTCTTAAAGTGCCTGCCATTTTAAGACAACATGGTGGATGAGGCTAACCAGTGAACTTGGTTGAGACCTTAGTAATTGCTGCGCACATGCTCACTCACATCGGAATCGGTTGATATATACGAGTGCTGTCGCAGGCAAAAAATCGGATTTTTCAAAATGTCACCCACATTAGAAATTGAAACTGCTATACCTGAGACATTTTTTTAAGATAAAGACAAACAAAAAATGCTCCCGAATCCTTATATCAAGGTCAAGTACTTAAGAAAGAAACATTTTTCAACTTCTAATTTTTTTGCACCTCACTTTAAGTATAATTTTTTTTAATTGGCCGCCATTTTGAAATAAGATGGCTGATGAAGCTGGCCAGCGGACTTGGTCGAGATATTGATGTATACTATCCACATGCCTTCTTCCATCGAAATAGGCGAATACGTGTGTTATCGCGTGGCAAATACAAGATCGTTTCAAAGTGTTAGCCATGCTAGAAATTCAAAGTGCTATAATTCAATCATTTTTAAAGATATAAACAAAAGGGCAAATTTTCAGAAACAAAAACTGCTCCAGAATCTTTGTATCAAGGCCAAACACATAAAAAAAATCTTTTTCATTTTCTAATTTATACCTCATTTTAAATTTAATTTTTTTAAAAAAATGGCAACCCTTTTGAAACAAGATGGCAAATGAAGCTGGCCAACGAACTCGGTCGAGACATTGGCATGTACTATGTACAGACCAAGTTACATCCAATTCGGTTCATAAATACGCCTTTTATCGCGTGACAAAAATCAGGTCGTTTTAAAATGTCAGCCACAATAGAAATTCAAAATGCTATAACTCAGCCATTTTTTTAGATATAGACGAAACAAAACCTGTTCCGGAATCTTTGTATTAAGGTCAAACACATACGAAAAAAATCTTTTTCTTTTTCCAATTTTTTGGTATCTCATTTTAAATTTTAATTTTTTTAAATTTTTTTAAACGGCCGCCATTTTGAAACAAGATGGCGGATGAAGCTGGCCAACGAACTCGGTCGAGATATTTGTATGTACTATGTACGCACCAAGGTACATCCAAATCGGTTCATAAATACGTCTGTTATTACGTGACAAAAATCAGGACGTTTCAAAATGTCAGACACGCTAGAAATTCAAAATGCTATAACTCAGCCATTTTTTAAGATATAGACGAAACAAAAACTGCTCCCGAATCTTTTTATCAAGTCAAACACATAAGAAAAAAATATTTTTTCAATTTTCAATTTTTTGGTACCACATTTCAAATTTAAATTTTTCTAAAAAATTTAAATGACCGCCATTTTTAAACAAAATGGCGGATGAAGCTGGCCAACGAACCCGGTCGAGACATTGGTATGTACTATGTATAAACTAAGTTACATCCAAATCGGCTCATAAATACGCCTTTTATCGCGTGACAAAATTCAGGACGTTTCAAAATGTCAGCCACGCTAGAAATTCAAAAGGCTATAACTCAACCATTTTTTAAGATATAGACAAAACAAAAACTGCTCCGGAGTCTTTGTATAAAGGTCAAATACATAAGAAAAAAATATTTTTCCATTTGCAAGTTTTTGGTACCACATTTCAAATTTTAAATTTTTTTAAAAATTTTAAATAGCCGCCATTTTGAAACAAAATGGCGGATGAAGCTGGCCAACGAACTCGGTCGAGACATTAGTATGTACTATGTACACACCGAATTACATCCAAATCGGTTCATAAATACGAGAGTTACAGTGTGACATAGGTCAGATATATATATATATATATATATATATATATCAATTTTGAACGGATGGTGGTTTCGGGGTCTGGGGGTCATGATCGATGAAAATATACCAAAATTTTTTGAAATCGCTTTCCTCCGAACGGCTGCAATAGGTAGCTTTTTGTAATGAAAGCTACCTAAAACATGCACTTCATACATTTTAGTCACCTAAGACCTTTATCAATTCAAGACACTAAAATAGAAGACAAAATATACAGGAAATTTGTTTTTGAGAGAAATTTAATTGTATATCCGGTGAAGGGGTTTTGAATGATCCTGTAAGTCAATTTAAAGTCTTTACAATTTTTCAAATAAAATCATTTTAAGAACGTCAATAAAATCAAATTTTATTTTTGGTATTAAGTAAATAAATAAATAACGAAATAAATCCATGGAAATCAGGTGGACGGAGAGATCAAATTATTGGTTGGACTCGCGCCAGGGGATTAAAATACCCGGGTTTTTTAATAAAAAAAACCCAGCCCGGGCGGGTTTCATTATAAAACCCGGGTTTAATGGGCAATTTTTTCCGGGTAAATTGGATTAAAATGCCAAACTGTGGACTATGATTCCACCTTCCTCACAAATAATAATCTTCAGGGCTGCTACTGTATAGGAAAAACTGTAAAAACTGAGGGAATTTAAAAATGAGTATTAAAAAGTCCTTCCGGCCAGTGCCGGGAGGAAGAGGTAGCTTTCATAATCCTTATTTAAAAAAAGCCAACTTATATCATGCAAACATACGAAGCTCAATTTAGTGGAAACCGAATATAGGAGATTCAATACTAATTTTTATCAATATAATGAATGAGAATTTCGCGAAATTAGTCAGCTTTATCCAAGCTGCTTTTCTTTAAAGTAACTTATATTTGTTTGCCAAATTCGGCAATTTCTTAAAGTGCCTGTCATTTTAAGACAACGTGGTGGATGAGGCTAAGCAGTGAACTTGGTCGAGACCTTAGTAATTGCTGTGCACATGCTCACTCACATCGGAATCGGTTAATATATAGGAGTGCTGTCGCATGCAAAAAATCAGATTTTTCAAAATGTCACCCACAATAGAAATTGAAACTGCTATATCTGAGCCATTTTTTAAGGTAAAGACAAACAAAAAATGCTCCTGTATCCTTATATCAAGATCAAATACTTAAGAAAGAAACCTTTTTCAATTTCTAATTTTTTTGCACCTCACTTTAAATATATATATATATTTTTTTATTTAATGGCCGCCATTTTGAAACAAGATGGCTGATGAATCTGGCCAGCGAACTTGGTCGAGGTGTTGATGTATACTATCCACATGCCTTCTTACATCGAAATAGGCGAATACGTGTGTTATCGCGTGACAAATACAAGATCGTTTCAAAATGTTAGCCATGCTAGAAATTCAAAGTGCTATAAATCAACCATTTTTTAAGATATAAACAAAAGAACAAATTTTCAGAAACAAAAACTGCTCCGGAATCTTTGTATCAAGGACAAACACATAAAAAAAACCTTTTTCATTTTCCAATATTTTAATACCTCATTTTAAATTTTAAATTTTAAATTACACTTTTTTTAATGGCAACCCTTTTGAAACAAGATGGCGAATGAAGCTGGCCAACGAACTCGTTCGAGACATTGGTATGTACTATGTACAGATCAAGTTACATCCAAATCGGTTCATAAATACGCCTGTTATCGCGTGACAAACATCAGGTCGTTTTAAAATGTCAGCCACAAGAGAAATTCAAAATGCTATTACTCAGCCATTTTTTTTTAGATATAGACGAAAGAAAAACTGTTCCGGAATCTTTGTATTAAGGTCAAACACATACAAAAAAAATCTTTTTCATTTTCCAATTTTTTGGTATCTCATTTAAATATTTTTATTTTTTAATTTTTTTAAATAGCCGCCATTTTGAAACAAGATGGCGGATGAAGTTGGCCAACGAACTCGGTCGAGATATTTGTATGTACTATGTACACACCAAGGTACATCCAAGTCGGTTTATAAATACGCCCGTTATTACGTGAGAAAAGACAGGACGTTTCAAAATGTCAGCCACGCTAGAAATTCAAAATGCTATAACTCAGCCATTTCTTAAGATATAGACGAAACAAAAACTGCTCCCGAATCTTTTTATCAAGGTCAAACACATAAGAAAAAAATATTTTTTCAATTTTCAATTTTTGGTACCACATTTCAAATTTAAATTTTTCTTAAAAATTTAAATGGCCGCCATTTTTAAACAAGATGGCGGGTGAAGCTGGCCAACGAACCCGGTCGAGACATTGGCATGTACTATGTATAAACGAAGTTACATCCAAATCGGTTCATAAATACGCCTTTTATCGCGTGACAAAATTCAGGACGTTTCAAAATGTCAGCAACGCTAGAAATTCAAAATGCTATAACTCAGCCATTTTTTAAGATATAGACGAAACAAAAACTGCTCCGAAATCTTTGTATAAAGGTCAAATACATAAGAAAAAATATTTTTCCATTTTCAATTTTTTGGTACCACATTTCAAATTTTAAATTTTTAAAATTGTTTTAAATGGCCGCCATTTTGAAACAAAATGGCGGATGAAGCTGGCCAACGAACTCGGTCGAGAGATTGGTATGTACTATGTACAAACCGAATTACATCCAATTCGGTTCATAAATACGCCTTTTATCGCGTGACAAAATTCAGGACGTTTCAAAATGTCAGCCACGCTAGAAATTCAAAATGCTATAACTCAGCCATTTTTTAAGATATAGACGAAACAAAAACTGCTCCGGAATCTTTGTATAAAGGTCAAATACATAAGAAAAAAATATTTTTCCATTTTTAATTTTTTGGTACCAAATTTCAAGTTTTAAATTCTTTTAAAAATTTTAAATGGCCGCCATTTTGAAACAAAACGGCGGATGAAGCTGGCCAGCGAACTCGGTCGAGACATTGGTATGTACTATGTACACACCGAATTACATCGAAATCGGTTCATAATTACGGGAGTTACAGTGTGACATAAGTCAGATATATATATATATATATATCAATTTTGAACGGAGGGTGGTTTCGGGGTCTGGGGGTCATGATCGATGAAAATATACCAAACTTTTTTGAAATCGCTTTCCTCCGAACGGCTGCAATAGGTAGCTTTTTTGTAAAGAAAGCTACCTAAAACAAGTAATTTTACTAAATTTTAGTACTTTGCAAAATTTATCCATTGAAATTTTGAAAATTCTCAGAGGAATTACTCTGGGAAAATTAAATTTTTTGCTAAGGAAAGTGCAAGGAATTCGATTGCCCAAATAAATGGCAACCCTGATTTAAAAAACAATCTTTGTGAACACTTCATAGCCTAATAGATGGGAATGACTTCATAGTCTTAAAGTGGGCAATTTTCTCTGGGTAAATTGGATTAACACGTTCACGCCGGCGCGGTGGGTCACACTCGACTGTCTCAGAGTTGCCAAGTCTTTGGCTGTTTAGGTACCAGTATTTTAATATAAAAAATGTTATTTAATTTAATTAGAACAATTGGGCGATTTAAAGGAACAATATTTTCTGTAAAATAATAGCGGTGTGCAAAAAGTCGGAGACTTGAAAACTCTGAGACAGTCGACTGTGACCCACCACGCCGGCGTGAACGTATTAAAATGCCAAAATCTGAACTACGATTCCAACTTCCTCACAAATAATAATCTTCAGTAATAAATTAATAAAGTCAGTAATAAAATACAGTAAACCCTATGATAACGGAACCTGTTTACAACGTAATCCTGTCTTAAATGTAAAAATGTCATTGTCCTTACAGTAAGAATACCATACCTGCTAAGACGGTAACCTGTTTAATATGGAATTTTCTTCTGCCCCTTGAAATTCCGTCTTAGTTGGTTTCATTATACAAAATAAACACAATAATCTTATCAGGGTTGTAAAAAACCCGGGTTTTTTATAAAAAGCCCAGCCAGGGCGGGCAGCTACCCACTACAACCTGGGCTCGAGCTCCACGGGCCCATATAAGTTGGCGCCACTGATGTTGTGGATGCTAAAGGATATCGTACTAAATACTAATTTAACAAAATATTACAACATTTACGCGTTATTATTTAATGTAGCGCTTTTTCTTAAGTGTACGAAGACTTTTGTGGGGTAACTTTTTTTGCTATTTTTTAATTATTGCTTACTTCAAAATAAAGTTTCACTATGTTTATAAAATATTTTATGTAGTTTTGTTAAGAATAAGTTAAAAAAAAATCTTTTTCTTACATGCACATTCTGAAATATTATTTTTAATTAACGGATAAAGCACTATTTAATTGAAATTCCTGAGTGTACGAAAACTTTTGGAAGTCACTTTATGAGCAATAGATTTGTCAACAATACATGTGTGTCCGTTATGACAATATACTTACAATTTTGAGCAAGCAGATCGCGCATAATAATAAAGATTCATAACAATAATATAAACAGTCAGAAGTATTTTAACAACGGAACAAGAATGAGACAGCTTTTTCTGAAATTAAAATGTTCTCATTCGCGTCAGTTGCAGTAATCTGGAAGCCAAGATGACAAGTGTTTCATTTGAGGATGAATCAAATGACTACGAAATAAAGGATTAGAAGAAAATATGTAAGTTGGTGACATGTATGGCTCTTAATATTAATCAACTACATTTTACTTGGATTTGAAATTATGCTGCCAAAGATTTGTTTATTTCATGTTTACAAATAAGAAAAAAGAATTGTCAAAGATATAATGAATGTAAACTAAAAAGAAAAATGTCGAAGTGATCTGGAAATATCTTACAGCTGTACATATTTCATATAAATCGAATTAAATTTAAAAAATCAAAAACCCGACTGCCTAAAAAGCGAAATAAATTATTTATCATCAATGTGAAACTACTTTTTATATTACTTACCTATTTTTTTATTTACTTGTATTGATAAATTTTAAGTTGTGTTTAATTGTTAGTTCTTATCTATAAACACAATTTTGATGAGGCCTATAGACGTCTATGAAGATTAGAGTTGCAGTAAAGCTAGAGATCCTACCTACACAACTTTCAGGTTGTGGAATATTTAAACAGAGCTTCTGACTGTAAAATAGTCAATGAAACATCGTCTTCATGTTGAAAGTCCTATCCAATGATATGCCACTCAATATGGTGCGTAATTTTTTTTTTGTCTCTACCGCCATTTTACATTTTATGGCCGCTATTTTGAATTTATGAAAACAAACCCTAGCCTTTAACCATCGGACGGTTAAGACAAATCGATAAAGACCTCATTCATTAAAATCCATCCAGCCGTTGGGATGTTTCGATGGTATAAAGAAATCCACATATTCAGATATAACCTTTCTTGGCAGTCGGGTAAAAAAGATGCCATAAAAATATGTATACCTGTAAATTATAGAAGAAAAAAAAAAGAAAGTAATCACGACGACAAAAGGAAAAAGTTTAAAGTGAGAATGTAGACTGTGACTAAGAAAACAAGAATCAGAGAAGCATATCCAAGGTATGTAAATATCTTAAGACTAATAAATAAATATCTTTAACTAATTCATAATTTAAAATGTACTTCTATTTCAGTTATACTAGTAAATAGGAAAAATTGATGTGTCTACAATAAATATTAGGTTGTAACGAAGTTTTCCGCCAAAAAAAGTTCTTAATAAAATTAGAAAAAAACATGAAAGCTGTATCTTTAGTGCGGCTAGTAATCACCACCCGAATCTATGATTTTTTGCCAATGTTTTGGTAGTTTTTCAAAGCTTTCGGTCCAGAAATTTGGTGGTCGCAAGTCCATAAACAGATCAACCACATTTCGGACGTCCTGTGCAGAATTAAAGGTAGCACCAGCTAGATGTAGATGCAAGTGTGAAAAAAGATTCAAGTTCGAACAAGCGATGTCAGGGCTATATAGTGAGTGTGGCAAAAGATCCCATTCGAGTTCATACAGGATCCAGCCGGTGAATGCAGAGACATGTGACCTAGCATTATCTTGATGAAACATTACCTTCTTGCGCCGGAACTCATTTTGTCGTTTTGCCTTGATAGCAGCGTCAACACGGACAAGCATCATGCTGTATGCCTTACTTTTAAAAGTTTTACCTTTTTCCAGATACTCTTTGTGGATAATACCACGGCGATCCCACCAGATATAAAGCATTATCTTTTTGTTAGTCAAATTGCGCTTTGCAATGCTGCCGACGGGCTCACTGGGCGCAGACCAATCCCCTTTCCAGCTTGTGTTGTAGATGTAAATCCACTTTTTGTCACAAGTGACGATCCAGTTCAGAATTTTGTCCTTGCGTTGATATTTGAGCAGATTAGTGTAGGCCTGACCACATCTGCCCTTATCTGCTTGAGTCAGCTCATGTGGCACCCATCGATTGAACTTGTACGTCAAGTTTATGCGATGCATAGCGCGACTAATGGACATGGCACTAACGTCTAACTCCTTAGCTAGCTCTTGAGTAGTTGGATACTGATATTCTTCCACAAGTTCTCGCAGGCGGGCCTCATCAACATCAGTAGGCCAGCCAAAGCGATCTGCTCCTTGAATGTCATAGTCCTTGTTTTTGAACTTTCGGTACCAAACCTTCACAGAGTCATATGATACAGCAGTAGTACCTAAAGCTGCACACATGATTCGGTGTCAGAACTGGACACCGAACAGGTCTACAGAACTGGAAGTAAATGCTGGTTCTAATCTGGTAGTGTGATAGTTCCATTTTAGGCACCCTGTATTTAATGATAACGTTATAAATAATGATAACGTTATAACAAATTTCACAACAAGGTGTTATAAAGCAAGTCTTTTTCTTTAAAATGCCAAAAATCGTTTGATAAAATATGAGCAAACACGTCAACGAGAACTGTTCGAAAAGACGATATTAGCTGTGGCGGGAAACTTTCGTTACAACCTGATATTGTTTGTTATAACAATATACTTACAGCAAGATCGCGAATAACAATAAAGATTCATAACAATAGTAAAAATAATTACATTTATTTTAACAATAGAACAAGAATGACATAATTTCTTTCTGAAAATGAAATTTTCCCATCTAAGTTATTTGTAGATGGAACGCCTGAGCAGTATGTACGGAAAATATACTGCTCTCGAGACACATTTATTCCCTTTATTCAACAAAGAATGGAACAGGAAAACACTTTTGCTGGCAAGCCTCAAAAAATTTATTCTCCAGTGCTAAGTATTCAGTTACCTGTATAATAATGCATCTATATCAGAGGTGTGTGTCATTTCTTAGATTAGTAAATTGTAGTTCTTGTATTTGAATTTATTATGTCAAATATTTCTTTGATTCAGGTCTAAAAATATCTTGAAGCACAGATTAAATATACGTTGCCCAACGACTTATAGAAACAAAATTATGAAGTAATGTAGAATTTTATTATAGGTATACATATCTTTATAAATATGATGCTTTAAAAATATGTATTAAAAGAATTATACATATTACATTATAATTGAAAGAAATTAAATTATTAAAAGATTATTATTATTAGAAGAATTGAAAAAAATTAACGCATATTAAAAGAAAACGTATGTATTATTCTGAAATTCAACAGAAAAAATGTGTCAAGTGATTATTAATGCGATAACCGCGAAACAAAGAAATTGTGTACATCGGAAATATGCTTGATTCTTAAGAGTACAAAACTACATTTTCTTGGGTTTGAATTTATAGTGTCAAATATTTGTTCGTTAAAGGTCTACAAATAACGAAAAAGATTTTCAAAGTCATGTTGAACTTCGACATGAATAAGGAAAATATCTTTATAAAAATGATGCTTTAAAAATATGTATTAAAAGAATTATATATTATTACATTATAGTTAAAAGAAATTAAATTATTAAAAGATTTTTATTATTAGAAGAATTGAAAGAAACTAACGCATATTAATAGAAAACGTCTATATTATTCTGAAATTCAACAGAAAAATTGTTTGAAGTGATTATTAATGAGATTACCGCGAAACAAAGAATTAGAAGAAATTGTGTACATCGGAAATATGGTTCATTCTTAAGAGTACAAAACTACATTTTCTTGGGCTTCAATTTATAGTGTCAATTTTTGTTCGTTACAAGTCTATAAATAACGAAAAAGATTTTCAAAGCCATGTTGAACTTCGACATGAATAAGAAAAATGTTGAAGTAATCTGACAGTTTCCTGCATCTATACATATTATTTTATAAGATGTCACAAAAATATGTATACCCCTAAATTATAGAAAAAATGTTTTTATAACAATGTCGATGCCAAGAGAAAAAAAATAAAATAAGTATGTAGACGATACTAAGAAAATAGGAATCAGAGATGCTTTGAATTTGACGATTATATTAGTTACCTGTATAATGATGCTCATATATAATAGGTTTGTATAATCTCTAGGAGCAAGAAAGTGTAGTTCTTGGATTTGAATTTATAATGTCAAATATTTCTATCTTTCAGGTTAAAAAATATTTAAAATATGGATTAAAGATTATGTCGCCTTACGAATTATAGAAAGAAAATTATGAATTAATCAAGAAGTATATTACTCGTATACCTATTTTTTTAAAGAAAGATTCATGAAAAATACGTATCAATGTAAATACATATTAGAAGAAAATTTCTAAAGTAGTCTGGAAGTCAAGAGGCGAAATTTTTCAAATGAAGATTAAATAAATGAAAACTAAAGAAAGAAATAGAAGAAAATATGTACTTTGGTGGTACGTATTATTTGGTACTATTTGGTTATCCCGTCGACCAAAAATTTATCGCTTAACTATAAGATTAAGTGTCAATAATGGTTGATAGTAAATGTCACATTCACTTGACTTTAAGCAAGTTACACGTGTTTGCGACATCAGGTGATTTTTATTTCGACTTTTTATTTGTATTTTTTATTAATGTTATGCCAATTTATTTGATCTTTATTTATTTAAAATAAAAATTATGTCATTTTGTGTAATTTGGCGATTTATATAATTTGGCGAAATTGGTCGACGGGATAACTAAGTAGTACCTATTATTCTTAAGAGTAATCAGTTACATTTTACTATCGGTTTGAATTTATAGTGTCAAACATTTTTTTTTGTTTCCTGTTTGCAAATAAGGAAAATGATTGATCAAAGATATTGCATTCGACATGAAGAAGAAAAACATCGAAGTGGTTTGGAAGTTTCTTATAGCTATACTTATATTATGAAAAAGATGCCAGAAAAATATGTATGCATGTAAATTTAAGAAGAAAAATTAATGAAGAAATCTCGACGGCAGAAGGAAAAAGTTTGAAGTGATAATGCTGGCCATGACGAAGAAAAAAAGAATCAGAGATGCATATCGGAATGTAACTTTCTTAAGAGTAATAAACTAAATATTTTTAATAAATTAATAAAAAGGTTTTAACTTAATAAGACGGCATAACATATGGAATATTATTAAAAGAAAAATTTATATAGAATAATATTAACCTTGGTGACAAAATTTAAAATTTTGTAATATTATCTCCCTTCCCCAAAGATTTTCGATGAATTTAATAGTTAAATTAAACTACAAGTTCAGACAACATATTTCCAATACTTTTGGTGTCTGAAATTTTAAATAGTAAAATTTTAGAAACAGTCAGCGAAGAGATGAAAAAGAAAAAATTAAAGCAATGCAAGAATTTAAAAAAAATTAGCTAGGAGCTTTCCCCTGTAAAGAAATACAAAATAATGGTTACAATATCACTTACCACTTGTAAGTGCACAGGATAAACCATAGATACAATAATAAGTAAATGGTATTAATAAACAAGAAATAATAAATCCATAATAATAATAACAATAACATAGAGCAAGAAAATTATGCAGTAAACTAGAATAAAACTATACGCTATATAAGATTCATTAAAAATATGTATCCTTATGAATATAAAAAAATCTGAAGTAATCAGGAATTCAAGAGAAGAGAGGTTTCACATGAGGGTTAAAGAGTTGAGCCCGACAATAAGAATTAGATGAAAATACATACATTGGCGGTGTATGTGATTCTTAAGAGTAATCAACTAAATTTTTCTTGGGTTTGAATTTATAGTGCAAAATATTTCTTTGTTTCAGTTCTACAAATAAGGACAAAATTGATCAAAGGTATGTTGCCTTCCACACAAAGAAGAAAAATGTCGAAGTGATCTAGACATTTCTTACAGCTATATATAAATTAAGAAAGATGCCATACAAATACCTATACCTCTAAATTACAGAAAAATAAATATAAAGTAATCCGGATGCCAAAAGAAAAAAAATGTTTAAAGTGAGAATGCAGACGATAACTCAGAAAAGAAGAATCAGAGATGCATATCGGAATTGAAAATTTCTTGAGAGTAATAAACTAAATATATTTTGGGGTAGAATTAATAATTTAAAATAATAGTCTATTTCAGTTACACTGGTATATATGAACAATGGATGTGTTAACAACACATGTTTGTTCGTTATAACAATATATTTCATAATTTTGTACAAACACATCGCGTATAAAAATAAAAATTCATAACAATAGTATAAACAATCACATTTGTTTTAACAATGGAACAAGAATGAGATATTTTTTCTGAAATTAAAATCTTCTTTTCCACGTTCGTTGCAGAGAGAATGTTTGTTCAGTAGGTACGGAAAATATACTTCTCTTGAGAAACATTAGTCACTTTACTTATCACTGAATGGATAAAAAATTCATTTTCGATATCAAGCATCAATCAATTTATCCCCACTGCTAAGTATCTATGATTTTATTTCTGTTACCTGTAAAAAATGCATATATATCAGAGGTGTGTATAATTTTTTAAAGTAACAAACTATAATTCTTTAATATGAGTTTATAATGCCAATACATCTTTGTTTAATATCTAAAAATATTTAAAAGGACAGATTATAGATATGTTGCCCGACGAATTATAGAAAGAAAATTATGAAGTAATCTAGAAGTTTATTACTGGTATAGATATTTTAAAAACAGGAGGAAAATATGAACATTTGTAATATGTACTATTCTTAAGATTAACGCATTTCATTTTATTTGGGTTTGAATTCCTAGTTTGAAATATTTGTTTGTTTCAGGTTTATAAATGAGACAAGGTTTATAAATGATCAAAGATGTGTTGCATTCGCCACGAAGAAGAAAAAACAGCCGAAGTTATCTGGCTGATTCTTATAGCTATACATATATTTTTTTAAACATGGCATAAAACATGCATATCTGTAAAATATAGTAGAAAAAGAATAGAAAGTTATCACGGCGTGAAAAAGAAAAACTTTAAAGCGAGAACGCTGGCCTTGGCTAAGAAATCCATGTCGGCAGTATGTAAATTTCTTAAACATAATGAATTAATATGTTTGGGATTGACTTTATAATTTAAAATATTCATCTGTTTCAGTTATATTAATATATATGAGCAATGGATGTGTCAACAATACATGTTTGTTCGTTATAACAATATAATTACACTTTTAAACAAACAGATCGCGTATAATAATAAAAATTCATAATAGTATAAACAATCAAATTTATTCTAACAATAAAAAAAATTTGAAATTTTTTTTTGAAATTAAAGTTTTCTCATCCACGTCAGTGTCATTAATCTGGAAGTCAAGACGAGGAATGTTTCATGTGAGGATTGATTAAATGAACACGAAACAAAGGATTAGAAGAAAATACGTACATTGGTGTTATGTGTGACAGTTAAGAGTAATTTGCTACAGTTTACTTGGGTTTGAAATTATATTGTCAAATATATGTTTCAGATCTACAGATAGGTAAAAGAATTGCCAAAGATACGTACCATGGAAACTAAGAAGAAAAATGTCGAAGTGACCTGGAAGTGTCTTACATCTATACATATTTTCTAAAAAAGATGCCAGAAAAATGTCTATACCTGTAAATTATAAAAGAAAAAAATTGAAAGTAATCACGGCGCCGAAAGGAAAAAAGTTTCAAGTGAGAATGCAGGCTGCTACTAAGAAAACAAGAATCAGAGATGGCTATCGGAGGTATGTAAATTTCTTGATAATCGTAGCTAAATATCTTTGTAACTAGTTAAAAATTTAAAATCTTCGTCTATTTCTGTTATACTAATAAATAGGAACAAAGATTATGTCAACAAGAAAAGTTTGATTCTTATAAAAATATACTTATATTTCTACAAGAAATAGATCGCGTATAACAACAAAGATTCATAACAACAGTATAAACAATCACATTTATTAGTAGAGCAAGTATAAGACTATTTTCTTCTGAAAATAAAATTTTCGAAGCCACATTAGTTGCGGAGAGAACGCATTTTCTCTATATACAATAAATATATACTGCTCTTAAGACACATTTATTCACATTACTGAACAAAGAATGGATCAGAAATTCACTTCCGCTTTCATATACTTACATTCTTACATCAAATAAATAATAGCTAATAACACTAAAGATTCATAATAATATTATAAATAATCATATTTATTCTAGCAATAGAATAAAAATAACAAAATTCCTTTCTGGAAGTAAAATTTTTCTCATCCACGCTCAGTTGCAGAGAGGACGCCTGTCTAGTAGGTATGAAAACTACACCACCCCTGGGACACATTTTATACTTTACTTAGAATGATCAGGACAAATATTTACCTGTCACGCCTCAAGCATATTATACCCCGTTATTAAGTATTTGAAAATTATGTTTTAGTTACTGTATAATGATGCATATATTACATAGGTGTATATAAATTCAAAGAGTAAAAGCAATATTTCTTGGATTTGAATTTATAATGTCAAATTTTCCTGTGTTTCAGGGCTAAAAATATCTAAAGGTAGAGATTAAAGATATGATACCCCACGACTTGCAGAAAGAAAATTATGAAGTAATCTAGAAAATAATTATAGGCGCACGTATATATGTTTTAATATTTCTTGGATTTGAATTTATAATGTCAAATTTTCCTGTGTTTCAGGGCTAAAAATATCTGAAGGAAGAGATTAAAGATATGATACCCCACGACTTGCAGAAAGAAAATTATGAAGTAATCTAGAAAATAATTATAGGCGCACGTATATATGCTTTAAATTTTCATTAGAAATATGTATTCCGGTAAATATTAAAAAAAAATCTGAAAAGATCTTGAAGTAAACAGAAGAGGTACTTCATGTTTGGATTGACGAGATCACCACGATACAAAGAACTGGATTAAAATATTTACATTGTTGGTATGTATGATTCTTATGGGTAATCAACAAACTTTACTTGGGATTGAAGTGTTATATTGTTTAGTATTTCTTTGTTCCAGAACTATAATAAAAAAAGATTGATTAAATATATGTTGAATTATACACGAAGAAGAAAACTGTCGCAGTGACTGGAAGTTTCCTACAGCTGTACATGTATTTTAAAACGGATGCTCTAAAAAAATGTATACCTGTAAATAATAGAAAATAAATAAAAAGTAATCTTGACGCTAAAAGGAAAGCTTTTAAATTGAGAACGCTGGCCACGGCTAAGAAAACAAGAATCAGAAATGCATGCCGCAGGTATGTAAATTTCGAAAGAGTAATAAACTAAATAGGTTTATTAGTTAATTTATAATTTAAAATATTAGTCTTATATTAATATATATGAGCAACGGATATGTGACCAATACATGTTTGTTTGTTATAACAATATACTTATAATTTTGGACATACAGATCTCGTATAATAATAAAAAATTATAAGAATAGTATGAACAATCACATTTATTTTAACAATAGAAAAAGAATGTGAATTATTACCTAAAATTGGAATTTTCACATCCACATCACTTGCAGTAATCTGTTAGTCAAGATGATAATTTTTTCATGTGAGGATTGATTAAATGACCACAGAACAAAGGATTAGAAGAAAATATTGGTGTTATGTATGATTCTTAAGAGTAATCAATTATATTTTACTTGGATTTGAAATTACAGTATCAAATATTTGTTTTAGGCCTACCGATAAGAAACGAAATGACAAAGTTATGTTACACTAAAACTAAGAAGAAAACTGTCAAAGTGATCTGGAAATGTCTTACAAAAACAGAAATAGAAATCACCCACTCGTGGACAGCTAACCTTGCGGTATAGGAGCTAAATGTCCACGAGGGGAAAAACCCATATCCACCTTCCCACGAAACCCCCAGACACCAGACGGGCCCGGAGGCCTCAGCAGGTAGGAAGACACCCCCCCCCCCCGCCCCATTGAAATTTCAATTAAAATTGTACAATCATATCACAAGATCTACCCAGTGTTGCTTAAGCTGTGCGAACCCAAATAAAACAATATTTTGGATTTTTAAAGCTATACATATTTTCTAATGCCTTGAAAATATGTATACCTGTAAATTATAGAAGAATAAAAATAGAAAGTAATCACGACTCTAAAAGAAAAAAAATTCCGCTGACATGCAGGTCGTGACTAAAGAAACAAGAATTAGCTATGCATATCGGAGGTATGTAAATTTCTTAAGCGAAATAACTAAATATTTTGTAACTATTTTATAATTTAAAATGTTAGTCTATTTCAGTCATACTAGTAAAAAGGAACAATGGATGCGTCAACAATAAATGCTTGTTTTTTATAAAAAATTTACTTACATTTTTTACAACAAAAGATCGCATATAACAATGAAGATTGATAACAATAGTTTAAACAATCACATTTATTTTAACAATAGAACAAGAATGAGACAATTTCTTTCTGAAAATTAATATTTCTGATCCACGTTAGTTGCGGAGAGAATGTATTTTCAGTAGATACAGTAAAAAATATACTTCTCTTGATGCACATTTATTCACTTTACTTTACAAAGAATGGATCAGGAAAACGCTTTTGCTGGCAAGCCTCAAGAAATTTTTCTCCTACTGCTAAATTTTTGACGTTTATATTTCCGTTACCTGTATATTAATGTATCTATATCATAGGTGTGTATGATTTCTAAGATTAGTAACTTGTAGTTCTTGGATTTGAATTTATATTGTCAAATATTTCTTTGATTCAGGTCTAAAAATATCTAAAAAGATAGTTTAAATATATGTTTCCCAACGACTGATAGAAATAAAATTAAGAAGCAACCTAGAATTTCTTTATAGGCATACATATTTTTATAAAAATGATGTTTAAAATATGTATCAAACGCATACTGGAAGAAAACTTCTCTGTTATTCTGAAATTTAAGAGAAGAAATGTTTCAAGTGATTATTATTGAGATAACGTCGAAACAAAGAATTAGAAGAAGAAATTATGTACTTCAAAAATATGCTTGACTTATAATAGTAACCAACTACATTTGTCTTTGGTTTGAATTTATTGTGCCAAATATTTTTTTGTTACAGGTCTACAAATGACGAAAATGATTGTTTAACCGTTTATCTACGGACGGTACTTATTAGTACCATTAAAATAAATTGTTATAGAATTCATTTAGTTCATCGTTTAGTAGTAATACTGTTTAGAATGAGTTATAGATACATTACTTTATCTTGTTCCAAAAGTATAATTGGTTCCATAAAACAAAAGTATTTTTAAAATGACATTTTCTTTTGCCTTTTCCTTTGCGTCTTTTCAGCTCTCCAGCACTGAGGGGGAGGAGGGGGGATTTTTCAATTCGGAAATATTTCTATATTTCTATTGTAAGAAAATTATATTTGTACATTTCCTAATTCTACAAAATACTAAGAAAAATATTTAAAATAAAAGATTTAAGTAGGGTTACAAATATTGCACAAAATCCCTATAAATTAAAATTTAATTAATCCTTCTAAATCCATCAATACTTCTAAAATCCTTCTAAAATTTATTAAATGATTATGTAAATCTTCTAATTTTATTTAAACAATTCACGAAAAATGCTTTAGAAGATAAAAAATTCATGAAATCATAATTCAGTAGATAAAGGGTTAAGGTCATGCTGAGCTTCGACATGAACAAGGAAAATGTCGAAGTGATCTGGGAGTTTCTTACAGCTATACATATACTTTTTTAAGATGCCATAAAAATGTGGATACCCCTAAATTATAGAAGAAAATTTTCTGAAGTAATCTCGACGCCGACAGAAAACATCTCCTAGTGACAATGACCTAGTGACACTACCTAGAAAAGAAGAATAAGAGATGATTAGTATTTTACGAATATTTTATTTTTCAATTTATAATGTCAAATATTTCTATGTTTCAGATAAAAAATATTTAAAATATAGATTATACTTATGTTGCACTACGAATTTTATAAAGAAAATTATGAATTAATCTTGATGTATGTAAGTATATTACTGGTATACCTATTTAAGAAAAAAGATTCATTAAATATACGTATCAATGTGAATATTAGAAGAAAATTTCTGATGTAGGGGAGACCGGGGCTAGTTGTCTACAAGGGTAAGTAGGCGCAGTCTTCCTAAATCGCCTGTTTATGGAGAGATTGCGCAACCAGTCACAGAGTACCTTTCTTTTTGCTTTTTACAATCCTCATTGTAGTTTTGCAGTGTTACTTACGTTCAGTGGACATTTATTACGATTTTTCTGTTTTTTTTTTGCACTCATAAGTAGTTTTTTGTAGCTTCATTCTTTTTCTAATTTCTAATACTTATCTTAATAATTGTGATTTAACTTGTGCAGTTTTTCTTAGTGTATGATTAACTGTACCTACCCATGTGTGATTTACTTGGATTATTTATGCTTAGAAGGTTATGCGCCCCTTTTGGGATGAAATTTATTATGAGGCTAGTAGGCGACGGTGAACGGGCTAGTAGTGAACACGGGGCAATTTGGCTCGTTGTCTGGTGTGTGCTGGTAGCTTGAAAAACAGCAAACACCGAGAAAAGTGGTTGCAATGCATGATTTTGGGCACACGAAGCTTGCCAAAACGGAGACACTCGATTTTTTATTTGTTACAACTGTAACTCTGATGATGATATGGAGTAGGATAGAAGTTACTCAATATTAATGTTTTATTCATTATTTTTATGTCTGTATAATTTAGAATTTACATTGTACGGCGATAACGCCTTTGTTTAAACTTACTGGTAATAATGTAATTGATTTCTCTTAACTGCGTGTCTTACTTGAGTTTCATTTAAATTTTTATAAAGCGTGTGCCAACTTACCCCATAGGTTTAGGCAACTTGCCCCGTGGCGGGGTAGGTTGGCGCACAATTTTCCTTTTACTTTAGGCTTCCTCTAAACATAAGCTATAAAAGCTACAAAATCAAAACTCCGGGTATTTATAGCACAATGAATGTTCTTTAAGAGTACAGTTAAAGTTTCATAAAAAACTTAAACAAAAAATTAATAAAAATCAATAACCAAAAACTGCGCCTACTAGCCCCGGTATCCCCTAATCTGGAAAAAGGAGGAGAACTGTTTCAAGTAAATGACCACGAAACAAAGAAAAAGAAGAAAATATCTACCTTCGTGGGAAAAAAAATAAACACCCCCTACTTACTCTGCAACAAATTGCTGTAGAAGAAAGTTACTGTTACCAAACGATTGTAAATAAAGTCTACTTTTAAATGATGTATAAAAAATTTACTTGGGTGGCCATCTACATATCAGAATGAACCCAAACTTTGTTTTTTTCTATAGTAATACCCAAGATTGATGCCATAAGTAGATTCCGCACCCTTCAATTAAGCCTAAATCCAAATTTTCATGAAATCCGTATGATTAGTTTCCGAGAAATTCACTTTTTTTTAAATAAGCCTATTTTAGGGGCTGTAACCAAATTGATGTTTGGTACTCGGTTGTTAAAATGCTACAGAATGACTATGTCCCTTATATTAATGCATTATTTGTTGCCAATATGAACATTTCACTCGCTTAATATGTTTAGACTATTGCCAGCCCAGATGTTTCAATAAAATGAGTAAAATATATTTTGCTCAAATTATGCTTTTATGGACATCATAGACGTCCCCTTAAACAATCGTTTTGAGGTTTTTTTGCTCATAATTCAAAAACTACTTGAAAGGAAAATTCGAAATTGAGAATTTGCATCAAGCAGAACATAATAAATATAAATCTATCAAAAAACAAAATATAGGTCGCAATTAAGATTTTTTTCGAATATTAATTTCATGATTCATAATTATAAAATTTTGAAATTTACAAATTAAATGTATTTATGTTTGGGTTTTTAGTATTATAACCAAACAAAAATAATCACATTAGCATTATAATTTCCGGAGATATTCATAAAAATAAGAAAACGTGATTTAACATTATCTAAAAGCTCGAAATTTTGAATGTTTATAATTCGATTTATAATATAATTTGATATGTATATGCCCCCCTCACCCAGTTTTACATACATCATTTGACATTAGACTTTACTTCCAATCGTTTGGTACTAGTAAATTTCTTCTATTATAATTAGTTTCAGAGTTAGTAAGGAGTGTTTACTTTTTTCATGACTGTACATCTGGTATGTATGATATTTGTTTCAGGTCTCAGATAAGAAAATATTGATCAAAGTTATCGCCTTCCACAGAAGTAAAATATCCAGGTGATCTGGAAGTTTCTTACAGCTATACATATATTATAAAAAAAAGATGCATATAAAAAATATGTATACCTGTGAGTTATAGAACAAAAATTTATGAAGTAATCTCGACGACAAAAGGAAAAAGTTTCAAGTGAGAATGCTTGCCATGACTAAGAAAACAAGAATCAGCGATGCATATCGGAGTTATGTAACTTTCTTAAAAGTGATAAACTAAATATATTTCAGATAAACTTAATAACTTAAAATATTCATCTATTTCAGTTACACTAGTATATATGAACAATGGATGTGCCAATAATACATGTTTGTTCGTTATAGCAACATACTTACACTTTTGAACAAACAGATCGCTTATAAAAATAAAGATTCATAACAATATTATAAACAATCGCATTTGTTTTAACAAAGGAACAAGGATGATAAATTTTTCCTGAAATTGAAATTTTCTCATCCACGTCAGAGAGAATGTTTATTTAGCAGGTACGAAAAATATATTGCTCTTGAGAAACATTTATTCACTTTACTTACCACAGAATGAATCAGAAAAAAAATTTACACTGGCAAGACTCAACCAATTTATCCCTCGCTGCCAAGTATCTATTATTTTCTGCTTCCTGTATAACAATGCATATATATCAGGCGTGTGAATAATTTCTAAAAATAATAAATTATGATACTTGGAGTTTAATTTACAATGCCAAATGTTTCTTTGTTTCAGGTGTAAAAATTTGTAAAAGGAGAGGTTAAAGAAGTGGTGCATTACGACTAATAGAATGAAAATTATATAGTAATTTAGTAGTTTAATACTGGTACAGATATTTATTTTTAAAGATACGTTAAAAAAATCTATCAATGTAAATATTAGTAGAAAATTTCTGAAGTAATCTGGAAATCAAGAAGGGAAAAGATTCAAGGGAAGCTTTATTAAATAACCACGAAACAAAGGATTTGAGAAAAATATGAACATCGGTGGTAAGTGTGATTCTTAAGAGTAATCAACCTCATTTTATTTACGTTTGAATTTATTGTGACAAATATTTATTTGTTTCAGGTCTTCATATAAGAAAAGAAATTATCAAAAATGTGTTTCCTTCAAGAAGTAGAAAAATGAGGAAGTTATCTGTAAGTTTCTTACAGCTTTACATATTTTTTTAAAGATCCCATAAAATATGTATATCTGTAAATTATAGAAGAAAAATAATAGAAAGGGAAATAAGTTCAAAGTTACAATGTGGACGATGACCAAGAAAAGAAGAATCAGAAAGGCATGTATGTCGGAGGTATGTAAATTTCGTTAGAGTAATAAACGAAATATGGATATTTGAAATAAAGTTAATAATTTAAAATATTCGTCTATTTCAGTTATGTTAGTATATATGAACAATGGAATTAACAACAATTCATCTTTGTTCGTTATAACAATATATTTACACTTTTGAACAAACAGATTGTTAAAAATAATGAACTTCATTTTACTTGGGTTTGAATTTATAGTATAAAATATTTGTTCATTTCAGGTGTACAAATAAGAAAAGGAATTATCAAAAATATGTTTCCTTCATCACGAAGAAAAAATTGTCGAAGTTATCTCGAAGTTCCTTACAGCTATACATATATTTTTTAAAAGATGCAATAATATATGTATGTCTGTAAATTGTAGAAGAAAAAGAATAGAAAGTATTCACGACGCCAAAAGAAAAATTAATTCAAAGATAGAATATGAACTATGTCTAATAAAAGAGGAATCAAAGAGGCATGTCGGGGCCATTTAAATTTCGATAGAGTAATAAACAAAATATGGATATTTGGGATAAAATTAATAATTTAAAATATTCGTCTATTTCACTATGACTAGTATACAGGGTGTCCGGTCTCAACGATGTCCAATGGCTAATTCCTAAACCGTTAGTCATAGACATATAGTTCCAATTACAAAAATGTTTTAAATCTGGTAAAGAAATATTTTAAAAGCGATTTGGGTCAATAAAAACATGTCTTAAAAAATTACAAAATTAAAAATTTTATACGGTCCCCCGGTCCTATAAGTTATATTTAGTAAAATTTTCCATTTACACTGACAAGTAATGCAGAAAAAAAATCCCGTTATTCTACGATTAAAATTGACCGAGTAATAGCTGTTTAAATTTGGAGCATATTTTTAGCTGCAAATTGGGGGGGCCATTCACAAATTTAGACGAAATATAATTTCGTCAGATATATTAAAAAAATGGTTGAGAGTAAAATTAACATTGCAATATAAATTTGAAATCTTTAACCATTCTGACATATTAATGCAAAATATTCAATTTGTAATAAACATTTAAGAAGAAAGGAAAAACAGATTTTTTGTTAAATATAATGATGCTAAATTAACACCCTCAATTCTTTACAAAATGATTTAATATATTATTAGATTGCACTAACCTTCAAAAGTTGGGATATGTCATTTTTTTAGCTTCTGATAATTGACTCTTATGTATTCTTTACCGCTGAACCCGAAATTGACCTTCATTTTTTAACCATTACATCAGGATTTTTCGCAAATTGCAAATTTCAAAGTTCAACGTTAAAATTGAATCTACTCCCTCATCTCATCGGACCACAAAGCTATTTAGCTGTAAGAATCCCATGATAAGCAAAAGTATCGAATAAATTGTTGAATAAAATAAAATAAAATAAGTTTTACATATGTTTTATAGTATGAGATTTTCGCTATATTTTCACTTACACATTTACGATTTGCAAAAAAATTGTAACGTGATGGTTAAAAATGAAGGTCATTTTCAGATTCAGTGCTAAAAAGTACATAAAAATCAATTACCAAAAGTTAAAAAACACAACCATCTCCTCTACTTTATGGTATCCGATTTGTGTTATTCTTTAAATTTGACAATTTATGATTTGCGAAATATCCTGACATGATGATTAAAAATTAAAGTAATTTTCTGATTCAGTGCTAAAAAATACATAAAAGTTTAAAAACCCAACAATAGCAGTTTTGTATTATCTAATCTAAAACTTTTTCTTAAACTTCTGGGCGGTAATCTATCCGAAAAAGTTTGTGTTTCCTGTGAAATAAGTATAAATGGTTAACCACTGAAAATCATAATAATATTAGATTGTTATCGGATTTGCGCCAGTATGTAAAATGTATTCTCGATCGGATATAAGAAAGTGAGTTAAAATTCGAGTACAAATTTTGAACTGGAAAAATATACATACGATCGTGGAAATAACATAAAAACTTATACATAATAACATAATTTTTGTTAAAAGAAATCATAAAAGAAACAGTCTTAAATCCTGACAAAATAAAATATATGTTATTTTAGCCAATCTGAAACTTAATAAATGTAAACTTAATCGTAACACTTGTACGAAATTTTTCAAAGCGCAGATACACATGAAATAAGATCTTCGAATATTTAAGCACTTGGCATGTGATCCCTCAAAGCCAAGCCGAACTCATTTGTTTTCAGAGCAGAAAAGTGGCATAAGTCATGCATTTTTAAAGTTTCATTACTCGTTCAATTTTAGTGTTATATGAATGGGGCTTTTTTTGTCTTACTTGTCAGTGTAATAGGAACAGTTTACTAAATATAACTTACAGGACCGGGGGACCGTATAAAAATTTAAATTTCGTAATTTTTTTTTAAAAAATTATTGATCTAAATCGCTTTTAAAATATTTCTTTACATGATTTAAAACATTTTTGTAATTGGAACTATATGTCTATGACTAACGGTTTAGGAATCAGTCATTGGACACCGTTGAGACCGGACACCCTGTATAAGAACAATGGATGTGTCAACAATATATGTTTGTTTGTTCGTACAATATACTACTTACAATTTTCAATAATTAGATTGCGCATAACAATGAAGATTTATGACAATAGTATAAACTATTACATTTTTTTTAGCAATATAACAAGAATGAGAAAATTTCTTTCTCGACCGTTAAGACCCTTATATGGAATAACCGAAAAATTAGATCACGAAATTTTTTTAATTTGGTGCTAAACTTTCATTCTATTAAAAAAAATAATTACGAGATTTTAGTGAACTTCGCTCATTTCCATAGATGTGTTTGAGATTTTTGTGAGCGTGCTCAACACTGGTTGACATCAATTAAAGCACGTCAAATTGAATTGACCTAGGATAAACTAGAAGGTTGGAACCGAAGCGGTCTTTGGGATCAATAAAAGCAAGCCAAATAGAATTGGCCTAGGATAAACTAGATCGGCCTAGGATAAACTAGTTCAGACGAATGAAAGGCAGGCTAAACTAGTTTATCCTATGAGCGTTAGTCCAAGCTACTTTAGCCTAGGAAAAACTAGTTTATCCTATGGGCGTTAGGATAAATTAGTTTGGCCTAGGAAAAACTAATTTATCCGATGGGCGTTAGGATAAACTAGAATAGTCTAGGCCAATCTAGTTTGGCCTAAAATCGGGTTTGGCCGGTAACATATACATTTTATCAAAACTAATTTGAAAAAATCTGTAAAAGACAAATAACATAAAAAAATTTATGTTAGATTATACTCATATCTTCCAAGATGTGTCGTAAAATGTTCTCCTTCTCAGCTTGCAAAAACGAAAAACTATGATTTTGAGATTATAGAATATTGTTGACAAGAAGTTGGCACATTGAGAATTTATGATATCATATTAAACACTCGTGTAAAGTCATATTCAGTATTAAAATAGTCAAGATTACTGAGCATTTATTTAAGCATTACAGAGCCAACTTCCAACTACACCATCAATTTGTATTAAAAGTTTTTATTTCGCAAACGGAAACTGCGTAGTTAGTGTTATTAGTCCAGGCAATAGAGATCGTATAGGGGCTCTACCTAGCAAAATTTATGGTAATTCTGGAAAAAGACTTACTGTATGTTTTTTGGGTCTCTGAATCCGAATTTTTAACTTCCCACCAAAATTTCCCCCGACAACCCGCCCAAATTTTGGTAAAATGCCCCCCAAAAAGTTTTTTATTAAAAAAATCAATTTTTTTATTTTTTTTTTTTTTAGGGATTTTTTTTTTTTGTTTTAGGGAAAAAGTATGTAGAAATTCATAAAGTAGACAAAATTTGCAACAAATAGGATAGATGACATTATGGCGTAGGATGAACAGGGAGGGGAAGGGCTGCCTCTGAACATGCACTGCGGCGCCACATGCAACTAAGTGATGCAAGTCAGGCAATAGGGGATTTTACCTGGCAAAATTAATGCTAGTTCTGGATTTCAACTCACTTTATGTTTTTTGGGTCGCTGAATCCGAATTTGTAACTTTCTACCAACATTTCACCCGGCAACCCCCCCCCCCCCCAAAAAAAAAAAAAAATTGATTTTTAGAAAAAATTTGGTTTTTTTGAACAGCGCGCGGGGAATATTCCGAGGCAACCCCCCCCCCCCACACCCTCTCCCCGTTTATCCTGCGTGATAATGTCATATATCCTATTTGTTGCAAATTTGTCTACTTTCTGAATTTCTACATACTTTACATAACGGTGCGAGTGGTTAAGTGGAATTGCGCAACTTTGTCCACGCAGCACCGCGGCACATGTTCCGAGGCAGATCCCCCCTCCCAATTCATCCTACGTTATAATATCATGTATCTTACTTGTTGCAAATTTTGTCTACTTTCTGAATTTCAAGATACTTTTCCCCTAAAACAATAAAAAATGGATTTTTTTAATAAAAACCTTTTTGGGAAGAATTTTACCAAAATTTGGGGGGGTTGCCGGGGAAATTTTGGTGGGAAATTACAAATTCGTACTTAGCGACCCAAAAAACGTAAAGTAAGCCAATGTCCAGAACTTACATTAATTTTGCCAGATAAAATCCCCTATTGCCTGGACTATATCTGAAGTTTTAATTTCGCCTCAATCAGAAAAATAAAAAGCACACCGGAGAGCGTAATGTGGGTAACGAGTTTTTCCATACAATGTATAAGAATAATCATGTAAACATGAAAAAATGCTCATGCATCTTGTGGAAAAGTTTTCTTTGTTTTAAAAACATTCATTGTTTCTTCATTTCGTTTTGTTACGAAAATGTACACATCCAAATGCTACCTTAAACACATAATACAAGTTATACATAAAAGAACGTCCCAGTTATGAATTTAAATAGTATGAAATGTAACCATTGTAGAGTCTTGGTTGGAGGTCACAAATAAAGAGTAAGTCAAAGAGTTTTGAGAGTAAGCGCATGCGCGAGTACTTCTTTGTTGTTTACTCGCGTGCAAGTGGCACATGCGTAAAATGGCGACTCCTGAGCATAAATTGATTTTGCAGGTCTGAAGATTTAAAAGACTTTAGAGACATGCGATTTTTTTTCCCGTGGGGCTTTAGAAAAGATCGTGTCTACGTTCCGCCTCTACCTAATGATTTGCTAGAATTGATATACAGTATTAAAGAGGCTATTGCTTCCATTACTCCGGAGTTGTTATCCGAAGAGTGCGAAGAATTGGACTTTAAGTTGGTTGTGTGCCGTATAACTAAAAGAGCACACATTGAACAGTTGAAAGAAAAACTAGGTTAGATTATATTGGTGTGATCATAGTTTTTCCTTTAACTTTTTATTTTGACAAAAAATATTTACGTTTTCAAAACTAGTATTTCGGGGCTACTTTGGTCCGAAAATTGCCCCAATTACTTAGAAATGCCTTTAATATAACCAAATCTTTTAACACATGTTTTAAGTGACATTTATTTCAAATGTTACTGTAAGAAAATGTTACATTAATTGTTTTTCCAGTTGCTGAGGATAATATGACGAACACTGTTTCTCGTTTCTTTCATATTATTAATTGTTTTATTGTGTTTAAATGTTAGAAAAAAAACATTTGTTTATCGCGTTTGCAGTGTTAATTTATTAACAAATGCTATTGTAAGGGGTTTTCAATGAAAATGTATTCATTTACATATGAAATGTATTCATTTTATATGAAACTAAGTGAATGGACCAAAGAAACTCCCATCAGGGTCTACTTTGTTCAAAAACTTTAAAAATAGATAAAAAATAAATAGTTCCCTCTTTAAAACCATACAGTTTGCTTCATTGTTTCGTGCTAATTGTTTACAACTCCGTCTCGACGTTGAAAAATCACATATAATATTTTTTAATAATGGAAATGTGAGTGGAACCTTGAAAAAGTGTCTCAAAGTAGCCTCGATTGGCGGTACATCTGTAGTACTACGGTTAGACTTTTTTGTCATAGCTCTCCTAATATGGGCTACCCAAATACTCATACACTAGCAGCGGAGTTGTCTTGCATCTAGGTGTACGTGAATGCATCGCCTGTTTACTGTGCTACTCGGTCCTGAAGTATCGCATCTGATACTTCCGAACCGAGGAGGATATAAACTAATTGATTTTTTTACATTTTTATTTTACTTCTATATAGCTGAATGTTTTTGGCTTTGAAACAAAACCAATAAATAACAGCACTGATGCTTATTTCCTCATTAAAAAAGTATTAGTATCATCTGATTTTGCAAAATGCATATCAGACAGTGTGTCCAAGAAAGTAAGACATTTTCATAATTAATTATCTTAAACGCTTTACAATAAAAAAAAAATGAGGATTTGTAGATCATTCAGTTAATTAAAGGACTTCAATTTGTTACTGCGTAATTTAGGTTATCAATAATTAAAACGATATTTTAAGGATGTTAATAGTTTTAGATCCGTGTTTCTGAATCTAAATAACCAGCCCCCCCAGTGTCAATTGCAGAAAAAGGGCTCCTGCTGTCATCTGTGGTGTGTTTTTGTTTGCGAAAAATCAATTAATGTGTTTTCGCAGTATTACTTTACCTTCGGGTCTGAAGAAGATAATTACAAAATACGTACATTTGTCAGAATTTTCATGGAGACCGGCACAAATATTTTTAATATTTAAATCGTAGAGTTCATATTTGACTCTTTTACTATCAGAATCACTGAAGCTCATATATACCACACTTCGGAGCCCAACGGAAAAGCGCTTTCAAGAAACCGAAACCTAAATTATCTATTTCAGTTTTATTCCATGTCCAACGCTTTACGTCCTTTCCTACCAAAGCGCTTACATATGTGACGTTGCGTGTCGTACACGTTGGAGACTCTTCCTATATATTATTGACTCGCAAGTGTAGACTCAATATTTTTCAGTCTCATTAGTTTATAAACAGCAATGAAGAAAGCCAGAATTAACCGCACTCGTATCTACCATTTTTACCCATGTGTACTAATCGTATTATGTTTACTCCCTGTTTTTAGTTTCTGTTTGTAAAACATTCTTACCAAAGTCTTTTAAAATACATAGACCTATAAACTGTCAGTTTAACTGATGATTTTTCATCACACCTATTGTACGGCAGTATATATGCTTTATATTTTAATTTACCTAAGAAAATGCTTTTATCAGCGTATTTTTTCATTGCGGATCATTAAGTATTAGTCTACCATATTTCATTTAGGCCTTTTTAAAAAAAAAGAATATACCTTATTATTTATTAATATTTTTGTTTTTTTCGTATAGCAAGTAAGTATTTCAATAAACCTCCTCCAAGAATAAAAATATAGTGTTACTTTCGTTAATATGAATTTTTTTAATTACCTTTTTGCATAAAAATTAGTTTAAAAAACGTATATTTCTTTACAAGTAATTGAAAATTTTGTAAATTGCTATATTATGTTGTAGTTGCTACCTTTAATCTGAACTTCCCTAATCTTTAATAATATGTTTCCATATAAATTTCGCCTTTATTTAGGTTAAGCCATGTTAAAATTAGATACTCTTTTCCAAACATGCCACCCATAAAATTATTAATAAATCGCTTTATTTAACTTTATTACTGAAAATTCAATATTTATAACGCATATTTAGATATAAAAAATAGCTTTATGTAAAAAAAATACCATAAACTTCATATATATCGATAAAAATTAATTTTTAAGCTCATTCTAGCCATAGCACTTAATGGTAAATAACCACAGCTGACGTACAAACCTCGCGGTTCAGGTGTTTCAGTTTACTTCAGATGGCTGCCATGATTTCGCATACTTTTGAATGGGAATTGCCGGTCTATGTATCTTAAAAGTCTTTTATTCTTACTGAGCAACTTTTTAGCTCCAGGCGGTGCTTAACCATTTGAGGTGCAAGCATTAGTGTTTCTGTAATGTTGGATTCCCACCAGAAATTTGGAAAAAAATTATTTCAAAATAAGCCAAAGCAATTTTTCAGCTCTTTATCGCCAAATTTATAAAAGTAAAACTTAATTTATACTAAATATTTAAACTAAATAATAGTTTCCGGTGCTGAATTAAAATCTAAATTAAAATTAGGAGGGATATAATATATCCCACCGCGCCTCGAGGATTTAAATGGCGCTGAAGGTCACATAAGCACAGCTTCAATACTTCTTTACTTTTATTGTATATTTAAATATTAGTCGGAACAAGCCACTGTAACTGTACTGTTTGTTGACTTTTGCTAGATATTTTTCTCTGTCTAAATAAGCCAGAGAATTTGTGGGAATTGTAATGTGGTTGTATTAAAAAAGTGTGGGAAAACTATGCGCATGCAGTAATCATTAAATAAGAATATATATATATACATAATAGCCTTTTATAACTAAAGTAGATGACTGACTAGCAATTTTTTCTTTCACGTAAATATTTCTTAAACGCAAAACGAATTGTAGAATAACACGGGAACTAAGATAATCGATTGTTTCTTTATACATGCTTATTTTTGAAACTTTATCGGAACGTAAAAAAATATACATTTTATCAATACCTATTTATACAAATGTTAAAGGAAATCATAAAAATCGATTACATTTTCATATCAAATAAAACTTTTTCGTTGGATTATATATTTTCTCGGCACAAATAAAAAATATTGATTTTATCATCTAGTAAAGAAAAAAAACTGCACAAACTGAAATACTCATAAAAACATTTATCATATTTCCTTTAACAGATGACTAGAAATTCTGAATTATACTGAAACAACAGTATTTTTGGAAATATAAGAATAATAATGCAAACATGAAAAAAAGCATGTGTATTTGATAGAAAAGTTTGGATCGTTTCAAAAGTATTGGAAATCGATACGCTGTTGTATCTCACACACATGCTTCCTTGGTCAAAAGCTGCTTTCATATAATGCATATTAAAATGCGCGTTTTAGTTAACATATTTCAACGGAATTTTTTCTTCTAAACTATAGCATTCCTGTAAACATATGAAAGTGTATGAAAAAAAAGATGCATTTTAATACAGGGTGCCTACAAATTAGTTGCGCAATATAGTAAGTTAAGAACTTCCGAAATATTAAATGAAATTAATTAGTTGAAAATCAGACTAGTAGTAGGGGAGACCGGGGCTAGTTGGCTACAGGGGTAAGTAGGCACAGTCCTCATAAATCGCCTATTTGTGGATAGATTGCACAACCAGTCACATAATACCTTTCTTCTTGCTTTTTACAATCTTCATTGTAGTTTTGCAACGTTGCAAAACTACAATGCAACGGTGTTTGCATTGTAGTTTTGCAAACACCGTGCAATGGACATTTATTGCGATTTTTCTGTTTTTTGCACTCATAAGTAATTTTTTGTTGCTTCATTCTTTTTCTAATTTCTAATACTTATCTTAATATTTGCGATTTAACTTGTGCAGTTTTTCTTAGTGTATGATTAACTGTACCTACCCCATATGTGATTTACTTGGATTATTTATGTTTAGAAGGTTACGTCTTCCTTTTGTGCAGAAATTTATTATGGGGCTAGTAGGTGCATCGGACACGGGGCAAGTTGGCTCGGTGTCTTGTGTGTGCTGGTAGCTTGAACTCCAGAAAACAAAGAGAAAAGTTGTTACAATGCAAGATTTTGGGCACATGAGGCTTGCCCAAACGGAGACACTCGATTTTAGGTAGCTTTCTTTACAAAAAAGCTACCTATTGCAGCCGTTCGGAGGAAAGCGATTTCAAAAAATTTTGGTATATTTTCATCGATCATGACCCCCAGACCCCGAAACCACCCTCCGTTCAAAATTGATATATATATATATATATATATATATATCTGACCTATGTCACACTGTAACTCCCGTAATTATGAACCGATTTCAATGTAATTCGGTGTGTACATAGTACATACCAATGTCTCGACCGAGTTCGTTGGCCAGCTTCATCCGCCGTTTTGTTTCAAAATGGCGGCCATTTAAAATTTAAAAAAAAATTTAAAACTTAAAATGTGGTACCAAAAAATTAAAAATGGAAAAATATTTTTTTCTTATGTATTTGACCTTTATACGAAGATTCCGGAGCAGTTTTTGTTTCGTCTATATCTTAAAAAATGGCTGAGTTATAGCATTTTGAATTTCTAGCGTGGCTGACATTTTGAAACGTCCTGAATTTTGTCACGCGATAAAAGGCGTATTTATGAACCGATTTGGATGTAATTCGGTGTGTACATAGTACATACCAATCTCTCGACCGAGTTCGTTGGCCAGCTTCATCCGCCATTTTGTTTCAAAATGGCGGCCATTTAAAATTTTTTTAAAAATTTAAAATTTGAAATGTGGTACCAAAAAAATGAAAATGGAAAAATATTTTTTTCTTATGTATTTGACCTTTATACAAAGATTTCGGAGCAGTTTTTGTTTCGTCTATATCTTAAAAAATGGCTGAGTTATAGCATTTTGAATTTCTAGCGTGGCTGACATTTTGAAACGTCCTGAATTTTGTCACGCGATAAAAGGCGTATTTATGAACCGATTTGGATGTAACTTCGTTTATACATAGTACATACCAATATCTCGACCGGGTTCGTTGGTCAGCTTCACCCGCCATCTTGTTTTAAAATGGCGGCTATTTAAATTTTTAAGAAAAATTTAAATTTGAAATGTGGTACCAAAAATTGAAAATTGAAAAAATATTTTCTTCTTATGTGTTTGACCTTAATACAAAGATTCCGGAACAGTTTTTGTTTCGTCTATATCTAAACAAATGACTGAGTTATAGCATTTTGAATTTCTCTTGTGGCTGACATTTTAAAACGACCTGATTTTTGTCACGCGATAACATGCGTATTTATGAACCTATTTGGATGTAACTTGGTCTGTACATAGTACATACCAATGTCTCGACCGAGTTCGTTGTCCAGCTTCATTCGCCATCTTGTTTCAAAAGGGTTGCCATTTAAAAAAAAATTTAATTTAAAATTCAAAATGAGGTATTAAAAAATTGGAAAATGAAAAAGATTTTTTTTATGTGTTTGGCCTTGATAGAAAGATTCCGGAGCAGTTTTTGTTTCTGAAAATTTGTTCTTTTGTTGATATCTTAAAAAATGGTTGATTTATAGCACTTTGAATTTCTAGCATGGCTAACATTTTGAAACGATCTTGTATTTGTCACGCGATAACACACGTATTCGCCTATTTCGATGCAAGAAGACATGTGGATAGTATACATCAACACCTCGACCAAGTTCGCTGGCCAGATTCATCAGCCATCTTGTTTCAAAATGGTGGCCATTAAATTAAAAAAATTATATATATTTAAAGTGAGGTGCAAAAAAATTAGAAATTGAAAAAGGTTTCTTTCTTAAGTATTTGATCTTGATATAAGGATTCAGGAGAATTTTTTGTTTGTCTTTACCTTAAAAAATGACTCAGATATAGCAGTTTCAATTTCTATTGTGGGTGACATTTTGAAAAATCTGATTGTTTGCATGATATAAGTTGGCTTTTTTTAAATAAGGGTTATGAAAGCTACCTCTTCCTCCCGGCACTGGCCGGAAGGACTTTTAGGTAGCTTTCTTTACAAAAAAGCTACCTATTGCAGCCGTTCGGAGGAAAGCGATTTCAAAAAATTTTGGTATATTTTCATCGATCATGACCCCCAGACCCCGAAACCACCCTCCGTTCAAAATTGATATATATATATATATATATATATATATATCTGACCTATGTCACACTGTAACTCCCGTAATTATGAACCGATTTCAATGTAATTCGGTGTGTACATAGTACATACCAATGTCTCGACCGAGTTCGTTGGCCAGCTTCATCCGCCGTTTTGTTTCAAAATGGCGGCCATTTAAAATTTTAAAAAAAATTTAAAACTTAAAATGTGGTACCAAAAAATTAAAAATAGAAAAATATTTTTTTCTTATGTATTTGACCTTTATACGAAGATTCCGGAGCAGTTTTTGTTTCGTCTATATCTTAAAAAATGGCTGAGTTATAGCATTTTGAATTTCTAGCGTGGCTGACATTTTGAAACGTCCTGAATTTTGTCACGCGATAAAAGGCGTATTTATGAACCGATTTGGATGTAATTCGGTGTGTACATAGTACATACCAATCTCTCGACCGAGTTCGTTGGCCAGCTTCATCCGCCATTTTGTTTCAAAATGGCGGCCATTTAAAATTTTTTTAAAAATTTAAAATTTGAAATGTGGTACCAAAAAAATGAAAATGGAAAAATATTTTTTTCTTATGTATTTGACCTTTATACAAAGATTTCGGAGCAGTTTTTGTTTCGTCTATATCTTAAAAAATGGCTGAGTTATAGCATTTTGAATTTCTAGCGTGGCTGACATTTTGAAACGTCCTGAATTTTGTCACGCGATAAAAGGCGTATTTATGAACCGATTTGGATGTAACTTCGTTTATACATAGTACATACCAATATCTCGACCGGGTTCGTTGGCCAGCTTCACCCGCCATCTTGTTTTAAAATGGCGGCTATTTAAATTTTTAAGAAAAATTTAAATTTGAAATGTGGTACCAAAAATTGAAAATTGAAAAAATATTTTCTTCTTATGTGTTTGACCTTAATACAAAGATTCCGGAACAGTTTTTGTTTCGTCTATATCTAAACAAATGACTGAGTTATAGCATTTTGAATTTCTCTTGTGGCTGACATTTTAAAACGACCTGATTTTTGTCACGCGATAACATGCGTATTTATGAACCTATTTGGATGTAACTTGGTCTGTACATAGTACATACCAATGTCTCGACCGAGTTCGTTGTCCAGCTTCATTCGCCATCTTGTTTCAAAAGGGTTGCCATTTAAAAAAAAAATTAATTTAAAATTCAAAATGAGGTATTAAAAAATTGGAAAATGAAAAAGATTTTTTTTATGTGTTTGGCCTTGATAGAAAAGATTCCGGAGCAGTTTTTGTTTCTGAAAATTTGTTCTTTTGTTGATATCTTAAAAAATGGTTGATTTATAGCACTTTGAATTTCTAGCATGGCTAACATTTTGAAACGATCTTGTATTTGTCACGCGATAACACACGTATTCGCCTATTTCGATGCAAGAAGACATGTGGATAGTATACATCAACACCTCGACCAAGTTCGCTGGCCAGATTCATCAGCCATCTTGTTTCAAAATGGTGGCCATTAAATTAAAAAAAAATATATATATTTAAAGTGAGGTGCAAAAAAATTAGAAATTGAAAAAGGTTTCTTTCTTAAGTATTTGATCTTGATATAAGGATTCAGGAGCATTTTTTGTTTGTCTTTACCTTAAAAAATGACTCAGATATAGCAGTTTCAATTTCTATTGTGGGTGACATTTTGAAAAATCTGATTGTTTGCATGATATAAGTTGGCTTTTTTTAAATAAGGGTTATGAAAGCTACCTCTTCCTCCCGGCACTGGCCGGAAGGACTTTTTTATTTGTGACAACTGTAACTCTGATGATGATATCGAGGTGGATTGAAGTTACTCAATGTTAATGTTTTATTCATTATTTTTATTTCTGTATAATTTAGAATTTACATTGTACGGCGATAACGCCTTTGTTTAAGCTTATTGGTAATAATAAAATTGATTTCTCTTAACTGCGTGTGTTATTTGAGTCGCATTTAAATTTTTATAAAAAGTATAACTTACCCCATCACGGGGTAGGTTGCCGCAAAATTTTTCTTTTACTTTAGAGTTTCTCTAAACATAAACTACAAAAGCTACAAACTCAAAACTCCGGTGCCAAATGCCTGTTCTTTAAAAGTGCAGTTAAAGGTTTTTTTGAAAAAACTTAAACAACAACAACAAAAAAAATAAAAATCAATAACTAAAAACTGCGCCTACTAGCCCCGGTCTCCCCTAATCTTTCCGAAGTTTATCCATAGATGGCGTTAGATATCACAATTGACGCTATCGCTTAGCGAGTGGAGATGTTATTCAATCGCCACCACGATAAGGTCTTTCACCACGAGGGTCTTTCATCGTTTGATTTCGCTGTGGACCTTATGCACGCGACCTGAGGTTGAGGCTAAAATTCGTCTGCTGGCAGTATTTACTGGCGGTGTTTAGCATAGCAGTCTATGGAGTGTGAGTTATTAATGCTTGTTTGTTAAAAATACCGCAAAAGAATTCTTTGATGCAGCAGCATATACTTAATATATTGTAATCTAAATGCAAAATGTTGTTCTTTATGCGAGAAAATTCCCTAAGTTTGCAAATTTTCAGTTAAAACGTATGCATTCAACCTGGGTCAAGGATAAAGTCGTCTGCTAGCGGTGTTTGCGCCTGCGTATACTGGTATTCTGCCGGGGCAGTAACTAGAATAACAGATCATCATACCGCCAGCTCTGACGTCTGACGTCACCTGAATAAAGTCCATTGGGTTTAGTAAAGGATTAACTGAACAAGCGCCATTTCCTGCATCCATTCCTGAACTAAAATCAAGAATCTGCACTGCAACTAATTGGATCGACGGAAACATGCTCACAAATCTGTGGCAAGAAATGATTTACCGATGGGACATTTTCAGAGTCACGAAAGGAGGTCACATCGAACATTTGTGATAATAGTAAACGTGAACTAATTTTCTATCTTACAACAATATGTTCTTTAAATTTTTTCCAGTCAATTCCATTCAATAAATCATTCTTTTTGCCCAACTAATTTGTAGACACCCTATATTTATGATTTCATATATTTGCACGATATATGAGGGCTAATCGGGAAAAAAAAATGAGGAATGCTGTAATTCCAACATCCGAAAGATAGTGCGACTGTTACGGGATAGTTCCAGTAGCGTTCCGGTTACTCCTATTTTAAAATTTCTAGCATGTCAAAGACTAGGTTAAGCCCTATAGTACTCTCCCTCTAATCCGCACAGGTTGGGGGCCAAGTATTTTGCGGATTATAGAATTTTGCAGATTATAGGTTATTTCTTTTTTTACATTCTAATACTTGGAATTTATCAAAAAATATAGTAATCACATTGTAAATAAATAACACAGAAACGAAAGAAAATGTTATATATATAAAACTATTCAATATTAGAAATACATTTAAAAGATATAATAATACAAAATTAATAAAAACATGTCTACATATTTTTAAATGTATCAAACATTGCAGGGATAATGGTTTGCTTTATAGCTTTTAATTTATGCTTCGCAATTTAATCTTGAAGCCTTTTAAGAGTCATAATTTCTTGATCAGTAACAAAAGTTTTTTTTTTCAAAAACTAAGATATTTATTCTGAAGAGCTAACACCTCTTTGAAATAAATTTTATCAATGTAGGCAACAAATGCATTCAGAATATAGCAGTCTAATAGTTATTTACAGAATACACAGAACCTTTCCTTCTAATGAATGCAGAAATGCATTCAAAGTTTCTTAAACAATTCATCAGATTCGTCAACTTTTATTACGGTCAAAGTGTAGATTATCTTGTTTAAAAAAAGATTTGAACTGTTTGTTTACATCTGAAATATAGTGCGGATCAGCAGCGTGCGAAGAGAAAAGTGCGCCCGGGGCAAAGTTTCAATTTGGCGCCCCCCCCCTTCTAAATTTTTCTTTGTGACAGGTGTCACAAAATTGAAAAGTGCAGAAACAGAAACAAAGTCTATTCAATACATATTTTGCGTTTATTTTGAAACTTTAGGTTTAATTTTAATTCAGAAATTTCCAAAAACTAAGTAACATAAAAGAAAATTGAAAATTGCACTTATATTTTGGAAAAGGAGATTTGAAAAATCAGTGTAGAAAAAATTTATATATTTCGTCTAGGAATTAATTCGTGCGGTTTTACAAGAGATGGCGTAACTAGCGTATTGTCCCATAGTTTCGTTTGTTCAAACATGCATTTAAAACTACTGTTATTGAGCATCCAGTTTAGTATATGCCATTTGGTTTAAGCGTAAACAACAACAATTTTTATCCAACTGAAAATGTCAAATTTTGTGCCTGATAAAGTGTTTTTGCGGGGGTTCTTCTTAATGTCTTTAACATGAAGAAAAGTGCTACTGAAAGTCATCGTATTTTGGTGGAAGTTTATGGTGACTATGCTCTATCTGAACGAACGTGTCAGAAGTGGTTTGCATGGTTTAAAAGTGCTGATTACGGCTTGGAAGACCAAGCACGACCTGGACAGACAAAAAAATTTGAAGATGAAGAATTGACAGCATTGCTCGATCAGGATTCGTGCCAAACGCAGGAAGAACTTGCAAAATCATTAGAGGTTGATCAAACAACAGTTTCCAAACGACTCAAAGCAATGGGAATGATTCAAACGATGTCACATTGCGTTCCATATGAATTGAAAGAATGATAACGCCCGACCACATGTCGCAAAACCGGTCAAACATATTTGGAGAATGTCGGATGGGAAGTGTTACCCCACCCGCTGTATTCAGCAGACATTGCTGCTTCAGACTACTACTTGTTTGATTGCATGAATAACGATTTGATTGGACAGTGGTTCACTTCTTTAGAAAATATAGAAAAATGGATCTTTGATTGGATCGCTTCGAAAAGTGAGGACTTCTTTCGACACGGAATTCGTAAATTACCTGAAAGATGGGAAAAAGTAGTGGGTACCGATGAACAATATTTTTGTTAACGTATTTATGTATTTTCCTTTTGAAAAAAAGCTTTATTTTTTTTTATTAAAAACCGCACGAATTAATTCCTGGACCAAATAACTGTACAGTATAACAGTTTGGAACCCTTTTATATTCCAAGAAAGAAACCCCATGCTATTTTGATAGTATATGTTTTCGTCAGAAGCACAGACTCAGAACAGAGAAAGTTAACAAAAGAGACAAAGACAAAACCCTGAAACAAATTCTGAAAAGTAAAAACGTCCTTATTCATAAATTTGTATTTCGGTGTGAGGTAAAGGAGAATGCAATAACTTTGAAACGAAAAGTGTTTGTACTTTCATTGAGAAAAAAAAAATTACCAATATGTAAGTATACCTTTTTTTCTTTACAAAAAAGAAGAAAAATACGAGATTTGTAGTATAAGATGGCGCCCCCTCAAGTTCCGCGACCGGGACGACTGCCCCCTTCGCCCCCATCTTTGCACGAACTATGAGGGTTAATCGAAAAAAAAAAAATATGGAACGCTGTAATTCCAACATCCAAAAGATAGTGCTACTGTTACGGGATAGTTCCGATAACGTTCAGCGTATCGTATTCAGAGTAAATAATGATGGGATTGTGCTCCATTCAGGACTAAAATTCTAACAAAATAAGTAATGGGGCTCTAATTTCACAAGCTTGCGATGGTTGGTTTTTTCACTTTTGATATTTAATTTTTATGTATTTTTTAGCGCTGAATCCGAAAATGACTTTCATTTTTAACCATCACGTCAGGTGTTTTTACGAATCGTATATTTCAAAAATAAAATAGTGAAAATCTACCAAAGCATTACCAAAAGAAGGTGAACGTTTTAAATATACATGTGACATATTTCCAGACTTAAAGTGGGTGTAAAAACTTTCAGGACAACAAAAAATACAATTTGTTTAGGTAAATTTCAAATCAGATGAAAAAAGTTTACTATAATGTGTATCATAAACTTGAATAGCTAATAAAAAAGCCAAGTCTCATAGATTATAATGGATCTGCCACCTAACTGACGTTTTCAGAAAATGTCTTTTTCTTTTCTCAAATTATGTCAATAATATTTCCAGCCATTCAGATCCATCGAAGTTCCAGTTCTTTTCCTCGAAGAAAATAACTCGCAGCCATTTGTCGTCCCAAGTCATCACTTGTCTTGCAAACTGTAAATGCTGCGTTTTGTGGCTAATCATCAAACAGGGTTTACACAATTTTGGTGCGTATTGGAAATTCCCAGATCCATTAACTGTATTGCAGATTGTTTTCTTGCACACTTTGAGCCCAGTCGTTTCTAAAATTTCTTTACTTGAGTATTTTCAAGCTGAAGCTAACTTTAAAACTCTCGCCTTTCATCTCTGGGTGACAAGGGTTTTGGTCTGCCTAAAGCTAATTTTCTTCCCATACTCATTTTTTGACAATAAAATATTGTTGATGACGGTTTAGACCTTCCCATCTTCTTTGCAACAGACCTACAACTAATGGAAAAAATTCAACAGCACCTTTGTCATATTCAGTCAGTTTACATGCTTCTGGCATTATTATAAAACAAAACTCTTAGACAACATCAGATAGACAACATCAGAAAAATCACTATACAGAAGAGTTTGTATTGTGCAAATGAATAGTAATTATACATAACATTTGTATAAAAAAATAGTGGCGTCCTTAAAGATTTTACACCGGCAAAAATAGCGTTTGTTTGCATGATTATTATTTTTTCGCAATAAAAAGTATACAGATATATTTTATTAACTTTTATATTAGTATTTCCACTTTATGATCAATATTAAATTACTATTTAAATTATCGCATTTTGAATTTATCAACATTTTTACATTTTTTTGCTGTCTTTAAAGTTGTTACACGCACTGTATCAACCCCCAAAATAAAAGAAGATACTGAGATGAACCCGACAGAGAATGTAAAAGGAGAATCGCGAGGCAGAGCATGAGCGGTTGAAAGAAACTTCCACAAATGGAATAAAATTGTAAGGATTTTGAATGCGCAAAATTTTACACGTTTAGCTGTAAAAATGCATAGTATAAGCCAAAAGATGAATATATTATTATGAAAAAAAAAAAAAAAAAGGTTTACATCTATTTTATTGTATTGGATTTTCGCAATATTTCTACTTTTTAAAAAATTAAAAATCCGCGATTTGCAAAAATTCCTGACGCAATGGTACAAACTGGTGGTTATTTTCGGGATCAGCCTTACAAAATACATAAGAACGAATAGCCAAAAGGAAAAACACATAACTATTACATCTATTTTACCGTATCCGATTTTTGCTATTTTTCACTTATTAAGTTTAAAATTTACGATTTCCGAAACAAACCTGACAAGATGGTTAAAAATGAGGGTAATTGTCAGATTCAATGCTACAAAATATATAAGAATCAATTATCAAATATTAAAAATCATGACAGAACCCAAATTTGGCAGACTAGTGTTTTCTGCAAAATTAATAACCATAGTGTATCCCAGTGTCCCCTCCACCCGCATATTTATATTCCAAACATTATTTGCAAAGTTTAAAGCAATTTCGTCTTCCAAAAAAGAAAAAAATATTTTGACTATATTTATGTGCAATTGCACATTATAAAAATATCTCCCGGCTCGGCCTACCTGCGGAGGTAGATTTCGAAGTTAAGTACTAATTTAACCAACAAAAACTATATCAAGATTAGAGATAAACCAAGTTTAACAATTTCATCTGGGTGCTTTTGACGAGTTTTAATTTCCTTCTTCTGTAAGAGCTGGTTTTATCATAATCATGTTAATCCGATAATTTTTTATTCAACCCCTATTTACGTTTTTTTCTTTTTTCTGTAAGAGTTGATTGTATCAAAAACTTGTCAATATAAAAGTTGTAGATAATATTAAGACGATTTATAATAAATTTAAGTGGATTTGATAAGTTGTGAATTGACAAAAATATTAATTTTTTTCTACTTCAACCGCCCCCCTTTTTTGTCGTTTTTATTTTTATTTTTATTTTTATTTTTCATTTATTTATTTATTTATTTATTTATTTATTGCCGTAAGAGTTAGTCCTATCAAAAACTTGTCAATATAAGAGTTGTAGATAGCATTAAGAAGATTAATAATAAATTTAAATTAATTTGATGTATTGAGAATTGACGAATGTAGAGGTGAAACCCCACCCATTTTAATTTAATGACTAGTATATAATCCCCGTCAAAAATGACGGAAAGTGAATGATAAATCTTGAAAACAATAGTTAAAAAAATGTTTTTCTGTATTAAAAAAAGAAAAATAAATAAGATGCCTCATGCATTTTGTTAATCAAAAAGTATTATCCTTTGATTTTTTTATGATTAGAACAAAGAAATTATGTAAACTACAATTTAGTCACCAACGCTTAAACGCGCCATTTGCAGCCACACATTCTATGCTGAAAACGCTTGTTTAGGTTCCCTCTACATTAAAAATTTCTTGTTTAGCGTAACTTTTTTTTCCGCTACAAACTATGTTAAAAATTAAAATTTTATCTGCAAGATAATTAAAATATGTTGTACCGGTAAGAAATATTCATTTTATTTGCAATGTCTTCAAATCTGATAAAATGCATTGTTAAAAAAGTACGATTACAACAGAAAGTTGGCGCCAAAAGAATTATAGCAAGAAACATAAGCTCCTAATTTATTGGGAATTAAAACGGCCCACAGAGGCGCTGCTCGCAGCCTTCGTTACAAAAAAATTGTCCCTTTAATTTCCCTTTAAATAATGTTAAAGTGCCATTGAAATAATTCTTTATTGTAAATGCATTAGAAAGTTTTAGATATTGAAATTCAGATAATTTTTTCTTTGTTATACAAGATAAAAAACAAATGTTACAAGAAATCTTAATTTGTGCAAAAGAATAACCATTCTGAATAAATTAAAAATACATGTAATGCAATGTGCTTGCATGGACCTTCTTAGAGCGAAAGCTATATCTTTTCTCCACCAGATGGCGATAGTTATCCGCTATTTTTAATTTAGAACTTGTTGTTGTTGTTGGTGGTGGTGGCGGTTTAACCCTTAAATTAAGAACTTAATCGGATAGTTTTTGAAACTTTTAAACAAAGTTAAAATATTAAAAGGCTTTAATATACTTTTCAAATATTTCAAGACCAGCATCGGCGTTAACCTGTATTTTCTGTTAATGGAGGGTTCAAAGAGTCATTCATCTGTTTGTATATTTTCTGGAATTTGAATCTGAATGGCAACAGTATCGTTTGTTTAGATCTGATTTCTATGTTTATAATAGCTTAATTTTAATTTAGAACGTAATACATTATAAATGGATATGATATACATGTTTTATGTGAAATGCTTAACAGACATGATTTTAAGTAGAAAAATTATCATTTAGCTGTCATATGTTAGGATATGTTTTTCATTAAGCCTAACATGGAGTTTAGCTACGGTCGATTCGCAGACCAGAATGGCTCGCGCCAGCATCGTTCCGGCAGTTTCCTGAACTCAGATTTTATAATAAGTATATTGACCGAGATGTAACATTGGCCGTCCATCGCATGACATCATAGCACCCATTTTAGTGGATTCTCATCCTAAAAATTAAATGCAAACTATTGTAAAGGTTATGATGTAATTTACTGCAACTTCAAGAAAACATATATTGATGGGGTGGTCCGTTGACAGCCATCGATCTCTACAACAGATTAGTAGCTGGCATCTTATCAGTTGCAACGACCGAAGCAGAATGTTAAAATTACAAAACATACCACGCCAACATCCTATGAAATCAAAGCCAATTTGAGAGTGAACAACCCCCAAAATTATCCGGTAATAGAAATGTACTATATCGCGAAATTGACCTCCAGTAGCCCTTTCAATCATCTACAAAAAGTTAAAATATATTTACATTACTGCTGACATACATACATTTCCGTTAAATTTCTTGCCTGAATATAATGGTATAAATAGATAATGAATATTGTGAATAAATAGATCAGCTTTAAATTTTATCCAGTGAGATGACAAGTAATTATCATAAATCTTTGATATATATTAAGTCCATTTGATGCGAAAATGAAAATGATTCAAGCCGTTTATTTTTTTTATTATTTACTTGCGCGTTAAAGAAAAGAGAAATAACGACTGCAGAAATAAACATGATTAAATGTAATTCGCCATGAGAAAGGAATATGTTACCTTTTAAAGAAAAAAACAGTTATGACCTTTTGAATAAAAGGAAAGAAAAAAATAAAATTTAATTGAAATATTAAATTAAAAGAGCAATATATGATGTTTCTTCATAACGAAGTTATTAATTTTTTCCTCCTTAAAACCGTATTTTTCCGACCCTTGAGCCTATTTTTAATTTTATCAGAACTGTGTGACACATAAATGTTTAGATCTTTTCCTAGAAGTAATAATAACTTCAAACTAATTTTATATGTATTATAATTAAGAAGTTATGATTTTTTCCTTTTTCACAAAACCCTCCCCATTTCCACACCCTTGGTCCTAATTTGCCCATTAACGATCTTGACAGAGATTTTCTACCCTTTGATTTTATGTATCAATTTGAAAGAGATTTGTGCAAAATTATTAAAGTTATCGTATTCTTAAAAAAGTGATATATATATACAGGGTGGTTCAAATGGTCATGTCCAAACGGCACATGTAGGTGTGTAAGGTCATGAGGAGCAATAATTACATAGGAGGTCGAAAACTCGATCGTGACGGTGCAAATGCATCGTGAGCGTGACGAATATATAATAAATGGCGTAAAAAGACCTTTATTTTACAAAAAAACTTAATCGAAGTACAAAATACAAATGAAAAATGTTACTACTCATAACAAGTGCTCAAAATGTGCCCCAGAACATAATTAACGTACATCACAGTAATTATTAAGACACTTAATGCAACTTTATGGGTACCTGAAACGAAAAAAATAATATTAACGGATTAATATTTTGCTTAATTACTTAAAAGTCCTTATCCACACCTGTTTAGAGTGAATATTTACTTCCCAGCAGTGACTATTTCCTCTTTCAGAGAGTCAAAAATTCCACTTTTGCTCATAGTGAATAGTCACTCTAACGAGGTTGGGCATATTTTGACTCTGCGATAGAGTGACTATTCACTCTTCCGTAGTGAATAGTCACTCTTTTTGGTAGATTTCGTAATAAATACTACCTATTGGGATCTCCCCTATGTTGGTATTTCGGAAAAATTTTTGCAGATCTACACCGATCATGACCCCTAGAACCCAAAACCACCACCAGTAAAAAACTTTATCTATCTATCTATCTATCTATATCTATCTATCTATCTATCTATCTATCTATATATATATATATATATGTAAATCATCTTTTTAATGGACACGATAACTTCCATAATACTGCACAAATCTTTTCCAAACTGATACATAAAATGAAGGGGCATAAAATCTCGGTCAAGTTCGTTAATGGGCAAAATCGGACCAAAGGGGGTAGAAATAGGGAGGGATTTTGTGAAAAACGAAAAACCCTCATAACTTCTTAATTATAATACATATTGACTCAGTTTAAAGTTATTATTACTTCTAAAAAATTGGCCGAAAATTTATGTATGACAGATTTTTAACCCCTTAATTCTCGCTCCCGTCAATATCACAGGCTGAGGTGTCGTTCATTATTTCTGGTGCCCGTCATATTTTCGGGCTGGAGATTTTTTGCTGGAAAAAACTTCTGAAACCAGAAAAATTTAACTGGCATTTCCGTGTGAACTCTGAATATTTGCCCTTGGGTTTGGTTATTGGCACTGATTGTGATGTTGGTCTTTGTATTGCATGTTTCGAAATGTATCACACTCGCAAAAGTTATTAATAATCAAAATTTAATGTATATTATATTATTTCAAATATTATTCGTTATAATTTGTTTGATGATGATAAATAAAGATCTAAGGTGTGAAAAATAAAGGTCTTATTCGCATTAATTTGGATGGTGTAAAACAAACATTAAAAAAAGAATTCTCGCATGATGGCTTTTCCACAAATGTGAATTTGTTCTATAACATTTTTTTTAACACAAAAAAAAATACTAATTACATATTTTATATAGAAACCTTATAATTATTCAATTTCTGTAATAAAAAAAAATAGGTACTTTTTGATGTTTTTTTTCCAAATACTAAGCGACCGTTAAGGGGTTAATAAACTAAAAATGGGCTCAAGGGGCGCAAAAAATAAGGTTTTTGGGAGAAAAAAATTCATATATTCGGGAATACTCAAGATAATAAATCCAATTAAATTTTTTATAAATTGACTTAATACTATCTACAACTTTTATATTGACAAGTTTTTTATAGAACCAATTCTTAATGAAAAAAAAGGGGGGGGGGGTATGAAGAAAAAGAAAATCCATAACTTCGTCAATTCACAAGATATCAAATCCGTATGAATTTATTATATATCTTCTTAATATTGTCTACAAGTTTTATATTAACAAGTTTTTTATAGGACCAACCCTAACAGCAAAAAATAAATGTAAAATTACATCGAGGTTGACGAAAAAAAAAATCGTATAAAGGATGTACTCAAATCCAAACTGCTTGTTTTCTGACTCATTTTGAAATTCATTTTTGCTTTAAAACGCATCAAATTGGTAGGATCTCTTATTCAGAAACTATATAATGTGCCGTAACGTTTGATTTTTTGATAGAGGCATAATATATCTTTAAAAATGATGTCAAAGTGGGCATTTTGAACAGAATTTCACGAAGTGGAAACGAAAAATATGGTCCGACTGAAGAAATAATTTTTATAAATTAAATTCTAATTAACTGAACGAAAAATAAAAACATTAGTCGCTTATAAATGGCTTAAAAATGCACGTCAGCAAGTTTCATGTTTTTCATTTTAAAAATGAATCCGAAATGTGTCAGAAAATTTCGAGTTGTTGAGCATGGAAAAATATTTTTTGAATACTGGCCTTAACAAGATTTTGATAAAACCACCTCTTATATAAAAATGAAATTAAAAACTGTTAAAAATTGGCCAAATAAAACTGTTAAAGTGGGTTTATCTCTAATAATGATTTAATTTTTGTTGTTGTAATTAGTACTTATCTTCGAAATCTACCTGGGCCTGTACGCCGAGCCATCAGGGATTTCTTAATTTAGAGTGTAAGATAATAAAAAATATTTCTTTATTTGTACATTATCATCTATCTTCTATATTATAAAGGACAAACATATCTGTGCGTAACGCATACGTCATTTTGCGAATGGCAACACTTTAAATTTGAAATAAAATTTCGGTTTTGCAGTTTTCTCTACTGCAAATTTTTAAGCTTCTAAACATCGCACATTTTAAATTTTTACACCGTTATATAAGGAAAAAAAATGCTCTTTTAAATGCAATTTGTTTGAAAGCTGTATCTCAATTTATTTTTGAGATATTATTTTTTTTGTAATTTTTAATACTGTTTTTCTTATCGTGGCAACAAAAGTACCTCATTTCTATTGAACGTCATTAAAAGTAAACGGAAAATAGTCGAAAATAGGAGATACTGTATCTTTTTGTTGCCATTTTTTCATATAACCTGAAAAAAAAGTTGAAATTAAAATATGGGCTATGTCAAGAATATTGTCTGTTATTCCGTGATAATGACGTCATATGCACACCTTTCTGTACACGAAGTTTAAGACTTGATTGTAAAAGTGGATTGCTTTAGCGGATGCAAATGACGTCATTTTATGAAAAAATGTGTATTTTAATTCTTAAACCTGAATTATGTTTTGTAGAAGTGCGTCATTTTCACAGCCCAGATGCTTTGAAATTTTTATCAGGTAAAAATTCTTCGCTTTTGAAAATAGTGTAATCGAAATCACACACTGATAAAACGCAATGTTTTACAAAAGTTTAGAGTGTCTTTATAAAAGAGGGGTGACATGCAAATAATAGTGATTTATATTACAGAAATTGGTGATTCTCGCCTGGGTGGATTTGCTTCGCCGAGTTACACATGCAAACAAGTAATTCGTGGTTTAAAATAATATCGTGTTCCTGAAGTTTTTGTCTGAAATTCTCTCGAATAATAAAATTTTAATGCTATTCTTTAGGACGCTCTACTATAATTTTTATAAAAATAACATAATTTGCTTAATTTAATTTGTCCTAATTTTATATAATCTATATATTTAAAACGCAAGTGTGTATTTTAGTCTTCTGCCTTGATCTTTCTGCTTAACCAATTTTACTAATATATTTTTTTTAAACTGAAAGGTCTTCCTCTGTAGATGTGATCGCACTATCTGTTTTATTTTAAATATCCCCACTTTTATATTTGTATGTTAAAACATTTTATGAAATTTCTTCAAAATGATGAAAATTAGATAGCTTTCATTATTGCAGACAAGAGAGAAATAATGAGGTATTTTTAACTTTATTCATGCTATTTTCTGATAAAAACTCAAAATTGTTGTATTGGGTTTCGTGGCGCAAAATCCCATTAGGAGCAGAATATTATATTAGGGGCATAATAACGGAAAATGACGTGCTGCTTTTGAAAACACGCATTTTTCCTCATAAATTTTCTATATATTTTTTCCCTCTGCATGTGTACTGATACAAAGTTTCAGGCACTAGGCGAAATGCTTATTTAGTGAAAATGAAGTCACATTTAAAAGAAAACGATCAATATCTTAGATAAAACTAAATATTTTAACACAAATGCGTCTAAAAAACATAAATTATGGAAATTTTTACTCTCCGGAATTGAGATTAGAATCTCAAGTAAAGAGTGCGTCTGTTGACATAAAAGATGTTGCTGACAATCGGGACTCCAAGTTTTGAGTTAAAATGATTTTTAAATGATCAAACAAAATACAATTTTTTTAAATGATGAATATGGAAATGAGAAGTGCGTATGCAAATTTTGAGAAGGTGAAAATTGCTGTTTTCATTCCGAAAATCCAAGCATAAGAGCCTCAATTGATAACCACATCCTAATAACTGATCTTTATTATATTTTACTGATTAAGTATCTATATTATAAAGAACAAACGTATCTGTGCATAACGCTGACGTCATTTTGCGAATGGCAACACTTCACGATCAAATTTCGGTCTTGAAATTTTCGCTACTGCATTTTTTAATTTTTCTGACCATCGTACATTTTCAATTTTCGTCGCATAGGGAAAAAAAATTACTTTCAAATGCAATTTGTTTAAAAACTGTATTCATTGGCTGATGTATTATATTTTCTAAAATAATTTTTAAGCATGATATTTTTTTAAGTCTATCGTATCACGTGCCAGTTTCAATACATAATAATAATAAACATTTTGCACATAAAGCAACAAATATTTTTCAACATTTGTTTCTGACTATTTTTACATAACGAAATTAATCCTTCCTTTATAAACCATTAAAAGAATAATATTAAAAAAACAACCAATCTAACATATTTATGAAAGATAAATTAACGAAACTAATACTTATTTTATAAACAAATAAAATAATAATATTGAAAAAAACACACATCTAACATATTTGTAATAGTACAATTTAAATTTTTAGATCACCAAATGGGATTTTTTTTTTCAAATGGAATTTGTTTGCAAAGTTCATCTCAGTTTACTGATTGTCTATGGTTTTAAAAACAATTTTAAAGCATGAAATATCTTTTATTTATCTATATCGCGCGGGGCTCGATTACGAAAGATTAATCCGTTTGCCCTTAAAACAAAATAAAGAGTTCACCATTTTATTACGGCTAATATCCATTAAAAAAACTTTCCTATGAATAAATAAATAAAATAATATAAATAAAACACAAATTTACCAGACATGTATAAGTTCTGAAATTATCAGAATATAAAAAGTTGCCATAAGTAGCAAAATCTCTGGAAATAGCTCTTAGCATGCGGCTAATAAGAAAATATCACTTTTGATAAATCTCAAAAATTTATTTGATTGAATAATCCGTATTTTCCATCTGAAAAATGCTTTTTTTAATGTAAATGGTCAATCTAAAAAATTTATTGCATGTAAAAAAATTATTAGTTTTTAATAAAAAAAATAAATAAATAAAAATGTTTTCACCTACATTCTTTAACCCGGGAAGCCCGGGTACGATCCCCTAGTATTAATAAAAGAACAAATCGCTCTGTGGGTGTGTTTGTGTGTGTGTGACTGTCGTCTATCAAAATGTACCGCACGTAGAAGTCTGAAAATTCAGGTGAGGTTAGTCCAAGACAGGCCCTGGTGCACTTGAGTCTCAGATTTTTAATGTTTTAAGGGCCGGGGCCCCTTGGCCTCATTGAAGTTTTTATACACTAAATTGTTAATAACTTGCCCCCTTTTTATCGAATTTTCTTCGTTTCTGGGGACCTTTCTCCATTTAGTTATTGTCGCCTGTCTGCTTTCTTTTTATGACCCTGGGCCCTTGGGGCTCCTTGCAGGGCCCCTTGAAGTTTTTGTGCAAATGAATTGTTAATAAATTGCTTTCTTTTAATCCGATCTTTATTTTTGAGATCCTTTTTCCATTTAGTTATTCCCATGTTTCTGCATTCCATATAAGACACTGGACCTTCTAGAGAACTGTAGGGGCCCATCCTTTGCCACTTGAATACCTTTTGTGAGCCAAGCATTTTTCACCCCCTAATTTTAGCACCATCTCACAACATAATTTAAAAGTTGAATCTTGGACTCTTCTTATTAGACTAAAACCCTCATACTTTTGCTGGGGCCCTAGGGCCCTTTTTTAAACATTTACCCAATCTTTTGTGTATTTCTTTAAATTATTATTCTAACGAGTAATTCATGCCCTATGTATAATTTTGACTAATTTAAGCTCTAAAGCTCTAAGTACTAAGACATTTTAACGTGTTTTCATGCTAGGGCCCTGTTTTTAAACGTCCGTTGGCCTTTTTGGGCCCCCTATTACAGCTCCCCTAAAAATGGTCCGATTCACTAGATTTTTTTTCTGAGAACTTCTTAGGTTCTCCAGCCACTACATGAACGAAAAAAAATCAGACTTCAATTACCACCAATTTTAAATATTAATCGCCTTCTTGGGCCCTTGGTGCATTTTATTTTTTACAAATGATCCGAATTGCTTGCAATTTTCTTTAACATAGTTCTAGCATCCTCTGATTACTTTAAAAACTACTAAAAAGTATCTTTATACCAAACCACATGCCTCTTAAGTCCCTGACCCTTTGGGACCCGGTAAAGAGGCCCTTGAATATTTTGAACCAAAATTGTTAATAAATTGTCCCTCTTAAACCGATCTTCATTTTTGGAACCATTTTTCCATTTAGTTATTCTCCCGTCTCTATATTCCAGCTAAAATTCTGGGGCACCCTACGATCCTGTAGGGTCCGATCCGGGGCTCCTTGAACTTTTGTTTGCCATGCATTTTTCACCCCCTAATTTCCTCACCTTCTCACTTCATAATTTTAAAATTAAGTCTTGGACTCTTTTCCTTAGACCAACACCTCATATTTATATCGAGGCCCTAGGGCTCTTTTTTTAAGCATTTACTTCATTGTTGCGCATTTCTTTAAAATATTATTATAATGGTTCATTCATACCCTATGCTAAATTTTGACTAATTGAGGATCAAAAACGCTAAGTACTAAAACATTTAAACATGTTTTCATGCTAGGCCCCTGCTCTCAACTATCAGTTGGACCCTTTTGGACTCCCTGTTATAGCTCCTTTAAAAATGGTCCGATTCACATACTTTTTATTTCTAACAACATCTTAGGTTTTCCAGGTACAACATGAATGACCAGAAAAAAAAACATCAGATTTCTGCTACTACTAATTTTGAATATTAATCGCCTTCTTGGAGCTTTTGTTGCATCTTCTTTAAAAACAATCTTATTCTATTGCAATTTTCTTTAACATAGCTTCAGCGTCTTCCAGCTACTTTAAAACCACTAAAAAATTTTCTTATACCCAACTACATTCCAGTTAAGACCCTGATCCCCAGGTCCCGGTCTTTCTTTATATCCAGCTACCACCATTTTCGATCATTAATCTCCCTTTTCGGCAAAATCTTACGTTTAGACACCACAGCTGTAAATTAGAAATCACGTTACTTTAAAGGTAACTTTAGATACAGGATTTTATCCGTTTATTAAATATCGTGTTAATGTTAAAAGTAATTTGTGAAATTTACAGGAGGTAGCACACCGCTTGGGGGCGTATTATTTCCTGGCGTTCTAAGGGCCTCATTTCAATGGGATTTCTTTCATTCAACTTAGATGACAATACGGCTATTTCGTGCATTACGAAATTTTATCTTAGACTTTAGTTATCAACATTTTCGAACATTAATGGTGCATTCTTTTTTCGGGTTCGATGGACATGATTACTACGAGGGTTGGCTTACTCAACTTCGTTTTTGATTGTCTCCGGCACGTGCTGAGCACATCCGATGAACGTTGCTTTAGGGAGCGGGGACCCAGATCGCACGTTCGTTCGGAAAGACGTTTGTTGGGAACACATAAGAAGCTGCGAAAGGCAATGGGGCCACCGAAAGTAGCTTCATTTAAAAGATTTTCAAAAGATATAAAATCATACAAACTTGTTTAAGGGGTCTTGTACCTTTTAAACGAGTCGAAAATTAACAAAAAACTTCAAAGTTTGAATTAGTCTATCTTTAAAGCCTTCTTATGTATAAACATGACATTTTGGTTATTGATTCAACAGATTATGCTTTGTAATATGCTACCATTAGAAATTTATTAATCCTTTACAGAATTTGTGTATTGTTGAAATCAAAATAGCTCTTTTTTTACCCCATAAGTCATTGCGCGCATATCTTGAGAAAGTATGTATGGATTGGCATAAAATTCGGTAAAGATACTAAACATATATGTGTGTTTAAAATGATCTACTCTTAGGCTAAAATTATTTCATTAACTATATAAAAAAATATTTTCGTAAAAAAAAAATAAAAATTTTATATTTTTAATGAATAAAAAAAGTCATAACTAAAAATATTACCATTGTAAATACTTAAAATATGATCATTTTAAACACACATATTTCTTTAGTATATTTACGAAATTTAATGAAAATGCATACATAGTTTCTTAAGATATCATGCGCGCAATGACTTATGGGGTAAAAAAATGAGCTATTTTGATTTCAACAATACACAAATTCTGCAAAGGGTTAATAAATTTCCGTTGGTAGTATATTACAAAGCACAATCTATTTAATCAATATCCAAAATTTCATGTTTATACATAAAAAGGTTTTGAAGGTAGACTAATTCAAACTTTGAAGTTTTTCGTTAATTTTCGACGCGTTTAAAAGGACAAGACCCCTTAAGGTTATTATTTACAAACCCTGGGAATCGCCAGGCGGGTCTGATAGTTTTTATCTAAAAAATCATGACGAGTTCATAACTGATGTGATTATTTTGTAGGATTTTCTTTTATTTTTGTATTATCTGTGAAAATGAATAATTCTTGTATCCAAAAAGTTATAACTTGCGCGAGTTTTTAATTGCACAAGTTACAAATGTACAACGTTCAAACGCACAAATTACAGCACCATGACTTTTAATGAAGAGGACCTGTTTATCTTGGAAACAACCGTATGTGGTTTAATGTCATGGTGGTATAGTTTGTGTGTTTCAATCTTGTAAATTTGTAGCTTATGCAATGAATAATTCTTGTGTTGAAATATAGAAATGAGTATTTTAAGAATTAGATTAGACGTTCCTTATCTCATAGATTGAAAAGGATTGCCTTTCTCATAGACATACTAAAGTACTTAGTATATTTTATAATAAAAAAAAATCTTTTATTATAAATAATCTTGACGCATTGCTAAGCCTTTGTATTAATTTTAGCATCTTCTTTTAAATTTGTATTAACTGTGAGTTTTAAATACTGTATGAGGTATAGACATCACAAAATGCTTACTATATTTTATAATTAAGAAATATATAAAAATATTATTTATTTGTATATTATCCTTTTTATAAAAAAAAAATCATGACGATCTGAGTATGGGGATTTGAGTATCGTTGAAACATCCGTATGTGTGCTTTTAAACATTGTAAATTTATAGCTTATGCGATGAACAATTCTTGTGCTAAAATGCAGAAAAAACTATTTTAAGGATTAAATTAGAAATTCCTCATCTCATAGACATACTGAAGTACTTAGTATATTTTATTATAAAAAAAAAACTTTTATTATAAAAATCTTGACGAATTGCTAAGCCTTGGTATTAATTTTAGCATCTTTTTTAAAATTTGTATTAACTGTGAGTTTTAAATACTGTATGAGGTACCTTTAAAATGAATTGGGAATTTCGTTTAAATTTTGTAATTATAATTTTTTTTAAATAGTTAATAAAATAATATATTTTCGCTATAAACTCAGAACCCGTGTTTAAATAAGATGTAGAATTCTGTAGATGATGTAGATGCAGAACATGTAGAAGTAGAAGTAGTATATGTAGAAAGTAGATGTAGAAGATGCTTAAATTTTGTATTTATAATTTTTCTTTTTTAATAATTAATAAAATAAAATATTTTCGCTATAAACTGAGAACCTGTATTTAAAGAAGATGTAGAATTTGTAGGAATTATAAATTTCTTATTAAAACAAAAATTTTGTTTTATCCAAATAAATATTCTTTTCGTAAAAATGATTTTATAAATTTGAATGTTTAATCATCTTATGACTTCCGTTTTAAAATTTATGCAAATAAATATTGTAATTTTAATTTATGTTTATTTAGTATTGAATGTAAAACAGACTTTATTCATATGAAATTATTAAAATGCATGTAAATTGGAATTTATCTTTTCGCTTAAAATTCAATGGAACGTAAGTGAAGGTTTAGCTTTTAATACATTTAACAAATGATATGAAATCCTTTATGTTATGTAATCTAATCATTTTTGTAGTTTTAAAAGTTCTGCCGGCATTTCGTTCAACAAAAGCTTTAATTAACTCTGAATAATCTCGAATACTTCTCAGTCTTTACTTTAGTCTATTTGCTTAATCTTAATAATTATGTTGGAGGCGTCTTATGTCACTGCTAATTATTATTCTGCTGAGAAGTCGAAAACTTGTTAAAAATATTGATTAAAACGACAAACACTGTACTTAAGACAATTGTTAAATTTATTTATTTTTTACCTGATTGTTTGTAGATTAGTTTCTAAAATTTATTCTAGATAAATCTGTAAAACCTTAATTAATTTGTGCTTATTAGTTTCTTCTTTCTTCAATAGAAGAAAGTATTGTAATCGAATTTTTTTGACTTCCAGTTTTCGACGGATGTACACATTTTTGGGGTTAGAGATCCCCATAAACATGTTTATAGAAAATGTCTGTCTGTCTGTCTGTCCGTGTGTCCGTATATCCATGTGTCCGTATGTCACCATTGCACCATCAAAAAGTATATGAAGTAATGCATAGAATTGAACCAATTTTGTTTTTTGTGTTTTTGGCAATGGCAAGCAGGTCCTTCCTTAATTTGGAAAATTTCCGACGGAAGGGAGGCTGTAATAGCGATTTTTGTACCATTTTCTCTATTGTACCATCGAAAAGTGTATGAAGTTATGTATAGAATTGAACCAATTTTTTTGTGTATGTTTTTGGCCATGGCAAGTAGGTCCTCCTTTAATTTGGAAAAAAATTCAACGGAAGGGGGCGATGTAATGATGATTTTTGTGCCATTTTCAATATTGTACCATCGAAAAGTTTATGAAGTTATGCATAGAATTGAACCAAATTCTTTGTGTATGTTTTTGGCTATGCCAAGCAGGTCTTCCCTGAATTTGGAAATATTCCGCAGAAAAGGAGCATTGTAATAGCAATTTTTGTTAATTTTCCTAATTTTTCGTAGTTCTTTTGCACACCGGGGGCTAGTGAAGCGACGGGAACTTCGCATAATCATAAGCTGGCTATTCGCGAACTGCTGATGTACAACAGAATAACGGAAAACTATTGATTTTAATAAATATCATGATCAAGATTAACTTGTTTTTACCCGAATGCCAAGAAGGGTTATGTACGCGTATCTGGGTATGTGGATTTCATTATACCCTCGAAACATCCCAAAGGCTGGATGGATTTTAATGAATGAGGAATCTATCAATTTGTCTTAACCGTCCGATGGTTATATGCTAGGTTTTGTTTTTATAAATTCAAAATGGCGGCCGTAAAATACAAAATGGCGGTAGAGACGAAAAAAAATTTTTACGCACCATATTGAGTGGCATATTATTAGATAGCTCTTTCAAAATGAAGACGATGTTTCATTGACTATTTCACAATCAGAAACTCCATTTAAATATTACACAACCTGGAAGTTGTGTAGGTAGCATCTCTAGCTTTACTCCAACTCTAACCTTCAAAGACATCTATAGGCCTCACCAAAACAGTGTTTATAGATAGGAAATAACTATTAAAAACAACTTAAAAATCATCAAGTAAGTAAACAAAATAGGTAAGAAATATAAAAAATAGTTTCATATTGATGAGAATTAATTAGTTCACTTTTTACGCAATCGAGTTTTTTGATTTTTCAAATTTAATTTTTACTTGCTACTCCGATTAACCGGCTGAAGCAGAAATTTAAGTTGAAAGTCAAAGTTGGTTGGTATAGTATTGAACAAATAATATTAAAGTATTCACATTTGTAACTACATTTTGAAATATTAAGATGTATTAGATAGAAAAAAGTTTTGAGATTGGTACATCCAACTAGTATAAATATGTTTTTAGCCAAAATAAAATACAGGGTTAGCATTTATGAATTACCGGATTTAAAAAATTATATTTTCAAAACTACTACACATATTATAATAAGTGATATATGAAAATAAAGAAGAACGTTCCAAGTTTTTTTTCGGTTAGAAATATACGATGTGCTAACCTTTCGTAACACGACAAACATCTACTCTGTAATCAAATTCGTTCCACATATTTGGCAGCTTCCCACAATCAACGATTCTAATGCCGAACTGATTGCATACTGCATGCAGCACTGATATATATTTAATGTGATGTAACCGTTTCCCATAAAAACTGTCCAATGACTGTACAGTTTGCTACAAAATTTTAAAAGTGTGTTCTGTATGCAATACTTTTACGTCTGAAGTAACATAAAAGTACGAAACACCCAATTCAAAGTGTTTACTATACTTTTATTTCAGTAATTTTTTGTAAACATATTCTAACAGTTATTATATTTATCGTGAGTTTCTTAATACACTGCAAAGCATTTGCAGCAAACTGTCAAGCCATCCAACTGTTTATATAGATAATAATGTGGTTACGTAACTGTAATTTTGATCAATCCTCACCAGTGAGAAAGCTTCATAATACGGTCAAGTAACAGGTACTTACAACAAGTAAAAATTAAATTTAAAAAATCAAAAAACCCGACTGCGTAAAAAGCTAACTAATTATTTATTTCTCATCAAGGTGAAACTATTTTTTTATATTACTTATTTTAGGTAGCTTTCATTACAAAAAGCTACCTATTGCAGCCGTTCGGAGGAAAGCGATTTCAAAAAAATTTGTTATATTTTCATCGATCATGAACCCCCGACCCCGAAACCACCCTCCGTTCAAAATTGACATATATATATATATATATATATCCACATATATATATATAGCTTTAATTCATAATATTACGGTTTTTGATAGTGGTAGGTTATGTTTAATTAATGGTTATATATATATATATATATATATATGAACTTTGTCACACTCTAACTCTCGTATTTATGAACCGATTTGGATGTAATTCGGTGTGTACATAGTACATACCAATGTCTCGACCGAGTTCGTTGGCCAGGTTCATCCGCCATTTTGAAACAAAATGGCGGCCATTTAAAATTTTTTTAAAAACTTAAAATTTCAAATGTGGTACCAAAAAATTGAAAATGGAAAAATATTTTTTTCTTATATATTTGACCTATATACAAAGATTCCGCAGCAGTTTTTGTTTTGTCTATATCTTAAAAAATGGCTGAGTTATAGCATTTTGAATTTCTAGCGTGGCTGACATTTTGAAACGTCCTGAATTTTGTCCCGCGATAAAAGGCGTATTTATGAACCGATTTAGATGTAACTTCGTTTATACATAGTACATACCAATGTCTCAACCGATTTCGTTGGCCAGCTTCATCCGCCATCTTGTTTAAAAATGGCGGCCATTTAAATTTTTAAGAAAAAATTAAATTTGAAATGTGCTACCTAAAAATTGAAAATTGAAAAAATATTTTTTTCTTATGTATTTGACCTTGATAAAAAGATTCGGGAGCAGTTTTTCTTTCGTCTATATCTTAAAAAATGGCTGAGTTATTACATTTTGAATTTCTAGCGTGGCTGACATTTTGAAACGTCCTGATTTTTGTCACGTGATAACGGGCGTATTTATTAACCGATTTGGATGTACCTTGGTCTGTACATAGTACATACAAATATCTCGACCGAGTACGTTGTCCAGCTTCATCCGCCATCTTGTTTCAAAATGGCGGTCATTTAAAATATTTAAAAAAAAATTTAATTTAAAATGTGATACCAAAAAATTGGAAAATGAAAAATATTTTTTTTTGTATGTGTTTGACCTTAATACAAAGATTCCGGAACAGTTTTTGTTTCGTCTATATCTAAAAAAATGGCTGAGTTATAGCATTTTGAATTTCTATTGCGGCTGACATTTTATAACGACCTGATTTTTGTCACGCGATAACACGCGTATTTATGAACCGATTTTGATGTACCTTGGTCTGTACATAGTACGTACCAATGTCTTGACGGAGTTCGTCGGCCAGCTTCATTCGCCACCTTTTTTCAAAAGTGTTGCCATTTAAAAAGTAATAAATTTAAAATTTAAAATGAGGTATTAAAAAATTGGAAAAAGAAAAAGATTTTTTTTTAATGTGTTTTTGTCCTTGATACAAAGATTCCGCAGTTTTTGTTTCTGAAAATTTGTTCTTTTGTTTATATCTTAAAAAATGGTTTAATTATAGCACTTTGAATTTCTAGCATGGCTAACATTTTGAAACGATCTTGTATTTGTCACGGGATAACACACGTATTCGCCTATTTCGATGTAAGAAGGCATGTGTATAGTATACATCAATATCTCGACCAAGTTCGCTGGCCAGCTTCATCAGCCATCTTGTTTCAAAATGGCGGCCATTAAATTAAGAAAAATTTATTTAAAGTCAGGTGCAAAAAAAAAATTAGAAATTGAAAAAGGTTTCTTTCTTAAGTATTTGACCTTGATATAAGGATTCAGGAGCATTTTTTGTTTGTCTTTATCTTAAAAAATGGCTCAGATATAGCAATTTCAATATGTAATGTGGGTGACATTTTGAAAAATCTGATTTTTTGCCTGCGACAGCACTCGTATATATCCATCGATTCCGATATGAGTGAGCAGCAATTACTAACGTCTCGACCAAGTTTACTGGTTAACCTCATCCACCATGTTGTCTTAAAATGGCAGGCACTTTAAGAAATCGCCGAATTTGGCAGCCAAATATAAGTTACTTTAAATAAAAGCAGCTTGGATAAAGCTGACTAATTTCGCGAAATTCTCATTCATAATGATTTAGTATTGATAAAAATTAGTATTGAATCTCCTATATTCGGTTTTCACTAAATTGAGCTTCGTGTGTTTGAATAATATAAGTTGGCTTTTTTAAAATAAGGAATAAGAAAGCTACCTCTTCCTCCCGGCACTGGCCGGAAGGACTTTTTTTTATTTACTTGTATTGGTGACTTTTAAGTTATGTTTAATTGTTAGTTCCTATATATAAACCATGTTTTGATATGGCCTATAGATGTTTATGATAGTTAGAGTTTCAGTAAAGCTAGAGATCCTACCTAAACAACTTCCAGGCTGTGTAATATTTAAACGGAACTTCTGACTGGAAAATATTCAATGAAACATCGTTTTCATTTTGAAAGACCTATCCAATGATATGCCATTCAGTTGGAAGCGTAGATTTTTTTCGTCTCTAGCGCCATTTTGAATTTATAAAAACAAAACCTAGCCTATAACCATCGGACGCTTAAGACGAATCGATAGAGACATCATTCATTAAAATCCATCCAGCCGTTGGAATGTTTCGAGAGTATAATGAAATCCACATACCCAGATACGCGTGAAAACACATAACCCTTCTTAGCAGTCGGGTAAAAAACGGTGGAGTGACTAAGCAGTTCGCAGAATATTTTTAAGAATACATAAGAAATTACTCAGAATACTACTGTATAGTTAAACAAGACAGAAAAATCATGCATCCAGCATAGATTATGTAACACTTTCCAACACATTCAGAATACTGTAACAATATTTTACAGTTTACTTAGATGAAAGGTGTCTAAATAAGCAATTTAGAAAATGCATAAAGCAGTTGAAAAGCTAACTACTGAAATTACCATCGATTGTCGGAATAGTACGAAAAATATCCGAATGTTTTATGCATCCCTGTATATGATCTATAGATTTGTGTGAATACTACGTACCAAGTTAAAAAATAGTTCAACTAAACGCACAGCACAGTTGAAAAAAATAGTTCAACTAAACGCATAGCACAGTTGAAACTTTCCATTCAGCAATTTCTGTGAATAAATTTAAAAGTACTTGAGATCTTTTGTGTAGCCCTGTATATTATCTATGGAGTTTATGCACACCAAGTAATATCCGAAAAAAAATGTTAAATTTTATAACACGTACCACATAGGAAAAAGCACTTCCAGCAGTTATTCTTCATATTCAGTACTGTAGCCAAATATGTTTGTGGGTCCCTGTAAATGAACAATTACATTTTATGCCCACAAAATTTTACAGTAAGCGCTTGTAGTAGATATCAGTGATATACATAAATTTCAATATATTTAAAAAAATACCCTTAAAATACAAACGGCATTTCCCCATACGCCGTAATCTAACAGAATTCTTTTGACTTTCCCTTTGAATGAACCGCTACACACTTCAATTTCAATACCGAACATGCGATGCTAAACCTCAATAACATATATCAATTACATGTGAATCCGAGCATATTTACTCGAGTTAGGGCACAGACGGAAGACGTGAGATAGACAGAAAACCTAAGCCATAAACACTATTCAACTATGTTGAAAAGAAATCTTAGCGTTACACATCTGTTTATTTGGAATAAGATCTAATGAAGATTTTGTACGGCGATATAAGTGGTAAGGGATCCAATTTCATACAGAATTGAATGCATTGCTCTTCAGAAGCAATTTCATTCTTGCACAGCGTAATTTACGCATTATTGTTCATGCATTATTGTTCTAGGGATAAATATAGCTGCTAACTTGTACGGATTTTTCCTACCACTAAAATTTAATAGCAATTTTGGCCTAATTGAATCGCCGATTTGCAGTCATTGCTGATAATTAAATAAGGCAGAAATCTCTATTAAATTTAGGTGGTAGCAAAAAATCCGTACATGTTGTCAGCTATGGATAAATATTTAAACTGACATTTTTGGTGTTATAAACATATGAACTAACAATTTTAGCGATATAAAATAACATTTTCGATGGTATTACTAATATTTTAAATGATACATCTACAGGACATGATTAAATCATAAATTTTCCATTAAAGATCTAGTTACATATTCGTTTGAAGTACCAACAACAAATTGAATATAAATGAATTTCAAGAAAATATATACTAGATATCTCAAAAATGGCTGGTCTATTTAGAAATTGCCTTTTTTTTTTTTTAATGGCAAGTGATATAAATTTATCGCTTGTTGCAATGTACTAGGTAAAACAGCAAGTTTTGAGAAACACGATGATGTTTAAATAATATGAATTGAATATAAAATAACAGAAATAAAATAATATAATTTTTCAAATAACCCGTCATTTTTGGGGCACATTGTATTTGTCATTGCATTGTATCATATGGTGGATATGATATGCGAATTGTACAAATAAAATTACTTAGTATATGGGCCGTGCAGTTTCATAAGAATAGCGCGCTTCGTTGAAATCATAAGTGTTTGTTTTAACTTCCATTTTTTTTCCTCACCGTATTAAAAGACAAATGTAATTTAATCCACGAAAATAAAATGTAAAAAAGAAATAAAATATACAATAACCTCATCTGAGTTACGCACTCTCTACCAGTTACCAGTTCTTTATCTTTAAAAAGCACTGAAACCAGTATATTTTCGAGATTCAAAGAAGCATTTATAAAATCATATGTTTCCGCTGATTTTTCAGAAACATTTTTAATATGTGCCCATTTCCAATTTTGAACTTAGTTAATTTGAACTAATCACAAAGTCCCGAGAATCTTGCTTTAGAACCAATGTTAAAACTAGTTCGTTAATTCGAACTTATTTTTGTAATTTCGATTAATTTGCACTATAAAAAAATTAACATATTCAAATTACAGATGAATAAATAATTCAATTATCTCTATGTGCCTCCATTGTAAAGTGGTGGTTGGTGGTTAAATATTAACGAAATAACAAGAGAGGAAAATAATAAAGATTAAAATTCCCTTTTTTCTCTAGTTAATGGGAACATGACTATAGTTTGGAGAGCAATTAATTAGCAGTTCAAATCATTAGGTAATCAGTAATAGAGTGTTGTTTTACAGGAAAACATGATTAATTAAAGGCGTTAACTTTAACATTTAAATCAATATTATTTTGTTACACTTGGATGTATAAATCCAATTTTGCAGCTGAAATGTTTTATTGAGAATGGATAGCATCATAAAAACCAATATTCTGATTTGAGAAATGTAATTAATAGACAATAAATGCTACTCGGAAACATTTCAGAAAATCATTGACAGCAAAAGAAACTTTCTTTTAATAATTTCGAACTAATTTAAAACTCGAAAAGATATTAGTTTCTGGCGTTTTTTTAAGATAATGAACGCCTTTCGGAAACGTGGGAGCCTCGGAAGTAGTTATTGTATATGTCAAGTCCTGACGTTAATGAGACGTAGCTTAATGTAAATTACTGTTTAATTGATTTTATTTTACTTTTGTATCGTATTTATCTGTATTCCATTATCTACGTACTTGAGTTATGGATACATTTTTTTTTATCTACGAGATTAAAATGAGTGAAGTGTATAAAAGGTGATTCCAAAAGAGAGATTACTTTTATCTAGTCGAAATGAGATGTTACAATAGCCAACTATGAGACTATGAAAGGCAGAACTGTGAACAACAGATAATCTCTTGTGATGACATGTCGGTGGGCGAGCGAGCCAGAGAACACATGATATGTCCTTCAAAATACAGGTGAAAATTCCGGAGTCTGGAAAGAAGAAGGGAGAGAGTACAAGAGAATCAGTTTCAAGAAGAGAGTGAAAGTTGTCAGTCGTGCAGTAAGCACGGAGTGTTTTCTCGAGAAGTGCTGTAGGGAGGTCTAATCTACCGAGAATTCGGGTAGATTTGTGCGGTCGTAGTGTTGAACAAGCCTAGCTGAGTACAGTCAAAAGAGATGGGTGTAGTGTATTTACAGTGATATAACCTAGTGCTTCGATATTATCCAAAAGTTTCATTTAATGTTGGACAGTGTCTGCTGTATCTCAGGCCTATAAATTTAAATATTGTGTTTTAATGTAACTATTTAAGTATGTAGCAAATAAATCTTCCATTTAATATTATTTGAATTAACCCAGTGGCTGATTCCAAACCTTCTTACATCGGGCACGGCAGTGTTGAATTCAGCAAACCCCCCCCCCCCCCCCCCCGCGGATCCACAGAAATCCCCCCAAAGGAAAACATCAGAATTCAAAACTGGTGTCTTGTGTCGACCAGCTGTACTGGTGGTGGCAGCTTGTATATATTTATATCTTTCCGTTCCGTGTGATGTATTGTCCCCTTGGGGACGAGCGACCGGTATTCGTGCCACGTAATTGCTCAGAATCGGGGATTATTCTCACCAGTAAATTTTTAATGTAAATTTTGCCTTATTTAATCCGAGCATTTTCCCAATTCAATTAGGCAAAAATTTATATTTTAAAAAACCGGTCATTAAAGATTAAAAAATCTGTAAAAGACGCTCGTCCCCAAGTTGTTAAAATCGAAATGATAATTATCACAGCATCGGCAATATTTATACTTACAATATCTTTTCGTACATGGTTATTATATATTTTTTATATTATTTATATATTTTTTAGATTAAGGGACATTTGTCACCTTTTTTTACAGTGTACATTTTTGCTTGGAGCATTCAGAGCGTTTATACAAATTTATTAAACTTACAAGAGTAACACTATACTAATTATTAAAATGGATGCATTGAATAGTCGACAGTTACAGTAGGCTTGCAAAATTTTGAACTTAGTTAATTCGAACTAATCACAAAGTCCCGAAAATCTTACTTTAGAAGTAATGTTAAAACTAGTTCGTTAATTCGAACTTATTTTTGTAATTTCGATTAATTTGCACTATAAAAAAATATCATCTTCAAATTACAGATGAATAAATAATTTTATGTGCCTCTATTGTAATGCTTATGGTTAAGTATTAATGAAATAACCAGAGACGAAATTAATAAAGAAGTATAGCAGCTACTTTCTCTAAGAAGCTGCCACAATTTTAAATAATTGACACATGGTTTCAATTAGATTATTTATTATCATTTTTATCATTTTTAGTATAAAAGAACATTTAAACAAACTTCTGTACTACACGACACATTTCTATTTACACGATGGATGTACATATTTACAAAATTAGGAATGACAGAAGAAATTCGCGGGAAAACTATTGACACGCATAAATTTTCACCACCTGCACTTTCGGCGTCTCATAGACAACTCTGAGAGCAAAAATATATCGCAATACGCATACATTTCACACACACTTCGAGCCGTGTCTCATGACAGACTCCGCGAGAAAACTAACTGCAGGGAATGACGGGAAAATCTCTGACAGCAGCTAATGAGGGGAAATTAGGGAGAGCTGTTTAATGCTGCCACCTAGTGTAATGATCTTTAAATATTACCTGTTACAGAAGTACATTTTCTTTTTTTTTCAGTTAGTGGGAACATGACTATAGTTTGGAGAGCAATTAATTAGCAGTTCAAATCATTAGATGATCAGTAATAGAATGTTGTTAACCCATTTAGGGTAAATACAGAATGCACTTAACCATCTTTGGTTAGCTACTTTCCGCTTTTGATTATCTGATAATGAGAACTGCTAATCAATTGCTCTCGAAACTATAGTCGTGTGTTTAAACTCACTACTCGAAGAAAAAAGCTGTAATTCTATATCTTTATGATTAAATTTTTAAAAGAATTTCATTATATAAATTTAACTGCTTTCCTTAAATTATTTAAACGAAACAAACACAATTTTAGGATTTCTCAATCTTAGATTTTTTTTTTTTTAAGATTTAGATGTTGATTTAATTGACAAATTGTTCCGAGAAAATTAAATTTGAGCTTTCTATTTTTTTTTATTCAGAAAGTGTGAAAGAGCTAATTAAAATCTTTTCACAAAACTAACAACTTAGAATTTTATAAAAATTTGGATATTTATTTAACAAAATGTTAATTAAAAGAAAGAATAAAATGAATCAGTTGGATTATGTAACTTTTTTAATAAAATTATATGTCTGCAGACGTATTTTTCATTTTCTTTTCTGCTTCATTTAAATTAAAATGTGCTAAATCCATTTAATTATTTTCTGTTTATATTTTATAAAAAATGAAAGATTATTTAGATTGTATTATTTTAAATTGATTTTTCCCCCGAAATATAATACTTTTTGATGTTTTTTCTTTTAATTTTTAAACTACTACGTATTGTGTTTTTTAATATATTAAATTTTCAGAAATTATCGATTGGCTATCACATATGAGGCATTCTCACATAACTTTGACTTTTAAGTCCCTGAATTATAATTTTTATTTTAGTACATAAACTTGTATTTTTTTTTTTATTATTTCTTATACTGGAAAACATCCCATTTCGTGACTGTATAACAATATTAACGAAATAAATATGTTTTGGACGATGTGGGGGTCTAAATGTACCACGAAATTCTTTATCGTCCCGTGTCCCTGATACTGATTTTTAAGTTTGGAGCTGTCTGTATAAAAATGTTTCAATAAAAGTAATTCGATGTAATTTTTTCCGAAACTGGGACATATCCCTTTCAAACCCTCTGTTACTGTCCCTTTAAACCACATACCCACCTAGCGAAATTAAAAACGTATTCATGCATGACCGTATTTTAGCTAACAAAATATACTGGTATTGACATAAAATGCATACTTTGCAGTGCTAAATAACATTAATATTATAATGCTAAACACAATATTAGTTTTTTAGAGAAAAAAAATAAAAGCAAGCTCAAATTTATTTTTTTATATCAAAAAAAGTTTTTGCTTTCACCACGTAGAACGCTACAATTGTTGACGTTAGTTATAAGGGTTATTAAGACAGAACAAATATCGCCATCAATTGAGCCAAAGTTGAAAATTTCTACATTTTATTTTCTTCCTGAAATTTTGAGTGTCCCTTTCATCCCCAGTCTCCCCTACTAAAAGAGGTTGTTGAAGTTCAATAATTTTTACCACAATGTGAAGGTTGAAGATCCGTTGAGTGTCAAATAAAAGGTTTAAGTAAGAATTCTATGTGAATTAAAATGTTTATGTTTATGAATACACAGAATATCCTAAAAGTTCCCGTACTGACGGCATGGTATTTATTATTCACAAAACAACAAAACAATTACTTTTATGTTACTGGTAAAAGCACTTCTAACATCAAGAAGGAAAAAATATTGAACTTATATTTGCAATAAATTTTTAAAATGTCCACTCTTTCTAGCAGGCAAAGCTAAACTCACTTGTGCATACTGTAGAAATGCGTTTTAAATCGTCGAATGAGCCGATATAGCGTATCTTTACTCGGTATTGCATCATTTGGATAATTATTTCGCCCAAACATCGTTGCACCTTTCATACGATTTACATTCAAAATAAGTTTCGAGCAACGCAATTCTCCAAATGCGTGATAAACTCATTTCACTGTGAAGAGCAAAATAACATAGAAATTTATTCTCACACAAATTGAGCGCGAAAAGAACGAAACGATAAATCTCATGAATTGATGCAATGATAAGCAGACGATAAAATTTAATAAATTTTAAAAGATAATAGAAGCATTCTTTTGTAGTTATAAGCCAAGTGAATCATTAAGTAGGTAACAGATATAAAATACTACAGGTATAAGGTTCGTAAATTTTTCAAACTATTGTTACATTGTAATAAAGTGCAGAAATGTAAAAATTAAGAAGTAAACTACCGTAAAGTATCGAGAGTAAGCCCCCTTTTAGCAGACAGGAAATTCTAAGGATTTTTATGGGGTGTTATAAGGTAAGATGTCCTATCCCCCCAAGTCATTTTTAAGCCCTAAATGTTGTACTTTTCAGTAAAAACTTACCAAATTTGGATTTTACATAGACAAATTACCGACGCATATAGAAATATAGGCAAATATCGTACAAAAAATTTTAACAATGCGAAAAAAAAAAAAAAAGTATCTGTACGTGGCAAAAGAAAAAAAATCCTCCCCATTTCGTCCCCCCTCAAAAAATCCGATACAACGAGGCTTAACACTTAACTTATAACTAAATCAAAATTTATTTCTAAATGAGTAATTTAATTTACATTAAATTAAGGCACAAAGAAATGTACTAAATATCAGGAGAAGAATAACATAACGAAACATTAGCCATCCAAACATGAGGAAAACCCCGAAAAATTTATCAAGAAAAAGCATTCTTAGTTTCATTCCCGGGACGAAAATAAGAACTGCAAGGGGGACGAAATTCGGACGTAGGAATATGGCGGAGCTTCAATTCCCCTAAGATGAACCAAGCGTCCTAAAATTCACTGTATGCGACTGTCAGCCTCTTACCTACTTAAAATACATGCAATGAATAAGAAATAAATGCTTACTGTACAGTAAATAACGTTCTACAAACGACGTAATAAGAACGCAGGTCTTCTAAAAATAGGAATTCCGGCGTCTTTAATATATGAATGCGTCTTGGCGAACGTTCACTACTGACTCCTTTTACCTGCTGTTCACTGTGCCTTGCGTGATAAGTGGCGCCATTTTCTCAGAACCGGAGAAGGAAAAGAGGACGACATTAGGGCACTTTATCCAAATTGGAACTTTCGTGAAAAGGATTGGAAAATTGGAAAGTTGCGGGGGGGGGGGGGGTTGAAATTTATGAAATTTCACAGAATTTACACAATTTGCAAAATAAAATCAGAACAAATTAACATTTTTTTAATTCTCTTCCATAGAAGCTAATTAGTCTTCATTAATAAAAACAATAAATTAATGAAACAAATTTACATAAAATAATTAATGGAGATATAATAGAAATAGGAACAAAAAATATAAACTTAAACTCAATATAAATACTTATTAAATCTTAGTGCATACAAATCAAGGAAAGCGTTAATAGTATAACATAGAGAACATATGCAATTATGATACAATGAGATTGTCTAAAAATACATTGCATAAGATATATTCATTTAGAAGTTATGGAAACAAAAATCTTGAGATATTTTCTGTAAAAACAGAAGGATTGAAAGTGTCAGAAAATAAAACTTGAAGGTGAGAGCTTATAAATGGCACTTTTTCAAAAAAGGATAAACTCACATATATGAGGGGAGGGATGAGCTTATATTCGGAGGGGAGCTTACTTTCAGTACTTTACTGTACGTATGTTTATGTTAAGTTCAAACTACGTTTCTAATTTAATTTAAATTGACTATATTATCTGACGTTTTCCCGAAAAGTACTATTTACCACAAAATGCAGGAGTTCCAGGGCGTTTAGTGGACATCTTTCTTCAAACTTTTCTCACTCCATCTTCGTTTTTTGGACACGTACAGTCATGTATTGTGTACGAAAACAATCATTGCTATAAAGCCCGTACAAAACCAATCACAAAAGCAATTAGCGATGAAAAAAAACGATGCTTAGAAAATTGCAGTCTGGACTTAAAATGAGGACGTACCCACATACGCCCAGGTATTTCAAACAGAAGTGCTCATGACGTAGGCAGGTACGTCGTGGTGCTTACGGGGTTAATATTTTTTATAGTTACTCTTTATATGAGTTTCAACAACTATGAATTTAACAATGCGCCAGACCATGCTGGCCGAAATAGGCCCACCGGCACAAAAAAATAGGATATAGAAATAAAAAATAAAGTTTATAACATATTTTAAACATACGTTTTAATCATTTAATCGTTTTTATGTTAATTACATTAAGATTATACGTTGAGAAAAGAATTCAGATATCCTAAAAAGATAATTTAAACATTTTATTTTTTTCCCTGTAAGAGAAATATTATAAAAGAAACAAAGCAAAAATCATAATATTGTTAATAAATTCTCTAGATGACACTTTCTACAAAGTGTAAAAAAACAGTGACTTTTTCATAATAGTTCGGTGTCCCCGCCAAATTAATGCATTGTAACGGAAATGTTTGGGGAAAAACATCCATTCCAGTTATGAAATAAGGAGCTGTTTTCAAGATAAACATCGAATGCTTTTAAAAGAGTGTATTTAATAAAACTATTTTTAATTTTACTTATTCTCTAAATTTATACTACTTTAGTGAAGCATAATTTAATTTTATCCCGTTGACAGGACTTACAGCATATGCACTTTTACAAAAAATTAGTACGGATTTCTAAAGACGAATAGCCATTCATACTCTTTAAGAAAATAGTCGCGTTTTTTTTAGCGCTTGGCTTTATTATTTGGTTTATACGCGAAATAATTTGAAAACTTTTATTGAAAACTTTCCTTTTCAACAGGGCATATTGCAAATTTGCATCATCATTTTACTTTGTTTTCATAATGAATAAAAAATGAATTACCAATGCAATGGAAAATTTGTCCTTTAATTTTATTCTACTTTCCAGTTCATTCTCTAATTTAACCTTTAAAAACACGAATGGCGTACTAAGGGCACCACTCAGTGAAAAACAGCACCGGATTTGAAAATAACTATACGATTAACATATGCGTCTCATTTACCCTCTTTCCCAAAAACCTTTCAGTATTGAACCAATGTTTAAAACTGAAATTCGGATTTTTTTCTACTTTCTTTCATTATTTTTATTGGTAAGTCACTACGGGCATAAAGAGTACGTTGCCCGTGTGTTACGCAATTTATTCCAAGTCTTTTTAATAATTTTTTTTTAATAGAATTTGTAACAAATGTCTTATATTTGAAGATTATTACAATAGGTGGCAGCTTTAGCCGGCAGCCCCTAATTTTCCAGTCATTTCCTGTGGTTGTTATTTTTTCCCCGCAGAGCTGATCGTGGGACGCGATTCGAAGAGTTTGTGATATGCACGCGTATTGCGTTATTATTTCCTTGCAGGGTTGTTCAAGAGACGCAGGAAGCAGGTGGTGTTGAAGATATGTATGTGTGTCAATATTTCTCCCGCAGATTTTTCTGTCATTTCTAGTTTTGTATTCTGTAAATAAAAATATGTCTTGTAGTACAGAAGTTTCATTAAACATTCTTTTCTACTAAAATCTAGTGTGAAGTATCCTTTTGAAGTGATGTATCCATTATTAAATTCTGGAGCGTACTTTTGAAAACTAAGCTGCTATAATTTGTTATTTATACTTTTAGGTAGCTTTCATTACAAAAAGCTACATATTGCAGCCGTTCGGAGGAAAGAGATTAAAAAAAATTTTGGTATATTTTCATCGACCATGACCCCCCAGATCCCGAAACCACCCTCCGTTCAAAATTGACATATATATATAATATATATATATATATATATATATATATATATATATATACCGGGTGTCCCAAAAAGGACTGACTGATTTTAAAATTCAATAACTTGCAAACGGTGACAGATATTTAAAAAATTCTTGCAGGAGGGTTATGCATAAGGTCAAAAGTTTTATTACAGTGATTTTCAATTTTAGTTCGAATTACAAACAATAGATGGCGCTGCGATCAACAAACGCTCAATTCAGGCTCGATTTTTGGTACTTCGTGGCCCGGATAATACATTTCCATCTCCTTTTTCAGCATGGAACAAGAGAAAGGACCAGAAATCGAGCCTGTATTTAGCGACTATTGCTTACAGCGCCATCTATTGTTTGTAATTCGAACTAAAATAAAAAATCACTGTAATAAAACTTTTGACCTCATGCATAACCCTCCTGCAAGAATTTTTTAAATATCTGTCACCGTTTGCAAGTTATTGAATTTTAAAATCAGTCAGTCCTTTTTGGGACACCCGGTATATATATATATATATATATATATATATATATATATATATATATATATATATATATATATTAGGGTAGTTCTGCCATCTATGTAAAAAAATTAACTTTCGCATATATACCGGGCCACCTCTCATTTTTTTTAGACTTGTGTACAGTAATACTTTGGCAGAATTTGAACTTCATATTTCAACTGCAAAAGGGTGCTCAACCCCCACTAACTTCATAAGTTAGTATATTCCATGGTAATTTTTCTATATATTTGTTAGAAAAAATAAAGACCTCCAAAATTTCGTATATATTTTTTTATTTTACAATTTCTTAGAAAAGAATAAAACAATATAGAAGTAAAAAATAGAAATGCAAGTATATTTGTTATTGATATTATAAAACGGTGTCTAAAACTGATTTTTTTTCATTGTTTTTGATGGAATGCAGCATTCCATCAAATGATTCCACAGAAAATGCATTCCGAATGCATTTTCTGTTTGTTTCTACGACCTGAAGCATGAATAGATTTTAATCTCCATTTCTGATTTTATTGAAATCTTCAATAAGCTTAATCCCTCGTTCTGCACTGTCATTCAATACTTTTAGATTTTGAAGCCGTTGTTTTCTTTTGTGATATCATCGTCATTTCATTTTTCAGTAGAATGTCTTATATTCATGCGAGGTATGAGTTCTGCTGTTCTCCTTGTCGCAAAGTCTAACACTCGCACACTATCTTCTTTAAAAATCTCAAGTTCACATCTTGCATAATGCTTCTTAAGTTCTTGCATAGCTGTAAATCGATCTGCAACAATTTTTCTTCTATTGATATTCTATCAGAAAATTATCTTATTAAGTCATCAGAACACTCAGATATGTGACGTTCCATTACTTTCTAGCAGAAAGCGCAATCTTTTTGTCTATTGATAGATACTTTTCAAGATCTTTAACTCTGTTGGAATAAATTCATCATCTCTGATTGAAAGTCTAATAGCTCAGAGTTTTCTGTTACACCATTTAGACAAATATTGGATGAACAGATGGTGGTAAAGAACCTCTAATGCTTTGTTCTTCTTTCAGTCTCTGAAGAGAACATTCACTCTTATTTGTAACTTTTTATCTTTTAATCCCATATATATCTTGCAATTGGTCCTTTGATCGTGAAGGAAATTAGAACATTCTTTAATTCAATATTCATAACACCTTCATGATCAATATCAAAGAGCAAGCCCAAAGAATTTAACCACTCGTTGTTGTTGGGCTGTAGAAAAAAAAAAGGCCTTTGTTTTTCTACAACAACAGTTCTAAAACAAAAACCACTGAGAATGAATGTTTTCTAGTTTTTTAATAATGTATTTTTTTTTTTTTGTCGTTGTTGTTTTGTAGGAATTAACAGATTTCTGCCATAGCTACATTAATTATTTAACTGTCAAATGATTAACATATTGTACCAATTTTGATTCTTTCAATTGATAGCAAACGCGCTGAAAGATTTGTCTTATTGTCGCTAGTTGTTTCATTTCAATCTAGTCAATTGGTCTACTGATCTTAGTCCAATCAGAAAAATTTCATTATTAAGGCGAGTTAAAACTGGAGCCATTGAAAATTTTTAGTTTTCAAATTTCTTCAAAGAGAAAAGAACAGCTATTTTTATTAAAATTAAAGTTGTTGATTAATGCACAAATTTTCTGATTATTTTATTTCATATTAAGCTTAGCGTTTGTCTTATTAACTGTAACATGAATAATGTTAGCGTCCTATAACAGTAGATTAATTTTTAATATAAGTAATGTAATCTAAATGTAATTCTTGATACTTATTTAAAAGTAAAAGCTCTTGCAATAAATAATTAAATCTATTTTAAATAACATTTTCATTAGTCACCTTTCCCTTAGGAATAGCCATGAGCTAAATGTAAACAACTATTAGAGAGATGTTTGTTCTCGGATGCAGAATTTGAAAATATATAAGATAATTATTTAAAATAAAAATTATGTAAAACTAAACGTTTCACTGAGAAATTGTTTTCAATTGGTAGTAAAAGGAGTTCGTAGAATTCTTGTTTTGGTTTTAGTGTACGTTCTTCATGTAAATAATTCTCAGAGATGTTCCTACATATAATAAAATATTTCAGAATTATTTAAATATATATATTTATTATATCACAAAGTAAATTTCTTCTAAAAACTTCTGGAAAAAATTAAATATTTCTGAAGTGTAAACTATTTGTTGCATTTTCCAATGCTGCTGCTAATGTTAAATTGTGGGGGTCATTGAGCACCCTCTTAGAATATGAGTAAGAAGCTAAAACTTTACCAGTATTCGGGTGGTGCGTAAGCTAGTTAATGTAATGTGTAAGCTAGTTACCCATAACTCTAAAAAAATTAGGGGGTGGCCTGGACTCTAGCTTAAAAAAAGTTTTGGATGTAATTCGGTGTGTACATAGTACATATGTACCAATGTCTCAACCGAGTTCGTTGGCCAGCTTCATCCGCCATTTTGTTTAAAATGGCGGCCATTTAAAATTTTTTAAAAAATTTAAAATTTGAAATGTGGTACCAAAAAATTGAAAATGGAAAAATATTTTTTTCTTATGTATTTAACCTTTATACAAAGATTCCGTAGCAGTTTTTGTTTCGTCTATATCTTAAAAAATGGCTGAGTTATAGCATTTTGAATTTCTAGCGTGGCTGACATTTTGAAACGTCCTGAATTTTGTCATGCGATAAAACGCGTATTTATGAACCGATTTGGATGTACATTGGTGTGTACATAGTACATACAAATATCTCAACCGAGTTCGTTTTCCAGCTTCATACGCCATCTTGTTTCAGAATGGCTGCCATTTAAAAAATTTAAAAAAATTTAAAATTTAAAATGAGATACCAAAAAATTGGAAAATGAAAAACATTTTTTTTGTATGTATTTGACCTTAATACAAAGATTCCGTAACAGTTTTTGTTTCGTCTATATCTAAAAAAATGGCTGAGTTATAGCATTTTGAATTTCTATTGTGGCTAACATTTTAAAACGACCTGATTTTTGTCACGCGATATCAGGCGCATTTATGAACCGATTTGGATGTAACTTGGTCTGTACATAGTACATACCAATGTCTCGACCGAGTTCATTGGCCAGCTTCATTCGCCATCTATCTTGTTTCAAAAGGGATCCATTTAAAAAAAAAAAAAAAAGAAAAAAAAAGAAAAAAAAAAAAAAAAATTAAATTTAAAATGAGGTATTAAAAAATTGGAAAATGAAAAAGATTTTTTTTTTATGTGTTTGGCCTTGATACAAAGATTCCGGAGCAGTTTTTGTTTCTGAAAATTTGTTCTTTCGTTTATATCTTAAAAAATGGTTGAATTATAGCACTTTGAATTTCTAGCATGGCTAACATTTTGAAACGATCTTGTATTTGTTACGCGATAACACACGTATTCGCCTATTTCGATGTAAGAAGGCATGTGGATAGTATACATCAATATCTCGACCAAGTTCGCTGGCCAGCTTCATCAGCCATCTTGTTTCAAAATGGCGGCCATTAAATTAAAAAAAAAATTATATTTAAAGTGAGGTGCAAAAAAATTAGAAATTGAAAAAGGTTTCTTTCTTAAGCATTTGACCTTGATATAAGGATTCAGGAGCATTTTTTGTTTGTCTTTATCTTCAAAAATGGCTCAGATATCGCAATTTCAATATGCCATGTGGATGAAATTTTGAAAAATCTGATTTTTTGCCTGCGAAAGCACTCTTATATATCAATCGATTCCGATGTGAGTGAGCATGTGCACAGCAATTACTAAGGTCTCGACCAAGTTCACTGGTTAGCCTCATCCACCATGTTGTCTTAAAATGGCAGGCACTTTAAGAAATCAGCGAATTTGGCGGCCAAATATAAGTTACTTTAAATAAAAGCAGCTTGGATAAAGCTGACTAATTTCGCGAAATTCTCATTCATAATGATTTAGTATTGATAAAAATTAGTATTGAATCTCTTATATTCGGTTTCCACTAAATTGAGCTTCGTGTTTTTGAATAATATAAGTTGGCTTTTTTAAAATAAGGAATATGAAAACTACCTCTTCCTCCCGGTACTAGCCGGAAGGACTTTTATTCAATTAATGGACACTGCACTAAAGATGAATAGCATCAAAAGTAGATAAAAGATGATAATTTATTCTTTATATGCGTACAGAGCATGCCGCCCGCGATTTTATGTTGAATCAAACCGTCCATGTTATATTAATTATAATTTGTTATCAATTTGATGTTAATGACTTTTATAGTACGACTGGATTAACTAAAGCTATCATTCAAAGTTGTTATTTAGGCTTTAAAATGTCTTGTCGGATACAGTACACCACCAGCAATTATACGTTAGTTCAAACTGTTCGTGTTACATTAATTCTAATTACTTTAGTATTTTTCAATGAATTCGATATTAATTGCTTTTATAGTATTACTGAACACTGCAATAAACAAAGATAGTATTAAAAGTTGTTTATTTACGTTTAAAATGCCTTGGCGCATACAGTACGCCGCTCGTATTTTTATGTTACTAACTAAAAAACTTCTTATGTTTATGATAATTGCTGCCGTGTTTTATTTTAATTTCACGTGACTGGGTTTTATTTATCCTCTAATATTATTTTACACAGTTTTAGTTAAACTTTCTTTAACCTAACACCAATAACAATATTAAGAAGCATATGCACTTTTAGTAGAATCTTTATAAAAAGTCAAAGGCTTTTTATTGAAACATTGTTAATTTACGGCACTTTCTTTTATTATTTTGCTTGTACGCCCAATTTATTATTACAAATTTGCTCTTAGTCGGATATTTTATTTTAATTCGCTTCACTGCTTTCTTTGTTTCGCATTAATGGAAAAAAATATGTTTGTCGGTGATTCGAGGACAATCTCATTTGTAATTTTGCTTTTCCTTTCTAATTTACTTTTAATTTAATTTAATGCCACCACCTTTATGTAATAGCAGATGTGCATGCGTCCTATTTATTTTCTAATCATTTTTTATGCTATTTTACTCAAGCATAATTTAACTTGATCTCATTAACATTACAAAGATGCATCTGCCCTTTCATAAAAATTCACCGTGGTAATTTCTAAAAATCAGTGGCTAAAAAATGGAAATCTTTTAACCACTTAACTGTTTTGTTCCAACTGAGTTCGGGCAAGTTGAGTTTGCTTGCTTCGTTACGAAAAGCTATTTGATACCACTAATTATTACCCGTAATCTTCGGTTTATTAATCAGATATTTTTCGATTATTTAAAACACATATTTTAGTACGTAAAAAGTGATGTTTTGTCACAGTTTTTAATTTATTGTGTCAAAATAAAGTGACAGTTAAGGGAGTTTAAATCATCATTAGTTTGTTTCACTTAGTCTAGTTAGCCACCGATATGCTATTTCTTTCGGGCGACAATTAAAGTGTCGCCACTAAAAAATAACGTTCCATTACATAAACTAGGCGTAAAACGAACCAGATGTATCATTGTACGGTTAATACTGATTATCTCTACTGCAATTTTTTAAACTTCTAAGCATCGCACATTTTCAATTTTTATGCCTTCATATAGAAGAAAAAAAGCAGTTTTAACTGCAATTTTTTTGAAAATTGCATCTGAATTTATTTTTGAGACATTAATTATTTGTAGTTTTTAATGACATTTATGTAATGGTAGCAGCTAGAGTGCTCCCTTTTCGTAGAGAGTAAAGGAAATATAGTAGATTACTATATATTTTTGTTGCCCTTTTCTCATAATAACTGAAATAAAAGTAAATAAAATACGTGCTATTTTTTTCCCTTAAATGTATGATTTCTGATAAAATATAGAGCTATTATAAACTATATTTAATTTTAAGTATCCATATAATAATGTAATAAACAAATGAAGGCATATTAATCATTACATAGCCGATTTTGTTTTGTGAAGTTTGCGACATCGCTTTTTGCCTGGTTTGTGTATTATTCCGCGATAGTCATATGCATATCTTTCTATATATGTTGTTTAACACTAGAAAGCCAGAGAGCAGTCATTTTGACTGCTACCAAATGAATATATCTCGGTCCGAACCAGAAATTTTTTTTTATAAAACTAGTTTATAAGGTACAAAGAAAAAAAAGCTGGTTAAATGGATAAGTTAATAATTTAAATAAAAAATTCTGGTGTGAAATATTTTTCTAAAATTTGAGTAAAATTCTCTGTTTTCTAGTGTTAAGAATGGATTGTAAATGTGGAATTCTTCAGCGGATGTAAAAGACATCATTTTATGTAAAATAAAAGCGTGTATTTTAAGACTTAAAAGTGAAGTATATTTTGTAGAAGTGTATCATTTTCACTACAGCGGCTTTGAAATTTTTCACTGGTTGAAATGCTTCACTTTTCAAAATAACGCAATTAAAATCACACACTGATAAAACGTAAAGTTTCACAAATTTAGAGTGTCTTTGTAGACGACCAATGACTTTTAGATTAAAATAATATTTCTTTGAGATTTAGACTAAACAAGATAACAAGTATTTGATATTTTAACTAATTTTCTAGGTTTATTATTAATGAATCAGTCCCTTCTTAAACATTTTCTTTCGTCGAAATTCGACGGGTTCCAACTCGTAATGATAAGGATATTTTCCCCCTAATCAAGGCGATACTATGTTCTGAAAATTAGAATCCATGCTTCCCACTTGTTACTTTCTTTGCTGGGGCAATTTATTATGGCAAATAAGCTTTTCAAACATTGTTTAATATAATGAATAAAATGTACGTTTGTTAGCAATCATATAGTACAATCATATAGTGCAATCATGCACAATCATATAGTAGGGTTTGAAATGTAATGAAATGTGGCTCCAGCTGGTTTGACGTGCTAAGTTTGATATCTTTCTTTTATTATGCAGGTTTTGACAGGTAAGTTCCAAATATTCTAGGTGCCTATTTTTTCTTACACATTTTTGAGGTGATTTTCAACATGGCGTCCAAGATGGCTGTCATTTACTGACTTCTTTAAAATTTGTAGCATATTATTCTCCAGTATATCAAATTGTATGTTATGGAGGTCAAGAAATACAATACAAATCTACAATCGAAATAAGCGTAAATCGAGTTTTTCAAGTGTTTTTAGTGATAAGATGCAAATAAAGCATAAGAAATGTTAAAGACATTATATATATTATTTTTTTATTAATCTAATACTCGGTGCTGGGATGTTACACATTCTCGTCTGAATCCCTGCTGTCGCTGGGGTTATATGGATAAACTTTTGTATTGTTACAGTCGCTGCATTTCAAAAGAACATTACACACCAGAGAATTTTTTAAGCAAGAACAGTTATCAACTGTAGACGCTCTCTTACACCCACATTTTAAAAGTTCAATAATTCCTTCGGGTGCAGGTAACTCCAGGCATTTGACTACAGAAATTGCTCCTTCGCCATTTATTTCCCAACCGTTACCAATAAGTGGAGGTGTTGTTGGTCGAGGGTTTGTTTTTAGCAAGTCATTGGTCAAATATTATTCTCCAGTAAGTGTATACATTTTTCATTTTTATAAAGATCTCGGTGAAAACATTTGCGGAGTCTTCACGAGTTTTCATGAGAGCTGTTTTTTTTATTGATTGTAGAATTACCATTCCATCTATAATACACACTTTTTTTCTATCGGAGAAGTATTTGAGGATTGTAATGATTCAAATATGGGAGAACAATTATATTACTCTAGTTCTGCAATAAATAAACTTTTGACAGATGGAATATGGAGATATCCATCAGAAGAAAATAATGATCTTGATATTACAGAAACTCTTAATTTCCAGTTGCATCTTTTAGGTTTCTAGACATTTAACGTTTATACTCCATAAAAGTAAGAAAAAAAGCAAGAAGTTGCATATCTTCTCGAATTTCAGTCAGTTTATCACCAGTCTTAAATGCAGTCTTGTTGTTGCACGCACTGAATGTTTTTAATTTATTGTTTTTCATTAGATGCCAAACTGACAATTTAGCGGGTTCATTCTGTCACTCTGTAGCCTATCTCTTACAAATTCTTCGAATTCCAATTGGTCTTTTTCGTCACGATTCAGAGTATCATCTTTCCCAGATTCTGGAACTTTCATACACGATGCAATGTTCATTAGTGTGGTATTATCTTAGAAAGAATTTCTTTCACAATGATCACGAATACTCCCCTTGACGATGGCTGCATTGTAAAAATATTCTTAGCAACATGGAGGTCTACATTTGAAAGTATTTCGTGAGCTGTTTGGAGCGTTCATTCCGACAGCACTTTTCAAAGAAACTTGAAACAATGCGTAATATTTATGGAGTACATAAAAAATAGGTATACGAGTATATAGCTGCTTATTTATATACAAAACAACTTCAGAGATGAGTTGTAATTTCCCAACTGGGCGAAAAATGCCTAGTCCAGGATTCGAACAAAAGATCTCTTGGCCGAATCTGCCAATGCTCAGCCAGTTCAGCTACCCCGGACGAATCTAGAGGAACTAATTCGCCCAGCTAACCTTATAGATCATAGTATCTGGTCTGATATATGAATCAGCGCCACAGAATAAATCGCAGCTAATGGAACTCCCGTAAACGCTGGATACGTAATTACACTAAATGAATTTTTAACACAATTATTCTAAATTGTAAATAAATCATATGAATTGTAATTTTCCAACTGAGCGAAAAATGTGCAGGCCAGGATTCGATCACAAAAAAGCGGCGGCTGGCATAGAGCCGCGAATGACCGCAAGTAGAATGATAGTCTATCTGAGCTTAACTGCTGTCACGTAGGCAGGAATTAAGGCGGTTCTCCGACCCTCTGCTGAAGAACGCGAAACTTTCTGACTCATTTTCTGATACATATTTAAAAGCATAAAATGGATTGATCTAACTACTGAAGCGATTTGGAATCGAAATGAGTTTTCCAATTTTTGATAAATAAATAACTTATCGATTTATAGGCAATTGTTGTCATTTAACGAATGATTTTTTTCTTCTAAGCCACAAAAGATGTAGCTCTCAAAGAGTTTTAATTTTTATCCCAATAAGGTTTCTTTTAATTCTTAAACACATTTAATTCGATGAACTGCACAGTATATCTGGAAGAATGACTATTGAAAGAATATCCCCCTTGCTCTCCGTTCAAAAAAAGGTACGAAGAGCTTGTTTCCATACATAAAGAGTCAGTCGGAAACTATATAGTTATTTTTTTTTTAGATAAGCTGCTTTTGAGAACAGCTTTAACTTAAACTTATAAAAAAAATGGAATCGTGCAAGTATTTGTAATCGTGAACTAATTTTGTATGATTTTTTAAGTAGGTTTGTTATCAAGATCTTTTTATAAACAAATTTCGGAATGTGCTCCATTTATAAAAAACTTAATTTGAGTTAATACATATTTGAAAATAACAGAAAGAAATGATTTGCTTTTAATGTAATGTAAACATTTAAAGTGAATTATTAGTGATTACCATTTTTTTTAACGCGCTAAGAAATAAAATGCAGTTCATCAAAATAATTTCATTTAAATACAAACTTTGTAACTTAAATTATTGTGATTTTATTACTAAAAAGTGGAGGACCGATTTTATACTTTATTTTATATAGCAATTATTTATTTTTATCTAAAATTTATGTTGTTCAGTATAAACGCCGTGTGCTTTAATTGCACAATTGCAAATATTTTGGAAAGAAAAATTTACTTAATGGTCTCTTTATTTGTTAATACGGAATATGAATTACACTAAAATTAATATTTAAATTATAACTATTAAAAAAAGTTTTATTCTACATTATAACTTCCTTAAACGTTTAAAATTAAATAAGTGTTTACCTAACGATTAATGAAAAAAAAATGATTCTAGAAACTAGTAATTAAAAAAAAAAGGGTCAATATTGTTTTTACTAGCAATAATAATAATCATAATAACAGTAAATTCAGCAAAAAATGTATGGAAAATTGCAGTTAAATTATTCCATTAAATAAACATATGTGGCAGTCTCATATCTCCAATAAATTTTTTGCACCGTCAACTACTTTGATCTACTTTGGCCCTTGCTACTTTGGTCCTACTTTGATCTACTTTGGTCCATCCCATAATGAAAAGGTTTTATTCTTTGTATTGAACAAACAATACAAGATAAATTGGATTTTTTGCCCTTGAAAAATATTTTATACCCTACTATAGGGTATTTGAAGAGGGGGTAATTTAACTTTTTTTAATGGCAACACTGGATGTGTTTGTAAATAACTGTTTTCCTGTGTAAATTTTAACTCTCCAAACTTTCTATAGTGAAACAATCTGGATAACAGTTACATATAAAGTAAGTGTCAAAATATTATCTTTAGGAACCTGTAACTCATGTGTGATCATAATTTTTCCTTTAACTTTTTATTTTGAGAGAAAATGTTCGCGTTTTCATAAAGCTAACATGAAAACTAGTATTTCGGGGCTACTTTGTGCCAGGCCTTTTCTGTCCGAAAATATCCCGAATTACTTAGAATAGCCTTTTATACAACCAAATCTGTTAAAACATGTTTTAAGTAATTTTTTTTTTCCAATGTTACTGTAGCAAAATGTTACATTATTGTTTTTGTTCCAGTTGCTGAGGATAATATGACGAAAACTGTTTCTCGTTTCTTTAATATTAACAATTGTTTTATTATATTTAAATGTAAAAAAAATCATTTGTTTATCGAGTTTGCAGTGTTAATTTATTAGCAAACGCTATTGCAAGGGAGTTTCAATAAAAATGTATTCATTTCCATATGAAACGTATTCATTTTATATGAAACTAAGTGAATGGACCAAAGAAGCCCCCAGCAGGAACTGCTTTGTTCCAAAACTTTAAAAATGGTTAAAAAATTAAAAATGTCCTCTTTAAAACCATACAGTGTCCTTCATTGTTTCATGTTAATTGTTTACAACTCCATTTCGACGTTGAAAAATCACATATAATATTTTTTAATAATGGAAATACGAGTGGAACCAGGAAAAAGTGGCCCAAAGTAGCGATTGACGGTATTTTGCAACAGATGGCAGAACTACAGCCTTTCAGTGATGCCCACTTAAAGCTTTCTGAAATCCAAAGGTCTACTTTCTGACACATTTTTAAATTCATATTTGTTTGGTGTTTCAGTTGTTGTTATTCAGAAACTATCTAATCGAAAAACGTTTTCTTATTTTTGGTAAACGCAAAAGATCTTTCCGAAAATACTGCGAAAGTTGACATTTTAAGCAGAATTTCTGACAGGACGCTGCAAGAAAGAAGAAAAATCGTTCGCCACGTGAACACAATGGCGTTATCACTCGATACGTGATTTATTTATCAAAAAATGGAAAAGCCATTCCCATCACAAATCGCTTCATCACCGCGCTCGCCAGATCTTTCATATCTCGATTTTTTTTTTGTGGGGACAGCTAAAGGCTCTTGTGTATGAGACTCCCATTGAATCAGCAGAAGAACTTGTTGCCAAGCTTTCGGCTGCTGTAGGGGAAGTTTGCGATATGCCTGGTGTGTTTCAGAAAATTCGCCAATCTGCTCTTCGCCGTTGTACTGCGTGCATAACAGCTGCCGGTCAATGTTTTGAGCACTTATTGTAATCAAATGCCATTAAATTTGTTTTCATAACTTAACTTAATCGTTCATTGCGTGTTTTTGCCTCGTATAAGAACATAACTTTTGGCGCCCTCTAACTTTTTTACGTTTAGTTTTCGACCATGCATTCTTTGATACAAAATGTTTGTTTGGGTGTGTACTATCACCTCTTAAAATTTTCCCCATCTTTTTTGAATCACCCTGTATATGCGTGTTACTATTACTCGTAATTTTATGTAAATTTGAAAGTATAAAAAATATTATCTGTTATAAATTTCAATTAAGAAGAGTCACTACAAAACAGACAAAGCATAAATTGTAGTTAAAATATATTACTTGAAATGAAGTAAAATTTTAGATAAATACAAGAATCTGTTTCTGTTAAATGAAATTACTTCGTTTCCTTTCGTAGAAGTTACAACAATAATAATTATCAATAATTATCAAAAGTAGATTACAGTCAATCATAAAGAGATAAAAAACAACAACATGTATACGCCTCTAATTAATTCCTTTAATCAAAGAGGAGTAAATAGAGAAGAAGTTGTTAAAAATTACATTACTAGATATGAAAGAAATATACAGGGCTATTACAAATGATGGGCCCGATTTAAAAAAATCATATTTTCGAAACTACTATACATATTACAATAAGTAATACATGAATTTAAAGAGAGTTTTTTTCAGTTACAAAGGTTCGATGTGTGACCTTTTTGTTACACTGCATACGTCCAATCTGTAATCGAGTTTGTTTTAAACATTTTGAAGCATCACTCTGTCAATGGTTCTGAAAGTCTGAACACTTTGTTTTCGGCATTGGTGGTACATAAACAATGTCTTTAACACTGTCAGAACTTAAAGAACGCATTTGTGCAGAATTCAGAATTTGTAATTGAAAAAAACTTGGTACATTTCTATTTAAATTCATGTATCACTTATTGTAATGTGTGCAGTAGTTTCGAAAATATGGTTTTTTTAAAATCGGATACATCATTTGTAATAGCCCTGTATAACTATAATAAAAGTTCAAATAAGTTTATTTCCCACTAATTATTATGTTTTCGGAAGAAAATTATTTAGCTTCAAAGAGCTTCCCCCCCCCCCTCCAGAGACGGCAATATCCATGTAATTAAAATTAATTTTTTAACACCTACAGCTTAAGTGTTTAAGCTGTAGGTGTTAAAAACTTTTATTTGGAAATTAAAAGTTTGTATCTCAAAAGTTTGTATATGGCGAAATTTTTATTTAAAGCATAGTAAAAAAGGACTAGTATTTTTCAGGAAAGTTATCGAAGTTCTTGTTGGCCTTATATAAAAATAAATCTTTCATAATAATGAAGATATTAATAATCGTAATGGTAAAGTCAGCAAAGAATTTATTGAACATTGCAGGTAAATTATTCCAATAAATAAACGCATATTTATGTGAGTAAATATTCTCCATAACATTTTTAAAATTTGAAGATAAAAAGGGATTTAAGTGTTAAAGATATTTAAACTATAGTGGTGACCAGCGTTCTCGCTGACTTTTTACCAACGTTAGCAATTTGGCTAGTCAGAAATTTAAAAAAAAAAAAAAAAAAAAAAAAAAAAAAAAAAAAAAAAACATTCGCCAAATGGAAAAAAAAATGTTAGCAAAATAAGTTCGTCGTGAAACATTGAAAATTCGGTTTTTAATCCCATAATGCATCGCCCCCCCCCCCCTTTTTAATAGGTTCTAAAATAACACAAGTTTTCGTAACTGCTTATAGATCAGTTATTAATCTAAATTTATTTATCCGCTGCATAAACTTAAAAAAACCCTTCAACTACATTTTAACTGTATTCTATTCTAAAACGTTTCTAAATATATTCTGAATAAACTATACTCTAAAATGCTTGCACAATCAAGAAAAAAAATTCGATCCCGATTTAACTCATTAAAATGTTATGAAATAAAACTTCCAATCCCTGTTAACTGAGGATTTTAAGATATCACATTCAATGAATTCTCAACCATTCAAAATATAGACAACAGAGTATGTGTCAAAAACTGTATTTTTCTAGAATTCTTCGACTTTTCATTAATGCCTGTACGTGCACCCTTTATTTCCGAAATTTTGTAGTAAATTATTAAAAATTTCCTCGAAACTTTTTTCTATGTATTACTGTGATACAATAGAAGGTATATGCTCTAAAAATAAAAGATTTTTTTTTTGTTAATTACGGCTAATTACTTGATGTGGTACTTCAGAGTACCGTTGGGTCATAACGCTTCGACAAAAATCGAGACTTAGAAAAAAAAAAACTATATGTAATTTTTTCTTATTATTTTAATGTGTTTTATACCCATGCATATATCTAATGTGTATATGTCTATGATGTATATATGTCTAGATGATGATGCTGAACTACCGGCCATTGACACTTTGCATACAACTAATAAATAGTGATAAGCGGTGAATGGCTAATTCCCAGAGACGCATCCCTGTCAATCTTTATCTATTTTTGAGGCCCTTATACCAGTAATTTTGTTTGAAAATCTACCGTCGCTAATCCGTCGCAGACATAGTGATAAACTGATAAAAGTGATAAACTGATAAATATCTATTAGATTGGCACCTGATGATTTGACATCTTCTACATAACTCTTTCTGTGGATTTAGTTACTGCTAATTTGAACTGAGGTTAAGTCAGTATCTCCATAAGTAGAGTAATGTAAATGGTTCGGTACGATTGAACATGATGAGCGACATCAATCGTTCAGTAATGAAAATAAGCATGTCGCCTGTACTGACACACCCAAAAAAAGAGCAAAAATTGAGCACTCGAAATTTGGCGAGTCAAATCTTCCGTTTACTCGCCGAATGAAGCATTTTGTCGTGATTTGGCGCAATGGCGAGCGGTAGCGAGAACCCTGGTTGTGACAACAAAATCACTTGTAAAACAATTGACATTGATGCTTATTCAATTCCTACTATTAGCTCACACTCTCCCTATATTTATTTATATATTTATATGTTTATCTTATACAAATTTTCAATCGTTAATAAAATACTCATTATTCATCCTATCAGGTTGAAATAAATTTTTTTAAACTTGTACTGGATGACAATTGATGTTAATAAAGTTTTTTTCAAATATTAATTAATTAATTAATTTTAGTTTTGCATGGGAAACAAAATGGCCGCCATTGGTTACTGAAGAATTTCAATGAAAGTATTTTCAATAAGGGTTACCATAGGGGGGGGACCCTTTTCTGTCGCCAAATACCGCCAAGTTTGTCGTAACTTGGCGATATATCGCCAAATTTGGCGGCCAAAATGAGTCGCCAAATGTGACGCCAACTTGGCGATATCTGTAATATTTCGCCAAATTCCCATAGAGTTCCATTGTAAACCTACTTGCTTATAGAAAATCAACAAATTGAGATATTTTAATGCAACAAAAACTCATATTAGCTTGATTATATTAAATTTTTCTTTGATGGCCTAAGTAGGAATTGACTTTAAAAACAAAATTTTTATATTACTTGTTTTATCTGTTATAGATAATCAAGCTTAAAAAAAAAAAAAAAAAAAAAAAAAAAAAAAAAAAAAAAACGCCACAAACCAGAAAAAACAATAAAATTTCTTTTTAAATATTTTACTTGAAATGTATTAAAATATAAGATAAATAGAAATATGTGTTTTGATTATATAAATATCAATTCGTTTCTTCTCGCAAAAGCTCTGAAGGATAGTATACAACAATAATTATCAAAAGTAGAATAAGGTCAATCATAAAAAAAAAAACAAGCATACGCTTGAAATTAATTGCTTTAATCAACGAGAAGTAAATAGAGGAAAACTTAAAAATTGCTTTACTAGATATGAAAGAAATATACTATATCGTATATCGTAATAAAAGTTGAGGAAAGTTTATTTCCCTCTAATTACTATGTTTTTGAAATAAAATCATTTTGCTTCAAAGAGTTTCTTTTTTTTACTCCAGAGACGGCATTATCGATTGAAGTAAAATTAATAGTTAGGCTGTAACTGTTGAGGATTTTTAATTAGAAATTAAAACTACTATCTTAAAAGTTTGTATTTGAATAAATTTTTAATTGAAAGTTAGTTAGCTTAGCTTTAATTAGAGCTAGTATATTTCAGAAAAATTACCAGTATTGTTGTTAGTATTTATTAAAATTTTAACTTTCAAAATATTAATATTAATAATAATAATGACGTTAAATTCATGAGAAAATTTATTAAATATTGCAGCTAAATCATTCTAATAAATTAATGTATATTTATGGAAGGAAAAACTCCAGATAATGTTCTATAAATTTGATTATTTTTATGCATTAAAGAATTTTTAATTTATAGGTAGACAACAGCTACGAAACCACATGTAAAACAGTGATATGGATATAACTTTTTGTCAGGAACTACTAAATCAGCTTGGAAAATTTTTAAATAGTTTCAGGAGTAGCTAAACTATAAATCGTTCAACAGGAAAAACGAAAAAAATACATAATCAGGTGCACGCAATAAAATCACGCGTGACTGCAAATAAAATCTCGTGTAAAACAGCTGATACTGTTACATTTTTCTCTCGAGAACTACTCAAGGGATTTTAATTACTTTTCAAAAATAATTTCAAGAATAATTTTTATAAATACTTTTTAAAATCTTGTGTAAAACAGCTGATAGATACTGTTACACTTTTCTCTCGAGAACTACTCAAGGGATTTTAATTACTTTTCAAAAATAATTTAAAAAATAATTTTTAATAAATACTTTTTAAAATCTCGTGTAAAACAGCTGGTATTGTTACACTTTTCTCTCGAGAACTACTCAAGGGAATTTTAATTACTTTTGAAAAATAATTTCGGCAACAGCTAAACTATAAATCGATCCTTCGGTGAACAATAAAAATGTAAGACATATCAGATATGTTTGTTTTTAATAAATCTTTGATTTCTTTTGTTTGTGGTATTGCCTAAATATTCTATATGTTTTGTTGCCGACCGATCAATTTATAGCGACTGATAAATATTAAAAAAAAAATACATTAAAATCCATTCAGTAGATTTCAAGAAAAAGTTTCATCTCTGTCAGTTGTTTTACATGTGATTTAGCAACTGTTGCCGCCCAATTAAAAAAGACACTACGTAAATAAAAAAATTATGTTCATTTTTTACACTTTCCAACATTGTTGAGAAGCGTTCATTAAGTTTATCTGGTCGGTTGGTCAGTCTAACAGCCTACTAGTCAATTTAGTAGCCATAAATTCTGTAAGTGCTTTTTATCAGCTGTAATAAACACTTTTAAACTTAACTAATGTTTAGTACGCTATATGGGCAATGATGACCGGTGACTTGCAATTTGAGACGTTTTGTTAAGTATCTAGAAAAATACATTAGAGATTATCCTGAAACTTCAGGTGTGTAAACAGCATAATAGACGTCATATATTTCCGTGAAGATATTTTCCAGAAACCCCGTAGGGGACCGTAAACAAATGGAAGAAAAACGAATATCTTTTTGATTACCCTGTAAAAACTAAATCGCAAAACCGCTGAAACTGTAGCACATGATTTGGAGGCTTCTTATAATAAACTGTGTTCATTTTTATGAGGATAGCACGTATACACGTGGATAAATTAAGGTTTTTTTTATAAAAACGGTCCCAAATTTCACCAAGTGTTTGCCTTATAATTTGCAGAGTTCTTAATATAAAAGAATGTTATTTTTAGGAACTATGACAAACGACATTGTTCACAATAACCTGCAATCAGAATTAAAAAATAATAAATATTGAATAAAAAATGAGCAGGTTCACTAAATAATGTTTCACTGCGCATGCGCGGATGCAATCAAAATATAATGTGCATAATGTATTAGCTAAATGCATAGAGCGACTTTTGTGAAAGTCTCAAAAAGATAACTTAAGAATTCTGAAAGTGATCGTAGATAGAATTAGATTGAAAAAGCTGTTGTTTCCAAAAGGAAGCAAAAAGATGAGGGGCTGTATCCAAATATAGTATATGATACACACTATTGCACGTAGTACTATATTTGAATACAGCCCTCATCTTTTTGTTTTCTTTTGGGAATAACGGATTTCGAGTTTATTCTATCGACGATCACTTTCAGAATTTTCAAACTATGTCTATTAGTCCAGGCAATAGGGAATTTTACCTAGCAAAATTAATGGTAGTTCTGGAAATTGGCTTACTTTATGTTTTTTTGGTCGCTGAATCCGAATTTCTAATAATATAAATGCTTTTCCAGCTGTAGTACACAGTTTTAAACTTGTGTTTGGTATAGTAAACGGTATGTATAAATTCTATAGATTACATAACAGGGATAAATTCTGTAAAGTGCTTTTTCAGCTGTAGTAAACATTTTAAAACTTAACTAATGTTTATTATTTTAAGCGGCGTGTATAGATTCTGTAGATTACATAACAGGGACAAATGCTATAAGTGCTTTTTCAGCTGTAGTATGCGTTTTAAAACGTAACTAATGTTTATTATACTAAGCAGCGTGTATAAGTTCTATAGATTACATAACATGGATAAATGCTGTAAGTGTGTTTTCAGCTGTAGTATACCTTTTTAAACTTAACTAATGTTTATAATATTAAGCGTCTGTAAAAATTCTATAACAGTGTTACACGAAAGAATTAGAACACATTGCCAGATATGGGAAACAATTAGATAAAATTAAATTTTACTGTGTTATGTGTTTTTTAAATTACTTTATTAGTGATTATCATTCCTTTTGCTATTTTAAATGCCTTAAAATGTTAGAAAATTAGAAAGGCCTGTTTTACGCACATAAAATTACCCATTTAAATATTTAAAAATAATAAAAAAAGGTACTTGCTTTAATTAGTGTATTTAATCAACCAGAAGTAAGTTGGGGAAAAGTTGTTAACAATTATCTTACTAGATATGAAAGAAATGTACACCGTAATAAAAGTTAAGGTAATTGTATTTCGCTCTAATTACTATGTCTTTTCAAAGAAAACAATTTTGCTTGAAAGAGCTTATCTTTTGTTCAGAGAAGATAATATCGACTAAAGTAAAATTAATGTTCAAGTTATATTTGATAAAAATTTTTAATTCGAAATTAAAACTTTCCAAAAAGTTTGCATTTGAATAGGCTTTCATTTAAAGATTAATGAAAAAAGAAATGCAGGAAGTAGGATTTTTTCTGAAAAATTATCGGTAATGCTGTTAACAGTAAATAATGTTTAAACTTTCAAATGTAAAAGAATGTATATTTGATAGTTTATTCACGCATACAAATTGATAAGAAAAGTTTTATATTACGTAGAAATACCAGATATATCTTTGTAAGTTTGAAAATTCAATGTTTTAACAAAAATTAAATGAAGTCTTATCAAACATACTCTGTATCTAAAATATTATACTAATATAATTTTTACCACTTGTTTGAAATCTTTAAGAGTATGCTTCACAAAAGAGTGTCACTTTTGCTTTCAGAAATCCCCCTTTAACAAACTTTTCTGCTACGGCAAATGTTATTGCAACGTCAGATTTCCTAAAAGTACTATTGTCTAACCTGCCTATAGGGATTTCTGCTTAGTTTGTGTAAACCTGACTACAATTTAGTTAATGATTAATACGGGTTTCTTGAAATAGGGGATTGGTAAGGTTCGTTAAATTTCTGGTTCAGAAAGTTCTGAAATTTAAACTTAATTGCAGATGCAGGGACATTTCGTTATTATGTAATAATGGTTGGTGATTTAACACTTATAGATTAACAAAAGATAAAAATTATTACATATTAGACATATTTTTAATAAGAAATAATTTATTTGTTAGGTGTAAAATATGAATATTATATTTTGAATTAAATCCATGAAGAAATGTTTACTTTCATGAACAAAACCGAATTTTTTTAACTTGATTGAACTACTATATATATTTTTTAAATGTGCTCATTTAGAATATGTTTCGCATGCAAATATTTTTTTTCTATACTCTAAAATATAAATTACGGAATAAGTTTAAATGAATGAGAAAATTGTTACTTTATTCGAAAGCATTATTTTTGTTTGTTTGTTTTTAAATAAATTAGAAATTTTAATTTATTGAATTTTCGGTTTTTCATTTAAAAAACAAATTCGAACAATGATATCAATACAGCCAATACACATGTGTGTGGGGAATAAACGGAAAGTTCCCCTTTTTTCAGACTTCCGGGGAGAATTAACAGAAAAAGCATGTTTTCTAGAAGTACGTGAATTATTTGTTTAAAAATGGCGAATAATTTAGTGTATATAAAGACGAATACATCTGACAGTTTAAGAATAATATTACAAAAATCTCTTTTTATGTTTAACTACTGAAATGAACTATTTACATAATGCAAAAAAGAAAAAAAAATAGTTCATTCTGCATATATAATTAACACTTGAAATTTATTTTTGAACCGATTTCAAATCAGTTTACATTAAAGGGTCCTCAAACAGTGGAGAAAAGATTGATAAAGTTTAAATTCTCATTAAAAAACTTAGTTTAATCTCTATTAGCATTTTTAGCAAAGACTATTTAGTGAAAATTTTTCAGAATAAATTACAAATTAATTTACTTTTAAGGACCTCAAAATTTCTCTTGTAGAAAATTTGATATTTAAAAAATACTTACAAGTATGTAGCTACATACTAATAAAAATCCCCAGCAAGAAACGGCTTTCAGATAATTAAAGTAAAATATTTTTAAAACTGCAAATGATCCGTTTCGGATAATGTAAAAGCGACTCTTCTTTAAGTGAATAGTCGCACGTGAAAAGGTTAAAATGCAAACTTATACAAATCTGAAGATCGAAGAGAATGCAGGAAGATCCCAAAAAAAGGAAAAGGTGAGGAAGCAGATACAGCAGATAGAAACTAGTGAAAAAGCATACATTCATTTTTGTTGATTTTGAGGATGTTTATATTATTACTTTCTTCTATCATTGTAATCGAAATTTTTTTCGACTTCCGGCTTTCGACGGATTTACATGCTTTAGGGATCAGAGATCCCCAAAAACATGTTTATAGAAAATATGTCTGTCTGTCTCTGTGGCCGTGTATCTGTCGCCATTCTACCATAAAAAAAATGAATGAAGTTATGCATAAAATTGATCCAAATTCTTTGTGTATGTTTTTGACCATGGCAAGAAGGTCCTCCCTGAATTTGGAAAATTTCCGCCGAAAGGGGTCTCTGTAATAGCGATTTTTATGCCATTTTCCATATCGTATCATCGAAAAGTTTATGAAGTTATGCATAGAATTGAACCAAATTTTTAGTGTATGTTTTTGGCCATGTCCAGAAGGTCCTCCCTGAATTTGGAAAATGTTCCGCCGAAAGGGGGCACTATAATAGCGATTTTTGTGTAATTTTCTTTATTTTTCTTAGTTCTATTGTGAAGCGACGGCAGCTTCCCATCCTAATAAGCCGGCTATTCGCGAGCAGCTGATATACAACAGAATAACGGAAAACTATTGATTTTTATAAATATCATGATAGAGTTTAACTCGTTTTTACCCCGATTAATTGACTGAAGCAGACATTTAAAATGAAAGTCAAAGTTGATATGGTATTGAACTAATAATAATAAAAAAAAATAACATATTAACATTTGTAACAGCATTTTGAAATATTAAAATGTATGAGATAGAAGAAAGTTCTGGGATTGGCACATCCAACTAATTTTATTTAAAATCATTTTCAATATAAATTCGGATCCAAAAACAAATATAATCTGCGGTGAGTAAGTCTAAAAAAGTAATTAACTAGCTTAGTGTTTAAAATTCAACAAAAAAACTTGAAGCATATATCACTGATCGTTAATTTTTTTAATTAGGTAACCCCTTTTATTATTTTCAGCTTAGCTCTATAACTACATTCTTATAATTAACAGATTACCTCATATTTATATTATTCCCATGCTTATCTTGGAATCTGTCTAATGTATATGGGAAAAAGGATGGATATCATATTTATTTAAAAATTTAAATAAGTCTACAAACAAGTGGTTTAAGATTACATTTGTATTTTATTTAAATTATTTTGAAGTAGCAAAACTATTTCAATGCAAGTTTATTATAGCAAACTAGTATACTTTTTCTGGAAAACTCTCAAATTCTTAGATTAATAAATAAGCTTATTTTAAAGTGCACTTGTTTTTGTACTTCTTATTTTAAATCTTTAGAATATCTTCGCATGGTTGCTATTCAGATAAAAAAAACAATAAAGATAAAAGCATTTTATAAGTGTACTTTGAATAACTTTTATTGTTAAAGGTATGCCGTACGGCAGAAATAATAAAAATTAATAATAAAAAGTCAAAGGACACGGTAGAGTATTCTAGAAACAAACTTTGGTTTGCAGGATGTAAAATGTTTTTTATCTTGTCTGTTAAGTTAAATGCTATTTTAAGAAATATGTCTTTTTACTCGCTTTTATTTATCTGAGCTTGTTTCTTTTGAATGGAATTTTTTAATCGATTTTTTACTTACATACTTTACTTTAAACTACTTTACACTACTTAATTACTTAGCCTACTTTGGTTTGTGGGCTGTAAAATGTTTTTTTATGTTGTAGGCTAAATTAAATGCTATTTTAAGAAATATGTTTTCTACAAGCTTTTATTTATGTGAGCTTGGTTGTTTTGGATGGAATTTTGTAATCGATTTTTTACTTACATACTTTACTTTAAACTACTTTACACTACTTAATTACTTAGCCTACTTTGGTTTGTGGGCTGTAAAATGTTTTTTATGTTGTAGGCTAAATTAAATGCTATTTTAAGAAATATGTTTTTTACAAGCTTTTATTTATGTGAGCTTGATTTGTTTTGGATGGAATTTTGTAATCGATTTTTTACTTACATACTTTACTTTAAACTACTTTACACTACTTAATTACTTAGCCTACTTTGGTTTGTGGGCTGTAAAATGTTTTTTATGTTGTAGGCTAAATTAAATGCTATTTTAAGAAATATGTTTTTTACAAGCTTTTATTTATGTGAGCTTGGTTTGTTTTGGATGGAATTTTGCAATCGATTTTTCACTTACATACTCTACACTACTTTACACTTCTTAATTACTTTGACACTTAATTACTTAGCCTACTTTGGTTTGTAGGCTGCAAAATGTTTTTAATGTTTTTTGTTAAGTTAAATACTATTTTAAGAAATATGTCTTTTTACTCGCTTTTATTTATCTCAGCTTGTTTCTTTTGAATGGAATTTTGTAATCGATTTTTTACTTACATACTTTACTTTAAACTTCTTTACACTACTTAATTACTTAACCAACTTTGGTTTGTGGGCTGTAAAATGTTTTTTTATGTTGTAGGCTAAATTAAATGCTATTTTAAGAAATATGTTTTTTACAAGCTTTTATTTATGTGAGCTTGGTTTGTTTTGGATGGAATTTTGTAATCGATTTTTTACTTACATACTTTACTTTAAACTACTTTACACTACTTAATTATTTAGCCTACTTTGGTTTGTGGGCTGTAAAATGTTTTTTTATGTTGTGGGCTAAATTAAATGCTATTTTAAGATATATGTTTTTTACAAGCTTTTATTTATCTGAGCTTGGTTTGTTTTGGATGGAATTTTGCAATCGATTTTTCACTTACATACTCTACACTACTTTACACTTCTTAATTACTTTGACACTTAATTACTTAGCCTACTTTGGTTTGTAGGCTGCAAAATGTTTTTAATGTTTTTTGTTAAGTTAAATGCTATTTTAAGAAATATGTCTTTTTACAAGCTTTTATTTATCTGAGCTTGTTTCTTTTGAATGGAATTTTGTAATCGATTTTTTACTTACATACTTTACTTTAAACTACTTTACACTACTTAATTACTTAGCCTACTTTTGTTTGTGGACTGTAAAATGTTTTTTATGTTGTAGGCTAAATTAAATGCTATTTTAAGAAATATGTTTTTTACAAGCTTTTATTTATCTGAGCTTGTTTCTTTTGAATGGAATTTTGTAATCGATTTTTTACTTACATACTTTACTTTAAACTACTTTACACTACTTAATTACTTAACCTACTTTAGTTTGTGGGCTGTAAAATGTTTTTTTATGTTGTAGACTAAATTAAATGCTATTTTAAGAAATATGTTTTTTACAAGCTTTTATTTATGTGAGCTTGGTTTGTTTTGGATGGAATTTTGTAATCGATTTTTACTTACATACTTTACTTTAAACTACTTTACACTACTTAATTACTTAGCCTACTTTGGTTTGTGGGCTGTAAAATGTTTTTTATGTTGTAGGCTAAATTAAATGCTATTTTAAGATATATGTTTTTTACAAGCTTTTATTTATCTGAGCTTGGTTTGTTTTGGATGGAATTTTGTAATCGATTTTTCACTTACATACTTTACACTACTTTACACTTCTTAATTACCTTGGCACTTAATTACTTAGCCTACTTTGGTTTGTAGGCTGCAAAATGTTTTTAATGTTGTTTGTTAAGTTAAATGCTATTTTAAGAAATATGTCTTTTTACACGCTTTTATTTATGTGAGCTTGGTTTGTTTTGGATGGAATTTTATAATCGATTTTTTACTTACATACTTTACTTTAAACTACTTTACACTACTTAATTACTTAGCCTACTTTTGTTTGTGGACTGTAAAATGTTTTTTATGTTGTAGGCTAAATTAAATGCTATTTTAAGAAATATGTTTTTTACAAGCTTTTATTTATCTGAGCTTGTTTCTTTTGAATGGAATTTTGTAATCGATTTTTTACTTACATACTTTACTTTAAACTACTTTACACTACTTAATTACTTAACCTACTTTGGTTTGTGGGCTGTAAAATGTTTTTTTATGTTGTAGACTAAATTAAATGCTATTTTAAGAAATATGTTTTTTATAAGCTTTTATTTATGTGAGCTTGGTTTGTTTTGGATGGAATTTTGTAATCGATTTTTTACTTACATACTTTACTTTAAACTACTTTACACTACTTAATTACTTAGCCTACTTTGGTTTGTGGGCTGTAAAATGTTTTTTATGTTGTAGGCTAAATTAAATGCTATTTTAAGAAATATGTTTTTTACAAGCTTTTATTTATCTGAGCTTGTTTCTTTTGAATGGAATTTTGTAATCGATTTTTTACTTACATACTTTACTTTAAACTTCTTTACAATACTTAATTACTTAACCAACTTTGGTTTGTGGGCTGTAAAATGTTTTTTTATGTTGTAGGCTAAATTAAATGCTATTTTAAGAAATATGTTTTTTACAAGCTTTTATTTATGTGAGCTTGGTTTGTTTTGGATGGAATTTTGTAATCGATTTTTCACTTACATACTTTACACTACTTTACACTTCTTAATTACCTTGGCACTTAATTACTTAGCCTACTTTGGATTGTAGGCTGCAAAATGTTTTTAATGTTATTTGTTAAGTTAAATGCTATTTTAAGAAATATGTCTTTTTACACGCTTTTATTTATGTGAGCTTGGTTTGTTTTGGATGGAATTTTATAATCGATTTTTTACTTACATACTTTACTTTAAACTACTTTACACTACTTAATTATTTAGCCTACTTTGGTTTGTGGGCTGTAAAATGTTTTTTTATGTTGTAGGCTAAATTAAATGCTATTTTAAGAAATATGTTTTTTACAAGCTTTTATTTATGTGAGCTTGGTTTGTTTTGGATGGAATTTTGTAATCGATTTTTTACTTACATACTTTACTTTAAACTACTTTACACTACTTAATTATTTAGCCTACTTTGGTTTGTGGGCTGTAAAATGTTTTTTTATGTTGTGGGCTAAATTAAATGCTATTTTAAGATATATGTTTTTTACAAGCTTTTATTTATCTGAGCTTGGTTTGTTTTGGATGGAATTTTGCAATCGATTTTTCACTTACATACTCTACACTACTTTACACTTCTTAATTACTTTGACACTTAATTACTTAGCCTACTTTGGTTTGTAGGCTGCAAAATGTTTTTAATGTTTTTTGTTAAGTTAAATGCTATTTTAAGAAATATGTCTTTTTACAAGCTTTTATTTATCTGAGCTTGTTTCTTTTGAATGGAATTTTGTAATCGATTTTTTACTTACATACTTTACTTTAAACTACTTTACACTACTTAATTACTTAGCCTACTTTTGTTTGTGGACTGTAAAATGTTTTTTATGTTGTAGGCTAAATTAAATGCTATTTTAAGAAATATGTTTTTTACAAGCTTTTATTTATCTGAGCTTGTTTCTTTTGAATGGAATTTTGTAATCGATTTTTTACTTACATACTTTACTTTAAACTACTTTACACTACTTAATTACTTAACCTACTTTAGTTTGTGGGCTGTAAAATGTTTTTTTATGTTGTAGACTAAATTAAATGCTATTTTAAGAAATATGTTTTTTACAAGCTTTTATTTATGTGAGCTTGGTTTGTTTTGGATGGAATTTTGTAATCGATTTTTGACTTACATACTTTACACTACTTTACACTTCTTAATTACCTTGGCACTTAATTACTTAGCCTACTTTGGTTTGTAGGCTGCAAAATGTTTTTAATGTTGTTTGTTAAGTTAAATGCTATTTTAAGAAATATGTCTTTTTACACGCTTTTATTTATGTGAGCTTGGTTTGTTTTGGATGGAATTTTATAATCGATTTTTTACTTACATACTTTACTTTAAACTACTTTACACTACTTAATTACTTAGCCTACTTTTGTTTGTGGACTGTAAAATGTTTTTTATGTTGTAGGCTAAATTAAATGCTATTTTAAGAAATATGTTTTTTACAAGCTTTTATTTATCTGAGCTTGTTTCTTTTGAATGGAATTTTGTAATCAATTTTTTACTTACATACTTTACTTTAAACTACTTTACACTACTTAATTACTTAACCTACTTTGGTTTGTGGGCTGTAAAATGTTTTTTTATGTTGTAGACTAAATTAAATGCTATTTTAAGAAATATGTTTTTTACAAGCTTTTATTTATGTGAGCTTGGTTTGTTTTGGATGGAATTTTGTAATCGATTTTTTACTTACATACTTTACTTTAAACTACTTTACACTACTTAATTACTTAGCCTACTTTGGTTTGTGGGCTGTAAAATGTTTTTTATGTTGTAGGCTAAATTAAATGCTATTTTAAGAAATATGTTTTTTACAAGCTTTTATTTATCTGAGCTTGTTTCTTTTGAATGGAATTTTGTAATCGATTTTTTACTTACATACTTTACTTTAAACTTCTTTACACTACTTAATTACTTAACCAACTTTGGTTTGTGGGCTGTAAAATGTTTTTTTATGTTGTAGGCTAAATTAAATGCTATTTTAAGAAATATGTTTTTTACAAGCTTTTATTTATGTGAGCTTGGTTTGTTTTGGATGGAATTTTGTAATCGATTTTTCACTTACATACTTTACACTACTTTACACTTCTTAATTACCTTGGCACTTAATTACTTAGCCTACTTTGGATTGTAGGCTGAAAAATGTTTTTAATGTTATTTGTTAAGTTAAATGCTATTTTAAGAAATATGTCTTTTTACACGCTTTTATTTATGTGAGCTTGGTTTGTTTTAGATGGAATTTTATAATCGATTTTTTACTTACATACTTTACTTTACACTTAATTACTTCCCCCACTGCGCAATAAGAAAAATATTCCTATAATATAATATTCCTAAATATAAAGTTTCCTCTCCATTGTCACTAAACATCCTAACGACATTACCATTACGCTCTATAAAAGTGTCTTGTATATTTTTCTATGCATTTAGCAACCATGCAACGGTTCTGTTGAAGAACTTCAGCTTATTTCTGAAGCAATCAACGGCATTTACGTACTTTATTGGACAAACGTCCCCCCCCCCCCTGGATTGTGGAGGAAGCTAATTACAAATATTGTTTTACAGAAATTGTATTGTCACCGAAAATAAGTTACACTACCAAACATTAAATCAATTGCAGTAATGGAATTGCGTTAAAATTGGATTGTGAGATTTGAATGACACACAAAGCAAGTTAAATAAAAAAAATTGTAATAAAAGCGTGTAACAAATAATTTTAAACGAACTTACGGATATTTTTAGTGCGCATCATAATTCAAGTATGAAGTTGACTTTCAGATCACGAATATACCGTGTGTCCTAAAATGGACTTGACTTTTTTTTTTTTTTTTAAATTGAATAACTTGCAAACGGTGACAGTTATTAAAGAAATTCTTTCCGAAAAATAATGTATGGTATCAAGACTTTTTTTTACAGCAATTCCCAATTTCCCTTCAAATAGCAACAATAGATGGCGCTGCAAGCAGTTGACGCTTAAACGAGGTCAAAACTGAAATCGCCCAGAATTAATGAGAGGGAAGTATATAAAATATATGCAGTGAGTCCCTAAGATCAACACTGTATTGGTGAATAAGGTCCATTCCATATATTTAACCTTTTTCCTTCCCATCAATGGTGTGTGATTTCGGTTTTAGCCTCGATTGAGTGCCTATCGCTTGCAGCACCATCTATCGCTAGTAATTGGAACTCAAATAAAGAAAACCCTCACATCTTGCATAACCCCAAGTAGTTTGTTAATAGTTATCATCATTTGCAAGTTATTTGAATTTTAACCCTTTAACTTGCTTGCACGGGTTTTTCCGTTTCTAGAAATCATCTTAAAATGGCTGTAGGCAAAAATATTTTAAACAGAATTCTATTTAGAACCCTATATAGAAAGTAGCAATATTAAAGATATCACGGCATCAAACTGCTATTAAATATATATATATATATATATATATATATCTCCTGGGATTTACAAGCATTCTTATAAAAATACTTGAAAACCCTCGGACGGTGAAAGGGTAAACAGTCAGTTTATTTCAAAACACCCGGTGCTTATGATACCCACTCAGTATTTACTTTACTTAAAATAGAAGAATTTAAAAAAATTGAAAAATATCTCTTAATCATCAACGATAGTAATTTCAGGTTAAACTGTTGGAACATCAAGTCGGTATAATTTTATGGAGCAGCTTAAATTAGTGGTAACTTTTTCATTCAAACGCAAGTAAAGTAAATTGTTCCTGTCATCAGAATTACATTTTTAATCCTCTGTGATGAACCTTTTTTTCTTGAATAAATATAAAAATTTACAAATGACTTAAATAAATTGTATTTTAAATATTAGTAATAGAAAATGCTTGCAAAATCATTGAGAAATACCCTGGTATAGGTTTGAGAAACATCATCTAATGGCAAAGTTTTAATTCAAATGTCTGTAAAGTGAACTCTTCGAGTCTTCATAATTATACTTTATTTATGCCAGTAGAAAGCTTTTAAAATGTAAATATAATTGCTTTGTATGAAAAGGATTGAATTTTGTTTTGGATTGTTTAAGTGTACGCTTCAGTTCTTTCATAAATTCAACTACTAGTAACAATTTATATTATCTCTAAAAACTCCATATCACTGGTCCAAGTAAACAATGAACACATAAAAATGTCAATGATTCCCCAAAACAAATACTTCACTTTCAATTGAAAATTTTGTCTAGAAAAATAAAGTATTTAAATATCTTAGTTTTCTCAGCCTGCATTAAAATAAATGTGAGAGTTTGGGTAATACGTTTTGTGTTTGTTCATTCTGAGAAGTAAAACCGCAGTTTCTTTAAGCTAATTTAGGTAAATTACTGTTGACCAATTGTTTTGATTTATTATGTTTTTTGTTAGAAATATACAAAGGATACAAATTAAAAGATCTATGTATAAATACCTTTCATTAGAAGAGGCAGAATAACTTCCTTTCATAATAACAAGGGCATAAACCCGTACTTCCCGGGTTATAGAACATAGGTGAAAACAATCATATATATATTTCTGATTTTCACATCCCGTTTTCTCTGCACATGCTAAAGGCAAAGCAATTAATGAGGTATTTTTCGAAAGGTTCTGGAAGCGGCTTTTGACGTATACTTATACAGTGCGTGCCAAAAGTTTAAGTACAACATAAAATTTCAAAATAAAATTTTATTATTGACTGAAAGTTAGTTTCCTTTTCACATGGACCCCGCCAGTGGCTGAGAGGTTGTGCTCTCGAAGCTGGTAGACGGGAGGTGCTGGGTTCGAGCCCAATCGCGCCCGTCAGCCTAACCGTTTCGGAGTTTTCGTGGTTTTCTTCGAAACCTTGGATTTCCATGCGTAAATACGGGTTAGGTTCCCTTAGAAAGACCCCCACGGAGACAACTCCCCCTAGGGCCTATATCCCTCGAGTTGGTAATCGGCCGTCAAAAATCAACCCAACCCAACCTTTTTCACATGACCTACAAATTGTAGTTTTAAAAATATATTTAGCAGATTTATGCTTTAAAATTTATCCTAAATAATAAAATTTATCAAAAGAATAAAAAATGAGTCTGTCAAAAGTTCAAGCACAGTATTTTTTTAGTCTTTAGTAGAACAAGAATGAAAAAAAATAATACTTGATTATTGCTCCATTCTGCTGAATTACTTTAGATATGTGGTTTTCCATCGATAAAATGAGGTTCTGTATTGTTTCTGGTTCAATTTTAAACCACGTGCTCTCAATGGCATCTTTCAAATCTTTAACTAAAGAATACTGCTTTCCAATTGGATAATCTGTAATCCAATTGGATAATGAGAATATCTCACATACAGTGTTCCACAAAAGTGATGGTACAGAGAGTAGTTCTTGAAAAATATGCAAATTTCACAGTGGTGAATAGAAATAAAATTTGTTAATAAAAACAAATAATTAACTAGCAGCCTCTGTTACGTTATACAATAAAATGTTAATAGAAATGTTTCTTGAACACACTGAAAAAAATATTATAAACTTATTATAGTTCAAAAATACTTCCACGAAAGTCATGGTACATTTGTAAAATTAGAATAATTTTCACTCATTTGGATATTTTACTGAACATAATAACACTCCCACAGAACCCATTGCACATGTAAATGCATTTGTTGTTATCTCAGCAGAAGGCATTCTATATAAATTTTAAAAATTACGCAAAAAGAAGTTACAGTAAAGGAAACAAAATTAACTGTTAATCTTCATGGTAAAAAAGGATAAATCTCGTACTAAGATAGCTGAAAGAATTTCTCGAAACCATTCCATCATAGAAAAGGTAATTAATAGGTACAAAAAAAATTGTAAATAAAGCTTGAAACGGCCTTCCTAAATAATTAACAGGGAAATATGTTAGAATAATAGTACCCTACATTTCAGAAAATCCCTCAATGAGTGCTAGAAAAATAACAGAAGAATTGCAAAAGTATGGCAATTAAATAATACATACAGAAACTATCAACTAGATTATTAATAATGATGTGTTTAGATCAAGATCTACAACGAGGAAATCGTACATCTCTCCGATCAACAGAAAGAAGAGAGTAGAGTTTGCCAGAAAATCTTTATATGCATTTCTGAAACTTATAATTTTTTCACATGAGTCTATGTTTAATATTTTCAGCATAAATGGATGAATTAGACTTTGAAGAAGAAAGGATGATGCACTGAATGCCAGATATGAGACAAAAACCTTAAAGGATGTTGGAGGAATTGCAATGACTTGGGGCTGCATGTCAGTTTCAGGAGTATGTAATTTTGATTTCACTGAAACTATGATGGACAGACTTGAATAGTTAAATATTTTAAATAAAATTTGGAGGACAGTGCATAAAAGTTAGATGTCTCGCAGAACTGTTACTTCCAATAAGATAATGATCCCAAGCACATTGTTCATATTGTCCGATTATGGCTGCTCTACAATGCCCCCCTCGCTCTTGCCACCCATTCACAAATTCTAGACTTAAATCCCATTAAACATTTATAGAGTATCTTACAGCAGCAAGTGTAAAAAATAGTGGAAAAGTGTTTTACTTGTAGAATGGAAAGAAATTAAGAAAAATATTACAGAAAATCCTGTAAAATCAATCATAAACAGACTTAAAACAATCCTGAAAATGAAATGATATGCAACTAAATATTCGAAAATGTTTTTCTTTAATAACTTTTTTAATTTTCCATGTGTACCTTGACTTTTGTGGATGCATTTTGAGTTTATTATTTATGTATTTTTACTTTGAAACTTTCTAAAAGGAAATTATCTTTGAAATTTCCTTGTATAATATAGCAAAAACTGTTATTAAGTAATTCTGCTTTGTTAATTCAATTATATGTGCACTCATCACGGTTAATTTTGCATGTTTTCCAAAAAATACGTCTTGTACCATCGCTTTTGTGGAATACTCTATATTCTATAGGGTTTTAATCAGGGCTAATTACTAGCCATTTCAAAACAGATACTTTTTTCGACTTAAGCCACGTTGAAATTTAGTTTGAGGTATGGATCGAAGCATTATCATATTGAAATAAACATTTTCTCCCCCCCCCCCCCAAAAAAAAAAAAAAACCTCGGCAACAGGGAGCAAATTATTGGTAAGTATCCCTTGATAGTTTTCAGAGTTTTCACGGCCACTGATGAATGCTAGAGATGCGTGACAATTGAAAGAAATAGCCCCCCATACCATTGCGCAACCATCATCATGTTGTCGGTTAAATATACTCCTAGGTTCTTTGCGGAGATCATGCCAATAGTACTTAAACACATCAGGGGGTTCCATTTTTTTTTCATCACTGAATATGACATTCAGCCACTTATCACCAAATGACATATCCTGTTTTGCCCACTGTAATTTATCTTCTTTATGGTGTCGTTTCAGACATAGTAACCGAGCCATTTTATGGTTTTTGATGTATTCCGATTAAAAATTCTTCTATGAACAGTTTTTTTCGATATTTGTCCTTCAACGGCATGTTTTATTTGCGAAAGAGAGTAATTACCAGTTGAAGCCAAGTTTCTGATGCGGTGGTCTTCGCGCAAAGTAGTCACTAGCGGAATTTTCTTGAACGGAATTTTCGTTTGAAATCATTATCACAAGCCAAAGCTTGATGAATACTTTGTTTTGATCTTTTTAATGCACTTGAAATTTCAGAAACAGACTTATTTTTTTTTTTTTTTTTTTTTTTTTGCTCTCACACTCCAGATATTTTTCACCTCCTCCTCTGAAAATTCCTTCGATTTAGGCATTTGTACTAAATCAAAAACAACAACTGACTGCTTCTTATACACCCGGAAATCGTTTGCGTGCGCAACCGCTTACATCAGTTTGTAAAATTTGCATAAAAACTATTTGGTGCTTAAACTTTCGACATGGTTGTTTTTGTTCTATTCTTAAACTCCATGGTTTGAAATAAAATTTAAAGGATAATTGGATTGAATATGGTGTTAAAACTGCTATTTATTAACATATTCATGACAGATATTAAAATAAAGTGAATATTTAAAATTTTATTTTAAAATTGTTATTGTGTTTAAACTATTGATATGCACTCTAAAGTGTTATTACTTGTTGTTTCAATTTTTTTTAAAAATGCAGTTAATAAAAAATCAATGAAAAAACGTATCAGCAAATAATCTCAAAGACTGCGTCGAGAAAGTATCGTACATGTCTACTGTTTCTTCTTTTTTAATTGATAACTTTTTTAATAGCCTTACAGACTTTTCACTTTTAATATATTTTCTAGAATGCCCACTTACAATACTCAAAATAATATCTGCGTGTAAAATAGCTATGATGCATTCGGATAAAGTTTTGAAACATGTTAAAAGCGAGAATTCCATATTGGCCTCGCGTCGGGAGTTAATAGCTGAAGAAATAGCCAAAGACGGCCATTTACTATCAGCCTTTTTGATTCGGTTCATTTTAGTGATTGAAGCTCGAAATTCGATTACATGTCTTAAATTCGTGTTTTATTTATATTTTACTATTTTTTATTTATATATTTTTTATTTTTTATTTATTGATTGATGAATATTTTAATTTCGTTATGGAATATAAGCTGGAAACAAATGACGAAGCTATTTATAATTATTTAAGTGCAAACGGATTTATCTTTCGAAACCGTCTCACATGATGGAGATAGAATTGAAAAAAAAAACATGCTTGAAAATTATTTTAAGAACAATAAAAATTGAGTAAATTGCCATACAGTTTTCAAATTGAGGTAAAGTATTCAAACGAATGGCATTTGAAAGTACATTTTTTTCACCTATTCGATGATGTAAAAATTGAAAATGTGCGGCATTTAGAAATTTGAAAACTGCAGCAAAAGTTAATAAAAGTTAAACTTAATCGTTTGCTGTTGCCACCGTCACAATGACATCAGAGTTACGCACGGACATGTTTATAGTTCATAATATAGATACATTCATTACAGATATTTTAAAGGTCTTTTCAAACAGATTTTAGTTAATTTTTCATAATTCTATAGTGCGATTAAAATAACTTTATTCTGTTTGCCTAAACTCAAGACTTGAGTATCTTATGACATAGTTATAATGTGGGGAAGAAAATTTGCTAATGCAGTTCTTGACGTCATTAATATTGTTACCCGAAGTTTTAAATTTATCGTTTTACTTAGAAATATAATTCCATCTCTGTAAACTAATATTATAAAAAAGTACTAATATACTAATATTATAAGGAAATTATTTTTAAGACATAAATACTCAGTATGAACGGTTTCTTAAAAAAGGTTGAAATTTACAAGGGTGAAAAGAGCGGAAAAAGTTCTAAAAAAGCTCTAAATTATGATTTATTTGGAAATGTTAGAAGAAACAAGAAAATGACATGGCCGTTACTTTTAAGAAATGAATGCTTGCAATGTACAGTTTTTAAAAAATAAGGAATGTAAAAAGGTGTAGAAACAAAAAATGTTTTAAAGTTGCGATCTCTGTGACAATATTGCGGGTAAAAATTTGAAACTTTGCATGATAGTTACTTTTAAGATATAAATTTTCCCAATGAACGGTTTCTAAAAAATGTAATGCGTAAAAGTAATACTTGTCAGTAATTTAGGTAGCTTACTTTACAAAAAATTAAAAGCTACCCATTGCTACCTGGTAGAAAGCAATTCCTGAAAAATTTGACATACTGTCACCGTTCATAACCCGACCCCCACACCCTAAATTCATCCCCGCCCAAATGTTGATGTACTACTTATTTTCTATCTATAATGGAAGAAAGTGTTGTAATCGAAAATGTTTTTAGACTTCTGTGGACTTACACATTTTACGGGTACAAAGATTCCGAAAACCATGTTTTTTCAGAATGTCTGTCTATCTGTGTGTCAACACACATAAATCCTTATGTGTGTAAATCCTCTTTGTATCATCAAAACGTGTATGAAGTTATACATGGAACTGAAAAAAAAATTATATATATGAAAACGTCCACTGTTACTCTTGTGACCATTCGTGCGGTTTTTTACAAATACTTGCAATTATTTCACTATAAAATATAAATAAGATAAAAAGTGATATAACCAGTAAAATACTATTGTGCTCCACTCGTTTAATATATATCTAATTTGTAACAAAAAGCATTTCCCTTGTCTATATAATCAATCAAAATTTTGTTACTCTTGTGACCAGAGTGTCACAAGAGTCATTTAATATATACATAAGTAATTTTTTTTCTTATAAATTAGATATATGTTTGTGTGTGGAACACAGTGGTATTTAGCTGGTTATATCAAATTTTATCTTACTTATATTTTGTAATAAAATAATTGGAATTATATATGAAAATTTGCTCTAATTATCACAAGAGTAACGAATGGACGTTCTCATATGTTTTTGGTTATGGCCAGCAGGTCTCACTTGAAAATGGGTATATTCCCCCGGACGACGACATGTCGCTGTTTGTAGAGCAAACATAAACCGCCATAAATGAATATACTAACTAATGACGGCTATACTAACTAATTTAGCATAATCTCATACAAATTCCATAATCAGAAAACTGGATTCGATCTCTACAATCGGATTCCACGCATTTTAACTTCCCGTGTTTGAGTAAAATTAGCTGAATTCTTAAAAACAGGAAATACGGAAGGAACACTTATTCTTCCCGATATAGGACATTCAGTCTAGTCAAATTGTAGTTCTAGGTGGAAAAATTCTGGTGTAATTGTTTTTAGTGTCTTACTTTATGTTGTTTGGGTTCTTGAACACGAGTCTGAAGTTGTCCTACAAAATTTTTCTCATCAAATACGAAAAATCCTGAAAAATCCACTAAAAATCGCAGATTTTTTTTTTTTTTTTTTTGGGGGGGGGGGTTGGCTTATAACTTGCAAAGTAAGCTTTTTACGAAAAGGTGACCCTATATTAAAATAAAGAGGAGAAAATTATTTACAATGCACTTGGTTATCATTTTTTTTATACAACATATGGTTTCCGTAGAGGTGTTGAAAAATCGACGAAAACCGTAATTTTGGAACATCTCAAAAAACACATTCTTTTACACCCTTTCTGTTCATAACACTAAAAGTAAGCATTTCACTATACCCTGTACTTTGAAAAAGCTGATAAAATTCTCGACAATTTATGTGTGAGTAATTTGTTTGAGAAAAACACTGACAAATGCACGAAGTAGTCATCTTCCTCTTTATTGAAAACATACAGCATAAATGCATCATTATACGTTTACACATATATATAAAGCATTAACATTACCAAAAAACGATTGCCAGCATCAGTAACTGCATCAGCATCTGGGACTTTTAAAACCATACCATAGGACCTTTAAAAATATCAATGGTTAAGTTAATTCAGGGTTTTTCTTGAGAGTCTGAAGAAACGTCATCTTTTCTACTTTGAACAAGGCTGAAGTAGTATCACAGCCTCCCATGGCATGCAAAAGTAATATTTTGTTAGAAATCGATTGAACAAGTTTACACTTAGAAGAAAAAATGAGTAGTGAAACTGTCCCTTTGCCTGACTTTAGAAAGTATACATTTGAATGTATACCTCTACAGCAGCAAATCATGATAAATAGAAAATCGACGTCTTCACCCACGAGAACTACAGAGTTATGTTGTTGTGCAAGGTCCTTTGCAGTGATGACAATAAGTGTTTCCGCATCCTCTCGTGCCTGTTTTTCGCTCAAACAAGTAAGAAATAGGACAAAAACTATACGTATTAAGACATAATATAAGCTCAAAAATCTTGAATTACCGGGACCGAGACTCAGTCGGATTTTTGAAAATTACAGATTTCTAAAAAATATCAAAAGTACTTACGATTTTCTTGATAGTGACATTTATTCGTAATTTAATTCCTACCGAAATGATATTAATGCGAGGAAAAGAGGAAATTGAATGTTTAAAAAACTTACTTTAGTTAATATTTTCTATGTTCCAAAAAAAATCTGATAAGCAGTTAGTCATTTCTTCTCATGTAATTTCTCAAGCATCAATGTCAAGTAAGTATCATCTTTCTTCGACTGTATACGTGACGAATATCGATTTTGGAAATACAGTCTTGTTTCTCTAAAGATGACATAAATTGCCCGGTCAAATTTATGCATTTTTTCGGTGAGTCCATATTTTCTGCCAGGTCCTCGTCCTTGCTCCTTTGAGCTGCTACGAGTGTTATCGGGGGTTCTATTTAGCACAGCGCCAGCGATCTCGCTACCCGCTAATTCATCGTTTTTTTAATCTCAATTTTTAATTCTTAAACATTTTTTTTTCTTCTCCCATAAGTTGGAAGTAAGAAAAAGGGTAGGGGAGTCGGGATGACTTTAATGCCGGATTTTAAAGGTCACACTGTATACCTTTGTTATAATAATACATGATCTAATAATAAGTGAGTACGTTAGCAAATGTTTACAGTGAAATGCTTACTTTTAGTGTTATGAACGGAAAGAGTGTAAAAGAATATCTTTTTTGCTATTTTCCAAAATTACTGATTTTTGCCGATTTTTAAAACGCCTCTATGGAAGCCATATGTCGTGCAAAAAAATTATAAGAACATGAATTGTCGGTAATTTTCTCGTCTGTATTTTAATATAGGGTTGCCTTTTGCGTAAAAAGCTTACTTTGCAAGTTATAATCCAAAACACCAAAAATCTTTGATTTTTAGTGGTTTTTTAGGATTTTTCATAATTGTCGAAACAAATTTTGTAGGAAAACTTCAGATTCGTGTTCAGCACCCTCAAAAACTTAAAGTAAATACTAAAAACAATTACACCAGAATTTTCCATTTTAAGCTCTTTTTGAAACTAATTTTATCGGACTACTTTTATTTTCGCTTTTGCTTTGATATATACTTATGTATAAATAAAAAGGTCTAATTTTAAGTATTATTTTTTCAGAGACAAAATCCTTCTTATAACACATTTATTTTAATTGCTTTAAAAATCTTGTTTCGTTTACGCTTTAATTAATTCTGCATGATTTCGTAATGTAATTAAAATTTACTTTAGTCTGTTTTCCTAAACTAAAGACTAATAGTATCCTTTATCACAGTTTAAGTTAACTATGTTGTGAAGATAAAAGTTTGCTAATGACGTTAATAAGGAAAATATCGTTGCCCGATGTTTTATATTTACCCTCATTTTAGAAATATACAAAATTATATATTGAAAGATGTAATTTTAAGTACCTTCCATTAGAAGAGACAAAATAAGCTTAGTAATTTTTTAATACAAACATTTAAGCTGTTTTAAAAGTTTTCCGTCACTTAAGTTTTAATTAATTATGTATATTTTCGTAAAGTGATTAATAATTACTTTAATCCGCTTTTTAAAATTCAAGATACTTTATGCGTTATTGCATAAAAGACTATGCAATTTAGGAACTCCATGTAAACGATGGGTACGTAGATAAACTATTATTTTAACGCAATCAAGCTGATTGGTAAAGTTATCATAAGAATTGAATATTTCCTACTGAGCGAAATTTAACTATAAGCCTGGGCATGGGCATTTTTTCGCTCAGTTGGAAATATTAGGCCCTTGGAAGTTATAATTTTCAGTGAAAATCTACCAAATTTGGATTTTAGATAGACTAACCACCCATGCACATAGAAACATAGGCAAATATCCTACAAAAAATTTTTAATAATGCGAAAAATTGTTTTTTCAAAAGTATCTAAAAAATGCAAAGGAAAAAAAATGGTCCCTATTTCGTCCCCCCCCCCCCCCCCAAAATCCAATATGCAGAGGCTTAACTTATAACTAAGTCAAAATTTATTTCTAAATGAGTAAGTAATTTAATTTACATTAAAGTAAGGCATAAAGAAATGTACTATTTATCAGTAGAAGAATAACATAACGAAACATTGGCCATCCAAACATCAGGAAAAAAATAAAAAATAAAATGTCATTCGTGAAAAAGCATTCCTAATTTCGTTCCCGGGACGAAAATAAGAACTGCAAGGGTGACGAAATTGGGACCACGCTATTTCCCAATATGACGGAGCTTCAGTTCCCGTAAGATGCACTGAGCGTCCTAAAACTCACTGTTTGCTACTGTCAGCATCTTACCAACGTAAAATGCATGCAATGAATAAGCAATAAATACTTACAGTACAGTAAATAACGTTCTAGAAACGACGTAATAAGAACTATGGTCTTCTAAAAAGAGGAAATTCGCCTTCTTTAATTTATGTATGCGTCTTTGCGAACGAAACTTTCAGCACTGACCCTTTTACCTTCCGTCCCCTGTGCCTATCGTTGTAAGTGGCGCCACTTTCGCAGAAGCAGAGCAGTTAAGGGGGACTAAATTAGAAGAGGGGTCGAAATATGGGCACTGTAGCTTATGGGCACAGTTAAAGATGTAATGCAATGATGTTGATCGCTGACCACATATACATAATGGAGAAGGAATCATATGAAATTTATAAAGATAGGAGGAAAATGGGCCGAGTTTAGTGGCAAACAGAAAAAGATTTCTATGTGGAAGGATTCTCTTTTCCGAGGCTTTTGGAGCTAAATGTGTGTGTACCGTCCTGTTTTACCATACTCCCAGCGATTCTGCGATTGCTCGCGCAGGGGTGATTTTAGAAGCTTCTACAAGTAAGAAGGAGGGTTGGGGAAAAATTTATATTTGGCATGTGATGTGGCTCTGGTTGCTTCCTTTGCCAAAGAATCTGCATGTTCATTCCCACATTACCCACATGTCCATGGACCCATTTAAATTATATGTACAATATTTTTATTATTTTTTAATTCACTCATACTGATTTGTAAAGATACCATATGAACTGAATATTTCCAAGTGGCTGATTCAGTACGCCGGTCGGGTTTTTAAAGTTTAATCTGATGTCCAAACTCCAGTCTGATATTTTTTGTCAGAATTTACACTCACTAACATATGAAGAACAAAGTTAGCAATGAAATTAATAGAATAAATATTGTTCTTGTATGGTTTTGATTTGTTGCTTGTAAAAAAAAAAAAACATTTACAAATTTATTATTATTTTTTTTAATTCAGTCATGCTGATTGGTAAAGATATATTAACTGAATATTTCCAAGTGGCTCATTCAGTACGGCGTCTGTGTTTTTAAAGTTTAATGTGATACCTAAACTCTAGTCTTATATTTTTTGTCAGAATTTACGCTCACTAACATGTGAAGAAGAAAGTTAGCAATGAAGTTAATACAATAAATATTGTTCTTGTATGGTGGTGAATCGTTGCTTTTAAAAATATACAATATGATTCATAAGTCTCCATACAAATGGTTAAATCTTTGAGTAATTTCTTTTTCCTTTTCAGGAAGGTGAACCGATCGGAAAGAGATGCCACTAACGAAAAAGAACGAATTGACGTTATTCTGTTGTCTGGAAGTGGTACTTTCCGCCATATATCGCGTACCTTCAACGCAACGCAGAGAACGCAAATAACTCATGACACAATTACAAAACTCATCAAGAAATTCAAGAAGACATGCTCTGTTACTTCTGCGAGCAGATCTGGAAGACCAAAGACAGAAACAGATGAAGATACCCCAACACAGGTGGTAGGAGGGATGGATAGGAGTCCGGCAAAAGGGACCCGACGACGTCTCTCTCTCTCTCTCTCTCTATGAAAAGGGAAATCAACCAAAACATTGTCATGCGCACACTAACAAGTCACGATATCATTTGTACGAATAAAATAAATATTAATTGCCGCTTTCATCATTTGTATGGAGACTTATGATTCACACTGTATATATACAAAATTTGCATTATTTTTTTTTTGACATACCATATAAAGATACCATATGAACTGAATGTTTCAAAATTAGTGAAAAAATGCTCATCATCATACAAGTCACATGAGTCGAACACAACACATTTGCAAACACAGTACATATTGAGCTAACTGGGACGAGAACAGGGGGAAATATTTCACTCACAAGGGAACCACTTTAGGTGTTGCTCGCACCTAGAATCGAGACCTGGTGCATTTTGTAGCCCTATGCGTAAAAGTTAGAGAACCGATAAAAATTCTTTGTTAAAGTCATATTTTATGTATTTTTTTATATTTATAATTTTTTATTATTGGATTTTTATTTGTTAATTTTACACCAAAAGAGAGTTAAGTCGCCAGATATGGCAGTTCAAAATTTTCACTAGCTTTGTACTTGTAATAGGTGTACGTCCAAACCATTACAAAACGGTGCATAGCGAAAATACTGAGCTAGGGTTGCCGGAAAACTGTACGGGACGAAAAAGACGCCAATCTTTCCCCGCCAAATATGTAAATATAATATTGTATTTTTTTTAATCAATTTCGTAAGTTCTTGAAGGAATTTTCAAACTTTTTTCAACATTTTATAGTTATTATTGACTAATTTATATTTTTAACTATTTTTTTTTTAAACCTTTTAGCCCGAAAAGTGGTCTCGAAAATTGCATTTTCAGAAAGTTAATCTGCTATAAAATCAAAAAATATTATTTTAACAAAAAAATTTTATCGATTCCCAAACTGCCTAATATAGAGCTTTAAAATGCACCAGGTTTCAATACTAGGTGCGAGCAACACCTAAAGTGGTTCCCTTGTCAGATAAACTTATGGAATTATTTCACTCAGTTGGAAGAATCCAGTTCGCATGATATTTTTACAGATCAATATCGTTGAGTTAAAATATAATGAAGTGTATCTACATATCGATCGTTTAATAGATTTCCATTACCTGCCGTATATTCTATTGAGCTGTCTACATGGCAGACCAGATGGTATTGACAGTAAGGTTATCTGAGTGAATATCCTCCGGTTCTCGGTCCAGGTGGCTCAATAAGTAGAGCGTTTGCAGTTTAAGAAGAAGGTCTTGGGTTCGACTCCCGTCATTAGCATTTTCCTCCACAGTTTGAAAAATTCAGTTCGTATATATACCAAAGTTTTAATGAAAAGATCCAATTTTAAATAACACTTATTGTATGAGATAAAATCTATCGCATTTTGTAATGCATTCATTTTAGCAATGTCTTGTTTAATTTTCATATAGGCTTTAATTAATACAGTAAAAATACATAATGTGATTAAAATTTAATTTACCCTGTTTCTCTAAACGCAAGATTTAAAGTATCTTATGTCATAGTTTACATTCATTTATGTGTCGGGAAGAAATCTTATTAATGAAGTTTAATAGGGTAAATTTTCGGTGTCAATTTTTTTAGGTGTGTTCGTATTTATATAAATACGTAGCACCTATTGCCGTCGTCTGGTCCGTTCGTTTGTCTGTCGACTGCATATAACAGCGCAAAAACCACCCAACCGAAAAGTTTAAAAACTAATGTATATAATAGTTGCAGAATTTTGTCGAGTCATTTCAAATTTTATGAAAATCGAATCAAAACTTAAAAATATATTAATAAAAGTTTTCTATTAAATCCTATTATACGTAATTCATTCAATTATATCCCATAATAGGTAATGATTCTAGGATGCCATGGTGATTACGTCCTATTTAAGATGGAGTCCTGTTACTTCCGTATTACTGAATTTAATATATATAATCGTAATAAATTTTGTGTTCCTGCATTTTTGTATAACAGCGCAACAGCTATTGCACTAAGATATAAATATTTATAAAACTAGTTATAGTACGAACGCACCTCATTTGCCACGTTTGACGTACCATTTCCGACTTCTTTTCTTATCTTTCGTTTATTTAGAAATAAGCGAATTATATAAGTAAAAAGATATAAGTTTAAGTTTTATGAATTAGGAAGGCGATATCTCTCTTTTTGTCTTTAAAATATATTCATTTTAAATGCTTTGAAAGTCTTGTTGGTATAGAACTTAATTATACCACCATAATTTCGTAATGTGATTAAAATTTATTCTAATCTGGTTGCGTAAACTAAAAGACTTAAAATATCTTATATCACATTTTGCGTTAATTATGCTGTGAAGATGAAATTTTGCTAATGAAGTTCATTAAGCTTTAGTTTATTCCTATATGAAAACCAAGTATTTACTTAATTTAATTTATAATTTGAAGATTGAATTTCAGATTTTTTAAAAAATATATACGAACGGTTATGAAATTGCACTTCCATAAGCAAATTTTCGTTCCAAGAAATATAAATAACTAGCATTATATTCTTTTAAATAGTGTGGAGAAAAAAAAAAGAGTATAATTCTTAATTTTTATTCACACTTTTTATTCCTATATCAAAAAAAGTTATTATGAAAGTTAAAAGAGTTTTATATAGGTTGGATATAAGTTGGTTGGAGGAGTGCGTGTTTATTAATTACTAGTCTAGCGTGGTCCATCTGCAGGTTCTATTTTTATTATGAAAGAAAAGCGTGAAAATCGAAGTGATAATCGATGAAAAATATGAGTGAAAATCGAAATTCTTTATTGAACATGGAAGGTAGGTCTATGCCATTTATATATGGAATACAATATCGCACATGTGGCTACCGCGGCTCCGCTTACATGCCATCCTCCGAACATCAAAAATTTCGATGCATTTTCCCAGAATGAGCAGATCCATCGCCAAAATATCAGCCCGGATGTTACGTATGAGGCCTTGGTATGTGCGGAGGGCATTTGCGTACACTTTTCTTTTCAGAAACCCCCAAAGAAAATGTTCCATTGGGGTTAAATCGCACGATCTAGGCGGCCAATTCACATCTGAATTTCTTGAAATTACGCAATCTGGAAATTTCTCGTTCAATAAGTTGATGGTTTGGCGTGCAGTGTGTGCCGTTGCACCGTTATTATGTTGTCAATCAGTTCATAATTACAAATGGCATACAACTGACAGTTCATACATGCATGACACATGACGGCTGACACAAATAACCTGTAAAATATTAATAGTCCAAAAAAGAACCAACAGATGGACCACCAGTATATAACCTCCGTGAAAAATGACGGAATGTTGATCTATGTTTCATTTTCATAAGACGTCATACAACAAACAGCATGAAGATTATATTATTGAAAGGTTTGTGTTGTAGAAAAATACATTTTGAAAATGGCAAACGATTTCTACAAATACAAATGATGAGGATATCCTTTTCACTCAATATTCAATTTCGGAAATAGTTCAATGATCAATAAAGGAACCGACTCTAATGTTTAGAATTAAGAAATGAAGATCATGGAAAATTATATCATGTTGGCAAAATCAGAACATTTTTTCTCCTTAGCTTTATTAATGTATAAATACATTTAAAGCTAAGCATAATGTCACCTGCTCAAACTTTTAAACATGTTTTATATGCGTACTTTTATGCTTAACCGCAGTATATTCAAATAAAAATATAATTCCTATTTAATTGTAAAGAAAACAACTAATAAATTCATATCGCATAAAGATAAAATAAACCTAACAATATTCAATTAATCGCAATTAATTATTTATCGAAATAAATAGCAATTTTTATTCACTTATAAAAATAAAGTACATGTACATATTTTTTTTTTTTTTTTTTTTTTTTTTACCGAAAATAACTTGCAAATAAAAAAATACGTCCTCGTATCTAAATATTTTTCATCATTTCTTTTTTATCTGAAACGATGGGAGTAATCCCTGTGACAGAGATCTATCACATATCCTTATTTCTTCAACATTAATTTAATTCATTTATTTTGGCTTTCGAAACATGTCGTTTTTTCCCTTCGTTAGGTAAAATTTATTATTTAACTCGATGCTTAAAATCCATTTAGAATCTTATCAGTTTTTTTTCTTTCTTTCAATATAATCTACACTGTTAAAAATATCGTGAAAAATTACCTCTGTTTTTAAAGGCTATCTCTTTTCTGACCAATGAGAACCATCCATAGGCGTTTATTTAGCGTTGTCATTGGTCAAAAAATAGATAGCCTTTATAAACAGAGGTAATTTTTCACGATATTTTTAACAGTGTAGGATGTAGTGCAGTAAGTTTCACTTCATTTATTTATTATAGCTTTCCTAATAACATCTGCGCCCGTTAAAAATAAAATATAAACAGAAGAATCAGATGCACCTGCTGTTGATTTCAATGAATGTTATTTTGTTCCCACGCGAGATATATTTATCTCTCATTCTTCTTAGTAAAAGTGACCGTTGAAATAATATATTAATAATGTAAAATGAATGTTTATTGATGCGGTCTTTAAAATGCTCTTCAAGTACATTAATTTTCTTTGTCAGTTGTGTTAAAACATATCGTTCTCAGTATTTCGCAATTTTAAGTAGAAATCATTTAAATTATTCATTTGTTTTGTTAATTTATAGCCGGTTTTATGGCGTCAGGAATATATACATATGTAGAACCGTTTTTCTGGCAACCTTTCTGCATCACGCGTTTTTATTGTTTTCGTTGGGATGCTAGATTCTGGGCTAATCATTTTGGTCTGTAAATATAACTCTTTGTCCGCTTTCCGTACACTAATTCTAATGCTAAAAATTTGACGATGTTGTAGCGCCAAGTCTTATATGTTTCTTATGAAATCACTCTCTTCGAACTTCTACTCTCATCATGTAAGTGTTGTGTAATATATTTAGTTTTAATATGTATTTTATACATGGATAATATTTATGGCATCATGTATTTGCTGTAAGTTTTAAATCTGATTTTGGCAATAGTCTTATAAAATTATGAATAAATGTTGTTCGACGTATTCTTGCTGTCTATCTTTTGGATTCTGAAATAGCGTTATTAATTTGATTAATTAATGACTTCTGATAATGTTTAGATAATGTTAGCACGTAAAAAGACCTTGTGGTCTGAGGGTACGCTCAGGCGTACCCCTTACTTGTGGATTTCCTCTCTCTACCATTTAATAATTCTAAGTTATTTTACCTTTTATTACTACTAGGGGATCGAACCCGAGCTCCTCGGGTTACAGAGTATAGGTGAAAACCATTCTTTGCTTATTAATTGTAATTATTTTTTTTTTATATGTAATATATATTTTAGATTGTCCACTAACATCAAAAAGAATTTTTATCTGAAAAATATCAATTATGCAATAAAATAAAGTTTTAAAATTTATTAAAAGCGATACTTTCACATGCCACCGCATGCCAGGAGTTATTAGCCCAAGATTTTGCGCCTTACGGCAGTCTTTCCGATCATTTCAGTGCTTTAAGCGCGTGGTTCAATCACATGTCTGTTAAATTTGTTTCTTATTTACATTATTTTATTTATTTTTCTATAGAGGAAGTTTAAATTTTGTTATGGAACATTAGACGGAAACAAATGCTGAACTTTTTACATTGTTTTAAGAGCAAACGGATTAATCTTTCGTAATCGAGATACACGTGATAGATAAATTTAAAAATAATTCATGTTTGTAAATCTATATATATTATGCTATCGTACGTGGCGCAGAAATCGCGATTATTTTTTAATTGTTTAATGGCAACACCTGAATGAAACGCATCTCATTGGTTATTGTGCAATATTTTTAAAAAGGGAATAACAATAAATGAAAAAAAGTTTAATTAATACATATATAACAAAACAATTCATATAATTAAAAAAAATAAAATAAATAAAAGTAAATAAACAACAACATCCGGGTTACCATATCAAGCAAAATAACGGCACTTTGGCGCCAGTTAAGTACCTCGGTGCGTATATGACGTTGGCATCAGAAAAACATCACGCGAACGTGGTGCGTATATGACATCTGTGCCGTCTTTTATTCATCTCATTTAAAATACAATAAATAAATAAATAAATAAAGGTATTTTTCCAGTATAGGTACTTGGCGAAATAGAGAAAAGGTCCTTGGCGAGAAAAGAAATTTGGCAACGTATTTTCTGGCAACCTATTTCATCAAAATATTTTTTTCGAATAAAGCTACATAAAAGTTGCTATGATCGCAAAAAGTTTGTACTTTTATGTTAGCTGGGCGCAATTCTCGCCAATAGCATTTTTTATTTTTCGAGGGGTAAATTAAAACGATGCTTTGATGTTGAAATTAAATGGTTTATGGTATTTATTCTTTTCTTTTCTTTTTTTAAAGAATTTTTTTTAAGTGAAATTCAGGAATTTGAAATGTTTCAGTTTTAAAATAAAGTTATCCATTTTAAAATGAGTGAAAGGATTAAATTTTAATCTAAATTAATGAACAACGGGTAAATGCAACGGGTACAATGTTTGGCGATTTATCACCTGCGCCCGACTAACATAAAAATATAGAGTTCTTGATTTCTCTATCAGAATCTTCCGATTTGGCAAAGGATTGAGCAAGTAAATTAAATTATGAATAAAAGTAACATGATACAATGCCTAGCATACATTTAAGGGAGACCAAACTGGTCGCCACGGGCGGCTAGTTATTTTAAAAACTATAATAACTCAGCCAATTAAGATACAATTTTCAAACGAATAGCATTTGAAAATAGATTTTTTTTTTCTCTATTTGGCGGTGTAAAAACTGAAAAAGTGCGATATTTGAAAACTTAAAAAATCGTTGACATAATTTTTTTTTCAGCTTTTATGAGAAAATGGCAACAAAAGGTACAGTAATATATTATTTTCTTTCCTCCGTGATTATTTTCCCTCTACTTTAAACCCTCAATGACTTTCAACAAAAATGAAGTCTACTTCAGTTGCCACAATTACAAAAAATGTATTAAAAACTACAAAAAAATTTAATATCTCAAAATTAAACTGAGATACAGCTTTCAAACAAATTGCATAAAAAAGTACATTTTATTCCTTATACGACGGTGTAAAAATTTAAAATGTGCGATGTTTAGAAGTTTAAAATTTTGCAGTAAAGAAAATTGTAAAATCTAAATTTTATTTCAAATTTCAAAGTGTTGCAATTCGCAAAATGACGTATGTGTTACGCACAGATATGTTTGTCCTTTATAATATAGATAGTTAAAAATGTTTAATAAAGTTTTCTAGTTCCTGTATTTTGTATGGTTGGAGTTTTTCTTATGCAATTTTACGAACCAATCACTTAACTGAACCACCACCCCACTTCTTCGTCATATATTTTTGGCACATCAGTCGGATTTTCTCCAACCTTAAAAAAAAAAAAAATGCATAGAGAGCGAGAAATTCACCCCCCCCCCCCTGTGATTGTTTAAAAATTATTTTTGACTTTTCTGTTGTTAAAGAGTCAGTTGTCAGAAGAGCTCAGTTCCTGCATTTTTTTTTCTGTTCTATTGGATTGGAAGTCACCTCCCTTCCGCAACTACAGATCAAGAAACACCTACAGGCGTTCGGCGCTCCGTACGTTGCAATGAGAAATGTGCGCGCCCGCTCTCACTGGTCTTCTGGTTCGGACCTGTCAGCCTGTCTCCGGTCGGCGATGTCCTTCTGACCCCTCAGCTTCCTCAGAGTACTTTATGTGCCGGACTATGAATGGAATTTTCAAAACATCTACTGCCTCGTCCTGACATTCCCTGATTTGTCATAGCTACGTTCTCCGGTTTGGGAAAGTGTTGTGAAACTGATGGCTGTGTTCACCTGCAAAAATTACTCCTACTTGATCATGGTGTGTGTGCTGATACAATTAATTAGTGCAATTTTAAGTAAATCAGTGAGATATGTGACTACACTGGCTCAGTTTTACCATATTTGTGCTTCACTCCATTTTTTTTTTTTTGCCTCTTACTCGAAGTGAATCTCCTGCTCTTCATTATTTCTTTTATTTTGTGGTGTCAAAATTTGTGTCGAATATTATCTGCGAGGACCAAAGGAAAGCGAAGTGCTGTGCTGTAAAGTGCTGTGCAATAATTATGCTCACCTTTTCTGATGTAAAGTTCTTCAAAAAACTACTTGCAAAAAAGAGCACCAAAGAAGGCAGCAACAACACAAAAAAAATTAATTTATTTTGGAAACTTTTAACTTTTCAAAAATGTCAGCATATTATTTATTACTATTTTCTGTTACATGCTATGAGTTAAATTCATTCTTTTTCATGCTGGTTTGTTTAAAAAAGTGAGATTACAAATACTTATTTTTTTTGTTAAATTTGTTTCTATGGAAGAAGAGGATTTTTCTTAGCAAAATGGAAATTCTAGTTTTCAAAATGTTAACTCTGCATTTATAATTGTTATTTCCTCTTTTCACGCTTTACTTTGAAAGGTAAGTTTTTTTTAAATTTGTTCCAGTATAGATTTATTTTAAGTGTGTTTAAATATTTTTTTCATGCATGACAAGGAATTTCTTGATTTAATATTTATCTTTAATGATACTAGTCTGACATTCCTTGTCGCTCTTTGACAAGCAAAAAAAAAAAAAAAAAAAAAACTTTTTAAATTTTATCTATGCTTGTCTCTGGCACATTTTTTACTTGCAGTTATGAATAACATATTTTTAAGGAAAAGTGTCTTTAATTTTAATTTAATTTCTATTTTGATTGAAAAGAAATGTATTTATAATTATCTCAGGTAAAGATTTAATATGTTAGTTAATATTTTTCTGCTTAAAAAAAAAGATAAGTTGTTTGGTACAGGATTACTTTTAAAATGTAATGTAAAATTTACGAATTGTCCAGATACATTACTCATTTAAAAAAAAGAGCAGCATATTTTTTTTTAAAGTTTCGTTTGATTTGTATAAGATACACACTGAATGTCTTGCATTGGCACATTGCCGCACTTTCAGGGATAATATGTTGTTTTTATTGTCTCTTTGGCCAGGAAGTTCTGCCCTGTGTTGTTTTATCGTCTGTTGGACGTAAATTACGCTGATTCGTATGTGTCTGTTGACAGTAAGATTTGGATAACACATTTGTGTTTCAGTGCAACATATTTAGTATTGTCTCTTTTAAGAGTAGTTCTCTAATATTTATTAAATTTTTATTGTGAGTTAAGATGTTATCATTCAGCCTTTCTTAAAAAAAAAAAAAAAATATATATATATATATATATATATAAGAAAAAGTCTATAAATATTTATTTTATAGTAGGTATAACTTGCTTTTAAATACCTTCTTACACAATTAAATCTTGGATACACTTTTGCAGTTCTTGATAGTTAATAGATATTTTTTTATATGCAGAAAATTGTATGTTTTGTGACTATTATAAATTTTGTGCAATGATTGGGAGTAATGTGAAGTGTGTGGGATTTGCATATTGGTGACAATTTAAAATAATTGTAGAGGAGTATGTGAGCGTAACATATTTTTTTCTCAGTTAGATGTGGGCACTTGATTAGAAATTTACATACAGTTGGCGTAATCATAATTAAAAAATATATAGATTCTTTTCTCTTTCACATAAATGGTTTATTAGATTGTGAACTTCGGCAAAATATTTTATCCTGGCATACATTTAGTTTAGGCATCTTTATATAGCTCGAGTCATCATGTCATGGTAACAAAAAAATATTTTTCCCTTTTGGCTCTCGTTTGCTTTTTCAAAATACATAAGATGTACAACATAGGTTTGGTGCATAGTTTTAACAGTTATTTTTTTATGTTTCTTAATGACATGCATTACATTAATATATTGTTTTGATACTTTTGGGTAAGTTTGATTGCATGTACCTCCGTCATGTTTTATGTGGGATACTTCAGTCATTGCGCTATTTTCCATGGGATAGCAAAATGTCTGAGGTGTGTATTTCGATCTATGGTTAAGCAAGTTGGCCGCTAGCTTAATCAGGGATCGGATATGTTTCCTAACATGATTGATGGAGTTACACTAACATTAATTTTACAATAGGAGTAGTGTTCGCATTTTTAAATTGCTAAAATTCACCTGCAATTGTTTCCTAATGCTGATGATGGATACCACTTTTACACTAGTTGATACTTTTTCACTAACTTGCTATGGGCAGATAGCATTGTTAGGTATTAATCACACACATTTTTTTCCTCGCATGCACATGGTTCTTGTGATGTCATGTTTAGCCTGGTACTTCACACACACACACACATTTACTCGTTCAGTTTAACTGATTTTGTTCTATGTCAATTAACACTCACCATGGTTAAGGACAGTCATGACTATTCTGTGCATGTTTTGGTTTCTTTTTATCAGCATTTGTAACTAGCTTAAAATTGCATTTTTTTTCACTGCATTCACAACTTCGTATTTTTTTTAGATAGATTTGTTTTAATGTAAGATTTTTTTTGGTTGGTGTTTAGTAGTTTTGCAGAAATTATGACACAATTTAACTATTGTACATTGTTTGCACATACATCTTATATTTTCATGCAAGAGATAATTATTTGGGTGTACTTTTTTTACACATACAGTTAATGTACTGTTTAATTTCACTGTTTACGCGTGGCTGTTGACTCGTTACTATTTTATTCATAACATAACGTAATTTTGTTATCACTGACATGATATTTGATATCGGTAAGAGTTGTTTTTATAAAATTTATTCAAATGCATAATATGAGCTGTTATGTACATTATTTTTTTCTTAAATAGGCTATTCACATATAGTCATTAAATTAAATCTATGGCATTTTTCACATTTTATATTTTTATTTAGTGAGTCAAAGTCTCACAGTTGTCTTGTGACGGATACATACACTCATACCACATAAGGTATATAGCTTGTTTGCTATTCTTTTTCTTTCATTCTTTTTACTTGGAACATGTTTTGCTTGCCATAACTTCTACATTTTAGCGTAGAGTATGCAGTCTGCTGTGCATTTTATGCACACTTCTCTTAACTTAATACAGTAATAACTTTGGCAGATACAGTTTTATTTTAATTTTAAACCTTAGACAACCATTTATTCAACTTTTCTTTTTCCACAAGTAGTTCATGTGTTGGGTATTTGTTTGTGTTACACAACATTTTGCTTATTTTGTATACTTTTTTTCTGCATTCATTTACATACATTACAATAGTCATGTGTTGATTTACATATTTTGTTCATTTGCTTTTACACATTGTACTTTGTTAGCGATTTATTCGGCAGTACTTCTTTTTGTTGTTTTTTTCTTACAAGTAATTCATTCAGTAGTACACAATGTCTGGCTTAGAGTTTAACCAGAGTTTACACACACATTACAAGTAGTTCATTTGTTTTATTAACCGTTATTCATTACATTTTTATGATAACTCATTAATTATGTAATTGAATCTCACTCGTATGCAAGTGTTTTGGGTTATTATACACATACTGTCTGTTTATTTTGTTGGCAAATACATAACAATTATAGTTCATGTGGAATTATACAATTTGTTCATGTGTTTACTTACACGTTGTGTATGCTTGCGTACACTCTTGTTCATGTGTTGTATTACAAGTAGTTCATGAGTTTGTGAGTTTCTTTTCCCTCCCTTCACACACACAGTTTTCTCCTTTTACTTTTCTATCTTTCAAATTTTTCACCATGTTTCAATATTAAAATACTCTATAAGTTTTTTTTTTAATTTTAAGAAGTTTTTTTGTGTTTGCATTATGTCATAACATATCAATGACACCATCACTTTGTCTATGTACAAAGATTTTAATGTTACAAGGAGTTATCCGTCACATGACATTTTAAATTACACATACATTTCGATTGTGTTCACTTTTAACATGTAGCATTTTTTTTTAACACTTTCATTAGATACTTCTTACTTGAAGGTGGCAGATCAAGTAAGATATCTTGTTACACTATATAAAATTGTATGCAATTTCTTATTAAATTTTTAATAATTTTGCCTGGAGTTAAACTTTGATCAATACACGGAAAGTCAGGATGGCAGTGTGAAAATTCATAATATACTAAATTAAAATATACTTTGATTTTTTTTAAAGCGGGAACTTAGTTAAATTACAGGAATCTAAAAAAATCTACCTCTTGTTGCTTAAGGCAGAAGCCATAAGCTGATGCCACTTGAGTTAAAAATATTTCAATATGTAGGGCTACATTTGTTTGCGCATGCAACTTGCACATTTTGTCTCTGGTAGTCCTGTGTGTTATGCACAATTTTTTTTTTTGTTTGTTTCTTATGCCAGCAATGAAGCAACCTAAGATATTACGAATAAGCTTTAATTGTAAGAAAGGATTCACCTTTCCTTAAAGTTTAAAATTTTTACTGGTGTATTTGTCTTTTGTATTTTTTATTTGCTTGCATTTTATAATATTATGATCTCATGTAAGATCAAATTTTTGAGAAGTGATAAATACAGTAAATGTAAATGCTTCTCTATATGAAAATATACATGACTAAAATGCTGGTACCAGCACCACAAACACAATGCCACAAAAAATTAAATATAGGATCCTATGTCATAAAAAAATGTGTCACTTTTATTTTGTGGAAGATATAATTTAAAAAAGGTTATTTTGAATATTATGAAAGCTTAGTCATGAAATGATACACTTCCTTGTGAATTGTCTTTAAAGCAAGCAAATATTTTTTTCTACTGACGTGTTGTTGTATAAAATATTTACAGGAACTACGGTGTACTAGCTTCAGAGACTAGTTAAAAATAGTTTTCTCTTTGTGTGTCAACTTAAATAGTTTTTTACTTTCTTCTATCTTTACAAGAAGAAAGTATTGGATTCATGAAAATTTTCGAATTCCGGTTTTCGACGGATTTACACGTTTTAGAGGCCAGAGATTCCAAAAAACATGTTTTTACAAAATGTCTGTCTGTGACTCTGTGAGTCTGTCTGTCTGTCTGTATGTCTGTCTGTCTGTCTGTCTGTCTGTGTGTATGTGACACAAAATTTGTGGGCGCTCTATCTCAAGAACTAATGCACGGAATTTAATAAAAATTGATATTCAGTTAGTGCCTAATACAAATTGATGCTGATTAGTTTTTGGTGTAAATCGCTCAACAGGTGGCGCTGCAATGCTGCATTTTTCACGATTTTCGCAATAGCTCTATCTCAAGAACTAATGCACGGATTTTGATCAAACTTCAGATTTAGTTAGTCCTTGATATGAATTGGTGATGATTACGTTTTGGTGTAAATCGCCCAACAGGTGGCGCTGTTATGATGAATTTTGCAGGATTTACACGATTTCCCCAATAGCTCTATCTTAAGAACTAACGCACGGATTTTCCTCAAACTTCAGATTAAGTTAGTCCTTGATATGACTTGCTACTGATTAGGTGTTGGTGTAAATCGCCCAACAGGTGGCACTTCTCTCCTGCCTTTTCCACGATTGCCTCAATAGCTCTATCAATAGAACTAATGGACCAATTTTCATCTAACTTCAGATTTAGTTGTATGTTGACACAAGTTGTTGTTAATTAGGTTTTGGTGTTAATCACCCAATAGGTGGCGCTGCTATGCAGAAATTTTCACGATTTTCGCTATTGCTCTATCTCAAAAACTAATGTACGGATTTTCTCCAAACTTCAGATTCAGTCAGACGTTGACATAAATTGTTGCTGAATAGGATTTGGTATAAATCACCCAATAGTGGCACTGCTAGGCAGCATTTTGCTGAATTTAGACGATCTCAGCGATAGTCATATCTCAAGAACTAATGCACGGAATTTCATATCGTTAGAATCCTCATGAGATGCATAGATTGCCATTTAATTTTGGCAGTGTGATAGCGAATTTTGAAGTATTAACATGTATGAGATAGAAGAAAGTTTTGGGATTGGTACATCCGACTAGTTTTATTTTGTAATGGTACATATTTTGTAAGTGCGAAGGTGGACAAAGGGTGTGTTGATAGAAAGCTGCAACGTACACGTTGCACCTTTCTTCGGGTGTCCCGGTGAGATATGTGACAGAGATCTATCACATGTCCTTATTTCTTGAAAATTAATTTAATTCATTTATTTTGGCTTTCGAAACATGTCGTTTTTTCCCTTCGTTAGGTAAAATTTATTATTTAACTCGATGCGCAAAATCCATTTAGAATCTTATCAGTTTGTTTTTTTTTCTTTCTTTCAATGTCCTCTAGGATGTAGTGCAGTAAGTTTCACTTCATTTATTTATTATCGCTTACCTAATAACATCTGCGCCCGTTAAAAATAAAATATAAACAGAAGAATCAGATGCACCTGCTCTTGATTTCAATGAATGTTATTTTGTTTTTTTTCTTTTGCATCGCCCACGCGAGATATATTTATCTCTCATTCTTTTTAGTAAAAGTGACCGTTGAAATAATATATTAATAATGTAAAATGTATGTTTATTGATGCGGTCTTTAAATTACTTTTCAAGTACGTTAATTTTCTTTGTCAGTTGTGTTAAAACATATCGTCTCAGTATTTCGCAATTTTAAGTAGCAATCATTTAACTTATTCATTTGTTTTGTTAATTTATAGCCGGTTTTTATAGCGTCAGGGATATATACATATGTAGAACTGTTTTTCTGGCAACCTTTCTGCATCACGCGTTTTTATTGTTTTTGTTGGGATGCTAGATTCTGGGCTAATCATTTTGGTGTGTAAATATGACTCTTTGTCTGCTTTCCGTACACTAATTCTAATGCTGAAAATTTGACGATGTTGTAGCGCCAAGTCTTATATGTTTCTTATGAAATCACTCTCTTCGAACTTCTGCTCTCATCATGTAAGCCCGTAAAAAGACCTTGTGGTCTAAGGGTACGCTCAGGCGTACCCCTTACTTGTGGATTTCCTCTCTCTGCCATTTAATAATTCTGAGTTATTTTACCTTTTATTACTATAGTTAAAAATGTAAAGTTTTCTAGTTCCTGTATATTGTATGGTTGGAGTTTTTCTTATGCAATTTTACGAACCAATCACTTAACTGAACCACCACCCCACTTCTTCGTCATAATCCCATTGCCCCCATTTTGAAGAAATTCCATAAAATCTTCTAAAATTAAAATTAAAATATAAAAATGGGAGTATTTTTAAAAATAGAAAGTGCGGCCACATTTACAAATGAACATACAGCTTTTATTTAAAAGAAATAATTAGCGAAATCGCTTTAGTAGAAAGGTCAGAGCAGATGCTAATAAAATCAGCCTCGTGTTTCAAATATATAGAGCACGGTTCGATTCGACCGAAATGGTTACCTACACTTTTCTACACTTGGATATATAGATGGGACAGGTTTGGTTCTATTGTTATAGGCGGTATTATTTGAAGAAGCACTGTTGACGGGAAAGTGAGCTGAATTATCTTTCTCTGTAAAGAGCTGCAGAGTCATACCGCACAGACCGTGCTGGTTTGAACGCGCTAACTTCAGCGCACGTTTCTCATTTTTCGGCCAGCATTCAGAACACTGGGCTTAATGCGACCAATTTGAGGAAAGGTATGCTTAGTTGTACACCTACCATGGTTAAAAGATAACGAAACCTTTAATAAATCTTTAACGAAATGTTTACTTTATTTACAAATGTTGGGTCCGCGTAACCGAGAGCAAATGGGCGTTTATCTGTCACAGTGACAGTGCTCGGTTCAACTACTGGTGATTCCATTGTGCACACGTAGTATGGAGTTCCCGGCTGTATTTTTGTCGTGCTTTTGAGCATGTGAAACAAGGCTGTCACCTTATATATTGAAGAATCAATAAGAAGAAATGGGTAAGAAGATATATGTGAAAAGAAAGAAGAATTTGTGCTGTATGTGTTCTAATTTTAAGTAAATAAAGATAATTCGAGAAAACAGCCATATCGTCTGGGATCTCAAACCTATTCAGATCTTGCTATATGTTTGCGAACATCTACACATCGACTAAACCAACTACAGTGCTGATTTGTAAATTGAATTATGAGATGGATTTTGGATGTGGCAGATTTTAAACAACTTAAGTAGCAGACCTTTAATGAAATCATACATTGAAATCTACGAGTGAAATGACTGGTAATAGTGGCGGCCGAGGAACCTGTGCAACTTGACCAAATGAGATTTCAGTGCCAAAGTAAGAAGTAGTTCCACAAACTTATGATACAATACTTTTATTCTGCCATTAAACTGGTATCTTACAACCACACTTTCGAAAAAAATTTCCGTTACGAAATCGACCAAAACAATTTTGTTTACGGCCTACTTCAGTTCAAAACGATCAATTTAGATGTCAACTTATCCAAGATGTTTTCAAAATATGTCGAGTTATCGAGTTTATCTCGAGTTTAGATTTTATCTCTTATTAAACGTATTAGTCCAATCTTTTGTAAAAGAAAAGTATTGAATAATTCCGAATGGCCTCTGCTCAAGAGTAATTTGAGTGTATCAATAGTTTAGATAACACCCTGCGTGAATGCGATGATCACTCCACATTTAAACACATACCCTCAACAAAATTCATCTAATCGTATTGCAGACAAACTGGTAATAATTTACTGCATTACTACGTTTCTGATTTCATGGAAGTAACACGATACCTGAATCGCTCTTTCTTGCACCTCAAAAGAAAGGTGTATAATTAACGCCGCTCTTTTAAAATCTCGTAAAATTCATTTAAAAAATCTGAAAAAAAATCATACATCATGTAGTTTATGATAAATATATATAACAAATTATATATTTAAATAATTTTAAGGGAAAAAAAAGTCATTTTTAAATTAACCGACAGTTAAAATTTTTTGCGTGAGTCTTTTTTAGAAATCGGGTTCTAGGAAAACTATAAAAAACAAGGAAATACAAACATAAGTCATTTTAAGTGATATTGCTATAAAAATATATTTTTTAAACCAAGAGTATGTTACGGTAATATCGGTAATATCGCTTGGACCTAAGAGACGGCTAATTGGACACAAATAAAAAAATATTTTAACCCTTAAATTCTATTAACATCTCACAGACCGCTACTTTTCCTTTTTTCACAGATTAACTAGTAATTTTAGTTTAAATATAGATACTAGTGAAATTTTATTTCATTTGGAGCCCTGGTACTACCTTTAAAAACTTCTGAATAGGTGAATATTAACCTCTTCAGGGACAGTTGTTTTATAGTGAAAAATAAATTACTTAATTTTTTTTAACGATTTATTCTTTTTATATTAGTTAAGAATTCAAAAAGCAAAAAGGGAAAACCAATAAAAACACAAAAAAATCCTGCCAGTTCGGCCTCAGGCTAAGTAGTTTTCGATGTTAAGTAGGGGCAACGCCCGTAATATTAGGTTGAGTAAAAAGTTCTGGGAAACTTTTAATCTATTAGTTACCAGAATTGGTATCATATATAGGAGTACTAGCAGGAATTTCGGCTCCAAAATGTCTGTTGAACAGTATGATTGGCGTGTGTTGATTCGGCATTATTGGAGAAAAGTTCTAATGATTCTGAAAGCCATCGGCGAGTTTGCACAGTTGGACGGGGTCGAAATTCTTCCACACCCCGCCTACTGTCCAGACGTCACTCTATCCGATTATGGCCTCTTTCCGATCAATGCAACACCATTTTAAAGGACCGTCGATTTGAATCCTTTAATGAAACTGAAGAAGCATGTCAAGAGTTTTTCAATTCCAAGGAGCCGCCATGGTACTTCCAGCAAATTCGGTTTCTGGCAGAACGCTGGAAGAAAGTCACGGACTATGATGGTCTCTACTTTAAAGAATAGTCCTTGTTGCTTTTGTTGTTAATTTGCCTATAACAACGCAACTTTCACAAATTTCCCAGAACTTTTTGCTCAACCTAGTATCGCATCCCTTTTTAAAATTTTATCTATTTTTGGTATTTTTCACTTTATTTAATAACTTTCGCGGGATTTTCGTAGGTACGTTATTGATTCTTCATACAAAATACAACCATTTCAATAGCTCAAATAATAAAAAATATAAAACTACTATAGGTACATTTAAGACGTTTAGAAAAGTTTTCCCAATATCGCACCATGTGTATTCTTAATATCGCACATGGCGATATTAGGAATGCTTTTTGTAGTAGTCATAAAAATGGAATATGGAAGGCAAATAAATTTAAAGGACATTTCATATTGATATTATATTTAATAACGAACACATTTTTTGACGGATTATGATATTTTACAAAGAAGTCATAAATTGTCATTTTTATCTACGAATGAAAATTATTTATTTAAACAGAAATCACAAATGTATAGGTTTTGTAATCAGTAGCAACAGACATTGTTCATGACACCAAATGCGAGATTTAATACAAATGATCTATTTTTCTCCACGTCTGTCAATTGAGTAAAGCTGGTTACAGAAAGGACATTACCAATCGGTTTTGCTGTCTTCGCCGTCAGTAGATATTGTCAATGTTTGATCAGGATCTTCATCTGATTCTGAGGATGTCTCAAATAATGACTGACGTTTCATCTGTTTCTTCTTCGTCCAAATACCGGGTGTCCTAAAAAGGACTGACTGATTTTAAAATTCAATAACTTGCAAACGGTGACAGATATTTAAAAAATTCTTGCAGGAGGGTTATGCATGTGGGCAAAAGTTTTTCCAGGGATTTTCGATTTTAGTTCGAATTACAAACAATAGATGGCGCTGCGATCAATAGAAGCTAAATTGAGGCTCGATTTTTGGTCCTTCGAGACCCACTTAATACATTTCCATCTCCTTTTTCCGCATGGAAGAAGAGATCGACCAAAAAATCGAGCCTGTTTTTAGCGCCTATTGCTTACAACGCCATCTATTGTTTGTAATTCGAACTAAAACCGAAAATCACTGTAAAAAAACTTTTGACCTTATGCATAACGCTACTGCAAGAATTTTTTAAATATCTGTCACCGTTTGCAAGTTATTGAACTTTAAAATCAGTCAGTCCTTTTTAGGACACCCGGTAGCTTCCTTCTTAAGGTTTCTTTTTCTTTTTATTTTCTTTGCATTTTTTGCAATCTTAATCTTTTTTTTTTTTTTTTTTTTTTTTTTTTTTTTTTTTTTTAAGCAAGATCTTCACCAAGTTTTACTTTATAGTTTTATATATATATATATTTTATATATATTTGTCAGAACAGTTACTGAGCAACTTAGATGTCCTTATTTGTTTAATTTAGCGTTTTTCTCATTCAGATGTGGCAAAGGCTTATACCCATCGGAAAAAAAACTTTTCTACCATTTGTTGATGGCAAAGCGGATACACAGTTGAACTTCTTTCGATTAAACTTCTCACTCTTATTTACAGGTGGTTCGAGTTCACTGGATACAGGCTGAGGCTCAGGTTGTTCCAGTCTAATTTGACTTGTTTCAGCTGGGCGACTTGTCAGTGATGGACAGAGTTTTCTGGATATTGTTGTTGGTAAGAAGTCTTAGCAGAGTGAAAAACTGCAAATTTATGGTCTTGAAATATGTGTATGTTCAAAGGGAATATACATTAATTAAAAAATCAGAAATTCATTCATAAATAAAAAAGTTGACCTTTAGACCCTTAAATAAAATAGTTTGTGTAATACCGCACAGTGCGATATTAGGAAGAATGAAAAATCGTAATACGGCCGATTCTACCGGCGAAACTAAAAATAATAAGATCCTTAAACATATAATAAAATAATAAGATCCTTCTTAACATATCCAGTTGAACTACATGAATATGTAGTTGTATTTACGTTACAATAATTAAGAACAGCACTTACCTTGAACATGATTTTTCACTGTATGATGAAGCTGACAAAAACTTTACGTTTGCACAAAACTTAAAAAAATAACAGAGACTAAACACAACTGCGTATTTAACCAAGGAACTCATACGACTGACGCCTTGCCGCTAGACACTAGTCTAGAGCTAGTTTCGGCCTGGGGCCAGCACATACTTAACGAGATCATGAGCGGTGCGATATAAGGCAATGGTGCGATATTAGAGACATCTCCCCTACTGATGTGACCAACAAAAAATGAATCAAGATTAGAGTTAAACCCAGTTTAACAAGTTTATCTGGCCCCTTTTGACGAATTTTTAATTTCATTTTTGTGTAAAGGAACTGGTTTTATCAGAATCATATTAAGACAGCATCCAAAAAAATATTGTTCCGCGCTCAACAACTCGAAATTTTCTGACACATTTTTAAAAGTAACAACATGAAACTTTCTGACGTGATTTTTTGACGAGATTTTATGTGGTTTTATTTTCCATTCAATTAATTGGAACTTGATTTGCAAACAATTATTTTATTTTCTTAGTACGACCATTTTTCAGATAGATAGCTAAAGCTCTGAACTGGGGCTGGTTTTGGGTTCTAGGGTTCATGATTGGTGTAGAACTGCAGAATCTTTCAGAATTTTTTCAGAAATTCCAACATAGGGGAGAACGTAATAGGTAATATTTCTTACAAAATTTACCTAAAAAATAACGTTCATATTTGTGACCGCTGAGTGTTAATGGTAATTTATAGGTAAAATGATTTCTTATAAAATAAAAGAACTGGCAGTAATTTTTTTTTCTTACATTTCTACAAATTATTAAAACTTAACATATTTATTAAATATCTGATATTATTTTTATCAAATATTAACGATTTGTTCAAATAATCCAAAGTCACGCACTTGTAAAAAATTACTTCACGCTTTTTTATATCTCTAACTGTACATCGGTGCAGCCAAACCATAAAAATTTTACTTCTCTTGTTGAGGGATTCTGTAGTGAATAATTTATTATCCATTTTTTGTTATTTTTATTATCAACAATAATTATAATTATAAAAAAATAAACGTCCCCATATGTGGACAAGGGCGTCAAGGGGTTAATTATAAAAGCCCTGTAGATAATGTTTAGTTCAGAAACAAGATCCTTTGAGTGAGTCGAGACTTTTTTCACCTTTCTATGAGACTGTGAGCGATCTCAGAGGCCGCTCATACGGTATCTACGAGGGCTTTTCGAAAAGTAAAGATACAATGTCGCAGACACACTCAAAAAAAAATCTTATTTGTTAAAATGTTTATTACGAATTATTTACAGCTATATACTTTATTTTTCAACATAGTCGTCGCCGTTGTCCAAGCATTTGTTTAGTCTTGGTACAAGCTTCTATATCCCGTTGTCATAGAGGTTTGCCACCTGTTGTCGAAACCACATTTCAACTTCAATTTTATCTCATTATTGTCGTGGAAGTTTTGCTCTGCAACATGTCTCTTCAGGTACAAGAAAAGTGGAAGTCACTGGGTGCAAGGGTCCGGACTCTATGGCGGATGGCTCAAAACTTCCCACTTGAATTTCATCACTCGCTTTTGCATAGAGCGTGAGGAAGTCAAGTGCGTAGCTGATCCCCTTCTTTTGTGTTCTTCCGTCAACATTTTCGGAACCCAACGTGCACACAATTTGCGGTACCCTAAAATCACAGTCACAGCTTCATAAAGAGTTGTCATAGACACTTCAGGTATGATTTTATGCAACTCTTTCATTGGGAGATGCCTATTTTCTCGAATCGCTTACTCTGTTCTTTGAAGAATGGCTTCATGAACACTGGTCAAACCAGTAGAGAAAGCACAACAGCATATCGTTACATTTTGTCGATTCATAATGTTCCCATAGACAGAAACAATTTCTTTGTGAATTTCGGTTGGACGCTTCCCTTTTGCATAGAGAAAACATGTGATGGATCGAACTTCAATTTTGGTGGGATTTTTAATTGACGCAGTCATTCTAAGCATTTGTTACACGAATCCGGATCACCATAGAATTAACGAATGACTGCAAGGGAAAAATCAAAGGTTTAAGGTTACAATCTGTGTTGCCAACGCGCTCATTAAAACTTTTTTTCTGCTATCGTCTACATTGTATCTTTACTTTTCGAAAAGCCCTCGTATATAGCAGTTTCTGTCACAGCGGATAAGGTTTTTTTTATAAAGCTTTATAAACATTATTTGAATTATAAAAATATTTTCCCTCTTGAAGAAATAAATGCGAGTACCAAAAGAATATAAATATTATAAATAAGAATAATAAACCAGTGGATCCATACGAGGCATCGGTACTGCAATCTTTGCGATTACTTGCTAATACTTTTTTCAAGTACCTTATAAAAGTACGAATTATGAAAAATTAAAATGTGTGTTAAAGGAGCAAAAGAGAAATCAGATTTTTTTTTTAAGAGGGAAGAATTTAGATGGGGGATTATTTACTGTTACCTCAAAATCTGCAAACAAACAAATAGAGAAAAACAATTAAGAAACAAAATTTAAAATAAATGCTGCAGGAGGAAAAGAGAAAATCAGATTTTTTTTCCGTTGGAAAGATAAGAGAGAATTTAAATGGTAGATTCTTTATTTATTGTTATTTAAAAATCAGCAAATAAACAAACAGAACAAAACATTAAACAATTGAGAAAGTATTTTTTTAAAATCATTTTAAAGTTTGTAAATTTTATCCACTGTTAGAGATAGAAGAAAGGTTTGTAAACAATTCAGAAAGGATTTAAATAAAAGATTATTTCTTTATCCTTTCTGCAAAGCAAAAAGAAATTTTATATGATCTAAAATTGGTGTGCTGAGAATGGGAGGGAAAATTCTGGAAGGGTAAGGGTGGCTCAGATGATTGCTCATTCATTTATTATCACTTCAATGTTATTAACACGGAATATTATTTTATTTTTTAAGAGAGTTGAAGTTTTTTAAATGTATACTAGAAGAACAAAGAAAGGAAGGGAAGGGGTATGGGGTTATATGAAATTTCAAGGGAGCGAAGAATTTAGATGCTTTATGAAAATATGATATATAAGTATTTTAAACTAACAAATAAAACAACTAGGACAAAATAATATTGAAAAATGGTGAAATACTTTTAAATAAAAACTTGGGAATTTTAAAGATTTTGAATTTTGTGCGCTGGGTAAAGACCAAAGATTTTGGCCTAAAAAACGAGATGATGATAATGATATTAATTTATCATGTTTGTCTATAAAACATGTCTACTGACATGAAAATGTTTACTTGAGAATGGTTGACGTTAAAAACACCTATATTCTGGGCAGAAAAAACTGATTAATGCACTGTAAAACATATCTGCTGACATAAAAATGTTTATTTGAGAATGGTTAACATTAAAAAAACCTGAGTTCCGGGTTGAAAAAACTGATTAATGCGCTATAAAACATATTTGCTGACATGAAAATGTTTACTTGAGAATGGTTAACGTTCAAAATACCTATATTCCGGTTTACGAAAGCTGATTAATGCACTATAAAACATATCTGCTGACATGAAAATGCTTAGTTGAGAATGGATAACATTCAAAAAACCTATATTCCGGATAGAAAAACTTATTAATGCACTATAAAACATATCTGCTGAATGAAAATGTTTACTTGAGAATGGTTAATGTTCAAGAAACCTATATATCGAGTTGAAAAAACTAATTAATGCACTATAAAACTTATTTGCTGACATGAAAATGTTTACTTGAGAATGGTTAACGTGCAAAATACCTATATTTCGGGTTGAGAAAACTGATTAATGCACTATAAAACATATCTTCTGACATGAAAATGTTTAGTTGAGAATGGTTAACGTTCAAAAAAACTATATTCCGGGTTTAAAAAACTGATTAATGTACTATAAAACACATCTGCTGACATGCAAACGTTTACTTGAGAATGGTTAACGTTCAAAAAATCTATATTCCGGGTTGAGAAAACTGATTAATGCACTGTAAAACATATTTGCTGACATGAAAATGTTTACTTGAGAATGATTCACGTTCAAAATCCTATATACCGGGTTACGAAAGCTGATTAATACACTATAAAACATATCTGCTGACTGAAAATGTTTAGTTGAGAATGGATAACGTTCAAAAACCTATATTCTGGATAGAAAAAACTTATTAATGCACTATAAAACATATCTACTGACTGAAAATGTTTACTTGAGAATGGTTAACGTTCAAGAAACCTATATATCGGGTTGAAAAAAAACTGATTAATGCACTATAAAACATATCTTCTGACATGAAAATGTCTACTTGAGAATGGTTAACGTTCAAAAAACCTATATTCCGGGTTGAGAAAACTGATTAATGCACTATAAAAGCCACTCGGAAACGTTTCTGAAAATGAGTGGATTAAAAAGAAACTTTGTTTTTGTGCATGCTTCTTTAAATCTCAAAAATATATTGGTTTGTTAGGTTTCTTAAGATAAAGAACGCTTTTCGGAATCATTAGTAACTCGAAAGAGGATATTTTATATTTTAGTCCTTTGTTATATCATATTTTCCTAGATTAACACTATTCCTACCGCTGTGTCTATTTTTACAGTAACACCAAAATAATGTAATACTTTAATTTTGGCCTTAATTGTGCGATTGCATTCATTGAAAAATATTACTTATCGTAATTTAATAAAGGCTTTTATAAAAGGATTTTATGCACATTTACATCAGTTTTACAACTTTGTTAATAAATAGAGATATTTCTAAACCATTATTAATCGGAAAACCAATATCTGCTGAATTAATTGAGTGCAAAATGATAAATATTTTTAAGCGTGAAACCATTTAATCAATAACCTAAACCTGTGTTGCATATTAATAAATTTATTGGAAGCGGGTATTTACATTGTTAGAGACTGATGACAAATCGATTATCAATGAAGGATAAAAAGGTAAGTTGTAGTATTTTATAGATTTTCCATAAAATAATATTTGCAAAATACATTTTTACTATCATATTTCAAAGCTTTAGAATATAACTAAGAATTCTTTTTCTTTTCTAAGGAATTTATTGACATATTTAGAACAAACATTAAATTGATTTTTTGCTAGACAAAACTCTTTGAAGTTTGAAAAATGCAATTTTTTTTTTTCACATTATCTAATCTCAAAAGTGATTTTAGACAAAAAACCAGCAATTACTGAAGACCTTAAGAGCAATATAAGCATAATTAGTATAATCATTACTAATAAGAGCATTATTAACACTATACAAATTAATACAATTATTCTACTTACATAGACGTATTGATTCGTTAATAAATATTATGCAATAATGGACATTTTAAAGCTGATATGTTCTGTCTACCCCCTTTTTTTTGTAATGTTATAATACAGCTATTAAAATTACGTAGTTATGCACTTATAATTATAAATATGGACTGTCGTGCATTTTTTAGATTTTAAAATGAAATAACTGTCAAAATGTCACTGCAAATGAAACTGTCAAAATGCAAGTTTTTGATGTGTCCCCCACATAAAAAACTTGCAGCTTTCAATACACTTATTTTTCATGCACGTAAAATCTGTTCAAATTCTGAGTTATTTAATAGTGAAATTAATAAGCCTGCATTCCATTTTGCCCTATCATTTCCAATATTGGTACTGCGTCCTATAAGCTTACAAAACATTTAGTTTCTAGGTTTTCCCCCCTCATGATTAACAATATTTATACGTCTAAAAACTCAGTTCAATTTGACAATAGAATTCGCAACTATAATTGGTTATACTATGGTTTCGTTCGATGCCAAATCACTTTTAACAAATGTTCCAGTGCAGCGTGCTTTAGATTGTTTAAGAAATAGATTGAATGAGTTTCACTATTTTCAATATGAAATTAATAAATTGATTTCTTTAACCAGCATTTGCTTGTCTCAAAATACAAGGTGTTTCAAGGTGTTACAAGTGTTTCAAGGGAAGTTTTATAAAATGTCGGAAGGTTTAGCTATCGGTAACACTTTAAGCACAGTTTTAAGTGATTGCAAAGTTTAAAATTTTGTTCGCCAAGGTTAACATTATTTTATATAAATTTTACTTTTAATAATATTCCATATATTATACCGGCTTGTTAAATTAAACCTATTCTTAAACTTATCTGTAAATCTTCATAGGTTATAAGATCTTAATTCACCTAATAATATTTATTCCAAATTGCTTAAATCTAAAAATGGCGCTAACTATTTATATTCCTTAAATAAAACCTCTTTATTATTTAAATCCATATAAAAATTCACTATTATTTTTCGTGTATATCAAACCTCTCTAAATTGTTTATTTAATTGCTAAAATATCATGTCCGAAATTATTCAGTTCTAAAAACCCTATTTATTTAAAATCATTCTTTTATCAAAATATCAAAGTCTCTATTATAGTATTTCAATGCTTAATATCCTAGTTCTATTCCGCATCAATAAATTCATTTTTTCTTTTCTGTCAAAATTATCGTCTGGCAACCTAAAATATATTTTTAGCCAGCACTTTCGAGCTCAGGGCTTAGTTTTTTTTACACATTGTGTACTTGACTTCAAGGCTGTAGAGCATTCTAGAAAGACGTTTTTGCGCTACGGAAGTTAATCACCTCAAGATTATTCCACCGAAACCGTTAATAAGTCCCTCTTAAAGCGGTTATGATTGGAGAAGGGAAGTCAGGTGACTTGATTTTTCACTTTGTGCTAGATTAGTTTAAATACGCACGAGCAGCCAGATTCGAGACGACGGACAGTGGAGTGATTGAGTTTTTTCGGTGTTTAGAGACTTAGAATGTGTATTCGAAGTTTTTCCCGAGACGTCCGGTACCCACTACGGCTGTCATGTTTCAACCCAGTGCCTAATGACATCTGTGGTACCTGAATAACATCTTTTCTTCGGCACTATCGTCTTAATAAGGCTAAGAGATCATCATGTAAAGAAGATTTGAAACTCCACTCCTACTGCCACATAGAGATAATTAAATAATCATTTTAATAATGAGTTCCTTGAGCATTTCCCCTGCTTATTTGTTCCTGATTACGTAATAAAGCTTAGAAACACAGAAATCGACTGCTTACTTATGGAGATCGCATATTTTCTTAGTGATATAACCATCCGGCCTTGATTGTGTGTCAATATATGGAAACCCAAACTGAAACAGATTTCGCCAACTGTCTTTTTTAGCTACAATGTATTACATATATATGCACTATTTTGAAGTTAAATTATTTAAATTAATACAATTTCCATTTTATACACGTTACGTAGGTGATTCCTTTGCTTTACTTGATTTGTCTAAGCATAATATTAAAGCTGTACTTAATTTATTTAATTCAATTGATCCATGTATCCTGTTTACCTTTGAAATTGAAGCCCAAGAACGTCTAGCTTTTCTGGGTGTTCTGGTCATTCGAATTAATGATTGTGAGTATTTGACGGCAGTTTACCGTAAACCTTTTACTGTAAGTTTGCCCCCTCATTATAGATCCAATCTTTCTCCACATCAAAAATTTGCAGCTTTCAATACTTTTATTTAAAAAATCTTGATTAATACTCAAATATATTTGGTAAAAAGGTTGTGATTACCAGTGATATCAGCAATATCTTGTTAAAATATATATATATACATATGTTCCTTTCATGGTAATTTCCCATGGTAATTCCTCCTTTCATAGTGGTCTTTTCTAGCACTTAAGTGCTAGAATTGAAATGTGTTTGTCTCGCTTTCAACATAGAGTTGATTTAGCTTACTATGCAGTAGACTACCTCAAATTACAACCACAAGATCAGCCAACGCCTGAAATCCGCACATGTTTACAGACGTAAACAATGAAACTTTCATTTCAGATGTAAGGGCAAAAGTACAGATTTTTTTAGTTTTATATTATCCCGTATGTATTTTAATATGTAATTCTTAATAATATGACTGAACTCGTGGTTTACCATGAAAGAAGTATAAATTTATAAAAAAAACATAAGACAAAAAAACAAGATATTGCTCATATCACTGGTAATCACAATCTTTATTACCAAATATATTTGGGTATTAATCAAGCTTTTTTGGTTATTATTACGATGATTTTGACGTGAATTAATAGAGAGTACTTTTAATAGGGAAAGTTTCATTGAATAATTCAAGGAAAATGTATCCCATATTTTTTATGCATAGTCAAATATACATTATTAATTATTTACTTGACCTTTACTTTAAATATTTTAATCAGCTTTAAAATTATCTTACTTTTTATCCTTTTACTTTATTACTTTATTTAATTATTTTAATATTTTACTATTTTTTACAATCATTCATTATAATTTTGATTACATTATTGCATTCGAATTACTGCCTTCTAATTACTGCTTAAAAATGTAAACAAAAGAATGACTAGAAATCCGCAAAATTCTAAAATCTGCACAATCTAATACGGATTTGAGAGAGTCTACTGTATTTGGTTTTTACTAGTTGGTTTATTTGATTATAGTGGAGTTAATTACGTTTACTAGATTCATATAAAAATATAGAAGACACAATTAACAGTAGAATGGTACCTCTAGCATCTTTCTGCGATAAATTAGAGGTAAAAAATATGGTTAATTCATTTATTTGTAACCCATTGTACATTTTATAAGGAAAACATTAAGTGTCTTTTGAAATGTGTAGTAAAATTAAGTGTTTCCACAAATCATAAAATTTTCATTCGACAAAATTATGTTAATATCTATGATAGAATACTAATTTTAATTGCTAAAAGGTATAAATTAAAACTTAAAAAATCAATAAAAATAGGTTTATTCGACTGTTTACATGTTTCAACTACATCGGAGTCATTTTCAAAAGAAATAAACAAAAATATTCTAAAATTCCAACGCCATCATTCAGATTTTCAGATACTCTTTCATATTATGCACGTTATTTTTTTTATTTTACTTGTATGTTTATTTTTATTTTCGTAAGCATTGAGTAGCAAGAACCATAACTTTGGTAAGTTAAATGATATTGCTTCGTTACATATTGAATTTCTGCGCGTTACAATCTCTATGGTTTCTCTTAGAATGGATGGATAGTATAGACTAGACTACTTGGAATCCAGTCTAACTTTATTCTTTTATTGTAAGTAATTTTTATGCTACTACTTTTTATAAAAAAAATTTTAATGTTTCTAATTCATGCACACATGATTAGTTACGAATACAATACGTCCACGATCACACTGAATATTCGTAGAATGCCTTTATAAACAAGAGTAAGAACGCATTCCTTATAACTTGTACGCTGCATGGATCCTATATTTATTTACACTTTTAGGTAACTTTCTGAGAAGTGTTTTTGTATATGTTAGACATCATTTAGTGGTGTTTGACTATAAAGTGATGGCAATATTTTTGAGCCACAGAAAAATTGAATCATACAACGATGTACTAAAAACTGACAATAACACACATTCTAATAGTATGCCTTAACAAGCGTCCTAATTAGGTACTTTTGTAATGTATCGCACCTATAAAAATTTTTAAAATATTTAAAATACAGTTAAAAGATAAATAAAATAACATTTATTTATATTTCAATAACTTTGGCATGTAAATAAAATTAGTGTATACGACAGATATTTCTATATACTGATATTTCATTAGTTTCATATCTCATTCTTATTGCACGAAATATTTTGCTGATAACGTATCATATATTCTAATCATATAAAAATACCAACATATGAATTTCTTTTGTTTAAATATTTAGTAACTTCAAAACTAAAAACGTAGATCTACTGCTTGTATTTTTAACAAGAATAATCTAATAAAAAGAACTATGCTAGTAAACAAAATTGTTTGTTTTGCTACATTTCTAAATTTGATTATGTCTGAGGATTATTTTTTAGTAGAATGAAATATTATTTTGATGTGAAATAAGACTTTTTAATCTAAAATGTCGTTCCAATTTTACAACTTCAATATTTCAGAAATAAAATTCCGCGAAGAAAAAGAAAAAAAAAAGTTTCTTGGAAATATTGTATTAAAAAATGACGACAAAAGAAATTTTTTTCGAAGTCAGAACTGGTACAAATATTGCTACAGTTTCATTTTGTGCTTTTGATTACTTTTATAAAGAAGAGAAATTTTAAATGTGTGTATCTTAGGATTTTAATATTTCTAACAGATGTAATTTAATTTCAAGCAGAGGTTGGCTTATTTGAAAGAGGAAATGTTTTATATATCCCTGTAAATATACATATATATATATCCCTGTAAATATACACACACACACACACATATATATATATGTGTGTGTGTGTGTATATTTTACATCTATTTATCAAATTTCGTACAATTTTATATTCAAGCATAAAACAAAATACAATTCCTTTACTCTATTCAATTACCACAATTAATTGGATGGAAAATAACTTGATAAAAGCAAATAATGTTTTTTCACAATAATAACTGATTTGAAATTATCATTTTTTAAATGATATTGCTTATTTTAAAACTGCTTGAAAAGACTAAATTTGTTGAAAAATAATTTTGCATATAATATCATAAGACGAAACGCAATTTTTCACCTTGATTCAACATAACAAATTAATTCAATCCAGGAAACTGCTACTGCTACTTCTACTTTCAACTCTAGTAATTATTGGCTGTCTCATTTTCAAAACAAAGCGACGTATTTGTATAAATAAACAACATTTAGTTATTAAAATATTCTCTGATGATGAGCCTGGAAGGCTTGAAAGTACTAAGAAGTTTTAAATGAAATGTATATTTTAAACTTGTAACATATTTTTCATTACATTAGTCGCCTTTTAAGTAAGATTGTGAATCTTTTTTAATGTTCACATTATATATTTTACAATTTTACATTATAGAATGAATTAAATTCAATAATAAGCAAACGATATTTTATTAAAATATTACAAATTCGAAATTTTTAATTTTTAATATAGTTTTAAATCATAACTAGCCGCCCTTGGTAACCAGTTTGGTCTCCCCTAAAATTTAATTTGTATTTTGTAATTTATTTCATAACCAAGTGATAATTATGTGACAAAAAAAGAAAGAAAGAATATTTTAAAAAATCTTATTTAATTGATCATTGTTTTTCTATATTACAAATAATAATTTAAAAGGAAAGTCTAATAAACAGTAAGATCATTTCCTTCTCTTATAATCGTTAATGTTATTTGCTTCAATTTTTTGATCGTTCTCTAACAAGCTTTTCTTGTATTTTATATAACTACAGAATACCTATTTTGGAAACATTTTATTACAGTCTTGTTTCTCTAAAGGAGATATTAATTCTCCTGTGAAATTTATGCATTTTTCCAGTGATACATTTTCTTCTGTTGTCCTCGATCTCGTCTCCTGAGCTGCTTCTAACGATATTGGCAGTTCTATTGCGGTCATATAATCCCAGCTCCGCGTTTTTTTTTTTTTTTTTTTTTTTGGATTTTCTGTTGTTCAAGGAACTATCGGGTCTGACATATGAAGAAAACGCGCATTCTTCTTAGTCAATTATTTATTTTTTGCCCTTTTACTTTCGAACTCGAAGTTTTTAATTTGTAAACGATTGCTATTTTCCTTTATCCCTTAAGGCTGCTGTACCTGCCGCCGAAGGCACTCACGAGCTAATGCTAATCCTGTGCTGAGGGATTTATCTAATATCTCGTTTGCATTTCGACATTTTGAAATTTTTTTTTTTTTTTTTTTTTTTTTTTTTTTTTTTTTTTTTTGGCATTGGATAGTCGAGATCCGTCTCTACATCGCACCTTTTTACTTTTTCGATTTCGGGTGCAGATATTTCTTAGAATGACACTTTCATTTTAAAAACCGGTTTTGAAAGTGAATCTAACTTTATAAGAAATATGGAAGACCAAAATCGAAAAAGTGAAAAAGGTGCGATGTAGAGACGGATCCGGCTATCCAATGCAATATATATATTTAAAAATGTTGAAATGTAAACGAGATATTATATAAATCCCTCCTCATAGGGTTAGCATTAGCTCGTGCGTGTCTTCGCCGGCAGGGACAGGAGCCTTAAGTTCGAAGCGTCAAGAAAGGGAAGGAAAAAATAACTTTGATGCCGGATTTTGGAAGTCATATTGTATTCCAGTCCGTAAATCTTTTTCCAAAAATTCCTGCACCTGCCATTCTATTTTTAGACCAATTAATATAGACAAGTCTTGATTTACTATAAATATTCTAAAATCTCCTCCCATGGCGAAAGCTGCACTGTAAAAAAAAATCTGTAAAGATACTAAAGTTTTTCTAGGAAACTGGGATGCCTAGAACTTTTTATGTAACGGCAACAACAAAAAATCATGTAACAGACACACTTTTGCACCGAAAATCAAAAAATCTGTATTGTTACTAAGAATTTTTTAGGAAACTGGTATGCCTAGAACTTTTCGTGTAAAAGCAACCAGGGTTACAGATAAAATTTTAGTAAGACTACTGCAATTTTAGCAGATTCATTTGTAATGTTACGAACTTCTGTAGCTTTACAAAAACTAGTTTTGTAGATTTGCAGCTTTTTTTGTACAGTTACAGATGAAAGTTTAGTAAGCATGAAACTTTACGTCTGTAGAACTACAGATTTTTATTTACAGTGTGCTTAAAAATATCAGACCGTCAGGTCACTTTCTCTTTTAAATGTACCCTGCAATCTGCGTAACCTATTAAAAATATTTGTCTATTCAGGTGTACCTAATAATTTATTTTGGTAGGTCTGATTTAAATTTCTGTTATTTCCAGTGATGATTTTAGGGGGTGTCCGGGGGTTTAGGGCCTGGGGAATCAAAATATCCCCCTCCCCATAACTTTTGAGATTTTGTGTTTTTTAAGGGTTTGAAATCTCAAACTTCTAATGTAAACTGCATATCCCCGACCGTTTCGTATCCGGAGGTTTAAAATACCTTCACAAAGAAAAACTAGTCGCTGGGGGCAACCGTAATACTTATCAATCATGGATATGCATAATATAAAATATGAAAATAGAGCATGTGTAAACTATTTATAAAATGCATTGCAATTCCAAAAGAATAAAATTTAAACGTACATTTAAATATTTTAATACATAGTAAAGCTCTATTACCGAATTGCGGGTACTACTTGATTAACCCGTCGACCGATTTCGACAAATTATATAAATCGCCAAAGTACTCGCAAAATTATACAAATTGGCACAATTTTTATTTTAAATAACGAAAAAACAAATAAATTAGTAAAAGATTAATAAAAATAGAAATAAAACATTGAATTAAAAATCACTTCATGACATAACAAGCACGCGTAACGTGTTTAATGTCAAGTGAATGTGACATTTGCGATAACCTATTATTGGCATTTAATCTTACAGTTTGGCGATAGTTTGTTGGTAGACGGGATAATCAAGTAGTACCGAATTGCGTAAAAGGAACATCTTTATAACTCCAAAAATAATAATAATATTAACTAACAGTTTACTGCGTCAGATTAAGCGTCTTATTTCCAATTAAAATATATCATTGAACTGAAATTTGAATGAAATACAGGGTTATGAAAAATTGAAGAGTGTAGAAAATATGATTACAAATATCTCGGCAACTAATTATCCGATTGTATTATGTTATTTTATATGATATTTATGTTATTTTTACTGTCTTTTATTTCCACTCCTTATAATAAACTATTGCAAAAATTTTATGTACCTTTTATCAAAACGAATATTCCGAGAATCCGAAAAATAGTTCCGTTTAATCAAGGTTACTGATATACAACAGGCTTCTTCCTATTATTACATACTAAGTACACACCAAATTTCAAGTCTCTATTTCAATTTTTTCGGGAAATAGAGCTTTTACAGACACACACTCACGCACACAAACACACATAGACGGACGTCTTACAAGACTTACCTTATTCTAAGTATGATGGGTAAGTAATAACTAAATCCAACACTGCTTATGTTCTCAGCCAGAAGCGACTTTACTATCTAAGGCGCATCGGGAGAAAAAAAGTTCAGCGTCTTTCTGAATCATATCTTAGAAAAAAACTATTAAGTTTAGCAATATTTTTTTTTTCCCCCTTACGTTTTAGATTCCGCGGTGATCATCCGACCACATACCGCTTCCCTTCTAAGACAAGCCATGTTCTGAGCCTTGCAAAAATATTTGGATTTTTTGTAATCAGAAATAATGTTTAATAATAAATTGATATTGATTTGAAAATTCTTAAATATATATATTTTTAATCAAAATTTTCCATTACAAGATGAACGAAATTTCTTTATTGAAATTTCTTTTAAATAGAAAGCGAGAGTTAATTCAAATTCCTAGGGAGAGAAAGCATTCCTTTTTTATTTAATCTTCTTATACATCAGCGTTGCCAGATTGAGGACTTTTTTAATTCAGATTATTTGACTGTCACCACTTTTCTTAAACAGTATATTTCATCTTATTTTTCAGAATTTTTTATCTAATTTTAAGTAGGCCGAATATTTCTATTTGACAAAAGCGGTGACAATCAACAATCTTGGGACAGAAAATTTCCCAATCTGACAACATTGTTATACATGATCATAATATTTTAATTTAACATGACTGCTGACCTACAAGAAATACCTAGTTTAAATAAAGCATCAAAATTTTCAAAGAAGGTTCAAAGAATTATTACTTGAAAACTATGAATTACATTTCAGTTTTCAAACAAGACAAAAAAAAAAAAACATGCGTCAAGCATAGATTACGAAATTACGAAATACTTTTCAACACATCCAGATTACTGTAACAAAACTTCATTGTTTAATAAAGTAATAGATGTCTAAGGAATCTAGAAAACACATAACACATTTTAAAACCTAATTTTGATAATTACTAACTATAGTTGGGGAAATATCCAATTACTTCTATCCGACACGCAACCACAAACATATTCCACACCTAGGCATTATTTCACAATCAGCCGGATAGCCGGAACAGGTTGAATCGGAACACAAGGTATTTGTCACTTTTTCTGTTTGCGGGAGGAATCACAAGCGCAAGAAATAGAGACTCGAAGATAAGTGGGAGGCACACTGCCATCTAGCAGCAGAGTAGAGTCAAAGTCTGCGACGCGGAGATGTTGAGGGGTCTGCGAAAAACACTAAAGTCCATAAAAGCACAAATCCAGAGAAGGTTTTGAAGGGTTCCATTTACATTAACGTAGAATATGATGCATGATGAGAAGGTGGGGTTCCAGAGTGCAGATGGAGAGGTAATTACTGCAAACAGTTTGATTGACGGCACACCGGGAGCTGAGCGCTGAGTCCGAGAAGAACGGCAACGTATGTGGGGAAAATTTGACGAAGTTGTTTCGCATCGCTGATAAGCGCAAAGAGTGAAAACTTCTCCCCGTATATATATATATATATATATATATTTATTGTTGGAGAAAAACTGGGCAACGGCGCCAAATTTATATGACGGTGATTTCGTATGCCCAGGTTCACAATATGAGTAAGAAAAACTCCAACACAAACATTTAGAGGACTTACATCTTTATTATGAAAAACCTTTAAAGGAGGGCCGTGAAAGTACGCAGAGGGACGGGGAGAGTTTAAACACAAGACGGCCCAAAGGGGCGGCCCCGAAGGGCGGAAAGCCAGAGGTCCGTCACGTTCAAGATCAGAGGGAGTAGTGGTAAAACATTCATTACAATCACTCACTCATTGGCGAGATGAATAGGAACATATGTACTATATTGGCGATGAATATTGGTGGCGTGAACAAAGGAACCAGAAGCATCCCGAAGTATTACATAGAACTAAAACTTACGCCATGGCGGGCTATATGGTTACACGTATTTTAAAATTCCTGCGGTAAGGGAAAGTCGCTAGAGAAATAGCTAACACGTGATATTACATGCACGTTACAGATTTAACGACAGCTGAACTTAGTCAGCAAGGGGCATATGGCTTTTATCCGACAAAATGCCAGGGTGAAAATTGATTATTAATGCAAGCCAGGAGGCTGAGAAAATATGCATTACATGTTGTCGGCTGCGATGCGAAAGACATTCACTGCTATTTTATTCTTTTATTTTATTTCAACGGAACATCAGTGCGGTTAAGATATTTTTCTATCCGTGTGAAAGTGAAAGAGGACTGAGATAAAATGATGCCTGCATTTAAAACGAACTTCAAAAAGTAAAGAGCTAAACTTACAGTAGTGTGAGGGGAGGAGGGGAAGAGAATGACAAAAGTCATATGAAATTAAGTAATAAAATGTCAAATTTAAACTAAATATTTTATTTGAAGGTGGGGGGGGGGAGAATAATGACAATTTATAATGAACCAGTAAGGTTAAATGTTGATTTTTGAGGGGAGAGGAGGTTAACGGCTTTCCCGTTATATATTCATTTAACCTCCTCTCCCCTCAAAAATCAACATTTAACCTTACTGATTCATTATAAATTGTCATTATTCTCCCGCCCCCCTTCTAATAAAATATTTAGTTTAAATTTGACATTTTATTACTTAATTTCATATGGCTTTAGTCATTCTCTTCCCCTCCCTCCCCCACTCACACTACTGTAAGTTTCGCTTTTTACTTTTTGAAGTTCGTTTTAAATGCAGGCATCATTTTATCTCAGTCCTCTTTCACTTTCACACGGATAGAAAAATATCTTAAGCGCACTGATGTTCCGTTGAAATAAAATAAAAGAATAAAATAGAAGTGAATGTCTTTCGCATCGCAGCCGACAACATGTAATGCATATTTTCTCAGCCTCCTGGCTTGCATCAATAATCCATTCTCACCCTGGTATTTTGTCGGATAAAAGCCATATGTCCCTTGTTGACTAAGTTCAGCTATCGTTAAATCTGTAACGTGCATGTAATATCACGTGTTAGCTATTTCTCTAGCCACTTTCCCTTACAGCAGGAATTTTAAAATACGTGTAACCATATAGCCCGCCATGGCGTAAGTTTTAGTTCTATGTAATACTTCGGGATGCTTCTGGTTCCTTTGTCCACGCCACCAATATTCATCGCCAATATAGTACATATGTTCCTATTCATCTCGCCAATGAGTGAGTGATTGTAATGAATGTTTTACCACTACTCCCTCTGATCTTGAACGTAACGGACCCCTGGCTTTCCGCCCTTCGGGGCCGCCCCTTTGGGCCGTCTTGTGTTTAAACTCTCCCCGTCCCTCTGCGTACTTCCACAGCCCCCTTTACAGGTTTTTCATAATAAAGATGTAAGTCCTCTAAATTTTTGTGTTGGAGTTTTTCTTACTCATATTGTGAACCTGGGCATACGAAATCACCGTCATACAGCCCTATATATAAGGGCTGTCCAAGGCGGCGCCCTTTTGAACATTTGCCGTTAACAGCTTTTTTAAAAATATAAAATCCATTTTTAAAAATGCTTTAAAAATATATATTTTAAGTAATTAATGTTTTCAGGCTCTTTATATTGGTGGAATTATCAAGATTTTTGGCTCATTACCCTGCCAAAGATTTTGAGATGTACCCCTTTCAGAGAAATATAATTCTAAATTAATTATGATTTATTTTTTATCTGGAATCTATTTTTACACGTGCATGACTATCCCTGTGATATGTATATGAATAGTATAAGGCTTGTGTGTGCCTTTTGAATATTTCATATTACAAGATTTTTTTTAAGCTAAATTTTTTTTTTATGTTTTATTTTAAAACCATTAACATTTGCATGATTTCTATTGTAGGCAGCATTAAGGGTTTTGGGTTTATCCGCGAAAATGTTTGAGACAAGCTCCTCTCACAGAAATATAGTTCAAAATTTAATATGATTTATGTTTTCGCTGCAGTTTATTTCTACTTGGCCATAGTTATTAGTGTGAGATGTATGTGCATCGCGAAAGACGAATATGGGTCGCTAACACTACCGAAGTCAAATAATATTGCATGTTTCCAGTCATGGGAGTAATGGCGCTCTTCTTTGTTTGCTAACAGTTGAATAGCTCCCCTGATAGCTGAAAGATTGGACAGGTCTTCTGTATATTACACTAGTCTGCACGATATCAGATGATTAAAAACCAATGACTGCCCTTAATGAATTTTTTCATGCTGATTACAAAACTGTTCTTAGTTTTCTTGTACCACGTATAGTTTGTTTGTAATCGACCTGAGTTGATTCGGAAGATTCATCGCTGAGAACAAGCATTATATGGTAGTCACACATAACGTAAATTTCCCTTCATCACACACGAAAAATCAAACGCTGGAATTTTCGTTGGTCCTCAAATTAAAAAAACTGATGAAGGGCTAGGATTTTGAAAAAACGATGAATGAGACAGAAAAAGACGCATGGACCGCTTTTAAATGTGTTATGTGAAACGTACTAGGGAATAAGAAAGATCCACATTTCAGGAATATTGGTGAAACAATGCTGGAAATTTTCAAGAAGATGGGCTGTAATATGAGTGTAAAATTGCAATTCTGCATTCCCATATCGACTACTTTCCAGAAAATATGGGATATTACATTGAAGAGCATAAGGGAAGATGGAATATAAATATGATGGCAGACTACTGTTGGATGTTGAAGAGGGACATAAACGATGAAGGAGGATCTGTAAAAAAGTCAAAAAGAAGAAAGTTTGTTTAATTGAAAACTGTTTGCTTTTCGTTTTATTAAAGAAATTTCATGAACTTATAAGGACGTTTTTTACAGTATTTTTAACGTGTTTAAGGAAATACTTTGTATGAAATTGTGATAAATTTTTATTGCATTCATTAAAATATTGAAAACACAGCTTCTCCTTTTTTGTAAAATTATGACGTAATAGACAAAAATGGAGATTATTTCCGAAATCAGCATCAAAAATTGATTCAGAAAAACTTATTCATAAGAAATCATCTGACAAAAAGTTTAAAAATGCAGGCTAGTGTTATCTATAGATTTATATAAGGGGCTGTCAAATGAAATCTGAACACAGACTACAAAGTGAGTACGGAAAATTTTTATTCAAAAATAATTGGCCAGAACTGTTAACACATTTATACCACTCACGGCCAGAAAACTCGTCAATATTCACTCATATTATATTCATCGTATTATTCCTCATATTTTTAACAAATAATTTCCGTTCTCCTAGAAAACGTATTTTATCTGTGAATGCTTTCAAAAAGTCTGAAAAAGAGGGAGAAATTCCGTTCATTCTTAGCGCGCATGCTCTCTATTAATACTTAAATCCGAATTTATTTAAAAAGGAAAAACCAAAAATTATATAAATTAAGGTTTATAATTTAATTAAAAAAGAGAAAATGTTTTCGAATTTAAAAATAAACAACAATTACTTTCCCCATTCCTTTAAAAAGTCTCATAATGCATTTTTTTGAAGTCGAATAAGGCGAAAAAAGTTTAAAAAAATTAATTTATAAAGTTGCTTATGGAAAAATATTTCCATTTAAAATATATTTTAAATAAACACATTTAATTTAAATGTTAAATGGGAAAATAATCGATTTTACTACAAAAAAAAATTAGCGAATAAAATATAATATTCATATTTTACAATTAGCAATCTTCTTAAAAATATTTATAATTCAAATTTTTATCCTATTAAAATCCCAGCCCCAATCTCATTACAGACGAAATCTTTCCGAAATAAACTTCAAAATTCAAAGCTTTTTAATGAAATTAATCAAACCATGCCCATTTGAAGCAAACATACTTACTTGAAAGCGTTTCACTTCTGTCCAACTGTAACGCGGTCGTTAGCCGTCATGTCTCGTAACGCTGGGATGGCTGGTTCGATTCCAACGTCGGCAAATTTATTTTTCCAGACTTTCTTCAATTGATGGATATTTTACCTCCTGTAACGGAAAAAAATAATGGATATTCTTCAATTAACGAAAATATCCTGGCAGCAGTGCTGTCAGTATAATTTCTGTGAATTGAAGAAAGTATTTCTGAGAGTACTGGGAGAGGAACGATCAATTCCAGTCTTGTCAAAATAGTTAGGTTGTGGACGGATCCACAAACTCACCCACTCTTGCACTTCTTTGTCCGAATGAAACTGACGTCCAGAAATGTCTTTCTTCAAGCAGCCAAAAATGTGGTGGAAAAGACTATCAACCTGCGCTATGACCTCAGGAGTAATGGCTCGATGGGCCTATCATGGCCGGTGATCGTCTTCAGTGATGTGTGTCCTTCTCGGAATCCCTACTCGTGTACACATGTCAGAGACATGCAGTGTTTGCCATAAACAGCAGGCATGCCAAGATGAATTTCGCGTGTTCCAGGACCCTTAGACACCAAAAATCGAAGCACACCTCTCTGCTCTTCTTTGCTTGCCTCCATTTCTAGGTCTGGACGAACACACTTTTCACTACGCTCACTTACAAAGAAATACAATGCGTTAAGAAATTTTAAGACCACTTTGATTTTGAAAATTTTGAAGTAAATAAAGTTTCCAATTACAGTTTAAACACACGAGGCATCAAAATACAACATATTTATTAAAATTTGTTTGCAATAATTCTGAATAATAAAATAAATAAGTATGTTAACAAAAATATAAGCAATGATTGAAAAATATACAGTTAACAAATTATAAGACCACTAGTCTAAAAACAAAAATAATATCTAAATTAATACGATATCGATCCTCCATTTTTCCTTATAACCTCAAACACTCTGTTTTTCATACAAGTGACCAGGCGATTAAGTACAGATTCTTGTTAATCACAGATTTTGATTATTTTAATATATGTTGTAGGGTAGAGACCCCATAGTCTCAGGTTCAACGGATTTTATCCAACGCTCCTTAGCTCTTGAGAAACCGGGGGGGGGGGGTCTAATAGTAGTACACAACTTAAATACTTACTTTGCAACTAAAAGAACAGGTTGGTCGTAGATGAGTTGGTATGGCGTTTGCCGGTTGATCCGCGGACCCGTGTTCGATACCGGGACGCGCTACATTTGGTTTTCTCATTTTTTGTTTTATCATGTTGTTGTCTCATTATTTGTAAGTATAACTTAATAATCTCATTGTCAATTAAAATTTAAAATATTGTATATCAATTATAATTTTGACCTATTTAATTTTTTACTTCTAACTAAATAGTTGTATAAAACATCATAAAACTGTTAATTTTTTAAAAATCACTTTTAAAATGTATTTCATATATTCCTTATCGATTCAATGATATTGAGCAATTGTAACTCGTGATTTTAAACAAACATCATTTAAGCATTGCTTTAACAAAGAAAGTCAATGCTATAATACTATTATTCTGTTTTTAAAGTAACAAGCATAATTATATTAAAAATTAACATCAGAATTAAATTACAACCGATTTTTTACATATTAAAGATTTTTAAATTTGTAATACACTGTAAAAAAAAAAAAAAAAAAATCTGTCATGTTGCTAAAGTTTTTCTAGGAAACTGGGATTCCAAGAACTTTTTATGTAACGGCAACAACAAAAAATCCTGTAACAGCGTCTGTTACAGGAATTTTTCTTGTTGTCGTTACATAAAAAATTCTAGGAATCCCAGTTTCCTAGAAAAACTTTAGTAACTTTACAGATTTTTTTTTTACAGTGTACATATGCTTGCACTTCCAAATATTTTGCTTTCCACTTTATCTTCTTTCTGCTTTTATTTTAATTTTATTTGAATGTTCTTTTATTTTATCATAACTAGATGGCGCCACAACAGGTTTTGTTACGATTTTGGAATTTTCATCATTCAATAATACACTGGTGTCCAAAATTAAAGACCAGTCACAAAATTCTAATTTTTAAGTAAGCAAGTACTCAAAAGGAAATAATATATTTCAAATAATTACTATCTCTACAGCACAGCTAGTGCATATAGCATCTCATTCATGTCACACATGGTCACAAGTATCACAGTCACTACGGTGAAACAAAAAATAGGAAATTCCACACGTCTCATTATGAGTCTCAAATGATCACTATGTGTGACTCCACTAAGACGTCAATGTGACAGCTGCTTTGTGACGAGTCACCAAGTGGCTTTACAATGTAGTTACATTGTGACTCTCATGTGACTGTCATTTTTAGACTCAATTTCAAAGTCATCATGAGCATTGCATTATGATAAGTGACTAAATAACATCACATTATATTCACATGGTGACTTTTCACAAAAAAGCACAATGGTAACTTCACAGTAGTCTCTCTGTCACCTGAAAATCACAATGTGACTTTAATGTGACATTATTTGGTAACTTATCACAATGCAGCGTTCACGATGACTTGTAAATTAAGTCTACAGATGACAGTCACATGAGAGTCACAATGTAACTACATTGTAAAGTCACATGGTCACTTGCCACAAAGCAACAGTCACAGTGACGTCTCAGTGGAGTCACATATAGTGATCATTTGAGACTCATAATGAGAAGTATGGAATTTCCTATTTTTTTGCTTCACCGCTGTGACTGTGACACTTGTGACCATGTGTGACATGAATGAGATGTTATATGGACTAGCTGTGCTGTAGAGATAGTAATTATTCGAATTATATTAATTCGTTTTGAGTATTCGCGTACTTGAAAATTAGCATTTTGTGAATAGTCCTTAATTTTGGACACCAGTCTAGATCCAATTTCTTTTTAAACCTCTTTAAAGGATGAGAAACAATAGTTTAATAATAAAAAATGATAAATTTAAGTTTCTTAACATTATAATTAATGTATGATATTAAAATTTTTAATTAAAATTTTTAAATCATAATTACAGTTATATTTATAAAACAAAAAATGAGAAAAACAAATGCAGCGCGTTCGGGTACCGAACCCGGATCCGCAGATCAGCCAGCAAACGCCGTACCAACTGGGCTACGACCAACCTATCCTTTTTGTTACAAAGTAAGTATTTAAGTTGTGTACTACTATTAGACCAACCGGTTTCTCAAGAACCAAGGAGCGTTGGATAGAATCCGTTGAACCTGAGACTAAGGGTTGTCTGTCCCACTACATATATTAAAATAATCAAAATCTGTCATTAACAAGGTTGGCCCTCTCCTTGTGAGACACATGGCAAAAAAACATTATCCTGCTGAAACATCCAGTTAGCACCATTCTAGAAAAGGTCCAAACGGTATCAAATGATTATATAAAATAGCCTGGCATTGCGCAGAGTTCATACGTCCCGAAAGTCGGGTTAAATCGTATAATCCATCATGACTAAAAGCTCCCCAAATCATTACTAATCCTCATCCCATTTGCCGACTAAAGCATTGTTTCGGTTCTTTCCTCAAATCATACCAATAGTGTTAATAACTATCCGGACCGTCAAGATTAATTTTTCTTCATCTGAAAATATCACTTGTTTCCATTTCTTGTCCCATGACATGATATTTTTAGCTCATTTCAGTCTTTCATCTTCATGATGTTTCATTAACATCGGTTTTTTCAATAGTTTCATACATTTTTTATTAGTATTTGATTTTAGAGTCTTCCAAAATCTTACGTGTGAGGTTCTTTTGCTGAAACGGTTCGAAATTGCACGAGCTGAAAGACTTTTTTGAATTGATAATGAAAATATTTGTCGATCATCCCATGCTATCAAAATCCTTTTTCTTCCAGATCGTTTAATTCTATTTGAATCCTTTTCTAATTATTTCATTGTGAATGGCAGTTTTAGAATGCTTCATTAACCGAGCTATTTCTCGTTCAGATTTCCCAGCACCCTTATAAAACCAAATTTTTCTTACTTCGGTCTCAGGCAAAACTTTACCCCGCGGCATCTCCAAATATATCGGAAATAGCACTATCTAAACCTGCATCTTTGCTTCACGGGAATACTTTCACGATTTACAGACGCGTACGTTTTAAAATGATTCTGATGTGACGTTTAATATACTAATTTCCTCAGGTGGTATTATAATTTCTTAACAGTCACCTTAATTACGTTTTAAAAAAATTAGAAGATTGTAATATAATGTAACTTAAATTTTAATGTAGTAGTTATACCAGAAAACGTTCTCCGATCAATTTTAAATAGATACGGTAAAAATTTGCGTATTGTGTCTTCTTCTTTAGAAGTGAACCAATTTGTTAGTGATCTTATAATTTCTTAACGCTGTGTAAAATAACAACCGTGTGTACCTGTGAGTTGTCCTTACACATTTCTACCAACCACCGAGATGGAAGTATCGATACGTTACATCAATGTTGCCAACTTTGGCGAGGAATGTGTTTTATGACGGGTGTTCTGTTTTCATTTGACTGCCCATCATACGTATATTACATAGTGAGCAAAAATTTTGTTCACTTAGGAAACGTATAACTAAAAACCATAAAGTTAAACCTGCGGCGTTACTATCCATTAATGACAGGGGCTACAGTGCCCAACCCTATTTTCTTGACCATGGACCCTGAGATACTACACGACATAATATCCCAGTTAGGTAGTCAGCCTAACGTGGAATCCTCCATGATTAGTTCCCAAGCAAGCTTGGTTGTCATGTTATCGACCCTGACGGGATGAAAAGACGGAAAACGCACATCAGAGTAGAAAATTTCATTTTAGATATTTCAGTCAATAAGCGTAAATATGCTCGATTATTTTTTTTTATTTTGACAGACCTATAGAAGAAATATGCATAAAATTACTGAAACTTGAAAACGAATACTATAGTGGAAAACGATCGCGTGAACCTGTGAGCTGCATTACACATTTCTACTAACTCTCGAGATGGAAGTATCGATATTTTACAAAAATGTTGCCAAATTTGGCAAGGAATGTGTTTTATGGCGAGCGTTCCGTTTCCATTTGACTGCCCCTCATATATATATATATATAACATAGTAAAGAAAAAATTTGTTCATTTAGAAAACGCATAGCTAAAAACCATAAAGCTAAACCTGCGACGTTACAATCCATTAACGATCAGGGGCTACAGTGCCCAATCCTGTTTTCTTGACCATGGACCCTGAGATACTATACAGCAATATGTCTCGGATAGGTAGTCCACATAACGCGGGATCCTCAATGATTAGTTCCCAAGCAAGCTTGGTTGTCATGTTATCGGCACTGAACGGGTGAAAAGCTGGGAAACGCATATCACAGTTGAAAATTTCGTTTTAGATATTTTAGTCAATAGGCGCAAATATGCTCGAATTTTTTTGCAAACCTATAGAAGAAATATTATATGTAAATTTCCAACTGAACGAAAAATGTCCGGACCAGGATTCGAACCACGGATCTCTAGGCTGAAGCCCCCGACGAGGCTTTACCAGCTAAATTACGTATCCAGCGATTTCTGGAGTTCCATTGCCTGCGATGTATCCTGGTGAGCTGAACCAAATTTCATACCAGATCAATAAGGTTAGCAGAGTGAAAAAGTTCCACCAGATTCGTTCAGGATAGCTCAGATGGAGAGCATTGGTGGCTTCAGCCAAGAGATCCCTGGTTCGAATCCAGGTCCGGACATTTTTCTCCCAGTTGGAAATTTACATCTGGTAGGATTTATTTACCAATTAGAATAATTGTGTTAAAATTAATCTAATATAATTACATATCCAGTGATTTCTGGAGTTCCATTGCCTGCGATTTATTCTGTTGAGCTGAACCAGATTCCAGACAAGATGCTATAATCAATAAGGTTAGCTGGATGAAAATGTTCCACCAGATTCTTCCGGGATAGCTCAGATGGTAGAGCATTACCGGCTTCATCCAAGAGATCCCTGGTTCGAATCCTGGTCCGGACATATTTCACCCACTTGGAAATTTACATCTGTTATGATTTATTTACCAATTAGAATAATTGTGTTAAAATTAATCTAATCCATAGAAGAAATGTGCAAAAAATTATTTATACATGAAAATGCATACCACAATGTGAAACGCACTTCCAGCAGTTATCGCTAAAAGTTAGTTCTGTAACCAAAATGTTTTGTGTGTCTCTGTAAATGAATCATAAATTCAATGCAAACTTGTAGTAAATCTCTGTGATGTATATCAATTTAATTATGTCTGAAATAGCGCAACACCTTTAAAATACACCGGAAACGATTTTCTCTTATAAAACATAATGTAAGAGAATTCTTTTCAGTGTCTCTGTAAATGAACTGCAAATGGTACATACTCTATTTTCAATAGTGAGCATGTCATAGTGAAACTTAATAACATATTTCAATTACATGGTAATCTGAGTATATTTATGTTAGTTAGAGAACGCTCCGACAAACAGACGGTAGAGAGAGAAAACGAATTCATAAATGCTTTTCAACTAGGCTAAAAAAGATTAAAAACCGCTAAAACTTTTGATTTTTAGCTAGATTTCGTAAGAAATACTACCTATTGCAGTCGTTACCATGGTGCGACATTTGAAAAATTCCTTCATAACTTTTGATTATAGGACCTAGGAAACCAAAACCACCCCCAGCTAAAAAGTTTATATATATATATGTGTGTATGTATGTATGTACTAAATTTTGTCCGCACGACAAAAGTCGCAATTATGCACGGATCGTCTTCAAACTCGCCAACAACTTTGAGACGGCTAATATCTCGGCGGGGATTGAAAATGGGAAAAATCGGCCCAAGGGAATGGAAATGGGGAGGGTTCAAAATTTTGAATACCGTCTTAACATGATTCTGATAAAACCAGCTCTTACACAACAATGACAGGAAAAAATAATTTTTTTTCGTTATAGCAGTTGCCAACAATTAAAAAAAAAAAGCAATAAAATTCTCACCACAACAATTGCTTTTCTATTGCAAGTTTTCACGTGAAAAATTAAATAAAATAAATAGTTTGACGAATCGAAAACAACTGAATATTACGTCATAAGTTTTCTAGAGCAGGATTTCTGTATGAAAACTCAAAATGAAATAAATAGTTTGACGGATTAAAAAATATATATATATTGCGTCATATTGGAAATAAAATGGACCTCATCAGGGGAATATGTAACGTCATGTGAGTTTGAAGAAAAGTATTAAACATGACAAAAACCCGACTATGGAAATATTAAATTATTTTAACACTTTGAGGTTCTCTGAATTTGCTTTAGCTATTTTTTAAACCCATTTCATATACATGCGTTTGTGTATTCGTGTATATTAGAATTTTCACAAAATGTTTAGCTCCCATTCTTAGTGAAGGAACTGGGTTTATCTCTAATCTTGATTTAAGTTTTGTTGGTGAATTTAGTACTTAGCTTCGAAATCTACCTCCGCCTGTAGGCCCGAGCCGGCAGGGATTTTTTTCAATAATCAGAGCCAACAATTTTATAGTAAATTTGTATTTTTAAAAAGAAATCAAATCATATCATATCAAATCGCAACACAACACAAAATACTTCAAAATTTGAATAAAATGTAACATTTCGGCTAGTAAAATTTTTGTGGACTAAACATGGCTAAAAACCTTCTCAAACCATAAGCTTAAACAAATAATAATCAGTACTTAAATTAAGTATATTAATAAAAATAATGATAATACTTATAATAATAATAATTTACCACTAGGAAACTACAGAGATATCAGTTTTCCTATACTTAGCTACCACGCTCATTCTTATATGTAATGCAGTTCACTAGTTATTTGACGCGAAAAAGAATTGAGGATATATATATGCGTGCATTAGAGAAAAATATTTACTTGTAATATAATTATCAAACGTAAGTATTTCATAGACATGAACTGAGTTCTTTTCTTCACAAAATGACCAGTAATCATGAAAAAAAAAACATTGAAACCTTCTTAAAAAATGAAATATCAAAGTAGCTGAAATTAGTTGATTTCAACAATAACCGGATTCAATTATATTTTTTAATTTAGATAGTGAATATTTTTAAAGTATTCATAAGCAAGTTCTGATTGAGCTTGTTAATATTATGCAATATAAAAAATAATTCTATTCAAATTGGACTAAAATCAAAGCGCATTTGAAATATTGTTGACCCAATAAATAACGAAGTAACAAATTTACACGGAAATTTAAAGATATTTATTGTGAATTGATTAAAAACTTAAATCTTACGTCACTTCAACAGTTATGATTCATTGCTAAAGATTTGAAGCAATATGATTTCAAATTTGTTTTTTTCACCATAGCCAATTAACTTATTCTCTCCAAACTGACAGATTCTATGGAGCTATCTAATTCATAAGGTACAGTCGTGGGAAAAAAAAGTAGACACCCCCTACTAACTCCTCAACAAATTATCGTAGAAGAAAGTTACTGCTACCGAACGATTGGAAATAAAGTCTACTTTTAAAGGATGTATGTAAAATTTGCTTAGGGGGCGGGGGGCTCTACATAATAAAATGAACTACAACTTTGTTTTTTTCAATACAAGTACACAATTCGGACAGCATAAATGAACTCTACACCCTTAAATTAGTCTTAAAACAAACTTTTATGCAATCCGTACGATAAGTTTCCGAGAAATTAATTATTTTAAAACCAGCTTATTTTAGGGGCTGTATCCAAATTGAAGTTCGGTGCTCCATTGTTGACCGAGAGAGCCTCCTTCTTGTCCAAGGCATCTTAAGCGCTACTCAAGCAGTCATTGAAGTCTGCTAGATTACAGAATAACAGAAGAAATTTCAAAATATCTAGTCACTTCTGTCATAAATGGCCCCTTAAACCATCATTTTGCCGTTTTTTAAGCATAATTTGAAAATTACTTGGAAGAAAAATGTGAAATTTTGGATTTCATAAAGCAGGATTTAATAAATCTAAATCCATAAAAAAATTGTAGGTTACAATTCATAATTTTTTCGAATATTAATTCCATATTTTATAATTCATATCTCAAAATTATAAAAATTGCAAATTCAACATATTTATGTTTGGTTATAGTAGTATTATTGCTACACAAAAAATAGCACATTAGGAGTATAATTTCAGGAGATATAAATAAAAATATGAAAATGTATTTTAACATTAGAAGCACTAAATTTTGAATGTTTATAATTCAAAATCTTATCATTCAAATGACTTGAAATTTGGTGTCTAGGCATAGTTTGAACCGAAGATTAGAAATATCTTGTTAAAATTGGATATTGCCATTGAAAAAAATGAGGTTTGGGTTCGTTTTAATATGTAGATGGCCTCCTAAGCAAATTTTATATACATCATTTAAAAGTAGACTGTATTTCCAATCGTTCGGTACTAGTAACTTTCTTATCCAATAATTTGTTGAGGAGTTAGAAGTGGCCATTTACTTTTTTTTTTCCACGACTGTACCTACACTGTAAAAAAAAATCTGTGAAGTTACTAAAGTTTTTCTAGGAAACTGGGATTCCTAGAACTTTTCATGTAACGTCAACAACAAAATTTCATGTAACAGACACACTTTTGCGCCGAAAATCAAAAAATCTGTAAGGTTACTAAGAATTTTTTTGGAAACTGGGATTCCGAGAACTTTTCATGTAACTGCAGCCAGGGTTACAAATAAAAGTTTAGTAAGATTACTGAAATTTTAGCAGATTCATTTGTAAAGTTACAGATTTTCGTAGCTTTACAAAAACTAGTTTTGTAGATTTGCAGCTTTTTTCGTACAGTTACAGGTGAAAGTTTAGTAAACATGTATTTTTACATCTGTAGAACTACAGATTTTTTTTACAGTGTATAGCATTAATTGTCGGAGCGGTCTTCCCTATATTGGACAAACTAAACTTGGTTTAAAATTTCGAATTGAAAAACACAAGCAATATATCTTAGGTGAGCGATCTTAACAGTGCAAGTCAGTTTAGCATATTTCCATATTTCACAATGAAAATATGATGCACTATTACTGCACTATGCACTGTTAAAAATTTCTGTATAAACAGAGAAAAGAAAGAGACTCTCTGTAAATTTATATTAGTTCTCGGTTAAATGCATTCGATTAAGTTTCTCGGTCATCATTTTACAGACATTTCCGTTTTCTTATATCAAATTCTCTGTAGTAATCACATGTCTTTATTTAATGTTATTTTTAACTTTATTATAACCTTCAATTCAAAATACACACTTTTAAATTAATTTTAGATTTTTATTATAAATTCGGAAGAAGAAAATTTGGTTTAAAAAATGAATATTTTGGAAAGGGAAAATTCGTCTCTTTGGAGTTAACAGGTATTTTTTATCTAAAATCTCTTTGCAAGTGTTTCATTCACTATGTGCGTGAAGCTTGGTAATATTAAAACTGAATTAAAAGTATAGTAAAAATAAAAGTTTTTCACATCATAAAAGACATCTTTGCATATGTTAGAAACAGCTTCTGTTGTGCAGTCAGTAATGCGTTAGTCATCAACCCACAGGACTCGAGATAAAATCCCGGACGGGTTAGATATAAATATTGTAAAATTCAAATGGTACATTGGTTGAAATTCAATCAAAAAATGCTAATTGTTCGAAGTTCAAAAATTCACTAATTTCGAACAATACATTAAATTATTATATCTTAAACTAAATAAATTTACTGAGTCTTTTGATTTTTTATCGATGTAACTTTACAGAGCCTACTGTAAATTTACCGAATATTTTTTCTGTTATTTAACAGAATCTCTATTTTTCTCAATCTCTGTAATTTTATATAAGGTTTAAGATAATGGATAACCAGTAGATTCTCTGTAATTTCACAGAATATTTTTTTAACAGTGTAGACTAATAAAAGAGTATAAGCCAAGGTGTAAGGCAATGATCTGTTTTAGCTAGTGATCATAACAGTAGAAGAAAGAAATGCTCGTTATGTTTGTATATTACAGTACTCAATGTCCAAAACCAAACAGTAACAATTAGTACTTTGCTCTATCAAAAAAAATTTCAGAGTTAAATACATTGATATTAACAAATACAGACTGTACCAAGTTACACTCAAAATAGGCGTTCACAGTTTTTCACTTCCCTCTAAAATTGCTATTTCGGACAGTTAACACCGCCCACCTAAGATATTCAAAAACCCGAAACTAACAAATCTGCCATTGCAAAAGATTACTGGGAGATAGACCATACCTTTGACTGAGCTAAAATTATCCCTAAACCCACCTCAATACTTGAACTTAACTTTCTTGACTTATACCAGATCTATAAAAATCATAAAAATATTGTTAATTGTGACTTTTCTGATCCACCATTATCATGTTGGAAATATTGCATAAAAATCCCTTATTTTTAATTTCTACTAGCATTTTTTTCACATTTTTCACATTCCCTATATAATTTTCCTATTGTCTGCTTCCCGTAATTTGCAGTAATTCCATTGGTCTATAAACCTATCGCTAGCATCCGTTTCTCTTCTATATATATGAGCGAAAATTCCACGATTCTTTGCACTAATGACGGTACGCTAAATGTTACCGAAACTAGCCTGCTGTAAGTTAAAAGTCCTGATGCAAAAAACGTTGTTTTATCTGCTTACACCTTATGTTACTTTGTAATAAGATTTAGATTTAACTATTTTTTCTTTGTAAAATGGACGTTTGCCCCATTTTCAAAAATCAGCGGTTCATATGTTTATTCAACGCACGCCTTTAAAATGTGTTGTTTTTTACAAAAGTGAAGACATGTCAGTTACAAGATTTTCAAAGTTTAAAGCCCTCAATAATTTTACTGAAGATTTTATGATGTTATCTAAAGAATGACACAGTGTGAGATGCAACAAGCATTCTTTGTAAAATTTTAAGACGCAGAATTTTATGGGCATTTTCTTAAGTAAAAGACCGCATAAAAAACGTGAACTCGTAGCAAAAATGTATCTTTCTAAATTATTTATGATGCTTTTATATATTCAGGAAAAGCTTCTTGATGATGCATGATAAGAATTTTAAAACATACGATGACAAGAAAAATAAGATATTTTTTGTTTTATTCTCAACTTCATGTAATATGGATATAGCGTATGGGGATTTCTAATGTACACTATAGAAGCATAGAAGCTTTCTGTCATTGAAAGCCTGACGTAAGATTTATATTAAAAGATACCAGTCAATGAAAAAAAAACTTTTTACAGGCCGAATTCAGATCCAAGTACATTTTAATTCTTTCTTTTTTTTACCCCTGTAATGCTTTCGTTTTAATGTCACTAATTTAATCGAAAAAAAAAAAAAACTTTCATGAATATTCCTATTCCATATATACATTACACATATATATGTAATATGTATTATTTTTATAAGCATGCATCTAGATACCTTATTTTATGTAGGTGAATTTTTATACTACAAATGTACAATATAGTACAAATATAATACAAAGTACAAATTAAACTATGCAAAACATAAGCGAATTCTGAACGTCTGATGTTCTTTAATATTTGCCGCAGAATTGAGTAAATATCAGTGTTACTGCAATCTACTGGAGGAAATGTGCAATAAATTTTCTGAAAACACAATGTAGCAGATGTGATACATAGATTAGTTAATGGAAATTCACCAGATGTAATAAAAACACACTTTTTTTACATGTTGCATTTTTTGTAACGGTTTTAACGCTTAAATGCATCGTGTAGCATATCTGCAACATGTAAAAAAAAATGTATTTTTATTACTTCTGGTGAATTTCTATTAACTAATCTATGTGTCACATCTGCTACGTTATGTTTTCAGAAGAATCACTGCACATTTCCTCCAATAGATTGCAGTACGCTGATATTTATTCAATTCTACGATAAGTAATAAAGAACATCAGATATTCAGAATTCGGTTATGTTTTGCATAGTTTAATTTGTACTTGGAGTTAGGTTATTACAAAATAAAAATTCACCTACATAATATAAGGTATCTAGATGCATGCTTAGTAAAATAATTACTTTTTTTTTTACTATTTTAGTTATAAAAGTAGTTTATGCTTGTGTTGCAGATGTGCAGTATCATGTGACTATTGCATCAATACGAAATTTTAGAATATGTTACGATATGATTGTATTTTTCATATGTCAACCATACTCCAAATCGAAATTAGGAAATACATATTCAACAAACATTTTTTGTATTTATAGAGTTTCCTTGGACGAAATCGATTGACCAAATTGAAGTAAATTGATTTTTGATGTTTTTTTATTATTTAAAAAAAAATAAATCTTTGGAATAAGTGTCAGCCACAATGAAATTTATGTTTTGATGAAACTTTTCACATGATACGGTTTTTTTTTTACGCTGGTAGAGCCGCCGGTAGGAAATTACATAAATATTTTAAAGGGATTCTTTATGTTTACGCATGCGGTAACCACACTCCAAGTTAAAATTAGATAGGACAGATTGTATTCAACTTTCTTTTATGCTAATAATGATCCCTAGAAAGAAAAATATCAACGATATTTAAATAAAAATATTTTTATGTAGCTCTGTATGACTGAAGTAAGAAAAAAATAGGTAGTACTTATTTAACTCAATTTTATTTTGCGTTTATAGTGAAAGAGATCCCTTGCGGGAAATATGCTATCGACATTTAAATAAAATTGATATTTTATGTTTTAATTTATGAATACATTTAAAGTGATTACTTTGAATATAAACTCATTTGATAATGCAAACACATTGTTAAATTATGAATATAGAAATAACTACAAATTAGCAATTTTTCACTGATACTAAACTATCAACTAAGATTTTGCATAAAACAGTCAATCACAAGATAATGCAATTAATCTGTCTGCTGGCCTCTATACCCATACATAATTTAAATTTCTTTAAATACTCTTAAATTCAAGCATTCTAAGTTTGTTATAGGAGTAGATTACACAGATTTTTTTCATCAATGGATGAATTAGGAACAAGTTCGCAACGCCTGAGACTGCTGTAAGTCCGATGATTTACGTAGGGACTAGAATCCCGTATTATATATATATATGAGACTGCTGTAAGTCCGATGATTTACGTAGGGACTGGAATCCCGTATTATATATATATATGAGACTGCTGTAAGTCCGATGATTTACGTAGGGACTAGAATCCCGTATTATATATATATATATATATATATATATATATATATAAGCAAAGTGGGCTGTTTAATAGCCTCTGCTTATTAACCAGGAGAAGACCCTTTAATTGCCTTCGAGGAGGACTTAAAGGAATCGACTGGGAGCGGAGACTTAATGTCCAATCCGCACCTTCCACCGGTACAGCCTGTTAGTACCCTTGCCTAGTGCATGGGGAACGAACGTGGATGGGCTTCCTCCAACCCGCTTGGCCAGCGTGGAGGAATTTGGCCACCTACCCCCCTTATTTTACCATGAATTCACAAAATAAATCACGGCCCTTAATTCCCGGCGGTCTGAATGTTCCTGGTTACGGTAGCGATCAGAAAGACATGAAGACAGATGGTGCTAAGAATAACCGGGCTCGGCTAGGCTGCCATAAGTTGATGACCTTGGCTACGTATAATGGACGATCCATATCTTCGGAAAATCGTTTACAGGAACTTGAACAAGAATTAGAAAGAATCAACTGGGACATCCTAGGATTATGTGAAGTAAGAAGAAAAGGAGAAGAGAAGATAGATCTTGCCAGCGGACATGTATTATACTACAGAGGCACAGAAGATGGAAGAACAAGCGGTGTAGGATTTCTGATTCATAAAAGGTGGAAGAATCACATCGTAGAATATGATAGTGCATCAGATAGAGTTGCAAGGTTAGTAATACAGGTGTCCAGAAGATACAAGCTGCAAATTACCCAAGTTTATGCACCAACAGTAAGCTATACTGATGAAGAAGTTGAGGATTTCTATGAAGAAGTAGCTTCAATGCATCAAAAGGGAAAATGCTACATAAAATTAATAATGGGAGACTGGAATGCTAGAATTGGGGAAAAAGAGAAAGGTGAGTTATCAGTAGGAAATCATGGATATGGGGTGCGAAATGAAAGAGGAAACAGATCGATTGAGTTTGCAGAATGTGAACAGTTGTATATCATGAATTCATTTTTCAAGAAAAAGCCACAAAGAAAGTGGACATGGCGTTGTGCAAATGGCTCAACAAGTGAAATCGACTACATCTTAACAAACAAAAAGCATCTTATTCAGGATTGCAGCGTTCTCAATAACTTCAATACAGGAAGTGATCACAGGTTGGTTAGATGCAAACTGCTGTTAAATACTAAAGTGGAAAGAATGAAGCTTTTGCAACACTCAAAGAAATCAATCGATATAATAAATCTCCAGAAACATAATGAAGAATTCCATTTGGAACTTAAAAACCGTTTCCAAGTACTTCAATCAACTTTAGAAGAAGAGCAAGATGTTACAGTAGTGAACAAGAAACTAACCAGTACTCTACAAGATATTGCAAAGAAGATAGCCGGCGATGCACAAGTAAAGCAGACAAAGAAAATAACAGAAGAAACAAGAAGATTGATGAAGAAACGCAGAGAATTTAAAATGAAGAAAAACGATCCTAAATCAAGAGTTGAATATGCTGAATTATGTAAAACGGTAAGAAAATGTGTTACAGAAGATATCAGAAAATTTAACTCTGATCTTGTCAAGAAAATTCTAGAAGATAACAAAAGTTTAAAATCAGCTAGGCGAAAACTTTGTGTTGGAAGAAAAGGTATTTTTCACTAAAAAGGGCAGATGGAATAATCACCAAAATCAATAAAGAAATAGTAAACATTGTCGAAAAATTCTATAACGATTTATATAAATGTGAAGATCAGAGGGAAATCAACTTTTGTGATCCACGAGAAAACTTAACAGAAACCGATGCCATAATCCCAGTGATGACAGACGAAGTTTTACAAGCCATTAAATTTATGAAAAAAGGTAAATGCCCCGGAGAAGATGGAATTACAATCGACCTTATCAAAGAAGCAGGAGAAGAATTTGCAAAAATGCTATCCTTACTGTTTTCCAAATGTCTCCAGAAGTCAGATGTACCAGAAGATTGGAATAATGCTGTGATGGTGCTACTTTACAAGAAAGGAGAGAAGGAAAACATTAAAAACTACCGTCCAATCAGCTTACTGTCAGTGATTTATAAAATTTTCACCAAAGTTTTAACGACAAGACTTGAATCAGCTCTGGACTCAGCTCTGACAGCTCTCAGCTCTGGACTCAGCTCTGGACAAAGGAAAAGCAAAGATCAAGCTTGGAAGAGGGGTAAGACAAGGAGACACCATTTCGCCTAAGCTTTTTACTGCTGTCTTAGAAAATATTTTCAAGAAGCTGGATTGGGAAAACAAAGGGATTAGAATAAATGGTGAATATTTAAGTCATCTCCGATTTGCTGACGACATTTTAATTTTCAGTAACAGTCCTGAAGAATTGGAAAATATGCTAAAAGATTTGGCAGAAGCTAGCATTAATGTGGAATTAAAAATAAACTTGGAAAAGACTAAAGTGATGTTCAATTCATTTGCATCAGAAAAGAAAATCGTCTACAACAACACTGAAATTAAAGAAGTGCAAAGTTATGTGTACCTTGGGCAAGAAATATCATCTGATAATAGTATCATGAATGAAATTAATAGATGAATAAGAAATGGATGGAGTGCTTTTGGGAAGAACAATATTATTCTGAAGAGTAGCATGCCCCTGTGTTTGAAAAGAAAGGTATTTAACCAATGTGTTTTGCCTGTCCTAACTTATGGAGCAGAAACATGGACGCAAACAAAACGGATGGTACAAAGATTACAAACAACACAGAGAAGTATGGAAAGATGTATGCTAGGTATAACTAGAAGAGACAGAAAAAGAATCACCTGGATAAGAAGTCAGACGAAAGTTTTTGACATCATTGAAAGAATTAAACGGCTAAAATGGAAATGGGCTGGGCACATCGCAAGAAGACAAGACAATAGATGGAGCACAAACACCCTACAGTGGTATCCCAGAGATGTAAAACGGCCAAGAAGACGACCTCAAGTAAGATGGAGTGATGAAATCAGAAAAGTAGCCGATGTAAATTGGATGACTAAAGCACTAGACAGGAAACATTGGAAAAATCTGGGGGAGACCTACATCCAGCAGCGGATTGAAAACGGTTGATGATGATGATATAAGCAAAGTAGGAATAATTAGAATTTATGAAAATGAATGAATGAAGTACAAAAACAGAATAAGAATAAAAATTAGAATTAATGAAAATTATTTTTTTTTATAAATTTTATAGCTGATATGAATCAAGTTGAAAATTTATAGATTTACTTGAAAATATTTTCTGCGAAATATGATGCAAAATCTAATTTTAGGATTCTTTGTATGCTTATTCTTTTATTGTTGTAATGAGGTTTCTTTTTTCACGCAATCTTTCTGTTATATATGCTATTTATTTCATGTTAATATTAGTGAAATTTAATTTTAAATTTAGTTTTCATTTCGATGTTTCAATTGAGCAAGCTAGTTTCTAAAAATTACTATTTATCTTCTTGTTTTTTTATTTAATAATTATTTTTTATTAAAAGCGTTGCTATTACTTTCGTTCATTCAAAAAACATTGTTACCCAAAAAATTTATAGGATATTCTTTTTGCAAAATCTTTTTCAATTTAAATGTATACAGGATGATTAGGATTTCTTTGAATGGTGATTTAAGTTGGAATGTATCAATGATAAATTCATTTGTAATCGTTGCAATATAGATTACAATGAGGGTAGCCTTTGTAAGCGTAACTCAATAACTACTTGACATAATGAGCTGTAATTATGGATTTTCATATTTAAAGCTTAAAAACTATTTCTGTTTTAACCTTTATAGGTTAGAATTCATATCGTTTTCGAAAATCAATTTCAAAATATTTAGGTACTAGCTGTTACCCGTGACTGCGTTCACGTAACATTTAAAGAAGAAGAAATTCACCAATTAAGCAAAAAATTTCGATAATTAAAAGCATATTAATCTTTTATCACATTTTATAGTAGAAACGCTTCTGATGATCCCAATTTGCTTATTTTTATTTATATATATAGGATCATTTAAATTTCTTTCGTGAGCATGAAATTTCATACACCTTTTCTATTATTAAATAAAGAATAAATTTACATCTCTGTTATTCTATTTTATTATTTATATTTATTCTATTTTATATTTATTCCGCTCAAGGGCATTGATGTAATTTATGTTTTTGAGACAACGAATATTATTTAAAGAAATATATTAGTAAATATTTTTAAAAGAAAGTGGTTATTAACAGTTCACTTCAGACGTGACTTTGATAAGATTAGAATAATCGAAAAATCAACATGCAACATTATGTTTATATTCCAAAAAATCACATCGTGAAAGAAAAAAAAAGATAAATGGTATTAAAAAGTAATAATCAAACGTGGTGAAGCATCAAAGTTCAAAAATAAATAATAAGAGTACGAGAAATATCTTTAACTTTCAAATATTTATTACACTTTAATTTCACGGTACCACACTTTTATTAACTGTAGATCTACCAATAATATCAAAATATTTATCCTGCTCTGAAGACTCTTGAGCCTAAATATTATTTAAGCAATAGAGTTGCTTATTGCTTTCGCGGAATAAATCTATTTATGGAAAAGCACCCGAATTATGAATTAACATTTTCATACCTAACGTTGTGCTGTAATTTTGGCTTTTGAAAGTTTAAAATTTGCAGGAATATGCTCCAATGGGGAACAGAGATTGTGTTTCAGAGAGATTTTTAACTATAGATTTTGATATTTTAAAATCGAAAGAAAATTTCCCTTCTTCCTTTGCCCTTTTCGATAATCACGATGCCTTTAAAAATTAGAGGGATCTGAGGCAAAAGACAAATTTATTGCTTTATTAATGGTTTTGGTTCTTTTTTACACGTAAATGATGTCACATGTAAAGCCTAATCTCAAATTAAAATTACTTGCTAAACTTTTTAAAATCGACTTTGATGTGCCATTTATTAAATTTTATTGAAACCAATGTTCCTGGAGATTGTACGGTAAAAGGGTGTTAAACTTATGTATTTGCTATTGTTAAGTTCTTAGCAAATTACGCCATTTTGTATAACTGCTATAAAAGGCTAACATTTTCTGAAAGAAAAGCAGCTAATGATTTAAATATAATGACGCTTTCACTAGGTTAGTTTATCTTACGGAATGATACTTGTCGAAATAAAAATATATATATATTCTTTCACTTCATGAATCATTTAAAACTATGCATTTCAATTTGTTTAAAACATAGAATCGATTAATGAAATCCAATATTATTGTACATTTAGAAAAACATTGAAACATTATTTTTATTAAATAGACTAAATTTCAAGTAATAAAATATATTTAAAATGTAAGCTAAAATTTCATTTTGAAATAATGCACCTTTTGGTGCAAAATTTTATTTCTAAAAGGTATATTATTATTTTAAGATTTCGAAGCTGGTGTAACGAAAATGACATCGCTTTGACGAAATTGAAATAAATATATGTTAATGTTGTCGTATTAAAATTAATGCTTTCCATGAAAAAAATATTACATCATTTTTACCCGATAAAGCTTTTACTAAAATCGCCTTTGTGACATGTTTTAACCAAAGCGCTATAAGTAAGCGTACAAAGTTAATGCTGGAATCTGCCGTAAATTGACACAGTTGTGCCATCTTGTGGATGGAGTGAATAACGCAAATACGCGGGTTTTTTGTATGACGTCATATATGACAGAATATCTACCATCTGCGCATCTCGTGCGCAGGTCTATTTGAAGATATTTACAATTTAAGAGTTATAGGCGGAAAAGCAGACAAAGCTATTTTAGAGAATACCTGTTAAAATTTTAATCATGAATTTCAAACATTCACTCACTCATGGAAGATGAACCTTGTTTACCAGATTTATTGCAAAATATTTTTGTTACAGTTAGTTTTGATGAAAATATGTGTATTTAAAAAAAATCGCAATGTCATTTTAATTTCGGGAGAAAAAGCACTAATGCTACGTAAACAGTATTGTCTTTTGCCCCGAAACTAAACTGACATTGCAACTATTTTTTAAATACATATATTTTTATCAAAACAAGCTGTAACAAAAATATTTTGCAATAAATCTGGTAAACAAGGTTAATCTTCCATGAGTGAGTAAATATTTGAAATTCACGATTAAAATTTTAACAGGTATTCTCTAAAATGGCTTTGTCTGTTTTTCCGCCTATAACTCTTAAATTGTAAATATCTTCAAATAGACCTGAATTTTATGCAAGCTGTTCAGCCTAAAAGAAAACCATTTTTGTTAATAAAAGTTACAGGCGTAACTTTTAATTCCATGGTTTTTTCCACATTGGAAGAAACTTGCCCACCTTGGGTTTATGTTATTATTTATTAGAAAAAAAATGTATTTTAAATATGATGAGCGAAAAGCATGTGTTTAAATTGATGTAATATACCAGTATGTATGTATTTTAAATACAGTTTTGTTTTTCAAATGATGAGTATATTTTTAAAATGATGATTTTATATTTTGAATGAAATGAATGCAATATAAACGCTGGTGATGGGGAAAATATTTGACGGTTTATGAACTGCGGCCGGCTAACATAAAAGTACTTTTTTACACTGTTTATTTAATTTAACCCTGTTCATATATATGAAAAGATAAAAAATTTTAATTGATTTTTCCATCCCAGATATGCTATAAAAATAAAAATTATGTATATGGGTGTGTTTCTAGTAACAATACAACATTTTAGTATTTTTACAACTTGATTATAAATTAGCAAATTAATTTTACGTTATCTAAACGTAGCTGATAAATCCTTAAACATTCTTTATGGTTGTTACAACTGTATATACAAGTACAACAATTGAGTAAGTTATGTAACAAACTACGATTTCTAAAATATACCAGCTGGTTGGGAAATTGCAAAAGAGAAATATTTAAAACCTTTAAGCATCTTAAACGTGATTTTCAGACCTATAATTTTTTATAAAAAAGTTAAAATATTACTTAATATATATTATTAAATGTCAGTGATTTTAATACGTTTAATTGGCCCATATCCGTCCGCAGCCCTTTTTTCTACTACTTATTCCGACTCTTTTGCGGAAGCCAGATTGGAAAAAAAAAATCAAAAATTGAAACGGGACAAAATTAAAAGGGAAATTTGAAATTTGAAATTATTGGCTACCGACCAACAACTGCTACGTCGAGCTTATTATTAGTCTATAGTTTTCAGTTATTGGCAATTGTTGTGTGTTTCATAAGCCTTTTCAAATTTGGAGAATGTTCCGCAATTGGGTTATTTCGATAAAAGTTACTTTCATTTTCATTCCATTCATTATTTAACTTTTATACAGTTACAATTGCATACTTTTTTCTCATTTGACGCCAATTATGGCTATCGGCCCGATTACGGAAAGTTATCCATTTTACCCCTGCGAAGAACCGGTGTAAGATAATAAATGTTTAATTGAGCATACCACGTACTATTTATAAATATTTTATATTTTATTCCAATTTTTGAAGTTTCTTCTATACTTTGTATGCTTTCTGCAATGTTATTGACCTGTGCGAAGTGCAGGTATACCATGAAAACTATTTTTCCCGGATATGACACAATGACCGACATATTTCTAGATTTAAAAAAAAATTAATTTGTCGATTTTAGGAATTTTTTTAAATCTGTTGTCTAAAATTCTCAAAATATTTAAAACTATAAATAATCAATTACTTCTGGTTTAATAGTACAAGAATTACTGCTTGCATTTTAAATTAAAGTGGATCCTAATGTAAAATTAAATGAGTTTTAAATGGAATGAATGAAATGGTTCTATTTTAAATATTATAAATACAATTCGATCAAGAGAATATTTGGCAATTTATAGCCTGCGCCCGGTAAATAAAAAATATGCCTTAAAATTGATTAAATAATTTATACTTAAACTCTAAGCGTAATAAAACGTTTAATTCTCATTGGAAATACACATGTTTATGTAATTTTTATAACTTTATCTTATAAGGAATTGAATTAAAAACGCTGCTGTAAAATTCTATCTTAACATACATTAACTAATTTTTATATGTCCTTGTTCATTGCATTACAAAAACATAATTCAAATAGAACGTATTAAAATCACTGAAATTTAATAATATATATTAAATAATATTTTAACTTTTTTATAAATTATAATAAAACACAAAACTAACCTGTTTTTCTCTTTTGGGAAACGAAAAAAATGAGTTCTCTCAGATAGAGAGTTATTTTTGCAGTTTTGAAAACTGCAATAATTAGATCGCCAACGTGGCATTTTCCCAAATAATATAAGTTCTTAAAAGAACTGACTTTGTTTAAATAACTAACTTCAATTAATAAATTAAATAATGGCGAATAAATAAATCGAATTATATCTATACTTCCAAAAATTAAGTACTGCAGACGACAAACGAATAAAATCACGGCTGCGCGTGCGCATAGTTATTTCATAGATATCGAACTTATAGATCATCCACAAAGGGGAAAGAAGTTAATAATCCTCTTGTAGTTCACTCCGTCCGCTGGGTGGCGTATGACCTTGATTGACGTGACCTCGCCTTTAATCTTGCGGTTACCTCTCCCATTTAAGATAGGACGCTTACTTATATCGCTTTGTGTTTTAACTGCCATCTTTAAAAATAATTAATTAAAATAGTATATGATTTTTTAAAACTTAATTCTTATGAATACTGGGCAATAACTATCCACTTAAATGTACAGAAGATATATTTACATCCGCAGACGATTTTAGCTTCTGTGGAATAAATTCATTCATGAAGCTTCGATGTGTGTAAATATGTTTTCAGTTTTGGGAAATTTACTTTAATCATGTTTTTGTAACATTTATACTAATTGAAATTCAATTCTTTTTAATTTTAATGAGGAAATAGCGTCAAAAAATATATTAATCCGTTTTAATTCCCCTTTCTTCCACCAAAAAGGTCTTCTCCTTATAATCATAGCGTGAATTTTGAAAGAAAACTCTCAATTGTTTGTAACTTATATTCAAACTCTTTAATCAGTATGGATAGTATTCTTTTGACGTCACAATTTAGTAAAATGGTTGTTTTATAGCCTCGAACTGAAAGCGAGAATAGAGTCCATTAGTAAAAAATATTTCTGTTATTCGTTTTAATATGACGTCATTATTTATCTATTTTCATTATTTATTTATTCATTATTCATGTTCTTTCATTATTCATGTCCCTTGCATTTTTAACGAATACATGGAAATATCTGTTTTATTTCAAATATGACGTCATATTTTCCAAGCGAATAACTTTATTAATAATATGATTCTTTTTCATTCTTTTCCCTTCTAATTATGACTCCATTTTTTGCAGAAAACCCCTTATTAACGTAACTGATATTCATCCTTCATGTATAATAAAAAATACATATTTTTCGTTTCAAATATGACGTCATAAATATTTTCTTTTGAATTTTTTTTATTTTAATTTTTAATTAATTGTAGAGGAAAAATTATTATTCCAGATTTAGAATTTCTTGGCAACGGGAAAGAAAAATGGTCAAATTTTATCGGGAAAATGTCAATTGATTCTGTATGAAAAAGTATGAAATTTTGAATTATTAAGTGAAATATTTGGATAAAATAAATAAAATATAGCCTATGTTCTTTTCCGTTTCATAATCTATCTATATGCAAAGATACAAAAGCATTAATTCATCCGTTTTGATGTTCACTTCATTCAAATATTTGGACACACATTGACATTTATAATATTACTAGCAGGCTATGCCCGCTGCGCTGGTCAATATTTCCAAATGAACCTTGGATTAAACTAAATGGTGAATTTGAACTTGTATTTTATACAATATGGATCTTCAGCTTGACCTTGCACATTACTGAAAACGATGCGAACGCCATTGCGATATAATGTTATCTTAATAGTTGGACAAAATTTAGCAATTAAGAAGTAATTGTTTTAGTTGATTATAAACAGCGCACTTATGGTCGGGTAATGAGACCGTTATGAAAACAGGAATTAATACCTCTGTAACTAATCAACATATAATGAAATCGTATATACTAACACCATTCCTAAAAGTCATGCAACAGGGTCACTTGTAACAAAATATGTTCTGTAGATTTTTTTAAAAAGGCTAAACTTTCATAATCAGGTTCACTTAATTTTTGAACTTTTACTGTTGCTCTATAACTAAGTACCCTTGAACAATATGTATACACTAAAACCTTTCCAAAATTATTACCTAACTAATTGTGGTATATCCTACGAAAGTATTATAAACAATCGGAATGAAATGCAAATTTCCTTTGTAAATATATAGTAGATGATGATGATGCGATTTTGTGTTTTCGCTTCAAACAAAAACGATGCTTTCAACATTAAAGCTAATACACCAATATGTGAAGTATCCGATTACGGAAGGTTAACTTGAATTCTCATGAGCAACTACTCAAAGAAAAGTGATATGTGGCTTTTGTGATACTTTTATGTCAGCCAGGCGCAGGTAATAAATCAATAAAGATTGTTTTCATAGCATATTCTTATTTTATTATTTTCATTTAAAACACAAACCTTTCACTCATTTAATTTAAAATGCATGCCTTATACTAATTTCATTTAAAAAACTGAAAAGATAAACAATAACAGGAAATAATGCCATAATTAAAAGCAAAAAAATATTTTTTATTTACATACGCAAAATGTAACTACTGCTACTGGGAATTTTAAAAATGCTATCAGCGAGATGTGCGCACGGTTGTTATAAATGTACCCATTTCTTCTTCTTATCGAGGAGCAGTTTATAAATCGCACAATATTATTCCAATTCCAATTTCTTTCATTGAGGAACCTATGACCGGAGAAAATGGAAAAAGACTCTTGTAGATTCTTCGCATGATGGCATCTGACGCCATAAACCGAGTTTATATATATGAAAATAATTTTTAAGTCGTTACAAACATTGCTTTCATACTTAAATATTTTCATTGGTACTACTTGTTATCCCGTCGACCAATTTCGCCAAATTATATAAATCGCCAAACCATTCGCCAAATTATATAAATTGACATAATCTTTATTTTAAATAACGAAATAACAAATAAATTAGTATAACATTAATCAAAATACAAATAAAATGTCGAAATTAAAATCACTTGTTGACGTAAACACGTGTAGTTTGTTTAAATTCAAGTGAATTTGATATTTACGATCAACCATTATTGGCATTTAATCTTATAGTTTGACGATAGATTTTTGGTCGACGGAATATCTAAGTAGTACCTTTTCCATTTTTGTTTTATAACGCTAAATTCTCAGTAATTTTTTCCCTTTTATTTTACATAAAATCACTATTTTTTTTTTAAATTAAGATGCTTGCATTTTTATTTCAAACTCATAGAGCCGTTTTTATTTTTTAGCCAAAAGGGTTGATTTGAATTTTTTCCGTTGCTAGAGTAACGGATGTAATGATAGATATTTTGAGGTTTAGATGCCAAAGACACCGCCAAATTAGAAAAATATGAAATGTGTCATGAACTGTTGGACTTATACAAATTTATTTGGTAGCATTCGATTCAGCATACAAAACTACATTAAAATATGCTATCATTTGACGCATAATTTTGATATTCGACTTTTTTCCCCTCCCCGTGCAAAAACCATTAGGGGTGACACTTTAGAAAATCCTTTCTTTGCAGAAGTTTATGTCATAAGAAGTATTTTTACCACGATTTTCAAGATTTTAGGTTCAGTAGTTTGCGCTGTGCGTTAATTAGTCCCCTAATCCAGACTTTATTTTATATACTATATTAGATATGCGATTTTGCGGTGAATCGATGATCGAAAATTAGTCCAATATCATTTGAAATATTACATAACAGAGGAGAAAGTACGAAGAAAGACGAAGAAGAAATGACGAATTACAAAAGACTTGTAATTTTGTTTTTCAAAATGTTGAATTTTTCCATAGTAATAACGTATTAAAACATAAATTTCCTTAAAAATTATCTTTATTTCCTAGATTTCGAATCTGTGAATTTTCCTATAAATGAAATTGGCGATATGACTTGAGAAAATAGATAATATTTGCTTAAATAAAATGGGTAATATTCGTTGATCTGAGTTCGAGTTTATAAATATCACATGCTTTCAGAATTACGGCGAAAAACATTTTAAAAAGTATGAAATTATTTTACAATATGTATGTGTGGCAGAAATTCACACTGAAATTTAAGTATTCGATTCCATTTTTAAAATATTAACTGATATCTATATAAGTTACAATTGAATATGAAAATGTACTCAAAAAATGATCTCTTTCACCTAAAAAAACACCATTTGTGAGAACATCCTCAAGCTAATGTCACGCTTATGCAGTTTTGGCTTAAAATCACATTGTTTGGCGACAAAAGAAAAATAAAAAATTGTAAAGAAACAAATAGTAATTGCACATGTGACTCACAATTACATCTGTTTGTTTCTTCTATAAGTCACGTGATGGGACAATTAGATATTAAAAAAAAGAAAAGAACAGAACAGAAAGAAAATGTCGTTAAAATTTCATCTAATCAAATTTTCAGATTCGTTTCCATATCTAACGCAAGCGATAAAGAGCCAAATATTGCGTATCAAGTGTAATATTTCTTATTAAATTAATTTTTAAGCATTACAAATGTTTCTTTCAGGTTTTGATTAAATGTTTCCGTTTTAGGTAGCTTTCTTTACAAAAAGCTACCTATTGCAGCCGTTCGGAGGAAAGCGATTTCAAAAAATTTTGGTATATTTTCATCGATCATGACCCCCAGACCCCGAAACCACCCTCCGTTCAAAATTGATATATATATATATATATATATATATATATATATATATATATATATATATATATATATATATATATATATATATATATATATATATATCTGACCTATGTCACACTGTAGCACTCGTATTTATGAACCGATTTGGATGTAATTCGGTGTGTCCGTAGTACATACCAATGTCTCGACCGAGTTTGTTGGCCAGCTTCATACGCCATTTTGTTTCAAAATGGCGGCCATTTAAACATTTTAAAAAAATTTAAAATTTGAAATGTGGTACCAAAAAATTGAAAATGGAAAAATATTTTTTTCTTATGTATTTGACCTTTAAACAAAGACTCCGTAGCAGTTTTTGTTTCGTCTATATCTTAAAAAATGGCTGAGTTATAGCATTTTGAATTTCTAGCGAAGCTGACATTTTGAAACGTCCTGAATTTTGTCACGCGATAAAAGGCGTATTTATGAACCGATTTGGATGTAACTTCGTTTATACATAGTACAGACCAATGTCTCGACCGAGTTCGTTGGCCAGCTTCATCCGCCATTTTTAAACAAAATGGCGGCCATTTAAAATTTTAAGAAAAATTTTAATATGAAATGTGGTACCAAAAAATTGAAAATTGGAAAAATATTTTTTTCTTAGGTGTTTGACCTTGATAAAAAGATTCGGGAGCAGTTTTTGTTTCGTCTATATCTTAAAAAATGGTTGAGTTATAGCATTTTGAATTTCTAGCGTGGCTGGCATTTTGAAACGCCCTGATTTTTGCCACGTGATAACAGATGTATTTATGAACCGATTTGGATGTACCTCGGTGTGTACATAGTACATACAAATAACTCAACCGAGTTCGTTGGCCAGCTTCATCCGCCATCTTGTTTCAAAATGGCGGCCATTTAAAAAAATTAAAAAAAATTAAATTTAAAATGAGATACCAAAAAATTAGAAAATGAAAAAGATTTTTTTTTGTATGTGTTTGAACTTAATACAAAGATTCCGGAACAGGTTTTGTTTCATCTATATCTAAAAAAATGGCTGAGTTATAACATTTTGAATTTCTATTGTGGCTGACATTTTAAAACGACCTGATTTTTGTCACGCGATGACGGGCGTATTTATGAACCGATTTGAATGTAACTTGGTCTGTACATAGTGCATACCAATGTCTCGACCGAGTTCGTTGGCCAGCTTCATTCGCCATCTTGTTTCAAAAGGGTTGCCATTTTTTTAAAATGTAATTTAAAATTTAAAATGAGGTATTAAAAAATTGGAAAATGAAAAAGATTTTTTTTGTGTGTTTGGCCTTGATACAAAGATTTTGGAGCAGTTTTTGTTTCTGAAAATTTGTTCTTTTGTTTATATCTTAAAAAGTGGTTGAATTATAGCACTTTCAATTTCTATCATGGCTAACACATTGAAACGATCTTGTATTTGTCACGCGATACCACACGTATTCGCCTATTTCGATGGAAGAAGGCATGTGGATAGTATACATCAATATCTTGACCAAGTTCGCTGGCCAGCTTCATCAGCCATCTTGTTTCAAAATGGCGGCCATTAAATTAAAAAAAGTGATATTTAAAGTGAGGTGCAAAAAAATTAGAAATTGAAAAAGGTTTCTTTCTTAAGTATTTGACCTTGATATAAGGATTCAGGAGCATTTTTTGTTTGTCTTTACCTTAAAAAATGGTCCATATATAGCAGTTTCAATTTTTAACGTGGGTGACATTTTGAAAAATCTGATTTTTTGCCTGCAGCACTCGTATATATCAACCGATTCCGATGCGAGTGAGCATGTGCACAGCAATTACTAAGGTTTCGACCACGTTCACTGGTTAGCCTCATCCACCATGCTGTCTTAAAATGACAGGCACTTTAAGAAATCGCCGAATTTAGCAGCCAAATATAAGTTACTTTAAATAAAAGCAGCTTGGATAAAGCTGACTAATTTCGCGAAATTCTCATTCATAATGATTTAGTATTGATAAAAATTAAAATTGAATCTCCTACATTCGGTTTCCATTTAATTGAGCTTCGTGTGTTTGAATAATATAAGTTGGCTTTTTTAAAATAAGGAATATGAAAGCTACCTCTTCCTCCCGGCACTGGCCGGAAGGACTTTTTTAATATTATCACTCATTAAAACGGATTTTCTTCTTCTTTTTTTCTTTTTTTTTTCATTTAAATAAAATTAGTAACAGTTTTTCTTTTATTTTTCGAGGTTTAATAGCCGTTTCAATTTTTTTTATCAACGATGAATTTCGCCAAGAAATAAAATGGTAACCTTATCGCCCAAAATAACAGAATTTTCCGTCATAATTCTAAAACTAATATAGGTAGAATAATGTGTTATAGATTAAAACCTTCCCTGAAACAATACCTATCTAACGGTATAGGTTCCGTAAAAATCCATGCAGTAGAACTCGAAATCTAGGCGTTCGGAACGAAATTTCCGTTTGGATTTTATATATATAATAGATAATAGAATAGATAATAGATTTTATATATATATATAATAGAATAGATAATAGATTATGTGTTATGAACTATCTCAAAGTTTAAAACAGATCGCATTGTTAGATTTCCTAATTTTAACAATATCGCGTTATGTTAGTTCCACATTCCACCACCAGGGAGCGCACTCTATTCTTAACGAAAGCGTATCTGAACAAAACTCCTTCATGCAACCTTTCCGTAGATACATGAATCGGGAGGGTGGCGGTCTTAACCAATAATTTAAGATAATTGCTGAAATTACTACGAAAAATATTTTATAGGGGCTCTACGCGGGCCCCTAATAGAGTTAGAGGAAATCGGAAGACGGCAAAATAATCGCGGGGAAAAGTTTGCTTGGGTGCCCTGGGGCTACCTTTGGCGCGAGATCTAAGCTCTACGACCAATAGGAGCCCAGATATTTAAGGAAATATGAAGTAACAAAGTCCAAAATAATAGAATTTTCCGTAATAATTCTATAAATAATCTAGGTAGAATGATGTGTTATAGCTTAAAACCTTTCCTGGAACGATACCTATCTAACGGTATAAGTTCCGTAAAAATCCATGCGGTAGAACTCGAAATCTCGGCGTTCGGAACGAAATTTCCGTTTGGATTTTATATATACGAGTTGCAACCCGTCGAAATTCGACGTACTAAAATGTTTGAAAGGAACTGTCAGATCGAAATTATAATAAACCTACAAAAATAATTACAACAAAAAAATCATCCTACATTGGTTGTCTAACTCTTAAAACAAATAATATTTTAAACCCAAAATTAGCAAAATATTATTTCTACAAACTTCAACTGCTTAAATTATTGAAAAATTAAACTGTATTAGATTACGTAATCAAGATGAGTAATTATGATGAAGTTATCGATGGAGCTCTTATGTTTGTTTTTACGGGATGAAAAATCAGTAAAAAGGATTTCGCTTTGTCACATCATAAAATTTCCCCCCCTAAAATCTAAACTGTACGTTATTTTCACATTCTCGTAATTTACATACGCACCACTCAAATTCACAATTTAAAAGTATTTTAACGCGCAAAAGAATAGATTATTAATGAATGGATTTCCAAAGTTAAAGTCACGTTTGTCCGATACAACTTTTCATGTGAACATTCGCACAAACCTTAAGTTCTAATCTTAGTACCGCGAAAAAAAAAATCAGAAATTTGACTTTAGCTGTCAGAGTATTCGCCATTTATAGTATTGATCAAATATTTAGTTTTATCAAAAAAAAAATGATCGTTTTGTTTTAAATATATCATTTTTACTCAATGAATAATTTTGCCGAGCGCCTCAAACTCATTTATCAGCGTATTGTAAAAATATTAAAATGTAGCTGATTTATGAAGAAGAATGCGTGTTTTATTTAATGTCTGACATCATTTTCTGTTCAAAAATTATAAAAAAGTTACTTTTATTTGTAATGTGAAAATGGCATCAATAAGGATATAATGAATAAAAATAATAAACCATGAATATTTTCCCTTTACTTTCAATATAAATGGAGTACTTCAGTTGCCACAATTACAAAATTTGTATTAAAAACTACAAAAAAATTAATATCTCAAAAACAAATTGAGATACAGATTTCAAACAAATAGTATTTAAAAGAGAATTTTTTTCCTTATACGACGGTGTAAAAAGTTAAAATGTGTGATGCATAGAGGTTTAAAAATTTGCAGTAGAGAAAATGCAAAAATAAAATTTTATTTCAAATTTCAAAGTGTTGCCATTCGCAAAATGACGTATGCGTTACGCACAGATATGTTTGTCCTTTATAATATAGATAATAGATAGATAAGGATTGGAAATTAATTTTCGAAAAAAATATGAATTGTAACCTATGTTTTCAAAACCGAGACCTGTTTCTAGAATCTTCAAATATATGAATCGAAAGTTACAGCACATTCCGCCAAATAGTTTTTGAGTTATGCTTTAAAAACCCGTATTGGAATCGGTTTTGCAGCGATTAAAAGGGAAATTTACATTAGGAGTTCCAAATTTCAAACTTTTAAAATTCTTAAACTATTTACTTGAGTTGATGTTTCGTATCCGAAGGTAAAAGTAAAAAAAAAAAAACTTCACAAATATGTTGTTTAAAGTAAATGTTCATATTAAAAAAATCAGAGTTTGGTACAATCTCAGTATAAATACGATCCCTTACACTCTTAAAAAGTTCTGTAAAAAAATCGAAAAAAAAAACCCCGATACTCTCTGCAAATTTACATTAGTCTCTGTTAAATGTATTCGATTTAGTTTCCCGGTCATCCTTTTACAGACATTTCCCTTTTCTTACATCAAATTCCCTGTAGGGATTTCCATGTCTTTATTTTTATAGATAGATTATAGATATTTTTATCTTTATTATAACCTGTAATTCAAAATACACACTTTTGAAATTATTTTACGATTATATTAGAAATACTACAGAAGAAAATTTGGTTTAAAAATAGTTTTATTAAAAAGTAGAATATCTTAGAAAGGGAAAAGACGTCTCTGCGGAGTTAGCGAGACTTTTATCGACAATCACTTTGCAGTTGTACATGAAGATTTGTAACGTTAATACTAAATTAAAAGTTTTTCCCCCACTGAATCATAAAAGACATCCTTTGAACGCTGAAGTGTTAGCTCCTATAGCGCAATCAGTAAGGGGTTCGTTTCACTCCCCGAAGACCCGGGATCGAATCCAGGGACGGCTAGGAATAAGTCTTATGAAAATCAAATAGTACAGCAGCTCAGTTTTGCTCGAAAAAGTCTGTCTCTTCGAAGTTCATTAATTTCTAAAATTAAATTATTATCATAAAAAAAATAAACGAAATAAATTTACAGGTTTACTGTAAATTTACCGAATAATTTCTCGTTTATTTAACAGAATCTCTGCAATTTACAGGAGACTTAAGATAATGAATTACCAGCAGATTCTCTCTAATTTCTCGGAAAAGTTTTTAACAGTGTGTGCTTATTTTTTAAAACATAAATTCAAAGAAGATATAACTTCCAGTCGAACGGCTATTTCTATTTTGTTCTGAATTAATTTTGTGATCAGAATGTATGGGATATGTTTCCTTTTACTTACCTATCATACGTAGTATAGGGTAAGTCTTTTAATCGTTTTAAAAATCGAAAACAATATTTTGAAGGATTTACACGATTCAGACACTGGAGATTCCTAAAAACATATTTTCAGGGGAAAAAAATTACATTCGTCTGCCTGTGTGTGTGTGTGTGTAAACGCTCTATGTCCCAAACAAATTGAGATAGAGACTTGAGATTTGTTTTGTACTTTGTATGTAATAATGAGAAGTCTATTGAATTTCAGTAACTACGATTATCCGGAACTAATTATTTCGGGCTCTCGAAATATTTGCTCTGATAAAAGGTACATAAAAATTTTCGAAATTGTTTATTTTAACAAGCTAAGGGATCTCAGGAGTCATACTTTTTACTTGGCTGTTCAATTTAGCAACATGTCACATTTAATTTTTTTTCTCAGTCTCTATATAACATAAATACACAAAAATTTTAATATAGACAACCTAATATCTCTTCTATTTAAAATATTTCTTTTAATATTCTATACTGAAATTTTATTTAATTTTTGTTATATTTAATTTTGATAAAAAATTAAAATTTGTTTCTTAAATTTTATGCTTGCGCGTAACATTTTTCACAAACTAATAAAGCAATTTTCATGAAACTTGGTAAATATCTTCATTTTAAGGTAAATAATAACTTATACTTCAAATTTAGTATTATAATTGCATTGATTATTTAAAATTGGCAACTTTTCAATAAAAGAATGAATTTTTTCAAAATTTTATAATTTAAATTAAAATTTCAAATAAAATAAACAAATTGCTTACAAATGAAGTATACGTTCAAGATGCATTAGTTTTACACCATTATCAATATTTTTGAGGGCTCTTGTACCAATAGCTTTGTTACAGTCTTGCGCGCAGCGCATGCAAGACAAAAAGCAATTAAAAAAAATTTTTTTAAATCAAAATTAAACATAAAAAAATAAAATAAAATTTCAATATAGAATATTAAAAAAATTATTTTAAATAGAAGAGATATTAGGTTGTCTATATTAAAAATTGTATGCATTTATGTTTTATAGAGACTGAGAAGAAAAATTAAATGTGACACGTAGCTAAATGTAGCGCCAGGTAAAAAGTAAGACTCCCAAGACCACTTATACGCCACGTTAGAAACCGGTGGCTGACAGCGAACTTTCCTTTTAAAACGCGACATTCACCGATGGCTGACGTCTAAAATATGATACAAAACTGAAAAAATATACATTGTTTTAAATAATTACTGAAAAAATATTTAAAATTTACCTACCTTTTATTTATTACAGGATTATACTTTCTTAAAAATTACTTTAAACATTGTAAATTTTCAGCGTCAGTCATCGTGGCGCTCAACGTGTTAAGGAGTGAATATTGTTACGGCTTGCCTTAACACTGTTTTGAAAGCCCCTCCTTGCGCGTTCCACCAGACTTTTGTGTTTGCCGTTTGGCAACGGCAGTCTTTATCGTTTGTTGTTGTTGTTCGTACGTCGAATGTTCTTATATCGGGCGCGTCCAGCGGACCTCACCAAAGTCACCGATCTCACCGGTGACATGACGTCACGGTAAGTGACCGGTCTCTAACCGGTCGACAGACCCATTGGACGAAACTGGTATTATTCATAGAATTCCATGGTATTATTTACTAGTGGTGCCATCTGTATTCTTTGATTGCTGCCATTTGCCGATGTAAATGTAAATAAACTTTCATGTAACAGATCACATGATCCAACTAACCAAGAATTTTCTTCGGTTAGCTCGGTCTATCACCGCTCACTTCAGTTACTTGCGCTGAACGACATTGGTTGCGAACCGGTGAGTAGCACTGAACGTCTTGGTAACTAACCGATCTCACCGGTCACTAACCGGTGGCTCCTCTGGACGCGGCCATAGACTATAACCGCATTTACTGAGCTATTTCGTTAGCTAAAATGACCATGGGACCATTACTGTTAGTAATAATGTCTATTATAGTATTGGTGTAGCATAATTATACAGATTATGTCTTTAATTCGAGTGGTATTGTCCACGAAAACAACATCGCAATATGTTTCGTAACTGACAATGGTGTCAGTCCTGATACAAGTTCATGTATATATGTATATAAAAAGAACTGTTTGTTCTTAGACTCTCTTCGTATTATTTGACTATCTTCGCATTTATATTTGAACTAGTTACAGTCCATAATCAATTTACATGCACGCACAAATATAAAAGACAATAAAAAAACAAAATTTTACATAAAGTTTGAAGCCGATCTGATAATTAGTTGCCGAGATATTTGTAATAATATTTTCCACACTCTTCGTATTTTCATGACACTGTATATCATTCAAGTTTCAATGCAAAGATATATTTTAACTGGAAATGAGACGCTTAATTCAACTCAGTAAACTGTTAGTTAATATGAGTATCATTTTTGAAGTTATAAAGATGTTTCTTTTACGCAATTCAGTAATAGAGCATTTAAAGTTTATGACGTCATCAAGCCATCTATCTACCGAACAAATTGAGATAGAGGCTTGAATTTTGGTATGTACTTAGAATCTAATAGTGCGACAAAGCCTATTAAATTTCAGTATTGAACATTTATTTTCATATTTTATATTATGCATACCCGTGATGGGGTAAGTATTACGGTGGACCCCAATGACTAGTTTTATTTATTGGTCGTCTTTATATATAGGAATCTGAAAAAAATAATAAACTGGAAAGAAAGTGATTATATAAATAAAACTCTGTGTTGCTTAAGTCATATCAGTATTTGAGGTTAGTTGGGCCATCTGCATAAAATCAATATTTGGCTCAAGTTATGGTGCTCTAAGATGACAAAGGTTAATATAAAAATACAGAGATACTCAAGAAACACAATACAGTCGAACCCTGATTTAATGTTGTTCGGGACAAGCAGTTAAATCGAGATTCTTTGTTAAATCTGTATAATCAAAGAGCTTGTTCAGCAACCACGACCACTTCGCTCGGGCGCGAAGGAGACAGATGCATATGGAGGGGGATTTATTTTAAGCGTAGTTACGGTGAACTTGGGAGCTAAATACTCAGCAGCTTTGTGTTACCCTCAGAGTAAAGATAATAAGAGATTATATGATAAATCTGTGGTATTACCTAACGTTTTTATTAGATAAAAATAAGGCAGTGTTCCGCAGAGAGTTTTTAAAAGAGAATAGCAATATATGCACAAAACGAATGTTTTTCCAAAGTTTTTGTCCAATCGATGGCAGCCTGGCAAAGTTTGGTGATAGCCTAGACTTTTCCTTCGCTTGAAAAATACTGCTTTTTTACAATTATAACTTCCAATTTGATGCATTTTCTGATAGAAATTTTGATGAGTACTTTGTAATTGTTGAATATTTGCTAAATAAATTACGTCCTTTTGGTAGTAAACAGCATATTAAAGCACATATTTATATTTTTCACTGCATTTAAATATAAAAAATTTTTATTCATTATTTTATAACGTTGGAAATTATTTTTTAAATCTATGTGTGGCACATTATTTTTCTTAAAACTTGAGAAAAAAGTCCTTAGGGAGTACAACTGCTTGTTAAGTTATTTGAATACCACCACTGTTTTTTTTTATGATGTAGTTTGTTTTTTTTGTCGAGCTGTTGAAGCGAATCAGTCAACCCACCAAAACGAGTGAAAACATAAACAAAAAAGCCCAAGCATGAGATCATAACGACCACAGATTTTTTGTGGGCTAGGTGAGCGAAGACCGGGCGTAAAATTTGCTGCTGATCGGATTTATATCAGATCACGTGATACTTTTCATGAATGTTTTGATTTTGTCTGAGTGCGTATAGACATGTATTCCTATTACGAGAGACATTGTTTGGAAAGATAAGAAGATTTAATCATTGGTTTCACCTGTTTCGAACCATAAAATTACAAAATAATTAAATTATTTCGAAATTCCTTACTTTTTTAAGACCACTCCATGAGGTATATCTCCCTGCGTCCGGTCGGCCCAATTTGTGCCGCTGAACAAGCTCAAAGGAACATTTTTTTTTACAACAGAACAAGTTAAAAAAGAGAGCTATAAATAAAAAGATTAATACTCACTTACCTTGATATTGATATTAAATATTTGTTGCTTTAAGAAAATATACTGTGTAAAAAATTATTCTTCTTTTATGTATTGCTATAAATCAAAAGCAATGCATTGTAATTCAGAAAAAATGGCATTTATTCAAATTTTATAGCTAAATCTTTTATAGATGTTTGTTTGCTTTGTTTGAATTTTGTATTCTAAACTTCTTTATCGATTTTTTCATGAAGCTGTGAAAACAGTGTCAGGGCCGTAGCAACCACCCCTCATTTGGGGGGGGGGGGGGCTGGGCAAAGTCAGTGAGCCCAGTAGTGAGCTATTGTACCTTTCAGCCGAATGGTTTTTTTTTACTTTTAAAATTATATTTTTTTGTATTTTTAATAACATTTTATTTTGTTTTATCAAATTCATTTTTTTTTGGTCAAAGATCTTGATCAGATTTAGAAATAGAAAACAGCTATCTGCTTTTCTTCTATATCCACCATTCTTTATAAAAGTTTTTGAAGGCTGTAATTTCTACTTAAAAAATAAAATGGCATTTTAGTATTTTCGGGGTGCGCCTATCAATGGGCGAAAAAGGTGAAACCAAAGGTTCAAAACTTCTTCAATACTATTGCTTCCTTCAACCAAAACAGATATGCGCTTTTTTTTCTACAGCAACCATTCTTTTTAAAGGGTCCCAGATGAAAGAAATTTTGCAGGCTCTAAAATCTTTTTGAATTGTCTTTTTTAGGGCCCCCCTATAAAAGTGCGGAAAAGTTGGAGCCCAAGATTCAAAACTTTTAAGCCTATTTTTTTTTATTCAAATTAAAAAAATATGCTTTTTAATCTCACTGAGGGCCCAGTAAGTTTCAAAACTTCCTTTATAGTATTACTTCTTTCAACCAAATGTGCTTTCTTTCTATAGTCATTATTCTTTTTAAAGGTGCCCAGATGAAAGAAATTTCGCACTCTCTTAATACTTTTTAAATTGTCTTTTTGGGGGCCCCCAATAAAAGTGAGGGAAAATTGCAACTCAAGATTTAAAACTTTTAGGCCCCATTTTTATTATTCAAATGTTTTAAAAATATGCTTTTTAATCTCGTTTGGGGCCCCAACAAGGTTCAAAGATTTCTTAATACTATTACTTTTTTTGACCAAAAGAGATATGCGCTTTCTTTCTATAACCAGTATTCTCTTTAAAGGTTCCTAGATGAAAGAAATTTTGCAGGCTCTAAATTCTTTTTGAATTGTCTTTTTTAGGGACCCCTATAAACGAGAGGAAAAGTTGGAGCCCAAGATTCAAAACTTTTAGGCCTCATTTTTTTATTCAAATGTTTTAAAAATATGCTTTTTAATCTCGTTGGGGGACCCAATAAGGTTCAATGTTTTCTTAATACCATTACTTCTTTTGACCAAAACAGATATGCACTTTCTTTCTATAGCCAGCATTCTCTTTAAAGGTTCCCAGATGAAAGAAATTTTGCAGGCTCTAAATTCTTTTGAATTGTCTTTTTTTAAGGCCCCCTATAAACGTGAGGAAAAGTTGGAGCCTAAGATTCAAAACTTTTAGGCCCCATCTTTTTATTCAAATGTTTTTAAAATATGCTTTTTAATCTCGTTGGGGGCCTCAATAAGGTTCAAAGCTTCCTTAATACTATTACTTCTTTTGACCAAAACAGATATGCGCTTTTTTTTCTATAGCCAGTAGTCTTTTTGTAGGTTCCCAGATGAAAGAAATTTTGCAGGCTTTAAATTCTTTTTGGTCTTTTTTAGGGGCCCCTATAAATGCGAGGAAAAGTTGGAGCCCAAGATTCAAAACTTTTAGGCCTCCTTTTTTTATTCAAATGTTTTAAAAATATGCTTTTTAATCTCGTTGGGGGACCCAATAAGGTTCAATGTTTTCTTAATACCATTACTTCTTTTGACCAAAACAGATATGCACTTTCTTTCTATAGCCAGCATTCTCTTTAAAGGTTCCCAGATGAAAGAAATTTTGCAGGCTCTAAATTCTTTTTGAATTGTCTTTTTTAAGGCCCCCTATAAACGTGAGGAAAAGTGGGAGCTGAAGATTCAAAACTTTTAGGCCCCATTTTTATTATTCAAATGTTTTAAAAATATGCTTTTTAATCTCGTTGGGGGCCCCAATAAGTTTCAAAACTTCCTTAATACTAATACTTCCTTCAACCAAATGTGCTTTTTTTTTACAGTCACGATTCTTTTTAAAGGTGACCAGATGAAAGAAAATTTGCAGGCTCTAAATACTTTTTTATTGACTTTTTGGGGGCCCCTATAAAAGTGAAGAAAAGTTGGAACTCACGATTCAAAACTTTTAGACCCAATTTTTATTATTCAAATGTTTTAAACATATGCTTTTTAATCTCGTTGGGGACCCCAATAAGGTTAAAAACTTTCTTAATACTATTACTTCTTTTAACCAAAACAGACATGCCCTTTTCTTCTATAGCTACCGTTCTTTTTAAGGGTGCCCAGATGAAAGAAATTTTGTAGGCTCTAAATACTTTATAAATTTTCCTTTTTGGGGCCCCTCTCAAAAGTGAGCAAAATTCGGCACTCAAGATTCAAAACTTTTAAGCCTCATTTTTTTTTTTTCAAATGATCAAAAAATATATGCTTTTTAATCTTGTTGCGGGCCCCAATAAGCGGGCATCTATGTGCATTGCACATGCCACCTATCCCATTATGTTCAACCTGTTTCATTTTTAACATTTCATTTCTCTTGGCTCGATAAATTACTTATGTTAACTATACATAAATTATATTGTGTATTTATTTAATCTACTAGCAGATCTTCGCCCGCTTCGCTGGCTGCTTTAAAAAAAAAAAGAATCTATTTTTTGGAGTTCTCCATTGGGGGCCTTCACTGCCTTCCGCAGCGTAAACCCGTTCCGGATATTTCCGCTCCGATCTTGAATCAAACAATCATTGAATTATTGTTTTTTTTGTTGTTGTTGTTGTTGTTTTTTCGATAAATGTGATAGTGTCCAGATAAAAGTGAAATTTTCCAGCATCGTAGGTTACGTTGCTACGGGAACAAATTTGTTATTTTTCCACTTCAGCTTAATTATGACAGCAGCAAAATCTGCTGGATAATTCTTCGGTTTCAGAAAAAAATGTCAAAAAACTCCGCAAAACGCGAAAAAAATGTAAAAATCTTATAAAAAATTGGGCAAAAATTCAAAAATCGCTGAGAGAAAATTGATTATATCGAGCCAAAAGATTGAAACTGGAATGTTAAAAAATTGCCGTGAAAGACAAAATACGCTAAAAATCACATAAAATGTTCGTAAAAAATTCAGAAATTTCTATGGATATATTTTCTTTATTGAGCTAAAAGACTGAAACCTGATTCCTTTTAGGGATGTCAAAAATCCGCGCCGCAGATGGCAAAATTTACTATATTGGGATAAAAGATTGAAACTGGGTTCTTTTTGCACTCTCTCTCTCAAGAAAAAAAAAAAAGAAATCAGTGAATTGAAGGATTTTTTCCCGTAACTTTTTTTTCGTTCAAACACACACACACAAAAAAGCTTTGATTTGATTTGCTCATTTTCCGCAAAAATATAGAAAACTCACCAATCTAACGTAAAAATTATCTAACATCCTTACTAAATATAAAGATGCATTTTCGTGAAATCAAATCACAGGAGTGTTCCGCCAACTTTGCTGCATTGTACTTTTCCCTACTGGAAACTGAACTTTTACGCATGACTTTTTTCCTTCATAACACGAAGAAGTTGCGAATCAAAGATAAAAATTTCTAGAAATTTTCCTTTCTAAAGACGAAAATTTCTGCAAATGGGAGATAAAATCTCTTCTAATCACAGGGGGTCTTAAAAAATGAAAAAAAAATGAGTTTTAGCTTCGTTCTTCTTTTGCGGATTGAGCTGAAGAGGGAAACGTTCCTGTCATTCACCGCTTGGCGCGCTAGTGTCTATGTGCCAAAATGCTAGCATGTCGGTTACGTAACAGTGTCTCCAAATCAGTGGTTTTTCTCCATCTCAGTGGTTTTTCTCCATCTCCAAAACAGTGGCACTCCGGGAGTGCCAATAGAAGTGAAAACTTCAACAATTACGTGTGTGTTTTTTTAATCGTCAGGAAATGTTTTATTGTGCAGTAAATACTTTTAAATGTAGTGTTATTTTATTCATTATTATAAACTATTACTACCTAAATTACTTACCAATACTACCGAAAATGTAAATTTTGTGTGTGTTCCTGTGTGGACGCCGGGAGAAAAAGTGAGTTTTAGCTTCGTTCTTCTTTTGCGGATTGAGCTGAAGAGGGAAAAGTTCCTGTCATTCACCGCTTGGCGCGCTAGTGACAAAATGCTAGCATGTCGGTTACGTAACAGTGTCTCCAAATCAGTGGTTTTTCTCCATCTCAAAAAAAGCTCAACGCGTATAAAGAAGTTTTCACTACATTTAAAAGTTACACTACATTTAAAAATATTTCCTGCACAATAAAACATTTCCTGACGATTAAAAAAACACACACGTAATTGTTGAAGTTTTCACTTCTATCGGCACTCCCGGAGTGCCACTGTTTTGGAGATGGAGAAAAACCACTGAGATGGAGAAAAAACACTGATTTGGAGACACTGTTACGTAACCGACATGCTAGCATTTTGGCACATAGACACTAGCGCGCCAAGCGTTGAATGACAGGAACTTTTCCCTCTTCAGCTCAATCCGCAAAAGAAGAACGAAGCTAAAACTCACTTTTTCTCCCGGCGTTCACACAGGAACACACACACACATTATCAGTTTTCGAAAACTTCTTTAGGCGCGTTGAGCTTTTTTGAGATAGAGAAAAACCACTGATTTGGAGACACTGTTACGTAACCGGCATGCTAGCATTTTGGCACATAGACACTAGCGGGCCAAGCGTAATATAATTGTGGTATTGTATTCATTAATAAAAATACTTTTGGATAGTATTGAATTGGAGTATGGATTTCAATATTTGGATAGTATTGAATTGTAATGGTTGCCGTTTATATTTCACCGGATAAATCTTTAAATGCAATACGAGAATTTTTGTACGAAAATTTGTTTATTTATATGTACATGTATAATTTAATAATATAATTTAATATAATAATATATATTACAAATTATTAATGTTTATTTATATGTAATTTATAGTTAAATTATATTACTATGAAAATTGTAATATAATTTTGGTAGTAATAGTTTATAATAATGAATAAAAAAACACTACATTTAAAAGTATTTCCTGCACAATAAAACATTTCCTGGCGATTAAAAAAACACACACGTAATTATTGTTGAAGTTTTCACTTCCATTGGCGCTCCCGGAGTGCCACTGTTTTTTTTTTTTTTTTTGAAAAAAAAAAACTTCTTATGGTTACTTTCAATATATGTATGCGTATATATCGAATACGGGGAAAGCTCAACGCGCCTAAAGAAGTTTTCACTTCAAAAAAAGTTCGTGAAAAATTCGAAAATCGCAAAGGACGAAATTTAGTGCATCGGGCTAAAAGACTGAAACGTGATTGTTTTTACTAATGTCAAAAAATCATGTCGGAACGCGAAAAAAAGATAAAAATCACATAAAAAATTTGCGAAATATTTAAAAATCGAAGAAGACTACTTTACTATATTCGGCTAAAAAGGAAAGATGGATTGAAAATAGCTTCCTTTTATGAATGTGAGGAAAAAAGCACGAAACTCGAAAAAATACAAGAAATTTAATAAAAAAAAATTCGAATCAAAAAATTTAAAAATCTGTTTCGGGGTGCATAACTTCAAATTTACCTTCCTGTCAAATTTTGTCCTGAACAGAAAAACATCTGGTCAGACAAAGAAAAACTCTGGACAGACTCTGTCTTTATTATTATCTAGGAAACCCGTCTTCGTTGCCCACAGAAAGGTACCTTCTACCCGAAGGTATTTTTTTTTCTTTTTAAATTTCAACTTTGGTGACAATTTTAAACTGGAGAAAACCGGAATGTATGAAAACGACATCCCAAAAGTAATATTTTAAAAATTAGTAAATCTGTACATATATATATGTATATTTAATAAAAAACACCAATCCGAGCAGGAAAAAAAATTGTTATAAGTGAATATTTTCTGCTTAAAGAAAATCTGTCTGGGCTACGCGGATGGCATTGTCAAAATGAAGAGAAAATTGAAAATATGAAAAGACTTCCATATTTTTCATTTATTTATTTTGTTTATGAGCAACACTTAGTGGTTTATAACATTTGTAAAAGGAATTCAGTTTCAAACTTTTTTACCAAATTTTGTCCTCTGCTGTTTTTAAAAATTTCGAGAATTTCTATGTGATTTTTAGCTTTTTTTCACTTTTCTGGTAGTTTTTTTTTAAATATTCGTAAAAAAAAGAAACCCAGTTTCAATCTTTTAGCCCAGTAAAGATTGATCTCTGTGAACTTCGATTTTTTTTATGCAATTTTTGGCTTTCTTTGGCGATTTTTTGACTTTTTTTTTCCTAAATGGAAGAATTCTCAGTTAAATTTTGCAAGTCCTTTGATTAAATTCACGTTGTAAAAATATCAAATTTGTTCCTGTAGCAACGTGAACGAAATGCTGGAAATTTGAATTTAATCTGGATCGAAATATAAAAAAATTACAATAATTAAAGGTTCGTACGATTAGAGATCGGAGCGGACATAACCCCTATGGGTGTAAGTTGCCGAAAGCACTGCAGCCCAACTACAAATTCGTTCAATTTTAAGTTCGTTTTGGAAAATCCGACCGGCGAAACTCCGCTGGTGTCGTTATAAAATGGAACTCGGGTAGAAAATTAAATATAGATATTTCTCTAAAATCTTAGAGGGGGGGGGGCTGAAAAATATGTTTGGGGGGGGGGCTCAGAAGACCTTGCTACGGCCCTGAGTGTCATCAACATTATAAGTCATCAAATACCGTTTTAAAGTATCCAAAGTGCTAACTGTGTTTTTGAAGTTGCATGTTTCATGTCTATTCCATCTTTTACATCCGATCCACTACTACTGCTATTAAAAACCGCTCTGTAATGTACATTTCTTCATGCAGATATTTCTGTGTCACAAGGTACATATTCAGAAGATTGACAATCAGGAACATTGAAATTTTATTATAAATATTAGAACAGTTCTCCAATTTTAAATTTTTTTGGCATCGAAAGTTATATTTTAAATCGGGATTATAAATTCGTTAAATCGACGTATTTTTTTTCCATTTTCGTCGGGACCATAAAAAATTCTCAACATCGATAAATTCGTTAAATCAGGGCTTCGACTGTATCTATAATTACAATGCTAAAAAAATGAGAATTCATTATTTGTATTAAGTTCGTAATACTTCATAAATCAATGGAATGCATGTGTTCATCTTCAGTAATAAAATTTAAGTAATAATTCTGAAATTTAAAAGGAAACTTATAACATTCCATAAAAACAGTTAATAGGCTGAATAGTAGTAACATTTTTTAAAATGTCTACTTACATTTTATCAGTTAAAACAGGAAACGTGTAATCATTTTTTAATAATTTTTAGCTTTTACGAAAAACTTTTACTTCCGCTTATATCTAAATATGGTATCATATCATGGAATTGTTCAAACTTTTCTTTTTGACAGTTTCCAAAGCAGATAATTTAAACAGTGATGTAATACATGTCTGGTTTAATTCTTTCTGAACGAGTGTCTTTTACAAAATTTTTAATCTTTTACCACCGGTTTTTCAAACAAAAATTTACCTCTTAATATGTCGCAGAATGCTATGATTAAATAAAACAAAGTTTACAATTAAAAATAACTGCTGGGAATAATACAGAATTCTGAGCACCTTATGCGGCACGTATACGTGACGCTCGTCCCCAAAGGGTTAATTCCTCTGTTGGCACGAAGCGTTTCAATTACACATTAAGTTTGTATTGCGTGGAATTATTTTATTGAAATTAATGTCAGCATCATAAAGTCACATAAAAACAATCAAATTCCGATTCTTTGAGTGGATATTAATCAGCAACGCCAATGGATAACTTGAATAACTTCTTTTGGGCGATTCAAGTTATCCAAGCACTTATACCAAATACAGAAGGTAACAAAACATAATAAACCAAGTCGAAAATTCTACCTCAAACATGGCAAATGAGGTGCATTCCTACTATAACTAGTTTTATAAATATTCAGATATTGGTGCAATAGCTGTTGCACTCCTTATGGAAAAATGCATGAATACAAAATTTATTACAGTTATACATATCAAATTCAGTAATACGGAAATACTAGGACTCCATCTTAAATAGGACGTCATCACCATGGCAACCTAGAAGCATTACCTATCAAGGGATATCATTGAATTAATTACGTACGACAGCATTTAATAGACTGAAGAAAACTTTTATTAATGTCTTATTAAGTTTTGATTCGATTTTCATCAAATTTGAAATGACTCGACACGATTAGCACACTGTAGCGATTATATATATTAAATTTTAAACCATTTGGTTGAGTAGTTTTGCGCTATTATATGCGGACAGACGGACGAGCCAGGCGACGACTATGGGTGCACGTATTTATATAATTACGAACGCACTTAAAAAGGAGCATGTGTGTAAAAAGCGGAGGATGTGAGCTTGGAGGTTACGATAAATCATGAGCTTGTCAAAAATCGTTAATTATTAGAATTTTTAGAGATAAAGCAGTAAAAGGTAAATTTTAAGATAAAAAGAACATCATAAAGTAAATAAATATTCGGACTTACCTGCAATTACCACTAACCGTGAAAGGAAGCAAACAAATTATTTGTGCGCAACTGCATGCAGTGGTTTCAATAAGAACATTCAAATTGCATACAGTCTAGCCAAAGCAGCATTGAAATTTTTTTCTAAAAATGTGGTTCAACTTGCTCCGGTGGCCCAAGTAGCTCCTGATGACGGTAACAAAGAGTCAAAAAACGAGTAATTTCTTAAGTATAGGTAGTAGCAGAATACGGTTTTCATAGAAATTACTATATGTAGAAAGGCATTTTAACCCGTCAATCCGTGTAACACCCGTTGTCATCTTCAAGTGAGACGTCTTTGAAGTATTTCAAAGATTTAATTTTAAGTGAATATGTAGCATTATTAAGATGTAGAAGAGTTTAACGAGTTGCAGGAAAATGTCATATACCCAACCGAATTTTCTCGTATCGTACTATAAACTTCTAAATTTTTGTACCTTCTCCAAATAACTAATGTCCAGAGTTGATCTTATTTTTTGGTATAAAAATTTCAAAAAAGCCGTAATTCTTCTTCTTATTATTATTAGCCCCGATGTGCTATTTCTCCCCCCCAGCAAATAAAGAGTCGTCTCCAAAAATTAACTTTCCGTTGTATAAGCCCGCCGTAAAAAAAAAAAAAAAAAAAACAAAAAAAAAAAACAAAAAAAAACAAAAAAAAAAACAGATGCATTATTGTATGTTAAATACTCTACAGCAATTTTTTAAACTTCTATAAACATCGCACATTTTTAATTTTTATACCGTCGTATTGGGAAAAAAATAATTTTTAATGCAATTTGTTTCAAAACTGCATCTCAATTTATTTTTAAGATGTTTTTTTTTTTTTTTTTTTTTTTTTTTTTTTTTTTTTTTGTAGTTTTTAGCGCCATTTGTTTAATTTTGGCAATTCAAGTCCTCCATTTCTGTAGAAAGTAACGAAAAAATAGTTGGAAAATAGTACTTATATCTTTTTGTTGCCATTTTCCCACAGCTACTGAAAAAAATGTAATTAAAATACGTGCTATTTTAAAAAAATATAAATGAATGATTTCTGATAAAACAGGGAGCTATTATAAACTATATTTAATTTATTTATCTGGATTACAAACAAATGAAGGCATATGAATCATAATACAGCAGCCGATTTATTTATTTATTTATTTATTTATTTATTTATTTTTTTATTTTTTTGTCGAGTTTCTTGAATGACATCTGGTTTTTTTTTTGTGTGTGCGTGTATTATTCAGCGACAGTGACATCATATGAATACTTTACTGTAGATGTTGTTTAAGACTGGATCGTAAATGAGGAATTCTTCGATGATGCGAATGACGTCATTTTATATAAAATAAAAACGCGTGTTTTAAGTTTTAAAGTTGAAACATGTTTTGTATTATCTATATTTATATACATTTACTCTTTTTTTCATCGGGGGCGAAACTAAATTCTGGAAATGCAGAATTCGTGTTTTTTAGTTATTATTATTATTTTTGTGTAAATGTAAATGTTAACTAAATGTTGAATTGAGGTTTGTAGGATGTCTAATATTTTATTAATTTTTATTGCTATGATTCAATCTTGAATTTGTATGTCAACCATACATGTTATGTACTTTTTGATCAAAATTGTTTTAACTTTTTCCAATGAAAACAATGGAATACAAACTATGAATTCGAAAAAAAAAAAAACATATAAGTTTGCTTAGTTAGCAGGGGTCGTACGCTTCAGGGAATTTTTCAGGAAAAATATCAGTATTTTTATAGAAAAACTAGGGGGCTTTGCTCCCTTCAAGCTACGCTCGCCAACCCCCGTCCAGACACCGCAGAATCTAAAATCACGCTAATTTGATCGGCTTTGAAAAGATTAGAGAAGATTGAAATATAATGAAAAAAACCTATGGTTATCTCCCTGTGAACGGGTTTCCATTCAATTCCCATTGATTTCGAAAATTTAAGGCCGAATCAGTTGCTGTTAAGACATCCAATGGTTGTTTTCGTGTTTGATTAAAGAAGACCAGTTAAACATTTGAAAGTAAGCTAAAATAAAATTAATTAAGTAAACAGAGTCTTTGCCTCCCGGTATTTTTTAACAGCGTTATAAAACGATTAACATAATACAATACAGACATTTAAAATGTACGTTTTAAATCTGACCTAAGTTTCAATAAATTTTTCTTTCTCTTTTTAGCATTCACGTGAAAATACTTTTGTTTTTAGAAAGGAAATATTATTATTCGCGGTGTCTTAGAACTGGGAACATTAATTAAAAAGATCATCTCGAAATATGAAATTAAAGTCCTGCATCGATATATTTAAATTGTTTTTGCAGTATTATTGTTTGGCCATTTTAAATGTGACGTAATTACTATAATTTACTGCTTTAAACGCATGTTAATGTATTTATTATTTTAAGGTTTCCTTTTTCTTTTAATATTCACGCGTAAATACAATTTGACTATCATCAATAGTTCCGGGCGGACCACTTCGCTTTTTATATTCCAGGTGCAATTTTGGTACTTTAATGTTAGCCAGGAACAAGTGATAAGTCGCCAAATATTATACTATCGCCATCATTTCATCTATATTATAATAGGCCAAGTCATGTAACTACCATAAACAATTATGGGCTGATCCCTTCGCTTTTCTTATAAAAGGTGTCCATTATGATTAAAAAAATTCGAATAAACTACATAAAAGTAGTTGCCATGATCGCATAGAATTCTTGGTACGTTTATGTTAACCGGGTGCAAATCTCGCTAATAGCTTTTTTTTTAACTCGCCAGTTAGGATTTATTTTTCGAGTGGTAAATTAAAACATTGTTTTGAAGTTGAAATTAAATATCATGGTTTGTTGCATTATTTAATATTTGGCACAGATGTCATATACGCACCAGGTTTGGCGTGTTTTTTTTCTTTTCTTTTTGACGACAATTTCGGAAAAACCTCGTTTTCGAATACCAGTTACACATGTATTTTTAAATTATTTTCTATTATTTTTAAAATGAAATAACACTAAATAAAAAAAAAATAATAACTATATAGAACAAAACAATTTATGTAATTAAAAAAAATAAAAGTAAATAAATATTTATTAATAAATAAACAACAATATCCGGGTTATTATGCCAAGCAAAATACCGCCATTTGGCGACAATTAGGTACCCCGGTGCGCATATGACATCTATGCCTAATATTTTTCTTTTCGTTTCGTTTAAAAAAAATCATAGTCATTAATTTTAAATGTTTCAGTTTTAAATGAAAGTTTTGTATTTTAAATAAAATTAATGAAAGGGTTATATTTTAAATAAGATTAATGAAAAAAAAAATGCGAACGGGAAAAATGTTGGCAATTTATCACCTGCGTCCCGCTAACATAAAAAAAAAACCGAGTTCTTGTTTCTCTATCAGAATTTTCCGATTTGGCAAATGATTGTTCAAGTAAATAGAATTATGAATAAAAGTAACATGATACATTTAAGGGAAATCAAACTGGTCGCCAAATTAGTTTAAAATTATAACCTTTTCTAAAATGAAAAAAATATATATGTTATGATTAAAATTTGAACTGCCATCGTTAGAAAAAAGTGTTTTAAATTAGAAAAAAATTAATATCTCGAAAACTAACCCAAATTTTGAAATTCTAATAGCAGTTTTGAAATCTGCAGATCAATACGGATTTTTGTTGTTAATTTCATTGCATAATATTCCATATTTTAGGAGAAATCGCCATGAATCATAATCAGTCATTTAATCAGTCGTTTCATAAAATCGTTTCATAAATTCGTTTCATTAGGATTTTATACAGGGTGCGTTCACAAAGTTTCAAGACTGGTCTTAGAATACAAAATGTATTAAACATTTTTGTACAGCGAGCTAAAATTCTTCGAAATATGACCCATGAGCATCAAAACACCGCTGCCAGCGTTTTTTCCATTATTCATAGGCTCCCTGGAGGTCTTCACGCGAAAGGCTGTTAAGGGACCTCGTCGAAGCTGCTTGGATCGCTGGAATCATGTCGAATCGCTTTCCCTTCTTGATCTGGGGAAATAAAAAGGTCGCTAGGAGCAAGGTTGGGGCTGTAGGGGGCTTGCGGCAGTATTGCCACGTTAAAATTAGCCAAAACGTCGGCAGCGTCAAGTGGCTTGTGAGAGGGCGCATTGTCGTGGTGAACAACCCAATCATCTCTGATGTTAGGGCGGGCCGCCGGACTCTATCTTTCAAATAGTGGTGCATTCCAGCTTAAAACCGACCTGACACCGGCGCGTCGCGCAGACACTAGAGAAGATTGAATTGTTCACCAGGACAATGCGACCTCCGACACGTCGTTTGCAGCCGCCAAAGTTATGTCTAAGTTTAACGTGGTGATACTGCCACAAGCCTCCCTACAGCCCTGACCTCGCTCCCAGCGACTTTTTTTTTTATTCCTGCCGATCAGGAAAGACCTGAAAGAGAAGCGATTCGAGACAATTCCAGCGATCCACTATTCCAAGTTCGACGAGATCCCTTAACAGCCTTGTGCGCGAAGACTTCGAGGGAGCCTATGAACAATGCAAAAAACGCTGGCAGCGGTGTGTTGATGAACAACGGTCATATTTCGAAGAGTTTTAGTTCGCTGTATAAAAATGTTTAATAACTTTTGTGCTCTAGGAATAGTCTTGAAACTTTGTGAACACAACATGTATATATAGGGTAGATAAATCTAGGTTAAACGTGCGAAATTTAGCCTTATTTAAGAAGAGATTTTTTAATAGAAACCGAAGAATTTCCTGATCTTGAAATTTCAGGACAAGTACGACCCCCTGGGCATTAGGGGTTAATAACAAATGATTTTATTACAAAACAGATACATTTTTTACCAACAGTTAGTATTGCAGCGGTCCCGAAGATGCTTTATTTAGCTATTTAAGATGTCAATGGACAGGAATTGCAGCAGAAATCTTCTTACATGATGTGCAAAGTATTGACGTGTGTTTGCACAAAGTGTTGCACGTTTCACGACAATTCTGTTGCTTTTCAAATGTCACATTCAGCATTTGTAATCCCAGTTGCTTTTCGAACTGTGCTGCTCTGCAAAGGTCTGACACATTGACGAGGCATTCATTTTTGTTAAATATAACTATTTTGGCACTAAATCTTTTGATCGTATAAAGAAAATTAAGCTTTTTGTGCATTTCTATAAAAACTATATAGCGACCTATTATCTAAGCTATAAATTTTAAATTATGAATTTTTTTCTCTTATTTTTAAATCACAGGTTTATTATAAGTATGCTACAGATTATATTTCGAACATTCTTCACCTTTTATTCATTTGCCCAGTGAAGCAGAAATATTTTCAAAGGAAGCTTTTGTACTTTTTTAGCCATTATGTAAAATTTATTTACAAAAAATATAATTGAAAATTTTAGTTATTCAGTTTTATTTCGAAAGAAGGTACTCTATTTCAAAGGGAACTTAGGATCTGCATTAGTTATTTAAAAATCGTTAACATTTTTCTATGGAACAATTTTTCTATTTCAGTTTGGAATCTTTCGAAAGGAATGCCCATTCTTTATTTGTGAAATATTTTATTAAATAACACTTTTTATTTTCAAATACAGTTCATTAATATTTCAAGTTTTTGTATTCTCTATTAAGCTCCTTCCACCGTTATTTCTTTTGTATTTTACGTTTCCATAACTCAGTTTTATTCATACGTATGCAAATTAGTTCTTCTTTTGAGTTGTAGGATTGTCTAAAAAAAAGATTGTTTCGCAAATAATTTTGCAAATGAACTTTTCCTATTTCAATTTGAATCAAAATTTTTCGTTAATAGAAAAATATATTATTTCGGCCAGCTGAGTTTTTGCAATATTGAGAAAACAGATAATACATGCACCTGCTGTAAATATATAACTGTTTAAAAACATATATTTTTTTAGAAGGGTCAGTACACTAAATGCTGCTGTTGGTGCTAAAAACTTTGCTTTATTTACTAGGACTTCCCTCAGAGGGATTAGTCTGAGCGATATTACTGAGAACATAGATTTAATAATAACATGTGGAAGCAAAGAAAATGAGATGTTATCTTTAATTGTCCATTTACTGCGAAAATTGAAATGATGAAAATAAACGAATTGTAGAATTACAAAATCTCATATATAAATGCGTATACACTGTTTAAAAAAATGGGAAATCAAAACATTCAAGACAGCCATGCATGGATATAAAATTGAAAGTACGCAATATATTAAAAGTAAAATAGAAAATGAAACACTCATTTACTTATATCGGAATTTTAACTGTATAAAATGATGTCAAGAGCATAATCAGACGCTCCGCACCAATTTGAGTAACTTTAAATGACAAATATATGATGTTTAAAAAGAATGGACTATACTTTATATGGTGTGTGCTCCCCCGGAATAGTTAATATTGTACAATATCTGTTTTCCACGGATGCAATGAGGTTGTCGATAACATTTAAGGAATTCTCTTCTCAAATCTAATATAGTATCAAAGTACCGAATACATCAAAAGTGGCATGCAATGCTTCGTTAGAGTGTGTTTTAGATATGCTCGATCGGACTTAAATGATGAGTGTTTGCTGGCCACTACATACGCTGTATTGTTTTGTTTTCAAACATATTCTGCACAAGTTGAACTGTATTTAGCATGTATTAAATAAAAGAAAACGGCAATGATTACAAGATAAAGTATGACACAAGATCTGAATATATCGTCTGCATAAATTTTGAGCTGTCAAAGTGTCATTTGAAGTAATTTACAAATCCATACATATTTATTCAGCAAATCATGCAAGCTAACATACGCCAATATGAACCCGATTACAAAATTTCACCAGAATAAGTTAATATATAAAAAATCTACTAATGATAATTGAGAATATGACCTTATGATAAAATGTCTAGAAAAATGAATCGGATAAAAAGTTCATATCACATTTAAAACGGCACTTCCCTCTGTTAGTGGCCTTGGCGAGAGAGAGAAAAGCCTAGAGAAGGAACACTTTAACAAGTACTTTCGGGCAACCTACTCACTGTTTCATACAGGTCTTTATTCAATATTTACACAATTTATTTAATGCTAGGTGGGTATCTATCAGTTTTGTTGCATTTAAATCGCATGTTTTGCGGAGGAAATGCAGCATTATGAAATATTTAAAGTTGCTGTACCTAATAATTCCAAATTAATGGTAATTGAGATCGCTTTCCGTTAATTTCATCTTTTTAAATTTTAAATTTTTTAGAAACCATTCATAGAGACAATTGTATATTTTAAAACTAACCCGAAGCAAAATTTCAAGATTTTGGGCTCAGCAGTAACAGAGAAATAGAAAATTTTTGAAAGTTTTTTTTGTTTCTGCACTGTTTTATATAGCGACATTTTTAGAAATTGTTCCATTGCGAGAATTTACGTCATTATAAATACAGCCATGTCAATTTTCATGTTTATAGTCCTAACAGTTCCATGTTCTTCGTTACTTAGATCATCTTTAGATCTTTTTCCGTTTTGTTTATTCTTTCTATTTTTTAGAATTCGTTCTACAACGAGCATTTACATCTTATTAATCACTACCATGCCAAAGTTCTAGTTTCTAACCTCAACAGTATCCCAAAAATTTCAGTATTCCAAATAAATCATAGTTTAGAATATTTCTAGACATTTTTACGTTTATCCGTCAAATTGAACCTTTTAGAGAGCGTTCATTACGAGTATTTACATCTTAAAAGTAACTACCGCACCAAATTTAAAGTTTCTAACCCAATCAATATCGCAGAAATCACAATTTTAGAACTTTTTTGCTCCTGCAGCGATGTAGGTTCTTGCACTGACATAAAATAGTCTTTTTTTCGGAGCAGAGATGGCCACCAACATTTTTTTAAGTTGGCTATGTAGTTTCAGAGATAACACCTCACAAACGTACAAGCATTAATAATATTATATACTTTATAATATTATAACGCTTTATAATATTAGCATTAGATGTACAGATACAAAAGCCATTTATCTGTTACAAACTAAAGTGCCTGGCGTTGCCCAGAATTTGAAGGATGTTTGTTCTGAAAAATCAATTTCAAAATTTAACATACAACACAAAACAAACATTAAAAAAAGCAGTCGAAATGTTGTTGAATTAATCATATAAAAACGCTATATAAAAATGTATAAATGTATATAACAGACGCAAAAGAATACAGCTATAAATGAGCTTATTTCAATTTATAATTGGAGCAATAATGTTAAAATATGCCAATATTTCCCTAATCGGGCTTTTACCATGCTTCAATACATATTTCACACTCATATGACGTTATACTATATCCACCATGCCCTTTATATTTCCAATATGACGTAATATTTACCTCTTTCACGTGGAAACCTTGAAATAGAAAAGTTATGAAGGTATATTCACTTTCATTTAAATTCGTCAAACCATTTATTTTATTTTCATATTTCACGTGAATATCTTGCAATAGAAAAGTTATAACGTAATATTCACCTTTTTTTTTTAATTCGGCAAACTATTTATTTCATTTTCATTTTTCACGTGGAAATCTTGCAGTAGAAAATTAATTGCTGTAGTAATAATTTTATTGTGTTTTTTAATTGTTGGCAACTGCTATAACGAAAAATGTTTAAATTTGATAAGAAATTGCTGTTAAATTGGTGGTTTTTTATTTATTAAAAATTAACTGTATGTTATTTCGATTCCGGATTACTTTAGTTGTCTCGGCCATGTTTTAATACACATGTACGTATCTCTTCACAATTTTGGCTTCCAAATTGTGGATTTTTTATAGAATTACAAACAGACAGATAGACAAGTTTTCATTTTTATATATCTCTCTATTCTATAAAAAGTAACTAACGCTGTCACCGCCGCCGCCGGTTTTGAATTTTTTGTGACCGGAGGTCTTTCTTCGTTAATATTAAGTTCGTTAAATCTATTGCATACAAATATATGAAAATCGGTGGTATTATAGTGGAATGTTTGATCAACACACTAATGAATACAGTTTTCAAATTGAAGAATTATTTTAAGAGATATTTAATGCTAAAGTTGGACAAAATCGTTCCATTAAAAAAAATTTATAAGAGCAAAAGCTATACATGGGAATTTAATCATTTTAGATCATTTTATTCAATAGAAGATCCCGTTCTGCAGATTTCATTAATTTTTTTAATTTGACTCATTTTTTGAGGTTTTATTTCTATTTTAAATTCAAATATTCAGCATTTTGACAGATATTTTTTACATATTTTAGAAAATGGTATTATTTTAAATTGTTGCCAACTGTATAAACAGCGCAAACAATAATGTTTGCTTCAAATAAAAAAAATATTTACACGTTACTATTATAAAGAGAAAAAAAACCTTCAAATTAGAATTAAGTAATTAGGTATAAAAAGCAGGCACTTATTGGAAATTACGCCATAAAAACTATATTTACATGTGAATTTTAAAAGAGAAAGGATATTGTAAAATAAATTCATTAACATGCGTTAGAATTCTGAAATAGAACAAATTACGTCACATTACACTTATTATGCAAAATGAACAAAAAATAGTATTGCAAAACAGTTTAAATTAAAAAATTGCGCGAGACAAAATGTTAGAGGTTAAATATTAGATTTTTTTTTAATTTTATTATTTGTCGTTTAATGCGAGGTGTTCAGCTATAAGTATGCAAATTTTTATGTTTCCAACATAATTAAGGGCTGAGTTAGAAAAATTGCTTTAAATACACAAGTTAGAGCCCAGAGGGTTAAATAATAGACGTTTTCAAAATTTTATTATTTGTCGTTTGATGTGAGGTTTTCAGCTATAAGTATGCAAAATGTCATGTCTCCAACTTAATTAGGGGCTGAGTTAGAAAAATTGCTTAAAATACACAAGTTAGAGCCCAGAGGATTAAACAATAGACTTTTTCAAAATTTTATTATTTGTCGTTTGATGTGAGGTGTTCAGCTATAAGTATGCAAAATGTCATGTCTCCAACTTAATTAGGGACTGAGTTAGAAAAATTGCTTTAAATACAAAAGTTAGAGACCGGAGGGTTAAATATGATTTTTTCAAAATTTTATGATTTATCGTGTTATCGCAAGTGTTCAGCTATAAGTATGCAAACTTTCATGTCTCCAACTTAATTAGGGGCTGAGTTAGAAAAATTGCTTTAAATACACAAGTTAGAGCCCAAAGGGTTAAATATTAAGCCTTTTTCAAAAAATTTTTATTTGTCGTTTGATGTGAGATGTTCAGCTATAAGTATGCAAAATTTCATGTCTCCAACTTAATTAAATTAGGGGCTGAGTTAGAAAAATTGCTTAAAATACACAAGTTAGAGCCCAGAGGCAGAGGGTTAAATATTAGACCTTTTTCAAAATTTTATTATTTGTCGTTTGATGTGAGGTGTTCAGCTATAAGTATGCAAAATTTCATGTCTCCAACTTAATTAGGGGTTCAGTTAGAAAAATTGCTTAAAATACAGAAGTTAGAGACTGGAGGGTTAAATATGACTTTTGCAAAATTTTATGATTTATCGTGTTATCGCATGTGTTCAGCTATAAGTAGGCAAACTTTCAAGTCTCCAACTTAGTTAGGGGATGAGTTAGAAAAATTGCTTAAAATACATAAGTTAGAGCCCAGAGGGTTAAATATCAGACATTTCTCAAAATTTTATTATTTGTCGTTTGATGTGAGGATTTCAGCTATAAGTATGCGAAATTTCATGTCTCCAACTTAATTAGGGGCTGAGTTAGAAAAATTGCTTAAAATACAGAAGGTAGAGACCGGAGGGTTAAATATGACTTTTTCAAAATTTTATGATTTATCGTGTTATCGCAAGTGTTCAGCTATAAGTATGTAAAATTTCATGTCTCCAACTTAATTAAATTAGCGGCTGAGTTAGAAAAATTGCTTAAAATACATAAGTTAGAGCCCAGAGGGTTAAATATCAGACATTTCTCAAAATTTTATTATTTGTCGTTTGATGTGAGGATTTCAGCTATAAGTATGCGAAATTTCATGTCTCCAACTTAATTAAATTAGCGGCTGAGTTAGAAAAATTGCTTAAAATACACAAGTTAGAGCCCAGAGGGTTAAATATTAGACTTTTTCAAAATTTTATTATTTGCCGTTAGATGTGTGGTGTTCAGCTATAAGTATGCAAATTTTCAAGTCTCCGACATATATAGTTTCTGAGAACGGGCTCTGTGACAGACGGACAAACAGACAGACAAAGGAGTGAGACAGGTAGGGTTTCGTTAGATGAACGAAACTCTAAAAACATGTTGCGGATGACTGTAACAACACCCTAAAATTACATTACCATCAGCGATCTACCAATCCCGAATTTAGTTTATATTCGTTTCATATAGTCTTATTCTTTTGTGCGGCCCTGTAAAATAATTATCAATATTATATACAGTAAACCCTCTGAATAGCGGACACCCCGAGAATGCAGAATTTGTCCTCTATTTATATGTGACAGCTACTGAGAGTAAAACATGTGCAGTTATTTAAGTGTTGGTAATCGAAAAAATGTCCGCTAAATAGAGGTATCCGCTAATCGAGCGTGTCCGCTATGGAGGTTTTACCAGTAAAACTTCTGAATAGCGAACACCTCGGGAGGGCAAAATTTGTCCTCTATTTGGAGGTGTCCGCTACTGAGAGTAAAAAATGTACAGTTATTTAAGGGTTGGTAATCGAAAAAATGCCCGCTAAATAGAGGTGTCCACTAATCGGGTGTGTCCGTTATGGAGGTTTTACTGCATAATAATATCATCCTTTACAAGAAAATTGCATTCTGTATGATAGACAGACAGACATCCAGAGAAAGATAACCTCCCGAATCAATAAACACTCATGTCTTTTGTTTTAATCATCCACAATTGTATGTCATACAACGTGCCAGATTTTATACAACAGGCTAAAAACGGTCACCGTGGTACGGAATACTGTAATATTATTTGTTTGCCCACCAAAATTGGTTGCCACGGGTTGCTGCAAGGTTTGTGATCACGTGGTTGAAACTGATCTATTCAATATTACTACGTGCGTATTTTTTTTTTATTTGCTCCATGTGTTCAAACCAGTTGTCTACGAAAACATCAACCGGTGAAAGTGACGCACACCAAATTTCTGTGACGTATGCAGATAAATTGTGCTTTTTAAAGAGTTTTTCCTATATAATTTTTAAACGGTTTGGAACTTATTTTTCATAGTAGGTGCATTCAGTAGGCGACCTTCATAGGTACTTTCTGGTGCAATCAGAAACGAAATCCGACAAATATTTTTTGAGTTATGCTTGACGAAAGATTTTTATTAGGCTTTTTTTTTAGTAGGACATGGCGTTAATATCCATCGTAGTAGTAAAGTGTCCGGACAGTAATATTTCGCTGAGTATTAGCCTTCGCTTCGCTCAGACAATTATATGGTTGGTTGATTGGATTTTAATGGCACAAAGCGCTTTTAGCGACATGCTGCGCCATTTATTATAGGATATATTTTTAATCATTTTTGTAAGATTTTAAAATTATGTAACACTTTATATACTAGTATAAAATAAGAACCAATGTTCAAATGATGTGAAAATCATATTTTGAAATCAATTGAATAAAAATTGCAAATTATTTTTCTGTATTTTAAAATTTCCCTGACTGAAACTCATAACATTACACTTCTTCACTTTCTTCTATTTAAAACAAAAAAAAAATGTAATAGAAAAAAAATCCACTTCCGGTTTTCGTCTGATTTACACCTTTGAAGTGTCAGAGATCCCGAAAAGTACGTTTTTACAAAATGTCTGTCCATCCGTGTGTACGTCTGCCTGAGTTTCCGTGTGTATGTGTGTAGGTGTGTCCTCTTTGTATCTTCAAAAAGTGTATGCAGTTATGTGTAGAACTGAACGAATCTTCATTTATACGTTTTTGAGGACGTTATACGGACTATGGACGTCAGGCCCTAGTTGCAAATGAGGATATTTCGCCAGACGGGGACGGTGTGGTTGCGCTTTTTGTGGGATTTTTTTTTTCAGTTTAATAGCATGTATTATTTTTTTTCGACAAATGTTTTTAGTTATATATAATATAATAGGCCGAGGTTTTTATAAAAACTTAGAGAAAATCATCCTGAAGGTGACGCTTTAATAGCGGATTTTGTTGAATTCTTGGAAAGGGTGCATTAGCTGTTGGAAAAAAAAAAAAAAAAAAAAAAAAAAACATATTGAATCACACAGAGTTGTCCAATCTATGTTTAATTTGCGATTTTGTAATAAACAAAAATTTTCACGTTTATATATATATATATATATATATATATATATATACATATATTAAGGTTCATTAGACTTCATTGCGATTTATTTCCTTCTTCACCTCCCCTGCCATGGTTTTGAAACATTTATTGATAAAAAAACTTAAAGTGTAATTTAAAAAAAAGGCAACAGCCTTTTAAATACTCATTTTTTGTTTTTAAAATGCACAATTAAAAAACAAAATTAAGTTGTTTGAAATATTAACACGTGTGAGATAGAAGAAAGTTTTGAGATTGGCACTTCCGACTAGTTTAATTTAAAAATACACTAAAACGTTAAAAAATAATCTGAAAAATATGAATGATTTGCAGTAAACATCGTCTAATCCGGCGCGTTCGGGACTTGAAGCATGCCGGATTATAAAATTTTCCGGATTAGAGGATGAATGTCGGAAAAAACGTGTAGAAGTTAGAATTAAACAAAAAATGACAGTAAAACATGTCTTTTGTTCCTTAAACAGCTTGAATAGGATAAACCACCCCTCAATAATCTAAAGTACAACATGAATATATGTACATAACTATAAAATGAAAACTTGCACTGTAGGTCTACAGAGTAGGCCTAATTTTGGAAGCCATCTTAAACAAATTTCGAATATAAGGTTGTTTTGTAGTAGTCTTCTCTCCTCTCATTTTAGGAAGTCATTTCTTATGATGCGGAGTAAGAGGTAGTGACCCTACTCACATGCTGGATATACTATGTCCGGCACAATGCCTATCAATCGCGCATTCCGAAGTTTTCTATGTTTTTTTCTATATAAATGCGTATATACTCCAAAAATTCATCAAAATTATATTGTTTATCTTTCGCAGAAATAAAACAAACGTTTGAATCTAATGATCCATATTCATTATTTATTATTTGATGACTGATATAAAATTCCCGTTTCAAATTAAGCAATCTTTTCTGAAATGAAAAAAATATTTTATTCTGATGACAAAAAAATATTTTTCTTTTCAACAGTTTCGCAAATTATCCACAGAAATGTTTTTTCTCACCCCAGTTCCACCAAACTTTTATAAACATCAGGTGTGATTGAATATAAAATACTATTTTTTTTTCGAAAGTCGTGCCGGATTACCCAGCGTGTTGGACCATAGGATGCCGGATTAGAGGAAGTTTACTGTATTTAAATATGCAACCTCTGTTTGAACATTAAGTTCATACATCGTAGCCTCAGAGCAACAGTAAGACATCTAAAAAAAAAAAATCAAAAATGAGTTATTTGATCTACTTCTATGAGAAACTATTTCGGCATCTAGTATAATGAAAGGATATTTTTTATGTCGTCACATATATTATTTTATATAAAGAATAAGTGTTTCAGACGTTCTAAAAGTCATCTTCGTTCAGGGCAACACTAGGTTAAATTAGATATCTTATTGTGTGTCCTCCTCTTGCTCTAATATATCATGCGGTACTGCCTGCTCGCTTTCACTTGTCTGAAGTCAGGACTTGATCACTCTGTGTCTGTGTTAGGTATGATTGTAAAAATGCAAATATTCTATTACAAGTGTTTTTTGTCTTTATAGATGATCGTTATTTCATTAAAATATGAGTGAAACATGCGCAACGTGTGAAGTCATTAACAAGAGGTGAATATTTAGTTCAATTGGCAAATAAAAATCCCGGGTCCAGTTCAAAATGCAAAGGAAAGAGGCAAGATTTTATGTTACTCCAGTCTACCAATCCAAAACACACGAGGCCATTTTGCAGCCACGCTTAAAGAGTCCAATTTGTCAAAAATATATTTTATTTATTCAATTCCTACTATTAGTTCACACTCTCCCTATATTTATTTATTTATTTATTTATTTATATATCGTGTTCAAATTTTCAATCGTTAATAAAATACTTATTATTCATCCTATCAAGTTGAAATAAATTTTTTTAAAACTTGTACTGGATGACAATTGATGTTAATACAGTTATTTCTAATATTAATTCATTAATTAAATTTTAATTAATTAATTTTAGTTTTACATGGGAGACAAAATGGCGGCCATTGGTTATTGAAGCATTTAATGCATCTTCGTATCTATAAGGAGGGTTACCATAGAGGGGACCCAGTTATGTTGCGAAATAGTGCCAAGTTTGTCGCCAACTTGGCGATATATCGCCAAATGTGACCAAAATGAGTCGCCAACTTGGCGATATCTCTAATATTTCGCCAAACTCCCTTAGACTTCCATTGTAAACCTACTTGCTTATAGAGAATCAACAAATTTAGATATTTTAATGCAACAAAAACTAATATTAGCTTAAGGGATTATATTAAATTTTTCTTGATGACCTAAGTAGGAATTGACTTTAAAAACAAAATTTTTATATTACTTGTTTATAGTCAAATTTTAATGCATTTGTTTCTGCAATGTATGTTTCTATAAAGATTAATTATGATATAAATGATTTTTAAAATCTTGAAATACTGTTTAAATTTTTTTTAAGTTTAAAGCTTTGTACTTATTTAATTTTTTATGTTACTCACGAACCACTTGTCCGATTTCATTGCTTTTTTCGTTATTGTGTGCAAAAATGGTTTCTTATTATTTAGTCTCCGGGATTTATAAAAATCTTATTTACAAATTTTATAATAAATTTAAAAATGAAAAAGAGCAGTTTTAAGAGTGATTTTTACTTCGATGAGTATATTTTAAAAAGTTTCACATGGATTGCAAAATCCTGAAAACAGTTTATTGAAAACATAACATAAAAACTCTGTACAAAATTTCATAAATGGATCTCGGAAGATAGTTTAAATATATTACTTTAAACATGAGAAATAATTAGAAAGTTCATTCTGAGATAAATGGACTTAGGTCTCAGTTAAAGACAGGGCAGAACTGTTGAAAAAAGCAGAAAAATAGTAATATCAGCTGATGTAATTATCGTAGAAATATGCGATTCGCTTTATTTAGTTGAATTAGCTTTGTAGTATTTTATTAACAAAAAAATGCAAAATGCATATTTTTGAAAATTTTGATACCCAGACATTTTTAAGCCCACAGTGACACACTCATTGAGAATTTGGCAATACTTTCACTAAATATTTATTAAATTATTCTTAATCTCCATGTAGAAATCTTACTCTAAAACTTTTTTTACAATTTTTTTCATTGAATATCGTTGATGAGTTCGAAACGAGGCAAAACTACACTACACTTCTTAATGATGTCCTTTATAAATAGCTGATTTTCTCAGGTAAACACTAGGCCATGTTTCCGATACAGTTCGATATCCTAGATATTATCAGAAATGTTAAGAGCAACAATAGGACAAGTGAATTTAATTTTTCTATTATGCCAATTAATTTTTTACAGACGCCACCTAAAATATGATATAAAAAACTCTTGGAACCAGATTGAAAAGTAAAGCTCAATCTAAATAAAATTACAGTAAAAAATTGGCAAATAGTTTCAGTCTAAAAAAGTAAGTAGTGCGTAGAAAAGTAATGGAACCAGATTATCTGTAAAGCTCATGAAATTACCCAAATTTTTGTTGATAGCTGAAAATGTGGACTGAGCTTTACTGGTGCCTTAAAATCAATCAGGGTAATGAAGGCATTTTTAACACATTCTAAATTCCAATCATTGATAACCAGTTTAAAAATGTGGGTTCATAAGAATAGATTAGAGGCTGATTTGGTAATGAGCGACAAACTGAAAGATCCGTTCAGTACGAAGTATGGACCAAATTATATTCCAGGGGTCACTGATAAGCCTGGAAGATCAAAGTCCAAGTAAACCCAAAACCCTAAGCATGTACGATTCAACCATATGCTAACTATTTGTCTGGCGTAAGTCCATTGGCATAAGGTTCCCTTTTCACAGTAATTACATGAAAGAAAAATTATTACGTTAGTGTGTTATGTCAGAAATGTTAATAACAACAATTCCTCAACAACCTGACTATATTAATGTTACACTTAAAATATTACTTCATGGTTTACATTCTTTTAGCTTTGTGGAGTTTAGCTTGACATGATGCAATCATGTCCACAATTCTGGGCCTGGCAGATTTTTTTTAGTACATAACTACACATTTTGTTTACTATACCCGGTACTCATTTTGAGTGGATAATATGATTCTGAATATAAGGCACCAGTAAAGCTCAGTCCACATTTTCAGCTATGGTACACAATATGCTTTTTAATCTCGTTGGGGGCCCCAATAAGTTTCAAAACTTCTTTAATACTAATACTTCCTTCAACCAAATGTGCTTTTTTTTTTACAGTCACGATTCTTTTTAAAGGTGACCAGATGAAAGAAAATTTGCAGGCTCTAAATACTTTTTCAATTAATTTTTTTCTTTTTTTTTTTTATCAAAGCAATTAATTTTTTTTTAATCAAAATTAAACATAAAAAAATAAAATAAAATTTCAATATAGAATATTAAAAAAATTATTTTAAATAGAAGAGATATTAGGTTGTCTATATTAAAAATTGTATGCATTTATGTTTTATAGAGACTGAGAAAAGAAAATTAAATGTGACACGTAGCTAAATGTAGTGCCAGGTAAAAAGTAAGACTCCCAAGACCCCTTATATGCCACGTTAGAAACCGGTGGATGACAGCGAACTTTCCGTTTAAAACGCGACATTCACCGATGGCTGACGTCTAAAATATGATACAAAACTGAAAAAATATACATTGTTTTAAATAATTACTGAAAAAATATTTAAAATTTACCTACCTTTTATTTATTACAGGATTATACTTTCTTAAAAATTACTTTAAACATTGTAAATTTTCAGCGTCAGTCATCGTGGCGCTCAACGTGTTAAGGAGTGAATATTGTTACGGCTTGCCTTAACACTGTTTTGAACGCCCCTCCTTGCGCGTTCCACCAGACTTTTGTGTTTTCCGTTTGGCAACGGCAGTCTTTATCGTTTGTTGTTGTTGTTCGTACATCGAATGTTCTTATATAGGGCGCGACCAGCGGACCTCACCAAAGTCACCGATCTCACTGGTGACATGACGTCACGGTAAGTGATCGGTCTCTAACCGGTCGACCCACTGGACCAGACCCACTGGACGAAACTGGTATTATTCATAGAATTCCATGGTATTATTTACTAGTGGTGCCATCTGTATTCTTTGATTGCTGCCATTTGCCGATGTAAATATAAATAAACTTTCATGTAACAAATCACATGATCCAACTAACCAAGAATTTTCTTCGGTTAGCTCGGTCTCTCACCGCTCACTTCGGTTACTTGCGCTGAACGACATTGGTTGCGAACCGGTGAGCAGCACTGAACGCCTTGGTAACTAACCGATCTCACCGATCACTAACCGGTGGCTCCTCTGGACGCGGCCATAGAATATAACCGCATTTACTGAGCTATTTCGTTAGCTAAAATGACCATGGTACCATTACTGTTAGTAATAAGGTCTATTATAGTGTTGGTGTAGCATAATTATACATATTATGTCTTTAATTCGAGTGGTATTGTCCACGAAAACAACATCGAAAACAACATATTTACATCTAACTGTAACCATTGATAAAAAAAAAAATCAGGAAAATTTGAAAGTAGGTGTCCTTTGTAAAGTATGCATTAATTAAGGAGATAAATTATGTAAACGAGTCTATAGACAATTGGCGTATTTGGTACGGATAAATTACATAATTGAATCTACAGACAATTGGCGCATGTTGCCAGGCGTCGTTTAGCACATAATTAACTTAAACGTAGCACATACACCTATTTTTTTTAAAGTTACCACACGCATGAGGTAACTCATTATTACATTTTGTCTACCATTATATTTTTGGCTAAATGCGTTTTAAAAGCAAGCCTACAACTCTATATTGTAAAATGCATCAGTACTATTTCTTTTTAGGGAAAAATGAAGCGTTTCATACTTATTTTCAGATTTTGTATCAGTTTCTGTAAAAATCGCGTTTTTTTTTTTTTTTTTTTGAAAATATGCAACGATTTGTTTTACCTCTTAAAACATGAATTATTTTATAAACTTTATATTAATTACATTTAACACACTTTCATCAACATATACAGGTAACTTTTATGCCACTCTTTAAGTAAAATTATTTTAGTGTGTGTTATCCCAAAACGAATGAACATATCGAAATGAAACATTTGTACACGCGCGGGATTACTTAATTCCAAAAAGCATATTTTTTTCCCTTCTAGCCAACAACAACAACAAAAAAAAAAGACATTCCTTCACAGAACCTTTCTCAACCTTGACTTTGAAAGGTATAAGGAAGTTCAGAAGCGCCCTCGAAAAATTTATATTTCGAAAAAAAAAAAAAAAAAATGTGAGTGGTATGAGATTTACCCCAGCGCGTGTGCTTACGCGTTAAAAAAGGAATAAATTGATTCTGTATTTTTAAAGCGAACCTATTCCACATTCTAATTTACAGAGAATTGGCGTAAGTTGGGACAAAGTTTTTTGGAGACCTTCCGCTACATTTGCGTTGTACCAACTCTATACTAAAATGTATGCTATTGCACCATTTATTTCAATCCTGAACGTGTGAAGATTTTTTAGTACTTTTCCAGTATAGACACCTTAGCGAAATAGAGAAAGTAGCCTTGGCGGAGAAGGAAATTTTGCAACATATTTTCTAGCATCCTATTCACTGTTTCATTTCATATACACAAGCATTTTTTTCAATGTTTATAAAATTTATTTAACATAAAGACGCCATTTATCTAATTTTATATCGAAACAGAAGTAATTTGTTTATAAAAAGCATTAATAATAGACATACATTTAAAATACATAACTAAACAAAAAATTTCATCAAGTTTGTTTTCATTACTGTTTATATCATTTGGCAACAAATCGAAAATTCTGTCGCCCGAATTACGACAAACTTAAAAAAAAAAAAAAAAAAAAAAAAAAAAAACGCAAGGCCCCTATACCAGAAAAGTACCATTTTTTTTTTTTTTTTTTTTTTTTTTTTTTTTTTTTACAAACCGCGCCAAACGTTGTGACTTGCCATTTATTGAACGCGAATCTCTTTTGGATTTAATTATTATTTAATCGTAACCATGCAAAAATTTTTAATTTACTGTTTTTTAATTGAAAATATTTTTTATTATTAAGAAAAAATTAAGTTTTAACTTCATTTTTCGAAGATTCAAAACTGGCCATGTTTAGTGAATTGCTAAGAGACCCTTACAGTTTCATGTATGTAATTAAAATGCGATTTTGAAAAAAAAAATTTGAACAATATTTATTTGCGCTTTTATTTTTAGTATATTTGTATTGATTTCATAAAATAGTTCTCGAAACTCTGTAATTTTGAAAATTTACGTTCTTTAAATGATTACTTTCGCGTCAACAATGTTAATTTTTTTAAAACTCGGAAAATTTAATTTCATTTGGCTTTATAATGACGTAGTTCTAGTAGTGTTTCAGTGTTTAAAATTAAAATGCATGTTTTCTTTGGCGCCTGCAAAAGAAGGCATATTTTTTTTTTCAACTGAAATTTGCTTTCTAAATTGTATCTCGCAATCTGATTGGTCAGAGACTTCGGCATGCATTTGATGTTTCTTGCTGGGAATCGTGCTTGGCGAAAAACACTTCTTTGTTTCTTGTCGTGTAAGATTTTTTTCGTTCAGAAATTCTTTTTAATTACACATTATGTTATATGAAGTTAAACAAAAAGGGACCTTGTCAGGGCCAATTTCTAAGTTAAGTTTATCAATTAAAATTGAAATAATACGGCTGTTCTCAAATACCTTTCTGAATTCATTTTTGTTCAGAAACACATGAAATTGACAGACGTTCTTATTAATAAACTATGTAATCGAATGATGTTCTAAATTTTTTAGTAAAAGCAGAATATCTTTTTTAAAAATACTGTCAAAGTTGGCTTTTCGAACTGAATTTTTCGATGCGACAGCGCGGGAAAAGAGAAAAAGCTGTCGTCCCGTGACAACAATCACTTACAACTCTCAATTTACTTATTAGAAAAAGATGGAAAACACTGTTCAATTCTTAAATATGTGACAGACAATTTCACGGCTGTTCTCAAATACCTTCCTAAATTCATTTTTGTTCCGAAACACATAAAACTGACAGGTGTTCTTATTAATAAACCATGCAATCGAATGGTGTTTTCAATTTTTTGGTAAAAGTAGAATATCTTTTTTTAAAAATACTGACAAAGTTGGCTTTTAGAACTGAATTTTTGGATACGACATCGCTGGAAAGGAGAAAAACCTGTCGTCCCGTGACAACAATCGCTTACAACTCTCCATTTATTTATGAAAAAATGGAAAACACTGATCGATTCTTAAATATGTGACAGAAAATTTCACGACTGTTCTCAAATACCTTTTTGAATTCATTTTTGTTCGGAAACACAGGCACTAAACTAAGGAATAAAAACTCACCATCATTAATTTAATTTAAGTATCCAACAAATATAACAGCTTTAGGCAATAATATAATAGGATGCTCAACTTTTTCAGTAAAAAAAAGGGTAGGGGTTTTAGAAGATGCCCATTTTTAAATGCTTAAATACTGTGTTATATTTGAAAAATATATTCGAATTTTGTAAGCATTAGGTTATTTTTCTTTAAATAAAATCATACAGGCAAAATAAAAAACGCAAATAATTTATTTTTTCTTCTTCTACAAAAGAAAATAAGCTAGCGATTTGAGGATCATTTTCAAAAAGGAACATATTAATTTCCTTAACATATTCAGAATAGTCATTCAAATGTTGTGTATAAAGATATGTGCATACAAAAAAGAAAAAAAAACTTTAAGAAAACTGAACTTTGTTGTGTGTAAAAGGGGTGGTGGTGGTGGGGGGGGGGGGGGTGTAAAAATGTTTTTGCAGAAATTTCAAGGGGAATTTAAGATGACTGATTATTGTTTCAACAAAGATTAAATTTTTTTTTAAATATAAATATTTCAGTATTATATATGCTGAGAAATGGGCAGGAGAAATTGAAATTTAAAGTGAAATTTAGACAACGTATTATTTATTTGTTATTTCAGCAAAATTACAAACAGAGCAGGTTTTTTTTAGTTTTAAAATTTTTGCATATCGCAGATTTTCACTTTTTCTAAAGATTTCATTTAAATTTACCGCCCTCTGAAATTTCTACTTCAGAAAATCACGCAAAGTTTAATATCTATATGTACTTCTTTTTTAAATCATCTCTCCTATTTGTTATTTTATAGTATTTTATTACACCTGCTACGATTCCCCGACTCCTGACAATTTTATATTCATTAGAGCTTACAGAATTTCATAATTATAAGGATTATTAAATTTTAAATCATTAAAAAAAGGTAACATTTATAATTTATTTGAATAATTACGAATTCAATTAAATACATTTATAATTAAGTAAAATTACAAATTAATAGAAAATTAAAAAAAAAATAATGTAAAATAGATTGAAAAATATCTTAAATTTAAAAAGTAACAAATTTATTAAAGTTATTTGGAATCTTTTCACTTCTAAGATGACACCCCGCCCTCTTTGTCATTATAGGTAATGGAAATTATCTTCTTTCTCTAGAAATCATTTTTGCCATTGACCTGTAATTTCAACATAAATAAATAAATAAATAAATCGGAAGTCTATTGAAATGCATCCCTTTCCCCGCGCCCATCCTATCAAAATTCTCTACTTTCATGGTCGCAAGCTTAATTCCTTTCCGCCAAGAAAAGTCACTTTGACACAGGAAGCTATGACCAATCAGGTTACGATATGGCAAATCTCCGTTGGAAAAAAGAAATATGCCAATAGGAGTACACGATTTCCTTGACAAAACGCAGGAAAATGCAATAAATACAACCAAATGAACTTGCATTTATCGAAAATTTCTTTCGTATGACTTAAAAATAAATCTTTCACTTTATGGATGACAATAATAAGGATTAATTTCAGATTATCAGGAGTCTCTCTTCAGAATAAAACGTCATAACAAAGTTATGTCAGTTAAACGGAAATTGACGTCATACCTAGCAAACGATTTTATTATTATTATTATTATCTTTTCCAAAATTGTTTTCTTGAAATTAAAATAGATTTTTTAACTTTAAAGCATTCTAATGAACATACGTCATTCTAACACGTGTTTAGTTAAAGATTTTACATATATATGGGCAATATTTTCATTTTCTGACTAGAATGACTTCGATATCAAAAATGCAAAAATATAGCGAGAAATCTGAATTTTTATTGGCTCGTAAAAGCAAAATACGCGTGTTATCACTTTTTTTAAATTATTGTGCCGGTTTTTAGAGAGTGGCAACACAAAAGAAACAATTTAATTAGAAAATTAAAAAGGAGATATTTCTATATTGTTAAATTACGGAAGGTACAGTGCTATGTAAAGTTTAAATAGGTACCATTCCCTTAATATTGGATATTTTTTAACCCGACTTGCGAAAGGCACATCGCTAAATTAAGACCTTTCCAAAAAGCCATTATTCATCACTGAATGTTTTCTGGTCTGGATTGTAATTGAGTTGTTGTCTTTTCATCATGTTTCAAAACGTAAAAGATGCGGCTGAGCTCTACTATACAGCACGACCGTGCTGTATGATAACCAAAAGTTAGATGTAGTTACCAATTTTTTATTTAATCCATGAGCTACCACCTAAAATATTTAGCATAGAAAAAACGGCAAATTTTAAAATCGAATTTACTCGAAACTCAGTTTTTAATCATATCCTGCGACGATACATAGAAAAACAAGTAATATAAAAATTTTGTTTTTAAAGTCAATTCCTACTTAGGTCATCAAAGAAAAATGTAATATAATCCCTTAAGCTAATATTAGTTTTTGTAGCATTAAAATACAGTAGCGCTGAAAAATATTTTGACAACCTTATATTCTCTCTTATTTTATTTAATATAAAAATGTAAAAGAAAATATAGTCCCTATAATAGAGAACACTATGACTGTAGTTATTCAAATGTATCACGTTTCAAGTTGTTTGTTTACATTCAGCGCCACCGAAGAAATATGACTCCTCCTTAGCTCAAAAGCATTTTGACAATTAGTTTGCATTTAATTGTTGAAGATGTCAGTGGCGCTATAGCTTCGATTAGTGTTTATATTAACTTATTGTGATTAATTTTAAGGATCAGGAATACCGAAATGCAAAAAATATTGAAGTGATTCTAGAAAAGCCGCTGTAAATGCACTTAAGAAAGGTAGACTGCAAGCAGAATTAGCTCGTTCTTTTAACGTGTCTCGGCAACTTGTTATTACATGGAATAAAGTTTTTAATAAACAGAAATACATCGAAAATAAGCCTCAAAATGGCCATCCGAAAAAAACAACTTGCAATGTTGACTGTATTATAAAAATGATATCTACACGTGATTGTCGTAAGTCCGCTGTAATAATAAAAAAATCAATTGAAAGAAAATTACGGCATAGACATACACGTTTCATCAGTCAAACGACGCCTAAACCTCTATGGTTTACAAGGCAGAAGTCCAGCAAAAACACGAATCTAATTTAATAAGAATAAGAAGGCTATAGTTGCATTTGTGAAACGGCATAACCCTTACAGTGGCAAAGCAGTTCCATTGCTGAAGTGTTGAAATTAATGATTGACACCAGAATTTTGGTTTTAAAAAAAATCGGTTTATTATGTGTGTGAAATATAGCTTTTTCATATTTACAAATAAATTTGTTTTCAAATTCCGGTGTCAATCATTAATTTCCTCACTTTAGCAATGGAATTGCTTTGCCCCTGAAAGGGTTATGCCGTTTTACAAATGCAACTGTAGCCTTCCTATTCTTAGTAGATAACAAACGTGTTTTTGCTGGTCTTCTGCCATGTAAACCATAGAGTTTTAGGCGTCGTTTGACTGATGAAACGTGTATGTCAATGCCGTAATTTTCTTTCAATTCATTTTTTATTATTACAGCGGACTTACGATAATCACTTTTAGATATCATTTTTATAATACAGTCAACATTGCAAGTTTTCTTTTTCCGATGGCCACTTTGAGGCTTATTTTTGATGTATTTCTGTTTATTAAAAACTTTATTCTATGTAATAAAAAAATGCCGAGACACGTTAAAATAACGAGCTAGTTCTGCTTGCAGTCTACCTTTCTTAAGTGCATTTACAGCGGCTTTTCTAGAGTCACTTCAAAATTTTTTACATTTCGGCATTCCTGATCCTTAAAAATAATCACATAAGTCAATATAAAAAATAATCGAAGCTATAACGCCACTGACACCTTCAACAATTAAATGCAAACTAATTGTCAAAATACTTTTGAGCTAAGGAGGAGTCATATTTCTCTTGTGGCGCCGAATGTAAACAAACAAGTTGGAAATTGATACATTTATATAACTGCGGTCATAGTGTTCTCAATTATAGGGACTATATTTTCTTTTACATTTTTATATTAAATAAAATAAGAGAGAATATAAGGTTGTCAAAACACCTTTGAGCGCTACTGTATCTCAATTTGTTGATTTTCTATAGGCAAGTAGGTTTACAACGGAAGTCTACGGGAACTTGGCGAAATTTTAGAGATATCGCCAAGTTGGCGTCACTTTTGAAGACTCATTTTGGTCGCCAAATTTGGTGATATATCGCCAAGTTGGCCACAAACTTGGTGGTATTTGGCAACAGAACAGGGTCCCCCTTATGGTAACCCTCCTTATAGACATGAAGATGCATTAAATGCTTCAATAACCAATGGCCGCTATTTTGTCTCCCATGTAAAACTAAAATTAATTAATTAAAATTTAATTAATGAATTAATATTTGAAAAGACTGTATTAACATCAATTGTCATCCAGTACAAGTTTAAAAAAATTTATTTCAACTTGATAATATGAATAATAAGTATTTTATTAACGATTGAAAATTTGAACAAGATATATAAATAAATAAATAAATAAATAAATATAGGGAGAGTGTGAACTAATAGTAGGAATTGAATAAATAAAATATATTTTTGACAAATTGGACCCTTTAAGCGTGGCTGCAAAATGGCCTCGTGTGTTTTGGATTGGTAGACTGGAGTAACATAAAATCTTGCCTCTTTCCTTTGCATTTTGAACTGGACCCGGGATTTTTATTTGCCAATTGAACTAAATATTCACCTCTTGTTAATGACTTCACACGTTGCGCATGTTTCACTCATATTTTAATGAAATAACGATCATCTATAAAGACAAAAAACACTTGTAATAGAATATTTGCATTTTTACAATCATACCTAACACAGACACAGAGTGATCAAGTCCTGACTTCAGACAAGTGAAAGCGAGCAGGCAGTACCGCATGATATATTAGAGCAAGAGGAGGACACACAATAAGATATCTAATTTAACCTAGTGTTGCCCTGAACGAAGATGACTTTTAGAACGTCTGAAACACTTATTCTTTATATAAAATAATATATGTGAAATAATAATAATAATATAAATAAATAAATATAGGGAGAGTATGAACTAATAGTAGGAATTGAATAAACTACGTTAAAAAGATAATTTTATTAATCGAAAATCAGTTGTTAAGGGCATAAAATATTTAATTTCCTAAAACTGTTCGAATAGGGTGTAATATCTTTTTTTTTCTTCAAAAATTTACTTAATTTTATACTTAACTTGATATTTAAATGACCAATCCATCAGCGATAGATTAGAGTATTTGCGCTTATTATAATACTTAAAAATGACACTTAATACACATTTATTTTATACTCAATGTTTCAATAGATAAAAATTAATTACGATGTTTTGCAATGTACTCACTTATAATCTAATAGAATAGTGCCATATCAAATTGTTTCATTTCTTGTTCGGAAGAATTTACTTAAAGGACATGTAAGTCATTTTCTTCGAAACGTTCTCTTTAAAAGTTTATGAATAAGTGAAAAAAAACTATTGAATTTATTTGCAATCCTATTTAAAGTAGAAAATATTTTGAGTAGTTTTACATCCTATTAAATTCATGGCAGTTCTTCGAGAATAAAATTTTATTAAATTCATGTTTAATATTTTGTCTAAGGAATGTTTAATCTTATTCAGTATTTTTTCTTTTGCATTAAAACTTTAATAAAAAATAAAGCGGTTTTACAAGCTCAGATTTTTGGACATTTTCAATTTTGAAAGCTAAAGATCCAAATTATTGTTTTAAACAGATGCTCCATAGCATAATATCTATTGTCATAAATCACTTATGTCGATGAATTTGAAAGGGGGGGGGGGGACTGAAATACCACAACACCATAAACTGTTTCGGTACAGATGTCGTAGATGCACAGAGGTTTCTAGTTGGCGACAAAAGAGTGTTTTATTTTATTTTATTTATTTATTTATATATACCTTTTCTTGGCCTGACGTGATATGGCGACAATTTTTACTTCGTATGGGAACCTGGTGTGTTATAATGAAATACGTATGTGTATTTTATAATAAAATTAAATGTGTGTAAAATAATTAAGTTAAGTGTATAAGTTAAGTTAATAATTAGTGTTAAGTAAAATAATATAATATAAAAATAACTAATAAATGAAATGAAATGCGATTGTTAAATAAAAATAATGTGTGTGTTAAAAAAATTATGCGATAAATAAAGTTAAAAGTGTGTGTTTTGTAATAACATTATAATATAATTTCATTAACCCTTTATCTACTGACGGTACTTATAAGTACCACTCACTTTAAACTTTTATACCATTGTGAATATTACTAATATTATAAAGGTACTTTGCAAAAAACGCTCTTTTAACTCCACTTTATCCGATTACATGGCAGCGGTAGTTCTAGGTTTGTTATTTTAGAGAGGAATGAGGCTATTTTTGAAGCAATCGATGTGTTTTGTGCCGACTTTTGTACAGATTGCCACGCTCGTCTTTTCATTGCTGCAAACACAGTAAAGGATATAAGATAAGTGTTGGATTTTTTTTTATGAGTTTATTATGATCTTGGAATACAGTTCGACTAGCTATTTTACGTGAACGGTGTATGTATTTGATCTAACAGTTGAATTACTCGATGGTACTTATAAGTACCTTCAGTACGCTGGGTGTTGGATAAAAACTTCTTGTTTACTTTTCGTCTGTTTAGTTATCCATCGTTTCCATCTGCTTTAAAATGTAATTACTAAAATGTAGTGTAGTAATGATTTCCCTGGTATTTCTTTTCTGTTTCATTGCTATTTTTTTATAGGAAATCGAAAAAGTTGTGGCACCGGCTCGTTTTTGCTATGCTAGAAATGGTATATGTAAATTGATATATTACATATGTGGAGATGCGAGAGAACATGTTGTCCCTGGAATATTGACGTCACCAAACTAAAGGACTACTAACAAGATCGAAACCCAAAAATAAAATAGTTTTCTTTAACCCTTTCAGGAGCAAAGAATTTTCAATTCTAAAGTGTTAAAATAAATGATTGGCACCGGAATATGCCAAACGATTTATTTGTAAATAAGAAGAAGCCTATATTTCACGTACTTATTAAATCGAAAATATTTTCTGGTGCCAGTTGAAATACCTTGTGGGTTTTCTGTTACGATAATTTAGTCATAGTGTACTGACGGTACTTTAAAGTACCACTTTAGTTAATTACCTCTAAATAATTAAATTTCTCACGGGTGAGTATTTTTTTTAAGTTTATCGTTTAATTTTCATTGTAGTAACTGAAAAAAAAATATTACATGAAAAAAAAAAATGCAGTAGATCATAATGCCGTAGATAAAGGGTTAATAAAATAAAACTAACATTCTATTTTCGCACGCTGAGTCTAGCAGGTGTTCAAAAACAGAATTGTATTGCCAAAACAATGCCAAAAAAAGCAATTTAACAAATTACAACGACCATTTGGAAAATGATTTTTCAAAGACTAAAATTTAAGACATAAAAAATCGCACGGAATTGATCATTCATTACGTACGCCATGAATTAAACATTAATAGTGTTATTACACGTAAAAATTGCAAGATTTCCTGAAACTTACGTATTATCCAAGCATTTCATTGGCTGTTAGGGAAAAGGCTTTTCCATCGTCAAGAAATCCGACGACCCATTTTAAATGAAATTTCATTCATAAACTTCTAAACATCCCACAATATTACTTTTTACACCGTCGTATAGAGAAAAAAATGTACTTTTAAATGCAATTTGTTTGAAAGCTGTATCTCAATTTGTTTCTGAGTTATTAATTTTTTTTTGTATTTTTTTATTACTTTTTTGTCATAGTAGCAACAGAAGTATCCATCTCTGTTGAAAGTAAAGGGAAATACAGATTACTGTACAGACTAATCATGAAACAAATAAAATGCGGATTCAACCAATAAAAAGCTTCAGATATGCTTTTGATTTCCTACCCTGACGAGGACAATAACCATTTTTCCAAATGGTTAAAAAAAAAAGAAAAAAGTGGCGCCAAGACCGGTGCGTCTCTAAAACTTGCTCCATTATTTGAGTTAAACGTAAAAACTGTCAATGATTTTGGGTAGGAATTTGTAAAACAACGGCGGTTTTGAACATATCGTAACAAGGGGAATAACTGCAGGATAGACTTTGGAAGGTAAAGTGAGTGAGTCGAATCATCGTTCTCACACAAGGAAATATCTAAAAACCTTCCACAGACCGCACTGGTACGCAGGATCGCGCGATGATGTTCGCGGTCTAAGTTTCACATTCTTTTTCCAGCATGCTAACCACTGGGTTGACTGGTCTCATTTACGATTTCGTGGGGAAACATTTTTTTAAATTAAATGTTTCTTTTCATTTTTTTTTTATTTATTAACCATTTGGAAAAATGGTTATTGTCCTCGTCAGGGTAGGAAATCAAAAGCATATCTGAAGGTTTTTATTGGTTTAATCATCATTTTATTCGTTTTCTGATTGGTCTATACAGTAATATGTATTTCCCTTTACTTTCAACAGAGATGTATACCTTCTGTGACCACTATGACAAAAAAGTAATAAAAACTACAAAAAAAAATTAATAACTTAGAAAGAAATTGAGATACAGCTTTCAAACAAATTGCATTTAAAAGTACATTTTTTTCTCTATACGACGGTGTAAAAAGTAATATTGTGGGATGTTTAGAAGTTTAAGAATGAAATTTCATTTAAAATGGGCCGTCAGATTTCTTGGAAATCTGACGATGGAAAATCCTTTTACCGAACAGCCAATGAAATGCTTGGATAACACATAAGTTTCAGATGGAGTCGCAGGCGATTTTTGTCGTTTGGAATTTTTACGTCTAATAACGCTGTTGATGTTCAATTCATGGCGTACGTAATGTATGATCAACTCCGTGTGATGTTTTATGTCTTAAATTTTAGTCTTTAAAAAAATCATTTTCCAAATGGTCGTTGTAATTTGTTAAATTGCTTTTTTTTTTTTTTTTAGTTGTTGTTTTTGCTTATAGACATATCACACGGGCGATTTCCCCACAACATTTCCTCCAAAACTATTAACATTAGCCAGATACATAAAACTAGTCGTTGGGGGGCACCATAATACTTACCCATGATGGATATGCATAATAAAAATATGTGAAAATAACACATGTGTAAACTATTTATAAATAAAATGCATATCCAGGGATAGCTAATGTTACTGAAATTTAATAGACTTTGTCGCACTATTACATTCTAAGTACATACCAAATTTCAAGTCTCTTTCTTAATTTTTTCGGTAGATAGAGTGTTTAAAATCGTGGCGTGATGACGTCATAAACTTTAAATACACTATTACTGAATTTCGTACAAGAAACATCTTTATAACTCCAGAATTGAAATTTGAATGAAATACCGGGTCATGAAAAATCGAAGAATGTGGAAAATATGATTACAAATATCTCGGCAACTAATTATCTGATCGACTTCATTCTTTATGCAAAATTTCTGTTTTTTTTTTCTTTTGTTCCCTCTCCTTAAAATAAACAATTTCGAAAATTTTTATATACCTTTTATCAGTACGAATATTTCGAGAGTCCGAAAAAAATAGTTCAGGATACCCGAGGTTAATATAATTCATTTGAGTTCTTCTCATTCTTACATACTAAGTACACACCAAATTTCAAGTCTCTATCTCAATTTGTTCGGGAGATAGAGCGTTTACAGACACACATACAGGCACACAGACAGACGGCAATTTTTTTTTCTTAACCCTTAAATGCCGAGTGTTGCTTTTTGGCAACATACCCAATTTAGGCTTCAAAATACTATTAGAATAACATTGAAGCTATAATGCCTAATGTTGCCAATAAAATACATTCTGAATATATTATTAAATCAATTTTCAATATGTGGATAGCAACACTTGTGCTGTTTAAGAATAAAGATAGATTTATTTTTAAATTGTTGCTACATGTGCCTTTTGTTTTATTTGGAAGCTTGCGAAATACCCTATTTTGTTCTGCAGTGAGCAAGTAAAATTTATTTCTTATCATAGTTCTTAAAATTTATGAGTGTTTAATATTACAGAATTTTATCAAGAAAAATTAGTTTTTCAAATAAAGACCAGTATTGCCGATTAGTAACAAACTATTTTTTAGCCGTAAACGATACTTAAACCAAAATATGATTTTTTAAAAAGTATTTTTCCCATGATTTACGAGGGTGAGTCGGAAAATAAGCTTCCCCTGGCAACTGTGGACAGAGGTGTGTGTGAAAGACAAAAAATGTAATGAAACATTAAAGATAAGACGTATCTTTATTTTTCTACATAAGTACCAAGTGAGTTGAGACATTTTTCATACCCTTTTGTAAGCTTCAAAAAGCGCTCCTTGAAAAAATCAGGGCTCTGCATCATTCTGTTCCCGGCAGATATGGAGATATGTGATATATATACATATGGCAGATATGTGATTTCGTGGTCAAAGGAGGAACTGAGAACGGTTGTCCGCTATGAATATGTGCACGTGGAGTAGTGGGAGCAGAAATCCATAACCGCCAGGTGGGAGTCTATGGGCCAGATGTGATGCCGAAATAAATGATGCGGACATGGTGCCGCCAATTCAGTGAAAGGCGCCAGCAAGTGTTGGACAGGCCGAGACCTATACGGACATGCACGGCCACTACAGACGAAAGCAATGCTTGATTACTTCTTTGTAAGCAATACTGAAGTCACACAAGCCGTTCAACGCTTCTTTTGTATGCAGAGCCCTGTTTTTTTTTTCCTGGACGGCTTTATGAAGCTTATAAAGGGTATGACAAATGTCTCAACTCACTTGGAACTTAAGTAGATAAATAAAGTTACGTCTTATCTTTAATGTTTCATTGCATTTTTTGTCTTTCACACAAACCTCAGTCCACAGTTGCCAGGGGAAACTTATTTTCCGAATCACCCTCGTATTTAAAAAATGAAAGCCAAAAAACATTTTTTAAATGATTTTTGAAAAGTTAGGCATTTAAGGGTTAAAATATGTTTTTCGGAATCTCCACTGTCTGAAATGTGTAAATCCGTCAATTTTTTCCCGATTTTTAAAGACTTACAAGACTTACCCTATACTACGTATAATGGGTAAGTAATATGCATACAATCGGATAGAACGATTAAGTAAAAGTTTTATCAAATTATAGAAAATATCGAGAACAAAACATTATACGCAACAAGTTTATTCTTTTATATTGTAATATGAACGAATCAGTTCTATTAAAAGTTGTTTATAGACTCTGCTTTTATGTGGGTTTCTGTGAAATTTCCTAGCTATTGTCTATGTTTTTATTTATTTGTAACTTCTAGATCGTCCAGTCTCTATCTATGATATATTATTCAAATAAAAATTACGAAATATAGACCAATTTTTGTATTACCATTCATTGCCTTTAACAAAATTCTATGTTTTAGCAGTATGTCTTTCAAACAAATACTTATTTTACAGTTTTGTACTTTCTTTAGACTTTCGTTTCCATTGTGAAAGCAAAACATCTTGAGCTTTTGAAGAGAAAAGAATGAAAGGTAGATACCATTCAACTCAAAAAAGATTATTTTCTTTTCACATAAAGGTACAAAGAATTCCAGAAAAAGACGAAGGGGATTCGAATGAAGGAAAATGAAACTTTAATTTTATGCATTGTTTGATTTTTATTTTAATGCATTTCCATTCATAGATATATCACAATTTTTAAATATAAATCGCCATCAGAAGAATGTGTAATTAATGTATATATACATGTACTTATGTGTGTGTAATATTTTTAATATTTCTAAATTTTTCCACATTTAATTTCCTATTTTTCAAATTCAAATACTTTTTTTCTCCTTTCTAAAGTCCGATGGCCGGACGGTTCGTTTTTTGTTTTTTCATTTCAAGTCATTCGATTTCAAACACATTCTTTCGATAATAACCAATTTTCATTTCATTCGAGAGACTTTCGAATGCATTTTCGAGCACTTTTGAGGACCCAGATACTTAGGTTTTATGCTTCCGTCAAATTCGTTTACAGTACGGCATTTCATTGGATTAGAACATTCGGCGCATTGTGTTTTTGTATTTCAAAGCGTTACTTATAAGACAACCTGCACAAGCACAAGAGCCTGATTTTTGTGTTTTTCGTCTACTTAAATAACCTAAACAGTCTTTAAGACATCAGCGAAGTGTTTTGACCAGCTGATTTGTACGGAATTTAATGAATTATTCTCCCTGAACTTACTGGTACATGTAAAAGTTTTATCAAGCTTCGAACAAAAATTTAATAATTTTAAGCCTTGAATGGTCTCGTGGAATCCTGAGCTTAATATAGTCAGTTCTCCAAGTATGTAAAAGATTGTTGAATAAAGCTACTTCATTCATTGTTTGGGCTTATTTTATTTTGCGGGAAACACCATCGGATTCTGTACCTACCAGCCTGCCAGGTTGAGACGTTATTCTGATATCTGATTCTGTTATGCCACGAAATTATCACTATTGTAGGTGGGTGGTGGAAATTTTAAACTGCTGTGTTCTCATCATGTTTATGTGGCTTTTAACATCTTATTCAACATGATTCATTCTGCTTAATTCATCATTGCAGGGAATATTGGAATTGCTACATAACCTAAGATGGGTATGATGCAGCAGTACCTATTTTACAAATCGTAATAAGGTAATTAAGTGTTATAGGAAATTCATGATGTTTATTTGTTACGGGATAAGCTCTGGATAATCATTTGTGTGAGGATTTAAGGTTCTCTGGTTGCTATAACAGCTTCCTCTCTCTGCATTTCTAAACGAAACTCAATACTATCACACCATTCAATTACGTAGAAGCTCTTACTAGGGAAAACTCGTTAATAGCACGTTATTGTAAAACTTTACAGCCGCCACTATTACATTTGGCACAGGATCCTAAAATTGTAATGTTTCCCCTTAAAATGACTAGGATACATTCATGGTGGAAACATATTTATTAGATCACACCAACATCGTACATAATTAGAGCGTCCGCCATTAGTACGAATCCATCTCATTGAATACGGCATATATATATAGTTGAACTCCTAATTAAGAAAAGAAAAAAAGAAAAAAAAAGTCGGAAATTGTACGTCAAATGTGGCATATGAGGTGAGTTTGTACTATAAATAGTTTTATAAATATTCATATCTTGCTGCAATAGCTGTTGCACTCTTATGCAAAAATGCATAAATGCAAAATTTATTTCGATTATGCACATTAAATTTAGTAATACGGAAATAATAGGACTCTATCTTAAATATGATGTCATCAACATGGCAACCTGGAACAATTACCTATCATGGGATATCATTGAATTAATTACGTATGATAGGATTTAACAGAATGAAGAAAAATTTATTAATATCTTTTTAAGTTTTGATTCGATTTTCATAAAATTTGAAATGACTCGACAAAATTCTGCATCGATTAAATGTATTAAATTTCAAACCATTCGGTTGGGTAGTTTTTGCTCTGTTATACGCGGGCAGACCGACATACAGACTGACCAGACGACGACTATAGGTGCTATAAACATTATATTTTATTATATAAACATTTATATTTTTAAGTAACTACCATGCCATTTCTAGCCTCTTCAGTATCACAGAAATCGCAATTTAGAACGTTTTTTGCTTCTGCAACCGTCTGGTGGTAGTGACGCTATATAAAATATAGCTTATGTTTGAGCAGGCTCTATCACCTCCAATTTGCAACTGTTATTTTTGAAATCGGTTTGGTATTTCTTAAAATTGAATAAAAATCATAGTTGTGAACGCTTTTCTCTCACATCACCCTTTTAAATCTGTAATTAGTTTTTGACGGTTCCTAGAAAGCGCTTGCATCTTTTATGAAATTACCATGCCAAATTTCAAAATGTTAGACCCTTTAGTATCGCAAAAAACGCAATTTAGAATATTTTTCGCTTCTGCAACTCCACATGGTAGTCACAACAACCTAAGTTAGAGCATGGGCTGTCACCATCAATTTCCAACCATTACTTTTGAAATCGGTTTAATATTTACTGAGATTGCGTAGAAATCGCAATTTAGAAGGTTTTTAGAACGCTTTTCGCGCTTTTTCACACATTTTAAATTTCGAATTTTTAAAAACTGTTCTTAGAGAGCATTTACATCTTGTAAGTAATTACCATGCCAAATTTCAAGTTACTAGCCCCTGCAGTATCACAAAAATTACAATTTAGTACGTTTTTTGCTCCTGCAAACCCCAGGTGGTAGTGACACCGACATGAAAGAGAGCCTATGTTGGAGCAAGAGCTGTCGCCATCTTCTTCAAACCATTACTTTTGAAATCGGATTGATACTTCCTGAGATTGTGTGGAAATCGCCATTTAGAACGTTTTTTTTTAGAACGCTTTTCGCGCGTTTTCGCACCTTTTAAGTTTCGAATTTTTTAAGAAATATTCTTAGTAATAATTTTTATCTAATAAGTAATTACCATGACAAATTTCATGTTTTTAGGTCCTACAGCAACACAAAAATCGAATTTATGGAACGTTTCATGCTCCTGCACGCCCTTTTGGTTAGTCGCACCGACATAAAATATAGCCTATGTTGGAGCAAGTGCTGTCACCATTATTTTGACACCATTGTTTTTTAAATCGCTTCGGTACTTCCTGAGATTGCGTAGAAATCGCAATTTAGAACGTTTTTTAAAACTCTCTTCGCTCATTTTCACCCCTTTTAAATTTCGATTTTGTAGAGAAATGTTTTTAGACATCATTTATATCTAATAGGTAACTGCCATTCTAATATTCATGTTTCTAGGCCCTTAGGTAACAGTAAAATCGCTTTTTTAGAACGATTTTTGCCTCTGCACCCCCTTTGGGGTAGTGTCGTCGGCTTAAGATATAGCCTATGTTCGAACACCATCATTTTGATACCATCACTTTTGAAAACGGTTCGGTAGTTCCAGAGATTACATCCTACAAGCAAACAAACTTTACTTCTTTATAATATTAGTATAGACGAACGCATCTAAGTAATCGTAATATATATATTTTTTTTCTTTTAATCAAAGAGATGATTTCTTTAAAGTGAAAAAAAAAATACTCATCGTTTTCAGTTATCCTTCTATATATTAAAAAAAGTTTTGATTTGGAAATGGACCAATGAAAATCTGCGTAGATATTCCCGGTAGATCAGCATTCAATTTGAATGGTTAAACATGGCCTTTCTTCGTTAATATTAAAAAAACTGATGCGTAAAAAAATATGAAAATCGGTGGTATTATAGAGAAATGTTTGATAAACATGCTTATGCAGACAGTTTTCAAATAGAATAATTATTTTAAGAGATATTTAATGCTAAAGTTGGACCATAAAAAAAGTTTTATTGGAGCAAAAACTATACATGAGAATTTAATCATTTTTAAATCATTTTATACGTTATAAGTTCCCGATAAGCAGATTGCATTTATTTTTTTTATTTGACTTATTTTTTGAGGTTTAATTTATATTTTAAATTCAAATTTTCAGCATTTCGAGAGATATTTTTTATTTATTTTAGAAAATGGTATTAATTTAAACTGTTGCCAACTTTATAAACAGCGCAAACGATAATGTTTACTTCAAATTAAAAATTTATTCGTGACTATTACAAACAGAAAAAAAACTTTAAAATTAGAATTAAATGATTACATGTTAAAAGCAGGAAAATTACGCCATAAGAACCATATTTACACTTGAATTTTAAAAGAGAAATAAAATGTTATAATAACAAAAATTATTAGTATGCGTTAAAACATGTAAATGGAGGAAATTACGTCATATTTAAAATGGCCAAAAAATATGGCAAAACAATTTAAATTAAAAAAATATATTTGCGCAAGACATTTATTTGAAATTTTGAGATAATCTTTTCAACTATTATCGTGAATTCGAAGACAGCGTAAATAATATTTCCTTCTAACAACAAAAGTATTTTCACGTTGATATTAATAAGAAAAATAAAACTTTGGTGTAAATTACGTCAGATTTAAAACGATACATTTAAAATGAATTATTTAATAGAGCTATCTTATAGCACTGTTAAAAAATACCGGGAGACAATGAAACTCTTTAATTAATTCATTTTACATTATCTTATTTTCAAGTGTTTAACCAATTTTTTAAATTAAATACGAAAACAGCCATTGTATCTCTTAGCAGCAGCAGATTTGGTCTTAAAAATCCCCAATCTAAGTAAAACGAATGGAAACCCGTTTACAGAGAGATCGCTACTGTTTCTTCTTTTCTTTTACTTTCTTCTTTAATTTTAATTCAATATTTTTAAAGCCGATCAAATTAGCGTGCGTTTTGGATTTTGGTGTGCCTGAACGGGGGTTGGCGAGCGTAGCTCGTAGGTGGCAGAGCCCCCTAGTGTTTCAAATTTAAACTTTTAGAACTCGTGATAATGAAGTCACACCACGCTGAAATTTTGTGTGATTGAACAATGTGACATAATTTTACAGGGGACATTGTCTTTTTTTTATTAAGAGAATAGATGTTTTATGTTTTTAAATTTATTATTATTGTTAGATATTTTATATATACTATGAAGTACCTTAAATCACTTTTTTCTGGTGGATTTCATACATTTAATTAGAACTTCTAAATTATCATCAATTAAATAATACACAAACGCCTTTCTTATTTTTTTTTTCAATTACATTAATAATAAATGTTTTCAATAATTCAAATATACACTTATGAGCTGTTATATGTGAGTATTTCCTCAAATCATCCCTCTACACCCCTGCTTTAATTAATCAGAATTGAGATATATTTATTGAAGCAAAAGTATTTAATCTTCCTTATTATGTTCCTAATACAATGTTGCATCTTATTAATTTCTTTCCATAAGTTACTTTATCATTAAAAGCATTGCGAAAGGCAATAGAGATTTACTTAATAGGCGTAAAATATTTTGTTTTCAGAAAACTCTTTTAAATTCCCTCCCCCTCCTCGTCCTTTTTTTCAATTCCTACTGTTAGTTCACACTCTCCGTATATTTATTTATTTATACATCTTGTTCAAATTTTCAACCGTTAATAAAATACTTATTATTCATTCTTTCAAGTTGAAATAAATTTTTTAAAACTTGTACTGGTTGAGAATTGATGTTAATACAGCTTGTAGGTAGCTTTCATTACAAAAAGCTACCTATTGCAGCCGTTCGGAGAAAGGCGATTTAAAAAAAAATTGGTATATTTTCATCGATCATGACCCCTAGACTCCGGAACCACCCTCCGTTCAAAATTTATATATATATATATATATGACATTTGTCACACTGTAACCAGGGTTGCAAAAAACCCGGCTAAAATTAAAAAAAGTCCTTCCGGCCAGTACCTGGAGGAAGAGGTAGCTTTCATATTCCTTATTTTAAAAAAGCCAACTTATATTATTCAAACACACGAAGCTCAATTTAGTGGAAACCGAATATAGGAGATTCAATACTAATTTTTATCAATACTAAATCATTATGAATGAGAATTTCGCGAAATTAGTCAGCTTTATCCAAGCTGCTTTTATTTAAAATAACTTATATTTGGCTGCCAAATTCGGCGATTTCTTAAAGTGCCTGCCATTTTAATATAACACGGTGGATGAGGCTAACCAGTGAACTTGGTCGAGACCTTAGTAATTGCTGTGCACATGCTCACTCACATCGGAATCGGTTGATATATACGAGTGTTGTCGCAGGCAAAAAATAAGATTTTTCAAAATGTCACCCACATTAGAAATTGAAACTGCTATATCTGAGCCATTTTTTAAGATAAAGACAAACAAAAAATGCTCTTGATCCCTTATATCAAGGTCAAATACTTAAGTAAGAAACCTTTTCAATTTCTAATTTTTTTGCACCTCACTTTAAATATATATATTTTTTAATTTAATGGCCGCCATTTTGAAACAAAATGGCTGATGAAGCTGGCCAACGAACTTGGTCGAGATATTGATGCATACTATCCACATGCCTTCTTCCATCGAAATAGGCGAATACGTGTGTTATCGCGTGACAAATACAAGATCGTTTCAAAGTGTTAGCCATGCTAGAAATTCAAAGTGCTATAATTCAACTATTTTTTAAGATATAAACAAAAGAACAAATTTTCAGAAACAAAAAGTGCTCCAGAATCTTTCTATCAAAACCAAACACATAAAAAAAATATTTTTCATTTTCCAATTTTTTAATACCTCATTTTAAATTTTAAATTTAATTTATTTTTAAATGGCAACCCTTTTGAAACAAGATGGCGAATGAAGCTGGCCAACGAACTCGGTCGAGACATTGGTATGTACTATGTATAAACGAAGTTACATCCAAATCGGTTTATAAATACGCCTTTTATCGCGTGACAAATTTCAGGACGTCTCAAAATGTCAGCCACGCTAGAAATTCAAAATGCTGCAACTCAGCCATTTTTTAAGATATAGACGAAACAAAAACTGCTCCGAAATCTTTGTATAAAGGTCAAATACATAAGAAAAAAATATTTTTCCATTTTCAATTTTTTGTTACCACATTTCAAATTTTAAATTTTTTTAAAAAGTTTAAATGGCCGCCATTTTTAAACAAAATGGAGGATGAAGCTGGCCAACGAACTCGGTCAAGACATTGGTATGTACTATATACACACAGAATTACATCGAAATCGGTTCATAAATACGCTTTTTATCGCGTGACAAAATTCTGGACGTTTCAAAATGTCAGCCACGCTAGAAATTCAAAATGCTATAACTCAGCCATTTTTTAAGATATAGACGAAACAAAAACTGCCCCGGAGTCTTTGTATAAAGGTCAATTACATAAGAAAAAAATATTTTTCCATTTTTAATTTTTTGGTACCACATTTCAAATTTTTAATTTTTAATTTTTTTAAATGGCCACCATTTTGAAACAAAATGGCGGATGAAGCTGACCAACGAACTCGGTTGAGATATTGGTGCGTACTATGTACACACCAAATTACATTCAAATCGGTTCATAAATACGAGAGTTACAGTGTGACATAGGTCAGATATATATATATATATATATATATAACCAATAATTAAACATAACCTACCACCATCAAAAAACGTAATATTATGAATTAAAGCTGTAAGAATATTAAAAAAAAAAAAAAGATTAAATTAATTATAAGAATTATTATGGAAGAAAAATAAGAAAGTGGACACCGACAAATAATGGAAATGCTTATATATTGAATTACGTTTTCAAGGGCACAGAATTCAATGATATAAGCAAAATGGTGTTTTCTGTGGGAAAAAATAAGCTAAAGCTAAAAGTTATTTTCCCCTGTGCCCAAACAACCATTAAAATTAAGTGAATTGATTAAAAATGAAAACAGAATAGAAATAAATAATATGAAATGGAAAAATCAATAAAACCTATTTAAATATTTATAGGATATAAAATGAAATAATAAACACCATACCGATTAATATTTTAGAATAAATCCACGCGCACATGGCACCCATAATATCGTAAAGATTAAGGTGAATAAAACAGATAAGAAATCGCAGTAATTGATACCAAAGGATGCAGTTACTACATATTGAAATAAATGTCAAATAACTTTTAATATAATATAAAATAATATAAATAGAAAGTAATTACATAATTAAAATGCACTATTAAATTAATTAAAAACCGTAAAACAATATCGTCAAAATTTAGTTAAAAATTCCCCCTGGTGTAGTAAATTATAACTGAAATGTAGCTGGAAAAAGTAAATTTAGAACTTAGCGGAAAAAACACAAATTGTGGTGCTGCCATCTAGTATTACTTTTATGATTTAATTGTCAAAAGACAAACAGTTGTAAGCAATTGAATGTAACAATTGTTTTATTAACAGCAAAATCAAACATATCCTTATATATAGATAATTACAAACTGAATATAAACCACACAATGTATTTTTAAAAAACTATTGTTAATAAAATTTAAAAAGCATACAAAATATTCTAATAGCTAACTTATTTAAACTACACTAAGAATTTAAATAATTCTAGAACATCGATAATATATAGCATATAGCTATATGCTATAAAACAAAATAAATTCATTAATAATTAATATAAATAATTATTAAAAATATAAAAATCTTTAATAAAATCTATTATATATAAGATAATTATAAAATGAACAGGAAATAAAAAACATATGGTAGTATAAAGAATGTGAACAGATACTTAAATTCCGATTACCTAAAAAGCACAAATATAGTGTGTGGATAATTTTATATATCCATAAAAATCCTAAAAGTATGAATGTGGGACATTCAAAAACATTAAACCGATAATAAATTTTATAACACTAAGTGAAAATAAATAAATATTAAAATATTAATAAGAATAGAGGAATAATAATAAAAATAATTACCCAATTTTAATACATACAGAATAACTTTATTTATATTAAATATACTTATATGTATATTAATCACTATAAAAATGGCATACTATCAGTAATTAATATGATATTGTCCTTATTAAATTAAAATTTATAACAACTGATTGTAAATAAGATTAAACAATAATTAAGCTAATATTAATGAAAATCACCAATTACATATAAAATATCAAATCAACATCTTTATAAAATACGTATCAAAAATATAGTAATAATACAAAAGCCCCCAATTTTTTTTATTATTATTATTTTTTTTATAAATTAACCATTGCGTATTATCCAGACAACACCACCCTCCTCCGTACTCTAACATCTACCCACCCATCCAACCTATAATAATTTTTTATGTTATTTTACAATTTTTATTTTTTTTATAGAGATTTTTTTATTTTATAATTTTTTTGTAATTTTGTTTACGCATGTGTTAATTTGTTTTAAAAGATCATGTAAGAAAAATACTAATTGTATATTAATGAATATATGAATTTTTTTGGAAAACCATGATTTAATGCATCATAAATTAGTTTTTTAATATTATTGTTAATTAGAGGAGAAGAACATAAACATTTTATTCTATATAAATGATTAAGTATTATATTTCGAAATACAGAATGATGTAGACAAGATTTAAAATTTGTAAATGTATTAACTTTGAATTTAAATTCTTTACGTTTGTCATATAAATCTGTGATTGTTTTGTTGTCTTTTATTGTAATTTTAAGATCTAAGAAGTTAATTGTATTGTTAGATAAAAGGTTTTCCGTTAATTCCAAATTAGTGGGATAATCTACTGGAAATTGAGTATTTTCAGAATGATCAGTATCAATTAAAATTATGTCATCAATATAACGATATAAATGTAGATTATTATTAGTAAAATTACGTTCATAATGATATAAGTATAAGTCTGAGAGTAAACTGGATGTACATCCGCCTTGTGGTATACCGACATGCTGTAAATATAAAGTGTTATCTTGCAAGATATAATTATTATAGATAATGAAGTTAGTTAAAGATTTAAAATATGCAATATCAATTTTAGATGGTAATTCCGGTTTTTTATAATACTTTTTAAATAATGCATTTATAATTTTATGTAAATCTAATAGGTCTATATTATTAAAAAGATCTTTGAAGTCATATGTCGTTATATACACAATGAAGATTTTTTTAAATATTGACAAGTTGATAGCTATTTTTTATACAATGTGTATTATCATTGTTTGTAGTATGTACATATAATTGATTAAGAATTTTTAAGAGAAGTTTATTGGCTTTATTATTATATGTATTGCAACCAATAGTTACAGTCCTAAATTTAATTGGAGTTTTATGAAATTTGGGAATAAGAACTAAATATGGATAATTAAAGTTAGTAGATAAAATATTTAATAGTTTATAATAACTTCGAATTTTACGATTATTTACAATTACATTTTTTTTTAGTTTTTTGAAATGACTTATTAGAAGAAATACAATTTGTAAGAAGTGGGTGATAATAAGATTTACAAATAATAGCATAATTATTAGGAGATTTGTCTACATATGTAATAACGTAGTTTTTTTGTAATTTAGTAATTTGTTGGAAAATATGCTGTGTATTAATAGAAACCAAATCAGCCATATTATTTTATAAAGCCATAGTTAATTTTTCAATTACTAATATTTTCCACTGATTAAAATATTCAATAGGCTTATTATAAGAGATAGAAATTTTATAAATAAAAATATCAATATCATGTGTAAACTGTTTGATAATAGATTTAACATTAAATTTAGATGGAAGTCTATATTTAGTACCATAACCCATTAGTTGTTTCAATTTAAAATCATTAACAATATCAAGATTTCCAGTGATTATCATTGTTTATGTATTTTTTTTAGAGTGGGATCATTGCATTTACATGGAAAAATACTTGCAGCAGATGTATTTTTTGAAAATGTATTGTAGTTAAAAATCTTTCTACCAATTGTATTAGGATATTTAAAGGTTTTTGAGATATGAAGATTATTAATGGGAAAAAAACAATTTTTATCATTAATTATAGAATTGATATTAATTTTATTAAATATGTGATTTGAAAAAGTAATTAACATTTGAGTATTCATGTTTTGAATTTTATGTTTTTTTTGTAAATTAATATTTAAAAGATTAACCCTAAACATAATGAGGTCAAAATAAATATCTGAGAAATGTTTAGAGAAAGATTTACTTAGAAATACATTTAAATGTTGTACAATCTGTTTCTTTTTAATAGCAAAGATGTGTTTTCGAATTAAAAACCAGTTATAATTCTCTAAATATTTTCTTTGAAGATCATTTACATGTTTAGTGATAGATTGTTTGGAAACTACAACTGATGATGAACCCTTTCCTCGTTTATTACGTGTTGTTTTACCATTTAAATTATGATTAAGAGTAGGATAAATTGGAGGATAATCAATATTGTTATTTATAGATGTGAAGACTTTGACAGGTCTGTTAAATACTTCACTGTTAAGTCCATAAGGATAAATTGTGTTGTAATATTTCATAAATGATGATTCCATATAAAGACGTTCTGATTTATTTTTTAGAATTTGAAGAATTTCAATTGTCGTATTTTTAAATTGATGTATATGAAAATGTTGAATTTCAGCTGTAGATTGTATATTTTTTGCTTTGTTATTATTAGAGTCTGAACGATGATGATTGATACGTTTATGAATTGGACCTGATGTTTCACCCATATATTTCATACTACATAAGTTGCACTTTATACTATAAATCACATTAAATGCTTTACAAAAGCTTGAATTATTAGGATCTGAGATAATTTGTGTCTGAGAAGCGTATGGACAAGTCTTGCACCGAGCATCATAACACTTACGAAAAAATAAAGGACGAGGGGGAGAGTATAAATGGTTGCTGGATGACGATCCAGGAACAACCCAATTATTGTTCCTGTACCGGACACTACACTGCATAGATGCTAAGTGTATCTTGCCAGGATCGAGATGTTTACTAAGAACTGCCATATAAAAATTATGTTTGGAAAATGCAATAATTGCCATAAAAAAAGAAAATTTAATAATATAAAAATTAATTATTTAATTAAATTAGTCTTGAATAAATAATAAATCTTGAGTAAGAATAATATATACAATATTTACAATAATAGAAGCAGAACGTAAAAACAATCTTCAAATTTACCATAACCAAATAATGATAATCCTTATTTCGTAGACTAAAAAATAAGATACCACTGGACCCTTTGATAACAAGTAGCCAAAAAGAGATCCGCATCTAACATCAAATCCCAGAACAACTATAACCTTGCAAAGACATCCAAAACGCATTCCCAATTAAATTCTCAGATCAAAGTAATATGAATTTAAACTTCTAAAGCATATTAACATTAAATCTATGAACAGAAATAATTATTACTACCATTGATGTAAATATATAAAATGATATCTTCAGAATTATGTAAAGCTATAGCAAAAATAGAGAAAATATAGAATATATAGGACAATATCATATACTAACCACAAGAAAATACAGATAAAATCCTAACTAGAAAATTAAATAACATTAAATAAAGCTATGCAATGATAGGAATGAAAAAATTAATGGAATCCTAAAAAAGGTATCAGATAACTACATAGTAGAAATCATATTGATAATACACATAGACAGTGCGCTATTGCAGCAATTATCTAAGCGTATAATATTTAAAAGATTGCTAAATCCTTTTGCGACCTGGGAATATATATGAATATATATAAGATACCAAAAGGAAAAAATACTTCAAAATGAATTATTGACATTCAAAATGAAAAGATATTTAAAAACATCGTAAAAAAGCTTACATTCATAATTACTTGCCCAAATGTATCATAGTAATTTGAATGCTAATATATAACCAATAATTAAACATAACCTACCACCATCAAAAACCGTAATATTATGAATTAAAGCTGTAAGAATTAAAAAAAAAAAGATTAAATTAATTATAAGAAATATTATGGAAGAAAAATAAGAAAGTGGACACCGACAAATAATGGAAATGCTTATATATTGAATTACGTTTTCAAGGGCACAGAAGTCAATGATATAAGCAAAATGGTAGTTTTCTGTGGGAAAAAATAAGCTAAAGCTAAAAGTTATTTTCCCCTGTGCCCAAACAACCATTAAAATTAAGTGAATTGATTAAAAATGAAAAAAGAATAGAAACAAATAATATTAAATGGAAAAATCAATAAAACCTATTTAAATATTTATAGGATATAAAATGAAATAATAAACACCATACCGATTAATATTTTAGAATAAATCCACGCGCACATGGCACCCATAATATCGTAAAGATTAAGGTGAATAAAACAGTTAAGAAATCACAGTAATTGATACCAAAGGATGCAGTTAATACATATTAAAATAAATGTTAAATAACTTTTAATATAATATAAAATAATATAAATAGAAAGTAATTACATAATTAAAATGCACTATTAAATTAATTAAAAACCGTAAAACAATATCGTCAAAATTTAGTTAAAAATTCCCCCTGGTGTAGTAAATTATAACTGAAATGTAGCTGGAAAAATTAAATTTAGAACTTAGCGGAAAAAAGCACAAATTGTGGTGCTGCCATCTAGTATTACTTTTATGATTTAATTGTGAAAAGACAAACAGTTGTAAGCAATTGAATGTAACAATTGTTTTATTAACAGCAAAACCAAACATATCCTTATATATAGATAATTATAAACTGAATATAAACCACACAATGTATTTTTAAAAAACTATTGTTAATAAAATTTAAAAAGCATACAAAATATTCTAATAGCTAACTTATTTCAACTACACTAAGAATTTAAATAATTCTAGAACATCGATAATATATAGCATATAGCTATATGCTATAAAACAAAATAAATTCATTAATAATTAATATAAATAATTATTAAAAATATAAAAATCTTTAATAAAAACTATTATATATAAGATAATTATAAAATGAAAAGGAAATAAAAAACATATGGTAGTATAAAGAATGTGAACAGATACTTAAATTCCGATTACCTAAAAAGCACAAATATAGTGTGTGGATAATTTTATACATCCATAAAAATCCTAAAAGTATGAATGTGGGACATTCAAAAACATTAAACCGATAATAAATTTTATAACACTAAGTGAAAATAAATAAATATTAAAATATTAATAAGAATAGAGGAATAATAATAAAAATAATTACCCAATTTTAATACATACAGTATAACTTTATTTATATTAAATATACTTATATGTATATTAATCACTATAAAAATGGCATACTATTAGTAATTAATATGATATTGTCCTTATTAAATTAAAATTTATAACAAATGATTGTAAATAAGATTAAACAATAATTAAGCTAATATTAATGAAAATCACCAATTACATATAAAATATCAAATCAACATCTTTATAAAATACGTATCAAAAATATAGTAATAATACAAAAGCCCCCAATTTTTTTTATTATTATTATTTTTTTTTATAAATTAACCATTGCGTATTATCCAGACAACACCACCCTCCTCCGTACTCTAACATCTACCCACCCATCCAACCTATAATAATTTTTTATGTTATTTTACAATTTTTATTTTTTTTATAGAGATTTTTTTATTTTATAATTTTTTTGTAATTTTGTTTACGCATGTGTTAATTTGTTTTAAAAGATCATGTAAGAAAAATACTAATTGTATATTAATGAATATATGAATTTTTTTGGAAAACCATGATTTAATGCATCATAAATTAGTTTTTTAATATTATTGTTAATTAGAGGAGAAGAACATAAACATTTTATTCTATATAAATGATTAAGTATTATATTTCGAAATACAGAATGATGTAGACAAGATTTAAAATTTGTAAATGTATTAACTTTGAATTTAAATTCTTTACGTTTGTCATATAAATCTGTGATTGTTTTGTTGTCTTTTATTGTAATTTTAAGATCTAAGAAGTTAATTGTATTGTTAGATAAAAGGTTTTCCGTTAATTCCAAATTAGTGGGATAATCTACTGGAAATTGAGTATTTTCAGAATGATCAGTATCAATTAAAATTATGTCATCAATATAACGATATAAATGTAGATTATTATTAGTAAAATTACGTTCATAATGATATAAGTATAAGTCTGAGAGTAAACTGGATGTACATCCGCCTTGTGGTATACCGACATGCTGTAAATATAAAGTGTTATCTTGCAAGATATAATTATTATAGATAATGAAGTTAGTTAAAGATTTAAAATATGCAATATCAATTTTAGATGGTAATTCCGGTTTTTTATAATACTTTTTAAATAATGCATTTATAATTTTATGTAAATCTAATAGGTCTATATTATTAAAAAGATCTTTGAAGTCATATGTCGTTATATTATATACTCAATGAAGATTTTTTAAAATATTGACAAGTTGATAGCTATTTTTTATACAATGTGTATTATCATTGTTTGTAGTATGTACATATAATTGATTAAGAATTTTTAAGAGAAGTTTATTGACTTTATTATTATATGTATTGCAACCATGAGTTACAGTCCTAAATTTAATTGGAGTTTTATGAAATTTGGGAATAAGAACTAAATATGGATAATTAAAGTTAGTAGATAAAATATTTAATAGTTTATAATAACTTCGAATTTTACGATTATTTACAATTACATTTTCATTAGTTTTTTGAAATGACTTATTAGAAGAAATACAATTTGTAAGAAGTTGGTGATAATAAGATTTACAAATAATAGCTTAATTATTAGGAGATTTGTCTACATATGTAATAACGTAGTTTTTTTGTAATTTAGTAATTTGTTGGAAAATATGCTGTGTATTAATAGAAACCAAATCAGCCATATTATTTTTTAAAGCCATAGTTAATTTTTCAATTACTAATATTTTCCAATATATATATATATATATATATATAGATGGATATATATATATATATATATATATATATATGGATATATATATATATATATATATATATATATATATATATATATATATATCAATTTTGAACGGAGGTTGGTTTCGGGGTCTGAAAGTCATGATCGATGAAAATATACCAAAATTTTTTGAAATCGCTTTCCTCCGAACGGCTGCAATAGGTAGCTTTTTGTAATGAAAGCTACCTAAAAGCCAGGCCGGTGGCTTTTATTGGTTTTAACCGGCTTTTTTTGGCCATAATTGGCCTTTATACAATAAAGCATTGTAATTATAAACTACACATTTTAAAGTGTTTTTAATTAGCTTTAATGACATTTAATTGATTTACAGTTTAATAAGTAACCCAATTTCTCAATAATGAGGACATTAATACTGGAATAAAACTTAGATGATTTTGCCAGCGATTTGTATTCAGAATTGCAAATATGTGAGCTAAATTTTAAAAGGGCCATACCAACTGCCAATTTTTTCATTTTTACGGCTTTATAAAATTAAAGAGGACAATGTTTTCTTAGTTATATGTTTTATTACTTAATTTTAAAAGCTATTAATATACAAGTCTTATTTTATTTCTAGCAAACATTTAAAATTATGCATAGTCATATTAATAAAAACACCCCCATTTCTCACTATTAAAAACATTATGAATAGCATATGCATGAATATGCATAGCAACAAGCTTTTCAAAATTTTATTTTGAGATTTTTTTTTTCTTGTTTAAATGCTCCTTTTTTTATAGACTTATGTACCACTCTCCTCAAACAAAACATCTTTTCTAATTCCTTGTTTCCATTTTGGTGTGTAACATTTTGTCATTAAGGCTGTTAAATCCAAAAGGGCAACTTTCTGATGTAAGTTTTAATTTATTTTTGTCCAGAAATGCATGAAACTAGCAGATGTTGTTCTGAAACAATGTAATTGCACTGTTTTTTCTGGGGTTTTTTGCAAACGCTATAGATTTTTCAGAAAATAGTGTCAAAGTGAGCGTTTTGAACCGAATTTCCGCACAAAAGAAGAAACCACTCAGAAAAGGGTGAAAAAACATGTTTGTCACATGATCAAAATTTCTTTATAACTCAATAGGTAATTGATGGATCAAAAAATGGAAAACACAGTTCGATTCCAAATCGCTTCCATGGTCAGGCTTTCTAATTTTACATCTTTCCGTTAAAAAATGAATTTGTAAATGTGTCAAAACATTTTGCGCTTGTTGAGCAGAGCAGTTAAGAACAGTTTTAATTAAATATAACCTTTAAAATGTGTAGTATATGTGGAGCTATATAATATAGAATTTCAAAACAACAGTTCGGAGCCTAACTTATATCCTTTTCAATGTTTATATATATATATTTTTAAGACATAATGTGGTTGTCACAGTTGACACAGTTGTCTCCTAGAAGTTATAAAGACTTATTTATTTGATAAAATTTAATAGAAATCTATTATTATTTTAGTAGAAAATAGTTATAAGTGTATTAAAAATTAATTGATCGAAATTTAAAACAAATTTACTGTAAACCAACTTTAAAAAATAAAAACTGGCTTTTTTCAATAAAAGCCAGTTTTTTTTAAGTGGTTAAAACCAAAAAAAGCCGGTCGGCTTTTTTTGGCCTGGCTAAAAGCCAGCAACCCTGACTGTAACTCTCGAATTTATGAATTGATTTTGATGTAATTCGGTATATACATAGTACATATCAATGTCTCAACCGAGTTTGTTGGCCAGCTTCATCCGCCATTTTGTTTCAAAATGGCGGCCATTTAAAAATTTAAAAAAAAAATTAAATTTGAAATGTGGTACCAAAAAATTGAAAATGGAAAATATTTTTTTTCTTATGTATTTGACCTTTATACAAAGATTCCGGAGCAGTTTTTGTTTCGTCTATATCTTAAAAAATGGCTGAGTTACAGCATTTTGAATTTCTAGCGTGGCTGACATTTTGAAACGTCCTGAATTTTGTCACGCGATAAAAGGCGTATTTATGAACCGATTTGGATGTAACTTCGTTTGTGCATAGTACATACCAATGTCTCGACCGAGTTCGTTGGCTAGCTTCGTCCGCCATCTTGTTTAAAAATGGCAGCCATTAAAATTTTTAAGAAAATTTTAAATTTGAAATGTGGTACCAAAAAATTGAAAATTGAAAAAATATATTTCCTTTAAGTGTTTGACCTTGATACAAAGATTCGGGAGCAGTTTTTGTTTCGTCTATATCTTGCTGACATTTTGAAACGTCCTGAAGTTTGTCACGCGATAAAAGGCGTATTTATGAACCGATTTGGATGTAACTTCGTTTGTGCATAGTACATACCAATGTCTCGACCGAGTTCGTTGGCCAGCTTCGTCCGCCATCTTGTTTAAAAATGGCAGTCATTAAAATTTTTAAGAAAAATTTAAATTTGAAATGTGGTACCAAAAATTGAAAATTGAAAAAATATATTTTCTTTAAGTGTTTGACCTTGATACAAATATTCGGGAGCAGTTTTTGTTTCGTCTATATCTTAAAAAATGGCTTAGTTATAGCATTTTGAATTTCTAGCGTGGCTGACAGATTGAAACGTCCTGATATTTGTCACGTGATAACAGGCGTATTTTTGAACCGATTTGGATGTACCTTGGTGTGTACATAGTACATACAAATATCTCGATCGAATTCGTTGGCCAGCTTTATCTGCCATCTTGTTTCAAAATGGCGGCCATTTAAAAAAATTTAAAAATTTTAAATTTAAACTGAGATACCAATAAATTGGAAAATGAAAAGATTTTTTTCGTATGTGTTTGACCTTTATACAAAGATTTCGGAACAGTTTTTGTTTCGTCTATATCTAAAAAAGTCCTTCCGGCCAGTGCCGGGAGGAAGAGGTAGCTTTCGTATTCCTTATTTTTTAAAAGCCAGCTTATATTATTCAAACACACGGAGCTCAAATTAGTAGAACCCGATTATAGAAGTCTAAATACTAATTTTTGTCAATATTGAATATGACAGCGACAGCGATGACAGCGATGACCACCTCGGGAACTCAGCTTTCGCTTTAGAGTATTAGTGCAATCCCGAGGGGTAGACCACATCCACTCCTCCCGACTCTCAACCAGAGTCTGAATGAGAATTTCGCGAAAATAGTCAGCGTTATCAAACCTGGTTTTATTAAAGTGATTTACATTTTGACGCCAAATTCGGTGATATCCCGAATTATATTAATAATTATATTAACCCGAATTATCGTTGATAGCCCGCCATTTTAACACAAACTTATGAGTGCAACAAAGCTCACCAATGAACTTCGTCGAGACCTTAGTAATTCCTGTGCACATGCTCACTCATATCTAAATCGGTTGATATATAAGAGTTCTGTTGCAGGCAAAAAATCAGATTTTTCAAAATGTCACGCACATTCGAAATTCAAACTGCTGTTTTTTAGATAAAGGCAAAACAAAAAATGATCCGGAATCTTTGTAACAAGCTGAAACACATAAGAAAAAAATTTTTTTTTTTCAATTTCTAATTTTTTTGTACCTCATTTTATTTATTTATTTTTTAAATTTTAAACGGCCGCCATTATGAAACAAGATGGCGGATGAATTTAGCAAACGAACTCGGCCGAGAGATTGCTATGTACTATGCACATGCCTTGTCATATCCTAATCGGTTCATAAATACGCGTGTTATCGCGTGACAAAAATCAGATCGTTTCAAAATGTGCTATATAACTCAGCCATTTTTTAAGATATAAACGAAACGAAAAATGCTCCGAAATCTTTGTATCAAGGTCAAACACATAAGAAAAAAATTTTTTTTCAATTTATAATTTTTTTGTACCTCATTTTAAATTAAAATTAAAAAAAAATCAATGGCCGCCATTTTGAAACAAGATGGCGGATGATATTGGCCAATGTATTCGAGACATTGGTATGTACTATGCACACACCAAGTTATATCCAAATCTGTTCATAAATACGCGTGTTATCGCGTGACAAAAATCAGATCGTTTCAAAATGTGCTATATAACTCAGCCATTTTTTAAGATATAAACGAAACGAAAAATGCTCCGAAATCTTTGTATCAAGGTCAAACACATAAGAAAAAATTTTTTTTTCAATTTATAATTTTTTTGTACCTCATTTTAAATTAAAATTAAAAAAAAATCAATGGCCGCCATTTTGAAACAAGATGGCGGATGATATTGGCCAATGTATTCGAGACATTGGTATGTACTATGCACACACCAAGTTATATCCAAATCTGTTCATAAATACGCGTGTTATCGCGTGACAAAAATCAGATCGTTTCAAAATGTCAGCCACACTAGAATTTCAAAGTGCTATAACTGAACCGTTTTTTAAGATATAGACAAACAAAAAATGCTCCGGAATCTTCGTATCAAGCTCAAACACATAAGAAAAAATATTTTTCAGTGTCTAATTTTTAGGTAGCTTTCATTACAAAAAGCTACCTATATCAGCCGTTCGGAGGAAAGCGATTTCAAAACATTTTGGTATTTTTTCATCGATCATGACTCCCAGACCCCGAAACTACCCTCCGTTCAAAATTGACATATATATATATATATATATATATATCTGACCTATGTCACACTGTAACTCTCGTATTTATGAACCGATTTGGATGTAATTCGGTGTGTACATAGTACATACCAATATCTCGACCGAGTTCGTTGGCCAGCTTCATCCGCCGTTTTGTTTCAAAATGGCGGCCACTTAAAATTTTTAAAAAAAAATTTTAATTTGAAATGTGGTACCAAAAAATTAAAAATAGAAAAATATTTTTTTCTTATGTATTTGACCTTTATACAAAGATTCCGGAGAAGTTTTTGTTTCATATATATCTTAAAAAATGGCTGAGTTACAGCATTTTGAATTTCTAACGTGGCTGACATTTTGAAACGTCCTGAATTTTGTCACGCGATAAAAGGCGTATTTATGAACCGATTTCGATGTAATTCGGTGTGTACATAGTACATACCAATGTCTAGTCCGAGATCGTTGGCCAGCTTCACCCGCCATTTTGTTTCAAAATGGTGGCCATTTAAAAAAATTTTGAAAATTTAAAATTTGAAATGTGGTACCAAAAAATTGAAAATGGAAAAATATTTTTTTCTTATGTATTTGACCTTTATACAAAGATTTCGGAGAAGTTTTTGTTTCGTCTATATCTTAAAAAATGGCTGAGTTGCAGCATTTTGAATTTCTAGCGTGGCTGACATTTTGAAACGTCCTGATTTTTGTCACGCAATAACAGGCGTATTTATGAACCGATTTGGATGTACCTGGGTGTGTACATAGTACATACAAATATCTTGATCGAGTTCGTTGGCCATCTTCATCCGCCATCTTGTTTCGAAATGGCGGCCATTTAAAGAAATTTTAAAAATAAAAAAATTAAAACGAGATACCAAAAAATTGGAAAATGAAAAAGATTTTTTTCGTATGTGTTTGACCTTAATACAAAGATTCCGGAACAGTTTTTGTTTTGTCTAAATCTAAAAAAATTGCTGAGTAATAGCATTTTGAATTTCTATTGTGGCTGACATTTTAAAACGGTCTCATTTTTGTCACACGATAACAGGCGTATTTATGAACCGATTTGGATGTAACTTTGTCTGTACATAGTACATACCAATGTATCGACCGAGTTCGTTGGCCAGCTTCATTCACCATCTTGTTTCAAAAGGGTTGCCATTCAAAAAAAATAAATTTTAAATTTTAAATGAGGTACAAAAAAATTGGAAAATGAAAAAGATGTTTTTTTATATATTTGGCCTTGATACAAAGATTCCGGAGCAGTTTTTGTTTCTGAAAATTTGTTCTTTTGTTTATATCTTAAAAAATGATTGAATTATAGCACTTTGAATTTCTAGCATGGCTAAACATTTTGAAACGATCTTGTATTTGTATCACGCGATAACACACGTATTCGCCTATTTCGATGTAAGAAGGCATGTGGATAGTATACAACAGTACCTCGACCAAGTTCGCTGGCCAGATTCATCAGCCATCTTGTTTCAAAATGGCGGCCATTAAATTAAAATATATATATATATTTAAACTGCGGTGCAAAAAAATTAGAAATTGAAAAAGGTTTCTTTCTTAAGTATTTGACCTTGATATAAGGATTCATGAGCATTTTTTGTTTGTCTTTACCTTAAAAAATGGCTCAGATATAGCAGTTTCAATTTCTATTCTGGGTGACATTTTGAAAAATCTGATTTTTTGCATGCAACAGCACTCGTATATATCAACTGATTCCGATGTGAGTGAGCATGTGCACAGCAATTACTAAGGTCTCGACCAAGTTCACTGGTTAGCCTCATTCACCATGTTGTCTTAAAATGGCAGGCAGTTAAAGAAATCGGCGAATTTGGCAGCCAAATATAAGTTACTTTAAAGAAAAGCAGCTTGGATAAAGCTGACTAATTTCGCGAAATTCTCATTCATTATATTGATAAAAATTAGTATCGAATCTCCTATATTCAGTTTCCACTAAATTGAGCTTCGTGTGTTTGAATGATATAAGTTGGCTTTTTTAAAATAAGGAATATGAAAGCTACCTCTTCCTCCCGGCACTGGCCGGAAGGACATTTTTTACTTCATTTAAAATTTAATTTTTTTTTAAATTTCAAATGGCCGACATTTTGAAACAAGATGGCGTATGAAGGTGGCCAACGAACTCGGTTGAGACATTGCTATATGCACATTCCTTGTCTCATCCAAATCGGTTCATAAATATGTGTATTATCGCGTGACAAAAATCAGATCGTTTCAAAATGTCAGCTATGCTAGAAATTCAAAGTGCTATAACTCAGCCATTTTCTAAGATATAGAAGAAACTAAAAGTGCTCCAGAATCTTTGTATCAAGCCCAAACACATAATAAAAAAATATTTTTCAATGTCTAAGTTTTTGTGCCTCATTTTAAATTTTAAATTTATTAAAAATATTTAAATGTCCGCCATTTTGAAACAAGATGGTGGATGAGGCTGGCCAACGAACTCGGTCGAGACATTGCTATGTACTATGCACATTCCTTGTCACATCCAAATCGGTTCATAAATACGTGTATTATCGCGTGACAAAAATCAGATCGTTTCAAAATGTCAGCCATGCTACAAATTCAAAGTGCTATAACTCAGCCATTTTGTTAAGATAGATACGAAACTAAAACTGCTCCAGAATCTTTGTATCAAGCCCAAACACATAATAAAAAAAATATTTTTCAATGTCTAATTTTTTTGTGCCTCATTTTAAATTTTAATTTTATTTAAAAATTTTAAATGGCCGCCATTTTGAAACAAGATGGCGGACGATGCTGGTCAACGAACTCGGTCGAGACATTGGTATGTACTATGTAGAAACGAAATTTTATCCAAATCTGTTGATAAATACGAGAGTCACAGTATGACAAAGATCATATATATATATATATATAGATAGATATATACAGGGTGTCCGGTCTCAATGGTGTCCAATGGCTAATTCCTAAACCGTTAGTCATAGACATATAGTTCCAATTACAAAAATGTTTTAAATCAGGTAGAGAAACATTTTAAAAGCGATTTGGGTCGATAAAAACATTTCTTAAAAAATTACGAAATTTAAATTTTTATACGTTCCCCCGGTCCTATAAGTTATATTTAGTAATTTTTTTCGAGTACACTGACAAGTAAGACAAAAAAAGTCCCATTCACATAACGCTAAAATTGAGCGAGTTATGAAACTTTAAAAATGCATGACTTATGCCACTTTTCTACTCTGAAAACAAATGAGTTCGGCTTGGCTTTGAGGGATCATATACCAAGTGTTTAAAGTATTCGAAGATCTTACTTCATGTGTATCTGCGCTTTGAAATAAATCCTGCAAGTATTATGATTAAGTCTCAAATTGGCTAAAATAACATGTGTTTTATTTTATCAGGATTTGAGACTGTTTCTATTAATATTTCTTTTAACAAAACTTATGTTTTTTTTATAAGTTTTTACGTTACTTCAATAATCGTATGTATGTTTTTCCAGTTCAAAATTTGTACTCGAACTTTAACCGACTTTTAAATATCGGATCGAGATTGCATTTTACATACTGGCGCAAATCCGATAACAATCTAATATTATTAAGATTTTCGGTGGTTACCATTTATACTTATTTTACAGGATAACACAAAAAATTTCGGATAGATTTCTGCCAAGGAGTTTAAGAAAAAGTTTTAGATTATATAATACAAGACTGCGATTGTTGTGCTTTTTAACTTTTATGTACTTTTTAGCAGTGAATCCGAAAATTACCTTAATTTTTAACCATCATGTGAGGATATTTCGCAAATCATATATTTTCAAATTTAAAGAATAACAAAAATCGAATACTATAAAGTAGAGGAGATGGTTGTGTTTTTTAACTTTTGATAATTGATTTTTACGCACTTTTTAGCTCTGGATCTGAAAATGACCTTCATTTTTAACCATCACGTTAGAATTTTTTTGCAAATCGCAAATGTGTAAGTTAAAATATAGCGAAAATCTCATACTATAAAACATATGTAAAACATTTTTTATTTTATTTTATTTTATTAAAAAATGTATTCGATATTTTTGCTTATCCTGGGATTCTTACTGCTAAACAGCTGAGTGGTCCGATGAGATGGGGAGGAAATTCAATTTTAACATTAAACTTCTTAACTTTGAAATTTGCAATTTGCGAAAAATCCTGGTATAATAGTTAAAAATGAAGGTCAATTTCAGATTCAGCGGTACAGAATATATAAGAATCAATTATTAAAAGCTAAAAAACATGACATAACCCAACTTTTGCAGGCTTGTGCAATCTAATAATATTTTAAAATACGTATCATTTTGTAAAGAATTGAGGCTGATAATTTAGAATCATTTTATTTAACAAAAATTCTGTTTTTTCTTTCTTCTTAAATGTTTATTACAAATTCTATATTTTCCATTAATATGCCAGAATGATTAAAGATTTCAAATTTATATTCCAATGTTAATTTTACTCCCAAACATTTTTTATATCTGACGAAATTATGTTTCGACTGAATTTGTGAATGACCCCCAAATTGCAGCAAAAAATATGCTTCAACTTTAAACAGCTATTACTCGGTAAATTTTTAATCGTAGAATAACGGGCCTTTTTTTGTATTACTTGTCAGTGCAAAAGGAAAATTTCACTAAATATAACTTATAGGACCGGGGGACCGTATAAAAATTTAAATTTCGTAATTTTTTAAGAAAAGTTTTTATTGATCCAAATCACTTTTAACATATTTCTTTACCTGATTTAAAACATTTTTGTAATAGGAACTATATATCTATGACTAACGGTTTAGGAATTAGCCATTGGACACCGTTGAGACCGGACACCCTGTATATATGGATATATATAAATATATATATATATATATATATCAATTTTGAACGGAGGGTGGTTTCGGGGTCTAGGAGTCATGATCGGTGAAAATATACCAAAATTTTTCGGAATGGTTTTCCTCCGAACGGCTGCAATAGGTAGCTTTTTGTAATGAAAGCTACCTAAAAATGGCTGAGTTATAGCATTTTGAATTTCTACTGTGGCTGATATTTTAAAACGACCTGATTTTTGACACTCGATAACAGGCGTATTTATGAACCGATTTGGATGTTACTTGGCCTGTACATAGTACATACCAATGTCTCGACAGAGTTCGTTGGCCGGCTTCATTCACCATCTTGTTTCAAAAGGGTTGCCATTTACAAAAAATAATAATAAATTTAAAATTTAAAATGAGGTATTAAAAAATTGGAAAATGAAAAAGAATTTTTTTATGTTTTGTCCTTGATACAAAGATTAGGGGCAGATTTTGTTTCTGAAAATTTGTTCTTTTGTTTATATCTTAAAAAATGGTTGAATTATAGCACTTTGAATTTCTAGTATGGCTAACATTTTGAAACGATCTTGTATTTGTCACCCGATAACACACGTATTCGCCTATTTCCATGTAAGAAGGCATGTGGATAATATACATCAATATCTGGACCAAGTACGCTGGCCAGCTTCATCCGCCATCTTGTTTCAAAATGGCGGCCCTTAAATTTAAAAAAATTATATTTAAAGTGAGGTGCAAAAAAATTAGAAATTGAAAAATCTTTCTTTCTTAAGTATTTGACCTTGATATAAGGATTTATGAGCATTTTTTGTTTGTCTTTATATTAAAAAATGGCTCAGATATAGCAGTTTCAATTTCTAATGTGGGTGACATTTTGAAAAATCTGATTTTTTTGCCTGCGACAGCACTCGTATATGTCAACCGATTCCGATGTGAGTGAGCATGTGCACAGCAATTACTAAGATCTCGACCAAGTTCACTGGTTAGCTTCATCTATCATGTTGTCTTAAAATGGCAGCCACTTTAAGAAATCGCCGAATTAAGCAGCCAAATATAAGTTACTTTAAATAAAAGCAGCTTGGATAAAGCTGACTAATTTCGCGAAATTCTCATTCATAATGATTTAGCATTGATAAAAATTAGTATTGAATCTCCTATATTCGGTTTCCACTAAATTGAGCTTCGTGTGTTTGAATAATATAAGTTGGCTTTTTTAAAATAAGGAATTTGAAAGCTACCTCTTCCTCCCGGCATTGGCCGGAAGGACTTTTTCAAATATTAATTCATTAATTAAATTTTAATTAATTAATTTTAGTTTTATATGGAAGACAAAACGGCGGTCATTTGTTATTGAACAGCATTTAATGCATCTTCATATCTATAGGGGTGCTACCATAGGGGGAACCCTGTTCTGTCGCCAAATACCGCCCGGTTTGCCGCCAACTTGGCGATATATCGCCAAAAGTGACGCCAACTTGGCGAAATCTCTAATTTTTCGCCAAATTCCCATAGACTTCCATTGTAAACCTACTTGGTTATAGAAAATCAACAAATTGAGATATTTTAATGCAACAAAAACTATTATTAGCTTAAGGGATTATATTAAATTTTTCTTTGATGACCTAAGTAGGAATTGACTTTAAAAATAAAATTTTTATATTACTTGTTATATATATATAATTGTTGCTTGCACTTTTTTAACAGCCTTCACACTGCTTAAAGAACATTTTTGTGATAAAATTTTATTGAAGCTGTGCCTATTTTTTATAATTAAAGGATTATTTTTAATTTTGTGTAACAATGTTACTAATATTTTAATTATTTTCTTTCCATTTTTTAATTGACAGAACTAAACTTTTTCACATTTGTCATTTTTTAAAATTTTGTTTAATTACCTTTCTCCTCCCTGTTTCCCAGAAAATAAGTTTAATAATTCTTTATTTTAGTTTTACTATTAATTATGTTAATAGATTAAAAATTTAAGTAACTTTAAATATAAAATAAATAAACAGGTAAAGGACAAATTTTAGTTTATAGCTATTATAAAATATAATGATAAATTGAATATAAAATATATTAGATATTAAGTTTATTTTAAAGTAAAAATTTGTAATTTATATTAATAATGCTATTAGTTTAATAAATTAAGAATATATTAAATTAAAAAATATATTTGATAAAATATTAATTTAATTTTTATACTAAAATTGCTAACTGTTTTAATAATTAATTAATAGCTATTGTTCAAAGTTTTCATTCAAAATTGTATTATTCAAAATTGTAAATTTTTTTTCAAAATGATTTTGATTCAAACGATTTTGATTTTTTTAAGTGCAGTTATAGTTTAAAATTTGCAAAGAGCAAGATACTATTCTTATATTTAAAGAGCAAGAAAAATATTATAAATTAAAAACCCCTCACTGACAACCCCGTGTTAACACGTTCACTAAGCTCCAGGTTTCACTGCAATACAAGCAATATTTAAAGTAATATAATTCTATTGATTTAATGTATTTTTAATACATTGAACAATGATTAATACTTCCAAGGATTGCATTCATATTCGTTATCAAGTTTTTTTTTATAAAATGTTCAAAGAATCATTTTTTTTTTTGTAGTATTTAAAACAAAATACAGAGAAAACAACATTACAATTTTGTCCTTTTCCAAGACAGTCGGAGGGTTAACTAATAAATAAATAAACAACATAATTATCCTCAGAATCCTTATCATTTTTTTGCATCCTAATGAAGTTAATAACGTTATAGTAACCAAAATTTTAACAGATTTATGTTTGTATTCCCTGTAATAATTATTATATAGTTCCTGTAATATTTTTTAAGCAAGTAATTGATAAAACAGTCATATAAATAATTAATAAATGAAATAATTTTGAATTTTTAGTAATAAATACATTTAATAAAAACAATTTAATTTTTGAGGATTTTTTTTATTTAACAATGTAACTGCTGCTTCCAACAACAACTGCAAGGGACTAAAATGGCAATGGACCGAAATGGCAAGGGAACGAAATGGCTAGGGACGGAAATGGCTGGCGAGGGACCGAAATGTCCTGCTTCCTGTTTTAAATACTATGTATATTTAAATGTGCAATATTTTTTTCTTGTTTGTATAATTTTTACGTATCCTAATTCAGTTTTTCATTAAACAATGTTATTTTTTTAAAGGTTTTATTTTATTAAGTTCATAACATTAGCATTAAAGTAATATGCAACTTGTCTTCGAATAGAATTTTGAAAAAAGTAATTTCATTCAAAATGTTTTTCACATTTTTGATGTGCTCGAAACACATTTTCGAGAATAGTTTGTAAAATTCCAAATTTCACTGAATTGTTTTAAAAGCTTAAATAATTTATATTTCGCTAATTGTCGTTTAAAGTCAATGTAGCATGGATATTCGTAAATAGAAAGTGTATGTCCTTAATATAAAGTTGTATAGTTATGATAACTACAAAATAAAATAAAATAATGCTTCGGAAATGGCTTTGGTGGTAGGCTAAAAACAATTACACGGTTGACATTTTGGTATGAAAAAGTCGTTAAATAGAAATTAGTCTTTGTAAATTACATATATTTTTCTTATGTTGTTACAAATTAAGATCAAGGTTCCAGAGAAAAAAATTTTAAATAAATAATTTCTTAAAATGGAAGTTCACTAAATCAATATTCAACAATATTATTCACATTAATTATGAAAATCACAAAACATATGCGAACCGACTGACTTATTAAAAATGTCCCGAAGTTCTAACTTAATCTATATATATAAAAGCCGTTCTATGAGTGTAAGTTTCTTATACAAATCTTCAATTTTTGGCCGATTTGCATGAAACTGTACACATGTTTCAGAGCATGGAAACGGTCCCTGTCTACTTAAAAAAATCATCAAACCACTATTTACCATTTTTTTGTACCACCTTTCATAATTTAACATTATAGAAATATCGCTTTTTTTTTATTTCTTAACTCAATCATTTTTTTCCTGCTGCCACACCATAAAAAATGACAGAATAATTAAAAAATAATAATAACGCGTGTATTTTGTTTTTGTTTGCAAATAAAAATTCATGTATCTCGCTATATTGTTGGATTTTTGAAATCGACGTCATTCTAAACTGAAAATTAACATTTTTCATATATACATGTAAAAACTTTAACTAAACGTGTGTTAAAATGACGTATTATTTTCATTTGAATGTTTTTGAAGTTAAAAAATCTATTTTAATACGGATGTTTCAATCAAAAAAAAAAAAAAGAAAAAAAAAGTTAATAAAAAAATCGTTTTCTAGATATGACGTTAATTTCGTAAATATGATGTCAAACTAGTTCTAAAGACTGGATGCTACAATTTATTTCCTATTTCTTTGTATTGCTGTATCTTTAATTATATCATTTACAGACAAATCTTTCAATTCTTTAAATGCAGTGATAACATTCTACGATTTATATCGAATACGTTTATATAAAATACATTTTTTCAACCATTTAGTAAAAATTGAAACATTGCTATTATTTTTTATTGTTAGCATTCTCTTTTTAAACAAAATTTCATGACTGCCATCACGACTCGCCGCTTTTGGAAACTGATATCATTTTCATGTTAATCGCTGTGGATTTGGATTTTATGAATGAAAATATGAATTTCCGTTCAAAAATTATCGGCAATGAATCTTGGGATACCTGTGTTAAAGATGCCTGACATACTGCGCATTCACAAAACATAAATATAAATCGCTTTTAATTTGAAACACGATTATATTTTTAACCTTTAGTATATTTTTTAGATTTCTGAACAACTGCAGGAAATAGCATTTTTGGTATTTTCGTTTTAGCGATCAGTTAATAGTAAATATTTTCACTACATTGCGTTTATTTATTTGAGTAGCACATTTCGCGCGCTACGGGTATCGGTTTCTCCGAACAAATCTTGAATTAAAGGAAATATATCGGTCTATTTAATCTTCCATTTTAAAGCAATATGGATCTTTATCTCAAATTTCCTTCCGTTTGGCTTAAAATGATACGAACGTCATTGCTCTATTATATTTTCCAATGTGTTAGACAAAATTTTTTGGCTTTTAAGGACCAAATTTTTTAGTTGATCATTTACAGAAGGATTTGGTTTAAGAATGATAGACCGATATACTAAAACTACCCCTTAAAAATTATAAAATTTTTTTGAAAGGCTAATCATTTAAAATTGGTTTCACCTGATTATAGAACTTTTTCAACTAATTCTATAACAAGGTATGTAGAACAAAATGTTATATACTAAAACCATTAAAAAAAATTACGTGCAAAGTAACACTGCACATTTCATCACAATCTGTCCAGTGGAACTTTTATAAAAGGCTAATCTTTTATAATCGGTCTCACCTGATTATTGAACTTTCTTCCATAATTTTATAACAAAGCGACGTAAAACTATATTCTAAAACCATCCGCGTAAAATTATCTAACAAACAATGCCAGTTCCGAAGAAATCCATTCAGAATTTTTAAAAAGACTAATCTTTCATAGTCGGGTTCACATGATTATAGAACTTTCCCCTATAATTATATGACTAATCAGCGTAAAGTAATGTTACACATTAAAACCTCCCCCGAAAAACTGATATTGCAAGTCGAATTGAAATTATTTCAGAAGAACCCAAGTTATAAGCAGCCGGATTGAAATTCCCATTTGCATTTTATATATATAATAGATTATTTTACGTAGTTCGATTTGATATTTGTTAAATTTGTGTTTTATTTTATTTTATTTTAATTTTGGCGTTTTAATTTCGTTTGTCAATTTAGTTATGGAATATTACACGAAAATAAGTAAATGCTGAATTATTTACAATGTTTTTAGCAATTAAGTTAATCTTTTGTAACTGTGTTCCAAGCATATTTTAAAAAACTCAAGCTTGAAAATTACTTTAAAATGCATAAAAAAAACTTTAAACTGAGATAAACTATTGAAAAAAATTACTGAAAGTACTTTTTGTTTTCTATTAGACGTTGAAATAATCAAATGTGCGATGTTTAGAGATGAAATTGTTGTAAAAGCGAAATTTATGGTTGAGTTAGGTTGTTGCCACCAACCGTATGATGCTAGCGTTACATATAGACATGTCTTTTCTTTATAATATTGCATTAATAGCAAACGCATACATCTTTCGTAACTAGGTTGCACGCACATTTAAAAATATCCGTGCTTGAAAATTAATTTAAAATGGATAAAAAATCTGTAAATTGAGATAAGCTTTTCAAACAAATGTTACTGAAAGTACTTTTTGTATTCTATTAGACGTTGGAACAATAAAATATGCGATGTTTATAGGCCAAATTGCAGTGAAAGCTATCTTTATGGTTGGGTTAGGTTGTTTCCAACAATATGATGTTAGAGTTACTCATAGACATGTCTTTTCTTTATAATATTACATTAATAGCAAACGCATATATCTTTCGTAATTAGGTTGTACGCACATTTAAAAATATCCGTGCTTGAAAATTAATTTAAAATGAATAAACCATGTGTAAATTGAGATAAGCTTTTCAAACAAATGTTACTGAAAGTACTTTTTGTATTCTATTAGACGTTGGAACAATAAAATATGCGATATTTATAGGCCAAATTGCAGTGAAAGCTATCTTTATGGTTGGGTTAGGTTGTTTCCAACAATATGATGTTAGAGTTACTCATAGACATGTCTTTTCTTTATAATATTTCATAAAGAGCAAACGGGTATATCTTTCGTTATTGGGTTGCATGCACATTTAAAAATAGCCATGCTTGAAAATTACTTTAAAATCCATTAAAATGAAAAAATTGAGATACAATTTACAAATAAATTTCCTTTAATTGTGTGATGATCAGAAGTTACGAGAAATTTCAGTAAAGGCACAATTTATGGGTTTGGTTGTTGCCATCATCAGTATAATGTCAGCGTTACTCATTGGTATATTTTTACTTTATAAAGTAGACAGATGCCATGCAAACCAGAATTTTACTAAATGCTACGCCCTTTGATGAATTTATTTTCGTATTGTGAAGGAAACCGTACATTTTTCTGTTACACCCACCAAAAAAGCGTGCATTCTAATACTAAAGCTCAGGGATTTTATTATGATTGCGAAACAATAACTGGATGTTTTCTTATTGTCTTTTTAACGATTTGTGGACGGGAATGAACAAATCTCAGTTAATGTAATTTCCGTATTATTTAATTTTAATTTATTTTACCCAGGAGAACCCTTATAATATACTGTTAAAACACTGTTCTTAAAAATAAGTAAATTGTACTAATTATTGAGCACTTCCCGATCTTAAATTAGCTCCGAGTACTTAACTCTTAAATTTGAAAAACACATGTACTCATTTTTTTGAGTATATACAGGGACTCGAAAGTAAGTATATATAGAAACATACATACACTACAAGAAAAATAAAGCTAAACTACAGAGAACCGACAAATCACCATTTTTAATTACATTAATTTTGAATTGCGAAGAATTACAATTTTTGGAGTAAAGAACAACGAATTTACTATTTTAATTCTTGAAATTTCGTGTATGAGTCGCCCCGTGATTTGAACCCGAGTCCTCTAGGTGGGAGATCACTATTGTACTGACTGTGCCATAAGAGCAGTTACCAGCTGCTTCCAAATGACACCTTTTATGAATCAGCGACGGAAGATCGCTAATAGCAGAGATGAATTTTCCCTTTCTTAAATATTCTAATTTCTAATAAAACAATTTTTTAACTAAATTTTCTTCTTTAACATTTCTAATGAAATTGTAAATAAATCTCAAAAGTGTGTATTATAAATTAAAAATTATAACAAAGATAGACATATCTTTAAATAAAAGCTTGGAAATCCCTACTGTCAATTCGGTATAAGAAAAGGGTTTATCAGAAAACTCATATTTTTGAGCACATAGGATTTAAACATGAATATTAAGACTTTAAAATACAAAATATATGTATCCATTTCTGCATACATTTATAAATAAAGTATAAATATACACAACTTCAAAATATCATGTACTCGTTTCTGAATTAATTGCACTTAAAAAAATCGAGTACAAAGAAATTTTCATTTTTAAGTAGATTAATGCTCCTTTTTGAAGCAATTGTACTTAAAAAATATGAGTACATAGAAATGCTCATTTTTAAGTAAATTATTTTTAAGAATGTACGAATGTACTTCTTTTTGAAACAATTGTACTTAAAAAAATACGAGTACATGGAAGTTCTCATTTTTAAGTAAATTATTTTTGAGAGTGTAGACACGGGCAAAGCCGGATAGTTCTGCTAGTTTAGTAGTAAATAAGACATAAATTTTTAAATTTAATTTTAGTATGCATATGTAACGTAAACCATAACAGAAAAATTATTCTGCATTGAAAGAAATAAAGAAACTTGGTTCAATAGAATTTCACTATATCCAAATAAAAATCTATGCTTTGGCTCTACTTCCATAGCATAGTTTGGAACTTCAAGCAAACATTTATTTTGCAGTTTCAAACTTTCTTTAAAACTACCTTTGCAGCGTGAAATAAAGACATTTGAACCTTTGAAGAGCAAAGAATAAACAGTAAATATAATACAACTCAAGAAACATTATTTACTTTTCAAATAAAGCTGCGAATAATCCCATGAAAAGACGAAAAATATTGAAAAGAAGGAGAATCTTACAGACTTTAATACTATGCATTGTTCGATTTTTGATATATTCTGACAATGATTTTCAATGTATGAAAATGACGAAGAAAACTAAATAATTTATTTATTTTACTTTTTCTCAGTATTAAATTACCGAAATAAATACACATCAAGTTACTATTTTTTTCCACATTTTTGTAATATTTTTAGAAAGAGAAATTTTCTGGAATTATATTTTCCACTGCACTGCAAAAAGGACAAATATTTTTAAATCTACGAACATATAATATAACTAAGAATGAAAATATGGAATACCCTCTTACTAGTTACCATTTATTTTGAAAAGCGTTTATAAGAAACATAAGAAACCGTTATTATTTCGAGATTTAAAAAAGCATTTATAAAAACAAAGTTTCTTCTGCTTCTACTGATTTTCAAAGCAGTTTTTTTTAAGCGTATTAATTAGTTTTCTCTAACAGGAATATGGGTATTTAAGATGCTATTTATTCGATTTTTTAAAACGTTTTAAAGCAGTTTTTAAAGTGTATTAATTAGTTTTATCTAACCGAAATATCGATTTTTAAGATGCTATTTATTCGATTTTCGGAAACGTTTCAAAGCAGTTTTTAAAGTGTATTAATTAGTTTGGTCTAACCGGAATATCGATTTTTAAGATGTTATTTATTCGATTTTCGAAAACGTTTTAAATTATGTTAATTAGTATTCTCTAACTAGAATATCGATTTTTTGGATGCTATTTATTCCCAATTAAACATTTTCAGCTGCATAATTTAATTTATATATGCAAAAATAGCAAAATAATGATAATTTTAATGTTTATGTTAATGCTATTAATTTCTCCTAATAAAAGCAGCTTAAATAGATCATGTTAAAGTCAGTAAAACATGAAAATATTTACTTAAGAATGAATAGCATTCAAAACACCCCATATTTCGTGTTTATAATACTAAACAATGCACTGTAAAAACTATTTGGTTTATTGAAAAACCTCTATGCAGATTGTATCCAAAAGATTGATACACGCATAAATATTTTACCTGTGGAAGATACGTAGATAATGTAAATTCCAAAATGTTTCAATATTAAGATTTAAGATTATATTGATTAAGTAATCCTGCCATTAATTTTCAAAAAGTTACACTTTTAAACTTTAATACGATAACTGTATCCTGTAAGTTATATTACAATTTTTCCTCCATGTTCTGTTAATTGCAACAATAATATTTCGTTCTTCTACTATCAAATGTTCCCGAAATATGACACTTTGAATTTTATGAAATTTGGAAGCTGTCTGGCAGTAAAAAATTGTTTACCTGTTTTTAATGCAGACAAGTTCGAAAATATTTCATAAAAATCACAGCATCATAACTCGGTGTGTATTCTATTACTTTACTTGTCATAACATTGAAAAAACTTTCAAAAAAATGACTTATAGTATAAAGTGTAATATTTTGAACACTAATGTGAGGACTATTATGTAACTTATTATTAATCCCTACATTTTTTAAACACTTCTGCGATTTGTATCACCTGTGAATCTTCAATAGCTAAAAAATTAAATCATGTTTCACACTTTTTAGGACAACCTGTATAGCTACAAATTGGCTGAGTCCTGAAAACTTTAAAATTCGTCGTATAACAATAGCGTTTGAGAACAAATGTTCTAAAATATTGCACAAAACAATATCAATTAATATGTGTGATTGACATTTCCAAATTAAAAGAATTCCAGAGAGAGCACCATATGAAAATGTCAACTAAGGTAATATATTTTATGCATAACCTTTTAACGAGCAGTAAAAGATACAAATTACATTATAACGTGAATCATTATTTTTCTTTACTATTACAGTCGACTTTCATTTTTTTCACACATTCATGTATTACGAGGAGACACGTGACGTTATCAATTTAGCATACAGATAAATTTGATCATAAAAAAATTGAGAAAAGAAAAATTAAATTTGCTTTCAATATTTCCATATAACGAAAAGGCAATATATTTCAATATATTCATTGCCTCGCATATATTCAGAATATATAAAGAGTATTAGTGTGATTAACCGTTTGAGTGCGGAAAAAAATCTTGTGGTTATATGCCAAAAAATGCGAATATGTTTGGTATAATGTGTAAAAAAAATTACTTGTAAGCCGAGGATATACACAGAAATCGTACGCTTATCGCTAGAGCAACTAGCTTAAATGCACACCAAACTGAGACAACAAATAAGAGCGCTATCACCTTCTCCGCAATTTTAGCAAGAATTTTAGCAAAACAAGAAGAGCGCTATCGCGTTTCCCGTAATTTTTTGACACATAACAAGAGGACCGAATTCAAACGGTTAAGAAATGTTCAGTGCATGAAGTATAACAACACAAAATTCACGCACCTAAAAGTTTCGATGTTTAGGTAAAATAATTAATAAAGTTATGTCAAAGAAAAATATATTTACATTTTCATTTTTTATAACAATAAGAAAATATTTATTCTGAAAAACCTTTAAAAGCACTTGACTTTATGTTTCTAAATATTCAACAGAACCATGTCAATCAAAATATGTGATTGGCATTTTTGAGTTCGAAAAAAAAAATAAATAAATAAACCACGGTGCAGCTCAAAACGAAAATATGAAGTAAGGCCGTAACTTTCGGCACAATCTATAAAAGATTTGATTTTATTCAAACACACATACACAGATAAATCTTAGCTGTCTGATATATGGCTGGTGACTTTCCCAATATGGTTTATTAGTGAGAAATTGCAGGCTGGGATATCGGCGGGAGTGACTCAGTGGTTAGAGCAACAGCCTAAGACGCTGTGGTCCCAGGTTCGGTCCCTGGTTCTGGCTAATTGCGCCTCCAGTTGGGTTTATTATATTTGTTGTATTTATGTCTGTATAATATTGTATATACCTTTATTTGATTTTATGTTCCTAAATACCCAACAGTACCGTGTCAACCAAAATACGTGATTGGCATTTTAGAGTTTGAGAAAAAAAAATCATGGGACAAAGAAAAAGAAAATGTGAAATAGGGCAGTAACTTTCGGCATAATCTTTAAAAGTATTTGACTTTATGTTCCTTAATATACGACAGTACCATGTCAAACAAAACATCTTCATTGGCATTTTTCAGTTTCAAAAAAGAAAACCATTTAACAGAGCAAAAATAAAATATGAAATAAAGCCGTAACATTCGACAAAATTTTTAAAAGTGAGTTCATAAATATTCACAGTACAATATCAACCAAAATATGTGATCGCCATTTTTGAATTTGAGAAAAGAAATTATGGGCAACGCAAAAAGAAAATGCGAAATAAAGCTGTAACTTTCGGCATAACCTTTAAAAGTATTTGACTTTATGTTCCTAAATACTCAAAAGTACTATGTCAACCAAAATACGAGATTAGTAATTATGAGTTTGAGAAAAGAAAATCATGGAACTGCGCAAAAAGAAAATGTAAAATAAGGTCGTAACATTCGACATAATCTTCAAAAGTATACTACTTTATGTTCCTGAATATTTAACAGTGCCATGTCAACCAAAATATGTGATTGGAATTTTTTAGTTTGCGAAAAGAAAATCGTGGAACAGCGCAAAATGAAAATGTGAAATAAGGCCGTTATTTTCGGCATAATCTTTTAACGAGTTGTATAAAACTTTCACTTTAAATTGAAATCACCAAAAACATGAAGTGTTCTTTTCATATTTATTACCTTGAATAGTCATTGTTTTCAAATATTTTTTTCCCCTTTCTATCACATGTGACATCATAATTTCAGCATATAGGCCGTTTTCATCAAAAATTAGCTATGTCGACGGTTGGGGACCTTATCTGGAAATGTTTTACGTGTGTCTGTAAAAAAACTATAAAAAACTTAAAAAAAAAAATACCTGCCGGCTCGGTTTACAGGTGCAGGTAGATTTCGAAGTTAAATACTAATTTCAACAACAAAAACTAAATCATGATTAGATATAAACACAATTTAACAATTTTATCTAGACGCTTTTGACGAGTTTTTAATTTCATTTTTATATAAGAGCTGGTTTTATCAGAATCATGTTAAGGCGGTATTAAAAAAAATACATTTCCATGGCCAACAATTTGAAATTTTCTGACACATTTTCAGATTCATTTTTAAAAGGAAAACCAAGACACTTGCTAACGAGATTTTTGAAGAGATTTATAAGCGACCTGTTTTTTTTTTTTGTTGTTGTTTTTTTTTCGTTCAATTAATTAGAACTTGATTTATAAACAATTATTTTCTCAGTAGAACAATATTTTTCGTTTCCACCACAATCGTTTAGAGAAATTCGGTTCAAAATGCCCACTTTGACATTATATTTTGAAATGTATTCTGCCTCTATCCCAAAATCGACCATTACGGTACATTATATAGATTCTGAATAAGAAAGCCTACCAATTGGATACGTTTTAGAGCAAAAATAAATTTAAAAATGAGTCAGAAAAAAAGCAGTTTGGATTTGAGTACACGCCTTAATACGATGATTTTTACTGCAACCGCTATGTACTTTTAATTTATTTTTGCGGTAAGAATTGGTCCTAACAGAAACTTGTCAATATAAAAGTTGTAGATAATATCAAGAAGATATATAATAAATTTAATTGGATTTGATATCTTGAGAATTGACGGAGGTATGAATTTTTTTCGCATCTTGAGTGCATTTTTCATTTTATCAAAAATCTGTCATACATAAATTTTTGGCCATTTTTTAGAAGTAATAATACTGATTCGATATGTATTAGAAGTCATGTGTTTTATTCGGTTTTCACAAAACCCCTCTCTATTTCCACCCCTTGGTACGATTTTGCCTATTAACGAACTTGAACAAGTTTTATGCCCCTTGATTTTAAGTATTAGTTTGGAAGTGATTTGTGCAGAATTATGGAAGTTATCGTGTCCATAAAAAAGTGATGTATATACTATATAGATAGATAGATAGATAGATAAAGTTTTTTACTGAGAGTGGTTTTGGGCTTTAGGGGTCATGATCGGTGTAGATCTGCAAAACCTTTTCAGAAATGCCAACATAGGGGAGATTGCAATAGGTAGTATTTCATACGAAATCTACCTAAAAAAGATAAATGTTTCTTAATCCACGGAAATGTAATATAAACCACAAACGGAAATATACAATAACTTGTTTCGTATTACCCACGATTCTGAAGAAACCACTTTATCATAAGAAACCACAAAAATCCATATACATTTTAGATTTAAAGAAGCATTTATAAACCGCAGTTTCTTTTGCTGCCACTCATTTTGGAAACCGTTCCGAATTGTTTTTATAGTGCGTTAATACATTTTCTCAAACTTGAATATAGGTTTTTAAGGTACTACCCATTCTAGATAAAACATTTTAAGCTGTGCAACTTAATTTATGCATGAAATAATAGCAAATAATGTTAAGTTTAGTATTGTTAATACTTTTAATTTATCACGTTTGTCTGTAAAACAAGCTTGTTCAACATTAAAAAATGTACTTGAGAATGGATAACATTCCAAAAAGCTACATTCCTGTTTGAAAAAATTAATTAATTGCACTCTAAAAACTACTCGGAAACTTTTCTGAAACACCGCGGCAGGAAGAAGATTTTTATTAACACATGTTGGACAATTGCACCATGAAATATTATAAAGAAGAATATATTCATAACAACACATAAAATTGCTAAATGGTACAGAAAACAAGAACTTTTAGATGAGCTTGTACAAATAGATATGATGATAAAAACATAATATCTACGTTTCGAACTGCTTCTTCTGTCGTCCTCAGGATAAAATATGATGTTGAAGTGATTTAAAAGCCTAGAAACGAAAGCGTCCTGTATGACAGGCAACTTGCTGATTCTTGACCAATTATATGATTGGAAAACTGTAGCGGCCTTATCCAGTGAGTATACAAGAAAAAATTAAAATGAAATAAGTTGGAGATGAATCGAAAGTTCGATTGAAGATCATCAAGTGTTACCGTCTATGAACGGGGAAACAGAATTTGTTCAAACAAGTTCATGTTGAAAGAGAGAAAAATTAAAATATTGCAAAAAGATAAAAATTAATATATATTTTTAAGTATTATGCTCGATTTTTGGGATATTGCAAGATAAATTATCGTTGCAGGCATTATTCTCTCGTGCAATGATTTCAACTGATTCTCTGATCATGCTTTCAAATGGCTTATTACAAGGAACTATGACTTTCGCCTCATAATTTTTTCCCTCAATTTGTTTGAACGTAATCCGTTCCGTTCAGAGATTGTGACGCTTGATGATCTTCAATCGAACTTTCGATTCACCTTCAACTTAAGAGCAATTCGTTTTAATTTTTCTGGTGTACGCAATGTATGACGCCGCTGCAGTTTTACAATCATGTAACTGGTCAAGACACAACAAATTGTCTCTCAGACAGGATGTTTTCGTTTATAGACCTTTAATTCACTTCAGCATCATAGTTTACCCTGAGGACGATTGCTGAAGCAGTTCGAAACGTAGATATTATGTTTTTATCATCTATTTATTTGTACAAGTTCATATGAAGGTTCTTGTTTTGTGCACCATTTAGCAGTTTCATGTATTTTTATGAATACATTTTTACTTATAAGAACATCTTTGTTTTAAGAACACTTCGTTAAATCTAAAAAATATACTATTTTTAAGGTTCTTAAATATAAAGAACTCAAGAACACTTTTTGGAATCGTGGATAACAAGTAGGAGGTTCTCGAGTATTTTCGTTCATGACTACATAATATTTTCCTAGGTTAAGAATTTTTTTTGTTTGTTACAGTGTACAAGTTTTCAGTGAACTTAGCCACATATTCAAATGTGGGGACAATTGACCAATTTTACGAAACTGCGACACTAAAAAGTAAAAAAAAAGACAAGAAAATAAACAGAAGTGCAATCATACTTCGATTTATAGATCTAGATTGGACAGACCTTGATGAAAATTTTCTTGAAGCCACCACAAAATAAGAATTTTGAAAATCTGAGAATACTTTCCAAAATTTTACCGGAACCTACTTTAACAATATATATGTTAGGGCCAAAACCCGAACTGGCCGGACAAATCGAGAACTGGCCAAAATGCTTTAAACTGACTGGCCAATTCCCGAACTGACCACGTGCGATCGACCGGTTCGCAAAGTGGCCATACGCGCCAATTCGCGAAATGGGTATATATAAACCAGTTTTTACTTTTTATCTCTTTCTAACATAGTTGAAAGTGTTTATGAATTCAATTTGTCTGGCCGTCTGCCTATTCGTGCTCTAACTCGAGTAAAGACTCGGATTGACTTACAATTGTTATATTATTTAAGTTTATAAATTAATTTCGGTATTGAAGTGAAGGGTGTATTATTTTTGCTTAATTTACAGCGACACACAAAAGTATTCCGTTACAATATCAGCAATGAGAAAAGTTTTTCCGGTGTATTTTAATGTTGTTACATTACCTCAATTATAACAAAATTGGTATGCATCATTAAGATGGTCAGCAAACTGTTATCTAAAGTGTATGAAATAAGTAGCAATTATAGTTTCTTTACAGAGAGACTAAAAAGTATTTCGTTACGCAGTGAATGGTGAAAGATCATTTTTAGTGAACTTAAGTGATGTCACTCTATATCAAACATAGTAAGATTCATATGCCTCACACATGTGGGGAGCAATTTTTTTTTTTTTTTTTTTTTTGGGTATTTTTATGACGTTACACTACTTCAAACTTAATGAAACCGTTATACTTTACTAATATGCTGTACAACATGTTTTCTATATATTATTGACTAGATAGAATTTGTCGTTTATTTACAGATTCACTCAAATAATGTGGTTATTGGATTGGCTATAAGCCATTATTGCTGGATGTGCGATTTTAGCTGTGATAGGCTTTTCAAATTTAATTTATTTGTAGAGTATTATCAGGTTTGTAGATCATATGCAGTGCTGCATGAAAGCTAAAAGAAACACATTACCATTGCTGAACACTTCGTATATTGGCCAAGGCTTCCCGGCCAGTTCGCGAATTGGCCGGCTAAAATCCAAAATACGCTGTTCATTTCATGTATTTCGGGTTTTTGCCGGGAATCTCGGCCACTTCGCGTATTGGCCAAGCTCCGGTTTTTGGCTGTAACATATATAGGTATACTATATATATATATATATACGATAAATTGTATTTCCTACTTTGTTATGAGTGTTTATAAAATAGCTGTTGCTAAAATAGTCTGAAGTCGACTTTTTAAAAATTAAACTGATCCAAATGTAGGAATAATAAATAAACTATTTCCATTACATGGATGATATTTGTTAAGATATTTTTTTTAATTTAAAAAGGGGAAATTATTTCGTTTTAGGCAGGTTTCCGTCTTAACAGGTAAAATTATATGGTAAAATTATCCACCTGGGTCATGAAAGTTTTCTGTTTAATACTTTATTCTGTTAAAGAAAGGTTTCGGTTTCACAGATTTTATTGGATACAAATTTTCAACTACATACTTTTTCAATCGTCATACTTGACAGGATTTCCTCTTTTGCCAATTTAAAATACGCAAATATATTAATGATCGGAATATCAAATGACCCATTTTCTTTTAAAACAAGGAAAAGTTTCGAAAGAAAATAAAAGATAGTTTCGGCTAAAGTAGTTTTTTTATAATTTACAAACTTCTATCAAATAGATATGCTGGTAATTTTCAAAAGAAAAGTATACCTATCTGAAAGTTACTTTAAAAGTGAATATAAATAAATGCTACTAAATAACTTTCAACATTTCTGTCATTTTTATCAGTCTGAGGATGTAAAGTCTTAGATATACAAAATTGTAAAATCGGATTTAAAAGAATTCGGGTGCGATCGATGAAAATTTCAAATGTAATACGTAATCAAATATCTCTGCAAAAAATGCCATAATTTTCATTTTTTTTTTTTTGTATATACGATGACAGACAAAGCAATTGTCACAGAATGGTTGATTTATCGTCGACTAATTGTTGTCCCACAGTAGAAAATACCCGCCTTGCTGAACCATTGTTTAATGAACCATTTTCCAACAAAGGCACAGCAGCTGCCCAACCGTTAGCTTCCTAAAACACTCCAGAAACATCCTCCAACTTATACGGCGTTTACTAACAACCCTTTCTCAACGCTTTTCAAATATTGCCAACAATCCCTGCTACTTGGGAATGAGATAAATAGTGAAACATGAAGTAAATAATGATTTCTTTTATTATTATAAAAATCTTTAAAAAGAATTACCAAATTTCATGAATTTGTTGATACAAATGTGACATGCAATAATGAAAAATTTTATAATATATTATAATTAACTAATCTTATATTATTTATCCGCGATGTATCCGAAATACTAATAACAACATACTCCTTATGAATGCCTAAGTACTTAGAAAATGAAATAAAAGAACAAATACGAACATACTTACTCGTATAGTTACCAACGAATTTCTTCTTTCACACTTCCAAAAATCAGAAAAAATGAAAGTAATTGATATATTTGAATGCGGATTTCAGAAAAATTTTAATGTAAGGGTATTTCGTTTAGTGAGAAAAAAATAGTTGAAATATTTGGCAATAGAGAGTACTAAGGGAACTAAAATCACATAATGCTGAGCCATACAACGTTTATGCATACAAGTAAGCTTCATAAGCATTTTACAACAGAAATTTTAATGTGTTTCCTACCAAAGAGAATTAAGTTTTGTAAGCGAGTTAGAATATCTTTAATTTAAGCATAGAGAAAATATGAGAACATGTAAAAGATTTCCTGTGAAAAGACGTTTTTTAGCACTTTAAATACGTCAAATACATAATTCCTTAAGATGATGAATATAATCAGCAGTTGTATGGTAAAATGTTTGTAAGGTTTCATCTGGATGTGATAAAATTTAGTCAGGGAGGCAAAACCTTGCAACCCATTTTAAGGAAGGTCATTTTGATATATATAATATTCAGACGGATAAAGAAACTGACAATCCTCTGGTGCACAAGCGGGGAATATGGCTGCTGTAGTAACATAGCAGACCTCATTGCAATGTAAAATGAAGAGCAAACCGAATACTAAATGCTCACAAATCGGAGCAACATCAATAATCAAGTTGTCTTTCATTTTCCATAGCAGCGGGTTCTACTACATAATTGTTACTGTTCAAGAAGTGAGCGAAAAATTCCTTATGCAATGAATATCTTATATTTGAAAATGATTACAAAAGGTGGCAGCACTAGCCGGTAGTCCCTAATTTCTTGTAATTAGCCGCGGTTAACATTTCTTCGGGGAGTTTGTCTTGAGACGCGATTCGAAGCGGTTGTGATATGTACCCGTATTACGTTATTTTTCTCCCGCAGAGTTGTCCACGAGACGTAGGAAAGAGGTGGTGGGGAAGAGGTAAACGTACCAATGTCTCTTCCGCAGATTTTTTCTATCATTCTGAATTTTGAGGAATATATATATCCTGTAAATAGAAATGTGTCGTGTAGTACAAAAGTTTTATTAAACATTCTGTTCTACGAAATTCTTAGAGCGGAGTGTCCTTTTGAAGTAATGTGTCCATTATTAAATTGTGGAGCGTACTTTTGGAAAGTAAGCTGCTATAATAATAAAATTCAAATAATAATTAATATAATATAATAATTAAAATATACTGCTATAACTGCTATAATAATTAAAAAGAATGCATAGTAACCATAAGATCAGATTAAATACAAGGTTGGTCAATTTGGCGCAGTACTGAAATCTGTAAAGGAAAAGACATAGTTTCATTTTATGTCGAATCATATAATATTATTAACATCAAGTTAAGTTAGATGTGTTAAACTATATGATGTATCAAAATATACTCAGAATTGTGCTTTATGTATTTATTTATTAGTTTTTCTATTTTTTAAAATTTATGTATTTATTTATTTACTTTTCTCGTTTTCTTACAACTATATGTGTATTGGTAAAACTGTTTCGGCAGGAAAAAAATTATATCTTTTAGTTTTAATTAAATTTAGAAACACGAATAAAAAGGAAATATTTCTTTAAAAGAAGTTGTTTTCAACTTTCAGAATTTATTAACTTCTCTGCAGATGCCAGTGTAATACTTAAATGATTTTATTTGTTATTTATAGTTATGATTTCAAGATTATGGTGAAATGTGGTCTGGGAATTTTCAGTCAAAGTCCAAAATGCCAAGTTATGAATTTCCTAATTATAATCAGAAATGTTTTCATAATTCTAGTATCGCAAAGATGATATATTTCGCAGCCAATATAATGAACATTCGTTGTTAGATTAATTTTAAAAATTGTTTTATCAAAATCTACCCAAAAAGCTTTAATCTTCTGATGAGTTCGATCTTCAGGTTGTTTTGAAACTATAAAGTTTTATCGAAAAACTACCTGTAGTAAAATGTGTGCCTTTTATTTTTATTCTTGTATCAAATATCGCTAAATTGCCGGCAAAGTGGACATCTGATGGAAAATTTTAAATTCATCCGAAAAATCTGAATTAATTATCATTAACTCGTAAACGGGCAAATTTAAATATTTTTCAGAAAAATAAGGGAAATGTGTTTATTAAAATTCATATTTTTACTTGAAACTTTAAAATATGTATACTCTAAAATATTCCTTTTGAATTCTATGAAATTTCAAGTTTCAGAACAGCTACAGATTTTATGGTTATGAAATTCCACTTTTACATAGGTGATGGAAAATTTTAAATCATTCAAAAAAATTGAATTAATTATCATTAACTCGTAAAAGGGCAAATTCAAATATTTTTCTGAAAAAAAGAGGGAAATGTGTTTATTAAAATTCGTATTTCCACTTAAAGTTTGTGATATGTGCACTATAAGATATTCCTCTCAATTCTATGAAATTTCAAATTTTAGAACAGCTACATATTTAAGGTTATGAAATTCCACTTTTGCATAGGTGATGAAAAGTTTTAAATTCATTCGAAAAATCTGAATTTGTTTTCGTTAACGTGTAAAAGAGCTAATTTTAACATTTTTCAGAAAAATAAATGAACTGTGTTATTAAAACTCACGTTTCCACTTAAAAATTGATGATATGTGCACGATAAAATGTTTCTCTAAATTCTATGAAATTTCAAGTTTCAGAACAGCAACAGATTTAACGTTATGAAATTCCAGCTTTACACAGGTAATCTGTAACTATTACTAAAGAGAATTTCACTGATAGAGAGACTTTTAGTGGGTTTGATCAGGAAATGTAAGCATATTTGATTTCTATTAAATTTTGAAACACCCGCAACGGTAAAATACAAATTCTTCTCACCGAAGAATGGTTGAACGATTTAAGGTGATATTTGTGATCTTATGTCACTTTTAGACATTTTATTCAAATTCATCTTCAAATATATAATTTATCTTACCTAAGTAATCACGAAAATATCCCCCACCGGTGGATCCGTCCCCGAGAATGCCTCCCCCCCCCCCCAAGTATATGCAATCTGATTAAGAAAGATCATAAGGTATTCGACCAATGACAATCTTCATTAATAGAGTAGCCATTTATCGCTCTTTACTGGAGAATGTTGTGGCCCCAGAGTCCAGATCCACCACCAAAGCGACAGCTGACGGCTATTTTAATGATAGATTAGTTAATATAAAATAAATATATGAAGATCGAATCATATAAAATGGAAAATAAATTGCCGTCCAGACTATTATCAACGAAAATACAGGATAGGTTTGAAAGAGAACACCGGTGTATACTGAACTGAACTTAACTTGTGGTTCAACTGAATTTGAGGATTAAGATTCCTGTTCGTTATACAAAAACAGTTTTATTCGAAATGCTCATTTCCCCCTATCAGTTTTATCACAATACTAATTAAAAATATGTACATGAAAATTTGTGAATTTGAATCATATTTCGATGAAAAGTAAATTGCATAATTAAACATACTATGTCTTTTTTTTACTTGTTAAAAACGTTATTTAAACAGATAAATACATTTTTAAAAAAAGTAAAATGTCTAAAAGTAAAACTGATACTGGCATCTTAAATGCACTACTTTTAGAATTTTAAAAGAATTTCTTTATTTTGTTTTTATTCGGACAAAAAAGGACACTTTCATTGAAAAGAGTTCATTCTCTCTAAATTTAAAATGTCTAAATCAATTCCAAAAGATATATTTTGTAATACATTTTATTGTTTTTTGAATTCCAAATCCAGTTTAAAGAAAGTATGCCAAAAAAAAAAAAAAAAAATGTCAACTGAAAGCGCGACATTTCGTATCATCTTTCAACGATCTGTACACTAGTTTTCTTTGAAATATTTTGAAGAAAAAGAACTTTATTACATTTAGTATAATTTTTACTTTCTATATTATGTAAATGTGTCATAGAACATGGCGTCGCAACCTACTTATTTAGTCACAGATAAAGGTTGTTTCATTCTAACTGAACTTGGATTGAGTCATAATTTTTCAAAATATAAAAACATTACAATAAAAATACAACGAATGAAATGTTCTAGCACATGGAGGAAAGAGATAGATGGAGATGTAGTATGCCGTAAAAAGGGTTTGTAATATGATGTGCGTTATCGCCCGAATTTGAATGCCCTCATTCGGCCCAAACAAAACAAGCACGTGGAACAGGGAACGAATTCTTTCACATCACCCGTGCATTTTTTCTCTAAATGAAAATGATCTGCTTATATTTACGCATTCTAAAGTAGCATTTCATTGTATTATATATTAAAAATTGTATTATTAGAAGTTTTCTTCTTTTTTTTTTTGGCGAAAGCACGCTGTTGTGTTTGGGCCGAACGTAGTTGATTTTAGGGTTACATATTTGGCGTCCTCTCCAGCCACCGCACTTCATCTCTATTCTTTCTCTTTACTCTATGGAAGAAAGTAAATGAAAAATAGTTGGAAAAAAGTAGACTAACATTTTTTTTTTTGTTACCATTTTCCCATAATAATTGAAAAAAAGTAATTAAAATACGTGCTATTTTGAAAAAAATATATATGAATGATTTCTGATAAAACATGGAGCTATTATAAATTATTTTTGTAGTTGTATTCAATTTTCTCAAAGGTATAACCGTCAACCCAAATTGCGGTAGGGTAGAACACCCTGTACTTATTATTAAAGAAGTGGTTTGCGACCCCATGTTCTATGGTAATTTTGCATCCTCTTGATGTCTGCTATCAACCCTCTAAATTTCTGCATCTAATTCGCCAACATCCTGTATATATGTATGTGTGTGTTGTATTAAATGCTATAAATGAACCACACTATTTTCTGTTTCATAATTAATTAATGTACAGGACGCCAAAAAAATGTATAATTAAAAAGCAGTAACCGTAATATGCGTTTTTTGTTTGTTTTTTATGTTTCTGAAATGATCGGAATATATTTTCTAAAATAAAAAGTCTAGTAGGAAGAATTACCCTGAATATCAAATATACTATTTCTAAAATGTAAGAAAAATCTTTACTTTATTTCAATTCAATCAACTAAGGACATTTTCTGTGAAAAAGTCCCTCCTCTCCAGTGTATTAAATTTCAAATGTCTAAAACTATTCCCAAAGATATATTTTACTGTTCTTTTCGATTCCGAATCAAGCTTAAGGGACAGTATGCCCAGAAAATGTCAACTGAGGACATAACTTATCATATTATCTTTCAACGAACTGGAGACTAGTTTTCATTGAAATATTTTGAAGAAAAAAATGCGAACTTTATTCCATTTAGTATTATTTTTAGTTTATGTATAATATAAAAACAACAGCACATAAACAGACTTCATACACATACACACGCACAAACATATACATACATATAATACACACATAGACATATATATATAATATATATACATACATATGTTTGTGCGTGTACAGTGTGCATGTTATATAAAACGTTATAAAAGAACGCTGTAATTAGCTATTCAATAATTAATTAACATTTAGTAAGACAAAATAACCCTGCTGTACACTATGAAAAATATTGTATAATTAAAAATAAAAAAAACATGATATGCGAGGTTAAAAAAATGTATATATATAAAGAAAGGGTATTCTTTCAAAGACAAGATGACTAGAACTAAGACTTACATTGTATTCTTAAATGCACTACTTTTCAAATTTTAAAAGGATTTCACCACTTTATTTTAATTCGAACAACAAAAGACACTTTCTTTGAAAGAGTTCCTTACCTCGAAAGTATTAAATTTCAAGTGTCTAAAACAATTCCTGAAGTTATATTTAGTAATATATTTTACCGTAGTTTTCAATTTCAAATCAAGCTTAAGGAACAGCATGCCAAGAAAATGTCAACTAAAAGCACAACTTTTCGTATCATCTGTCAACGAACTGGACACTTGTTTTCATTGAAATATTATGAAGAAAATAAAAAATAATTTTATTTCATTTAGCATTATTTTTACTTTTTTTTATAATATAATTTTAACAAAACATGAGTACACTACACACACACATTTATTTATACAGAGTGCAAAGAAAAGTCCTTTTAACCTGAAAATACTTGCGAACGGTTCGTTGGTTGGTTGTATTTATGACGGCCAATTATCAGCACGAGGGATAGGCCCTAAGGGGAGAGGGAGTGCCCTCCGTGGGGTCTTTCTAAGGGAACCTAACCCGTATTTACGCTTGGAATACCATGGCTCGAAGAAAAACACGAAAACTCCGAACGATTAGGCCGACGGGCGCGATTGGGATAGAACCCAGCACCTCCCATCTACCAGCTTCGAGAGCAGAACCTCTCGGCCACTGGTGGGGCACTTGCGAACGGAGAGAGTTACAGCTATGCAAGTGAGGTAACGGTATAGTTAAGCGACTACACCCGATTTAATGCAAACGACAACAGCGCACCTAGTGGTGAAATTTGAAAGACAGTCATTGCAATTCGAAAACGAAAAGAGATAGGGGAAAATTTCCAGTTAGGAAGTTTTAGAGCATCAATTAATTAGTACGAAACGACATTTGGTTTACATGGATTAGATAAATCTTCGCCTGTATACCCGAAAATGACCGAAATCGATGCACTCTATTTTGCATAAACGTTTGAATGGAATAGCCAGAAGTATGAAGAAATACGCACAATGTATTGTATAAATACGTACTTATCTCAATAAATTTTGATAACATCACACAAAACAACAAAAAAGACATACTGTCTCACAGTGATAAAAAGTTAATATTCAGTACGTTCGAAACGTTTGCCATTGCTCACGAAACATGTTTGTATTCGTGAGAGTAAATCTGCATGCACAATTCTCAGCATGGCACGTCTATTGCGAGCCTCTTCAATACGACGACATAGATTTAATCCTTTAAAGGGCAGCGCAAGGCCGTCTAGCCATCTAATTTTAATTCCAAAACTAATAAATGACACCAAGAATATTTTAATAAAACATTGCTTTAGTAATGAAAGTGCAAATTAGCGGTTTTTTATTTTTATTTTCTAAGAAATTCGTTTGAATATTCTGGTGTCAGTCAATTATTTCATCATTTTACGAACAGAATTCTTTTGCCCCTGAAATGATTAAACTAAAATTTTAAATGCATTGGAAATTAAATTTTTACAGACATGCGCAATTTTTACAGAACGTCACAATTTGCAATTGCGCGCTGCTACATTTCCGAAATGTGAATATGCAAAGTAGAATCGTCACTCATCGATTTCGAACATTTTTGAGTATACAGGTGACGATTTATCTTATACGTGTGAACCAAATGTCATTTCGTACTAATTAATTGATGCTCTAAATCTTTCCAATTGCAAGTTTTGCTCTATCTCTTTCGTTTTCGATATGCAATGGCTATCTTCGAAATTTCGCCATTAAGGGCGCTGCTGTTGTTTGCATTAGGTCGGGCGTCGTCGCTTTACTATACCGTTTCATCACTTGAATAGCTGTAGCTCTCTCCGTTCGCAAGTATTTTCAGGTTAAAGGGAATTTCCTTTGCACCCTGTATATATATATATTACGGCTAATATGATTAATCGGTTATTATTAATAATAACCGGTTATTGTTAACAATTACTAAATAGTATCCAAATAAACCGGTTAATATGATTAATTTATGAGAATTTATCAAATTAACCGGTAATTATTAATAATGACCAATCACATTCGGCCAATATAATAAATTTCAACTCGTTTTGCTTGAGATTTTCATTACGTATGCGTATATTTATTCCGTGTCAGCATCTCACTATTGTGCAATCGTATAATAGCTTTTGTGATAAGGCAAGTTTGCTTTTGTGTGTTGGCAACAACTTGATGATGTCAGTTTATTGTTTATTTTAGATGGAGGTGGCCTTATCTTCCGTGATGTTCACTAATATTGATTTTTCCCCGCCTTTTTTTTAATGTTTTTCGATTCATTGCGTGCCAAGTAATATCAATTTGATGGAAATTTTGTTCTGAATTTGAAATTTTATTCAATTGAGAGCGTTAAAAGCGAAAGGAGCCGAAAAAGTTGCTTATCATCTCATGGATGTGTTTACAATATTTGGAACACCATGCATCTTGCAAAGTGACAATCGCCGAAAATTTGTTATTAAAATTATTGAAGAAGTTTGTGGAATGTGAAATCTACTCAAAATTTTTCATATAAAACCAACACACAGTCTATCGCAAGGCTCAGTTGAAAAAGCAAAACAGGCAATGAAAAGATATTATCCATATGGTTTGAAAGAAACAGTACAAAAATATGATCAGAAGGAATAAAATACATTCAATTTATGAAAAATAGAGCGCATCCTATAAAATAGATTGCAGTCCATATGCAGTTTATTTAGCTTTAAAACGAATGTAGGTTTAACAATATATTTGTCAATCGATAGTTTGTCAGGAATTACAAATGAAGAAAATCTTGTTGCACAAGAAATCTGTCTAGAAATGATATCTAACTTCTGACAGCAATCTCAACTGAGGATGAGGATATAGGTGCAATGAATGATGACAATATGCATTTGGAGCTGGAGAATGGAGGGAACTGTTCCAGGTTTCTCAAAAATGCTAATAAGAGTTAAACGGTAATTGAAGAGGAACAACATAATTCTGAGATAGAAAGGGAAAGAAAAGTTTCGGTGATGTTGAAATGGATAATTTTGAAGAGAACAAGGAAGACTACTTTTTTTTCACTAGATGAAGTCCCGAAAAATAACTCTCGCGGTTTTTCTGCTGATTCTTAATCTAATTTTAGATTTAATCTATCAGGTCTTGTTTTTGAGATATTTCCATATTTCGATTTTTCTTTTTATATGATAAAAAAATAAAAGTATATAAATATTATGTGTGTGTGTGTGTTATAAAATGCTATAAAAGAAAACCGTAATCTTTAATTCAATAAAACAGGTCAACAAATTTGAATTTTTGCTCTTTCACAAAACCGAAATCAGTTGCTTCTTGTGCGGTTTTTGTGCTTATTTTGAATCTAGTTTTAGATTTATTCCATCAGGTGTTGTTTTTGAGATATTTGCATATTTCGATATTTCTTTTTATATGTAAAAAAAAAAAAAGTGTATAAATATTATGTGTGTGCGTGCTATAAAATGCTATAAAAGGAAACCGTTATCTTGAATCCAATAACATTGGTCAAGAAATTTGAATTTTTGCTCTTTCATAAAACCGAAATCCATTGCTTCTTATGCGCTTTTCTGCTGATTCTGAATCTAGTTTTAGATTTATTCCATCAGGTCTTGTTTTTGAGATATTTGCATATTTCGATATTTCCTTTTATATGTAAAAACAAATAAAAGTACATAAATATTATGTGTGTGTGTGCTACAAAATGCTATAAATGAAAACCGTCCAGAAATATGAACTTTTGCTCTTTCACAAAACCGAAATTAGTTGTTTCTTATGCGATTTTTGTGCTGATTCTGAATCTAGTTTTAGATTTACTCTATCAGGTCTTGTTTTTGAGATATTTGCATATTTTGATTTTTCTTTTTATATGATAAAAAAATAAAAGTATATAAATATTATGTGTGTGTGTGGTATAAAATGCTATAAAAGAAAATCTTTATCTTCAATTCAATACCACTGGTCCACAAATTTCAGCTATCTTGAGATAATCACAAAACCGAAATTTATTGTTTCTTATGCGGTTGTTTTGCTGATTCTGTGTCTAGTTTTAGATTTACTCCGTCAGGTCTTGTTTTTGAGATATTTGTATATTTCAATTTTTCTTTTTATATGATAAAAAAATCAAAGTGTATAAATATTAAGTGTGTATGTGTGGTATAAAATTCTATAAAAGAAAACCGTAATCTTCAATTCAATAGCACTGGTCAACAAATTCGAACTTTTGCTCTTTCACAAAACCGAAATTAGTTGCTTCGTATGCGGTTTGTGTTCTGATTCCGAATCTAGTTTTAGATTTACTCCGTCAAGTCTTGTTTTTGATATATTTGCATATTTCAATTTTTCTTTTTGTATGATAAAAAAATCAAAGTGTATCAAATATATTATGTATGTGTGGTATAAAATTCTATAAAAGAAAACCGTAATCTTCAATTCAATAACACTGGTCAACAAATTTGAACTTTTGCTCTTTCACAAAACCGAAATTAGTTGTTTCGTATGCGGTTTTTGTGCTGATTCTGAATCTAGTTTTAGATTTACTCCATCAGGTCTTGTTTTTGAGATATTTACATATTTCGATTTTTCTTTTTATATGATAAAAAATAAAAGTACAGTAGAGCGCCGATTATCCGCGGTGCGGTTTATCCGCGAAGCGAAATATTATTTTATTATTTTTTTTTTTAAATTTAAGCCAAATTTTAAGTCAAATTTTTAAATATAAGCCAAATTTAAGCCAAATTTTTAAATTTAAGCAAGGAAAATACAGTAAACTCTACTAATAAATATAAACAGAAACATTCATGTATTCGAAAGTAATAGAAGAATATTTCTAGATTCGGTTGTCATATTTAAAATATGAGTTATAAAGTCTTGATGTCTTTTCTTGATTTTATTAACTAAACGTATGCACAGCTATCAAAATATTTAACAACTAACTAAGAATATTATGATAAATTCCAGGGAGCATATCAAGAATAGCTTCATTTTTGAGATAGAAAATGTGTTTCTAAAGCAAGAGGCAAAAACAAGTGACTGATGTTTTTTTAAAAAAAAAGATGTAGCTCAACACTTTTTGTACAGTATGTATGGCATTGTTTCTTGTTTACTGTTCTTTATTTTAGTGATTTAGACGTAAAGCAAAGGTTTAGGCTGTACTGTGCATATGTATGTAACATTTTATTATGTTTTTTGTACACTAAAACATAGTTTTCATGTTGAATCTTTTTTTTTTTCGAGCTTGCACCCCATTTTCTGTCTTTTTCGGGTTATCCGCGATTTTTGTTATCCACGATGCCCTTGCTATCTAATTCCGCGGATAATCGGGGCCGTACTATATATAAATATTATGTGCGTGTGTGTGTGTGGTATCAAATGCTACAAAAGAAAACCGCAATCTTCAATTCGATTACTCTGGTCAACAAATTTGAACTTTTGCTCTTTCACAAAACCGAAATCAGTTGTTTCTTATGCTGTTTTTGTGCTGATTCTGAATCTAGTTTTAGCTTTACTCCATCTGGTCATGTTTTTGAGATATTTGCATATTTCGATTTTTCACTTTATACGATGAAAAAATAAAAGTATCTAAATATTATGTGTGTTTGTGGTGTAAAATGCTATAAAAGAAAACCGTAATTTTTAAATCAATAATACTGGTCAACAAATTTGAACTTTTGCTTTTTCACAAAACCGAAATTAGTTGTTTCATAAACGGTTTTTGTGCTGATTTTGAATCTGGTTTTAGATTTACTCCATCAGGTCTTGTTTTTGAGATATTTGCATATTTCGATATTTCTTAAAAGCATCATATATCAAACTTGGTGTCAATACCTTACAAATGTAGAAATTCATTTTACTCAAAAACTAGACATGATATAAGGGAACAGAGTGCACAGTTGAAATCATCATAAAAATGTAAACATTACATCATTGAAAAATATGCAAATTAGGCTTAATAACTGACTGATAAATATTAATATGCAGATCATGACATTTATCTGAAGCAAATAGTCAGTAGTTATTTCTATAAATGGTAATTAAATCTGACATTTATTGTGTCTAAAATTTGAATAAAATAGCACAAAAAATCTTAAATTTGTATAAACTAAAATATGCAAATCTCTCAAAAACTTGATCACCTAAAGAAAAACGAAAAGCACATTCGGAATCAGCTTGAAAAACTGATCTAGAATCAACTAATTTCAGTTCTGTGACAGAGCCATTGTTGTCCAGCGTAATTATCTAATGTTTTGTAAGAAAAAGTTAAATCTCATTTTGATGTACAATGCGTCAAAAAAATATTATAATTAAAAAATAATAACCATAATATGCTTTTTTCTAAAAAAAGTTTCTTGAATAAAGAACATCCTTAGAAAAGAACATCCTTAGAATATCTAGAATTAAGAACTACGTCGCCATCTAAAATATACTACTTCTAGAATTTTAAAAGAATTTCTTTATTTTATTTCAATTCAAACAACTAAGGGTATTTTATTTGAAAATGTTCCCTCCCTTAAAAGTATTAAATTTCAAATTTTTAAAACAATTCCCAAAGATATATTTTGAATTTTATTTTACTGTACTTTTCTATTCCAAATCAAGCTTATGGGACAGTATGCCAAGAAAATGTCAACTGGAGAAACAACTTTTTGTATCATATTTCAACAAACTGGACAATAGCTCTCATTGAAAATTTTTAAGAAAGAAAAAAGGAACTTTTTATGTCATTTTTCCTTTACATATTTTATGAATATCTTTCGGACATAGTTCAAAAGTGCTCATGAATGCGTTTTGTCTGTCTGTCTATCCTTGATCTAGGTCACGTAAACATACTCGCATTGCCATGCAATTGATATATATTAGGGAGGTATACTAAAACATATTCGATATTGAAAATGAAATGCGTAGAATTTATAGTTTGTTTACAGAGAGACTCAAAAGAATTCGTTACATTACAGTTCATGGGTAAAAAATCATTTGCGGTGTATTTTAACCCTTTGTGATTCAACAACTCCGATTTTAAAAATATTCACTCATGTCAGAATATATCATTTTAAGCACGTAAAAATAATTTTTAAAATGTAGAACATAAAAAAAATATATATATATGTTACATTATTAGATCTAATTCCGCGATTTCCTTATCTTATTCTAAATTACTTTAATTCGAAGTCTAAATTTAGTAATCCTTTTAGTATTCTTAAATTAAATGTTCCATTCCCGCGCTTTTTTCTTTCGAGAATATTCTTTTAGCTTCCATTTTTACTTTACCGCGCATTTCTGAGATTATCCTTTTTCCCTTCCAATTCAACCGCTAGTTCTGGCCGCACTCTTTATATCACGTGACATTCTTAATTATTCATTGGTTGAGAGCGCGACCTACGTCATATTTGTATCCATACATTGAAGGAACAAAAAGTTGATACTCGCTGAATTTCAGCAGATTTGAGTCGTATTTTCAGTTTTCTTCCATCCCCTGGTCACCGTCCTGTTATTCGATTATCTGGAACTTTGTTTAAACCTAATTACTACTACGGAGCAATGGCTAATTATCTTGATGGAAACTGCACTTTTTGCAAGATATTCTAATAAAGTGCTTAGCTGATATTATGAGTTATTTCAATTTCTTCTGGGGAAACTTCACGGAACGATGCATTCCATTGTTTTCACTCGACAACTGCATTTCAACAATTCGTTCTACTAATATAACAGATTTGAATTATCTGTTCTGACCACTTCTTTTACGCCATTTTCGCTGGATGAGATCCTCAGTTATTATCGTGGCAGCCTGTACTGCAATTTCAACGATAAAGCCAATCCAATGTTGCTAGAATGCTACATATATATTGAATAGAAAGTACCTTTTTGACAGAAACAGAAAATTACACATGTCTCATAAATATTGTCAATTTTCTAATGCAAAATTGTGAAGCATACAAATTTATCTTTGTACAAAATCTAATTTTGTACGTCTCAAACCTTTCAAATTTGCTAAAGTTCACGAAGTTCCTATTCGCAAATAGTAGCTAAAATGATAAGTACAACTTTGACATAAAATATTAACTTATTACCGCCGTTTGTTGACAATTCCATGAACAATTTCAACTAACTGCACTGTTCAGAGATAGCAGCACTTAATAAAGTCGTCTTTTAAAACCCACTGTGCAAATGACATTGACTTTTGGGTATGTTGCAGATATGCAACGCGTTCATACAAAGGGTTAATCATGTTATACTATTTGAAATGTGCTATATATGATATATCGGGTGTCCTAAAAAGAACTGATTGATTTTAAAATTCAATAACTTTCAAACGGTGACAGATTATTTAGAAAATTCTTGCAGGAGCGTTATGTATGATGTCAGGACTTTTTTTAATGTGATTCTCAAATTTAGTTCAGATTACAAACGATAGATGGCGCCGCGAGCAATATGCGCTAAATCTAGATCGGATTTTTGCTACTTTAGAACCCTGTCAATACATTTTAATCTCCTTTTTTGGCATGGGAGAAGAGAAAGGTAAAAAAATCCAGCTAGAATTTAGCGCCTATTGCTTGCAGCGACATCTATTGTTTGTAATTCAAATTAAATTCGAGAATCACGGTAAAAAAAAAAACTCCTGATATCACACATAACCCTCCTGCAACAATTCTTTAAATATCTGTCACCGTTTGCGAGTTATTGAATTTTAAAAAGTCCTTCCGGACAGTGCCGGGAGGAAGAGGTAGCTTTCATATTCTTATTTTAAAAAAGCCAACTTATATCATTCAAACACACGAAGCTCAATTTAGTGGAAACCGAATATAGGAGATTCAATACTAATTTTTATCTATATAATGAATGAGAATTTCCCGAAATTAGTCAGCTTTATCCAAGCTGCTTTTCTTTAAAGTAACTTATATTTGGCTACCAAATTCGGCGATTTCTTAAGGTGCCTGCCATTTTAAGACAACATGGTGGATGAGGCTAACCAGTGAACTTGGTCGAGATCTTAGTAATTGCTGTGCACATGCTCACTCACATCGGAATCGGTTGATACATACGAGTGCTGTCGCATGCAAAAAATCAGATTTTTCAAAATGTCACCCACAATAGAAATTGAAACTGCTATATCTGAGCTATTTTTTAAGGTAAAGACAAACAAAAAATGCTCCTGAATCCTTATACCAAGGTCAAATACTTAAGAAAGAAACCTTTTTCAATTTCTAATTTTTTTGCACCTCACTTTAAATATATATATATATTTTTTATTTAATCGCCGCCATTTTGAAACAAGATGGCTGATGAATCTGGCCAGCGAACTTGGTCGAGGTATTGATGTATACTAGCCACATGCCTTCTTACATCGAAATAGGCGAATGCGTGTGTTATCGCCTGACAATTACAAGATCGTTTCAAAATGTTAGCCATGCTAGAAATTCAAAGTGCTATAATTCAAAAATTTTTTAAGATATAAACAAAAGAACAAATTTTCAGAAACAAAAACTGCTCCGGAATCTTTGTATCAAGGCCAAACACATAAAAAAAATCTTTTTCATTTTCCAATTTTTTAATACTTCATTTTAAATTTTAAATTTAATTTATTTTTTAATGGCAACCCTTTTGAAACAAGATGGCGAATGAAGCTGGCCAACGAACTCGGTCGAGACATTGGTATGTACTATGTACACACCAAGGTACATCCAAATCGGTTCATAAATACGCCTGTTATTACGTGACAAAAATCAGGACGTTTCAAAATGTCAGCCACGCTGGAAATTCAACATGCTATAACTCAGCTATTTCTTAAGATATAGACGAAACAAAAACTGCTACCGAATCTTTTTATCAAGTTCAAACACATAAGAAGAAAATTTTTTTTCAATTTTTTGGTACCACATTTCAAATTTAAATTTTTCTTAAAAATTTAAATGGCCGCCATTTTAAACAAGATGGCGAATGAAGCTGGCCAAAGAACCCGGTCGAGACATTGGTATGTACTATGAATAAACGAAGTTACATCCAAATCGGTTCATAAATACGCCTTTTATCACGTGACAAAATTCAGGACGTTTCAAAATGCCAGTCACGCTAGAAATTCAAAATGCTGCAACTCAGCCATTTTTCAAGATATAGACGAAACAAAAACTCCTCCGAAATCTTTGTATAAAGGTCAAATACATAAGAAAAAAGTATTTTTCCATTTTCAATTTTTTGGTACCACATTTCAAATTTTAAATTTTTTTAAAAATTTTAAATGGCCGCCATTTTGAAACAAAATGGCGGATGAAGTGGCCAACGAACTCGGTCGAGACGTTGGTATGTACTATGTATGCACAGAATTACATCGAAATCGGTTCATAAATACGCCTTTTATCGCGTGACAAAATCCAGGACGTTTCAAAATGCCAGCCACGCTAGAAATTCAAAATACTATAACTCAGCCATTTTTTAAGATATAGACGAAACAAAAACTGCTCCAGAAACTTTGTATAAAGGTCAAATACATAAGAAAAAAATATTTCTCCATTTTTAATTTTTTGGTACCACATTTCAAATTTTAATTTTTTTATTATTTTAAATGACCGCCATTTTGAAACAAAACGGCGGATGAAGCTGGCCAACGAACTCGGTCGAGATATTTGTATGTACTATGTAATGTACACACCGAATTACATCGAAATCGGTTCATAATTACGAGAGTTAGAGTGTGACATAGGTCATATATATATATATATATATATATAAATTTTGAACGGAGGGTGGTTTCGGGGTCTGGGGGTCATGATCGATGAAAATATACGAAAATTTTTTGAAATCGCTTTCCTCCGAACGGCTGCAATAGGTAGCTTTTTGTAATGAAAGCTACCTAAAACAGTCAGTCTCTTTTAGGACACCCGCTATATAAATGAGAAGCACTTTAAATGATGATTAAAGTAGAATATGGTGTGCATAGGAGTCATCGCTTATTTACAGAGACAAACAAAATAATTTGGTTATAGTTCTGTCTATGAACAATAAGTACTGAAAGCGCATTTTCTTTGTGGTACTCGTTTGTAAATTTACTCATTTTTGCATATTACTCGGTGCGTATAAATTCCATAGATCCTATACAGGGCAGCACAAAAAATGTATATTACATTTTTCTTATGCCGGCGTGAAATGGAGAAGAGGAATTACTAACTGTGTAATGCCTTTTCTAATGGAACTAAAATTTCCATACTATGTAGCATATATATATACAAATCTTTAAATCATATACAGGGCTGCACAAAAGAATTCGGATACTTTTACCTCTTTAGATGGTAATTGATGATATTGAGTTTCGAAATGGTTTCCTTTGACTTCATCTTTCACCTTATTAAACGGTGTTTTTTTTTTTTTTTTTTTTTTTTTTTTTTTTTTTAATGCAGTGTATTTGTTTTATTAACCCCCCGTATGCTACTTCTTTCTTGCAGCTTATTTTGTGTCATCTCCAAAAGATAACGTTACGTTGTATAAATCAGCCGTAAAACAAAGCAGATGTATCATTGTACGATTAAATAGTCTATAGCAATTTTTTAAACTTCTAAGAATTGCACATTTTCAATTTTTATACCGTCGTATTGGGGAAAAATATTCTTTTAAATGCAATTTGTTTGAAAACTGTAGCTCCATTTATTTTTGAAATATTATTTTTTTGTTGTAGTTTTTAGAGACATTTGCTTAATATTGGCAACGGAAGTACTGTACTCTATTTCTGTCGAAAGTAAAGGAAAAATAGCTCTAGAATAGTAAATATATATTTTTGTTGCCATTTACAACCGAAAGAGAATGTAATTAAAATACGTGCTGATTTAAAAGATATATAAGCGAATGATTTCTGTTAAAACATGGAGTTATTGTAAACTATATTTAATTTTAAGTATCTATATTAATGTTACAAACAAATGAAGACCTATGAATCTTTAGATAGCCGTTTGTTTGTCGAGTTTCTTCAATGAAGGCAACTTTTTGCTACATTTGTGTATTATTTCGCGATAGTGACGTCCTATGCATACTTTACTGTAGATGTTTAATAGTGGATCGTAAATGTGGAATTCTTAAGCGGATGCGAATGACGTCATTTTACATAAAATAAAAGCTTGGGCTTTAAATCTTAAAATTGAAATATGTTTTGTGCCCTTTATATATACATATTTTTTTTCCATCGGGGGAAACACATTCTGAAAAAGCAGAATTCCTGTTTTCTAGTTTAAGTTTTATTGTGCGGGAATTGAACCGCGTAAAGTTTCAACCTATCTACAAATATTTGGGTTTTGTGTGCAAACAGAAAGCATAGACCGGTAATAAATACAGCGTGTTCGTTAACTGGTTTTAGAAAATAAGAGCGATGAGCGTACACATCAAGATACATTTTATGTATTGGAAACCAAATTGCTAACTCACGTATTCATCCAAAAATGTCAGGTGTTTTAGTATAAATCGAGCACGGCTTTTCGTTCATTCTTTTACCAGCATTCAAGATATTGTAGCGATATTACAGATATAATTTTATCTCTCTCAAATGAGATAACATAACGTGAAGTATTGTAAACTGCCACCATTTGTAACCCAACAACAGGAATTTTGGCGATTTATAATTAGAAAATAGTTGCAAGGTTAAGAAGCGTTTGTCTATTTTTTAAAGCTTTTTTTTTTTTTTTTTGGCTGCATCGTTCAGTGAATTAGAATGCACTTCTAGCACATCTTATTGTAATAAGCATATCTCATTGTACAAAAAATAATATTTTCCAAGTTTAAGAAGCATTTGTTTATTTTTTACAGATTTTTTTTAATTATATCGTTCGTTCAGTGAATTTAGAATGCACTTCGAGTACATCTTTTTGTAATAAACATATCTCATAGTGCAAAAAAAAAAAAAAAAAAAAAAAAAAAAAAAAATATTCTCCAAGATTAAGAAGATTTTGTCTATTTTTTACAGATTTTTTTTTTTTTTTTTTTTTTTACTGTATCGCTCAGTGAATTAGAGTATTATTAGATAATATATTTTTATTGTTATTAAAGTATTTAACAAGAATTCGGTTTCAGCGTGCAGTGAAATACAATGTATTTTTAATTTTTCTATGTGCTCTTTCTGTATGTACTCATCTTAATTTTACTCTCTTTGCTGTTAGTTTGTAAAACATGTTTAGGAGCACCCCTTATGTAGGCATTCTCGATTTAGTTTAGAGATTGATCTTCATATTGAATATACTGCATACAATATGTCCAAAATTTATGAAATATATTCAAGTATATACTTAATTTCTCATGAAACATATATTCACTAATGATAGACTAAGCTAAGATAATGCGTTTAACAATTTCACTTAATGACAGTGAATTAATATGTTCTGCATCATGTTGAAAATTATAGTTTAAGGATATAACTGAATTATAGACAATACATAGCAATAGCTTATAATTACATCACAGTAAATCGGTTTTAAAATTAATAATAATGTGTAGAAAATCGTAAAAGATCAATCTGTTCTTGATAGTGTATGATAATTATTTTGAGCTATGACATTAATTAAACTCTTAATATATAGTTAAATTATTTTCAGTCGCAATATTAAAAGAAGGACGATAATCGTAAATATATATAGTATATATTTTAGGGTTCCATACTTCAAAAATAAAAACGAGACCATTATAAGTCACTCGAGTGTTTTGTCTGTCACAGTCGTTTTTCGCGAAAGCTATGGAACGCGGAAAGTTCAAACACAGGAGAATTTGAAAGGCTATTGAATCACATATTTATAGATTATTAGTCATTATGAAATATATTTTGGAAAACATTTAGGGGAAATTATTAAGTTACTTGAGGTTTTTTTTTTTTTTTTTTTTTTTTTTTTTTTTTTTTTTTTGTATATTGTGGAGGGTATTGTTCAAAATATCTCGTAGCACCGAAATCAAAAATATATTTGATTAATTTTAACTACTAAATTTTCAGAGGTATTGTCGAAAATGTACAGTTAAATTATGTCCCACCCGCGAGACACACACGCTATATCCGAATCTACTGAAACTAAAATTATGAAAAAATTAGATAGTAATAGTTTATTTAAACCTTGTTACTATAGCTACCTTGAAAACTATAGAGACTATCTTAGGTCACAGAGTTTTTGAGAAAATCGCATTTTTCTGTTGTACACAAACTGTAATTTACGGGCGCTCGAGGTACTTATCCAATCATCCACGAATCGTTGATAATGATTTTCGAAAAAAAAAATTGTCGGTAATTATACTAGATATTAATTAAAAATCTATCAAGAAAAACGTGGCGACTTTCTTTTGAAGTGCACAATGCCGATTGCAAACTTTGTTGTACTCGGCCCTTTTGTGCACAAGTAAAACTCGCACTTAACTGATTATTTTTAAATGCATCATCAAGTATTTAATTTCCAAATCATCTTTATCGCGATTTCTTTCTTACATCGTCTTACAATAACGACAATTTAGGAGAAAATCACCTAAAGAATAAGATTCTGAAAAATAACTACAAATAACTACAAACATATAATATATATATATATATATATATATTATAACCTGCCGGACTTTTATGAAATCCTTTGTCAGGCATTGGTTAAGTTGCATAAAATTCGTACCACACTAGTGAAATATTGCCACTAGAGGCATAAAAGTTGTAGAATATTGGCAGCTGTGGACAGGCTGAGTACTTTGCTGTTGACAAATTTAATCAACTATATTGATTTGTTTGTAGTAATGAGATTGGCCAAGTCCAATCGAAACACCAGCGATTTATGAAGCAGTCAAATTCTATTCCGATGGTCAGGCCACATGTGTGGCCATATAAGTATATGATGGTCAGCAAAAAATTAAAATCTCCAGTGGTTCCCCCATTAAAATATTGACCAAAATACTTTAAAATGTTTATTTAACGTGTTTATTAACGCGAACAACTCCCACATTACGAGAGTTTTCGTATATCCTTCAGGCTAGAGCACAAATTAATACCTCATGCTAAAAAGTTCTTAATGAACAAATTTAGACGTTCTACTTGACGATAAGACACCTGGTAACAGAGTTTAAAACAACCAAGCAGCACAAAATTTTACTTCTGACATCATGCACGACGGTTTTGTCAGGACACGCGTAGGAAGAGACTTTGAGATGTAAACTACATGACGAACCAATCAGATTCAGGAACGAGACACGGAATGAAATGCGGTCGGTTACTCAACCAGTAGAGACCGAGATAGAAACGTAATTGGGATTCCGTATCTGCTCACGGAGGGATTTCTATGTAATACGGCTGACGCCAAATAGGTGCGCGGGAAGTTGATTCATGGAATAAAATAAGAAATAGTAAAATGGCTTTTAAAAACATTCAAAAAATAAAAAGTAGCTTCTCTCAGAATATTACAGTTTCGGTAGCTGATAAAATTAATGAAGGGATTAAAATTTTAGATTAAGGTTTCGAATAAGATAACTATTAAGATACGCATTTTAAGTTTATAGGAATTTAACTAGAAATAAATAATTAGATTATTAACAAATAGGGAAATAATGAATATGCCGAAAATTTAGAAGAATTTTAATGAATATTGCAAGTAAAATTTTTATTTAACATACATATATTTATATCTATGTGTGTGAGTATGTGCGTTATAAAAATCAGTTATTCAAACCTTTCCAAGTATCGCAATATCCTTAAGGTGACAGTATAATGTTTATTGGGATTTGCAGTGATTCCAATAGCGATAGTCTCAAAGAGTATAGAAATTCCCTGTGAGCCAAAATTTCTGATACATTTAAGAAATCTACATTATACAGAAAAACATTTGACATGACAACAAAGACCAAATCGTCTTGGAGTTACAGAAAATATCCTGCAGATGTCGCTGTGATCGACTCATTGGATTTCAGCATCGTTTGACATTTAAGGGATCCAATATTTTAGCACTTTTTTAAGTATTACTGGGATAGCCAATTTCCGCACTATATGTTCTAGACTCTGTGGCAGTAGTACTTAAAAAGTATTAAAATATTGTATCCCTTAAATGTAAAACGATGCAGACATCCAAAGAGTCGATCGGAGCGACATCTGGGGATATTTTCTAAAACTCCAAGACCATTTGGTCTAGACACTGTTATAATACAATGTTTACACTGAAATTTGAAAATATAACGCAGATGTCGGTGTGATCGGCTCATTGGATTACAGCATCATTGCACATTTAAGGGATGCATTTGTTTAGCGCTGTTTGGATAGCAGATTTCCACACTATTTATTCTAGGCGTTGTACTTGTGCTCTGATATATAAGAAACTTTAAAGGTTGATTTTCAACTTTTCGACACCGACTTCCGATATCGGTTTATGTCTTTTTGGGTCTTCCGGTTTGGTGAATGACAGAATGGCCGGGATCCAGATAGATTTTACGCTCTTAGCGAAACGAGATCGACCAATCAGAATGCTGCATTTTTGAAAACAGCGAAAAGTTCGCAAAACTGCAGGCTTCTGATTGGTCAATCTCGTTTCACTACCAGCGAAAATTCTATCGGGATCTCGACCCTTGTCCAGCTAAGTTTTCGCACTTTGAAAGATCTCGTATCTCTGTAAGAGTAACAGTATGAAAGATGAACACTTATATTTCGGCGACTGCTTCAAAAAGGATTTGAATTTTAAAGTTTTTATTTTTTTTTAATGTTCTAATCATCAGATTTTTATGAAATTGGAATGGGACCAAATGGGTGACTTACGCTTTCAAACAAAAAAAAATTGTAAAAACCGGTTCATATTTAAGAAAGTTATGCGTGAACATGGACAAAACATACATGCAGGTCGAATTGATAACCTCCTTCTTTTTGAAGTCGGTTAAAAACCAGGTTGATTTAATTGAATGAGAGTTAAAAAGTGATCAGTTATTGGCTCCACTGTGATTAAATACTAGGTATAAATTGTTAATGTATTTCGTAATAACATTTTCCAACGCATCTTGTAATTTAAAATCTTTAAAAGAAAATGAAAAATATATCAGGATTATGAATCCTCTTACCTTAATTCTACAGAATGAAAAAAATTACATTTGAGAAAAAAAATTAAACTTGAAAAATTGCCACAAAATGGTCAATTGCAGGTGCATTTGCTTTATATTAAATAACTCAATGTTTAATAGTATAAATTAAATCTATATCAATGCCATTTTGTAACATTTGGTGGGCGATAATATTGAATGAACCTCCCTTATAAATTTATTCTTCCAGGTTCTGATTACGAAATAAATACTTTACGAACGTGAAATTATACCATGACAAATAATATAAACAGTAAACTTTATCTTAAATTACTTAAATTTCCCCAATATTAATTTTAAATTTATGCTGATGTCGTTATGTAACATTTGGTGAAATATATTATTGAATGAACCTCTCCTATATATTTAATCTTCCAGATTCCGGTTCCGAAATACATACTTCCCGAACATGACATAATATTGTGACAAATTATTTATACTAATAAAATGTATAATGAAATTTATCGTAATCATTTCAAGTCCCATAGTATGATATTAATTTTAAAATCTATGTTAATGTCGTTATGTAGTATTTGGTGGAAGACAATCTTGAATGAACATGCCGTATAAATTTAATTTTCCAAATTCTGATTTCGAAATATGTACTTCACGAACTTGAAATAATACTGTGACAAATAATATAAACTTGATCTTAAATCACTCAATGTTCTAAAGTATTAATTTTAAATCTATATTAATACTGTTATGTAACGTTTGGTTGAAGATAATCAGCCTCAGTTATAAATTTAATCTTCCGGATTCTAATTCCGAAATACATATACTTCACGAATGTGAAATAATACTGTGACAAATAATCTATAATAAACTTTATCTTAAATCACTCAAAGCTTCACAGTATTAATTTTAAATGTATATTCATGTCGTTATGTAACATTTGGCTGAAGATAATCTTGAATGAACCTCCCATATAAATTTAATCTTCCAAATTCCAGTTCCGAAATACATACATCAAGAACTTGAAATAATACTATGGCGATTAATATATAACAAACTTTATAACCAGTAAAGATTTGTATTGATTAACATTGCTTGAACAAATCTTTGGAGAAATGCATTATTTATCAATTCCTTCAGATACTTTGTTGACAGTAGAATCATTGGTTAAGAACTTCTGACGGTTTGCTTCGTAATTTAAGCTGCTCTAATAAATATAAATCAGAATGTGTTGTTTTAAGCTCAGTTGAAATATTATACCAAGGGAACAAAGTTAGTTCTATTTAGTATTATTTTTATAAAGTAATAACAGATTGAAATAAAACTGTGACAAATAATATATAACAAACTTTATAACCAGCAAAGAGAAGTATTGATTAAGATTGCTTGAACAAATCTTTGGAGACATGTATTATTTCTCAATTCCTTCAGATACTTTGTTGACAGCAGAATGACTGCTTAAGAACTTCTGACAGTTTGTTTGATGATTTAAGCTGCTGTAATAACTATAAATCAGGATGTGTTATTTTAAGCATAGTTGAAAGAAAGTTACTTCTATTTAGTAATATTATTTTTATAAAAGTAATTGCAGTTTGGAAATTTGGGGCTATATTTTACTTTGCAATCAGTAATTAAAAGTAAATAAGTAAAGATTTCTTCAAATTTTACTTATAAGGTTTATAATAAAAATTATATATTAAGAAATTAAAAGTATATCTATACTCATTATTTAACATATAATGTAGTACCATATATGTATTTATCTTTATTAGAAGTTTAAGAAACTTTCATAAAAATGAAAGAATAGAAAACAAATGACATAATCTGTGATAAATTACAGCGTACCTTTTCTTTTAATTTAATAAAAATATTAAAATTTACTTAAATGAAAGACAAACGAAATTAAATTCCCACAGGAATGTGAATCCAATTAATATTTATGGACTAAACAATTAAAAGAATATATAACTATGTGCACCACTATTTAAAAGAATGTGTACTTTAAACATACGTTCAAAAACTATAATATTTAACTGAAATAAAATAAAAATAAATGTATAAAATAATAAAAAGGAAAGAATTGTCAGAAAGTTTACAGATGGTTTAAACAGCATCCTAGGACGTCGCTGGCATACCTGTGCAACTAACAAATATATATATTATCATGTAATTAAATGCAGATTATTACAGAGTTAGTGAGGATTTTCAGATTTCATGGACATCAGACTGGCTTATTGAGATTTGATAATTGAGATGGCTGTTTATATATTAGCTATGGATGCTGATTTTGAATAGGAATAACTCTGTCTACTTTTATGTAAAATAACTGGGCTATTTCATTTTCTATATCTTTGATGGAAATAGGAACGTACACTGTTAAAACTCTGTATCGTTTTTTGCATAGTCACTGCATCGCTTTCATAGAAAACGATTTGACTATACTATGGAGCATTCTCATTGGTCAGAAGAGAGATATTCTATAAAAGCGGTGGAGTGACAATGCAGCTAAAGCTGCAGATTTTTAACAGTGTAAGACATAACTATATATAAATATTGTAAATAGACCTATGTGATTGGGTTTTAAAGTTCCATTATTTTGATGTTTTGACCATATCACAAACTTCTAATTTTAGAAGTCTCGCACGTTTATGCAGTTTCTCATTTCGATGTTTCTGGGCTTCCTTGAAGTAGTTAAACACGTTTTGGTACTCTTGTTTTATGGTTGACGTGTATCTGTTTCATTCATAAGCATACGGCAAAGCTTCTAAATTGGGATATTCGAAGAGATCAAAGATGTTAGGTAAGGATCGATCGAAATGAAGAAATGCTGGTGAATACCCCGTAGAGGATCGTACAGTATTACACAAATTTTTGTGGATTATAATTACTTGTTTAAAATTATAATCTTCTTGAACTAAGGTTGTAATTCATGAGATTTTATGCTCGCGTTAATTCGTACTGACGATCCTTGAATCTAAGGATGTTTAGACGAAGAGTGAATGATACTGATTTTTTAGGGCTCTGAGTATGTGTTGTGTTGTTTTATGACGGCCGATTATATACTTGAGAGATATAGGCCCGATGTCAGAATGTTCTCCGTGGGGATCTTTCTAAGGGAACCTAACCCGTATAACCCAAGGATATCGAAGGTTCCAAGAAAACCACGGAAGACTCCGAACGATTAACCAGACGGGCGTGATTGGGTTCGAACCCAACACCTCCCATCTACCAGCTTTGAGAGCAGAACCTCTCGGCCACTGGTGGGGCTTAGGCTCTGATTAAAATTAATTACCGTATATAGTCGCGTATAAGTCGACCCCCTAACTTTCGAATGCAAATTCTGGAAAAAATCAAAAACCCGCGTATAAGTCGACCCCTAACTTTTTGCTTCAATTTTGCACAAAATCAAACCAAAGATTTCGCTTGCCAATGCAAAAAGGTAGTAAGTTAACAAAAACAAATCATTGAAAATTTTTTAAATGATAAATTATTACTATTTGTATATTTTATATATTATTTTTCTATTCATACACATAAAATGACATATTTTTGCAGTATTGGAAGTTTTTGTTTTTGCTTTTTTAACTGACTCGCGTATAAGTCGACCCCCGAAATTTGCTTACCGAAAATTGTGAGAAATTCCTCGACTTATACGCGAGTATAAACGGTAACACTTAAGATGCAAATTGAGGACCTAACTCGGGCATTAAAACTGCTGGACCACCAAAATTAATTATGTAACTATTAAGATCATTATCAACAGCTTTAGATGTGGGGGCTTAGCTGTGAAAAGTTTTTAGGAGTGCTATAGGAATGTAAGAATGTGACACCATTGGAAAATGACCAAGGAACTGCGTCAAGATTATTTTACTGTGCACGCTAATGGAATGAACATTTCTTGTATTAGAGATGATGAAATGCTGTGAAGTTTGTATTAATTGATATAGAAGCTGCATAACAAAACAAATTTTTCCTATATTTAAAAATTCCAGACAAATAAAATTTCTACAGTAGAGGCAGGTGATTAATTTTTTTTTATTTCAAAACACGAGACACAATAATTTTTGTATGAGGAGAAGTTTCAAGTTGAGTAAATTTTCTTTTTACCATCTGAAGGCCTGTGTCTGGATCAATAATGCTATTCTTGAACTTAGGACCACAACTTTCATTAATAATGGAATTGATTATTTTCATAATCTCAGGATCTTTTTTCATTCAGTAAGAAAAGTTTTAGTTCATATCTGCATAATATGTAACAAGAATAACTTTAGAATTACGATAATTACACTGTTGTTTCTCTTGGGGATTTTCATCTCTAATAGGAAGTAGCTCCCTGATTAGCAAGTTTTTTGTGATTGGAAGAATATTCTGATCATTAATTAATTCAGGATTACTATTAATATCTGGACTGTGGTTAGGGAGAATGAAAAAACGACTTCCAAAAATCTTTTCCGATTGTAACCCGAGAGGAAGACGAACGTGGAGCAGACCACTTGACTTGGAAAAATACTATTGAAGAGTTACTGAAGGTTTATAAATTATGTTATTGCCCTGGGCAAGAACAAATCGAAAAGAATTCTCAAAATTACTTTTATTGGACGAGGAAACCCACTGCTTAGTAGAAATTCCTAAGGATGATGATAAGTATGGCTAGTAAAATCTTCATGTGAAAAGTAATCAGCGAAAACCTTACTTTTTTTTCTTACATATTTGAAAGCAAAATCATAAATATGTAAAACGACTAACCATCATTTGATAAGATCAACTGGCGAATTGGTCCGCTTATAGTATTCTAATAAAAATTATTCTATAAAACTATTCTAGTAAAATATAAGAGAAAAAAATAAATACGTTAATTGATTTTACCAATCTCATGAGTTCAAGTTTGAGGTCAGGATAGCATCACAAGTTAGAAATTAGAGTATTTTACAATAACCATATGTATATATTGTTGTAGAAGGATATTAAATACGAGAAAAAGAGCACTTCGGTGGCGAATGAAAATGAAAATGCAGAGTGCAGAAAAACAAAAGTACCCCCCTCCCCCTAATTAATGACTCAGGAGAATAAAATTAATCTTTCCAAGCATATAAAAAATTGTATTTTCAAAATTAAAAATATGAAATCATTATTACATATTATGCAAATTATACATTAACAAAACACAACAATATCTTTTTTAAAATGAAAATCTAATAGTTTGACATATTTTTAGAATTTCCTTCTTTTTAACTAAAAATAACTCTTAATATTTTATAAAATTTTAAATATATATATCTATACATAACATGTATGTAATGTAGATTCAAATATTTAAGGTGTGTGCATGGCATGTAACATATAAATAACGAAATGATATCTATATATCTAAGTAAAGATATAAAGTATTAAGCTAAAAAAAAGCAATTTTAAAATGAAAAAGTGTTTATTAACATATAAAAATGTAACACTTTGTAATAATATACTAATTTTAATTGCTAAAAGGCGTAAATTAAAACTTTAAAAACAGTAAAAATTGGATTATTCATCTGCTTACATTTTTCGATTCTACCCGAGTCATTAAATAAAACAAACAAATACAAATATTCTAAAATATGAAATAACATAAATTAGAGCAGACGGATCGAAGAATTACTATATTGGTATGACCAGTAGGAAATTCAAGTATAGAAAATGGAGCATGCAGCTGATATTAAATATTAAGGTAAAAACACAGCCCTATCAAGATTATATCAAGAAGAAAGCATCCAAATAAATTCATTGAAAGTAAGATAATTTTTTCCCTCCATTCACTGTGATAAAATTGAACTCCTCCAAGAATGTGTTTTCCAAATTTGGAGGATTTGTAGGAGCATTTTTCATTACCAGGAGGCACTAAAGGTGCAACTTATTATCCTGGAAGCATTTATTCATACTTGAGCAAATCTCTTTATTCATCCACTCACTGAAAATTGCCCTCCTGGCCCATGCTTTCTTGTTTGCCTTCTATATCACGCAGAAGTTACTTTTAATGACATTGTTTTTGCTAAAAGCTCTAAGAGTTTCTGAATGGTAACCATTAAGGGCTTCTTTCACTTTACAATCATCACTAGCATTACCAAACAACAAAAGATTTAGCGTATATTCTTAGGCTTTCGTCCAGGCAGTGCATTTTTCCCGTGCAATGAACACCCTCTTTGGTATTTTCTGCCAAAAGAGGCCAGTTTGATCACAGTTGAAAACTTGTTTGGGGATAAATCCTCCAGTCTCTACGTAATCTTTGAATTTGGACACAAATTTGTCTGTCTCAGACTTGTCCAAGTGCGCACATTTGCCGTGACTAGTTACACTGTGTATGCCAGTGCGGCTTTTGAATTTTTCCAACCAACTTCTGGTGGCCTTAAAATCACTAAGGCTAGCAATCGTACCAGTCATTTTCTGAATGAGATCGGAATACAACAGCATGGCTTTTTGACATATGATGGCTTCCGAAATAGAATCGCCTTCTGTTTTTAATCGATATTAATAATAACTGTTCGACATCTTCAATTGTTTGCGATCTGTGTTTTGTTAGCATATTCACACTTTTCACTACATTAGCCTCCTTTATTGCTTCCCTTTTCGCTACAATGGAACTTACCATGGATGACGATTTCCCGTACATGCGGCCAATTTCAGCAATCTTAATGCCACTCTCGTATTTTTTTAACATTTTCCTTCTTCAACTCGACCTTGTTCCTGATCTGTATTTTGTTAGCATATTCACACCTTTCACTACATTAGCCACCTTTATTGCTTCCCTTTTCGCTACAATGGAACTTAACATGGATGGCGATTTCCCGTACATGTGGTCAATTTCAGCAATCTTAATGCCACTTTCGTATTCTTTTAACATTTTCCTTCTTCAACTCGACCTTGTTCCTGATCTGTATTTTGTTAGCATATTCACACCTTTCACTACATTAGCCACCTTTATTGCTTCCCTTTTCGCTACAATGGAACTTAACATGGATGGCGATTTCCCGTACATGTGGTCAATTTCAGCAATCTTAATGCCACTTTCGTATTCTTTTAACATTTTCCTTCTTCAACTCGACCTTGTTCCTGATCTGTATTTTGTTAGCATATTCACACCTTTCACTACATTAGCCACCTTCATTGCTTCCCTTTTCGCTACAATGGAACTTAACATGGATGGCGATTTCCCGTACATGTGGTCAATTTCAGCAATCTTAATGCCACTTTCGTATTCTTTTAACATTTTCCTTCTTCAACTCGACCTTGTTCCTGATCTGTATTTTGTTAGCATATTCACACCTTTCACTACATTAGCCACCTTCATTGCTTCCCTTTTCGCTACAATGGAACTTAACATGGATGGCGATTTCCCGTACATGTGGCCAATTTCAGCAATCTTAATGCCACTCTCGTATTCTTTTAACATTTTCCTTCTTCAACTCGACCTTGTTCCTGATCTGTATTTTGTTAGCATATTCACACCTTTCACTACATTAGCCTCCTTTATTGCTTCCCTTTTCGCTACAATAGAACTTACCATGGATGGCGATTTCCCGTACATGCGTCCAATTTCCGGAATCAGGACACTCTCGCATTCTTTTAACATTTTCCTTCTTCAACTCGAGCTTGTTCCTGGCCTGCTTCTTTGAAAGTCTGCTGGCTCTGGAAGATTTCTTTGGTCGTATGATGGAGCACTCGCAATCAATAAAAGAAAAGCACAAAAATATACTGCAAATAAACGAAAATGTTTTCCTAGACATGCGAGGTGATGCAAACACGGCGAGAAACAACGCTACACTGAGCAGAAGAACGCCTGGATAGCACCCTATGTTTATGAAAAATGCAGCGAAGTCATGTGTGTACGTCGACGAAATCCGAAGCAACCGACGAAAACGGAGACAAAATTTTTCGCGGAAAAAATCGACGAAAACCGAAACCGACGATAACCCAAGTCAACGAAAACCGGGGTATTACTGTACTTGAAACTTTGAATGATGGCTTTTCATAGACTGTGAAATTTTAGAATATTTTTATTTATTTGTTTTGAAAATGACTCGGGTAGAGTCGAAGCATGTAAACAGTTAAATAAACCTATTTTTACAGTTTTTAAAGTGTTAATTTACTCCTTTTAGAAATTAAAATGAGTGTCTATTAACATTAACATCTGTATTGTATTAAACCTGCTAATAAGACTTATAATATTATTTTTCATTTTTCGAAAACAAAAATGGATTTTTTATGTTTATCTCACAATATACTTCATAATATTGAAAAGAAACACGTACATTTCCTTTCGTATTTCTTTTTTCTCTGTTTCCTGACATATGAAAGAATGCAGCATATTTTATAGTGAAGCATTTCATGTGTCAAAAATCGCTTTGTCTGATGCTTTTTATATATTATACCAAGAGACACCATTTTCCGAGACTCCTGCCTTAATGACCACATTTTCTGTTACAACAGACTGGCGCCGTCATTAAGAACAATCCTACAAATTAATGAACACCATTTCCTTTTAGAGCTTGCTATCATAGAAAAATGGAAAGACATCATTAATTTTTCTTTTGCAGTGAGTAATTACGTGATTATTAATGATTACTTTATACTCTTTTATCTTTCTATAAAAGCATTGTCTATTACTCAGTAAATAAGCACATTTAATAATAAAACAGTGTATATACGATTAAATTGCATGTTACTTTTATAAGTAGTCAAATTCAATATATTCTTTTAAGATGTATTTATAAAATTAAAATATGTAAATATTTTATGACTGGTAAATTACAGTAAAACCTGTGAAAACGAAATAGTAGAGAGAGGGAAAATTCATTTTAGAGAGGTTTTTATCTGAGTACGTAGATTTCTATCTCATTTCTACCATCCGATCAATAAAATGTAGCGACTTTAAGCAAAATCCGTGGTAGACACCTTCCAATTTCATAGGTTTTATTCTACAATATTTCTTATTGTAACGAAATGATAAAGTTAAAACATATATCTATTTATATAAAATCCAAGTCTCTGTGTGTCCCTCACTATTCCGGTTGGACCGCCTCATTGAAATGAATAATTGTTGAAAAATATTAATGCAGGGTTACCACAGTAGCGCCAAATGTTAGCCAACTTGGCGATAGCTGGCTAATTTGGCGAAATTCCCATTTAAAACCATTAATCTTTCATAATGGAGGTTAATTTAAACTCCACTCTTTTAAGATATTTTTTCGAAATCTATGGGTGAGAATTTAAAGTACATCTTTACATCTTCCTCCCGATTCTACTTATAAAATAACCGCCAATAGACAACGGTGTACTGTGTGAGCTTCTAACTGCGCGATTTTAATGTGCTTTAGGTACTCTTCCAGTATAGGTGCCTTGGCGAAAAAGGAAATTTGGTAACATATTTTCCGGGAACCTATTCACTGTTTCATTTTATATACACACGCATTTTTTTCGATATTTGTACGATTTATTTAACATAAAAAAGCCGTTTCTCTAATTTTATACAGAAACAGATGTAATTTGTACATAAAAACATCAATAAATACATAATAATAATATATACAATAATATATACACAATAATATACATATAAAACAAACAAAAACGCTCATCAAATTTGTTTTCATAGCTGTATATATGATTTGACAACAAAACTCGATATTTTTCCGTTATACGGATACCATGCCAAAATGTATGCTAATGCGCTAATTATTTCAAAATGCTAAAATATATTTGTAATTTTATGCCAGCAGTTTAATATGAGTTTTATTTTGTTGCTTTATTTTATAGCAATTATTTGTTCACTTATTTTAAGTATATATTTGTGATTTGATGAAATAGTTCGTAAAAGTCTGGAATTTTCAAATGTTATATTTTTTAAATGCTCACTTTAGTATCGACAATGGTTTTTCTTTTATTTTTCAAATGCTTCAATTCACGATTTTGCGCCAACTATTACGCTTGGTGTCCGCATAACGGAAAAGTACCCAAATCTCACTTTCTGATGCCCAAATTACACCAAGCTTTTTAAAAAAAAATGCCAAAGCCCCTACAGTGGAAAAGTACCAAACTGTCTATTATTTTGAGCTATCCGTGTTATAGTTTGTACTATATACAAGGGGAGTGGAGCGAAGAGTTTAAACATTAAATATTAAAGTTTCGGCACAGATGTCATATACGCTCCATATCGGCGCGATTTTTTTCTGACGCCAATGTCATATACACAACGGGTACTTAACTGGCGCCAAAGTGTCGTAATTTTGCTTGATATGGTAATCCGGATTTGTTGTTTATGCTATTAATGTTTTCGCCAAATTTGCGTCGGAAAAAAATCGCGCCAATATATGATAACGTATACGACAACTGTGCCAAAGTTTCTACAAAGCAGTATAGGACTAAAAAATTAAGAATAAAATAAATGCAAAATAAGGCTAAAGAAGAAAGAAAAATCATGCGTTAAGCATAGGATATGAAACACTTTCCAACACATCCTGAATGCTTTAACAAAACTTCGTTATTTAGGGAAATTAGGTAAATAAGATAACGTTACTTCTTAGATATCCCGTCGACCAATTTCGCCAAATTATATAAATCGCCAAATCAATAGTAAAACATTAATAAAAATACAAATAAAACGTCGAATTAATGGTTTTATTGGCCATTATTGGCATTTAATCTTACAATTAATTAATTAATGGCAACCATTATTGGCAATTAATCTTACAATTTGGCGACAGTAATTTGGTTGACGGGATAACTAAGAATTACCAAGATAACTAAGTAAACATTTTAGAAAACGCATAAAAAATTTTAAAAATTGATTTCAGCAGTTACCGTCCATAGCCAATAGTACCGTTATTACATGCCACTATTTAGCTAAAATTTAATTTAAACTACTCTTAAAACTACTGAAATCACTTTTCCAGATATTATCATCAATAGACGGTTATGTATCCAATTCTTTGCGTCACCATGTATCTATTTTATCTATATTCTACAAACATTTCTTAGGAAACTAAATGCAGTTCAGCGTAAAAATTCATATCTCCTTTAACCCTTTCCGGCACAGACAACTTTTGTTGTAAAATGATGAACTGTTTGACTGACACCGGAATTTAGAAAGGAATTTTTGAGATATTAAAAACATGTTACTTTACATGTTTATAGTAAAAGCAAAAATTTACTAAAATATTCTTGGTGCCGTTCGTAAGTTTGGAATTAAAATTAGGTATCCCGACCCGGGCACACTGTGCCGGAAAGGGTTAAAAACCACCTTTAAGCAATTTACTCTCATACTCAGTAACCCTTACGAATTCTTTTGTGTATCCCTGCATATGAACTGTAGCAATTATACACACAGTATAGTATGCATAAATGTAGTGAAACATAAAAGCGCATATCATAATTAAAAATGCATTTCTAGCAATCATTGCTTATGTACAATACTTCGGATAAAAGTTTCTTGGCGAGAAAGAAGTTTGCCAACGTATTTTCTGGCAACCTATTTACTGCTTCATACTCACAAGCAATTTTTTCCATATGTATACAATTTGGCACAGATGTCATATACGCCCCATATTGGCGCGATTTTTTTCCACGCCAATTTGGCGAAAACATCAACAGCATAAACAACATTCGTGTTACCATTACAAGCAAAATAACGACACTTTGGTGCCAGTTAAGTACCCGGAGTGTATATGACATCGGCGTCAAAAAAAGAAATCGCGCCAATATGGGCGTATATGACATCTGTGCCAACAATTTAATATAAAAAAGCTATTTACCCATTTTTATAAAGAAACAGAAGTAATTTTTGCACAGATGTCATATACGCATGGGGGTTGGCGTGATTTTTCTATGACGCCAATTTGGCAGAAATCACGCTTTCGAATACCAGTTACTTATATATTTTTCAATTATTTGCTATCATTTTGAAAAGGAAATAACTATAAATAAATAAAAGTTTGAATAATAACTATAGAACAGAGCAGTTTATATAATTAAAAAGCAGAAAATAAAAGTAAATAAACAATTTATTAATAAATAAAAAACGGAACAGATGTCATATTTGCCCCATATTGGCGGGATTTTTTTCGGTTGCCAATTTGGCGAAAACATCAACAGCATAAAGAACATAAACCGGGTTACCACATCAAGCAAAATAACGACACTTTGGCGCATATGACATCTGTACCAAAAAAAACAATAGCCGGGTTATCATAGCAGGCAAAATAACACCATTTTGGCGCCAGTTAGGTATCCCGGTTGATATCTGAAATATGTGCCGTAATTTGTATATTAAAAAAAAAATGGTACAGATGTCATATTTGCCCCCATATTGGCGCGATTTTTTTCTGTCGCCAATATCATATAGGCAACTGGTACTTAACTTGCGCAAAAGTGTCGTTATTTTGCTTGATATGGTAACCCGGATAATGTTGTTTACGCTGTTGATGTTTTCGCCAAATTGGCAACCGTAAAAAATCGCGCCTATATGGGGCGAATATGACATCTGTACCAAAAAATTATATATATTTAGAAATGCTTTTTTTATGTATATAAGTGCATATATAAACAAAGATAGGTACAGATGTCATATTCGCCCCATATTGGCGCGATTATTTTCGGTTGTCAATTTGGCGAAAACATCAACAGCATAAACAACATAATTCGGGCTACCACATCAAGCAAAATAACGACACTTTGGCGCAAGTTAAGTACCTGTTGCCTATATGATATTGGCGACAGAAAAAAATCGCGCCAATATGGGGCGAATATGACATCTGTTTCCAAAGATAAAAGTTCATTAGATTTGTTTTCATAGCTGTTTATATATTTTCGCAACATATCCCACTTTCTGATGCCCGAATCGCACCAATCTTTTTTTTTTAAGTGCGCTGTAATTGAAAAGTGCTTAAATAATTAACAGAAATAGCAAATGATATAAACTAAAACTTTGGAACAGATGTCATATTCGCCCCATATTGGCGCGATTTTTTTCTGTCGCCAATATCATATAGGCAACAGGTACTTAACTTGCGCCAAAGTGCTTGATGTGGTAACCCAGATTATATTGTTTATGCTGTTGATGTTTTCGCCAAATTGACAATACGAATATGACATCGAATATGACATCTGTACCAAAACTTTTTATTTCGAGATCAAAGCATTGTTTTTAATTTCGATTAAAAATACATATATCCTTAGAGAACTTCAATTGAAATTAGGTTCACAGCTTAATATCTCATTCCATAAACCTAAACAAACACAAGTGATTCATTCATCGTGAAACGTCAAAAATATTAAATCATTGAGGTAATCATTCACAAAGTAAGTTCTCCAACAATCAATGGGCAATATTCTAATGACGTCATAGTAGGTAAAATGGTGGCGGTATCGTTTGTTTATGGTTTGTAATCACAAAGATTTAATTTTGCAATGTCTCTTAGTTACATTATTTTATTGTCATAATTATGAGTTCAGAACAAAAGCCTATTTTTTCATTATTTAGTTATTAAAGACGGAAAAAAATCCTAAATGTATGATTTGAAAATTTTAAATAATTTTTTTTCTTAATACTAAAAAATAACATCGGTAAGTAACAGCGGGTTTAAGTTAAATAAGTTTAACTGTTTAAATCTGTTGTAATATTCAAAATAACTGTATTTATTAGATTTCAGTACTCAACATCAGGGCCCGATGAAACTTTGAAGTTAGAGGAATTACAATGTCATTTCAGGACCTTTCTTTTGGAGAAGCTTTTCTAAATTCCATATATACATGGAAACTCTTCAGTGTTACAAATATTATTCCATGGACTGACATAACACGAGAACGGCCAGCAATTTTACACAAGTTTTTGAAAGCTACTTTATATCAGAAAATTTACTAAAAACTGGTTACTTTTCTATTATAGCGGCCCACACTATTAGGATTATGGCAAGTTGCAGCCAATTTCGCCAACTTCGTAACCGAGATCGTGAAGCACACATATAATACCATATAATACCATTTCATGAAATCGTATAAAATAATTTAATAGCTTTTAATCTTACTTCAAGTGTGTTATTTATTTATTTTTAAGGCTCAACAATCTAAATTGTCCAATATATGAATTTAAAAAATGTAAACAAAGATTGAACAGACATGACCGCAAAAAGCCTCAAATCTGCACAACACTTGGAACCAAACTGTGCAGATTAGTGGTCTTCTACTGTACACAGTTTTTCATAAATGTGTTTCGTTCTTAAAATGTGTTATTTTCATCTATCACTGCGGAACAAGCGAGAAAACTCATATTCTTGCACATGAGTTGTATATATCCTTATATCTAAATTTCCGTCATTTTTGACGGGCTACCTTTCTAGTACCAATATAATGATGGAAATCATATTTGAATACTGTTTTAAAGCTGCAACTTTATACTTGGCTGTGTGAAAGAACAAAAAAAACGTATTAGTTAATAACATTTAAAGATATTTTTTCTCTAAAAATAAATAATTCCGTACAGAACCGGCGCAACCACTAAGTAAACAGCGCAGCTGCACAAGGCCCAGCGCTAATTAAAGGCTTGTTAGAGGATCGCGAGTCTCTCAATACAATTTCAAATAGGGTTTTCTCTGTGTAAAATAATAATAATATTGCTTTGTATTTGTTTTTAAAAGTTTCTGGGTGGGAAAACATTGAGCACTTACTTTATTTTTTACATTCACATTTGATACAATTGTTGTACAATGTGTAGATTTAAATGTCCTGAAAGTAACCATGAACGCAAAAAAAAAAAAAAAAAAAAAAAAAAAAAAAAAATATTATAAAGGATGTAAGATTTTGCAAAATAAAAAATTATTATGCACATTAAATCGAAAAGTAGTAGTATTTTTCAAACATTTTATTATCTATATTATATATTATTCTATGCCATATACAATAATCACTAGGATACATTCTATGATAGATATTTTATTAGGTCCAGTATTGCAGCATGCGTTAGGCCTCAACTTTTCCGTGCTTAGCTTTGTCAGGGCACCACGCTACGTTTCGCCGGCTGTGAATCTGTACTTCGTTATTAAGAAGTTAATATACAGAAAAATCTTTTTTAACCTATGCTGCGCCTTTAATACAGTAAAATGTATGTAAACAGAGCTAGGCTACAGCAGATTATTGTTTTTTAACTAAAAAAAAAAATGTTATGCTTCTGACGGGACATCGTTAAAAATATGTTGCAAACTATGCAGTCATTCAATCGTTTTTATAGAAAACAATTACATAACCGCAATTCTGAGCAATGAGAACGCTCCATAAATGGCCAAGTAACTGTTATATAAAAGAACGGTTGAATGGCTGGATCGTTTGGAGAGAATTTTTAACAATGAAGCAATTTCATACAAATTTATCTAAGAAGATAGACACCTCTTTAAAGCATATTTTTTTCTGTTTCATATGAATTCATAAGTATATAATTTTTTTCGCTCTATATTTATGAACTAGAAAAAGTCAGTTTTTTAACAATAAAGCAATTCACGTGGATTGCATTCACGGAAAACGTAAGTTTCTGAGCGTAAAAATGTCACATAAAAAATGTAAACCAAATTTTGTTTTTTTAATTGACGGCCATATTTCATTTTACACCTCTTTTAAGATTTATATAAGTGGTCGTACTGTCTGGCTTACTTGGAACTTGGAAGTACAAATTTTTGCAGTATCTAGGACCGAAGGCCTTTCACCTACAGTAGGAATAATAAATGTAGAATCAATAAGTCCATAAAAGTGGCAAGGCTCAGAAAGGTAAACATATCACTGCTTCCCAACCAAAAAAGGGACCATTTCAGGTACCGTACAATATATAAATGAGAAAAGTATAACAACCTGTAAAAGTTCATCCATTAATAGCAAAAGTCCTTTAAAAATTAGCAAAAGATCATCAAAAGTCTGTAAAAGTTCAAAATATATCAGTAAGAAGCTGTAGGATTCAATAGCAAGGCTTGAACAGCCAATAGCCGTGAAGCAACCTACCAATCAAATTGAATCTGTCACTCCAGAGCCACGCCTATAAAGACGTGGCTGCAAGAGGAAACGGATTGAACAAGCAAGTTTAGGCAGCCAATGGGAGAGAGAGCACCGACCAATCAAGTTTAAGAATTGTCAGCTAGGAGAAAAAATTAACTGTCTGTTTATTACTTGGTGCTTAATTTATTCGTTAAAGATTCAGGGGTATTTTCCTTAATCTCATACTAATATAACAAAAAAGTTATGAAAGTAACGTTTGTGTATTTATTTATAGAAGGTAATCTCTGAAACTATCGAGACAATTTCAAAAATATTGGTGGCAAAACAAAGGTGCTTTATAGACAATAATTTAAATTATACATAAATAATAATTGAAAAAAAAATCTATCGGCACAACAACGCCCAAGGTGATTCAGGAGTAAAAAACTTTCTAAAACTGCGGTTTCTGTAATATTATTGGACCTAGAAACTTCAAATTTAGTGTGGCGGTAGTTTTAAAATGTAAATATTCTCTATGTTAGGTTTAAACTTTCGAAATTCGAAAGAATGAAATGAACGCAAAACATTCTAAAAACATTTTTAATTACAATGTATTTGAATCTGTTAGGATTAGAATCTTAAAAAGTTAAAAGAGCCATTACTTTTAACACTTAAATGCTTGCATAGGACAGTTTTTTAAAATATTCGAAATTTGAAAGGATGCAGGAAGAATAGCAAATAATTTCTAAAATTATGATTTCTGTACTACTGGAAAGTTTCGAAAATTCAAATTTGACATGGCGGTTATTTATAAGATGTAATTGCTCGCTGAAAACGGTTTCTGAGAAAATTCGAATATTAAAATGGTGAACTCAGCGGGAAATATGTTATATTACGATTTATGTAGAACTGTAATGGCTAAAAACTTGAAATTTAACACGTCTCTTACTTTTCTGACGTAAATACTCGCAAACAGAACGATTTCTAAAAAATTGCAGGAACCAAAAATATTCTAAACTTTCGACTTCTGTGATACTGCTGGGACTAAAAACGTGACATTTGTCATGGTGATTACTTTTAAGATGTACCAAATGCATTATAAGAGGTGTTTATTTCGTAAATTTGAAACGAGAAATGACCATAAGACATTCTAAAAGTCTTCTAAATTAGCATTTATTTAGAAATGTCAGAGGTAGTGTTCAATGAAACTAGATTTCTTTTTCCCTTAAACTATCAAAAGACCGCATGTAATTTAAATGCAACACAATTTGTTACTCCGCAGCTAGTAAAATTATAATGGGGTATGCAAACACACAATGTTTTGTTTGCTAATTCACTCTGAAAAAAATTCGTCTGTGTAAAATTCATCATTTTTAAACAAATAATTTCCCTACACCTAAAACACAGGCTTTTTTAGTTATTTCTTCCCGAAATCTGAAAAAGAGGAGGAGATACCGTTTATTACTTGCACGTATGCGTATTGTCTGTATTAGTACCGAGATGTCATACCACTGTATACCAGTTAGTATGACAACTCGAAAATTTAAAGAAAGGCTAAAAGAGCATTTATAAGATATCAAGTTTAACAAATCAAGTGCAGCTTTATCCAGATTGCATCAAAAGAAAAATATTAAGATAAACTTCGAAAAAGCTAAATTGATCATTTCAAAATCTAACTCTTACTCTTCAACAATTCTTCAATGCACTGAGATTTTACTTAGGAGTGATACTGTTTATAATGATGTCCTTTCTTATAATATTCCAGAGATTTTGTATAATATCTTAGGAACTTGAAGAGCTTTTGAAAATATTAATTGATCTTTTCACCCCTCTCTAGAGCAATGTATTGAACTTCGCTTGTGCATGCGTAGTATTTTGCTTTGTTTTTAATTATGTTTTCTATTTTAGTCAGTCATCTTTTCCCTTAAAGTAAATGCGTGTACGTTTTTAAAGATCTCAGGGTTATATTAAATAATATCTTTATATATTTGTAGCACCTTTTTAAGTAATTACATGTATCCTTTATAGTTTATTAATAACAAGGTAAAAATTCCTTCACGATACTATGTTTTAAATACAGTGTTTTGACTGTACTAAAAGTATCTATCCGTTCATTTCTCTTGCTTTTTTAAATCTTCCTTTCCCGAGAAGATTGCTCCATAATCTTCTTGGGATTTCTCCACTCTTCTCGTGTTATGCTTTTCCTTTTCATGTGATAACGTGTATCTGTTAATTGGATCTTTTAGCTTGTTATGGTGCATTGTTGAGGATATTTATTATCCCACCCATATACAATGTGAAAAATTTGTGCTGGTTTCAATGAACTTTTGGTTTTGCAGTAGCTGCAACAATAACAAAGGGAAATCTGGATTCATCATTTGGCGCTATGGTTCAACTGGAGCTTTAAATGTTGGAGAGATATTTCATCTTCTTATGCTTGCAGCTACTACAGCATCAAACGTTGGCTCAAACCAGGACAAAATTGCTAATGGTGTAACGGAGACATAGCCCAGTCATTAAAATGTAACAAAAGTAAAAAAAAAATACAAATTATTAATCTTCATTTAATCTACATCTATAGTTGTTCTGACAGACGTCGGGTGGGCAGCACTAAACTATTAAACTGGGAAATATTTGGTCTGGATCCAAACAGAGTTTTCGCCGTCAGCGAAACGAGATTGACCAATCAGAAGCCTGCATTTTTGCAAACAGCGAAAAGTTCGCAAAAATTCTGGCTTCCGATTGGTCCATATCGTTTTGCTGACAGCAGAAAATCTATCTGGATCCCAGCAAACTATTTTTTTTATCGTACAATGACTGCATCATTAATATTTTCAATTACTTATAATTCGTATAATTTTAATCCCTTCTTACTTTCTAAAATTAAATCTTATATGTGTGCTAATCTTATTATTTTTGTCAATTAGATATTTTTTTAGGTTCTTCTATATAGCTAGAGCAGATCTGCATAAAAATGTTATGTTGTTATTGTATTCTAAAAGTGTTGAATCTGAATTTATTTTGCTAAATGTGAAATGACAAACTTATTTTTTTTCCAAGTGATGAATCTTTACTTTTATGTTATATAAGTTTATACTCAAATCGTTGTTCTTCAAAACAATTACTAAACTAGAAGAAGTTTTAATACCATTATTCATACCGGATTGCTTCTTTTAAAACAAGGCTCGTATTCTGCAGGGTAGTGTAATACTAGATTATTTGGATTTGTACTATAATAATCTATTCCAAAATACATTAGACTGTGTTTTTAATGTGTTACAAATAACTAATACGCGCCCAAAGAGTAATTTCTTTTGTAGAATAACCATATATATCAAAAGGTACCTTTAATTATTTTTCATCTTTTACCAAAAGATAATACACTGAAGCGAAATGCTGCTGAAAGCCGATGTTTTCTACTATAACACAGTGGCTACGATAACATAGTAATTGTTCAGGAGTAGCTTTAGTATAGTGCATATCACTATATCGTTGTTTACCAAATCCTAATGATCAACTAATAAAATTAATGCTTAACAGCATAAATTTAATCTGACACAATGGAGAATACGGAAGAACATTACAGAAAAAGCTACATACTACCTTAAAACGCAAGGTCAAATTCACCGATAAATTTTGCTTGATTCAAAATTCATTTGGAGAACCTGATGTTTTTCCTCTGTGTCGAGTAATTGCCCAGTTTTCATGAACATTGTCGCTTTTCTTAGCTAATTGCAACAAAGATGTGAATAAAAAAAGACCCATCGATTACACACTGATAAAAAAATTGAAATTGCATTAGTTAATAAATTTAAAATACAACATTTTATTTATTTTGACAGTAAATAATTTTGTAGTTTATTTTCATATACTAGGTATTTTAATTTGATAACTTGTACTAAAATATTAAGGAAACATTAAGAAAAATTTTCACATAAATTTCTATTTTGTCTATAGGAGCTAGAAAGATGCTGCTACGCTAAACCCATTTCTTGCATTAAAAAAAAAGAAAGAAGAAAAAGAAAAATGATGTTTTGTAAATTTTCTTTATTGTTTGTTTTGAAATGCCATTTTCTGGAAAAGCTGTCGTACAGACAATATTGTCTTTTGTTAGACACTTATGACGTCGTTAGAAGAAATCCCAGAAATAAAAGAATGCCTTTTCTTTCAGACGTTGCTGTTCTAAAAAATAAACGAATACGTTTTTTAATAACGTTTAATAACATAATAATACGTTGTTTTTTTTTTTTTTTTTTTTTTTTAGTAACTGCATGATTAATGATAGAGAATTACCTATCTTTTTTACAAATTTCAATATTTTTTAAGAGTGTTGAAAATCAGAATTTTATTTTTTTTTATTTATAGGCATTTTTTAATGATTTTTCCCTTAAATCTGTATTTCTATAAAAATTACTTTTCAGATAAAATAATTTTTTTTAATGTTTGAATTTTTTTTTTAATTAAATTTGAAAATTATAAATTTATTTAATCTTTTATATATATCACGGACTATTGGCCCGATTTCATTACTTTTGTCGCTATTGTGTGCAGAATTTTGCCTTTAGGATTTACAAACATATTATGTACATAATTTGTAATAAATTTGAAAGTAAAAAAACACACGATTTTCACTTCGAGCAATGCATTTTACAAAATTCACATGAAATTAAAAAGCCCGAAGATAATTTATTAAACCTTATGTGATGATGGAGATTTATTTAGAACGTGTGTGGTGAGGTGGGGTGTATGTAACCCCAAAATTTTTTTATTTCTTGTGCACTCCAGAAAATTTAGCGAATTAAAAAAAGAAAATTTCCTGTGAATTTTGAATTATTTACTTGTATAAAAACACCTGAAAATTGCCGTAAGTGTACATACATATGTAAGTGTACCGTCCATCTTGTAATGTACAATGGTAATATTTCAGAATTTAAATATCTGTGGAGTGCAAAACACCCCACCTCACCAGTTAAGAGTTAATCACATAACATAAAATCTCTGTACAAAATTTTATACATTTATCTTCGAAGAAAGTTTAGATAGGATCATTGTGCCTAAATGCGATGACATCTAAATGCGACAATGTTCTTCTAAAATATATTTGAATGGAGAATCGTAAATAAATGCTATATAATGAGACATCCGAAGTTTAGGAATAAAACCCGAAACACTTCTCTGCATTTAAAACGTTTTCTTAAAAAAAAATTAGCATTAAAATACACATCGTTCATTTTGAAGCTCCCCCATCTTCCCTAAATAAAGCAAAAATTCACGAAAGTGGTTCACGGTTTTTCCTTTTTAACTTTGAAGATCAAATAACTCTATGGGCGTGAAGGACTACGACCTACGTTTCATTTTCCTGAAGTGCAAGCTTAAGAAAAGGCGACCAATTTTAAAATTAGAGTTTTGATGATAAAAGTATTTTGATGACTTCTTTTTTTTCGGATACCTATAAGCGACAAACTGAATGCTGTAAATGCAGAGAGACTTTTAGGGATTAGCGAGGTAAGTTTATATGGTATTTTTCATATACTATATTAAACTAAAGTGTAAAGCAGAAATTGTGTTTATTTAAACGGTGTTGTGTCAGTAATTTAGAAATTTTAGCATAATTCTCCAACAGTATTTTTCTTTAACCGGGTACTTAAATATTAGTTCAGGCATTAGGTGCTCAAAAAGGGCAAATAGGGGAAAGTTTTGGTGTAGTTTTGATATTTGGTTCCTTTATGTTTTGTGGGTCGCTGAACACGAATCTAAAGTTTGCCAACAAAATTTATCCCGGGAAACACGTTTTTTTGGCAAAAAACGGAAAAACAACAGGATTTTCTTTGTTTTTTTCCAAACAACTTCAAAATTATATATTTTACGTAAAAGTCCTCAATGAATAAATTAAAGAGAATAAAATTTCCTACATTTTATGTATTAAAAGTTTTTTCTCTGATCAATGGTTTAGCCGTGACAACGCCACAAAAATGGGAGTGAAAATAAAAAAATTCAGAGAAAACGGGAATTACGCAGCTGTACGTAGATTTAACATGAAAACTGACCATTTTACATAAGCATTGACTATAAATTATACTAAAGATTATATGAATGAGTGTATTTTACAATGAAGTTGCTGATAATAAATAAGACGACTCACTATGAATCATTATTTAATTATAAATAAACATGTACATTAGTATGTACATTTATTTAAAAAACAAAAAAATATTATTTCCGCTTTCTTTTACTTGAGGGTTCTTGCTTTTCAGCGACATCTACAGCATAGAAAATAGACGTATGGAATTAGTGGGTGTTTTTATTACTACCAACAGTATAAAATAAATGTTTTTTTAATAAAAAATATTTGATACCTTCTGGCATGACTTTTTCTTGACGTTTTAGTTCAAGTGCCATTTTTTTTTCTATCAAAGACAGCAGAATTTAAGTTAATCACATAAATAAACTTTTGCACCATTATGCAACGGCAACAAGATTTAAAATGTAACGAAAATGTGAATTTGGTTGAAAATATTTTGTTTATAGAAGAAAATTACAATGAAGAGCACATGAAGTTTTGAAAAAGCGAAATGTTTAAATTTATGACCAAATTTGGACAAAAATTGCTAGTTGTATGTAGATATATAGGGACAAAATCATTTAAAATATATTACTTGGATGCAAATTCTGAGTAGTTACAAAATTGATCCAGACAAATTCTCCAAATTCAGATCCGATACATTGCAAAACATAATGTAGGCATTTTCTCATGATATATTAATCAAGATATCTTATGATTCCCTATCTTTACATAAGGTTCCTGTTAGGTTTCCTGTAAGGTTTGTGAAGAAATAAATATGAATATACAACAGAATATGCAACACAGCAATTTTCATTAATGCTGTCGAATGTTTGTCCCGTACCTTAAATTTTAGAAAAAGTAATTTTAGAATTTGTTATAATAATACAAAAATAGTTTTATCACTTTAGCTTCCATACCGTTAAGAAAGTGTCATTAAAATTATCAAGAAGAACGTAAAATCATGCGTCAATCAGATTATGGAACATTTTTGAACGCATTCGGGCTACTATAATAAAACTTCATAGTTTAATAACGTGAAAAACGATGTCTAAGTAATAATTTGCAAAACATATAACACGTTTGAAAACACAATTTCAACCAAAATTGAAAAAATAGCTGAAAATTTTGTACATCCCTGTATATGAACTATAGATTTATTATATAATTCGCAATATGCTAAAATTTAGAACTGTTAGTGAACGCATAGCACAGTTGAAAATTCCTCATTAGCAATTTCCGGCAATAAGCGGGTATATAGATGTCTTGTGCAGCCCTATATATGATTTATAGAATTTATACACGCTAAATAGTATGCAATTTTTAAAATTTAAAAAAAGTGTTCCACAACTGAAAACGCGCTTCCATCAATTATTGTTCATACAGAGAAAAATATAACTGATTTATTTTCTGTGCCCCTGTATATGAAAGATCAATGGCACATCACATTCAATAGTAATCATCTTATAGAGCACCTCGGAGATATATATTAATTTAAATATTTTTCAAAAGGTGTAACATGAACAAAATACACCACAAACAATTTTTCTCCATAGACCGTAATATAACATAATTATTTTTAGTGTCCCTGTAAATGATCTATAAATACTACCCATACCATATTCTATAAGAAATCATCTTATAGTGCAGTTCATAGGTATGTATATAAATTTCAAAGTGTTTGAAATTATGAAACATTATTAAAAAACACCATAAACGATTTTCCCCCATAGGCCGTAATATAATGAAATACTTTTGAATGTCCCTGTAACGAAATTATGACTGCTACACGCAACATTTTACAATTTCTAACATTCAATAGTGAATATGAATAACATTTTTCAATTTCATGGCGATGCGACTATATTGACGCCAAAAATAATTTTGGCCAATTAGAATCTGTAAATCACCCCGTTTTTCCAGAATATTTTTATTTTCACACCCATTTTAGCGGCGTTGTCACGGCTAAACCATTGATCAGAGAAAAAAAACGTTTAATACGTAAAATGTAGGAAATTTTATCCTCTTTAATTTATGTATTGAAGACTTTTGCGTAAAATGCATAATTTTGAAGTTATTTTGAAAAAACAAAAAAAATCCGTTTTTTTTCAGTTTTTTGCCAAAAAAAGTGTTTTCGGGGATAAATTTTGTTGGCAAACTTCAGATTTGTATTCAGCGGCCCAAAAAACATAAAGGCACCAAATATCAAAACTACACCAAAACTTTCCCCTATTTTCTACCAAATGACTGGACTATATGTGTTTAAATGATCAAAACTGAAAAATGCGTGTCTTTAAAATTGTTAGTAAAAAAAACAAATGGCAAAAGAATAGCGGTGTATATTCGAGACAGAGAATATAGATGTTACGGTGAAAGACAGAAATTGGAAAATGTCGACTTTCAATATTGAATGTTAACACATACCAAATATGTCACTGAAAGACCGAATATTTGATTATATTCTTGTACATTCGGACCATCACCGGTGTATGTCGACAACCACAGATATCCTCTGGTAGAGGTTAAAAAGAGAAGCCGAGATTAATAGAGAGGCGAAAGTCTATCCCCAAATCCTTTCTTCTGCTGCGAGTCAGTTAGCTTTGTCAGATTTATGCAAGGTTTGATGATGCGCGCAAATTTTCTAAAATTTTACTTTTTTATTCGATGCCCTAATTTATAATGAATGAATACAGCAGTGAATAGTGAACTTTTTTTTTAAGTTAAATTCATTAATTGCGAGTAAACGAAAAGACAATTGTTTTTATTTTTCTCAAGAAAAGCACTTTTAAATACTTTCTGAAGAGATTTCTGCTAAAACTAAGTGCAGCACGCCTTTGGATTACAGACGATTAAAACGTTTTGAAGTTTTAAAACCTAACGATGAAGAAAAGTTACATTAAAACCAGGAGAAACGAATATACAGTATTATGTTACCAAAGATGATTCAGTATACTATTTGAAACTCACAACAGAATAGGCCACGGAGGAAGAACACGTATGCTTAAAGAAATGCAAGTTAAATATAAAAATATTACATATGGAGTTATAATGTTGTATTTAAATTTATGCAAACAATGTCAAATGAAATACAATATATATAATATATTGTATAATATATACATACAATATATGTAATAAAATTAACATTGCAATATAAATTTGAAATATTTAATCATTCTGACATATTAATACGAAATATACAATTTGCAATAAACATTTAAGAAGAAAGAAAAAACAGAATTTTTGTTAAATAAAATTATGCTAAATTAACAGCCTCAATTCATTACAAAATAATATGTATTTTAAAATATTATTAGATTGCACTAGCTCTCAAAATTTGGGTTATGTCATGTGTTTTAGCTTTTTATAATTGAATCTTGTGTATTCCGTACTGCTGAACCCGAAATTGACCTTCATTATTTTACAATCTTGCATAGATTTTCACGTAAATTTGAAAGTTAAAAAAAGAGAAATTGCGAAAATTTGATACTATAAAATAGATGTGATTGTTCTGTTTTTAACTTTTGATGATTGATTTTTATGCGTTTTTTACCGCTGAATCCGAAAATGACCTACATCTTTCACCATCAAATCAGAATTTTTTGCAAATTGCAAATGTCAAAGTTAACATTGAACCTCCTCCCCCATCTTATCGGATCAATCAGCTGTTTAACTGTATGAATTCCAGGATAAGCAAAAATATTGAATAAATTATTGAAAACAAATAAATAAATAAAGTTTTACATCTGTTTCATAGTATCAGATTTTCACTACAATTTATCTTACACATTTACGATTTCAAAAAAAAAAATTCTAACGTGATGGTTAAAAATGAAGGTCATTTTCAGATTCAGTGGTAAAAAGTACGTAAAAATCAATTATCAAAAGTTAAAAAACACAGCCATCTCCTCTACTTTATAGTATCCAATTTTTGTTATTCTTTAACTTTGACAATTTATGATTTGAGAAATATCCTGACATGATGGTTAAAAATTAAGATAATTTTCGGATTCAATGCCAAAAAATGCATAAAAGTTAAAAAACCCAACCATCGCAGTCTTGTGTTATCTAATCTAAAACTCTTTCTTAAACTTCTTGGCGGTAATCTATTCGAATTTTTTTTGTGTTAGCCTGTAAAATATGTATAAATTTTAACCACCGAAAATCATAATAATATTAGATTGTCATAGGATTTGCGCCAGTATGTAAAATGCAATCTCGATCGGATATCTAAAAGTGGGTTAAAGTTCGAGTACAAATTTTGAACTGGAAATACATACATGCGATCGTTGAAGTAACATAAAAATTTATAAAAATAACATAATTTTTGTTAAAAGAAGTCATAAAAGAAACAGTCTCAAATCCTTACAAAATAAAATATGTGCTATTTTAGTCAATCTGAAACTTAATAACAGTTAATCGTAATACTTGTACGTTTTTTTCAAAGCGCAGATGCACATGAAATAAGATCTTAGAATACTTTAAGCACTTGAGATATGACCACTCAAAGCCTAGCCGAACTCATTTGTGTTGAGATGCAGAAAAGCGGCATAAGTCATGCATTTTTAAAGTTTCATAACTCGCCCAATTTTAGTGTTATATGAACGGAAGTTATTTTTGTCTTACTTGTCAGTGTAATAGGAAAATTTTACTAACTATAACTTACAGGGCCGGGGGACCGTATAAACATTTAAATTTCGTAATTTTTTAAGAAATATTTTTATTGACCCAAATCGCTTTAAAAATATTTCTTTACCTGATTTAAAACCTTTTTGTAATTGGAATTATATGTTATGGCTAACGGTTCAGGAATTAGCCATCGGGCACCGTTGAGAGTGGACACCCCGTATACTAACAAATAAAAGTGGCACCCTGAAGCAATTTTATATCCGTAATCAGTTTGTAATTTGTAATGAAAATTTACTTTCCATGGATGGGATTACTTCTCGAGAAATGTTGCTTAGAGAAGCAGCTGCAGCTAATTCGAGAAGTGTAAGGCAAGGTTATGCACGCTGTCATTGCAAAAGGAAGTATTCCACAAATAAATGCAGTTCTAAAAGCAAAGGACTCTATTGCAATTCAAAGTGTCATAAAAGTTTATGTTGTTGCAATAAATGAGATTTCAAACGCATAATTAAATAAGCTTCTTTATTGGTATTGTTTTATTTTCTCATTTGGAATGTACTGTTTGTTTTAAGTTCAACAGTTTATTTACATTGTCCGTTACTTAAGCTTTCTCCTATTTTGACATATTTGGGGCTCTCTTTTGTTTAATCAGGCCTACTTAAATCGAATTATTAGAAACATTACTCGATTTTATCTGTTTATAAGTCTAATATTTTTATCATGTGATATAATTCGAGTTATATGTAATAAATATTCCTGTTAACAATGTTATAAATAGCTTGTAAATACTCGTTTAATCCGTGAACTCCACTCTAATGCGAATTCGAACGAGTCAAATTTTAAAATGTCGTTGTTATTTGAATGATACTTTAATTAATTTGTATTTTTCATTAGCAAAATAAGATTTTTGATAAAAATCAATATCCCATTTCGATTCCTTATTACAGTGTGACAAGAAATAACTTGGACACACATGACACATTATAACTTTAATGCTAATGAAAATATTACGACCAAATTTCAAAATAAATATGAATACATTATTTCGTCTAATATATTTACAAATTTTCAAGGTGGCCACCTTTAGCCTTAATACAGAGCTTTAAACGTGTCACAAAATTTTCGGCTATTGGCCGCAACTCACTTACTGATATTTTATCCCATTCCTTGCATAACGATTTCTTTAGGGATGCCAAAGTTTTATGAGGTTCAGCACACACCCTTGTCCCCAAGATGGACCAAACGGAATAATCTATTGGGTTCAAATCGGGGGAATACGGTAGCCATTCCTGAGCTCCAATGAAGTCAAGAAAATGTGTCTTGCACCAATCTTGAGTGCCTTTCGCTCTGTGTGCAGGTACGGAATCCTGTTGGAAGGTCCATCTCTTGCTTCCAAAGAACTTTTATGACCAAGGTAAGACAACATCTTCCAAAATGAGTTTGCGATATGTTTGTTGATTAATCTTTATCCCTTGATCAATAAAAACAAGTGGTGTTTTCCCACTAACACATATCCCAGTCCAAACTATTACAGATTGGGGTCGTTGACGCCGTTCAACAATGCAAGAAAGTACAAGTGCTTCTGCTGACCAAACTCTATCATTATGGCTATTGTGATCTTGTTCAATCGAAAACAGTTTCTCATCTGTGAAGAAAAATATTTGCCATATATCACCTGCGGCCCGCTTTAACAGTTCTTAACAGTTCTTTACACCTTTGAAGTCTTGTGCGTTTGTTCTCTGCTGTTAGCTTTTGAGCCTTTTTCATTTTGTAAGGGTGAAGAAAAAGCTCTAATCTTGCCATCAAACGTGCGGTTTCTCTGTTGATCTTCATCTCTCTAACAACCTTTCTAATTGAAATCCTAAGATTTCGTTGAACTCGCTTTTTGATAACTACCCGGTTTCTTGATGTTTTAACTGTACGCTTTCTTCCTCTTCCTCGCCTGTCACCATCATGTCCGAGTTCTTTAAACCTTTTGATTGTGTATGAAACCGTCTGCTTAGGCACTTTCAATCGTTGAACAATTTCATATTCTTTCATTCCTTGCTTATGTAATTCAAGTGTGGCAGATCATTTGTTAACCATAATGGTTATCACAACTAACTTATTTACTCCTGGTTAGCAGCTTTCTAGAGTCAGTTCCCTATGACAATAACTTTATAACTAGTTACAGATTTTTGGGATGAAACTTCGTCCAAGTTATTTCTTGTCACCCTATAAATTTCGTATAGGAATCAGGTGTTATATTTCATTTTCACTATATTGCCAACAAAAGTATACGCAGTTGAAATTGCGGAATCCCAAATCGCACAACTGTTGAGTTTACGGCTTAATGTTCACTCGCGAATTCCGCGAACTTTAAACGACGTTTTCCGCGACAAATGCTTAAACATTAACATCTGTTAGCGGTCTCACAGACTACTTATTTTAAAATATTCACGGATTAACATAAAATTTTCAGTTTAACTATAAATATTTGTGAAATTTTATTTCGTTTGGAGCCCTAGTAGTAAAATGCTAGAGAATTCTGAATTAGTGATTTTAAATTATAATAGTACTGTACGCAAAGTTTAGTACAGGAAAAGTATCCTATGAGTTAGTGAAGCTTTTTATTTATATTTCATCAAGTGGCCTCAGCAACCGGCGTAGTTCACACTAGCTATGCGACATTTTTTGTCACCGCAGTTAACGATTAAATGAATATTTTCAGATAAATTGCATGTGTAAAAACGCATTGTCATATTTAGGGCTTTGGACGTTTCATTGAGGTTTAAATTGCCGTAAATGCGACAAAAATTACATAAATTCGAAAATCGTATATTTTGGGATTATACTACAGATATCGATTCCATTTCTACAAAACAAGTTAGTTTTGAACTAAACTATTCAATAATTTTCTGCGTAATAAAATATATATTTATTTAACAAAATGCTAATTTTTCCCTACGTGTGGCAAAACTATGGAGAATCTCGTTTCATTTAGGCACAGTGATTCTTATAGCATTTTAAACGTGACAAATTATGAAAAAATCCATTCTGAGATAAATGGACTTAATGTTTTAGTTACGGACGTAGCAGAATTGATAGTACAGTACAAAAATTGTTATTAATTGCTGAAGTAATCATCATTGAAATACACAGTTTGTTGTATTTGATTCATTTATTTTGTAGTATTTTATTAGCCAGAAAAATAAAAAAAATATTTTTTCAGAATTTTCATCCCCGGCCCCCCTTATATTTTCAAATCAACACTGTAAGAAACAGTCGGATATTTTTTAATCTAAGGAAATATACAGTATTTCTACAGTATTCTGATTCCAAAAACATCTTTATCTTTTAAAACATCGAAAAACAATATATTGCCGAGATTTAAAGAAGCATTTATAAAAAAAAAAGTCGCTACTGACCTTCGGAAATGTTTATTAGCAGTTTTCATAGTGTAGTAATAACACTAGTCAACAAAGTTGAGCTTTTGCTCTGTCCTAAAACAGAAATTAGTTGTTTTTTATGTGGTTTTTTATGCTGATTCCGGATATAGTTTTAGATTTACTCCAGCACGTCAAGTTTGAGAGATATTTGCATATTTCAATTTATGCAAATTTAGTAAATTTTATACAATTATTGGCAAATTTAAGGTATAAAGGAATATCAGACAGGGTTTTTTGTTTTATGTTATGATTACTACCTAATTTACTTCACAAAAACGTTGTTTCTGAGATTATACCGACATGTGACTGTGAAATATTGTACCTAATTTGCATATTTTTCATGTTTTTTCTAATAATGTTTCTTGACGCTCAAATATTTCTGCCGCACGAGTACGCTAGTATTTTTCTAAACCTGTTCTTTGAGCTGATTTCAAATCTTGTATCTGTTTTTTTCTATCACGTCTAGTTTTAAAAAAAAGTAAAATTTTAGTTTTTGGTCAAAAAAGCCAGAAATAGCTTTTTATGATACTTTGTATGATAACCTTCAACTAGTTAGAATAGATTCTACTACTTATTTTTTTTATTATTATATAAATTTTTGTTTATGTCTCTGATATGAATCTGACCCTGTTCACCTTCTTGTCAATGCATTACACACCCCTAAAAAGTATCTTATATTAAACCTGTGTTAATGGCGCGCAAAAGTAGAAATTCATCTTACTCAAAAACTAGACATGACATAAGAAAACGGACTGCAGATTTGAAATCAGCATAAAAATCTCGTCTAGTAAAATATTACGTCAATTCTGTGGCAACTATTTTAAAGTTGATGGTGATGTAAACATTACACCATTGAAAAAATACGCAAATTAGACTTAATAACTGATAAATAAATGTTAAGAATATGCAAACATTGACATTTATCTGAAGCAAATAGTCAAGTAGTCATTATCTAGAAAACGTAATTAGATGTGACGTATATTGTACCTAAAACTTGCATAAAACAGCCCAAAGAAGCTTAAATTTGCATAAATTTAAATATGCAAATTTCTCAAAACCTGGACCACCTAGAGATAAACGGAAAGCATATTCTGAATCAGCGCCAAAAACTGATCTAGAATCAATTAATTTTAGTTCTAGGACATAACCACTGTTGTACAGTGTAAGTTTTTTACATCCGGATTACAGGTTTTTCCGATGCTATCCATTCTCAAGTAAACGTTTTCATGTTCAACAAACATGTTTTACAGACAAACACGAAAAATTCTTAGCATTAAAACATTAACATTAAAACTGATATTATTTTGTTACTTTTGCATGTAATAAATTCAATTAATCAGCTGAAAATGTTTAAGGGGTCTCAGGACATTTAAAACCTTAAAATTTTCGAAATTTTAATTTTCTTGGATGTTAAACTCCTAACTTTTCAGAGCATTTTGATATAATAGTTTACTTGAAATTCCCATTAGAACAGAAGTTATGGCTTTTCGAATGATACCCGCTCAATAGCCGAAGCGGCGTTTCCGAAACTTTGAAGTCATTTTTCTCCAAATGACGTTTTTGGATATGACGCGCACGATATCTCAAACATTTCTGAATATTTTTTCATGAAAATTTCAAAACATATGTTTCATGTTAATCTGTATAAACTGAACCGAAAATTTCTTTCTTATTGTTCAAAAAGATATTTTTTTAGTTGGTTATACTGTTGAAAATTTCTAAATTTTGAATCAGCTAAATACACCTATGTATTAAAAACACAAAGCTTTTAAATACAAATTTATTTAGACTCAGGGTATTTAATAGAATCTGAAGTATATGTGGGCACCAAAATTTTCATTCTAGTTGCAAAATTTATTTTCTAATCGTGCGCGTAATCTGTTACACCGATTTTCTGATCGTCAAATATCTGACATTTCGGAGCACCCTATAAATCCTAATTCTGCATCTTGCAATTTTTTAAATATTTGAAATGGAAGAACATACTTATATCTTTTATCCCAATATAAAATTGTGTCTTAAAATCAAACAATTTTAAGGTATTATATGTTGAAAATGGTCGTTTCTTTTCTTTTTTTTCTCCAATTTTAAGAGTCCTGAGACCCCTTAATTGAGGACTGATAGCATCTTTAAAAAAATTACGTTTGATTTTTAGAAAACTCATTAATACACTATAAATGCTACTCGGAAACGTTTTCGTAAATCCATGCCTACAAAATAAGCTTTGTTTTTATAAATAATAATATAATAATAATTTTTAATAATAAAATATGTTGGGTTTGAGGTTTCTGAAGATCATTTTTCAGAAGCGTGGGTAACTCGGATATGATTATTGTATATTTTCGTTTTTTGCTGTATTATATTTTTGTAGCATTTGTCTCTTTTTGCAGTGACTATATCGCTCCCCCAGCAGGAAAAGTGACACATCATGACAAAAGTAAATTTCACAGGAGTGACAAAAAAAAATTTGCATGATTTGACTGTAACATGAAATTATAGGACTTAGCTCTGCATGCAGGAATAAAAAGGTGCAGAAAAGCCTAAAACGCTTAAGGCTGTTCTCAAATCCAAAGAGTCAACTTTTTGACATAAGTTTTAATTCATTTTTGTTCGGAAACGCATGAAACTAGAAGGTGTTGTTATCCAGAAACTATGTCATCGAACTGTTTTCTCCGTTTTCTTATAAACGCAATAGATCTTTCACAAAATACTGTCAAAGTTGGCATTTTGAACTGAACTTCCGAACGAAAGAAGAAAATCCAGTCAGTAAGGGGGGAAAACTGTCGTATCACGTGATCAAAATCGCATATAACTCAATAGGTAATTTATTGATCCAAAAATGGTAAACCCAGTTCGATTCCAAATCGCTTCCATGGTTAGGCTTTCCAATTTTATATCTTTCCGTTAAAATATGAATTTGTAAATGTGTCAAAACGTTTTGCGCTTGTTGAGCACAGCAGTTGAGAACAGCCTTAAGCATGAAGACGTAGGATGATGTTTGGGGGTTTGGGTATGATTACCTCAACATAATCCGCGTTTCTTCTGTGGTCACAAATGGACATACAGCGTAATAAAATGATTTTCTGTATAACTACACTCAAGAAAGCTTTTTTTGTGTCGCAAGACAGTATTCAAGTATATTCAAGTCATTATGCACAAGTATTAATGACAGAAATATCAGTGGAACAAATCGCAAAATGAATTTTCGCAAGATATGTCACTTTTCTTGTGAGTGAGCGATGTGTTTAAGCATTACGCATTTAACGAAAGTTTTAATCTCATTGATTTGAAGAAAATTTTATCGCTACTTTTTTTATAAGTAAAAAGTCTAGGATAATTCAAAGTGGCTATCTTGACTAGAAATATGTTAAGAAGAAAAATGTAATTTTATTTCAGACAACATTTTTATTTCATTTTTTAGAAAAATGTATTATTTTTACCGCAAAGCGTTTTATGCATCAAAAATTTTATTCTTATCCAAATAAAAGTAATTAGTAAAAAAAAAAAAACCTTTTTAAAGACCACATTTTGAATTGTGACAAAGTTACGTCACCATTCAAATAAATGTCATATATAATAAAATCTCTCCTTTTTTCATAAATAGCTGCCATAGCAAAAATGGAGGAATGGAGCACAGTGTGTTTATATAATTATGAGTTGAAGTTCATCTAGTTTTTCGTGTGAAAACCTGATGTGTGAAAACCCCTATTTATAAATAATACAAAATAAACACTTAATAATTTTATAGTGAATGAAAATTTTAAACGTTTCGTTTACTTTATTCTAATGTTATTTTAATTTTTTTCTCACGATGAATGATTCCGTAAGTAATTTTGAAGTGGATATCTTGACTAGACACTAATTTAAAATTTTGTAGAAAAATACAAGCAAACATTTATATAAATTTTCTATTCCCATGTTACGAACTAGAAGATTGCAGTATTTTTAAGCTAAGGTATTTGACTACGTTTAAAATGCGATTTCCGGCCAAAATTGGCCTTTTCTCTTTATTACATGTTATTAAAGCCTAATTCTTTATCTTTTCAAATCTGTTCTTATTATTATTGCGCTATAAATAAAACTTCCGTTATACTGAACAGAAAACAAGTTGTTAGCTGTGAATGAAACTGGAAGTGCCAAACATTTCAGTGTGAAACTTTTTTTTTTACTTAATACAAAAACTGCCAAAAATCGCCTTATAGAAATAAACGAAGGCTCAGAACTAAAGAAAAATCTATGATTTTTAAATGCAGTACATTTCAGATGCACATAACTGTAAATAATTTTAGTAAAACATAAATGTAAACTTTAAATACATTTTATGGAAAATGCACTTTTCAGTGAAAATTCCATGAGTAAAACAGGATTTCTCAAAAAGGTGTTGAAATATCAATATGAAATTGACACTCTTGTGAAAGCAATGAACTAATTATTTATTTTCAGAAAAATACCTTTTGCTTTATAGCTGTTTTCGTATAATGAAAACTATGAATTTACAAAAAAAACATGTCATGGAAACAGATGCGATATGCTACATCCTATGAAAAATTTATAATATCGCTTAGATTTTAGTTTATTGTCTTCACCATTGTCATACAAATGACGTATAGACAGTAAATGCATATACATATGCCATAGAATTACCTTTAGAGCGTTTTGCGTATTGGGCTAAATTGCACTAAATTTTACCATAATTTCCTCAATTTACCGAAAAGTGATCAATGTATGAATTACTTTTTGCTTTTGTTCGAGGTTTAGAGTCACAATCTTCATAAAAATAAGTTTAAATTATAATTAAAGAGCTTTTTTAAAAAAACGTTGCTTTGCAAATATTCAAAATATTCAGATAAGGACTGTTTCCTAGAAATCCGCACAAACTTTTCTTGACTGGAAAGCTATGAATAAACGAGACGAAGAACACGAATGGGCACTGTAAGGTAATTTTAATAACCACACTACTCTGTAAAACTGTTATAGGGTTTCAAATGAACTGTTTCGTCGGACATTATCGATTTTACTTTTGGAGGTAATTGATAGACGTTGTACAAAATTTAGATCCATAATTTTGAGACAGTACTTGATTCGATTGATCCCTTTCTGGATTTTATCTGCTTTCCAGCCACTAACATAGACTTTGGATTTGAGATACACTCAGAACCTCTCAAGTGGTCGAATTTCTGGAACGTTAGCTGGGTTGTGGATTTCTCTAAGAAAGTGATGTTTTGCTAGCGGAAGTGGCTGGGAACGATTTTGCATTAATGACTGATGGCCAAGTCTGGCTAGAAGACGTAATCATCGCCGTTGTAGTTCCTACGGATGTATTGGATGAGACGACGTGAACGCACCTGTTGAAATGTCGAATTCCATTGACAGCGAACCCAGATTTTCGGATGAACGGACGACTCAAGCCTTTCGGACCCACCCCAATCCAAATGAGAATTTTGTCTTCGAATTTCGCTTTAGTAACAAATTTGATGATAGGCTGTGTCGTGGAGACGTCAGATGTGTAGTAGCCACCAATATCTTTAAAAGTGGAGTGGATGAATGAGCATGAAATATGTCTCATCATACCAGATGAATGCTCGATCAGAGAATTTTCAGAACAAGAAACCACACTTTGTTTTTGCGCAACTATTTGCTTATGTAGGTGGCCGGGTGAAACATTGAATTTGTGGCCGGGCGATGGATTAATACTCGGTCGTTTTTCCCAAACACTGCTGTAACTATTGGCTTGGTGCATTTTGGGGCCTTTCTACCCGATCTCGGTTGTCTTTTGGCCGGGTATGACTTATAGTAACGTTGTAGAATATTGTATATAGTTCGTTTGGGGATATTTTAGGCAAAAAAAATAGTTCACGATCAACTTGTTCCCATGATGAATATTGCCGTCGTGAAACTTGTACACACTCGTATGCAGACACTCCTCTTTCGACTCCATTCTCGGAAAACACAGATTACTTATTAAACTCTTGGCTAACGGGTGCCCTTATATACGATAACGCAAAACTTCACGCGCAGGCGTATTCTTTTCCGATTTTGCATAACTGCACAGTTTGTGCGGATTTCTAAGAAACAGTCCTTACCATAATACATTTCATGTGTCATGAAAGAAAAACGTTATTTAATTCTACGTTATTTTTTATTAACAGAGAGACCACAATTAATTCCTGCTTTAAAGACAACATCGAGCCATTCACTTCAAAATATCGAAAACGATATATTTTTAGAAAACCTTATTTTACTTACCAATGGTAATACTGTAAACGAACTACAATACAAATTTTAAAGCAATTATTGTATGCGGCTTGGAAATCATAGCAAAAAGAAAATTAAAATTTTAAATAAGAACATCACTAAATATAAATAAAAAAAAGTATCCTGCAATATTAATATTTTTTTTACTAACGTTTCCTTACTATACATCGGTACTTACATATTATGCATATTTATTATTACATATTTTATTATTTACTATATATTTTATTACTTAATTACTATATATATTTACATTAAATAATTGCGTAGTTATGGAGATACACAGTCAGCGTTAAATAAGTTGCTCCCCTCAGAAGGCTCTGCAGCGTGTTCTACGGCTCAGCTATATAGGTTAATTAAATGCTAAAAGAAAAAGGAACTAAGAATTTTCTGTCACGTGAGCCCCCGCCCCCTCTTCTCACCCTGAAATCCTTGCTTAAGATAATTTTTAATTCTGTTTGCTTTTAAATGTTCTTATACTGCTAATTTAGCTGAAACTGGGAGGGGGGGGGGGGGGGGGTATAAACCAGAGCATCTTGAAAAAAAAAAGTAAACGTTTTAGGTATGTATTTTGAAAATGTTATTACAGTCCTATATTTATGAAAGAGCATCATTGATATGAAAATTAGACCCCTGAATTATATTAAAGCCCCCTATCCCTTTTTTAACGTCTACACACTTATAATTTTTGTAACACTCCATTTAGTGTAAACCCAGGTATTTCCTACATTTGCACACTTGTGAGTGTATAACAACCAATATCAACTTATAGGCTTCCTGTCATAAGCTAAATAAACATACAAACATTTATTTTTTTGTACAAATGTGTAATTTTTATGACAAGTGGTTGATTTTAGAAACTTGCACGCTTCCCTGTGTATATATAATTATGTGTCAATTACAATAAAACAACAATTTGTGTAAATTCAAGAATGTTTTAAACATTTATTTGTATTTTTCAAGTGATAACAAATTACACACATTGTTTCATAAGCTAAATACACATAAAAACAGTGAAAGGTTTTGAAAAACGTGTGTAATTTTAATGACAATTGTGTTATTTAAGAAATTTACACATATACACATATAAATTTGACTAATTTACGCATTTTGTTTTTAGAGATTATGAACAATAACTGCTGGAATGGCGTTTTTAGTTGTGGTATATGTTCTTAAATTTAATTATTTTTTAAATATTACTTGGTATGTATAAATTCTATAGATCCTATACAGGGCTACACAAAAATTTTGAACAACATCCGATTATTGGCGGAAATTGCTGAAAGGTTGTGCTACGCGTTTAATTGAACTAACTTTTAGAATTCTATGTAGTATATATATATATATATATATATATATATATATATATATACACATATATATATATATCCATTAATTAAACATCACCGACCATCATCAAAAACTGCAATATTGTGAGTGATTGACTACACGCCATAAACCAACAATATAGAACTGCATGTGTAAAATAAAGTACTGTATACCTAATTACAAGAATTAACATGTAAGAAAAAAAGAAGAATATGAATTCAGAAAAAATTGAAAAACTTATATATACGTTTTCAAGAGTACAGAATTCAATGATATAAGCAAATCGGTTGTTTTCTGTGGGAAAAAAGCTATAAGCTGAAATTTTTTTTCTTCTGTATTCAAACAACCAATATAATCAAAATAATAGTTTCAAGATGAATACAGAACATTATCAAATGGCATGAAATGGAAAAAAACTACAACCCATTAAATATCTAATTTATAGCAATAGAAATCCCACAAAACATACCGTATTAATTCCCAGTAGATTTTTAAAATATATTCCCGCACATAAAATCCAAAAAGCGTGATAAGATCAAGGTGAATAAAACAGTTAAGTTAACACAGAAATTAAAAGCTATGGAGTCAGTTAATTCATGCTGAAATATTGTGATAAATATAATTAATATAATATAAATAAAAAATAATTACATTATTTATAATACCTAAAAACAATTTTAAATTGTATAATAACAATTTTACAACATAGCCAATATTCAGCGTTAATTACCGCCTATTGTAAAAAATTAAAATTATGACTTTAAAGAGGCTATTTAAAAATACAAATTTATGGTGCTGCCATCTATTATTATTTTATTATATATATAGATGATATAAAACGTATATTTCGCCGACTATTCATGATAATAGTAGAAATTGTGTTTTCAAATGCGTTATGCGTTTTCCAATATCATCTTTCACCTTAGTTAACTCTGAAGCTTTGATATAATATTCTGAAAGCGTTCGAAAGCGTGTCATAATCTGTCCCGTAAGCAAGATTTTTCGTTCTCGTTATGTTAATAATACTGATCATCCAGAGCCCTCAGAATTTTACTTTTTCTTATATGCCATCAATAATAATTCAATTCCCTAGCAAACTAAATTTTTAAGGGATTGTATAATGCATTATGAAATTAGACTACATTCCTGTTTCTCAAATACGAAGATTTTTGTAATTCTTTTTCCCAATTTGTGAATAAATACAATTTTCCTTTTTAGCTCGAATCTGAAGACTGTTATAACAAGATGGAAATTAATCGTCAAACGAGGTGCGTTCGTACTATAACTAGTTTTATAATTACTTTTTGCACCCCATATTGTACTGAATGTATATTTTTTTGCACTTCATAAGTGCATAGTCTGTAACATCATTAAAATGCACTTGCAATTATTCTTTTCCTATTCCCCGTAATGTAGCGGAACACTTTTGACTGTCCCTGTAATTAAACTATAGATCCAATTTTCATACAATTTGAAGTGGCTCGACAAAATTTTGCAACAATTATATATTTAAAATGTCAGACCATTCGGAAGGCTTTAACATCATTAAAATGCACTTGCAATAATTTTTTCTCATTGGCCGTAATGTAACGAAAAACTTTTCACTGCCCCTGTAATTAAACTATACATCAGATTTTCATAAAATTTGAATTGGCTCGATAAAATATTGAAACAATTATGTATTTAAAATTTCAGACCATTCGGAAGGCTGCAACATCATTAAAATGCATTTGCAATAATTTTTCCTACTGGCCGTAATGTAAAAAAAAAAAAAAAAAAAAAACTCTTGACTGTCCCTGTCATTAAACTATACATCCGATTTTCATAAAATTTGAAATGGCTCGACAAAATATTGCAAAAATTATATATTTAAAATTTCAGACCATTCGGAAGTCTGCAACATCATTAAAATGCACTTGCAATAATTTTTCCCTTAGGCCGTAATGTAAAGAAAAACTTTTGACTGTCCCTGTAATTAAACTATACATCCAATTTTCATAAAATTTGAAATGGCTCGACAAAATTTTGCGACAATCATATATTTAAAATCTCACACCATTCGGTTGGGTAGTTTTTGCTCTGTTATATGCGGACAGACAGACAGACGGACAGACAGACGGACAGACATACGGACTGAACGACGACTATAGGTGCAACGTATTTATATAATTACGAACGCACCTAAAAATTGAGCTCGGGTTTGGTCTGAGACCCGTCTCATCCCCAGCTAGAAATCTTTGAGATGTGTTCTAAATTACGAACAAAAACTTAAATTTTTATATAAAATTTTATTCCATTTTTCGAAGAAGAAAAATGCTCCGTTTTCTCAACAAATCATTTTATGTGCCGAAAAAAAAGAAATTAGAAGGGAAAAAAATCATGCGTCAAGCATAGATTATGAAACACTTCCCAACACATTCAGACTAACATAACAAAGCTTCCCCGTTTAATAAGTTGAAATAGGAGGTCTAATTGAACCATTTGGAAAAGTATAACACATTTGAAAACCCAATTTCAACAATTCCCATCTGCACTCGGAAAATGATCAGAATTCTTTGATCTACCCTGTATGTGATATATAAATTTGTATCTATAAAACCATATGCATGCAAAAATGTTTTTCAATGAGGAAATACATACCAGAGTTGAAAACTCCCCTTCAGCAGTTTCCACTAATAATGAGTACGTGAATTCTTTTCTGTAGCCTGTATACGAGGTATAGAAATTATACACAAAGAGTAACGTGCACAAAATTAGTTCAATTTAAAAGCGCATGCCGAAATTGAAAACGGACTTCCAACAAGTATTACTCAAAGGCAGCCCTGTAACCGATTTCTTTTGGAGTGTTTTGAGTACCCCTGTAAATAAACTATTAATGCTACACAATTCATATTCAATACCGAACATTCCATGGTAACGCGTCTTAGACCGTGGACAGAGAGGCAGGTATACAGACAGACAGCAAACCGAATTCATAAACACTTTTCAACTATGTTGGAAAGTGTTAAAAAGAAAAGAAACGATGAAGGAGATTATCTGTAATACTTCTTTTGTTCTTGATGAAAAAAAAAATCATTTTAGGAAAATCCTGCTTTAAGGAGAAAATTCCACTTTATGAGAGATTTGTATTGCCATTAGAAGCAATATTACAAATAAAAGAGTATCTCTTACTTTCAGAAATGGCTGACATAGAAAAATAAAAGAATGCAATATGTCCTCTTTTCATTGCGTAAATAAGGGATTAGTGTCTTAAGGTAAATAAGGAGACATCTGTCTATTTCCTCCTTACTTTTTTTCAGGCAAATGCGCGAAAAAAAGACTCCTTACAAAATAGGATTTTAAGAATGCTTAACCCTTAAATGCCAGGTGTTGCTTTTCGGCAACAAACCCAATTTAGCCTCTAAAATACTATTAGAATAATATTGAAGCTATAATGCCTAATGTTGCTAATAAAATACATTCTGAAAATATTATTAAATCGATTTTCAGCATGTAGATGGCAACAATTGTGCTGTTTAAAAATAAAAATAGATTTATTTTTTCAATTGTTGCTACTTCTTCTTTTTGTTTGGAAGCTTGTGAAATACCCTATTTTGTTCTGCAGTGAGCAAGGCAAATTTATTTCTTATTATAGTTCCTAAAATTCTTGAGTGTTTAATATTATAGAATTTTATCAAGGAAAATTATTTCTTCAATTAAACACCAGTATTGCCGATTAGTAACAAACTGTTTTTTAGCCGTAAACTATACTTAAAACAAAATATGATTTTTTAAAGTATTGTTCTCATGATATATTCAAAAAATGAAAGCCGAAAAACATTATTACAATGATTTTTGAAAAATCAGGCATTTAAGGGTTAAGCTTTGCAAATTGAACAAGAGATCTGAGTTCTTGCTCTTTTTACGGAGCCTCTTTTTAGGGATGTCCGTGAGAAAGGCTGCCGTGCTATTGAGTGTGGCAGTAACATAACCATTTGACAAATTTCATTGATATACTTATCATAAACAAGTATTTAGAGGTTAGAGGGCAATCTAAAGAGTATATATTAAATGTAAAAAAAAATCATTAGTGTTTTCAGTTAAATATGTTATTACCCATGTTCTTTACATCAGGCAGCATGGAAAAGGGGTTGCAACAGTGAAAGATAACTTTCGAGAAACCGTGTTCGCTAAAACTCATAAATTAATCACTTATTCTGTTGTCTTGTTTCAGTCCCGGGGCGGTCATCCCTGTCATCCCTGTCTTGGTTCAGAATGTCACTCAACCTAGAATTTTTAATTGCTATCTAAGCTATTTTTTAAGGAAGAGGGAAAAAACACTCCGTAATCCTTATATCAAGGCATAACACATAAAGGGAAAAAAATTGGATTTCTTATTTTTTTCTTCTATATTTTTTTGTGTTTGAAACCTTTAAGTTGTCGCCATTTTGAATCAAGATAGCGGGCCAAGCAGGCCAACAATCTCTAACGGAGAGTATGTTTGTTGTTGTTGTTGTTGTTTTGGGGGGTGGAGGCGGGTCATGATTGGTAAAGCGAAATTTTCCGGAACTGCTTTCGTCCGAAAATAATAAGCACAATAGGGAGCAATAGGTAGCTGCTATGGATAGTTTCTTACTTTTTGTACAGAAACTATCCGATATAAGAATCTCAATATTTTTTCTCTTTTCATTGATGTAATTGCTTGATTAATGGCAGATAGCTGTCTATTTTATTCTCACCATTATTCGATTAAGTGAGTGAATAAAAGCCTCTTTAAAGTAATATCATATGTAAGCCTAATTTCTGAACATTGTACATGATTTTCAAAGTTATTTTATGGTGAATTTTTGAAATCGACATTTTTTTACAATAAATAATACTGTCTTGAAATCTTTTTAGAATTATAATAGAAACCGTAAAAGATTCTTTAATTTAACATATATATATAAATGAAAATTTGTCTGTCTGTCTGTAATTCCATACAAAAAGAAAGAAGTTTGGAAGCCAGGATTGTGAAATGTTACATAAATGTGCATTAAAACATGGTCGAGGCAGCTAAAGTAATCCGGAATCGAAATAATGTATAGTTAATTGTACATTAATAAAAACTCCTCAATTTAACAGCACTTTCCTATCAAATTTATACATTTTTCGTTATAGTAGTAGCCAATAATTAAAAATCCACAATAAAATTCTTACCACAATTACTTTCTATTGCAAGATTTCCACGTGAAAAATGAAAATGAAATAAATAGTTTGATAAAAAAAAAAAATAATAATCCGTCACATTGGAAATATAATGGAAGTCAGCAGGTGAATATATAACGTCGTATGAGCTTGATAAAAAGTATTGAAACATGAACCCGATTATAGAAATATTGGCATATTTCCCATTTTGATGTTCTCTGAATTTGTTTTCGCCATTTTAAAACCTATTCTACATATATACGTGTGCATATACGTGTATGAATCCTTGTATATTAGAATTTACACAAAGGTTTCGTTCCCTACAGCTCATTCTTAGTGAAGAACTGAATTAAAGATTTTAGAATATTTTTAAATAAAATTCATAGATTTTTGAACTTTTATTTTTCTTTAATTATGGAAAAATTATTTAAATAACAAAATACTCGGAAACACTTTTTCATAAAAAGGTTTCAATCTCGGTCTCAATCCAGTTTCAATACAGACATTGCAGATCATACTTACTAAGTAAGTAGGTAACCTGCCATGAAGATTAAATAAAAAAGAGAGAGAATTGCGTAAACGAACACGCAATCGTTGATTTTTCAAAACAAACATTCTTACAATTCCGGGCAACACGCCGGTTACTTTAGCTAGTATATATATATTAGGGTGGTCCTTAAAAAATTAACTATTAAATTTTCTATGGGGCACCCTCCTATTTTGTTCTATGTATAAAATAAAGACTTCCACAAAAATTTCAAAATTTTAAAACATTTTTTAAGGGTCGCTACCAAGGTTTGAATATTTAAAAAAAATTAAAAATTGACATATTTTGTAATCTAATAATAAATTATTAATACAAATCTATAGTCATTGCCAAATGGAATCATGGTATGATATTAGGCTGTAAAGACTGTCATTTATTTCAAGCTTCAACATATTTACACAGTCTGTTGTCCAAACACACACAGGAGTATTTCGTGTCTACACTCTATTTCACCTCAAATTGGCAGCATTGTGAAAGGTAGAGAATCTAACATTCCGTCTTGAAAAATAGTTCTCCGCGATTTTTTAATCTTAAATAGCTGAAATACGTAAAGATTTGTAAGATAATGTTTATAAATTATAGAATTTGATTTTTTGATATTCATAAAATATCGTACTAAATGGACGCAATCGTATCAGAAGCCGAGCAAGCAGAGCCCAAAACTTAAAAAAAGAATTTTCGGCAAGCGTTCTTTTGACTGTTCACTGGGATTGCAAAATTTTAGAAGAAATTTCAGGATCTGAAACTGTAGACAGATTACACATTATTGTTTCAGGTAAAGGTATTGACCAGTTGCTTGTTGCTCCGAAATTTCAATCAGGAACATGTGAGGGAATAATTTCTGTTGTTAACGAAATATTGGAGTTGTAGGGAGTACCCAGCAAGTAAAATGTATGAGTTTTGATATAATCTTTGTTAATACCAGATTATCAAGAGAAGATTGTGCTCTTCTGGAACAAAATATGAACAAATAAATGATTTGGCTTGCCATCATAACATCCTTGAAATACTGTTTTTGTTTTTTATCTTTTATATGAAGTTTCTCCATGAGTGCTACCCCACATTCGGCTAGAGGTCTGCACGGGCCGGAATTTCCAGGCCCGGGCCCGGCCCGGCCTGAAGGAAAGATATTTTTGCCCGGCCCGGCTCGGTGTAAAAATTGCAAGTTCGACCCGATCCCGGCCCGGCCCGTTTACATTTTTACCGTTCTCGGCTCGGCCCGCACAAAAATCAGTGAAAACAGGCCCGGTCTGGCCCGACTAAATTTCTACAAAAAATTCCGTTTTTTCTCGACATACAATTAAGATTCTTTTAATGAATACTACATGCATATTTATCTGAACATTTTACAGTATATTTTAAATTACTATGTGTTCGAAAAATAGAAAACACACAATAGTAAACATTAACGATTACTTACAGTGTTTTAGTCAACGTCTCTATAGACGTTTCAAAATTTAATTAAGGGTTCATTAAAAGATTATTGTAGTTTAGAATAAAGGGTTAAAAAACATGATAACTTTTGAAGCTTATAATAAAAAGTAGATTTGTGAAAATATTTCTGTCATTTTTAAGTCTTTTCTCAAATCCAAAGGAGCTACATTTTGATACATTTATGAATTCATTTCTTTTCGGAAACGCATGAGATTGGCAGGTATTCTTATTCCGAAACCATGTAAATGCCGTTTTTTTCTTAGATAAAAGTAATATATCTTTCAGAAAATACTGCCAAAGTTAGCGTTTTGAATCGAATTTCCGGAAGAGATAGCACAGGAAAGGAGAAAAACGTACAGTCACGTGACAAAAGTCTCTGTTATTTCTGTACGTAATTTATGAAAAATGGAAACGCTATTCGACCCCCAAATGCCTTTAATACTCAGGCCTGTCAATTTTATGTCTTTATAGTTAAAAATGAGTCAGAAAATGTATCTAAGAGTTTCGCATTGTTGAGCAGTAAATATGAGAACCACCTTAAGATACATTTCCAAAGATACTGCTAACAGAAGTTCATTATCGCTATTAATACTTTTACAAAACATAATGCCTGTCGTACACATCCTGAGAACTATTAAGACCAGTTCCGTCCTGGCACAAGTCTGCGAAAAAATTAAACCCGGGATCAGGCATCATGTAACTGTACAATGCCGATCTCTACGATGGACATGTTACATTTCTGTATTGATGTTGTTAAACTCGCATCGGCTCGTAACGCACATTTATACTTCTCGAAAAAGTCATATTCATTGGAAATGGCCTCGTATTTTATCTGCTACTCTCAAATTCTTATATCGGGCCGATAGGCCCGAGTAATTTTTTTTATCGGCCTGGCCCGGCCCTGCAGGCCCGTTCAATTTTTTTGCCGGCCCGGCCCGTTTATTTTGTCTGTCGGCCCGGCCCGGCCCGTTTAAAAATTCTCCTCCATTCCGCCGGGCCGGGTACGGGCCTCGGGCCAAGCCCGGGCCCGTGCAGACCTCTACTTTCGGCTACATCATTAACAAGTTTAACTGAAGTCGCTAGTGCCTTACATTTCTTGTCGGATTAATTTTCATTCCAATTAGTCACATCTGTTTCAAAAAAGACTGAAGGCAAATCCATAATAAAAAAAAAAAAATCTCAGAGCTGTTTGTTACCTTGCTAACAAGCCTCTGCTTGTTAGAAAATCTTGCAAGTCATTTTGGAGAATTACATCAGGATCAGCACGTGTACGTTTCAATGGTTCATAATTTTCTTCATTTTTCAAAGCATGCACCATTTTTCTTTTACTTTTAAAAAAGACCTTATCATCGAAAAATGCAATAGCAACTAGTTCTTCTGTGAAGTACAGAAATGTCCTAGAAACTTCTTCAAAGAGCACAAATAAATGATTTCATTTACATTTTTGTCTTTTTTCAAGTTCTTCAGGGGAAATAAATCATTGGGCCTGATACCAGCTGTGAATGTAGATTTTCACCACAAACGAGGAAATTTGACGAACACCAGATTCTTCCTGCTTAGAGAGTTTAAACTGATATCTAAATAAATAAATCTTGAGCGAGTATATGGACTTCACCATCCATGGAACCCGATGCAATCCACCTGGAGCTCTAATGTAAGCACCTCTTTCGGGTACTCCTCCTAAGAAAATGATGGCAAGCTCTGTCAGTTCTTTGTAAACGTCCATTGGTTGAAAATCATTAAGATGATTTTGAGCAAATTCTGTAATTTCTGACGCATTATTGTTATTTTTTTCACCCATTAAATGTCAGTTATGGGATTCTGAAATATGCCATAATCGACAGATATCCACAAAATTTTAAATAGTTTAAGTAACAGTATTTCTGGTCTTTTGAAACTCCGAGAGATTTAACAACAACTTCCTCAAGAATAATTTCAAGGATGTGATGATGGCAAGCCAAATCATTTCTTTGTTCGTATTCTAATCCAGAAGAGCACAAGCTTCTCCGATAATCGGGTATTAACAAAGGTTATATCATACATTTTACTTGCTCTACAGTTTCAGATCCTGAAATATCTTCTAAAATTTTGCATTCCCAGTGAACAGTCAAAGGAAAGCTTGCCGAAAACTCTTTTTTTAAGTTTTGTGCTCTTCTTTTGATTACGAATAGTACGACATTTTACGAATATCAAAAAATCAAATTCTATAATTTATAAACATTATCATTTAAATTCCTACGCATTTTAGGTATTTAAGATTAAAAAATCACGGAGAACTATTTTTCAAAGCGGAATGTTAGATTCTCTACCTTTCACAATGCTGTCAAGTAGAGGTGAAATAGAGTGTAGACATAAAATATTCCTGTCTGTGTTTGGACAATAGACTGTGTAAATATGTTGAAACTTGAAACAAATGACAGTCTTTACAGCCTAATATCATACCATGATTCCATTTGGCAATGACTATGGATTTGTATTAATAATTTATTATTAGATTACAAATTATGTCAATTTTTAATTTTTTTTAAACATTCAAACCTTGGTAGCGACCCTTAAAAAATGTTTTAAATTTTTGAAATTTTTGTCTAACTCTTTATTTTATACATACAACAAAATAGGAGGGTGACCCGAACAAAATTTAAAAGTTAATTTTTTAAGGACCACCCTAATATATATATATATATAAACCTCCTTTAGTTTATTTTTTATTTTATTTTTAACTACAGAAGAATCGCTCAAAACCCAGCTTTAAAGACAAGTTTATCCATTGTGTAAGAGTGGCAGCACCATTAGAAGATATTCTGTAAAAATAGTAATATCCCTTTTCTTCTAGAAAGAGTTGTCATAGAAAAATATAAGAATGACAATATATTTTTTTCTCTTTTATCCGAGCACTTGTGTGATCAATGGCGGACATTTGTCTATTTTATTTTCACAATTTTTCGACTGGGTAAAAAAAAAAAACTTCTATAAAATAAAACCACATAAATGCTTAAGCTGTGTGTAGTGTAGATCATTTACACCTCTTAGAATGGTATTACTTAGTGAATTATAATAGATACATTTTTATTTTTTAATATATAATAACTTTATCTTGAAAACTTTTTGAATTTGAAAAGAAACCTTGATGATTCTTTCATACATATTTCTTCTATACAGTTTTTAGAAACCACAATGGTGCAGTATTTTTACGATAAAGATTTAGGTGTATCAGAAAGGAAACCTCTTTTAATTTCATCTTTATTTTTCATTGAAGAAGGTACCTTCGAAATCTAGCATTAAAGAGAAGTTTATCTATTGTGACAGACCAGTACCACCGTTAGAAGCAATTCTGTAAAAAAAAATTAATATCCATTGTCTTCCAGAAAGAGTGTTCATACAAAAATACATGACAATATATATATATTTTCTTTTCACCAAGTACTTGTGTGATCAATAGCGGACGTTTGTCTATTTTATTCTCACAATTTTTCGACTAAGTGAGTGAAAAATACCTCTATAAAATAAGACTATTTAAACGCTTAAGCTGTGCGCAGTCTACATGATTTGCAATGTTGTTATTTAGTGAATTATAATAGACACACATTTATTTTTAACAATAAATAATTTTCTCTTAAAAACTTTTTGAATTAGAAAAGAAACCGTGAATTATTCTTTAATATATATTTCTTCTATACAGTTTTTAGGAACCACACAAGTGCAGTATATTTACGATAAAATTTTAGGTGTATCAGAAAGGAAACCTCTTTTAATTTCTTCTTTATTTTTCATTGAAGAAGGAACCTTCGAAACCTAGCATTATAGACAAGTTTATCTATTGTGACAGACCAGTACCACCGTTAGAAGCAGTTCTTTAAAAATCAAGGAATATCCCTTTTCTTCCAGAAAGAGTTGTCATACAAAAATATATGACAATATATATTTTTTTTGTTTTCACCAAGTACTTGTGTGATCAATAGCGGACGTTTGTCTATTTTATTCTCACTATTTTTTGACTAAGTGAGTGAAAAATCCTCTATAAAATAAGGCTATTTAAACGCTTAAGCTGTGCGCAGTCTACATGATTTAGAATGTTATTATTTAGTGAATTATAATAGATACACATTTATTTTTTAACAGTACATAATTTTCTCTTGAAATATTTTTGAATTGGAAAAGAAACCGTGAATGATTCTTTAATATATATTTCTTCTATACAGTTTTTAGGAACTACACAGGTGCAGTATTTTTACGATAAAGTTTTAGGTGTATCAGAAAAGAATCCTCCTTTAAATGCTTCTTTATGTTTCATTGAAGAAGGAGCCTTCGAAATCTAGCATTAAAGACAAGTTTATCTATTGTGACAGACCAGTACCACTGTTAAAAGTAATTCTGTGAAAAAAAGGAATATCCCTTTTCTTCCAGAAAGAGTTGTCATACAAAAATATATGACAACATATATTTTTTTTCTTTTCGTCGAGTGCTTTGTGATCAATAGCGGACGTTTGTCTATTTTATTCTCACTATTTTTCGACTAAGTGAGTGAAAAAAACCTCTATAAAATAACACTATTTAAACGCTTAAGCTGTGCGCAGTCTACATGATTTAGAATGCTATTATTTAGTGAATAATAATAGATAAAAAATTTTAACAATAAATAATTTTTCTCTTGAAAACTTTTTGAATTAGAAAAGAAACCGTGAATTATTCTTTAATATATATTTCTTCTATACAGTTTTTAGGAACCAAACAGGTACAGTATTTTTACTATAAAGTTTTAGGTGTATCAGAATGGAAACCTCTTTTAATTTCTTCTTCATTTTTCATTGAAGAAGGAACCTTCGAAATCTAGCATTAAAGACAAGTTTATCTACTGTGACAGACCAGTACCACCGTTAGAAGCAATTCTGTAAAAAACAAGGAATATCCCTTTTCTTCCAGAAAGAGTTGTCATACAAAAATATATGACAATATATGTATATTTTCTTTTCACCAATTACTTGTGTAATCAATAGCGGATGATTGTCTATTTTATTCTTACTCTTTTTCGACTAAGTGAGTGAAAAAAACCTCTATAAAATAAGACTATTTAAACTCTTAAGCTGTGCGCAGTCTACATGATTTAGAATGTTATTATTTAGTGAATAATAATAGATAAATTTTTTTAACAATAAATAATTTTCTCTTGAAAACTTTTTTGAATATTAAAAGAAATCGTGGATGATACTTTAATATATAATTTTTTCTATACAGTTTTTATGAACCACACAGTTGCAGTATTTTTACGATAAAGTTTTAGGAGTATCAGAAAAGAATCCCCCTTTAAATGCCTCTTTATTTTTCATTGAATAAGGAACCTTCGAAACCTAGCATTCGAACTGATATATCCGTTCACTAAGCTGCTGGTTTCACTGCAGCGGAAGCATTTTTTAAATTAATATAATTCTACAAATATGACACAGTTTTAAAATATTTTGTTATGATTAATACTCTCACGGTTTATACTCCGTTACGTAATTAGTCTTTTTACGTCATGTTAGAAAAATAATCTTATTTGAGAGTTATAAAAAAATACAGAGAAAACAACGTTACAATTCTGCCCTTTTGCTCGGCGGTCAGGGGGGTAAAGACAAGTTTATCTATTGTGACCGACCAGTACCACCTTAAGAAGCTTTTGTGTGTATTTAAGAATAACCTTTTCTTCTAGAAATGATTGTCATAGAAAAATATAAGAATGGCAATATATTTTAGGCGCGTTCGTATTTATATAAATTACATAGCCCCTATAGTCGTCGTTTTCTCCCTCCGTGTGTCTGCCTGTTGCTCCGCAAACAACAGCGCAAAAATCATGCAACCAAATAGTTTAAAATTTAATACATATAATCGTTGCAGAATTTTGTCAGGTCATTTCAATTTTTTTGAAAATCGATTAAAAACTTAAAATGACATTAATAAAACTTTTCTTCATTCTATTAAATCCTATCTTACGTAATTAATTCAATGATATCCCATGGTAGGTACTGGTTCTAGATTGCCAAGGTGAGAATTCTATTAAATAATCTCAAACGTAATTAATTCAGTGATATCGCATGGTAGGTAATGATTCTAGGTTGCCATGGTGATTACGTCATATTTAAGATGGTGTCATATTAATTCTGTAATACTGAATTTAATGTATATAATAGTAATAAATTTTGTATTCATGCATTTTTGCATGAGAGTGCAACAACTCTAGCACCAAAATCTGAATATTTGTAAAATTAGTTATAGTACGAACGCACCCCATTTGCCATGCTTGATGTACAGTCGTGGAAAAAAAAGGTGAACACCCCCTACTAACTCTGTACCTAATTACAAAAGAAAAAAATTACAGGTGCTAAACGACTGGAAATAAAGCCTACTTTTAAATCATGTATATGAAATTTGCTTAGAGGGGCATCTGCAAATTAAAACCAGACCAAACTTAATTTTTTTAATGGCAACACCCAATTTTGACAATATATTTTAAATCTTCAGTTCAAAATATGCCTATAAAGGAAATTTCAAGTCATTTGGATGTTGAGTTTTTGAATTGTAAACTGTCACAATTTAGAGCTTCTAATGTTAAATTAAATTTTCATATTTTTATTAATATCTCCTGAAATTATAATCCTAATGTGATTTTTTTTGTTTAATTATAGTATTAAAAAACCTAAACATAAATACATTCAATTTGTAATTTTAAATTTTTTATTATATTAATTATGAATTATAAAATTAATATTCGAAAAAAAAAAAAAAAAAAAAAAAAAAAACGAAATTCAACCTACATTTTTTTGAGATATTTATATTATGTCCTGTTTTATTCAAATTGTCAATTTCAAATTTTTCTTACGAGTAGTTTTCGAATTATGAGTAAAAAAGTCAAAATGACATTTTAAGGGGCTCCTATGATATTCAGAAAAGCCTAATTTGAAAAAATATATATATATTACTCATTAAGCGAGAAAGATGTTCATATTGGGAAGAAAGTATTCATAAATAGAAGTCACATAGCCATTCAGTAGCATTTCAACATTCGAGTATCGAACTTCAATTTGGATACACTCCCTGAAATAGGCTCATTTTAAAATAATTATTTTCTCTAAAACTAATCATATGAATTTCATGAAAATTTGGATTTAGGCTAATTGAACGGTACATAATTTATTTATAATGTCAAACTTGGGTATTGGTATTGAAAAAAACAAAAAACAAAAACAAAGTTTGAGTTCGTTTTGATACGAAGATCACTCCCAAAGCAAATTTTCTAGACATCATTTAAAAATAGACTTTGTTTCAAATCGTTTTCTACCAGTAACTTTCCTCTACAATTATTTGTTGCAGAGTTTGTAGGGGGTGTTTACTTTTTTTTTTCACAACTGTACATTTTCCGGTTTGTTTCTTTCACTGAGTAGTACTTGAGTGATCAATGGCAGACATTTGTCCATTTTATTCTTACTATTTTTCGACTATGTGAATGAAAAAAAAACTCTGTAATATAAAACCATATAAATGCTTAAGCTGTGCTCACTGTATATAATTTGTAAGTGAATTATAAAAGAAACATTTTTACTTTTAGCAATAAGTAATTTACGTTAAATAGAAAGAAAAAAATCTTAATTTACATCCATTAATAGTAACATCATAAAATATACACTGTGAAAAACAAAAAAAAAAATTCCTTTAAAATACGGAAATTGTACTCGCAATCAAGACGCCAGCCAGGAGATATTAATAAAAATATGAAAATGTAATTTAATGTTAGAAGCCCTAAATTTTGAATGTTTATAATTTAAAAATTTATCACCCAAATGACATGAAATTTCGTTTCTATATATTGTTTGAAACGAAGATTCTAAACATACCGCTCACCCGCAATGAAAGTGACACATCTCGAAAAAAGTAAATTTTACAGGAAAGGCAAATGAAGTTTCGCATATTTTAAATGTAGCATAAAACGATAGTACTTAATTCTTCATGCAGCTGTAAAAGGGAATAAAAAATGCGTAAAACCTTTAAGAATTAAGACATAAAAGAGATGGGGTGGATTTGGTGAATTTATACCCCACACCCTTATCAATTTAACCCCTTGCTGAGTTGTGACGCTTTCGAGACTAGGTTTATTTCAATACAATACTATTAAAAAAATCCCTGCCGGCTCGGGTCTACAGGCGGAGGTAGATTTCGAAGTTAAGTACGAAAATCACCAACAAAACTTAAATCAAGCTTAGAGATAAACCCAGTTCCTTCACTAAGAATGAGCTCTAGGGAGCTAAACATTTTGTGAAAATTCTAATATACACGAATACACACACGCATGTATATGGAATAGGTTTAAAAATGGTTAAAGCAAATTCAAAGAACCTCAAAGTTTTAAAATATGTTAATATTTCCATAGTCGGGTTTTTATAATGTTTTAATACGTTTCATCAAACTCACATGACGTTACATATTCACCTGCTGAGGTCCATTATATTTCTAATATAACGCACTATTTTGATTTTTTTTTAAATTCGTCAAACTATTTATTTCATTTTGAGTTTTCATGTGGAAATCTTGCTCTAGAAAACTTATGACGTAATATTCAATTTTTTTTCAATTCGCCAAACTGTTTATTTAATTTAATTTTCACATTAAAGTCTTGCAATAGAAAAGCAATTGTTGTGGTGAGAATTTTATTGCTTTTTTTTTTAATTGTTGGCAGCTGCTATAACGAAAAACATTTATTTTTTCCTGTCATTGTTGTGAAAGAGCTAGTTTTATCAGAATCATGTAAAGACGGTATTCAAAATTTTTAACCCTCCCCATTTCCATTCCCTTGGGCCGATTTTGCCCACTTTCAATCCCAGCCGAGATATTACCCATCTCAAAGTTGTTGGCGAGTTTGAAGACGATCCGTGCATAATTGCGACTTTTATCGTGCGGACAAAATTTAGTACATGCATACATACATACATACATACATATATATATATAAACTTTTTAAGTGGGGGTGTTTTTGGGTTCCTGGGGTCCTATAATGAAAAGTCATGAAGGAATTTTTCAAAAGTCGCACCATGGTAACGACTGCAATAGGTAGTATTGCTTACGAAATCTACCTAAAAAATCCAGCTGAAATGTGCTTGGAGGCTGCAAAGGGTTGGGTTGATTTTTTGACGGCCGATTATGAATTCGAGGGATATAGGCCCTAGGGGGAGTGCCCTCCGTGGGGTCTTTCTAAGGGAACCTAACCGGTATTTATGCATGGGAATCCACGGTTTCGAAGAAAACCACGAAAACTCCGAAACGGTTAGGCCGACGGGCGCGATTGGGTCCGAACCCAACAACTCCCGTCTACCAGCTTCGAGAGCAGAACTTCTCAGCCACTTGTGGGGCGGCTGCAAAGGACCATAGTTCATTTCAGTCTCTAAGTGAATACTTGATAGTTGAGTGGTTATAATAACTAGTTTTAAATAAAAATATACATTTCAATAGTCATTTGAGCAATACAAAATGAACCATTCAGTAATCTTCTAAAAATATCATGTTTGCTTCTTAGGTAAAATAACTTTAATTCCGTACTTTTTAACACTTTCCAACAAAGCTGAAAAATGTTTATGCATTCGGTTTGAATGTGCGTCTGGCCGTCTGTCCACGCTCTAACTCCCGTAAATATACCTCGGATTTTCATGCAATTGATGAAGGTTATTTAGGGTCACCAAAGCATTTTTGGTATTGCATATGAAGTATGTAGTATTAATAGTTCATTTACAGGACACTTAAAAGTATTCCATTATATTGTGGTATATTGGGAAAAATCGTTTACAGAGTATTTTCATGACTTTACGCTATTTCAAATGTATAGAAATTGATATAAATCACTGAATTTCACTACGATAATGCCTAGAACACGGCATTCATAGCATTTTTTATTCATTTACAGGGACACACAAAAGAAATCGGTTATAGTACTGTCTTTGAGTAATATTGGCTGGAGTGTATGGTTTGAAATTCGGTATGCGCTTTTAAAATTAATTAATTTTTTACATATTACTCATTATATGTAAATTTTATACCTCTTATACAGGGCTGCACAAAAGTATTCACGTACCATTCTCCTTATTAGAGGAAATTCCTGAAGGGGAATTTTTAACTGAAGTAAGGGAAGGTGGGGCAAAATCGGGTACGATAAATATTTGTTGTTCTCAAAAGCATTCAAATGGGAAAACAAATTCTGAACATCGTTTTAAATATCAAATTAATCTTTGGCTGTAATAAAACATTTTCTTTTCGATAAAAAATGTAATTGATTATATATTTTCAGACATATTCAAAAATCCGGTTTTATGCCACTGGTTGGGTAAAACCAGACACCCATTAGAAACTCCTTGAGAACACATTTTTGTCATAAAGTTCTTGTTTAACATAGTAAAAAGATACATTTTTGCTATTTCTTACGAAAGGAAATTGAACATGTGTTCCTTCATGCGCCAAAAAATAAGTCTGTGGCAAATTTCCTACATTGCTTTAGCCCTACCTCCTTTTCAATGAAAGATTTGGGGTTATTTTAACTGCAAAAATAAAAAATGTATTTAACATTTTTTTTCTTCATTACTGCATGCTTCGTTTGCCCACCTGTGGCATTTCAAACATTGTATAATACCTTCTTTGGATTTAGAATGGGGTAAAGTTCAGTGCAAAAGAAGTAGGCTTCTTTATCTGCTTCAACTTCTGAGGATATCTCCTTAACCTTTTTCGGTTTCTTTTTCTGTTGATTCTTAATTTCTTTTTTTATTTAAACTTTCTTTTTCGTTTTGCAGTCTATTTGACTTTTTCTTCTTAATTTCTGTATCCAGCTCTAATTTATAGGACGAAAAGGAATATGTAATATTTATAGAAAGTCAAAATTCTTTTCCCATTTTTTCGTCAACTCTTTTCTCAATTCTAAAGATTTCCTGGGGACAGGGTAATAATATTTTAGACTAAATTCGAAATGCAGATTGCTGGGCTACACAATCTGAGATGTCGATGGAAGAGGTTGGATATGTGATGTTAACCATTTAATACGCGGAAAGCTGAGCTCCATTACCCTGTGATGTTTCAAAAGTATTTATTGCTGCATCTATGCCAACCTATGGCTGCGTAGACCTAAGCGTATTTATCATTGACTTTCATGGGTGTCTGTGACATTCCCGAAGAAACAAAACGATGGTCTGGAAAAACATCGTTGTTGTAGGGGAAAATCCCTGTTTTCTCAAACTCTCTCTTTGCAGTATTTGCAACTGCTACTTTAAAAAATGTTGCTTTGAATACTTTTATAGTTTAATAAATTATTACAGATAGTCCAGGCCCAGGATTAAAATGTAACCACTTTGTCACCTGTTGTTCGCAGTATGAGATTAGATTGGAGCTTCCATGTGGTTACTAAACCTTAAGTGGTTAACAGCACTTAACTGCATTAAAAATGCGATTTAAAGCTCAATTCTAATTTTTTAAAAAATCATTCCATGAGTATAGGACAAAACCGGATATACCCGGTTTTGACCCACTATTAAGTACCCGGTTTTACCCCAACCTGATACAGATTTAAAAACATGGCGTCACTACTCTCAATCCTTTAATAAAAATTCAGTAAAAGTGTTAAAATAACAGCAGGAAAGTAAAGAATTATAATACTAACCAATATTTAATATGCTCACAAACAGTGAATATATGCGAAAAACGTAGAATCAAACGAAACAATTTTTATGAGAAATTAAAGCGAAATCCTTCACACAAAAAAGGACCGCACGTAGTAGTGTTTCGTTCAGCTACAAATGACGTAATGACGTTCTACAAGTAATTCCTTGTCTTGACCGATAGAAAAATGTACAAATCAAGGAGGAATCTGCGCTGCCCGGTTTTACCCGGCTACCCGGTTTTGTACAACTCTCCCCTATACGTATTTCTTAAGTGAACTAAATTTTGGCACGCATGTAGTTAATAGATACAAACCTATATATCTTATACAGGGCTACTGACAAAATTCGGATAATTTTCGACTGTAGATGGGAACAGCTGAAATTGAGTTTTGAAATATGTTATGCGTTTCCACATGGTTGAATTAGATGTAATACTTTAAATTTTTTAAACCGTGCAGTTTTGTTACATTAACTGAATGTGTTGGAAAGTGTTCCATAACCTTTTCTGGACGCATGGTTTTTTTTTTCTTGTTGTATGACTGTAATAGTTTGTGATTTTCACACCCATGCTTATTTGTGTAAGATGATACTGAATGTACATTTTTTAGCCATCTACTTCTGTATGGAAATGCGATTGTTCTTCGACGCTTGGGTATCTTTACCAAATTCATTTACCCAAGTGTTTATTTCTTCCATACAACCTATTGACTATGTCATTCTGCTGAATTATTTCAGTATTAAATTTTTTTGGTAAATCACAATTTAACTCTATATGTACTGAATTATGAATTCATGAAAATTTTATCTTCTAAAGCATTTTTCGTGAATTTTTGAAACTACATTAGAAGATTTACATAACCAAATTTTAGAAGGATTTTAAAAGGATAGAAAGATTTAGAAGGATTAATTAGATTTGAATTTATAGAGATTTTGTGCAATATATATTAACCCAGTCAAATCTTTTATTTTAAATATTTTTCTTAGTATTTTGTAGAATTAGGAAGTGTACAAATATAAGGTTTTTACAACTGAAATATAGAAATATTTCCGAATTGAAAAATTCCCCAACACCAAGAAATCTGAAAAGATGCAAAGGCAAAAGAAATCATCCTTTTAAAAATATTTTTGTTTCGTGTATCGAATAATGATTTTGGAACAAAATAAAGTAATAAGTCTATAACTCATTCTAACCTATATTACTACTAATTGATGAATTAAATGAATTTTATAACAAGTTATTTTATTGGTACTTATATGTACCATCAGTAGATAAAAAGTTAATACAAGTGAATCCATATTAGATACACAACGTATATTATACTTCTCTATGACAAGTATCAACAAAACAAACACCTTTTAAAATCCGGTTAAATGAACGAAAGAACAGATCAGTCAATCACAGTGCAGGATTCTTCCCCATGTCCCTATCCGTGTAGAGGTTGCTTATGTGCTAACCGGATTAATCTTATGAAAACTTATTATACATTATTGAACTTACTCGTGAGATATTTTATACTAGCTGCGTAGAAATCCCTTGTGTTGCATTAAATTCTTGAGAAATTGCCTTTCGATTATTTCTGGGGAAAAAGTCTAGCTTTATTATACATCTAAATTTTCTAACCATAACAATTCCAATTAAATCGTAATGTAAGAGATTTTTAGGATGCTTTTTGCTCATTTCACATTTTAAAAATTTTTACAAACCGTTCTTAGAGAACATTTACATATTAAAAGTAACCAACATGCAAATTTTAACGTTTTCAGCCACAGAAATCACAATTTTAAAATGTTTGTTGCTCCGGCACACTTTCGCAATCCGACCTTTTTCGAAATTGTTCAGTTGAGAGCAGTTACGTCTTAAAAGTACCGTCATGTCAAGCTTCAAGATTCTAGACTTGACAGTTCCGTATAAAACGTAATATAGGACCTTTTTAGAACATCTTTCGCTTACTTCACCCTTTTAGAGTTAGATTTTTTTAGAAACTGTTCGTAGCAAGCATTTAAATTTAGACTTTGTAGGAGCAGGGATGGTCACCAGCATTTTGCACCATTACTTTTTTAATCTATTCGGTAGTTTTATACATTATTCCTTAGAAAAGAACAAAGAAACGTCAGCATTTAAAAATATTAGTTTTGATTTCAATTCAATATAATTTGTTGATTTTTTCCACTCCATAATTTTAGTATTTTTTTTTTCATTATTCTGCTATAACGTAGCATTTGATATTACTAAATAGACATGAATCAGCCTTGAAAGTTATATCAGTTTGGGTCAGGCCACGTAACATTATTTTGTAAAAAAAAATATTGAAATGTTACGCAAAAAGGTACTTTTAATTACAAAATTTTGTCAGTCTCACATAAAAATTAAATATATATTAAAATATTTCTTTATGAAATTGCTAACTAATTTTTCACGTTGTGTGACAATACATTTAACAAAGAATAAACAGTAGTTCACGAGTTGTAATTCTTTCAGCGACCTTCTCACGTATGGATTTTAGTACTGGTGCATAAATATTCCGTATGTATTTTTCCTTTCTATTTTTTGTCCCTTTCAAAATACATCTTTATATATTGATAGCAATTGCCTCTCGTCCGACACTTTTCCTTCTTTCATATAGCGTATCAGTTTACTGATGTCGAAGACCTTTCATTTTTAGTACACAAGTTCATGTATTTATCCTAACTAGAAAAAGGAGGGACAAGAACGACTAGTATCGTGAAATAGAACAGAAAAGACATGATTTGGGCTGAATAGGAAACGAAATTGTTAGAGTTTATAAAAAAAAGAACATTCAATGAAGCTATCTATTACTTATTATACGATATGAAACGGATACAAGAAATGTATAAGAAGGGTTTTTTTTACAATATTTTATTTAATTTCACTTGGTTTTTATGTAAAGATGGAAATTAAATTTCGTAACCTGTTTTTTTTAATGTATTAACGCATTATATGAAATAATACTTTCACTAAATTTAATTTTGACAGCGATCAGCGATCTACTAACGTATGGATTTTAGTACAGGTAGATAATCATTCGGTATACCTTATCCTCTTAATTTTTTTTACAACATGTATCTTTATGTACATGGATTATCTTTCCTCTTGCACTTTTAATTATAACGTATATCGTAATAGTTTGCTGAAGCTGAAGACTTTTCTGTTTTAGCACATAAGTTCTTGTATTATATGGGTCTCCCAAGTGAAAGTGATATCGCTGTAATAACTTTGCCATTTGAAGAGAAAGATGACTGCGCATGCTCCTATACAGGGTGCAGAATGCTGGAAATGCATGCGGTATCGTCAGATCCCGCGAGATGCGTGTGTGATAACGTGGGAGCACAATAAAAGGCATCGTTCGCATCTGGATGCCTCCAAACGGTGTCATCGCGCGTTCGTGCAATTTTTGACAGCGAAAAATGCGAGTGCTAGTGAAATCTATGGTCGAATGCAAAATGTGTATGACACAGAGTGTATGTCACGCAGATTGTTATTCGGGTGGTGTAGGGATTTTCGTAGTGGAAGAAGACAACACGTGCTTGACCAGGTCGTGATCTATCGCCAATACTACTTCTTGCACTACGAAAATCCCTACACCATCGAAATACCGATCTGCGTGACATACACTCCGGGCCATACACATTTTGCATTCGACGATAGATTTCGCTAGCACTTACATTTTCAGCTATTAAAAATTGCACTACCGCACGTTGACACAGTTTGGAGGCATCCATGATGCGAACGATGCCTTTTAATGTGCTCCCACGCTATGACACACGCATCTGGCGAAATCTGACAATATTGAGTGCATTTCCAGCTCTCTGCGCCCTCTATAGGATCATGCGCAGTAATCATTCTCATTAAATGGTGAAGTTATTACAGCAATGCCATTTTCATTTGGGAGACCCTTACAATTTTGACTGGAAAAAGGAGGAATAAGAACGGCTACTGTCATGAAATAGAACATGAAAGACATGATTTTGGCGGCACTGGAAATGAAATTGTTTCAATTTATAAAAAAGAATATTCGCGAAGTTATTTGTCAGTTATTATACGATATGAAACTTATACAAGAAATGAAAATAAAGGTTTTAGTACAATCTTTTATTTAACTAAACTTATTTTTTATTTTTTTTTATGTAAAGCTGGAATTTTATAATTGATATTTCATTCACTTCCTGATATGCTAGAATTATAAAAATTATATACAAAGGTGCATTTCCAATGACAATACAAAATTTTAATATTTTTAAAACTAAAAACTAAACTAATAACTTAATTTCAAGGCATTTTTCCACCAACCAGCAACAAGATCAATCGCCCAATATTCTTCAGAGTTACAACTTCATACAAGTTACAACATTAACGGATTTAATTACGTGCCGAACCACGCTCGCCAAAAGAGTTCATCTGCCTGTTAACCCAATGAACTTCGGTGATGCAGTTCTGGCATCACCTAATTTTAATCCCTAATTGCCACATTGGCACCAGAATTTTTTAATGAAAATTTCACTTGTATTAAGTACGTGAAAATATGCTTCTACTTGTTTACAAATAAATTTCCATGTAAATATTGGTGTCATTCAATTATTTCAGCATTTTACGAATACAAGTATCTTGCCACTGAAAGGGTTAAGGGTTTGCATGTGCTTCGAAGGTAAAAAAAAACAACATATATTCTCTATTTTTAAAATAAAATAAATAAATTATTTTATTCAAAATTTTAAGCATATATAAAAGAGCAACATTTAAAGAATATTTTATAAAATTGTCATTAAAGAATTTTGAAAATTTAGCCGATGGGACCTCGATTTCGGAGACCCCTAAAAAAAGTGTCCTCGTGGTGCTCCGGATAACTCATGATTGCTATATCTGAATTTAAAAAAAAAAAAAAAAAATTTCTGTTAGTGGATAAGTATAGCTCGTGACTGAACGAATGATAAGAATAAAAATTGAAATTTGAGTTTTTGGCAGAGTTGTATGAAAAACAGCATACTTTTGGTACAATTTACACTACGTATAGCTTTATAAAATTAGTTGTAAGCGAAAAAACAAAAATCATTCGTTCAATCACTAGTCAATTCTATTTTGCAGAAGTGTGCAAAATTTCAATATGATCGGTGCGTTAGTTTTTGAGAAATCGTGTCCACCGACTTCAAAAATTGTATTTTTAGAAAAAAGCGATTAAAGTTTTAAGTAGGAATAAAACGAAGATTTTTTTTTTACTTGCGTAGAATCGTCGATTGCAGCTGCATAAAGCAAAGGTCCTTCTGCAGGGCAATGTCCAGGGCATTCTATTCCTCTTGCCTGAGACGAATTCTTTCTTCTCGAGTCCCAGTCTCATCTATTTTCTCAGCTATGAGTATGCGATGTTCACCCTCTTTCCCTGCATACTCGTGGCAATTTCGGTCAAGTTTTATATCCATCCTGGACTCTTATTCAGGAGCAAGTCCTGCTTTCGCATCTTATGGATTATCCAGAGTTTATATGGGGTTTTGCACCAGCAAATTAAATCCGTTCCAAATGCAGGACTTTTTCAAATAAATATGTACCGAAATATTTTAAATAGGTGACCCTTAGAAAGTGAGAGAAGCGAGCCAGAGAGATAGATAAACATTAGCTAAGCAGTTGCCTGAATATAGCTGCGTCGCTCCTGGACGGTCTAGGCCAGAAGTTTTCAAAGTGTGCTCCGCACGAGGGCTCCGAACGAAAAAACACATTTAATAGCGAGGTTTTTTTCCTATTTTTTTTCAAAAATGTAAACAGATTGTTTTTTTTTTTTTTTTTTTTTTTTTTTTTTTTTTACAAAAATATTTATACATTGATCTTCAACTATCTGAACTCTTTTAATAAGCTAAATTTTCTTTTCTTTATAAACTAAATTCTATTTTCTTAAAAGAAAAATTCCGGTGCAGATATCAATTTCTACTAGCACAAGCAATGTTTTCGTTTTCCGATCAAAAAATGCAATAAATGCAAAAAAATGTAGATTTAATATAAGAAAGCAAGAAATTGTATTCCGAAGGAAAATTTGCATATTTGAATTTCTCAACTCCTCCTCTCAGTGTGACTTGAGGTGTAGTGTTATCCAATAACTCCACGTTTCATGCTCAGCTGCGTCATCATTTTTGAATAAACCATTCGGATTTGAAATATAAACCGCTTCAGTTTTTTCAATATGAAGAGCAAAGTAATGTATGCATGCTTCAAAAGAAACAATCACAACACTTGTTAAAACGAATATGAAATGTCCTGAGCATATTTGAAGACTTTACTGTTACGAAATAGGCAATAAGATATATTTCTACCACAAATTTAAAATTTTCCTTTTGTCCTATTTAATCACTGTGATTAATTAGGATAAAAATAATGTTCTAAAATTAGTGATGGAAGTTTGCCTGGTTTAACACCGCGTCCCTCGTTAAGTCGGCGCTTATCATGGCACATACCTGATACTCATGGCGCCTACCTGATAGTTTAACAAGTCGCTTGAGTTCGTGAAGATAGAATAATTACAAAGACACTTAATAAACCTTGTGAAATTGATATTGCCAAGAATTTGCATTTGCTTTATGAAAAAGTTCCCAATTTAGTGTCCAATATTCTCTTGTCAAATAACATCATTTCTTTTTTAAATTAATTATATGACTATTGACATAAACGAACACTTAACAGCCTCTCCAGACGTACTAAATTTACACTACAAATGCATGAATCTACTTAACATAATTGTATTAGTAGTTTTGTTAATATTTTTTTTTAGTTATATATACTAATATCCCATTCAAACCAGGGCAGTTAAGAGTTTTAACTTACTTTTTTGAAACGGGCACCCACAATTAGACTTGGCTTCTCAATTACTACAGTGTTTGAGGACATTAACTCGATTAAAATTAAATGCCTTACTAACGCTAGTCTGAAAGAGGTTTCACAAAGCTATCAGACTCATATTGTTTGTAGATCCCTAGAAACCAAAACACTACGGGACGAAATATTTTTGGATGAATATAGTAAAACACATATGAACATGAATGCACTGATGATGCGAAAGCAACGATGGGTCACAATGCTAGATCCATTGCAAAAATTGAACAAATGGCAAAGCACTATAGCACGATCTATTGCGCTCTTTATACTAGATATACGTTATCGCCGAGAAAATGTCTTTTGCACTTGTGAAAAGGTTGAATGATGCCATTAAAATAATATTCCATATAAAGTCACGAACTCTTAAAAGCAAACTTTTTTAAGATTATGCATGAAGTTATTGGAAGCCAGCATCCCACCCTACTACTGCATACCGAAGTAAGATGGTATTGTCGAGGAATAGCGTTTACACGATTGTTGAAACTGCAGAAGTAATATTAGAAGAACCATCTCTAAACTGGCAAAACTTTTAATGAATGAAGATTGTGAATGCTAATTGCATATTTGATATGTTTAGCAAAATGAAATAAATGTATCTGTCATTGCAACGATAATCTGTCACAATTTCCGATGCATTTACCAAACATGTCTTCTTTTAAGATGAAACGTGTATTGGTCTGATTCTGAGCAAAACGATGATATCGATTACATCCCTCTTGTGAAAAAGGAATGCGAACAACTTCAGATTAAAAAAAATACAAATAAATATTCAGGGACATCCTACAGTTTTGAAAAACTCGTTTAATCAACTTTTTTTCAACAGCTGCATAGAAAAAGCTTTGGACGGACTCTAAATGTGTATACTGAATGTGTTCAGCGATTTAAAAAAACACCCAGCTTAATTTCAGTGAAACGCGAAGTCCTCGATGGTTTGATATCTCCTAGGAAGTTAACACCGAATATACAACAACCAGTTATTCAGTTATGTCAAATGAAAATATTTCGATTCGAGCCAGAAATTTTTTATAAAATAACTAAAATATAAATTAAACAAAAATAAGTTGCATAGAAAAGTAAGTAATTTTAAATAAAAATTCTGGTCTGAAATATTTTTATAAAACTTGAGTAATATTCTGGGTAAATTTGGTGTTAAAGATCTTATTTTAAAAACAAAACAAAATACAGAGTCTTTTAAATGCATAACCAAACATTTGCCTGCAATTACTATCAAAGGACCCTAATTCAGACATTTGTGCAAAACAATCCAATCACATTAAATGTTTATGTATTATTGTTCGTCACTCTAATATTGTAAAATGTTTTGGAGGTTTTTTTAAATATGTAAACTTTTGACAATTCCATCTGTCTTGATGGTAATTGAAAATAAATTCAGTGTATCGGTAAAAGTTTCAAAATATAATTTTATTTCTGGGACATAGCACAATTGGTTAGATTACTATTCGTTCCCACCTCCTGTGCTCGGTAGCAATGTACTTAAAAAACCGTATCTTGTAACACAGGGCACGGTAGGCTTCAGGGGCTCCGACATAGAAATTCATACTAAAAAGGGCTCCTCGAGTCAAAAAGTTTGGGAACCACTGGTCTAGGCTATTGAGGGGAATTTCCAAAGAGTCTCACTCATAGACTTTTACTCCGATTGACTTGAAACATTGGGAAAATATTCTAGACATATTCTACTATTAGATAAAAAAAAATAATAATAAATAAAAAAATGCATTTTATTCTCAAAGGGTTAATCTAAAATATTTAAAATAGGTGAGCCTAAGAAAGTGAGAGAAGCGAGCCAGAGAGACAGACAAACAATAGCCAAGCAGCTGCCTCAATATAATAGCTGCGTCGCTCCAGGCCTGTCTAGCCTATTGAGGGTAATTTCCAAAGGGCCTCCCTCCTAGACTTTTACTCCAATTGACTTGAAACTTTGGAAAAATATTCTAGACATATTCTACTATCAGATAAAAAAAATAATAAAAATACGCATTTTTTGAAATTTTCACACATATGTATCCCCTTAAACTGCGACGGCAAAATATTTTAAACACTATAGTAGAAAATATAAATAAAATCAAAGAGTGTAACTTATTTAATAAGTGTACGCTTTAATAAATTAATAGTTTCATATTAATAAAATTAAGGGGACAAGGGACCTTTTTTTTTTTTTTTTTTTTTTTTTTTTTTTTTTTTTTTTTTGTAAATTTTACCTTAAATATTATTCAAGGGTACATTATATGCATTATGGCATGCATTTATCACAAAAAAATATTTAAAAAAAAATATTTTTGAGAAAAAAATGGAATTTTACGCGTCGTTTTAGAAATCTTCAAATGCAGCCTGCGTTCTCCATATCATGGAAAATCCCCAATATTTTTTATAAAAGTTTGTTTCATATATGTAAATAAAATAGAGCATCGAATTTTATATATTTAAATTTAAAGGTTAAAAAAAATTTTGAAAAATTTGGAAATTTTTTTCGAGAAAATTTCCAAATTTCCAAACTTTTTATTTTTTATTTATTTATTTTTTTTTTTTTTGTAGATTTTGTCTTAAATATTATTCAAGGGTGCATTATATGCATTATGGCATGCATTTATCACAAAAAAAAATATTTTTGAGAAAAAAATGGAATTTTACGCTCTGTCTTAGAAATCTTCGAAATGCCTCCTGCGCGTTCCATAGCAATGAAAATCCCCAATATTTTTTATAAAAGTTTGATTATATATATAAATAATGTATAGCATCGAATTTTATATATTTGATTTTAAAGGTAAAAAAAAATTAAATTAAAAATTTTGAAATTTTTTCGAAAAAATGTTAAAATTTTTCAATTTTTTTTTTATTTTTTGTAAATTTTATCTTAAATAATATTCAAGGGTACATTATATGCATTATGGCATGCATTTATCATAAAAAAAAAATTATTTTTTTGAAAAAAATGGAATATTACGCGTTGTCTTAGAAATCTTCGAAATGCCCCCTGCGCGTTCCATATCAATGAAAATCCCCAATATTTTTTATATAAGTTTGGTTTATATATATAAATAAAATAGAGCATCGAATTGTATATAATTGAATTTAAAGATTTAAAAAAAATTTGAAAATTTTTGAAATTTTTTCGAAAAAATCTCAAAATTTTTAATTTTTTTTAAACCTTTAAATTCAAATATATAAAATTCGATGCTCTATTTCATTTATATATATAAACCAAACTTATATTAAAAATATTGGGGATTTTCATTAATATGGAGAACGCAGGGGGCATTTCGAAGATTTCTAAGACAATGCGTAAAATTCCATTTTTCTCATAAAAATAATTTTTTTTTTTTTGTGATAAATGCATGTTATATTGCATAAAATGTACCTTTGAATTATAATTAGGTGAACTTTACAAAAAATAAAAAAAAATATTTTTAAGGATTTTAAGGTTCCTTGTCCCCTTAAAAATTCAATAAATTGCTGAAAAATCAATTTAGATACCCCCCCCCCCCCCCCAAAAAAAAAAAAAAAAAAAAAAAAAAAAAAAACTTAAATAATGCTTTTTTACTTTCCTGTTCCGATATCTCAAAAGAGAAATAGAGAAAAAAAAATTATAATTTTTTTGATAAATACATTTGCTCGCGCTTTATACCAAGTCTAAAAAGATAATTTTTTTTATAATCGGGTTCGGTGCCCAAGCTAAATTAATGCATTGTAACAGAAGTTAAGTTAAATATGATATAACATATCAATTCGCTAAAATCCTTAAATTCAACTTACAATTTCAATTTTAAAAAATTGTAAACAAAAATTAAAAACCTTTTACTTTCAAGCGTATCATGCTCATCATCAGGGTTAAAAGCTATAAAAGTCAGTCATCATTAGCGTTAAAAGCGATAAAAGTCAGCTCTGACTAAGATTTAATGATGAGCATGATGTGCTTGAAAGTTCTAGTTTTTAAATGTATCATATTGTGAATAAAAAACACCTTTAAGTTAATTAAATACTGTTTTGTGTTTACAAATTTTAAACACGTACGGATGTTTTTTGAAACAACCATGGATTGCAGACATGAAACTAGGCGTGATTTTGAAGATAAACATTGAATGCTCATAAAAAAAATGTGCATTTAAATATATATATATATATATATATATATATTTACGTTATACTTAAGTTAAAAAAGAATACATAACATAAAAGAATAAATCACAACAGAATAGCCAATATTTTCAATCATTGAAAAAGAACGAATGTTATTAAAAATTAGTTGTTGAGAATACGTTAAGCTTCATTTTTTGTGTGCCTCTCTTTATTATGGTTTTTTTTTTTAGAAATTATTCAAATTTTTCTCATATATCTACATTGCATACAAAAGTTACTGCCCGAATGTATGCATGTTATGTGTATTTTATTATACAAATTTCATGAATTTGAGTTGATTCTTGTTTAATGAATTTTCTTCATAACGAAGTGTTTAAGTGAAATGATCAGACTTCTTTAAATAGAAGTTTAACTGTATTTTGTATTTCTTTTGCATTATGTATATATTTATTTTTAATTTAGATATACTGTAATTAAAATATAATGTTATAAATATCTAATAGTTTTATATAATGCCTTCCCAGTAAGTTAATTCAAAATCAAGCATGAACCTAACTTATAACCAACGAATTAATTACTATATCACTTGAACTAAGTACTGCTTTCCGCTTTGCGCTAAGATTCTTAATATCCCATCATTAGCTGAGGGTATTTGATGCATTATCTTAGTTTAATCTATGCTTTAAATATAAGGATTTGAAAATGAAACTAGATGCCTTTTAATGAATTAAATTTGAATCAAGCGTAGAATATGCGAGGAAATATCGCCCAGAATTATGGTTATATATCAGAGGAATTAAGGTAGTTACAGATATTGTTCCTAAGGATGTTTCGCATTTAAATGCTGAGAAACATTTTCGATGATAGAAAGGAAAACCTTTCTGCCCTTTTCATTAGCCGTAAAATAAGGTAAACGTACCACTAATGAGTAACTTAAGGACATTTATCTAATTATTATTAAAGTGTTAGTAAATTAAAAAAAAATAGTCTAGTCTTAACCTTCATGTATTAGGATAAACATTCAAAGTTTCAAAATATATTCTTGGAAAAAATGAAAAATAAAAAAAGGCTAACTTTCTGTATACACAAGTAGTCGCTTAGTAAATTTCCGATTCATGAACTTTTAAGGGAGTAGGTTACCTTTGAGCACGTCGAAAAAATATAAAATAGCACTATGTTCCAAGCTTCAAAACTTGTGTAATAAGTCAAAAATAAAAATCAAACTTCATTTAAATATAAAGCTCATATTTAAATTTATATTTAAAAAAATATATATACTTGTAAATTCATAAATAAATATTGAAATGACAAGTTTATAAATACGTGATAATAAGAGAAAAAATCTTGCGCACATGATAAAATCTGAAAATATGCATATAAAGTGGAAATTTTGGTGAAAATAAATACATAATAGAGTTACTTTCATACTAAAACCAGAATAGTTTTTAAAATATTGACTAAATTAAAAAATTGACAAAAAATTTAAAAAATTCACATTTTAAAAAATATTTTCAAAGTACAAAAACAGGAAAAAATATAAAATTTTACATTTTTCTGGTTTTAAGTGATAGATAATACAGAAAAGAACATGTAGTAAAAATTTCTTTTGATTGCCATGCATAGTTTTTTAGTAACACTGCGCGTAGTATCAAAATTCATCGTTTTGAATAAATGCAACGCAAAGTTTAATTATCCTGTGTAGTCTTACTATGTAGTCATAATAAAACTGCCATAATTAGTAAACTAATGGGAATTTTTTAATGCAGTTTTTTGCATATTGTTCAGAAATGATTAAGGAATCAAAATATGTATTAAAAAATTACGAAAATTTTGATGCTTTAAAGGTATCCTACCCCCTTAAGTTTTCGACTTATCTTACAAATAGTTAACACTGTAATAGAGTATATCGACAACAGTTTAATTCAAAATAAAACATAATATTAAAGAAACAATGTTTTAAATAAAAACTTATCTCTTAATGAAATCTCAAAGAATTTGCCAACAAATCTATGTTTGAAGGCACTCTAGAAAATAAAAAAATATTCGAAACAGTTTATGAAAAGTTAACATTTAAGGATCAATCAGATTTCTTTCTGTCGTTTTTCAGAAATGCATTGCGGACTTATTTTTAAACTAAAAATGGGTGACCCACTACTGGTACAGGACCCACTATAGTTACATTTACCTTATGTTTATGACTCTATTTAAGCATCGAAAGTGTCTCTATGTCTGATACAATGGTGGATCCAAGGAAGGTGCGATGGATCGATTTCTCTCTTCTTGAGCTACACTGTTAAAAATATTTACGGGCAGAGGCCGGCAGTAGAGATTCCAGTCATACTCCGTAAAAAAAAGCAATCTGTGCCTATCATTTTGTGTCAACGTGTACACACTAGCGGGGTAAAATGTATAGGGTCGTACCGTATTTGATGGTTTTTGATTTTACCGTTGACGTAACAGATGGGCTAGAACTGCAATAATATGTGGATTGCCCTTAATTTTCTAAGTATCTAAAAATATCCCTCTAAAATTACGGGCAGAGGCCGTCAGCAGAGATTCCAGTCATACCCCGTAAAAAAAGCAATCTGTGCTTATCATTTTGTGTCACCGTGTACACACTAGCGGGGTAAAATGTATGGGGTCGTACCGTATTTGATGGTTTTTGATTTTACCGTTGACGTAACAGATGGGCTAGAACTGCAATAATATGTGGATTGCCCTTAATTTTCTAAGTATCTAAAAATATCCCTCTAAAATTACGGGCAGAGGCCGGCAGCAGAGATTCCAGTCATACCCCGTAAAAAAAGCAATCTGTGCCTATCATTTTGTGTCACCGTGTACACAATAGCGGGGTAAAATGTATGGGGTCGTACCGTATTTGATGGTTTTTGATTTTACCGTTGACGTAACAGATGGGCTAGAACTGCAATAATATGTGGATTGCCCTTAATTTTCTAAGTATCTAAAAATATCCCTCTAAAATTACGGGCAGAGGCCGGCAGCAGAGATTCCAGTCATACCCCGTAAAAAAAGCAATCTGTGCCTATCATTTTGTGTCACCGTGTACACACTAGCGGGGTAAAATGTATGGGGTCGTACCGTATTTGATGGTTTTTGATTTTACCGTTGACGTAACAGATGGGCTAGAACTGCAATAATATGTGGATTGCCCTTAATTTTCTAAGTATCTAAAAATATCCCTGTAAAATTACGGGCAGAGGCCGGCAGCAGAGATTCCAGTCATAACCTGTAAAACAAATTCCATGCCCATCATTTTGTGCAGTCTGTAATTTTAGGGGGGAAATATATAATGTACTCGAAAACACAATAACACGTTACTTACTGTTCCGTAGAAAGTTAGATAATCATCACAGAATTGTTTTTTTTGGCGGGTTAAAAAATATGTTACGGTCGCGGTTAACTGACATTATTTTTCGAAACACGACTAAAACGAAGGGTTACACCCTAGCGGAGGAAAATGTATGTGATCGTACCGTAATTTTCAGACTGTTTTTCTTCAAATAAGGCTGTTGCCCGTGAAAATTGAACAGCAAAGGTTCATAAATCTGGGAGCACGGCAGTGCGTCCGCCAAGTTCGCACAAGCCGTAAGCTACCTTTTCCTGAACCATTTCGGCATACTTTTCACCCCCCTCATAACGTCGTTTCAGGGAGAGATATAGAAATTTTTCTTTTATACACATGTTCGTATGGTCAAACTGAACTAAGGATACACGATTTCATGTTTCTATATTTAGTAGTTTTCGAAATATTAAATTCCGAAAAAGCGCTTTTTTGTCACTGACTCACTTCGCATCATCAAATAACTAAGGTACTTCTAAAAGTCGTACAATCATGAAATTTCACAAGTAAGTCGGGTTTGTAGCACAATTAACCAGAAAAATCTGAAAACACAGAATTTCCGCCTCTAAACCCTTCATACAGGGGGTGTTCATTTGGCCGTAAACAGTTCCTACGCATTCAATTGTGCCAATGTTGGTCGCCAAAACTCGATTACAGAGCTTTGAAGGCGGTCACGTGATTTCAAGCAGAATAACATTTTATATATATGCATTTCCAAAGATGTTTGTTAAATAGAAAAAATGAATATACCTAAAAATTTTAATCAGTATAGGTTATGATATATTTACGATATTAAAACAATAAAACATTTAACAAAATATAACCGCAATTCGGTACGTTTCCGATATAGTAGCCTTGGCAAAATACAGAAAATAGCCTTGACGAGAAAAGAAATTTGATAATAACGTATTTTCTGGCAACCTATTTACTGTGTCATATACGCAAGCAATTTTTTCCATATGTATACAATTTATTTAATGTAAGGAACCCGTTTATTTATTTTTATATACCAACATAAATAATCTGTATATAAAAAATAATATTTTATACATGTATAAATAAAATGTTTATATGTATATAAATACATATAAATAACATAAAAGTGCAGCAGGTTTGTTTTCGTAGTTGTTTATATCATTTGGCAACATATCTCAGTTTCTGAAGTCCGAATTGCGCCAAGATTTTTAAAAAATGCCAAGGTCCCTATAGAGGAAAAATATCTTAATTCCATATGAAAGTTTAAAAATCTCCTTTTAATTAAATGAAATGTGGAACTAATAAACTATCTTTAACGATGTGCGACAGATGCGGCGTCCGAAGTCCTCTGCTAATGTTATTATATTGTATTATTAGCCTACTTACTGTTAATTTATTGTTAATTTTAAATCTGTAAAAGAAAGATTATAGTTATAGATAAGATATGTTGGTCGCCAAAACCCGATTACAGAAAATTAACTTGAGTTATAAAGGTGTTACATGATTTCAAGCTGAATGAATTTTTATATGCTTTTACAAAAATCTTAATAAGGCAAATATTTCAGTTTATCTGTCCATCTTTCTATCTTTTACTTCCTTAAAACAAATTTTATTAAAGACTGGGAGGCGTCTGCACAGATCATCACCTCATCGAGTTGACGGCTGAAATTTTAGGATTAGTTAAATATCGATTAGCGTATTGAAATGTAACTGATCTGCCAAGTCATGTCTTTGTGGAAACCACCTACAGACCCGATTTTACGGGTTAATTGGTGGATTTTCCATTGTGTTTTCCGGCACCCATTCCTCCATGTTTCCAAACTTTTGGATTCAGGAAAATACAATAGTAAACCTATCAGTTAACCACTAAAATTAGGTCTTCAGGTGGTTTCTACCAAGATATGACTTAACAGACCAGTTGCATTTAAATATGCTAATCTAGTTTTAACTAATCCTAAAATTTCAGCTGTAAACTCGATGAGGTGATGCTGTATAGACGTCTATTATAAATGTCGGTATTCTAATCTCAATAGCACTCTGGTCAATCTGGCAATTATCCCTACTATTTATGAAACACTATTCCTTTAAGTGCGTTTTAGTGATGTTAATGAACTTATGCATATCCATCATACATATTATACATATGCATATAATACGTAATACATTTGCATCATACATATTATAGGTATGTGTATAATACATAATACATATGCATCATTATGACGTCAGAATAAACAAAACATTTTTTGTCGCCAAATTTGAGAATTGACATGATATATTACCAAATTTGGCGAAACTTTGCTAAATGTCGCCGAGCTTGGCGAATATTTGGCTCTAGTGGCTATTTTTCAATGAGTTAATTATTAATGCGAGCCATCTATTTTTATTTTTCCGCATATCATCTGAATAGTTAAATGATATAACGTACTAATATTTCCTAAGTGCTAATAGTTTCGTCACTGCCCAAAACCTGTACTATTGTTATTATATTGTACTGTTATTATACTTACTGTGACTATGTTGTTAACCTTTACACCGCTAAAACTTCTGTATTATATAACGAGAATTTACGGAAACTATTAAAGCATTGAAACTGCCAGTTCTCCTTATGATTATTATAATTCTATAATTTGTAACCTGTTAATCAATATGTACGTTAGAATGAATCTTCTATAATCCGGCTCCTCGCATTTTAGTTTTCAGGTTTCGAGTAGAATTAGCTAAAATCTTAAAACCATGGCACATTGACTAATTCTTCAATACGATCAGATGAGAAGAATGACAGATTTTTAAATGGATCATGGCAGTGAGCCGGTAGACGCTCTATTCCTCCGTAATCGAGTCTATTGAAAAGGTTAACGTGAAACAAAAAGATATTAGCATCAATATGGTTTAATGCAAATACAGATATTGTCAAAGGATTTCATAAGAACCATTTCATTTGTACCCAGTCGTATCAGTTAAAATACAACAATTGGCAGTGAGCCCAATTAGAAAAGATTACTTAATAGGATTAAAAATTTCCGCATTAGAGAACTGTTGAAAATAATCACAGCATTACATTAAATTCTTATTAATTTCTTTTTGTACAACTATGTTTATTGTGATTGGTTGTTTAATGTAGCTTTCTTTCACGGCCGCCAATTCTCTGCCATGGGCCTTGCAAAATCTATAAATACCTGTAAATTTTCTGTTTTCTTTCAGTATGTTTGTGTAATTGTTCTTGTTAATATCAAATATACTCACTTCGATCCACGTCTTTATGTCTGCCTTTTTATTTATTTTAACAGCAGAGCGTTGGTTCTAACAAGTGTTGAAATGAGCTGCGAGACATACTGACGCCGTTATCTTTCTGTTTTCATTTCTGCTGGGATTTTGAGTGAAAAAGATTTTATTTTACTTTTTATATATTTTATCGAGCAGAATGGATTCTTCAAAAGATGTTTACGGTGTCCCTCTTTTTGAAGGTGATGGAAAAGTTTTTTCGGTATGGAAACGAAGAGTAATGGCAATTTTTGCTGCTAAAGAATTGGAAAAATTCCTGGAAAATGAAGCAGCTCTAGACAATGCCGCCGATGTCGTGAAAGCAAAAAAGGCTTACGCTTTATTATTATCATTATTAAGTGATAATGTTCTTGCATCACTTCAAGATGAAAATACAGCTCATAAAATATGGAATAAATTAGAACGCACTTATGATACAAAGCGTGCAGTGAATCAAATTTTAATTCGGAAGAGATTGGCAACGATTAAGAAAGATCGTACAGTTTCTATGAGAAATCACATTGATGAAATAAATAAATTAATTTCGGATCTTAAGCTGTCTGGGGCAGAAGTTAATGAAACGGATACTATTGTTTATATTTTGATGTCATTGCCTCAGGAATTTGAAAATGTTAAGATTGCTTTAGAAAACCAACCGAATTCTGTTTTGACATTAGATTTCGTGACACAAAGATTATTAGATGCTGAAGCACTTCTTTTAGATTCAAAGAAAGAAAAAGTATATACTAAGGCTGCTCATGATAATACTGCATTTGTGTCGACTCGCAAAGAATTTTTTTGCAAAATTTGCAACTCTAAAGGGCATACAGCGAAATATTGTAGAAAGAAAATTACTTGCCATTCTTGTGGAAAATTCGGACACATAAAACGTAACTGTAAAGCTGTTAAAAATTCAAATGAAGAAAAATTTGCCTCTTCAGCTGTTTCTTTCGTTGCTGGAAATGCTTCCAGGAATAGGAATGAATTTATAGTAGATTCCGGAGCAACTTCCCATATGTGTTCTAATGAGAATTATTTCGCATCCTTAGTACCTTCTTCAGGAACTATTAAATGCGCATCAAAAACAACGAATCTAGAAATCAAAGGTATTGGAAATATTAATGGAAAACTGTCAAATGGAATGGAAATTACTTTAAAGGATGTCCTTTATGTTCCAGACTTAAACGGGCAACTCATTTCCGTTAGGAAAATTGAAAGTGCAAATTATACAGTTATTTTCAAGAACCAAAAAGTATTTATCGAAAAAGGGAGAAACCGTTTTTACTTCGGTGAACGGGATTTGAATGGACAATACGTAAGTGACTTTGTCCCTGTTTACGAAACCGTTCTTACTTCAAAGAAAAATCATTCTGATATCTGGCATCGCAGACTTGGTCATCCGAGTGACAAAGTATTGAAAGATATGAAGTTTCCGGTACCTGACTCTTTTTGTGATATTTGTGCTCGGGCAAAACAGAGTGCAACACCAATGGGAAGAGGACCAAGAAAAAGAGAAACCAAGCCAATGACTTTGATTCATAGTGACATTTGTGGACCTATTTTTCCGACAACCTTTTCTGGCGAGTGCTATTTTATGACTCTTATCGATGATTTTTCTCGTTTTACTGAAGTACGTTTACTGAAACATAAAAGTGAAGTCTCAGAAGAATTAAAAATGTTCTTAAAATCCAACCCTACAGTGAAGAAAATTAGATGTGATAACGGGAAGGAATATTTTTCTAATGATTTAGTGAATTTTACTAGAGATCTTGGTATAGTGATAGATCCCGCTCCTCCATACACGCAATCTTTGAATGGAGTAGCTGAACACTGCAATAGGTCGCTTCTGAATATAGGACGTGCTTTGATTGCTGAATCAAATTTACCAAAGACTTTTTGGGGTCAAGCTATCCTTTCAGCAGCTTACTTGAAAAACCGAATGCCAAGCAGCACTATTGAGAACAAAACTCCGTACTTCCTGAAATATGGAGAAGAAGCCGATTTCAAGCACATACGTGTTTTTGGATGCAGTGCTTACATGTTAATTCCTTCCGTTCATCGAAAGAAGCTTGACGATAGGTCTAAACAAATGATCTTCATTGGTTATTCTTCAATGGGATATAGATTACTAGATCCTGAAACGAAACGCATAACTGTATCAAGAAATGTGAAATTCGACGAAGAGAAAATGGAAAATGTTCAGTCGAAACAATACATTCTAGAAAATTCAGAACCATTCGATAATGAAATTGATCCAGATGTTCTAGAAAATACGAGTGATGAATTAGATGATCCTGAAGAGAAAGAAGACAAAACAAGAAAATCTGAAAGATTTAAAAAGCAACCTGTACGGTATCTAGATCCTGAAGTTTACGAAGCATTACTTTGCCAACAAGAAACATTAACGTTTGATGATATCAAATCCCTCCCTAGTGATGAACAACGCTTGTGGAAAGAAGCTATGGACGCGGAGATTGAAAGTATGAAAATCAACGATGTCTGGGATCTTGAAAAATTACCACCTGACAAACGACCTATTTCCTGCAAATGGGTATTTACCATCAAAAAAGATGGTCGACATAAGGCGAGACTCGTAGCTCGTGGATTTATGCAAAAAGAAGGGCTAGACTATAGTAAAACCTTTTTCCCTGTAATAAGTATGCCAGCTTTACGTTTGGTTCTTATTTTGATTTTAAATGAAGACTTATATGCATCTGTGTTAGATGTTAAAACAGCGTTCCTGAATGGTAAGTTAAATGAACTTGTTTTTATGGATCAGCCGCAAGGCTATGATGATAAAAGTGGGCGAAAGTGTAAACTTAAAAGAAGTTTATATGGTTTAAAACAAGCCCCACGACAATGGTTTGAAAGGTTTCATGAATTTATTTCAAAGTTAAATTTTAAATCTTGTGATAATGAACCTTGTATTTTTATTCGGTATAATAATGATCATAAAATAATTATTGCTTTGTATGTAGATGATATGTTAATTGCGGGTTCAGATGTAAATGAAACTAATGTAGTTATTTCCCTATTACATAACGAGTTTCACATGTCAAAATCGCAAAGTGTTTCAGAATTTCTAGGTATTCAAATGAAATTCAATTCTGATAGTTTAATAATGGATCAAGAGTCTTACATAATTAAATTGTTAAGTAAGTTTAATATGCTAGATTGTAAACCCAGTGACATTCCTATTTCTCCTAAGTCCACCCCATCTGATTTCAAAAATGGTAAACCTTTTAATGGCCCATATCGTGAACTTGTAGGTTGTTTATTATATTTAGCTTATATTTCTCGACCTGATATTTTGTATGCTATTAACTGTTTAAGTCAATTGCAAGAAAATCCTACTGAAATTGCATGGAAAGCACTTAAGAAAATCTTAAGATATTTAAAAGAAACATTGTCTTTAAAACTTGTGTATAAAAAGCAAAATTCTGATCCTAAATTATCCATGTATGTTGATGCTGATTGGGGGGCTAACACAAATGACCGCAAATCAGTAACAGGTTATATTTTAATGTTTTGTAACATGCCTGTTCTATGGTGTTGTAATAAACAAAAATCAGTTGCCTTATCGTCAACTGAAGCTGAAGTCATTGCTTTAACTAAAAGTTTGCAAGACTTGTTATGGTTTAAAAATATTGCTAGTGAAATTGTAAATATTAAGGATTTAGTAATTTTTGAAGATAATCAATCATGTATAAAATGTATCAGTAATGAGAGTAATTATGGTAGAATGAAACACATTGATATTAAATTGAAATTTGTTCGCAATATTATAAAAGAAAATAACATCAAAATTGAATATGTTCCTACGAATATGCAAATTGCTGATTTATTTACAAAGGCATTACCTAAAGTTAAATTTTATGAACTATTATTTCTTTGTTGTTTGTACAAGTAATGTTTAAATTGTGTCATATTATTATTAATGATTGATTTCATGAAATGTCTTTGTTTTCTGATGTAATGCTATATTATGGGCGGGTGTTGAAAATAATCACAGCATTAAATTAAATTCTTATTAATTTCTTTTTGTACAACTATGTTTATTGTGATTGGTTGTTTAATGTAGCTTTCTTTCACGGCCGCCAATTCTCTGCCATGGGCCTTGCAAAATCTATAAATACCTGTAAATTTTCTGTTTTCTTTCAGTATGTTTGTGTAATTGTTCTTGTTAATATCAAATATACTCACTTCGATCCACGTCTTTATGTCTGCCTTTTTATTTATTTTAACAAGAACGAATCGTAACTGCTAAGGAAACATGCATAAGTGAGTTAAGAGATATTTGTCACGAAAGATGAAAATCATGACAACACAAAATATATGATGTGCTTCCATGATCGTAAAGAGTTCTTGATTTCTCTATCAAAAGCTTCCGAATTGGCGAAAGAATGGGCATGTAAATTAAATTATGAATCACAGTAACATGATGCAACGTTTAACATGGAAGTAATACGGTAAATACTGCTTGCTAGAGGCGGCTAGTACTTTAATATAAAAAGAAATAAAGACTATAAATTTGTAAAGCTCAATAAAATAAATTTAGGTATTTTTATGTTAGCCGGGTGCAAGTGGCAAATCGCCATATACTGTTCCCAACTCCATTGTTCATATTGCATTCATTTCATTTAAAGATATATACTTTTCAGTCTTCTCATTTAAAATAGATGCATTTCCCTCATTTTATTTAATAAAATATTTAACATAGAAATAAATAAATAAATAAATAAGAAATAATAACATAAACCAAAATATTTTATTTGAAAATCAAAGCATTGTTTCTAATTTACACAAGTGAAAAATGAAAACTGCTATTGGCGAAAAAACAAAAGGCTAATGAGGAGATTTGCTCCCGGCTAACATAAAAGTACCGAAATTTAAGTTTTTTCATAATAATATAGTTTAGAATAACAAACTTGAAAAAACATACAAAAAGTAGTGATATCCCAACAAAAAGTTTTCGGTAAAAAAAAAAAAAAAAGCGCCAAGTTCTCCTTAATGTTTCGGCCAGAAAAAGTATTGATATCTGATGTTCGCACAAGTTAAAAGCCAAACATCCCAAATCTTTCATTGAAAATGGCTTCCTGCGACTTGGCCGTTAATGCATTCGTGAGAGTTTTTCAAATTTTAAAATATGTACAAATGAGCTACATGCCAACTACATTTTTTGATTATATTAGGCATTTTGTGACACAGAATACAGAAATAAAATACACATTTGAAAAAAGCACTTAAACAACTTCAGTATATTTAAATGCTTAGAAGTTAAAAATAACAAAATATTTGTATTCAGGAGATAATATCCCTAATTGCTAAAACATAATTAATATCAACTTTTAACAGTTTATAAATTGAATGCCTCTTAATGTTTGCAAACAAACTATAATAAATGTTCAAACGAAAAAAATCTCTTTCGTCAATACACAAGATTTCAATATTATACAATGAAATATAATGTAACATATTGTGAGATATGAAGTAAGTAAATTTTGTTTTATTTCTTGGGTTTTACGTTAATGACTTTAGCTTTAGACCGTACAAAATGGCAATTAAACCGCAAGTGGACTAAATGATCTGTAATCAAAACTAATGTTTGTTGAAACTGAACGGTAGTTATCAGAAATCTTTTACTTATAATGCCTTTATGTGAATTTGCCTCTTTGCATTCTAATATTACTTTTAATATTTAAATAATTCATAAATGCGTAGTCTCTAATCATTAATTTTGAAATGCTGTAGAAGGCATTAACGGCCAAGTCGCAGGAAGCCATTTTCAATGAAAGATTTGGGATTTTGGCTTTTAACTTGTGCGAACACCAGATATCAATACTTTTTCTGGCCGAAACATTAAGGGGAACTTGGCGCTTTTTTTTTTTTTACCGAAAACTTTTTGTTGGGATTTACAATTTTTTCTGACAGTGTATGAAAAGGTGTCTTAAGGTTGGGGTTCTAAGCTAGTTTTAACCACGAGCTTTTTAACCTCGCAAATGCTTAAAACGAATGCAAATTCTTTCTTACGCATCATTGCATAAAAATTATAAAATAAATTAACTACCGGAAAATATTTGTACATATTTTTAAATTAACATTTTTTTCGAAATTTCATATTTTCACAGTGTTTCCAAATTGAAGATTTTGTTTACAGTTGGGCTCTGAACCATCAGGGGAATCTTTAAAGTATATCAAAATTTTGGGGAAAAAACTGGAGGATTTTTTATATTATTTACCATTTTCAGGTTGAAGTTTACTTATATCATGGGGTCGTACTTGTCCTGAAATTTCACGACCAGGAAATCCTTCGGTAACAGTATTTTCTTATAGAAAATCTCTTCTTAAAAAAGGCGAAATTTCCCTCGAATAACATAAATTTACTTTCTTGTAAAAAATACTGATATTTGATCTGAAAAATTCCCGAACGCGTACGATCCCTGCTTATACTCATGTAGCAACACTGGATCTCGATTCACCGATTCGAAAATAGAAATTTATCAATTATTCATGATTTTCCTCATTGTTGTCGTTTACAGTTTACACCTGTTTAAGTTCTGATTTATTTTTTATCCAATTCTAACATCTATTATCGTTTTCGTAATTCATGTTATTATTAAAATGAAAGTAATCAATCACAATGAAAATGTCGTTTCAAAGTTCGTTGTTTATTTATTTATTGATGTGTAAATGGGAAATTCTTTCAAAGAAAGGCTTGATTTGGAGATTTTTTTGAGCTGATATCCGTTAAATATTTCTTATAGATGTAAATTTAAATTAAAAATTTATTTTTTTAGTAGAAACTGAGTTGTGGACTTTTTCAGCAAAGACCCACTCATATGGAAGGACATTTTACAACTTTTGAGGAAACTGACTTTCGACTATGTGACAGCCCTACTTCACAAAAATTTATGTATTGACTTGCTTTCACATTTTTTTTTCAAAATGAAAATTAGATACTGCGAATGAGTCTGGGGGCCAGAAAATATTTCTTAAGGGGTCAGGTAACCTTTGAAGCGTCCAAAAATTGAATTTTTTAAAAATAGCTTATAATTAAATATGATTCTTTGGGAACATTTAAAATCAAACCCCATACAAAAAATCGCATTAGAAGAGAAGTTATGTCTAAAACACTTTGAGCTTTTGCTATATGATCAATGGCTTGTCAATCTTTAAAGCCAATTTTCTCAAAACAGCGATTTTGATCATTGCGCGCACAATTTCTGAAAAACGGTTGCCTAGAATTTCTCGAAATTTTTGGTGGATGTATTAAACGTACAGAAGCACAAAATGACCTATTATTATGTTTCTCAAATAAGAAGTTTAGAATTCACGGCTACTTTTGTATAAAAAAAATCTCGATATTTCGAATTTCTCTAAAAAAATTTTTTTTCTCGAGATCTACAAGTTTTATTTTTTTCATTGTAGGTCATTTTGAAAATACTTTATATCTGTACTCATTAAAAAAATCTTGTCTTGTTTCAGCCATTGAAATGGGAAAAATCATGCACGCAATGCATGTAACAATAATTCTTTCGTAAAAATTGTATTATCTTTAAAAATAAATTTAAAAAAAACTATATATGTGTATACCTTTTCTAACAACTTTGATTGATAAAATAAATCGTTCCTAACATGTGTTTTCAATTTTATAATTAAAAGTTAATTGACTATATAATTAAAAGTTAATTGAAGAATGACTGCAATTCTTACAGAGGTCACTTTTCCACGTACTTTATTGGTTCAAAGGTTACCTGACCCCTTAAGAGGATAAATATCCAGTTTTCAGAATAGCCACTCATAGTTACCGATTCAGTGTGTCTTTCATAATTTCCGTATCCTTTATTGTCTACTTCAGAAATAAAGAAACAAGCCGCTTTATATGCAATAATAGTTTTTGAAGTAATATTGCAATAATTTCGGACACAGAGGAGCTACACTGTCTTCAAAACATATATACACTTTCTTTTCTCATAATAAGTCTTAGCCATATGTTTCACCCACGACTAGAGAAATAATCGTTAATTTTGAGAAGGAAATCGAGCTTTTTCTCTTTTTGAAAGATTTGAAACATCCTCTAACTCTAACCCTTCCCTCAATCTGATATTCCATTCATTACCATATTCATATATCAACAGAACGCAGTTTAGTTTAGTAATTTTTTTTCCTTTGAAACAAGAAAATTTTTTTTTCGCCAAGCATAGATTTTAAAACACTTCCCAATACATTCAGTGCAAAGTAACAAAACTTCACCGTTTAAGAAGATGAAAGATGATGTCCAAGTAAATAATTTGGATAACATATTTGAAAATCCAATTTTAGCAATCACCTTTTATAGTCGGAAAAATATCCGAATTATTTTGTGCAGCCCTGTATATGATATACAGATTTGCTTATATGCTGAATTGTATGGAAAAATTTAGTTCAGTTAGGAAACGCATAACACAGTTGAAAATTCCCCTTCAGAAATTTTCGTCAATAAGCGAAAATGTACTCGGTTTGTTTTGTGAAGCCTTGTATATAATCTCTACACTTTATACACACCATTATAGACTTAACGCGTATAGCTTTATATAAATAATATACAATAAACACGCATACCGGAGAGGAAAACTGCACTTCCAGCAATTATACGAATACTTCCTAGAAATACTGTAAACGAATTCTTTTGTGTGTTCCTGTAAATACAAGATAAATGTTATGCAAACCATTTTCTATAGTATTTTGTAGTGCACCTCACTGATGTATATTAATTTAAATATATTTGAATTAGTGTAAAATCATTAAAATACACTGCAAACGATTTTACCCAATGTAACGAAATATACATTAACCATAATGTAATGTAACTTTTAAATGCCTCCTCTGTAAACAAACTATAAATGCTACACACTTCATTTTCAATACTGAATATGCCATGATAAACCTCAATAACATATATGAATTACATGACAATCGGAATATATTTACTCGAGTTACAGTACGGACGGACGGCAAACCGAATATATAAACACTTTTCAACTATGTTGGAAAGGTGTAGATACAAAGGAAAAGATTATGAAAAAATTATGTTTATATTGTTACTTATTTCAACGCAAAATTTTCTGTAAAGTGTTCGGAAGGTCTACTGGTGCCACTCGAAGATTTTCACTGTTAATATTCGATAAAAATTTAGTAAATTACATTAAAACGATTTATAAAACAATTTTTTCAACACAACTTGTTTCATTCTTTGTCTTCTTTCAATGCAGTGTGCTTTTGCTATATCTCTCTCTCGAAATATTGTGCAATTATTGCATAGTTAGTTATAACATAGATAGTTACAACTTAGTTACTGAAAGTTAATTCTAAATCAAGTCTAAACTGAAATTGTAGACTGTGCATTAATTACGATATTATTAAACTATGTGTTGCTTTCAGCTTTGGGACGAGTTCTCTTTACCACGGAATTATCTGAGCGAGATTGTTGTATTATAGTAGATCAATCTATGTTGTTATATGCTTTTGAAAAAAAAACTGAATGCATTTACTGAATCTGCAAATTTTCGCTGTGTTTTCATCGATATCTTTTGAAAATCAATCTACAACTTGAAGAAATTAAGAAAGTTAACTAATGATCCTAGACGCGTTTCAAGAGCTGAAACGTCTCTGCAACCCTTTTCCATGTGTCCATGTTGTTACTTTTCCGCACCCGCTATTTGTCATATTTTAACTAATCACCCTTTACTCTGCAATTTTTATCCCTTTTAAGAGTTTTTTTTTTTTTTTAACTAGCATGACTAGTCTCACAGGGTGCTCTTTGATTTTTAAAAAATGTGCTAGATTTTATCATTTCATTTAGATGTGTCTCATTCATGCGCCTTTACTTTATTATTTCGTGTTTATAATTCTAATTTATTTTGGTCATACCTGCAGGGTTGCAAGTTTGGCGTTTGTTAAAATCCGAAATTTCAACTTTATACTGGAAATTCAGTATAATATTTTTTTTCTTTATTTAATGGCAGAAATTTCGTGCTGGTTTAACGTCAAAATTCTTCTTTCAAAATTCCAGGTGTGAAAACGAAATTTTTGAATTAAAAAAGTAAAATCAAATTGCAACCCTACATAGATGGATGATAGCAACAATCAAATAATTTGTCTTTTATACATCTTATTCTACTTGTATACTACTTGAATATTTTAAATGATCATACTATGTGTTTGGCACAGTATTTCTGTTTTCGGATCTACTGCTTTTAGCCACTTCAACGGCAACCCGAGATAAGTCGGGAATAACCAGACATTCCCAATATCTCTTCTACCAGTAAAGTGGTAAAACTTTGAATCGACAAATCAACTAATCTATTATTTTTTTACTTCACTTATCTATCCTTACGAAGTGGATTATTCCATTTATTTTACAGGTAGGGAAACGGCGAAGGGCTAGAGGACTCTAAATGCATCTGTGAGGACTTAAAAATTCGTTGAGGGTGTTTCATAATTGTCGAATAATTTTTCAAACAGGATGTCTTGCGTTTTTCAAACTATTAAATAAATCATGAATATACTGATCTTTTAATTATTTAAATATCGAATTTATAAGGAAAAAATAAATAAGAAAATAAAATTGAAGTTGATTATGAGTATTAATAGTTGGTTAAAAATTAATTTAGTTTTTATGTTAACAAACATAAAAAACTAAATTAATTTTTAAACTTAATTGTTTCATTTCAAAAAATATATCGAACAACTATGCAATGTTTCCGAATGTTATAATATCTATGAAAAATATGATTCTTAAAAAAATTGAAATTCGTTAACTCCGCTATCATTATAAATAACACGTGTATTCATGCTTCGCGTCCATAAAAAACATGCACAAGCGGATTGCATGGTTGTATTGGAATCTTTTGAAATATGAAATGATTTGTAGCATCTAATGCAAAAACTTGCATGTGAGCGCCTCGATCCCATCAACACACTCCTCCAAAAATTATATATAGCAGTGGATTCAGATAATTCGTAGTAATGGATTATCGAAAAATGTGAAATTCGTTAAAATCACAATCGCTGTAAAACGTTAACAAATTTCGCAGTACAAAAATTTTTAATGTTGTTTTAATTATTAGTTGAATATTCAATTCCTACAAACTTTACGCTGCCTGGATCCGAACCCGAGTCTACAATACATTTTTCTGTGATGTAACGACATACCTCCAGGCCATCACCACGCACTCCTAGCGAAAGAGCTTGAAACAAAATCTAACGTATTCGTCTTTTCCCAACATGCAAAATTAATAGAATGACCAACTTTTTAGGAATAGAAAGCGGATTTATAGCGCTAGTAATTTTTTCGAATATATATATTACAAAATTTAAATTTTTGCGCCAAGTTTAAAGTATTTTATGTAAATTTTCCTTTTTCAGTAATATTCCGTATATTATACCGGCTTATTAAATTAAAACCCTAGTCTATCAATCTCTAAGATCTTAATTCATATTTATTCCAAATTGCGTAAATCTAAAAATGGCTCAATTATTTATATTTCTTTAATAAAACTTTTATTGTTTAAATTCCTATTAAATTCCGCTATTAAATCCCGGTATATCATATTCCCTTTAAATCTTTATTTAACTGCTAAAATATTATTCTGTCTTAAAGAAAAAACCTACTTATTTCAATTTATTCTTTTATTTAAAATATCCAGGTGTAATTAAAATATTTCAAAGATTATAACTTCGCAGACATAAATTCATTTCTTTTATCGTCTGAAGAGGGAAAAAAGGGTTATTTTTGCATAATCTCTACTACAGATTTTAACATTTGTTTATGCTTTAGATAGCTGGGGCGAGGATATAAGAATTTTCTAGAACAATCTTTTCAGCAGAGTATAAATACGGATGGCGGGAACCAGAGAGAAGGATATAGCATATATAGCATATAGTAGATGGGCTGTGAGCTTAGAAGTTTTTTAGTTTTTAGCCTGTAGGGGTGAACGTGGTGGATTGCAGTCGTAGCAAACTGGATATTCAATGTGATTGCTCGATGGAGGTAGTAAAATGTTGGATGAATACTGTTTATTATGTGAGTAGAATGAGGAAGCAACGGTATCGTAATGGGTGATAGATGTTAGATATTAACGGATTAAAGACTAGACGGCAGTCAAGAGATGGAGTGATTTTAAACTAATTGTGACAGGAAGAATAGACTTTATTCTTTTTACCATGGAAGGAGAGAGCATCTTCCCTAGATTTAATCGAGAGTGTTGAAATAAAGTGAATAATGTTCCAAGCGACTGCCTTGTGTTAATTCTTCATTTTTCTTTATTATTTTAAAACCATTCGGCTGCTACCTGTGCTGTTTAGGAATGGAAACCCTCATTTTTTTTCGACAATACCAACTACTTGCCGTGAAAATGTCACATATATATATATATACATATATATATATATATATATATATATACAATACATATATTTAAATAAAATCTACATTTTCCGTTACCGAGAAAAAATGTTTGTGATGTTGGTAAACTATTTCGTATCTCTCTCTCAAAAACTCCCAAAAATTTTTAATACAATTTTTTGATGCGTTAATTTGTAAAGTACATTTTATTCATATTATTGATAATATAATACTTTTATTACTATTAATGTTCAACGAAAATTTAGTATACTATTTTAAAATGATTTATAAAATGATTTTTTCTTCACCGCCTGTTGTAATTTCTCTCTATCATTAAATATAGTGTGGGTTTGCTATATATCTGTCTCTAAACTAATGCGACTTTTGTATAGATAGTCCTACAGTAAAACCTCCATAATAGACACTCCCGAATATTGGAATTCTCTCTTTTGAGGATGCTTTTAATCGTCAAAATATATATTGTTTATATTATTTAGTTCATGAAAAGCTAACCATTTGAATGGCAAACAAATCCGGCGCTATTGAGTTGTTTCCGATATTCAAACATTTAGAGGTTTTACTAAACATAGTTTGGTGTCTGAAAGTTAATACTAAATCAAGTCTAAACATAAAATATAGTCTATGAATTAATTACGATATCATTAGACTGTTACTTTCAACTTTGCATTAGACTACTCAATATCCTGTCATTATCGGGCAGTGTTTGATATACGTATTAACGTAGTTCATTCAATGCTATAAACATAAGTATTTCAAGATGAATCTAAATGCTTTTAACGAATGTGTAAATTTTGATCTTCGGATTTGCATGGAAGTCTCATCAATAGCTATAGCAAATTAATGTACATTTAAAAAATATATTCCTAAGAAAGTTTCCTACTTTAATCCAGATAAAAGCTTTCAAAGACAAAATAGGGTGTAAAAAAAAGGAAATATATCTCTGTCAAGGTCGTATTAGAAATCTAAATATCACCCTCACATCTATAAATCATACTTCAAGTAATTCGAATCGTTAATAATATCAAAACATTCTAAAATAATAATCTGGTGTGGAAATAAACAAGAAGAATCAGCGTGTCAGTGACAAATCAAAACTTAATGAATCTTGGCGCCGAAGTTCTTTTAAGAAAAACATTTAATAGAACTAGGACTTCCCTCAGAGGGATTAGTCTGAGCGATATTGCTGAGAACATAGATTTAATAATAACATGTGGAAGCAAAGAAAATGAGATGTTATCTTTAATTGTCCATATACTGCAATAAATTGAAATGATGAAAATAAACGAATCGTAGAATTAAAAAATCTTATATATAAATTCGTATACACTGTTTAAAAAAAATGGGAAAGCAAACCACGCATGACAGCCGTGTATGGATATAAATTTGAAAGTACGCAATATATTAAAAGTAAAATAGAAAATGAAATACTAAATTGTCTTATATCGGAATTTTAACTGTATAAAATGACAGACAAGAGCATAATCAGATGCTGCTCACCAATTTGAGTAACTTTAAATGACAAATATATGATGTATAAAAAGAATGGACTGTACTTTATATGGTATGTGCTCCCTCGGAATAATCAATATTGTACAATATCTGTTTTCCACGGATGCAATGAGGTTGTCGATAAGAGTTAAGGAATTCGCTCTTCAAAATCTGATATAGTATCAAAGTACCGAACACATCAACAGTGGCATGCAATGTGTCGTTAGAGTGTGTTTTAGATATGCTCGATCCTATTTAAATTATGAGTGTATGCTGGCCCCTACATACGCTGTATTGTTTTGTTTTCAAACATATTCTCCACAAGTTGAGCTGTATTTAGCATGTACTAAATAAAAGATGATTGCAATATAAAGTATGGCACAAGATCTGAATATATCGTCCGCATAACCTTTGAGCTGTCAAAGTATCATTTGAAGTAATTTACAAATCCATACATATTTTTTTAGCAAATCATTCAAGCTAAAATACGCCAATATGAACCCGATTATGAAATCTCTCCAGAATAAGTTAATATATTAAAAAAAATCTACTAATGACAATTGAGAATATGACCTTATGATAAAATGTCTAGAAAATGAATCAGATTTTTTTTTTTTTTTAACGGCACTCTCCTCTGTTAGTGGCCTTGGCGAGAGAGAGATAAGCTTAGAAAAGGTGAACACTTTAACAAGTGCTTTCGGGCAACCTACTCACTGATTCTTACAGGGCAATATTTACACAATGTATTTAATGCTAAGTGAGTATCGATCAGTTTTGTTGCATTTAAATTGCATGTTTTGTGGAGGAAATGTTGCATTATTAAATATTTAAAGTTTCTATACCTAATAATTCCAAATTAATGCTAATTGACATCGCTTTCAGTTCATTTCCTCTTTTAATATTTTAAATTTTTTAGAAACCATTCATAGCGACAATCTTATATTTTAAAAGTATCCCAAAGCAAAATTTCAAGTTTTTAGGCTCAGCAGTACACAGAAATAGAAAATTTTCGAAAGTTTTTTGTTTCTGCAGTGTTTTATGTAGCGACATTTTTAGATATTGTTCTATTCCGAGAATTTACGTCATGATAAATACAGTGATGTCAATTTTATATTCCTAACAATTCCATGTACTCCGTTACTTAAATCGTCTTTAGATCTTTTCCGCTTTGTTTAGTCTTTAGATTTTTTTTAGAATTCGTTCTACAACAATCATTTACATCTTATAAATTACTGCCATGCCAAAGTTCTTTTTTCTAACCCCAACAGTATCCCAGAAATTTCAGCATTCCAAATAAATTATAATTTTAGAAATTTTTACGTTTATCTGTCAAATTGAATTTTCGAACCTTTTAGAGAGCGTTCATAAAGAATATTTACATCTTAAAAGTAAACACCACACCGAATTTAAAGTTTCTAACCCATTTAATATCACAGAAATCGCAGTTTTAGAACTTTTTTGCTCCTGCAGCGATGTAGGTTGTTGCACTGACATAAAATGCAGCTTTTTTTTCAGAGCAGAGATGGCCACCAACATTTTTTTAAGTTGGCTATGTAGTTTCAGAGATAACATCTCACAAATGTACAAACATTAACAATATTATACACTTTATAATATTATAAAGCTTTATAATATTAGCATTAGATGTACAGAAACAAAAGCTATTTATCTGTTTACAAACTCAAGTGCCCGGTGTTGCTCAGAATTTGAAAGATGTTTGTTCTGAAAATCAATTTCAAAATTTAACATACAACATAAAACAAACATTAAAAAAAGCAGTCGAAGTGTTGTACGCATGAATCAAATAAAAACACAATATAAAAATGTATAAATGTATATAACAGACGCAAAAGAATACAGCTATAAATGAACTTATTTCAATTTATAATTGGAGTAATAATGTTAAAATACGACAATTTTTCCATAATCGGGTTTTTATCATACTTCAATACGTTTTTTCATACTCATATGACGTTATACTATATTTACCAAGTCCTTTATATTTCCAATATGACGTAATAGTTTCCTCTTTCACGGGGAAACCTTGAAATAGAAAAGTTATGAAGTTATATTCACTTTCACTTAAATTCGTCAAACTATTTATTTCATTTTCATTTTTCACGTGAATATCTTGCAATAGAAAAGTTATGACGTAATATTCACCTTTTTTTTTAAATTCGGCAAACTATTTATTTCATTTTTCACGTAGAAATCTTGCAGTAGAAAATTAATTGTTGTAGTAAGAATTTTATTGTGTGTTTTAATTGTTGGCAACTGCTATAATGAAAAATGTTTAAATTTGATAAGAAATTGCTGTTAAATTGGTGGTTTTTTATTAATTAAAAATTAACTATAAATTATTTAGATTCCGGATTACTTTAGTTGCCTCGGCCGTGTTTTAATACATATGTACGTATCTTTTCACAATTTTGGCTTCCAAACTGTGGATTTTTATAGAATTACAAACAGACAGATAGTCAAATTTTCATTTTTATACATTACATTACATAAAAACACAAATAACTTTTCTAATACGTGTTAGCAGATCCATTTTTAAATATATATATCTCTCTATTCTAAAAAAAAGTAACTACCGCTGTCACCGCCGCCGCCGCCGCCGGTTTTGAATTTTTTGTGACTGGAGGTCTTTCTTCGTTAATATTAACAAAAATAATGCATACAAAAATATGAAAATCGGTGGTTTTATACAGAAATGTTTGATAAATACGCTGAAGCAGACAGTTTTTAAATCGAAGAATTATTTTAAGAGATATTTAATGCTAAAGTTGGACAAAATCGTTCCACTAAAAAAGTTTTATAGCAGCAAAAACTATACATGGCAGTGTAATCATTTTTAGATCATTTTATGCGTTAGAATTTGCCGGAGTGCAGATTGTATTAATTTTTTGTATTTTGACTCATTTTTTGAGGTTTTATTTCTATTTTAAATTCAAATTTTCAGCATTTCTAGAGATATTTTTTACAGATTTTAGAAAGTGATATTAATTTAAACTGTTGCCAACTGTATAAACAGCGGAAGCAATAATGTTTGCTTAAAAAAAAAAAATATTTATACGTGTAAATAAATTAAAAATTTATTTACACGTGACTATTATAAACAGAAAAAAAACATTTGTTATTAGAATTAAATAATTATGTACAAAAAGCAGGAACTTATTAAAAATTACGTCATATAAACTATAATTACACGTGAATTTTAAGAGAGAAAGGAATTTGTAAAATAATAAATTTATTAACATGCGTTAGAAGTCTTAAATAGGAGAAATTACGTCATATTTACGTCACATTACAGTTATTACATAAAATGAACACAAAATAATATTGCAAAACGGTTTAAATTTAAAAATTGCGCTAAACATTTATTTGATATTTTGAGAGGATACTTTTCAACTATTTTTGTTAGGAAAGCGCAAATAATATTTCATTTCTAACAAAAGTATATTAAAAAGAGAAAGAATAGTTTGGTCAAAATTACGTCAGATTAAAAACGATGGTACTTTTCGGTTAGCCGGGCGCCAGTAATTTATATACATATTTATATACATACATATATGTAAATTTAAATATATTTACATATACAAATATTGTATATATTCACACATATATATATGTAAATATATATGCATATTTACATAGATGTTTGTATATAAATATGTATATAAAACACTGGCGCCCTGCTAACCGAAAAGTACCAAAACGATTAATTTAAAATGTCTCATTTTCTTTTCGCTTTGTTAAAAAATACCAGGAGACAAAGACTCTGTTTACTTAATTTCTTTTATATTAGCTAATTTTGAAATGTTGTTACACGTGTCTAAGTCATCAAGTTATTTTTATTTCGACGTTTTATTTGTATTTTTATTAATGTTGTACTTATTTATTTGTTCTTTCGTTATTTAACATAAAAATTATGTCAATTTCTATAATTTGGCGAGTGGTTTGGCGATTTATATAATTTGGCGAAATGGGTCGACGGGATAATCAAGTAGTACCGCAGCGGATTTTGCGTAAAATTGCCCAATCAAAGAGAAATGAATAGAAATTCGTTTATAGGGAGATCGCCACTGTTTTTTAAATTATAATTCAATCTTTCGAAATCTTTTTTAAATACCGATCAAATTAGCGTGCATTTAGAGTTTGCGGTGTCTGGACGGGGGTTGGCGAGCGTAGCTCGTAGGGGGCCGAGCCCCCTAGTATATATATATATATATAAACCAGTATAATACTTATTCTGTTTTATTTTCATAGTCATTTATATCATTTGCCAAAAAATCTCACTTTCTTAACCCCGAATTGAGTGCTTTTTACAAAAGCGCCAAAGTCCATATAAAAGCGAAGTACCATGAAAAGCATTAAATGTCTGGTAATAACTTAGAATGCGACATTGATGATCAACCATTATTGGCATTCAGTGTTATAGTTTGGTGATAGAATTTTGGTCGACGGGATAACTAAGTAGTACCAAATACCGTTCTGAAATTTAACTTCAGTTTAACTTAATCTTCTCTATTCTACTATTTTAAGATTTTTAACTTCTAAACATCGCACATTTTCAATTTTTATACCGTTGTATTGGGGAGAAAAAGTACTTTTAAATGCAATTTGTTTGAAAACTGCATCTCAATTTATTTTTGAAATATTAATTTTTTTGTAGTTTTTAGCGCCATTTGTGAAGTACCATTATCGCCATTTTGGCAACTCAAGTACTCCATTTCTGTAGAAAGTAGGGGGAAAATAGTTGGAAAATAGTAATTATACCATTTTGTTGCCTTTCTCCCTTAACAACTTTAAAAAATGTAATTAAAATACGGGCCATTTTGAAAAAATATAAACGAATGATTTCTTTTTCAAAATTTAATTTTAAGTATCTATATTAAAATTACAAACAAATGAGGGCATATGAAACATCAGATAGCCGATATTTTTTTCGTAGAGTTTCTTGAATGACGACATCTCCTTTTTTTTTTATTTGCGTATTATTCAGCGATAGTGACACCTAAGCATACTTTATTGTAGAAGTTGTTTAAGACTATATCGTAAATGAAGAATTCTTCAGCGGATGCGGATGACGTCATTCTGTACAAAATAAAAGCGTGTGTTTTAAGTCTTGAAAGTGAAATATGTTTTGTACTATCCGTATTTAATTTTTTTTTCATCGAGGGTGACACTAAATTCTGAAAGAACAGACTTCCCGTTTTCTAGTTTTTTTCAATCTTTGTGCAGTTTCGGCCTCAAAAAGTGAGATTTGTTGCAAAAAGATATAAACAGCTATGAAAACAAACCTGATGAATGTTTATGCTTATTTTTACAAGTAAATATGGTACAGATGTCATATCGCACCGAGGTACATAATTGGCTCCAAAGTGACGTCACTTTGCCTGACATAATAACCAGTGGCGGCTCGTGACTGTCATATTTTGGGGCACTAAATGCATGGCGGATAGTATTATTCTTATCTTACCATTATTTTTTAAAGAAAAATGTTACCTTCTTTAATGGTCGAATATTCTGTCAACAAATATGGAAAAGATTTATTTTATAGTAATAGTGGTAAGAGAAGAATAAAATTAGCAACTATGGATTTAGTGCCCCCCAAAATGCCAGTCACGAGCCACCACTGATATAACCATATATAACGCTATTATAAATTGTTTTTTTCTATAATTATATCATTTATTGATCGTTATTTCCTTTTAAAAATATAATAGAAAATATTTTGTTTTCATATTGAAATAAAAAATAACGTGCTATTACAGCATGCTATAGGTAACTCGTATTCATAAACGACGTTTTCGCCAAATTGGCATAAAAAAATCACGCCAAACCCGATGCGTTTATGGTATCTGTGCCATAAATATAAACATTTTATTTATATATATAATATCATTGCTTTTTATATATAATTTACTTTTGTTTGTATATAAAAATAAATAAATGGCTTGTTAACACAAAATAAATTGTATAAATCTTTAAAAAATTGCTTGAGTATATGAAACAATATAATAAGTTGCACGTAAATACGCATAAAAGCTTACTTGTCTGGACAAACCCATTTTTTCTACCTCGCCAAGGCCCTTATACAGGAAAAGTATCAATTTCATTTTTAAAGACTAAGAAAAAATTAATATAAATGGAAATCGTTTTTTTTTTTTTTTTTGAAAATCATGCTTTTATTTAAATTCTCAAAAATTTAGAAAATATATATGTTTTTTAGATGCACTAAGTAGTAGAAAAGTCTTGAAAAAAACCTTAAATGCATGGAGTTTAAATTTAATTCGGTGAGCTCAATTGTGGAAGATAAATGAATTTAAATGGGAATTTTGCCAAAATAGCCAGCTATCTCCAAGTTGGCTTCATATATAGATACTTCTTTTGTCGCCGAATTTGGCGATATTTCGCCACGTTGGCCAAAGTTTGGCGATATCGTGGTAACCCTGTCATTAGTCCTTTTCAACAAATATTCATTGTTGAAGCTACTGCTGATTTCTCAATAGAAAATCAAACGAAACCAATAAGTAATTAACCCCACCCCCACCGTTGTCCCCTAAGGGATCGAATCTTAAACACGTGGGTAAGTGTAATGACAGATCGCACAGAGGGTTTCGTTTAATATTCCTTTCAAAACACTTTATCCTTTTGAAAAAACTGTTAGTTCCAATTTCGCAACCAGGGGCGCACTCTATTCTAAACAAACCTCTATCCAAACAAAACTCCGTTTTATATACTATCCGCAGATATATTAGTCGAGATGATTGGGCCGATAATACCAGAGATAAGTAGGCGCCTCTGGCGGCAAAAAGTGGAACTAAAACATGTAAGGCTATGATGCATAATATGAAAGAATGGTCAAAGGGATGTCGGCAAAAGTTGGAAAAGTGCTTCCCGGGTAAAAAGGGGGGAGGTTAGAAAAATTGCTTAAAATACACAAGTTAGAGCCTGAAAAGTAAATAATATAAGACTTTTTGAAAATTTTATTATTTGCCGTGTGGTCTGAAGTATTCAGCTATACGTATGCAAAAATTCATGTCTGCAATTTAATTAGGGGCTCTCTTAGAAAGAATTGCTTAAAATACATATGTGGTTGCTCAAAGGGTTAAATGTAAGACTTTTTCAAGATTTTATGATTTATCGCCTGGCCTCAGGTGTTCTGCTATATGTATGCAAAATTTCACTACTCCAATTTAATAAGGGGCTCAGTTAGAAAGAATTACTTAAAATACGCATGTGGGATCCCAAAGGGTTAAATGTACGATTTTTTCAAAATTTTATGTTTTCTCGAATGCTAAGTTGTGTTCACCTATAAGTATGCAAAATTTCACGCCTCAACCTAAATAGGGGCTCACTTAGAAAGAATTGTTTAAAATACACATGTGGGAGCCCAAAGGATTAAATGTACGATTTTTTCAAAATTTTATGATTTCTCGAATGATGTGTGGTGTTCATCTATAAGTGTGCAAAATTTCACGCCTCCAACCTAAATAGGGGCTCACTTAGAAAAAATTGTTTAAAATACACATGCGGGAGCCCATAGGATTAAATTTATGACTTTTTTCGAAATTTTCTGGTTTGTCATTTGATGTGAGGTGTTCAGCTATAAGTATGCAAAATTTCACGTCTACAAACTAATTAGGGCTCACTTAGAAAGAATTGTTTAAAATACACATGCGGGAGCCCATAGGATTAAATTTATGACTTTTTTCGAAATTTTTTGGTTTGTCATTTGATGTGAAGTGTTCAGCTATAAGTATGCAAAATTTCACGTCTACAACCTAATTAGGGCTCACTTAGAAAGAATTGTTTAAAATACACACGTGGGAGCACAAAGGGTTAAATATACGACTTTTTCAAAATTTTATGATTTTTCGTTTGATGTGAGGTGTTCAGTTATAAGTATGGAAAATTTCACGCCTCCAACCTAAATAGGGGCTTACACTTAGAAAGAATTGTTTAAAATACACATGTGGGAACCCAAAGGGTTAAATGTACGACTTTTTCAAAATTTTATGATTTGTCGTATGATGTGGTATGTTCAGCTATAAGTGTGCAAAATTTAAAATCTCCAACATGCATAGTTTCTGAGAACGGGCTCTATGACAGACGAACAGACAGACAGAGGAGCTAGACGAATAGAGTTTCGTGAGATGAACGAAACCCTAGAAATCAATGTCCAATTCAAATATTGCCCTCAGGAATACATATATATTCCACATTTCAAAACTCTATGACAACAGGAAGTGGGTGAAAAATGAATCACAAGATTTGAATGTCACAGACAAACATAATTGTAAGTTAAAAGAAAGCATGTAAAAAAAAAAAAAAAAGAAAGAAAGAAAATAGGAAGAAATCATGCTATAAAGCAAAAGGTTTTATTAAACATCATATAATTGTTTCTTATTTTCACACGCGAAATATAAAACATGCTTTTGGCGATTAAAAAATGCTATTGAGAGACTATCGCAAAATCTTAAATCAAAGTTTTTATGCCTTTTTTTCTTTTAAATGGAAAATGTTTTATAGCACTTCAATATTACCGCGTGCACATTTTTTTTTTATTTGCTCCATGTGTTCAAACCAGTTGTCTATGAAAACATTCATTGGTGAAAGTGACGCAAACCAAATTTTTGTGACGTAAGCAGATAAAATGTGCTTTTCTTATCAGTTTCTTTTATATAATTTTTAAACGGTTTGGAACTTATTTTTCATAGTAGGTGCATTCAGTAGGCGACCCTCATAGGTACCTTCTGATGTAATCAGAGACGAAATCCGACAAATATTTTCTGAGTTATGCTTGACGAAAGGTTTTTTTAGGCTTTTTTTTTTTAGTAGGACATGGCGTTAATATCCATCGTAGTAATACTGCGATGAGTATTAGCCTTCGCTTCGCTCAGACAATTAGAAATACTATTTACAGTTATATTACATATTTACACGGTTTTAAATCATATTATTGGGAGACGCAATGCTCCACTTTCATATTTATATATCGAGAATAAAGTCACATTTTTCAATCTTAACAAAATCATGCCATCTTAAATAAACGTTCGATGCATTCTGTTTACAAAAAACAAGGCATTCTGGGAGTGTTCTATGAGTGAAAGTAGAAGTAGGAAATTGCATTGCGCGTTGCGCTAATCTAACTGCAATTCTTTTTCTACGCACTCCCCCACCTGAACTCGTACAGAGTTCATCAATAAAAAATTCTATCATGAGAATTTAAATTCTCATATCAGTGGTTCAGTGATCTAAAATTCAATTTCAAAATTCAAATACACAAAATCAAATTCAAAATATCAAGTTCAAAATATCAAATTCAAATACAATATATCAAATTCAAATACAATATATCAAATTCAAAATATCAATTAATGCTAAACATAAAAGTATAAAATTCAAACAATATAGAAAAATAAAACATATATACCTGCAAATTAACACAATAAAATGTTTTTTTTTTTCAAACAGTTAATATACTTACTTATACTAAACTCAAATAATACTGCATTTAAAGTAAGTAGAATAAAAAAAAAGGAAAGGAAACTTTTAGAGTTCTAAAAGAGACAAAAAAGGAGAAGGAGTCTATAAATGTTCATCAGTCTAAAAGTTCTAAAGGATATAAGTTCTGGAATCTTTTTGGGTTTCTTTTTTACGGATGTTACAAGTCTTTCACAAAAGCCTCTCCACCATGCATCTCTTTCAATGTTATTTTTTCAAACAAGACATTTTTAATGATGCTTTTCACGAACTGTCTTCCCTTCGGAATCCAATATCGGGATCGAATTTTTGTCAAAGCATGTGCAGTTCCTGCTGGCATCATTTTTTCATGATTTTGACGCACAATCAACACCGTTAACCAATAATGTCTTGGCAGAATGACTGGATGTTTTTCTTCCGTAGAAAGATCAACAAATTCTAGTCTTCCTCCTAAACGTATAATTTCTGCTTGATCTATATATGGAACAAAATTGAATAGGGGTGAATTTTTCTCTACTGAATTATCATTTCTAAGAGACTCAAATTCTACTTTATAAAATTGCTTCTGTTCACTACGTATTAAATATTTTTCTGCTTCTAATAATTCTTCCGCTGTTAGTGAGCCGCAAACTTCAGTAGACTTTTTTAACTTCAATATAAATCTTTTTACTCAAGCAATTATTCTTATTAGTTTCTCCAAATTACTAAATTTGGTTATATCAATAGGATTTTTAATCTTTTCGATTATGCACTCACATTACAATATGTCATTATGTTTCTTTCTGTATTCTAATTCATCTTCATCAATTATTTCTTTATCTTCAGATCTTGGCCAAAATTCTGGTGGGAAGCTAAGCCACTTTGGACCAAATAACCAAGTCGGGTCATTGATGAGCTTGGAAACTTTTGCTCTTCTTGAGACAAGGTCTGCGGGATTGTCTGCCCCTGGGCAATGATGCCAATCAGAAGGGGAACTCAGCTTACGGATTTTTTCAACACGATTTCTCACGAAGGGTTTAAAAATTTCAGGTGATCCTTTAATCCAAAAATATGTTATTTTAAAATCAGTCCAGTAAATGCATGGAATTTCCAGATGTAGCGCCTTCAAAATACTGCAGCTTAATCTAGCAGAACATAATGCAGCCATCAATTCCAGTCTCGGTAAAGTGAGGGTTTTTAAAGGAGCTACTCTGTTTTCAGAAGCTACGAAGACTGTTCGAATGTCTTTTTCAGAGTTTGTTACACGTAAATAAGCAATAGTGCCAAAAGCTATTGTGCTTGCATCTGAAAATAAGTGCAATTGTAAATTGGTAATCTTCTCAGCTGGAATTAAAAAAAAATAATGTCGAGGAACAGAAAATTCAGATATCTGAATAATTTCATTACACCAGTCTTTCCAAACAGAAATTAGATCTTTTGGGATAACATCGTCTCAGTCTATACCTAACGACCAGATTTTTGCATTAAACATTTTATTCTTAAAGTGAAGGGTCCTAAGAATCCAATAGGATTTTGGCGCGGGTGCCGTCGATGGGATACGAACCACGGATCCCATGATCAGGAAGCGAGAACGCTAGCGTCGAGCAAAAGGCCAAGCCAGTTACTCTAATCTAGTAACTCTCTTTATACTGATCATGTGAGATGAGATCGCTACACACTCCCTCCCCAGTGAGAAAGACATCTTGTCGATGTCTGACGAGCGATATGGATGTACTCGTGAGTCGTGAGTGATGCACAGCATGTCAGTGCTGTGAGCGTTTCACCAATTGGTTTCACAGGCATATTGCTGGAGATGATTTGTTAGGTGCTGCCATCTGTTGGTTATAAGGGAAGGTGATTGTTGTTGAAGGTTGCGTGTTTTCTCCGGGTCAGCACTTTGGTGCGGGTGAAGCCGATGGGATACGAACCACGGATCCCATGATCAGGAGGCGAGAACGCTAGCGTCGAGCAAAAGGCCAAGCCAGTTACTCTAATCTAGTAACTCTCTTTATACTGATCATGTGAGATGAGATCGCTACAGGATCAAATACTCGACCCAAAACTTGTAAAATATACCTCTTGGTATCAATTCTTTTAGAAGCAAATGTTTCTAATTCACGAGTGTCAAAATACAAAAAAATTCTCTAGACTGTTCCATGCTATACCTAAAACTTTGTAAGGGACATTTTCTGTTTCAAATGTTTCCAAATTATCACTAGAAATTATATCATTATTTTTCCACAATTCTTTAAGAGGTTTTGAATTACTATGCCACTTATGTAACTGCATACTACCTTCTTTGAAAATGTCTGTAGACTCTAATGTAGTGGACAAGGCTTGCTCGACAGAGGATTGACTTCCAATGACATCATCTACATAAATGTTTTCATTCAAAAAATCTACAGTTTCTGGATACTTTTTAATATATTTCTTTAAGTGGTGTTTAATTGTAGCCGCTAATAAGAATGGACTACAATTAACCCCAAATAAAACTCTAGTAAATCTATATATTTGTGGGAGGTTGGATTCATCAAAAGGGTCTTCGGAAAACAAAAAAAACGAGAAAAGTCTGTCTTCTTCATCTACCAATATTTGTAAAAATGCCTGTTTCATATCAATAGTAAAAGCAACTGAATGAAATCGATATCGTAGCAAAATATCGAAAATTTCCGGGTATAAATTAGGCCCTGCGTGAAGACAATTATTAAGAGGAAGGGAGTTTAAATCATGAGCGGATGCATCAAAAACAATCCTCAATTTACTAGTTACACGGCCTCTTTTTATTACTTCTCTGTGAGGTAAATAAAATTCAACATGCCCTTTATCTTCTGACTTAGGAGCTATTTCTATGATTCCCTGATTCAAATAATCGTTCAATACTTCCTTATATTCTAAGAATAATAGAGGGTTTCTAACAAATCTTCTATTTAATTTAACTAGTCGAGATTCTGCGATTTTTCTATTATCATCCAAACGCCTTTTTTCCAGTTTCCATGGCAATCTAACTTTATACCGTTTGTTTTCATATTTAATATCGGATTCAAATTGTTTCAAAATTTCATTCTCAAAAGAGTCTGAATCTTGTTTAATATTAATAAGACCTGAAGTTTCAAGATCCCAAAATTTTTTAATTTGTTCAGAAATTAAATGTTCTTCAACAATTACATTAAAAATCAATGAAGTTTGGTTTTCGTTTTTAGGTAGATTTCGTAAGAAATACTACCTATTGCAATCGTTACCATGGTGCGACTTTTGAAAAATTCCTTCATAACTTTTCATTATAGGACCCCAGGAACCCAAAACCACCCCCACCTAAAAAGTTTATATATATATATATATATATATGTATGTATGTATGTACTAAATTTTGTCCGCACGATAAAAGTCGCAATTATGCACGAATCATCTTCAAACTCGCCAACAACTTTGAGATGGCTAATATCTCGGCGGGGATTGAAAATGGGCGAAATCGGCCCAAGAGGGTGGAAATGGGGAGGGTTCAAAATTTTGAATACTGTCTTAACATGATTCTGATAAAACCAGCTCTTACACAACAATGGCAGGAAAAAAATAAAAGTTTTTCATTATAGCTGTTGCCAACAATTAAAAAAAAACAAATAATAAAATTCTCACCACAGCAATTACTTTTCTTTTGCAAAATTTTCACGTGTAAAATTAAATAGTTTGACAAATTGAAAACAAATTGAATATTACGTCATAAGTTTCCTAGAGCAAGATTTCAGCATGAAAACTCAAAATAAATAGTTTGACGAATTAAAAAAATATGTATTTTGCGTCATATTGGAAATATAATGGACCTCAGCAGGTGAATATGTAACGCCATGTAAGTTTGAAGAAACGTATTAAAACATGATAAAAACTCGACTATGGAAATATTAACATATTTTAACACTTTAAGGTTCTCTGAATTTTTTGTAGCCATTTTTTAAACCTATTCCATATATATGTGTGTGTGTATTCGTGTATATTACAATTTTCACAAAAAGTTTAGCTCCCTACAGCTCGCTCTTTGTGAAGAAACTGGGTTTTATCTCTAATCTTGATTTAAGTTTTGTTGGAGAATTTATTACTTAACATCGAAATCTACCTCCGCCTGTAGGTCCGACCGGCAGGGATTTTTTTACCTTGGAGGCACCAGCCAAAGATGATTTCAACAGCAACAAGATTTTTGTTGAAATGTTTTATATTACCTGTTGCTATTTTATAGTAATAGTCTGCTTCTATGAGAAGGGAAATAGGATCCCGACATTGTGGTGAGTCAGCAAGGGTTAAATTCTGCAAAATGCTCACATCTCTCAATTTATTTACTTCTGGGGGAGGGATGTCAGAACCAGAGATTTCGTCTGTTACTAAAGTTTCTATTTCTAAACTTGACTTCGAAAGATGCTTATTTTCCAATTTAAGTTTAACAACATCATAAATTTTTGGAATTGGGGTTTTACTTCCAAACGTTAATACTGATAGTTTTTCTTTTCTCAATACTTTAAGTTGTAATTTGTCAGCAATTTCCCGAGTTAAAAAGGTTCGCATTGCCGCGGTATCCAATAATAATCGAACGTCAAGTTCTTTATTTTTATTTTTTACATTTGCACTGCAAGTCTGTAAGAAAATTCTATTGTTTCCAATACACGAGATAGCCGAAATAATTTCGTTACTTGTTTCATTTTGTGCGTCCGCTGCTTCCAAATTTTTATCCGGATAATTTTTATTAGTAGATGAATTATGTTGTTTACAAATAGCTCGGCCATGTCTACCACCACACGTACAGCATATTTTAGAAAAACTATCTCTAATTTGACGTTTTGGCATCAGGCATAAAAAACATCTACCTTGTGATTTCAAAATACTTTTTTTTTCTTTTCAACATCAAATGCATTGCATAATTCTGAGAAATGATTATTCTTACAAAAAATGCAATTTTGTTTATCTCTATTTTTTTTGTATGAGACTGTAGTCATTAATTCATGTGCGGATGAAAAGTTTAATTCTTGTTTTGGAGGTTTTGTAAATTTCTGTCTGTTTTTACTTCTAATTTATTTGATTTTGAAAATGAAAAAGACAATTCTCGACTTTTAATTTCGGTTTGCAAGAAATTCAGTAGTTTGTTTATATCAGGGTTACATGATGACTTAATGTTTTGCCTATTAAATTCTAAATTTAAATCTGAGGGCAGTAATTTCAAAACTACAGCTAAAAGCATGGAGCTGTAAGCCTGTGGTTCGAGTCCCAATACGGTTAAAGACCTTACATTTATTTCAATATCGTCATGAAGTTTCTGTAATTTTGAAATATCATTTGACTTAAATACAGGAGATAAATTTAACAATTTATTCATGTGATGATTAATTATCATATCTTTATTTCCAAACCTACTTGCAAGTATTTTAAGTGCTGTGTCATAATTTGATTCCGAAACTTCTAACTCTTCTATAGCATTTAAAGCGGATGACCCTAAGTAAATTCGTAGATAATTATACTTTTCAATTTTCTTTAATGAATTTTTTTCATTTATAGAAACTTTAAAAGTGTTCCAAAAGTTTGTAAATTGTGTGCAATCCCCGTAAAATTTCTATATATTTAGCTTGGGAAGTTTCACATATTTATTTTTATTATAGGGGAGATAATCATTAACTGAATTATTACTCAAAGGAACAATATTTCTTTTACTTTCTTTAAGTTTCTTTTCGGCGCGAAAATTCGTTATAGATATTTTATCGGAATTTCATAAGTTGTGACCATATCGGCCTCATATTCGTCTAAATTCAACAAATGTTCTATCTTATTATTTATTTCATCTAAATTACATGTTTTAATTTTCAACTGATTAAAAGTTTCTTCAAGGGAATCAATATCGATTGTGTCACTTTTCAAAATACTATCACTACTGTTTATTAACTTTGCAACAGAACTCCTTAAAATAGTCCTGTTTTTCTTAAACTTATCAAGATCGGCCATTTTTAAACATCAAAATAAAATCAAAAATCAAAAACTCTTACCTTGAAAAATCTTCGCACTTTCAATAATATAAAAAATTAAATCATTAATATTTCACTCATCCGAATTCCTTCGGCCGTTATGCACCATGAAAAAAAAAAGAAATATATCTCTGTCAAGGTCGTATCAGAAATCTAAATATCACTCTCACATCTGTAAATCATACTTCAAGTAATTCGAATCGTTAATAATATCAAAACATTCTAAAATAATAATCTGGTGTGGAAATAAACAAGAAGAATCAGGGTATCAGTGACAAATCAAAACTTAATAAATCTTGGGGACGAAGTTCTTTTAAAAAACACATTTAATAGAATCAGAAATACTATTTACAGTTATATTACATATTTACACGGTTTTAAATCATAATATTGAAAGACGCAATGCTTCACTTTCATATTTATATCTCGAGAATAAAATCACATTTTTCAATCTTAACAAAATCATGCCATCTTAAAATAAACGTTCGATGCATTCTGTTTACAAAAAACAAGGCATTCTGGGAGTGTTCTATGAGTGAAAGTAAAGTAGAAGTAGGAAATTGCATTGCGCGTTGCGCTAATCTAACTGCAATTCTTTTTCTACGTAGGAAAGTTTCTATCTTGCGTTTTCCGTCAAGATTAAAATATAGGGTAACTACGGGAGAGACGCCGCATCCGGGATACATGCCGCAACCCCTGTATTTCTTGTAATTATCGATAGATGATCGTCAAACGCGCAGTATAGGTGCGCAATGAGATTACTTTAACCAGTGTATAGCGTGAATCCCATTTCGATGTTTACTTGTAGCTGTATAATCCTTATTTTGACGTAAGTGCATGATCTCACTATCCAAAATTGTAAACACATTATGCTTAAATACTTTTCATACGCTAATTACTAAATGCACGCATGATTTCGAAGTCAAAACTAAATGTAGCGTTTGTATAGAGTACTGTGTATATGGTAACGATAATGTCCTTAGCGATGGTAGGTAACTGGGATGTGAAGTGTCTGTACCATGCAAAAAGGGATACATGCTGCCTTGCAATTCCGGTATACATGCCGAAGTTTCTTTTTTACAGGATGATTAAGTGCTATTAACATTTCCTTTTATTTTTGCACAGACTGACCAAGTTAGGCAGGTCATCAAGTTTACTAAAACGAAAGGAGTAAAAGGGAAAAGCAAAAAGTAAGAAGGGCAAGATAGTTGCAGGTCAAGATCATAATAATGAAAAATTGGATTACGCGTAACGCAGACGTTCTTTGCAAGGAATGTTTAGAAAACTACTCCAAAAAAGAGACAGTGTAATAGGCTTTGCTGTATCATGTGTCAAATGTAGTTGCATGAAGACTGCTTTTTTGACACTATTTGTGTAGATTGCGGTAAAAAAAAACAGGTATATTAACCCATTCGGGACCATGGTTGCATGCATATATGAACCTTCAAAAAGAGCATACAGAATTTGTTTTTGGTACCAGTAAAAAAGAAAAGTAATATTTCTGCTCTTTAAGTAGAACATTTTCATGATTATTTAAGTAAAGGTAATTTTTTTAAAAAAGCGGTGCCAACCGAAAAAAAAATTGTGTAGAAGCCGCCCGTCCCGAAAGGGTTAACAAATAAATTATGTAAAGACAATTTTACATTTTTTCTTTTCCCTCTCTAATACATCGATGTTACGTTGTTGCTGAAATACCAATTAAAATTTAATGTATAAAAATAAGTCCATAATATTAATAGTGAAAGGAAGCAAACAATTATTAATTTGAATCTCATAATACGTTTCAATGTACTCATTTAGTTTGTTTTTGTTATTACACAATTAATTATAGTCCAGATATGAATTTTTTTTAAATATTTTTATGTATAATTTCATTCTGTTCTTATTACAAGCGCGGCATAACTACCGCACAAGTGCAGCGTCCCAGCCTGAATGTACGGGTGACGCGCCGCAGTGTAATGTTTTAGAAAAAAAATGTTAAGAAATATTAATTATTTGTTTTTTATTTTTTTTGTCGCAGTACACGTTCTGTATATTTAACATTAAATGTAACAGCATGATTTTTTTTTTTTTAAGTCCACGGTGAGACTTTATAAACAAATTCAAAAAATATGCGGCATAAATCCCGGAATTACTCTACATTATTAGCCCCTGGCTTTATCACCCGTACCGGAAAACAAGAAAAATAAACGCCTTATAACCTACGGCATTAAATTTTAAGAAATATGATAACCTGTTGTATATTTGTCTTTAAAATATTATTATAGTTGTATGTTAAAGCTTTCTTAAAAAATAGGCATCATTGGCATGTATATTAAGTTATTTAAAAAATGCGTTGAAAATAATTTGTTTTCGAGAGACACACAAAAATCGATATATCCTAATAAGTGGAATAAGGTGTGATAAAAGGAGGGAATATTGAATGTATGATTTCGGTTTAGTTTTCTTAAACAGGGGGCTCCAAAATTCGATCAACAAATTCAGAGGGGTGGTAGTAGGCATCAAGAGGATAAAAATTGCCATAGAACATGGGGTCGCAAACCACATATTTAGCCACAAATACAGGCTGTTCCATTCTAACTGAATTGGGTTGACGTTAATAATTCCGAGAAAAATAAACCATTACAATGAAAATTCGACGATATGTACCATTTTTGTGAAATGTGATAAAAGATCCAGAAAAACATGTTTCTCGAGCAATCGATGAAACTGTATGAATTGATAATCGCAGTCCAAAATGTGGGGCGTCAAGTGCAGACTGCTGACGCATAATGCATGACGTATAGTACCATGACGTATAATCCAAACTTCTACCACTTTTGTTTGGTGTTATCACATTTACAATGAAAATGGCTTTGAATGACTTTGAGAATGGTTTTGAGAATGGCTGTTAAATGTTTTGCTATTATATACTTCAGTTTTCTGAACGTTATTGCCGTCAACCCAAATGTGTTAGGATGAAACATCGAGTATTTTTGATTAAATACGTGGCTTGTGACTCCATGCTCTATGGCAATTTTTCATCCTTTTGATGCCTACTATCCCCCCTCTGAATTTGTCGGTCGAATTTTGGAACACTCTGTATAGCGCTCTGCCTGCTATCCTTAGACTCTGTCGCATATATCTCTGTTGCTCTTTTAAAGTAATGAATAAGGGAAGGTGGTGTAATATAAGTCAAAGACAAAATCGTAAATTCTTTGCAATGAGAAAAGTGTCTTGAAAAAACACTTGTTATTGAATAACTTTTATGAAGATTTAGTAATTTTTGTTTTAAAAATTGAAATCCAATTTTTGGTATTTTAATTTTTTCCCCAATTTATTAAATTATTCTATCTCTTACTAATTCTTGTAAGATAATAAGAGACTGGTCTTTAAACATTTATATAAAGATTATGGTAAACAGAATGGGCTTATAGCTCACTTGAACGTCAAAGTTTTAATATTTTATTGATTATTTAATTTTGCCTTTTTTCCAGTGTCACTTTTTGAATGCTTTTTCATTAGAAAGGGGAAAAAATGCATCCAATTGTTTTATGCAAACTGCTCAAATACCCTATTTAGGATATAACTGTACGTTATGAGTAAAATATCAATTAGCGCCTTTTGTCTTGTTCTGGAAAAACGTTTATTTGAGAAGTTCACGTCTTCTGCCATCATCCGCAGCAGCTTAAGAACAGCCCCAAGTATATCGGTGAATGAACTCAATGTTCATAAAACCGTGTGGAAAAGTCAGCATCGTAGATACTGTCACCCAGGAGGCGCAAACCTCAGAGTTTTTGACATTTGAAATGTAACATTGTTTGTTTAAAATATTTTAGACTGTTCGTTTTTGCATTTTAACATTGACTTTTTTCTTAACACCTTAGTAAGATAGACCATGTGCTAGTTTTAATGCGTTCACGATGTTGCTTACATGTACAGTCATTTTGGGAACGTTTGAAAAAATAATATCTATGCCTTTCTGGTGCTCATAGCATCTGTGCTGGCATGAAATGCTTATCCCCTTTTTTTTTCAAAACAAAGTAGATTTTTTTTTACTTTGCATAAAAGTTGCAAAAAGCAGTTTTTAATACATTCGTCACCGCGTCACCCAAATCTTGGTGACAGGTATGCTTCTGCGCGGGCCCCGTCACCCAAATATGGGTGACGCTCTTCTTGTTCAAGTAAATAGGATTTTCAGTTGGATTTTTAAAGGAAATTTAATGGAATAAGCACTGAAATACACATATAGGATACGCAACATAAAAATACTAAAAATATAGACATTATACTATACTTTTTATAAATTTATGTTCAGGATAACATATTACATTATACTGCCGATAACTAACCTCGATATCGAGTGCCACAGGCCACTATTAGGTAGCTTTCTTTACAAAAAAGCTACCTATTGCAGCCGTTCGGAGGAAAGCGATTTCAAAAAATTTTGGTATATTTTCATCGATCATGACCCCCAGACCCCGAAACCACCCTCCGTTCAAAATTGATATATATATATATATATATATATATATATATATATATATAGATATATATCTATATATATATATATATATATATATATATATCTGACGTATGTCACACTGTAACTCCCGTAATTATGAACCGATTTCGATGTAATTCGGTGTGTACATAGTACATACCAATGTCTCGACCGAGTTCGTTGGCCAGCTTCATCCGCCGTTTTGTTTCAAAATGGCGGCCATTTAAAATTTTTAAAAACATTTAAAACTTGAAATGTGGTAACAAAAAATTAAAAATGGAAAAATATTTTTTTCTTATGTATTTGACCTTTATACAAAGATTCCGGAGCAGTTTTTGTTTCGTCTATATCTTAAAAAATGGCTGAGTTATAGCATTTTGAATTTCTAGCGTGGCTGACATTTTGAAACGTCCTGAATTTTGTCACGCGATAAAAGGCGTATTTATGAACCGATTTGGATGTAATTCGGTATGTACATAGTACATACCAATCTCTCGACCGAGTTCGTTGGCCAGCTTCATCCGCCATTTTGTTTCAAAATGGCGGCCATTTAAAATTTTTAAAAAAAATTAAAATTTGAAATGTGGTACCAAAAAATTGAAAATGGAAAAATATTTTTTTCTTATGTATTTGACCTTTATACAAAGATTTCGGAGCAGTTTTTGTTTCGTCTATATCTTAAAAAATGGCTGAGTTATAGCATTTTAAATTTCTAGCGTGGCTGACATTTTGAAACGTCCTGAATTTTGTCACGCGATAAAAGGCGTATTTATGAACCGATTTGGATGTAATTCGGTGTGTACATAGTACATACCAATCTCTCGACCGAGTTCGTTGACCAGCTTCATCCGCCATTTTGTTTCAAAATGGCGGCCATTTAAATTTTTAAGAAAAATTTAAATTTGAAATGTGGTACCAAAAATTGAAAATTGAAAAAATATTTTCTTCTTATGTGTTTAACCTTGATAAAAGGATTCGGGAGCAGTTTTTGTTTCGTCTATATCTTAAGAAATGGCTGAGTTATAGCATTTTGAATTTCTAGCGTGGCTGACATTTTGAAACGTCCTGATTTTTCTCACGTAATAACAGGCGTATTTATGAACCGATTTGGATGTACCTTGGTGTGTACATAGTACATACAAATATCTCAACCGAGTTCGTTGGCCAGCTTCATCCGCCATCTTGTTTCAAAATGGCGGCCATTTAAAAAAATTAAAAATTTAAATGAGATACCAAAAAATTGGAAAATGAAAAAAGATTTTTTTTGTATGTGTTTGACCTTAATACAAAGATTCCGGAACAGTTTTTCTTTCGTCTATATCTAAAAAAAAATGGCTGAGTAATAGCATTTTGAATTTCTCTTGTGGCTGACATTTTAAAACGACCTGATTTTTGTCACGCGATAACAGGCGTATTTATGAACCTATTTGCATGTAACTTGGTCTGTACATCGTACATACCAATGTCTCGACCGAGTTCGTTGGCCAGCTTCATTCGCCATCTTGTTTCAAAAGGGTTGTCATTTAAAAAAAATTAAATTTAAAATTCAAAATGAGGTATTAAAAAATTGGAAAATGAAAAAGATTTTTTTTTATGTGTTTGGCCTTGATACAAAGATTCCGGAGCAGTTTTTGTTTCTGAAAATTTGTTCTTTTGTTGATATCTTAAAAAATGGTTGATTTATAGCACTTTGAATTTCTAGCATGGCTAACATTTTGAAACGATCTTGTATTTGTCATGCGATAACACACGTATTTGCCTATTTCGATGTAAGAAGGCATGTGGATAGTATACATCAACACCTCGACCAAATTCTCTGGCCAGATTCATCAGCCATCTTGTTTCAAAATGGCGACCATTAAATTAAAAAAAATATATATATATTTAAAGTGAGGTGCAAAAAAATTAGAAATTGAAAAAGGTTTCTTTCTTAAGTATTTGATCTTGATATAAGGATTCAGGAGCATTTTTTGTTTGTCTTTACCTTAAAAAATGGCTCAGATATAGCAGTTTCAATTTCTATTGTGGGTGACATTTTGAAAAATCTGATTTTTTGCATGCGACAGCACTCCTATATATTAACCGATTCCGATGTGAGTGAGCATGTGCACAGCAATTACTAAGGTCTCGACCAAGTTCACTGCTTAGCCTCATCCACCATGTTGTATTAAAATGACAGGCACTTTAAGAAATTGCCGAATTTGGCAGCCAAATATAAGTTACTTTAAAGAAAAGCAGCTTGGATAAAGCTGACTAATTTCGCGAAATTCTCATTCATTATATTGATAAAAATTAATATTGAATCTCCTATATTCGGTTTCCACTAAATTGAGCTTCGTGTGTTTGCATGATATAAGTTGGCTTTTTTAAAATAAGGATTATGAAAGCTACCTCTTCCTCCCGGCACTGGCCGGAAGGACTTTTTTTATATTCTGTTCGCACAATTGTTTAAAAAATATACATTTTGTAGTACATTTCTCTTGAAAGCATATGTCAAAGATTTTTTTTTTTAATGGTGCGAAATAGAATTAAGAAATAGTCGCCTGTAGTAGCTCTGGCTCAATTTACGTTCTGGATGTATTTGGGCCCGGCGAGAAACTCAGACGAATCACGCTAGGTGACGAACGTGTTAACAGAGCATGTACCACGTTCTAACTATCGCAGAAGCATGAGCAAAGTGCAATAATTTTGTACATATGAATTTGTATATAGTATATTATTCTATTAATTTTTCTACGTTTTTCTGTATTTTTAAATATCAATTTTATAGTGTCTCATAGACCTCCTATATAAATGTTATTGCCAGCTTTCAACTTTATTGCGAGCTGGAGTCTAAGAGTCTGGAAGATTGAATTGGGACTGACATTTTTATGACCAAGGAAATATTAGGGGTCAGAGGTGAAGTTTTGGGTGGTCTCGCTAATGGGGCTTCCAGGACCCAGGGCACATCACATGGTCTAAGCTTCTGGAAGATTACAATGGGACTGACATTTTTATGACCAAGGAAATATTAGGGGTCAGAGGTGAAGTTTTGGGTGGTCTCGCTAATGGGGCTTCCAGGACCCAGGGCAGATCACATGGTCTAAGCTTCTGGAAGATTACAATGGGACTGACATTTTTATGACCAAGGAAATATTAGGGGTCAGAGGTGAAGTTTTGGGTGGTCTCGCTAACGGGGATTCCAGGACCCAGGGCAGATCACATGGTCTAAGCTTCTGGAAGATTACAATGGGACTGACATTTTTATGACCAAGGAAATATTAGGGGTCAGAGGTGAAGTTTTGGGTGGTCTCGCTAATGGGGCTTCCAGAACCCAGGGCAGATCACATGGCCTAAGCGGACGACCCCTCCGATGACCAATAGAAGTGCATGCTTTCGGTGGTAATGCGAGGGCGTTCGCTGTATCCATTGGAAAATCACTTCGATATCGGGGGAAAATGGTGCCCTCTGATTTCTTATTTTAATTTTGAAAAAAAAAAAAAAACATCAAGATCCAGACAGATGATTTTTAAGCTGGCTTGGAGTTACTTGAACAATTTTTTTTCGGACATTTTTCGGAATTGGTAGATAAATCTTCTCTCCCGTTAGTCTTTTTAAAAACTTTATTTTAGCTAAATATGCAATAAAGAAAGTGCCAATTCCAAAAGTCTTGCATACACATAAGTTCTTAATGGGACCGGAAGAGAGTCCCTACAGAAGCTTCTAGCTGTCCTAACACCCCGTCTGTGTTAACATACAGCAGGTATGGGAATTTACTTATTTAATTCCATGAGTACATGTTTATATGTAGAAGCTAAGCGCGAGACTTGGTATTTTATTGTGTTGCACTGTTTTAATTAATATTCAATAACAGGTAATTTTTACTGAATATTAATAACGTTACTCAGATGGGTATTTCTGAGAATAAAAAGAAAACGCATTTCTGCAATTTAAATACTTTGGATCCCAAATGGGAATCTATTAAAGAAATTCTATGGCTAACAAAAGAATGTGAATTTTTTTTATTTTTCTTTCTTTTAATATATTTTTTGTAACCTTGTATATTTGTAAATAAATTAATGTTATTTGTTAATTTTGTGTAATTTTTATTATTGCATTATAGGATTACTTAATCTGGTTAACATGGGTTGAATTTAAATTAAGGCTGGAGTCATTAACATCAGTTATTTAATGGTATGTTACCTGCTCAGGGCCATATGTTAGAAATGTACTAATAATACAACTCAATGAGAATAATATTAATTATAGATTTTAAATCTTAATTTTTTTAATTTCTAGCTAGGCCTATACGGTCACTTTTCTTGATTAATAGCTACATGTGACAACCTCCAAGTAAATATGTTGGATCCATCCAGTCCTACCTATATGTTTAGTAAGATTTCATTTTTTGGGGCCTTTAGTAACCATTGAATGTAAAAAAGCCCAAATCTTGCCAGCAATAAGCTAACTTTTATATTTAGTACGTGATTTATCACATTGCAAAATATGCGTAGAAACAACAGAGTGAAAAATGTCCAAGCCAGGAATCGAATCAGGAACCCTTGGAATAGCGCTCCAAGTACTCTAATAATTAAGCTACGAGGACGATACCCAGCTTAGCATCTCTCACTCATATATGTTGGTAAGGCTGCAACTGTAGCATAAGATGGAACAGTCTTCATGAGCACACAATCCTGCGGCGAAACATGAGACACAAATAAACCCAGCATCGGTGAACACATATATAATTTGTTATTAATTTTTCAATTAAGCGCATAAACTCGACATTGGCATGAAAATTGTGCACAAGTGTGTTTAGATGCTGGTGAAGGCCATTTTCAACATTTACTGGGAAGGTACACACGCTTACAATAATTTTTATCTTTCTCAAATACGTTATCACATCTGTACATCAGCACATTTCGGCGTAATTCGGCGCATTGTTTTACGCCGACCCTGTATTTATAAGCTTCATTCGCAGATTGAGATTTTAGTTAAGTTCAGCTTTGGGAACATGCTAAATTGGCGAAGTGAATGTGTTTAAGGGAGCTATTTAGAACACATTTTGATACATTTGTTTTCTGAAGTGGCGCTGTTCTGCGGTTTTATCCATTTGCTACTATTTAATGTGATTATCTGCTTCTGTAAGTTCTTGTTGTTTTTGAAAATTCCTTGAAATAAATGTATCTCGTTTTCGAGAATGTTATTCGATTTTTAATATACACAATCTCCGAAATTATAATAATATATGCTAAGACCTTTCTTACACCATGGTGCATATTCGGTCTTTCTAGTTGAGCACCACTATCTAAGAAAATAAATTCTCTTTTTCTAATCGCAACACTACGCAGAAATTCTTGAATTTTTACGATTAAATAAGGCAAAGACTGCCATTTGGAAATAGTGGTGTTCAAAAGTAAGGAACGTACGCATTCTGTACATCTGATATATATAAATGGCACAGGCTTTTAAGATCTGGGTACTTGTTAGGTTTTCACAAAGTTCAGCAAAGTGTAATCAGTACCACCATAATCATCATAAATATTCAAATTTAAAATGTTTTAGTAATTACGTACAAATTAATTAGTTAACGAGATATATAACCTTTAAATGTAATGCATTTTATAACTGCCTAACATATCTTATTTTTTTTTAATTTGCGTTGTTCAGACATTAGATTAAAATAAAAAAGTTGCACAATGCTTGAAATTGTCTTATTAATAAAAGCCTTCTTTTTGCTTAGTTTAAAATGTACTTCTTTAAACAAAATAATTTATATTTATATTTTTAACTTTTTTTGTTCCAAAATTAAAGTTTCATTTTTAAATTTTATTAGTACTGTTTGTTTAATGTAGTTCTAATGAATTCCGTGAATTTCTAAGAAAGTCAATGGTTAAAGAAACCAAATGCATATCAACTGAGGTCTAACGTAATTAATTCTATTGACGTCCTAATACTATTCAAATTACAAGGCATTCTGATTACATGCATTGTTTAACTATTATCAGCAGCAAACGTGCTGAATTTAGATATGCAGAATAGGTAATTGTATTCCATTTGATTATCCTGATTGTCCTTTGCGGAAATTGAATATTGAGAAATTCACTAATACGCACAAGATGAAACTGCAGCTAAAGGGAAATATGCGCATTTTTGTTTAATTATATAAAAAAAATATTGTGATTCTTCTAGAATCATTCTGCATACAATATAATTACTCCATATCGAATTATGTATAATCAATAAAGTGTATTATTCCTTTCACTTTTTCTACTGTAATATTTCAGATGAAGCAGCTGTTAGCTGCATTAACAGAACTACAGTCATTCAGGGTAACTTTGAACCATGGGGTGTAACTTTGCACCACCTTCTAATTTTCAATATTTTTGACTCCAAAAGACTAATTAATCTCCAGAACTATGCTCTGTTGGCAATGTTCTAAACTGGGATTTCTACTCTTTATTTTAAAAAATAAATTTGCAACATTATGCGCAATTAATTGCATCATCTAGCTATTTTTGTGAAGTATTGTTTTCAAGTTAATTTTGAATGCTGTTTTGAAGTTGCTGTAATCCAATTAAATTTTCATAGTAAGTAACAATATCCTCATTTATCAGACACATTATTATCTAAATGTTATAAATGTGTTAATATTTTTTTATTATTTATTCATAAGGCACTAACATTTTACCACATTTTCAGGGTAACTTTGAGCCGGCTCAAAGTTATACTGATGTTTATAATTTATTGATTATAGGTGCTACTGTCAAAATTTTCCCATATTTGCACGTATATTTTATATAAATGCAGGAAGTATGCATTAGATATAACACGTAAATATTTTCACAAATATGTGTGAAATAGATAAAATTCATTTAAAGGCGTTATTTGGGGTGGAGCTATTCAAATTTGACATTTCATACATTCGACATTTTTTATTCTTGTTTGAATAATACTTGCACTTGTATGTGTTATTCTTGTATGTATTACTGTAACTATGGATATATGATTCAGTTAAAACATTGGAAATTGTTTTTAACTGCATTTTTATGTTTCATCTGAACAATAAACAGTTTTTTTTATAAATATGTATGGTTCTCTTCTTCCACTTTTCTTATGCATAATATTTGTTGTAATATCATAAATTATACAAATCTTGTGATGTTGGGAAATGTAAATTCGGAGTCTTTACATATCTGAAAACATTTTTGGAGTTCAAATTTGTCCTAACTATAATACTTTTTTTCATAATGAATTATTTTAGATAATATTTATCATATGGTGCAAAATTACCCTAAATGGCTAGGTAACTTTGAACCAGGATAAAAATTCATTTTTTATTGCTTTTATTATTATTATTCCTTAATTTTTTATAGTAATACAATAATTTAAGATCATGTCTTCAATATTATGCCCCTAGTTGCAACAATGTTCTTAAAATAAGCGTGTGGCATATGAAAATAGAGAAAATGCGGATCAAAGTTACCCTGAATTACTGTATTATCACCTTTCATACTTTCCAAAACCTTGAAACACCTTCATAATCTCTCCTATCCCTAAATCTGGTACTAACCTTTCCGACTCGACAAACTAACGACGCACTTCACTTCTACCCTCTCTTAGTAATGTAGTCGATCGCGTCATCAGGACCAGTTAAAAAACTACATTGAACAACATAACATTATTATGCTCAAACAGTTTGGCTTTCGGCCTTAATAATCAACACAGCGTAAGTTGTTTCGTGTTGTAGAGTTTCTGAGTGAAAATTTCAAAATAAAAATACCACCTTCTTTAACATTTTTAGATGTAGCAAATGCATTCGGCAAAGTCTGGCATGGAGGTCTTACCTACAGATTGATTTCTCTTAGATTGTCAACAAGACGTTTCAATTTAATTTGGTCACATCACTGGGTCCGCTCTGTGCGCATTAGCAATATAGTTTCCGCAATATTCTGAATCCTTAGTGGCATATGTTTGGCCCACTCCTTTTCAACCTGTTTTTTAACGCCATTCCACGCTGATTAAATACCTATTTTGCTCTCCATGCGGACGATACATCTTTCTACGCATCCGCGCACCACCCATACATACTTCACAGTTACCTACCGATTCACTTTGATTCATTTATAAACTGGATTAACCTGTGGCGTGTTAGAATAAATCAAGGTAAAACCTCTTCTGCCTACTTTTCTTGAAAGCTTTCCTATCCTTATAGACTTACTATTCATAACACTACCATCCGTTGGTCTAACTTTGCTAAGTACCTGGAAGTTCTTCTTGATCAAAGACTTACTTGGAACAAACAAGTTCTATGCGTTAAGAGAAATTCGCCTATGCTTCTCTTTCACTTAAATTTCTTCTCAATAGTCCAACTCTTGCAATATATATTACTCTATAACTCTTGGATTATTCCAATCATGACCTACGCCTGTGTCCCAGCTGGGGATTCACTTGCAATTCTTCAATGGCCAATTTAAGTAGATTGCACATCAAACACCTTAGCATCGTTCAAATTGCTTCCCGTTATCTCTGTAATATCACGATACGTAGACATCACAATGCTCCCACTTTCAGAAAAAGAGTTGTTGACCTTTCTTCTCAATTCTATAAAAGTTTATGTAACCTCCGTAATGAAATTATCGCTGAACTGCTTGACTATCACGCCTTCGAGCGGACCATCGAAAAGAACTGACATATTTCATGATTATGGATGCTGAGAGACCTTGAGTCTTTCACATCCGTCAAAATTTCTTTTCATTTATTTCTACTTAAAAATAATATATGTAAGAAAATACTTTTATTTTGTGACAAAATAATATATATATATGTACTATTACTCTGTCACAAATATATAATTACTCTGAAAAGTGCCCTTTTTTAGTAGTTCTGTGACTTTTGTCAGTTCCTTGATTTGCCTACTCTTTCCCAGCTTAGCTGTACTTTACATTTTTTTTACACTCAAATATTTCATTCAATGAACTTTTTATTCATTTTATATTCTTATCCATACTTAAAGCCTTAATTATTCTCTTACTTTCTTATTCTACCACTTTCTTTATATAGTAGGTACCCATAATTTCTTAAATTATTTATGTAGTTTATAAACTACAGTTAGACTTTTTGTTACCCAACGGCTCAGCATTAATGAGACATTCAACTTTACACTGTTATGAATTGTTCTTATTGAATTCCTAAACAGTAGGTTTTAGACGTATTGGTCAAATCACAAATGCAGAATATATTTATAAATATGACCTATAGAACTAAAATACCATATAAAAATTTTAATTTCGTAACTTTCACAAAATGAGCACCTTATGCTATCTAAATAGCTTTAATTTAAAAGAGAACATTTAACCCTTCCAGGAGTAAATAATTGTGTATCTGTAATTTTGAATTAATACCACAATTTAAAAAATATATATATTTGAAAGTAAGGAAATTCAAATTTGCAGCTACAATTCAATTCGAAGATCTTTTCTCTGAAGAGCCTGTGACCTATGTCACACATCCCCGATGCTTAGCAAATGTATGGAAATAACGTGACGCGAGTTCAAAAATAGTAGCAAAAGAAAACATGATGGAGGGTGAAGGGGAACTATGTAAAGAGCTATTGAGTTCAGAAAAAGAAAAATACAAAAAATTAAAAAAATTCAGTTATCAAAATGCAAATTTATAATTTAGGAAAACTTAGACTAAAAGTCACTAGATTAAAATAAACTAAATAATAATAAATAATTATAATAAATAAAATAATTATAGATAAATTTTTAATAAGATAAAATAGAAATCACCTGCTGTTGCCATCATCAAAATGACGCTAGCGATACGCACAGACACGTTTGTCCCTTATAATATAGGTAGTAGATTTGCACCACTAGTTAAAACAAGTTGAAAATTGCACGTCAAACGTGGCAAATGAGATGCGTTCGCACTTAAACTAGTTTTATAAATATTTTTTGCACCGCATATTTTACCGAATGTATATTTTTGTGCACTTCAATAAGTGTATATCAATTTCATTCTGTTCGAAAGGCTGTAACATCATTAAAATGCACTTGAAATATTTTTTTCCATTGGCCGTAATGTAACGGAAAACTTTTGACTGTCCCTGTAATTAAACTATACATCCGATTTTCGTAAAATTTGAAATGACTCGGAAAAATTTTGCAGCAACTATGTATTTAAAATTTCAAACCATTCGGTTGAGTAGTTTTTGCTCTGTTATATGCAGACGGACAGAACTACGACTACACGTGCTACGTATTTATATAATTATGAACGCTCCTAAAAAGGCCGTGTCTAGTACCCTCAAACAGCCGGAGTTTCCCTGGGTGAGCGCGGATGGTTCAGCCTTTAAAAAGTATCTTTGCTCCACCATAACAAGTCCACAAGAGTTGAAAAGAGAGTATTTCGGCGGTGGCGGGGTGGGGAAAAATAGATAGCTTAAAAATAAATAAGTTGGAAATTGCACGTCAAACACGGCAAATGAGCTGCGTTCGTACTATAACTGATTTTATAAATATTTTTTGCACCGCATATTTTACCGAATGTATATTTTTGTGCACTTCAATAAGTGCACATCAATTTCATTCTGTTCGAAAGATTATAAGATCATTGAAATGCACTTGAAATAATTTTTCCCCATTGGCCGTAATGTAACGGAAAATTTTGACTGTCTCAGTAATTAAACTATACATCATATTTTCATAAAATTTGAAATGACTTGACAAAATATTGTAACAGTTATATATATACTAATCTTGATTAAAATTAAGTGGCATAAAAATACCCCACTGCTCTTCAATGTGTTAAAATGTTTTGGCAATTGGAAGTACAGTAAAACCTCTTTTATATGAAACTCTTTTAACCGAAACTCTCGATTAACCAAAATCCATTTTTACAGTTCTTTTTTCTACTATTACATTCCTCGTATGCAAAATCCATTTTTAAAGCTTTTTTTTTCAATTAATCATATTCCTTGTATGCAAGCGGTCCTTTTCGAACTACGAGTACATATAAATATTTTCAATCCCCTTTCTTAGAATTCCTTTGAATTTAGCTTGAGCTCCCGTAAGCTGCGGAGTCGAGCAAAGAAAATGAACAAATTAGCAATTCTGAAGCCTTTGAATGCTTTGCAAAAGGTTTAGCATGGCTGGAGCAGCAGAAAGACTGTGATACTGGTAAACTAAAAATATTAAAAAACTTCGTGATAGAGCTTCAAAGCAAAGGCAATCAAAACTGCGACAAACAAAACATTTTTTCAAACTCTTGTGATGTGTGTAAAAGGAACTTAATTTCAAAATTAAAATTCAGGTAATTTATTCTTGTTTCTATTTTGCTATTTCTTTATTTTTTATTGAGCGCTTGTTACCATAATAAGAAATATTGCATATGTTTCCTCTTAATCTTAAAATTGAAGCATTCTCGATTATCCGAAATTTTTGATTTTCCAAAAGAGGACCGGTCCCAATTAATTCGGATAATCGAGGTTCTACTGTGTATCTTAAAACTAACGGGATAGTATTTTACTATATGAGGTTTCAGCGATGTCAGCGATATGAAGTGCATAATTGGCGTGGCACACAGTGTAAGATTTTGCAAATCCAGCGGGAGAAAAGTCCAAAAATCGACTTACAGTAATTTCACTTTTAGATGTTTCAAATAACATATAACACATTGGATGAAAAAAATGTACAGTGATAGCAGCCTAACTCCACAACAACACCATCAAAAATCGGCTCAAAAACCAAATTTTCTTTCAACCTTTTTAGATTGGCGATTCTGTAGTTGTAATTGCCATTGATATTTTTTAGCTAAAAACATACTTATTTTGTAAATATTTTTTAATGATAGCATGGTGTCTTTGCAACAATGTAGATACTTTGTATCTTACTATTACAATAGTTATTTAGAAGTGTTATGTTTAAAAAATAATTTTTTAAGTCAATATAAAAGTTATTTGAAAATTTAATAGCATATGATAAATTTTAAAAAGCTGCCAAAAATGTTTTACACGATTGTACATTGTAATATATTTCTTTTTTGTAATTATGTATGCATATAGATATAGAATAAATCAATTTCAGCTGCCACTATTTGCAACTCTTGAATATAAGTAATTTTTTATCAGGTACGGAAGTGTAAATTTCGAAAAGAGAATTATATGAGATTTTTAAAAAATATGTTACTTGACATGAATCATCCCCCGTTTAAAATATCCTGATAGACTATTTATTACACAAATATAATCTTCAACATTGCTCATCTGTTATGTTAGACCAGATTAAGCGGCTGATCCATTCATTTATAATTGGCAGTAATCAAAGATGGAGAAACTGAGATCTCTTAAAGAACGTTTTTTGAAGTAAAATAAGAGATGTGCAGATTCGAATATTAACAATAAATATATTTACAGGGCAGAAGTAATAAATACTACCAGAAAAAGGTTGGACAACCAAACAATTTTTTTTTATTTAAGTGGACCGAAATCAAAAGACAAAAGGTGCATTTGTTATTTTCGGAACACAAATTAATAACCACGCGCCATGTGTTTAAAACTGAGACAATCTAGAAAAAAGGATGCTATGGATGTGTTAAAAAATATATCTGAAAGCCCCTAAAGAGCAACGACATTTTAAAAAATCGTTCAAAAAACGGATACTCGTCATATAAAAAAAGTCCTTCCGGCCAGTGCCGGGAGGAAGAGGTAGCCTTCATATTCCTTATTTTTAAAAAGCCAACTTATATTATTCAAACACACGAAGCTCAATTAAGTGGAAACCGAATGTAGGAGATTCAATACTAATATTTATCAATACTAAATCATTATGAATGAGAATTTCACGAAATTAGTCAGCTTTATCCAAGCTGCTTTTATTTAAAGTAACTTACATTTGGCTGCCGAATTCGGCGATTTCTTAAAGTGCCTGCCATTTTAAGACAAGATGGTAGATGAGGCTAACCAGTGAACTTGGTCGAGACCTTAGTAATTGCTGTGCACATGCTCACTCACATCGGAATCGGTTGATATATACGAGTGCTGTCGTAGGCAAAAAATCAGATTTTTCAAAATGTCACCCACGTTAGAAATTGAAACTGCTATATCTGAGCCATTTTTTAAGATAAAGACAAACAAAAAAAGCTCCTGAATCCTTATATCAAGGTCAAATACTTAAGAAAGAAACCTTTTTCAATTTCTAATTTTTTTGCACCTCACTTTAAATAAATTTTTTTTTAATTTAATGGCCGCCATTTTGAAACAAGATGGCTGATGAAGCTGGCCAGCGAACTTGGTCGAGATATTGATGTATATTGATGTATACTATCCACATGCCTTCTTCCATCGAAATAGGCGAATACGTGTGGTATCGCGTGACAAATACAATATCGTTTCAAAGTGTTAGCCATGATAGAAATTCAAAGTGCTATAATTCAACCACTTTTTAAGATATAAACAAAAGAACAAATTTTCAGAAACAAAAACTGCTCCAGAATCTTTGTATCAAGGCCAAACACATAAGGAAAATCTTTTTCATTTTCCAATTTTTTAATACCTCATTTTAAATTTTAAATTACATTTTTTTTTAAATGGCAACCCTTTTGAAACAAGATGGCGAATGAAGCTTGCCAACGAACTCTGTCGAGACATTGGTATGTACTATGTACAGACCAAATTACATTCAAATCGGTTCATAAATACGCCTGTTATCGCGTGACAAAAATCAGGTCGTTTTAAAATGTCAGCCACAATAGAAATTCAAAATGTTATAACTCAGCCATTTTTTTAGATATAGACGAAAAAAAAACTTCTCCTGAATCTTTTTATCAAGGTCAAACACATAAGAAAAAAATATTTTTTCAATTTTCAGTTGTTTCGTAGCACATTTCAAATTAAATTTTTTTTTTTAATTTTAAATGACCATTTTGAAACAAAATGGCGGATGAAGCTGGCCAACGAACTCGGTCGAGACATTGGTCTGTACTATGTATAGACGAAGTTACATCCAAATCGGTTCATAAATACGCCTTTTATCGCGTGACAAAATTCAGGACGTTTCAAAATGTCAGCTTTGCTTGAAATTCAAAATGCTATAACTCAGCCATTTTTTAAGATATAGACGAAACAAAAACTGCTACGGAGTCTTTGTATAAAGGTCAAATACATAAGAAAAAAATATTTTTCCATTTTCAATTTTTAGGTACCACATTTCAAATTTTAAATTTTTTTTAAAAAATTAAATGGCCGCCATTTTGAAACAAAACGGCGGATGAAGCTGGCCAACGAACTCGGTCGAGACATTGATATGTACTATGTACACACCGAATTACATCCAAATCGGTTCATAAATACGAGAGTTACAGTGTGACATAGGTCAGATATATATATATATATATATATATTGATATATATATATATATATATATATATATATATATATATATATATATATAAATTTTGAACTGAGGGTGGTTTCGTGGTCTGGGGGTCATGATCGATGAAAATATACCAAAATTTTTTGAAATCGCTTTCCTCCGAACGGCTGCAATAGGTAGCTTTTTGTAAAGAAAGCTACCTAAAAGGCTGTAATGAAGAAAATCAAAATTTTATAATGGGTTTAATTAGTCCACAGCCGTCACCTACTTCTTATTCTAGATCTATAAATGTAAGTTCATAATGGAAAATGATCAGTCAATAACCGAAGAATTTGAAATTATCAGGAATTAAATCTTTTTAGCTCTTGCACTAACTGTAGTAGAATTCAATGTTCAGACGTATGATATCGAGCACAAATTTGAAGACACGGTGGTAGATAGCACAATGTGCAGCATTCTATCTTTAAATAAAGCAACTTAAAAACACAATGCCTGTAACGGAAAATTCAAAGTGGTGAATAACTTAAAAATGATTCGATAATATACAAATAATGCTCACAAATTTTTTTGGGGCTTATCGACACAATATGCACAATTAAGATTTATGGAATGCCTCTTACATATTGATTATAGATTTGATGTAAAGAAACAGAAGTTCCGAAAACCTGAAGAAAAATGAAGTATCGCAGAAAGAAAATAAATATAATTGAAAAATTCAGACTTAAAAGAGAATTATTATTAAAAACTCCAAAACAATGGCAAGATAATATTAATGTAGGAAATAGAAATAGGAAGATTTTTTAAGGATGCTGCAGTGGTCGCTAGCAATATATCTGCCTTTAAGCATTACAAATCATGACATTAACATCTCAATAAAAGGCACAAAGGGGTTTAATCACATAAAAGTTACCGGAGTAAAAAAAAATTATAAACTTAGTTTAGAAGTTTAATGAATAATGCGCTTTCCGGAATCATTTTTGTAATAAAACCTTCTTCAAGCGACCAGGAAAAAACGGAATTTGTTTCATTCTCTTCAAAGAAATTGGTCGCTCATGGAGGGAGTCCAACTAGGATGGTCTCTGAATGGAGGTAAAATTAGTATTGAGCGTATGGGAATAAATTTCGTTCCATGAAAAAAATGATCGTTGAAGGAGGTGGTCGCTAAATGGAGGTGGTCGCACAGGGAGGTTTCATTGTATTTTTTCATAATATATAACCATTTTATTTCTTGTAAGATCAATTTTATTACTTTTATATCGCTAATTTTCATAAATTGAATTTTGACCCGCTAGATTCGTGAAATCTTACACTGTGCGGCGTACCTTTCTGCTACGGATATTACACAAATGGCACCATTATTTTTTTTTATAATATTCAATGAATAAATATTTTACAGACAGAGTGAAAGTATGCCACTGATAATTCCACTGATCTCTTTAATAATCCCACTGATAGTTGCCGAATTAAAAGAAACTTTTTCCTACAACTTTTGTAAAAATCTTTGAGACCGAAGAAAGAAAAAAATGATCTGAAATATTACGCAAAGAAAGAATTCAGATATGTATAATTCTTCCCAAGGGAGAATCGAGTCAGCAAAAATATTTTCTCATTTCATGCTCAAGTACTCGTAACTCATTTGTTCAATAGAGATAAGAAAGGTGCAGCATTTATTTACAAACTAAACCTTGGTATTAAACAGCCCCATATTAATGAATTAAAAAAAATGCAAAAACATTTTGAAATAAAAATGTAATTATTGTAAAGTTTTCAAATTATAACGAAAGAATTAGCTTTAGAATTTTCACACAGATAAAATATCCGAATTAAAAGATAGTCAAATTAAGGGCTTATAAATATAACAGCAACCGTTTTTTTTTTTTTTTTTTTTTTTTTTTTTTTTTTTTAACTAGGGGGCTCGGCCCCCTACGAGCTACGCTCGCCAACCCCCGTCCAGACACCGCAGACTCGACTCACGCTAATGTGATCGGCTTTAAAAAGATTTCAAAAGATTGAATTATAATTTAAAAAACAGTGGCGATCTCCCTATAAATGGATTTCTATTCATTTCTCTTTGATTGGGGAAATTTTAACGCCAAATCCGCTGCGGTACTACTTGATTATTCCGTCGACTAATTTCGCCAACTTATATAAATCGCCAAACAACTCGCCAAATTATACAAATTGATATAATTTTTATTTTAAATAACGAAAGAACAAATAAATTAGTACAACATTGATAAAAATACAAATAAAACGTCGAAATAAAAATAACCTGATGACGTAGTCACGTGTATCAACATTTCAAAATAAGCTAATATAAAAGGAATTAAGTAAACAGAATCTTTGTCTCCCGGTATTTTTAACAAAGCGAAAAGAAAGTTCCTTTAAATGAGACATTTTAAATTAATCGTTTTTAATCTGGCGTAATTTTGACCAAACTATTCTTTCTCTTTTTAATATTCACGTGAAAATACTTGTGTTAGAAATGAAATATTATTTGCGCTTTCCTAAGAAAAATAGTTGAAAAGTATCCGCTCAAAATATCAAATAAATGTCTAGCGCAATTTCTAAATTTAAACCGTTTTGCAATATTATTTTGTGTTCGTTTTATGCAATAACTGTAATGTGACGTAAATATGACGTAATTTCTCCTATTTAAGACTTCTAACGCATGTTAATAAATTTATTATTTTACAAATTCCTTTCTCTCTTAAAATTCACGTGTAATTATAGTTTTATGACGTAATTTTTAATAAGTTCCTGCTTTTTGTACATAATTATTTAATTCTAATTCAATGTTTTTTTTTCTGTTTATAATAGTCACGTGTAAATAAATTTTTAATTTATTACACGTATAAATATATATATATATATATATATATATATATATATATATATATATATATATATATATATATTTTTTTTTTTTTTTTAAGCAAACATTATTGTTTCCGCTGTTTATACAGTTGGCAACAGTTTAAATTAATATCACTTTCTAAAATCTGTAAAAAATATCTCTAGAAATGCTGAAAATTTGAATTTGAAATAGAAATAAAACCTCAAAAAATTAGCCAAATTAAAAAAAGAAATACAATCTGCACACCGACAAATTCTAACGCATAGAAAGATCTAAAAATGATTACATTCCCATGTGTACTTTTTGCTGCTATAAAACTTTTTTAATGGAACGATTTTGTCCAACTTTCGCATTAAATATCTCTTAAAATAATTCTTCGATTTGAAAACTGTCTGCATCAGCGTGTTTATCAAACATTTCTCTATAATACCACCGATTTTCATATTTTTGTACGCAATATCTTTCTTAATATTAACGAAGAAAGACCTCCTGTCACAAAATATTCAAAACCGGCGGCGGCGGTGACAGCGGTAGTTACTGTTTTTTAGAATAGAGAGATGCTTTTTTGTGTGTGTCTGAGTTTATTTTTTTTTTAAATACGAGGGTAATACTGAAATTTCTGAGACAGAAACAGGCATTCTGTTCCAATAAATAAAATAGAAAAATATATAAAGGATAAAAATATATTGGTCGGATATTTAAATTTGAACTCTTCTATATTAACAGGATTTGTGGCAACAACTACAATTTACCTATCGTAGCATAAATTTTGAAAGAAGAGGAAAGCGAGTGCATTATCGTGCTAAGATGAATGACTTCAACGTCTACAACAATCACACGGAAATGCCACTTGTGCCACTGTATTCATCAGAATTTACAGAATTTGTAAGAGGTCAAAATTTTCTCCTAGATAGAGATCATATAGGAAGAGCTTTGTCAGTTGTTTTTCCAAAAATGCCTAGTCCTTGCGAATAATGTTAATCGAGGTTAATCGATATAACCAAATGATACAGAAGGAGCTAAACATTGGACTCGCAGATATACATAAAATTATTCATGAGGAAATGCATATAAAAAAAACTATTTCTCGTTGGGTCCCCCATAATTTAATACAACACTAAAATGCGGAGCGTGGTAAGAATCAATAAAGAAACCTTAAAATTACATAATGATGGGCACCGCGTTATTTTTAAATTTTAACTGGTGATGAGAGGGTCTCTTTTATTTTTTTTTTGCTGTTGTCACATCAAGATAGTAAACTATCGGACTTTGAAGTTGTCAAAAACCAACAATGGTTAAACGATAACGAGGAATGAAAAAGTAATGTATGCCTTGTTCTGCAGAATTACAGGACTTGCCAAAGCCATTAAGCTAAAGGTGCAGAAGGCATTTACAACTAACTGGTACACCACTTCCAAAAATTCTTTAACAGGTGCAAGTTAGGGTATTCGTGCTTTGCCATGGAAATACATCTTCTCATTTATCAAAGATTACAGTCGAATTGCTTGAACAAACAGTCATCAAAGTGGTAGAACCTCGACACTATGAACCTTATCTTGCTACGAGTGACTTTTTTCTAGTTTTCAATATACAAAAAAAATTATGTAGTCGTTTTTTTATCCCGAAGATGAATTTGATGAGGCTATAAATGCATATTTTCTCTCTATTCCAATAAACGGATGGCTTGAGGCATTTAATCTTCATAAAAATCCAATACAAATGTGAATTCATCTTAGAGGGAGCTACTTTGAACATGCCTAAGATTTGGCAGTTTTAACTTGCACCATTTCGCAGTATCTCAAAAACATCTGAATGATTCTTGTGTACAAAATAATCCAGCACCTTCTACTTACGTTCCAGGATATATACCTCAATTTTTACAATTTCATATATGATTCTTCTCTTCAAAATATTTATATTAGCCACCATAGTAAAACATAGTAGTACACGCCTCCTTTACTGTATCTATTTCTATTTTGGAAAAAATCATACGTGATATCTATAGATTAAACTGTGTGAAGTATATGACCACCTTGACTAAACCATCAATCTAAAATCATTATACATATACAATATGTAGGTGGTATTGTACAATACTTAAAACATATACGAATGATAATAATAATGTTAAGAATAGTAAAACAAAGCTGTTTCTACAATAATTTCTTGTTTATGATTATCTACACTCCTGTTACAGTAAAATGTTCTTCAGGAGTCGTATACACATTTATTTATATATGGGGTGAGACTCCATACATAACTCACAACTCACTTTTAGGACGAACACTGACATTTATTGAGACGAACAAACAAACAAAATACAGAAAAAAACCATTCTTCTCGTTCTTTAATTAATTTAAAGGCATAAACGTCGTTGAATATTTCTGAGATTTTCTTACGTCGTGTAAATATTCAATCTTATTTCACCGAAATATGTTCTGTTCTTTTTTAACAAAACCTTGCGTCGTCAAACTCATTTCGTTCTATTTACTTCTTCTGCATTTCCACTTCACACAGCTTCGTTAAGGCTCGTTTCCTTTTTTAATCTCGAAGCGGAAAATACGGGGACACTCAGTCTGATGCAGGTGTTGCTTGCGAAATTCTCCACAAGCGGCCGTCCTGACATCTGGAGCTGCCGCAGCGACATGTGGTAAAATAGAATATGAAAAACAAAAAACAAAAACCAGTAACTGTTCTTAGGGGAAAAGAAAAAAATAAATTAATCTGCACATCATAGTTGAAGTAGCGTAACATCATATAGAGATTTCTTTGAAAGCAGTGACTTGTAAAATGTTTATAGCACACAGAAAGAAAAGATTTAAAAAAAATGTTTTTTTTTTTAAGTTTCAGTTTTCGTCAGGCCAAGGTTTCATGTATTCAGCACAGGAGCTAGTATGTATCGGTCCTTCAGTTGATGAGATTTTCGTTACGTCGTAGGTGTCGTTAGACTTCACTTTGATTATTTTATACGGACCTAAGAATTTAGATTTCAACTTTAAACCTGGTCCTTGCTGGGTTCTCTTAATTACTACAAGGTCACCAAGCTTGTACTTACGTTGTAAATTATAGTGCTTGCGATTTTCTTGTTGAATTTCCAGAATATTCTTCTTGGCTTCTTTACGGAGCTCTTCCATGTCTTTCATGAATTGTTCTTCGACTGCACTGTTTAAGAGGTCAATAATTTGTACATCTTCTTTCTGTTTCATTTTTGTACCAAATAATATTTCAAACGGTGTTCTCTTAATGCTTCTTTGGTAAGTTGAATATGACTTGTTGAACTTTAGGAACATGATTAAACCATTTGGTCGGTTCGTCTTTGGACATTTTAGAGATTACAGAAATTATGGTGGAATTAAGTCGCTCTACTTGACCATTGGCACGGGGAAAGCCAGTTGTAACTGTCTCGTGCTTTATATTTTCATCTTGACAATAATCAGCAAATTCTTTGCTTGTAAATGCAGGACCTTTATCGCTAATCATAATGGAAGGATTGCCAAAAGTATGACTTTGTTGTCGTAGTTTTGATATAACTTCGGTAGCAGAAGTACTTATGGATACAACCAGACGAATTTAGTAAATGCGTCTATTAAAGACAAAATATGTTTATAATTTTTGTTGGTGGTTTCAAGAGGGCCTAAATGATCAATGTGGTAGGTTTGGAGAGGAGTCTCTTCTTTAGGCAAGGGATGCAATTCACCTTCTTGTTTGCCACGTTTGCGATTATACAAAAGGCATGTTACACAATTTGCTATAATTTTATCAATTTTATTTGACATATTAGGGATGAGAAATTCTTCGTTAAGGAGTTCTTCACAGCGTTTACGGCCAAAATGTCCTTTGTCATGAACGTGTTTAATGACATTTAGCTGCATTTCATCCGGCACAACTATCAGATCGATACCTTTATGATTTTTATAGAGAACGTTATTTTTAAGGAAATAGTTGTCATATGGCTTTGTTTTCAAAATTTCTTTGATGGCCTGTATATGTTCGTCAGTGTTCTGTGATTGTATGATTTTGGTAGTAAAACTATCTTGAATGATCATACATATTGGATTTCTACTTAAAGCGTCGACATGGCGCATGCGTGTACCTTGTCTGTGTTCGGTTGTATAGTTATAGTCAGCTAACATTAAAGCCCATCGAGCAATCTTGGTGCAAAGATCTTTGTTATTCACAGTAAGGGCGAATGCGTTGCAATCTGTGACTATCTTGAAAGGAATACCTAGAATGTAAACGCGAAATTTTTTAAGGGCTTCTATGACAGCTAAAACTTCTAATTCATAACTAGAATATTTACGTTCGGCATCTGTGGTTTTTTTTTTGCTCATAAAATAGACAGGGTGAAATTGATTGTCAATAGAAGACTTTTGAAGGAGGACTGCTCCGTAACCGTCAATAGATGCATCACAGTGAACTTCTGTTTCGTTACTAGGGTTATAAATGCTTAAAACAGGACCTGAAGAAAGGATGTGTTTCAGCTGATTAAATGCATTTCGTTGCTGGTCGCCAAAGTGAAATTTAGTGGCTTTTCTAAGAAGATCTGTTAAAGGCTTAGCTATTAAAGAGTAATCTTGAATGAATTTACGAAAATATGAAGTTAATCCGACAAATGAATGTACATCTTTTATACTTTAGGTTCTGGGAAATTAAGGACAGCTTTAGTTTTTAAGGGGGATGGGTGCAGTTGACCATTTTTAATGTGGTAACCCAAAAAATCAATTTCTCGTTGTAGAAAGTGGCATTTTTTGAGATTCAGTTCTAAACCATATTCGGATGCAGTTGTAAGGACGCGTTGTAATTTCTGGAGTCCTTCGACTTCGTTTTCAGCTGGTATTATGAAGTCATCCATATAGACAATAAGTACTTTTTCATTAATGAGGTCTCGAAAAACGTTATAAATATATCTTTGAAACACTAAGGGTGCATCGCTAAGGCCGTAATTCATATATAAGAATACAAATTGACCAGAATGTGTTACGAAAGAAGTATATTTTCTATTATTTTCTTCTACTTCGACATGAAAAAAAGCATTTTTAAGGTCAAGAGTAGTAAATACTTTTGCAGAATGCAACTGATCAATAATGTCATCAATTACTGGGAGGGGGAAACGTTGTTTATGTGTTTTAGAATTTAACTTCCTATAGTCAACACACAATCTATATGAACCATCTTTCTTTTTTACTAGGACAATAGGTGATGAAAAATTACTAGTGCTTTTACGAATAATTCCTTTTTCGAGCCACTCAGAAATTTGTTTTTCGACGAAGTTTTTCACTATTTGCGCCAAGCGCCTGGGAGGACAAGTAACAGGTTCTTCGTTTTGCAGATGAATTGATAATTTAACATCAGTTGTCTTTATTTTTTAGGAGAATAATTTTGAATAAGTTCTGAAATTTTTAAACGTATTGTTTCATCGGTAATATGAGATAAATCAAGATTAAGATCGTCTAACACATGAGCAATATTAATCAAAAAATTATTGGACGTATCGTCATTTTTCTCGATTTTTTGCATCGAAATATTATTTCCAGAAATTGTTAAAATACTTTGTTGAATGATATCTGCACCAATAATAAGATCAAAAGATATGGAATAATCTGGGACTACATAAACATTAGTTGTATAATTAAAATCATCTATCATGATGTTCGTAGAGAAAAAACCTAGGGGTTTGATTATAGTATTTCCTAATCCAGTTAATGTGATAGTTGAATGTTCAAGGTTCGAAATTGTAGGGAGTTTGCGATAAATACTTTCCTTTAGTAAACTTATTTCACTACCTGTGTCTACCAATGATGTAACATGTACAGACGAAATAATGACTTGTTTGGTCATGAAAGTGTTCGATGTGACAGTGGAAACATTGGAGGGTTCTGACTTAACTCTAGGCCTCCTTGGTTGATCACATTGAGCCGATTTATGACCAAAATTCGAACAATTAAAACAACGAGGGCCTTTATCTTTATGTCTGCATTGGTTACTTTTATGATTCGACAAACCACAATTAAAGCAAAAAAGATCAGATTTTGGTCGAAAGGATTTCTCTTTCACTGGCATTTCAGGTTTGACTTTACGAAATTTAGTGTTCTCAAAGTCATGTCGAATTTTGTCATAAATTTTGAGCTTTTGCTTGAATTCTACAATGGATTGGCATCCATATAACATTGATTTCCTGAAAACAGGGTCGGGTATACCATTTATGATGTATTGAATTAATGCGGAATCCTCGATTTTACCACGCGAGCATATTTGTTTCATGATAAGAAAATATTCTTCTATTGATTCATTTTCTTGCAATTTTCGTTTATTTAATATATCATGTAACTCGGCAGAATTATAAGTGGTGCTAAATTCTGATATTAAGAGTTGTTTAAGTTTGTCATATGAATTGATATGAAATTCTGTTTGTGCTAATAACTGGGCTTTTCCTCGTAATGATCTTTTACAAAATATGAATTTATGAAAGTCAGATAAATTAAACATATTAGTAACATCCTCAAAATTATTAAACCATACATTTATATCACTAAAAGAACTACCATCGAAAGGAGGTATTACACTTCCAATATCAGTAAAATTAATAGACGATGGCATAAAACTTTGAACTGGAAATTGCTGCTGTTTGTCAAAATTTGATAATTCAGTGTTATTACTTGAAGTCATATTATTTGAAGGCAGTTCGGGCTCCGAGTCAGTGTCACTTTCATTTTGTATAATATTATATTGTAGTAAGGTCAAGTCTGAAAGGTATGTAACTAATCGGGTTGCGAGATCGTTTAAAGATCCCTCATTATCAATACAAAGTAGATTGCACACTGTAATCAGATCATTTAATGAAAAATCAGTTTGAACTTTAGTTATTTTATTTTTGAATTCGGTGCTGTCGGTTTGAAAACCGAAACCAGTAAAATCACGTATTCTCTTTCTATTAGATCGATCACCGTCAGCATCAAATAGGAATTTATGCAGCAATTTGATTTTATGCGTTCGTTCGTTTTTAAATGCAACTTCCAGTTCAGGTATCTCAACTAACTTCATAATAAAATAATAATAATGAACTCACCGTTAGAATAATATCCGGCTTGAATATGATGAATAATTGTAATTAGTAATACTGGTGGGTTAACTGTCACTCTGACACCAATTTATGGGGTGAGACTCCATACATAACTCACAACTCACTTTTAGGACGAACACTGACATTTACTGAGACGAACAAACAAACAAAATACAGAAAAAAAACACTCTTCTCGTTCTTTAATTAATTTAAAGGCATAAACGTCGTTGAATATTTCTGAGATTTTCTTACGTCGAGTAAATATTCAATCTTATTTCACCGAAATATGTTCTGTTCTTTTTTAACAAAACCTTGCGTCGTCAAACTCATTTCGTTCTATTTACTTCTTCTGCATTTCCACTTCACACAGCTTCGTTAAGGCTCGTTTCCTTTTTTAATCTCGAAGCGGAAAATACGGGGACACTCAGTCTGATGCAGGTGTTGCTTGCGAAATTCTCCACATATATATGAACATATTGCGTTATTTCACTCGATTTTTCCTATGCCATTTTCCAAAAATAAAACTTTGCGTTTCGCGATTTTAAAGGAATATGCTAAGAAAGAATTAACACATGTTTAGACAGAGTGTGAAAGTTGAGAAATAAATTTTAAAGATTAACTAATATCGAGGCTAAAGGTGTTGAAATGATGGTGTAACAATAAATTTTTTAGGAGTGTAACATTATCTATACTAATATTATAAAGAAGTAAAAATTGTTTGTATGTTAGAGGTAATCTCTGGAGCTACCGAACCGATTTAAAAAATTAAGGTATCAAAATGATGATGTTAGCCCAACTTAGATCATAGGATATATTTTATGTCCGTGCCACTACCCCAAAGGTGGTGCAGGAGCAAAAAACTGTCTAAAATGCATTTTTTGTGTTATGGAAGGGCCTAGAATCATGAAATTTGGAATGGTAGTTACTTATAAGATATAAATAATATCTAAGAACATTTTCTAAACAATTCGAAATATAAAAAGCGTGAAAATGCACAAAAAGCGTTTTAAAAACGTTCGAAATGGTGGTTTCTACACAATCTCAGGAAATACCAAACCGATTTAAAAAATAATGGTGTCAAAATGATGGTGACAACCGTTGCTCCAAGATAGGCTATATTTTATGTCGGTGCCACTACCCCAAAGAACAAAAAAAGTTCTAAATTACGGCTTTTGCGTTACTGAAGGGCCTAGAAATATGAAATTTGAAATATTAGTTGCTTATTAGATATAAAGAATTTCTAAGAACAGTTCTTAAAAAATTCGAAATTAAAAATGGGTGAAATTGTGCGGAAAGCGTTCTAAAAAACATTCTAACTGGCGGTTTCTACACAATCTTAAGAAATACAAAACCGATTTTAAAAATAATGGTGTCAAAATGATTGAGACAACCCTTGCTCTAACATAGGCTATGTTTTATGTCAGTGTCACTATCCCAAAGAAGGTGCAGGAGCGAAAAACGTTCTAAATTACGGTTTTTTCGTTACTGAAGGGCGTAGAAATATGAAATTTGAAATGTTAGTTACTTATTAGGTATAAAGGATTTATAATAAAATTCTTTAAAAAATCGAAATTAAAAATAGGTGAAATTGTGCGAAAAGCGTTCTAAAAAGCGTTCTAACTGGCGGTTTCTATATAATCTTAAGAAATACAAAACCGATTTAAAAAATAATGGTGTCAAAATGATTGAGACAACCCTTGCTCTAATATAGTCTATGTTTTATAAAGGATTTATAAGAACAATTCTTAAAAAAAATAAAGGATATAAAGGATTTATAAGAACAATTCTAAAAAAAAAAATCGAAGTTTAAAAGGGGTGAAAATACACAAAAAGTGTTCTAAAAAACGTTCTAAATGGTGGTTTCTGCACAATCTCAGGAAATACCAAACAGATTTAAAAATTAATGGTGACAACCCTTGCTCCAAGATAGGCTATATTTCATATCGGTGCCACTACCCCAAAGGGGGTTCAGGAGCAAAAAACGCTCTAAAAATGCAATTTTTGCGTTACTGAAGGGCCTAGAAATATGAAATTTGAAATATTAGTTATGTATTCGATATAAAGGATTTCCAAGGACTGTTCTTAAAAAAATCGAAATTTAAAAGGGATGATAATGCGTGAAGAAGGTTCTAAAAATATTCTAAATGGTGATTTCTACTCAATTTTGGGAAGTATCAAATCGATTTCAAAAGTAATGGTTGCAAACTGATGGTGACAGACCGTGCTCTAACATGGCTCTGTTTTATGGTTGTATCAATAGCACCTTGGGATTGCAGGAGAAAAAAATTTATAAATTGCGGTTTTGTGCTATGGAAGGGCCTAGAAACATGAAATTTAGAATGGTGGTTACTTATAAGATTTCAGTGATCTCTAAGAACATTTCCTAGAAAAATAATCGAAATTTAAGAAGGGTGAAAATGCGCGAAAAGCGTTGAAAAACATTCTAAATTGTGATTTCTATGCAACCTCAGGAAGTACTTAACCGATTTCAAATATAATGGTGTAAAATGATTTTGACAGCTCTTGGTATATTTTATGTCTGTTTCCACTACACTAGAGGAGATGCAGGAACTAAAAACTTTCTAAAAATGCGATTTTTGAATTATGGAAGGACCTAGATTCATGTAATTTTGCATGGTATATATTTATTACATATAAATGATCGATCGTATAAAAAGCGTTCTAAAAATGTTCTAAATGCCGATTTGTGAGCAATCTCAGGAAGAATGAAACTGATTTCAAAAGTAATGGTAGGCAAATTGATGTTGACAGCCTCTGCTCTAACATAGACACTATTTCATGTCGGTGTCACTATCACCTGGAGGTTGCAGGAGCAAAAAACGTTCTAAATTTCGATTTTTGTGATCGGTAGGGCTAGCAACTTGAAATTAAGAAAGGTACATATTTATTAGATATAAATTATCTTTATAAGAACAGTTTTGAAATAATCGGAATCTTTTTTAAAAAATAGGGTGAAAATGCACGAAAAGCGTTCTAAAAATGTTGTAAAAGCGTTCTAAATTGCGATTTCTACTCAATCTCAGGAAATACCAAACCTATTTCAAAATTCATGTTTGCAAATTGATTGTGACAGTCCCTGCTCCAACATAGGCTATATTTTATGTTGCTGTCACCGCCATCTGGGGGTGCAAGAGGAAAAAATGTTCTAATTTGCGTTTTTTGTACAAATGAGGGGTCTAACATTCTGAAATATGGCATGGTATTTACTTACAAGATGCAACTGCTGTCTACGAACAGTCGAAAGAAAATTACAAATTTAAAAGGATGAAGTGAGCGAAAAGCGTTCTAAAAACGTTCTAAATTACAATTTTTATACAATCTTATCGAATACCAAACCGATTTAAAAAAAATAATGCTGTCAAATTGTTGGTGATAGAACCTGCTCAAGCATAAGCTATATTTTATGTATGTGCCACTACCATCAGAGGGTTGCAGGAGCAAAAAACTTTCTAAATTAGCCTGTCTCTTTCTAAATTTTCTCTTTGATACTGAAGAGCCTAGAAACTTTAAATATGGAATGGTAGTTACTTATAAAATATAAATGCCCTCGAAGGACTGTTGAAAATGAATTCGAATTAAAAAGAGGTGAATCGAAGGGTAGGATCCAAAAGCGTTCTAAAAAAGTCCTAAATTACGATTTATATGCAATTTCAGGGAATATTAACCAATTATAAATGTAATAATAGCGAATCAATGGTAACAGTCACCGATCTTACACAAGCTATATTTTTTACGGATGATTCTACCACCTAGGGTTCACAGGAACAACAAACGTTCTAAAAAATGCCTTTAAAAGCTTTCTAAATTGCGTTTCTGTGGAATATTAGGAAATAACAAACCGATTTAAAAATTAATGTTGGCAAATTAATGGTGACAGTTCCTATTTTAACATAGCCCTTTATGTTGAGAGAGGTGGTAAGACTTGGCATTTGACATGTTGGTTAATTTTAAGAAGTAAGAAGATGGTTTCTAAAAAATTCAAAACTTCAAATGAATACTGAAAAAAGCGTATTAATTGATCATTAAAGTTTCAAAATATTTTCTAAATTATCATTTATCTAGTTTTATTTATTTTATTAATTTAAATGTGCGTGGTTGTTAGTCTATGTAAAATCCAAATTTGGTAGGTTTTCACGGGAAATTACAACATTTAGGGCCTAAAAGGGACTAGGGGGGTGTAATATGGGCACATTACCCGCGTATATCAAGATATATATCCAGTGATATATATCATCGAAGCCTGTATGTTAGTTACAAAAGTTCACTTCAAATTGCTCAGGGATATGTTAAAATACTCAAGCAAGATTACAGATAATAATATGTCGCATTTTCTATAAAAAGGTACATCAAAGTTCGAAAAACAACATTTTGAGAAAACTGAGTTTAAAGTTTTTTATCTATGATGTAAACAAACTGAATTATTTAATTTTTTTAACTTTTCGATATCGTAGAAACAAAAGTAATATACCATTCGAAAAAGGAAAAATCAAGGATTCAAAATATTAAAAAATATAGAAAACGATTTTTTTTCACGAAGTTTCCTTCCAATTGCCCTTATAATAAATATGGATAACATAAAGGTTTGAAAAAAAAAAACGCTCTTGCATCACTTCTGCTTAAAAGTGTAAATTGACGAGCAAAATATAATTATCAATGTCACAAGGCAATGGACAATTATTTGAAATCGGTTTGATTTTTTCTTGAATTTTTCTTGAATTTTTTCACTTATATTTTTTAATCGTTACTCAAAAGAAAAACTTTATTATGCCACATTATTTGACTTAATTAACTTCATCCTTTTAATTTGGAATAGATGCTATTTTGGTATTAAGGGTAATTTAGAACGAGAGCTAATTAATTACAGCATAAGAGCAGGATATCACAAAAGTCCTCACACAAACTTTGTGTGTTGTACACTATTGAAACTTTTGTTCTAGTTTGAACCGAATTTTTTTGTAGAAGCTGCAGTTATAGGATGATGAAATCACTAACGTTTTAGTACTTTACAGGAACCATGAAATGATACAATATTGAACAATGATTTTGTTTTAGGCTGAACCATTAACTGCTGTTGAACCAAAAATTAGAAAGATATTAAGCAACAAACTGGAAATATATTTAAGCATAAAATGGCTATGACGTTGCCTTGTAAACAATGGCTAATCAAATCGAAATCTATGTTTATCCGACGGACTACGAACGCCCAAACCTAACCGAGGATACAAAACTGACACCTGATAGGTAGACAGAGTTCTAATCACTAGACAAGCAAGGTGGAATTCCTACAGCTATATAGCAGTATATTAAGAGTGCACAATCTTAAACAAGATAGAAAAAGATCATGCGTCAAGCATAGATTATGAAACACTTTCCAACACATTCAGAATAACATAACAAAACTTCATCATTTATTAGGTACATGATACATATATTTGTATTAATAAACTGTATGCATGAAAGAATTTAGTTGAGTTAGGCAATACATACCACAGTTGAAATTTTTCTTTCAGCAATTTCCGTTAACAAGGAGAATAATACGTGAATTTTTTTGTGCAGCCCTGTATACGAGGTATAGAATATATACATAACGAATAACATAAAAATATTACTTATATTAAAAAAAAATACTGAAATTGAAAAAGCACTTCCAACGGTTATTACTCAAAGACAGTACTATAACCAATTTCTTTTGTGTGTCCCTGTAAATGAACGATAAATGTTAGCAACGCCATATTTTATATTAATGATCTTGTAATGAAATTCAATAATTTATATCAATTTCAATACATTTGGAATAGCGTTATGTCATTAAAATACACTGCAAATGATTTTTTCCCATTGATCAATACGAGGTAGAAGATACATCAATAATGCAGAAAGCAGTGTAAATCGTATTATTATCAGAGAAAGTTAACAGAACAACGAAGAGTAGATTTGGAAAATGACTTCATAAGAGATGTTCAAAATTTTTTAAAAAGCACAGGATGATAAGAGCTCTCTGTGGATTATCCAGCATTCTTCAAGGATATCTAAAGGAGCACATAATATTCCTAAATTTATTGGTCTTAAAAAAAAAACAAAAAAAAAAAACAGCTATATATCTGATATTCTAATTAATGGTATTTCGCATATTTCGAGACACGCAATTTTGTTATTCTGATATTTCGTTTAACACATTTTTCTTTCCGCCAATATCGAATTGTTTATTCCAGTATTCTTAACACACTTTTATTAATTCAGAAAAGAAGAGTTATAATTTTAAACTCAAAATAGATTTCTTCTAAGGTATTGCAAATTTTATATTTAGAGCTTAAGAAATATAAAAGCATGATATTTGTTCCAAATCATTAATCTTCAAAAATAAGTGACATGGCACATGATATGGCATATTTATTGCAATAACAATCAGCAGTCGTTCTTACGATAGTTGTAAGGGGGGAAAAAAGAATAAATAGAAATAAATTAATAGTGAATTAGTTTATTTTTAATCTTAGAAATGTAAAAAATTTCACTTTTGTGCAGTTTGAAAAATTAAGGTTTCCAGCAGAACTTTGAAACTGTCTAGGGCCTAAAAAGCTAACAATCTGGTTTTTTTCAAAAAAAAAAAAAATTCTATAAATTTCTTCTGCAAAAATGTTATGGCGTTTCGCAACTGGATCCTTGCCTCTGGACACCATTTAAGTATAGTTTGCCTCTAAGTTCCAGGCTATATGCAGTGGGATAAATTTGAAATGATGTTTAATTCTAATCTAACCGCATGTGGCCTGGAAGTCTTATTAGGAAACCAAATTAGCAAAGGATTATCCGAAATTCCCGTACAAATAGAATAAGAAAAGTAGAAAGCATATATGATTGGAAATTATGAGTCAACAATATTTATTCCTATTCTTTGTTTACAAAGTATTACAATAATAAAAATAATAATAACAATAATAGTAATAGTAATTATAATAATAATAATACAATTTCCCAGTCCATGCACTAGGCTTCTCATATGAGAGCTGTAGCGGAAGCATTTATACTGCATGTTTATAAAAATTTCCAATGATTCTAAAATCCATTTATCTACATCATTGAAAAAAAATATGCTTCCAAAATTGGTGCAGATCTGCACCAATGTTTTACGATTATAAGAGCCTTTAACAACAATAATCACTATATAAATATATATTACGCAATTGGAAATTTCATACCGAGCGCTTATATCTCATGTTCTGGCAAACGGGTTTTCATTGGAAATATGTAGTCAGTTAGGTAATGATTGGGGAAGTTTAATTATGTAAGCTATTGATCTACATTGCTTAGTTTTATATTGTTTGGCTATGTTAGAAAGTTATATAATTAGACCAATAAAGCAATAAAAGTTCGGAATTGTATTCCGAACGCTTAGGCTAATGTCAGACGAACGTGTATTTGCACGCTTGTTGTTTCAACATAAAAAAGAAACCACTCCTAGCAAAGATGTTTCCTTTTCATGTTGAAAAAAAAAGCGTGCAAATAGATGTTCGTCTGCCATTAGCCTTATAACTCACGTTCTACAAAACAGATTTTTATATAACTTAACGTTGTCAAATATGCAATGTTTGGAGAATGTTTTCATGCATAACACACGTTTCTACGTTGATTAGTTCTATGTCTATGAAAGAATTCTCTATCTATTAAGTATATATAATGTAAATGGATATTTCTTTCCGAACACTTATATCTGACGTTCTGCAAAACGGATTTTTATAGGACTTACGTTATCAGTTACTAATTTTTCAAGAATTTTCGTTCGATTCGAGGTTCGTTTGGAAAAACAGACCAGCGTATCGGTCAACGCCTGCTAGTTTAAAATAAAAATATATGTGTAACGTGCTATTAAAATAAATTAAATTCTGCTAATAAATAATAAAAACATATGTACTATAAGTGATTATAGCAAACATAAAGTCTTAAAAAGTTTTTAATAAACAGACCTACTAGTTTCATCCACAGAAACGGTGAAATTCTGAAGACGAGTACTCATAAATAAACCATATTTGCATGAAACCAATTTGAAATATCAATGACATATAATTCTTATATGTCTAAAAATTCAGTTATTGCTAAAAGTAAATTTGAGGTTTTGAAAATATTTTTGTACTCTGGTCCTGTTAAAGAGAAGATCTTTCTTTGTGATGTGATATAATTTAGTTAAAGTATTCGTAAAACCTTTAGAGCTTTCCCTTGCAGTACGTTTATAAATGAATTGTACGTCAAGAAAATTTTATTAAGAAAATTATGGTAATCAAAATAATTTTAAAAAGTTTAGTTTTAATTATTCATAGCATTAGTCTCCCGATTACCATTTAAACTTTATCCAATAGCAAAATATTTCTTATCTAGACATTTTTCAAAATGTAATTTCTAGGAATATATATAATGAACTTTATTTCCGATTCCGGTTTAGATAAGAGAAAAGGAAACTGAGTTTTCGCTGTCGTTAAAACTGTTTTAAGCAGTCATAACTCAGATTTTGGATTATAAAGGTTTTATTTCACTTTATTGTTTATATCAGGGTGTTTTAAAACCAAAATAATAAACAAGATATCCTACTACGATATATTAAATAGTAAATTTTAATATTATTATACAGTTTTATATTAATAAATTTTATTTGTAAAAAAGAAACAAATATAGCATTACATTTTAATGCTATTTTTAATTTAGATCCGAACATATTTTGTTATAATGAGTTTATTATATTAAACCAACAACAATGAAAAGAAAACTTTTCGAATTTAAAAATAAATAACAATTAATTTTTCCATTCATTTAAAAGTACTCACAATTTATTTTTTTTAAGTTATGAAAAATATTACCATTTAAAATATATTCTACACACATATTTAAAATAGATATATTAATTAAAATGTTAAATGGAAAAAAATCAATAAAAGAAAAACAAAATAAAACAGTTTTTTCGAATAAAAATATAATATTCATGTTTTACAGCTAGCAATCTACTTTAAAATATATTCTTATTCAAGGTTGGAGCAGCACAGTTGAAGTTTAATCCAACAGAGCGAAAAATGTTCAGACCAGGAATCGAACCTGGATACTTGGCGTTCCCTTATTCGTTCCCTTCATTATGATACTTTAAAATATTTATAACTCATATTTTTATCCTTTATTAATACTAAAGTATTAAACCACCAGCCACAATCTCATTGAAGACAAAATTTTCCCAAAATTAACTTAAAAATTCAAAGCCTTTTAAAGAAATTAATTAAGCTACACCCATCCGAAGCAAACATATTTACTTCCAACTGTTTCATTACTGAACAATTGTAGAAGAGTGGTTAAAGTGTTCGGACTGAGGTAGCTGATTCTACTCCACGGTAAGGTACTTTTATTTTATCCCCACTATTTTCAATTGACGTACATTTTTCCTCCTGTAACTGATTAAACAAAAAAGGATATTCTTCTATTAATGAAAAAATCCCGGTAGCAATGCTGCCAGGAAAATTTTCGTAAATTGACGAAAGTATTTCTGAGAGTGTAATTAAAAAAAAAATGTAAAACTCGTCGAGTGTGAAAATTTCCAAATTGATTAAAGAAATAAATTTAGCTGATGGTAATATGGACGTGTGATAAGAAACGTAAATTTAAGACTCCATTACATATAGTAAATAAAGCATTACTTTAAATATGGAATGTTTTATTAGATTGGAGCAAACACTTGACGATGAAAGAAACGCAGAAATGTTAGAAAAACACGTATTCTGCTAGTCGTCATTGTGATGAACATAAACAATCCCGATTGTCGTACATAGTTTAATTCAACTGAATCAGCATATCACATACTTAATCGCCTCTTATTAACTTGAAAATCTTTTAACCGCAACCATATCAAGAGCGAATTAGCTACCAAACCTCAATCCTTATGTTTAATGGAAGGTCTCGTCTGATGGGATTACGACTCTTGCATTTTCTACACTTTCGGATTGGAATACAGCGTTACGACCCATACCTATATTGTCTTGTTTGGCAACTATCTTTTCGCCAAAGCGATCGATGTTGAAACTAGTCGTTGAGAGCCACGAAATCTTCTTGCAATCACCTTAAAAATTAATTTTTTTAAAAAAGAAATTGATCAAGCCATACCAATAGAAAGCACACATATTTACATCAAAGTGTTTCGCTACTGCCAACTATAGCCAAGTTCGTCTCGTATCGCTAAGATACCTGGCTCGAATCGAACATCAGCATCTTTTATTTTTCCCAACTTTTTTCAATTCACGGATATTTTACTTCTAGTAACGGGGAAAAAACGGATGTTATTCGATTACTGGAAAAATCCTGGCAGCAATACTGCCAGTAAATTTCCGTGAATTGAAAAAAGTGTTTATAAGAGTGAATGTTAAAAATATTTACGTAACTACTATCGCAATATCTGTGAGATCATATTACGTAATTTTCATATTTATACACTTTATAAAGTGATATTTCTGGGAAAGGTCTAGTTAACTAGAAATATAAAGTGATATTTCTGGGAAAGGTCTAGTTAACTGGAAATATAAAGTGATATTTCTGGGAAAGGTCTAAGTTAACTAGAAATATAAAGTGATATGTCTCGGAAAGGTCTAGTTAACTAGAAATGTATGCTCTTTTGCCTTTAATCACAAAAGCTATAAATAATACATATCCAATAGTCGTTTTCAAAAATACCTTTGCACCCAGAAAGACACTCGCTGTGTCTTACAGATAAAAAAATATTGTTTTTAACATCGATAATAAAGGAAAATAAAATGTGCCTTATTCAGTCGGAACCACTTTTTTAAAGAAAAGTTTCCTTCAAGGGCCAATTTTAAAAATGCTCTGATTAAATAAGGCGAATTTTAATTTCCTTTATTGCTGGTGCCAAAACAAATGTTGCAAGAAAAGATAATGTTGCCGTGCGGCGATATTGGAGTGCAAATTGTTAATCCAGCATTAATTTCCGCAAACTTCGAAATCGTTATCTACAACTTCATATCCAGATTTTGTTACATTTTCATAAACTTACAATTCTGTTTGTTTGTATGAGACAGTCAAATCTTGGGACTCATTTTTCATCCACATCTTATTTACATAGAGCTCTGAAATTTGGAATACATATACATACGTAATCCTGAGGGACAGGAAATAGAGATTGATTTTTTTTAAGTCAAAAAGCCCTAAAGATGCAACGTGGGACGGGGGTTGATTCCCTATGGAGAAATCAGTATCAGCTTCAAGAACGAGTATTTTTTGAAAAGTACTAATTGCAGTGTTAGCACAATAGCGTCAATTTTTTGGCAACTTGGCTAAATATCGCTAAATTTGGAGACAAAAATAAATTGCTATATATAAAGACAACTTGTATAGCTTGCTAATTTGGCGAAATCCCGATTTGTACTTTTTAGTGCATTTAAAAAATATATTTTTTTCCACATTTTTCGTGAATTTTGATGAAAGCATTTTTTTTTTTTTTAAGTTTATATATATTTTAATTCGATTTTACGGATGTGATGAAATTTCTTATTAAAGAACTTGTTTCAACAATAGTTCTAACACACGGTTTTCGGGACTTTCTCTTTAATTCGAATTAACTGTATTTTCGACTTATATCTAGTACACTGTAATGCTAGCATAAACGCAGTTCGATTATATCGTTCATTTGTTTTTTTTTGTTTTTTTTCAAATGACAATATTTTTAGGTTTCAGTTCGAATTAAAGATGTAGTTATAGCAGAGAATATATCTTCGATTTAAATTAAAAAAACATTAAAATAAATGCATTAGTACCATCGCACGCATTTAAATTAAACTTCATTTACTGAAAATTATCAACGGCTTTAATATATTTCCTCTTTGGGATAAAGTCTATTAAGGTTTTTTTTTTTTTTTTTTTTTTTTTTTTTTTTTTTTTTTTTTAATAATAGCTCGCTGATTGCATTATGTATATCCCAATAGATTTCGAAATAAAACTGAAAGAAGTACAAAAGATTTAAAGTTCAAAGAGTCAATGTAAAAGATTTTGTTTCAAACGAAAATTAAGATGATTTCAATTTCCACTTGGCAACATGAAATATCAAAAAAAAAAAAAAAAAAAAAAAAAAAAAAAAAAAAAATGTTAGCTATCGTATTATTTTATGCACCTTTTAAAAAACTAGGGGGCGCTGCCTCCTACGACCTATACTAGCCAACCCCCGTTCAAACACCGCAGACTCTAAAAACACGCTAATTTGATCGGCTTTAAAAAGATTTCGGAAGGTTGAATTATAAGTTAAAAAACAGTGGCAATCTCCCTATAAACGGGCTTCTATTCATTTCTCTTTGATTGGGGAATTTTAAGGCCAGATCAGCTGCTGTTAAAAGATACAATGGCTGTTTCCATCTTTGCTTAAATAAAATCAGTTAAACATTTCAAAATAAGCTAATATAAAATCTCTCTATTCTAAAAACAAGTAACTACCGCTGTCACCGCCGCCGCCGCCGCCACCGCCGGTTTTGAATTTTTTGTGACAGGAGGTCTTTCTTCGTTAATATTAAGAAATATAATGCATACAAAAACATGAAAATCGGTAGTATGATACAGAAATTTTTGATAAACACGCTGATGCAGACAGTTTTCAAATCGAAGAATTATTTTAAGAGATATTTAATGCTAAAGTTGAACAAAATCGTTCCACTAAAAAAGTTTTATAGGAGCAAAAACTATTCATAGGAATTTAATCATTTTATACGTTTGAATTTCCCGGTGTGCAGACTGTTTTTCTTTTTTTAATTTGACTAATTTTTTGAGATTTTATTTCTATTTTAAATTCAAATTTTCAGCATTTCTAGAGATATTCCTTACAGATTTTAGAAAGTGATATTAATTTAAACTGTTGCCAACTGTATAAACAGTGGAAACAATAATGTTTGCTTAAAAAAAAAAAAAAAAAATTATACTTGTAAATAAATTAAAAATTTATTTACACGTGACTATTATAAACAGAAAAAAACATTTGGAATTAGAATTAAATAATTATGTACAAAAAGCAGGAACTTATTAAAAATTACGACATAAAAACTATAATTACACGTGAATTTTAAGAGAGAAAGGAATTTGTAAAATAATAAATTTATTAACATGCGTTAGAAGTCTTAAATAGGAGAAATTACGTCATATTTACGTCACATTACAGTTATTACATAAAATGAATACAAAATAATATTGCAAAAAGGTTTAAATTCAGAAATTGCGCTAGACATTTATTTGATATTTTCAGCGGATACTTTTTAACTATTTTTGTTAGGAATGCGCAAATAATATTTCATTTCTAACACAAGTATTTTCACGTGAATATTAAAAAGAGAAAGAATAGTTTGGTCAAAATTACGTCAGATTAAAAACGATTAATTTAAAAAGTCTTATTTAAAAGAACTTTCTTTTCGCTTTGTTAAAAAATACCGGGAGACAAAGACTCTGTTTACTTAATTCCTTTTACATTAGCTTATTTTGAAATGTTGTTACACGTGTCTACGTCAAAGACGAAAAAAGCGATTGACATATGTATTTTTGGTACTACTTAGTTATCCCGTCGACCAAAAATCTATCATTCGCCAAACTATAAGATTAAATGCCAATAATGGTTGATCGTAAATGTCACATTAACTTGACTTTAAGCAAGTTACACGTGTCTACGTCATCAAGTTATTTTTATTTCGACGTTTTATTTGTATTTTTATTAATGTTGCACTAATTTATTTGTTCTTTCGTTATTTAAAATAAAAATTATGTCAGTTTGTATAATTGGCGAGTGCTTTGGCGATTTATATAATTTGGCGAAATTGGTCAACGGCTTCATCAGGTAGTACCGCAGCGGATTTGGACTTTTCTTAAAACTAGCCACCCTTGGAGACCAGTTTAGTCTCCCTTAAAATTTATGTTTGGGAGAGAATGCTAAGCATTGTATCATGTCACATTTATTCATCATTTATTTTGCTTGGGCTCCCTTAAATATAATTAATATAATCTCTTAAGCTAATATTAGTTTTTGTTATAATATAAAATATCTCAGTTTGTTGATTTTCTGTAAGCAAGCAAACCCTATTGGTTTACAATGGAAGTTTATGGGAATTTGACGAAATATTAGAGATATCGCCAAGTTGGCGACAAACATGGCGGCATTTGTGAGGCACAAAACAGGGTCCCCTTTATGGTACCCCCCCCCTTATAAGTGTGGAGATGCATTACATGCTGTTCAACAACCAATGAGATGCGATTCATTCGAATGTTCCCATCAAACAATTAACAAATAATCGCAATTTCTGTGCCACGTAACATAGCGAAATATATATATAGATACAATGTTTATTTTGCTCCACTCATCTACCAAAACATTCCAGAGTTTATTCAATGTTTCGAGATACGGCTATAAAGTCAAAATACACAATAACCCACTGGAGATACGTTTGGATGGGATGCATTTACATGGAATAGCCTCAATCCCAGTTTCATTTCTCATTTTTTCAAAATATAGCAGTTGTATGTAGAGGCATGTCTGCAGCGTTATCCTCATGAAACTTAACACAATGAAGATTGTTTGGGAAAAGTGGTGGAATGTTCTCTTTCAAAACATGTTTCTGGTAGTAATATGAGTTAGTTTTGACATTTTTCTACTTGCCATATTTTAAACTTTCTGTTATAAGAGAATATAGCAATAACCATAAAACCTTTAGCAAAACTTTCCCTTTTTTTCTCTGAATCAAAGTTTTAGTTCTTTTTCTCCATTTTTCGGTAGTATATCGATCTTTATCTATTGCAATCAGATAAATATATCCAAGTCTCATCAATTGTAACTACACACTTCCAATTTTCACATCCGAAATAATTTTCATACCAAAACCTGCACATAGACTTACGCTAGGAATATGTTTTCATATTAGGCACTAAACATAATTTTTTTATGAACTTTTCATTAGATTTTATAATTTTGTTTACAGTTCCTATAGTGATGTATAAATAGTTTGCGTTAGTTCTTTGAGAGGTTGGATTGTTCATAAAATATGAGAGAATACTTCAGATATAATAAGCAGTAAACGTGAGTTTGTTGGCAATGCATTTCTTACCTTTTCTAAGTCAAACGTAAACTTTGACATTTCTTTCCTTTTTTATTAATTATGAAATTCACTTTACGTGTAGAAATAATTAAACCATGCTTTTGACATCTTTGTTTAATAATCAAATAAGATTATTTCACTCCGTAATGCGCAAAAACAGTCTTCCATTCACCGTTTATTTGCCATCGATATTTTAAGAGGGGTCCGGGCTCAAAATTCTATTTTTTTTTTGTTTATAGAGATTTTGTTATGAATTTTTTTTCTGAAATATGTTTTAATATAATAAGAATATTGCACGTAAAAAAAATTTGAAAAATTTTAAATATTTTTTTGCAAAAATTTAAATTTTAAAATTTTAGACATATTTCATTTTTGATATAACTCTGGAAGTACTTACTCGATTTACAAAACTTTTACACTTTTGTGTACAGAAAATGAGTCATTTTAATTTGTCTTCAGGATTTCTTAAAATATTGATTAGGATTTTTATAAAAAAAAAATTAAGTAAAAAAGTGAAGTTTTTTTTATGAGTGAGTTTTGCATTAAATAGCATATTTTCAAAATTATCTCTCAAAATTAAAAATCCTGAAGACAATTTGTTGGAAATATAGCATAAAATCTCTGTTTAAAATTTCATACACATATATTGCACGGAACTTTAGACATATTCTTATAAATCTGACAAATCGTGAAAAAATTCATTCTGAGATAAATGAAGCTAAAGTTCTCGTTAGAGGGTAGCTCATGCGCTGCTTCTCAGGGCAAAAGGTGTTATATCTCTGGATCTAATGAAAATAAAAGCATGCGGTTTGCGGTATTTAACGCTAAAAACTCAGTATTTTTTTTTTAAGCCAATAAAAAGAAATTTCATTTTTTTTGAAAATTTTTAGCCTCGGACCCCCTTAAACCAAAAAGTCTATCTATCTATCTATATTATAAAGGGCAAACGTGTCTGTGCGTAAGGGACTGTGCATACATAATGCTATCACTTTAGGGGGTTGGGGAGGTCTGGTACTTGATATCGTAAGATATTTCTGGTGGGAGGGGGTTCTGCTTTTTGATATCGTTATCGTTTTTGTTCCAACAAAACTTTTTTTTTCAGAAAATTTTTCTTTACATCCAAATAGTATGTTCATTTATCATTATTATTATTTTTATACGCTTTCATAAAAATACAAAGCTATTATTAAAGTCATTAAATGTTTGTAAAATCATTTCATTCTAAAAGCTGGAATGCACCAAAGTTTGTTTCCTGTTCTTCAGCCATATGCGCATATAATTCGCAATCAGGAGAATAATATGTAGGAAATGATACTTATGTTTACCAGCAAAAACTAGTATGTTGTGGCCATCACAAAACTTTATTCTATCTCATACATGTCAATACTTCAAAATTCACTATCACAGTGCCAAATTAAATGGCAATCTGTGCTCATTATGAGAATACTAAAAAGATGAAATTCCGTGCATTAGTTCTCGAGTTATGACTGTCGCTGAAATCGTGTAAATCCAGCAAAAGGCAGCATAGCAGTGCCACCTATTGGGTTATTTACACCAGAACCTAATTATCATCAACTTTTGTCAACGTCTAACGGAATATGAAGTTTGGGAAAAATTCGTGCATTAGTTCTTGACATAAAGCTATTGCGCAAATTATGAAAAATGCAGCATAGCAGCGCCACCTGTTGAGCGATTTACACCAACACATAATCGGTAGCAATATTAATCAAATTATATTTAAAACTGATGTTTGATGAAAATTCGTGCATTAGTTCTAGAGATACAACTATTGCGGAAATAGTGCAAAATGCAGCATAGCAGCGCCACCTATTGGGCTATTTACACCAACACGTAGTCAGCATCATTTCATATCAAAGAGTAACTTAATCTGAAGTTTGATGAAAATGTGTCCATTAGTTCTAGAGATAGAGCTATTGCAGAAATCGTATAAATCCTGCAAAATGCAGCATTGCAGCGCCACCTTTTGGGCGATTTACACCAAAATGTAAACAGCACCCATTTATTTCAAGTACTAATGTAATCTGAAGTTTTATACAAATCCGTGCATTAGTTCTTGAGATACAGCTATTGCGGAGATCGGGAAAAATGCAGCATAGCAGCGCCACCTGTTGAGAGATTTACACCAAAAACTAATCAGCGCCAATATATATCAGGGACTACCTGAATATAAATTTTTATTAAATTCCGTTCATTAGTTCTTGAGATAGAGCGCCCACAAAATTTGTGTCACACACAGACAGACTCACAGACAGACATTTTGTAAAAACATGTTTTTCGGGTTCCCTGACCCCTAAAACGTGTAAATCCATCGAAAACCGGAATTCGAAAATTTTCATAAATCCAATACTTTCTTCTTGTAAAGATAGAAGAAAGTAAAAAACAATGAATGTAGCCCATTGTTTTGTTGATAAGTTCTGTTTTTAACCTCCCTGGGTAGGGAGCAAGTGCAAGAAGACAATATCACTTTTGAATGCATTATATATCAATATACAGTTATTAAGTACTTTTAAATAGTAACTAACTCATTTAGATATTATATGATAAAAATTTATTTCATGTATTGATATTTTATTAATTTCTTGAATCCGTAAAGTACGCGTCTAAAAAATGAAGAACCATGTGTGTATATCACTGAAAGTGCATAAAAAGAAAGAAAAAAAAATCAAAAAATAAAATAATTTTTAGACATTCATAACGATATCATCGGGTGAGGGGGGTGGTTGTTCGACAGATGATAACGTATGATATCGCAGGGGGGAAGGGGTCCAAAATTAGCAAAATGTTGTTAACGTTATATATGCATAGCCCCTAATGCTGATGTCATTTTGCGAACAGCAACATCAGATAATCAATTATCACTTTTACTGCATTATTTAAAGTTTTTAAACTTCTAAGCATCGTGCATTTACAATTTTTACACCGTCGAATAGGGGAAAAATAAACTTTAAAATTTAATTTGTTTAAAACTATTTCGCATTATGTTTGGAAACTGTATCCCCATTTACTCAAATTTTATCGTTTTTGAAATAATTTTCAAGCATGATATTTTTCAAATCTACCTCTACCGTGTGCAGATGATTGTGAAATATAAGTCTGTTTGCAATTAAGTTAATATAAATAGCTCATAATTTGTTTCCAGCTTATATTCTAAAACGAAATTAAAACATCCATATATCAATAAGCAAAACAATAAAATATAAATGAAACACAAATTTAAGATATGTAATCAAATTTCATGCTTAAACCAATGAAAAGAACTAATCAAATTGCTTGATTGTAAGTAGCGATCTTTGGCAATTTCTTCGGTTGTTAAATCCTAACGTGAGACCAATAGGAAAAAGTCGCTTTTAATACATTTCAAAACTTTATATCAACGTATTTTTGCTGTTTTCCATATAAATATGATTTTCAGTATCACTAATGCGCATTTGAAAAAAATATATTAAATGTTAAAAAATCTACTAGAGTTATCAAAAAAAAAAAAAAAGCAGTAGATTCGTGCGAGGTTTATTCACCGTAATCTTTCAGGTTATATGTTGACACGTTTTTTCATTAACTGCAATTTTTTTACAAACAACGTGTTTTAACTATATATAAATTTACTACATCAAAAGCCTCCTTTCGAGAAATACCCCATTCATCACTGTGTTTTAGTATGCACAGAGGGAAAAAAAGATATAGATATCAGAAATAATATATGCTTGTTTTCGCCTATATTCTGTAACCCACGAAGACCGGTTTTATCCCTTATTAGTTATCCCTGTCAAACAAAGTTGAAAAGTGTTTATATATTCGGTTAGTCTGGCCGTCTGTCCGTCTGTCCACGCTCTAACTCCCGTAAATATACTCGTATTTTCATGAAATTGATAAAAGTTATTTAGAGTCACGAAACCATGTTTGGTATTCTATATGAAGTATGTAGGGTGGATAGTTAAATTACAGGGGCACTCAAAAGTATTCCATTACATTATGATATATGGGGGGAAATCGTTTGCAGAGTATTTTAATGACATTACGCTATTCCAGATGCATTGAAACTGATATCAATAACTGAATTTCACTACGATCACGTTAGAACAGAGCATTCATAGCATTTTTTATTCATTTATAGGACACAAAAAAGAAATCGGCTATAGTACTGTCTTTGAGTAATAGTTGCTAGAGTGTACGGATTAAAATTCGGTATGTGCTTTTAAATTTAATTAATTTTTTGTATGTTACTCGTCATATATAAATTCTATACCTCATATACAGGGCTGCACAAAAGTATTCACGTACTATTCTCCTTATTAGAGGAAATTGCTGTAGGTAAATTTTCAACTGAAGTATATGTATCTCTTAAGTGAACTAAATTTTGGCATGCATGTAGTTAATAGATTCAAATCTATATATCATATACAAGGCTGCTGAAAAAATTCGCATAATTTACCGATTGTGGACAGGAACAGCTGAAATTGGGTTTTGAAATGTATTATGCGTTTCCATATGGTTGAATTAGATGTAATATTTTAATTTTTTTAAATGGTGCAGTTGTCTTACATTATTCTGAACGTGTTGGAAAGTGTTTCACAATCTATGCTTGACGCATGATTTTTCCTTTCTTGTTTAATTACGCAGACGATTATTAAACCCTATTCCAATTTAATACCATATAGATTTTATTTTTATTCATTTAAATTTAAATTCCAGAGAAAGTCAAAATCGTTGCAAAAATTTCTGAACTGAACACCTCTATATTTTCAATATTAGTAATATATCTCAAGAATAGAAGTTTTTGCTTGAAAATAACATTTTTAAGAACAATCAACGACAGAGACAGACTCCTGTTCTTCACGAATATCGGCTGTTTTTCAGGTTAACTTGATTAGTACATCACGGTTCAACCAGTAGTGGAAAGCAGCGAAGATTGATCATGAGAAAGCTCAGAGGGGTGGAAGTATAGTGTTCTGTTTTTTTTGTTGTTGTTGTTGTTTTTTTTTTTTGTCGGATATGTTTTTAATCCTTACAAGGGCGGTGTCCTTAAAAAAGGACACCTAATTTTAATTCGAAAACTGAAAAAAGGCACCAAGAATATTTAATTAAAATTTTCCGTTTATAATTTACGTGAAAATAAGCGAGTTCGTATTTTCTAATAATTTCGTTTATGTATTCTGGTGGCAGTCTATTATTTCATCAGTTTATAAATAGAATTACTTTGCGCCGGAAAGGGTTAAACGAATGATAGAATTTCATTGTAATGATAGAATTTCAAATTGTAAAATGTCTAAAAATATCGAATATAATCGAGTATAATCGAAAAATGTTGTGAAATTTATTCTTATTAATATATTATACTCACCTTTTTTCTTCAGTCAACCTTTTTTCAATTCAAATTTTCCAGCTCAGAAGAAAAATGTAGCATGTGTAGAGAATAGTAAAAATTTAAATTTAAAAGCATTTCATCAAATCCTTTACTATTATTGCCGGCATAACCTACCGGCATATGTTTATCGAACGGCACAGCCTTGAAAAAGGCCTCTTAGCACTACCGGTTACGGTGCGGAGCACTGGCAGGGGATGTGAAGGTTACAGCTTATACATTCGCTCTCTCAGGGATTTTGACTGTAGAAGGTCGAAAAAAGTATATGTTTTATCAATTTTTTCTGGTATATGAATGAAGATTGAAGCTCCTGTTTTTTGCATGTTATTTGTAACAATTTGAAGTACATTTCAAAAATATTTTTAATAAAAAATTGTTGATATAGCTCGAGTTGCGTGGCTGGATGCCCTAGCGTGCGTGCCGTGTACTTCCAATCGGGATCCAATAGATCGCCAGATTCGTTTGCAATCAATTTCCGTTCAGGATTATGAAAGTAGATAATATTGTCTGTAGTTTCAACCACTTTGATATCAAAATGTGGAAGCAACAAACTGCAACGATTTGAAAAAAAAAGTTCCATTCCTGACCATTTTTGTGCACTTTGGAGTACTTCTAAAAATAGACTCGTGTTTATAAATATTGCAACAACATGAAGAAGTCATCAGAATTAAATGGAATTGCAATACACAAACGACTGGTATCCGTACAAACAATTTATCCAATTTTCAAAGCAAAAAAGTATATTAATTGACCGAAATCAGTATTCTGTGTAGCCGCCGCGCGCTTCAATAAGTGCTGCTATACGACGTGGCATGGAGTCAAACATATTTTGAATGTCAGCCTGTGGAGGAGCTTTCCATATTGTTTGTTTGCGTACCCAAAGTGCATCGGTAGTAGCTGTAGGACGAGGATCACGAGCGAAACGCCAACCAATGAAATCCCACACATGTTCAATAGGCTACATATCCGGTGAATACGCAAGCCACGGAAGAAGGTGTATGTGTTTTTCTGACAACAAGTCTCGAACATTCCTTGCAACATGAGGGCGAGCATTATTCCGTTGAAAGATAGCTCCAAGAATGCTTTGAAGAAAAGAAACAACTTCGGGCTCCAAAACTTCATTGATGTATATGTTGCTGCTGCGATTACCCATAGTTCGTAGATAGTTCATGATTCGCAATCGCACCCTGGACCATAACTCCCGTTGTTCGTCCACTATGATGTTAGATAATGCACTCCGGAAGGTAGCATTCACCGGAATGCTAATGCACAAATACACTAGTGTGCAAAACTTAAGCAACGAACACAAAATGTTAATTTCTAAACACGTTTGAGTACTCAAAGGAAAATTCTATAAACAGTAAGTGTAAAAAATAGGTGTTATCTTAACAGCATAGCCAGCCTATAGGAAGTCTCCATGACCTCACAAAAGGTCACCAGTGTCACAGTCACTACAATGAATTGAAATGTGATGTCATTCATTCGTCTCATTCTTAATCTCATTTGATCACTCCACCGAGACGTCACCATGACTGTTGCTTTCTGACGAGTCACCAGATGACTTTACAATGAAGTCACCTTGTGACCTCCATGTGAACGTCATTTGGAGACTCCATTGTAAAATCATTACGATAGCTGTTTTGTGACGAGTTCCCAAGTGATTGAAAATGGAATCATCTGGTGACTTTTCACAAAGGAGCGCAATGATGATTTCACAGTAGAGTCTCATTCACCTGAAAGTCACCATGTGACATCATTGTGACATTATTTAGAGATTCAGCGCAATGCAATGCTTACGATGACCTCAAAACTGAGTCTTCAAATGACTGTCACATGAGAATCACAAGATGACCTCGTTGTTATGGCACCTGGTGAATCATAACAAAACAATAGTCACAGTGACTTCTCAATGGAGTCACCATATGACGATCATTTTAGAGTAATAATGAGACGAATGAAAGATCATAAATTTTGTGTCTCTGTAAGTGACTGTGACACTTGTGGCCATGTGTGACATGAAGGAGATGTCACATCAACTAGGTGTCTTGTAGATATAATACCTATTTGCTACACCTGATGTTTACATCATTTACTTTTGAGTACTCACCTGTTTGAAAATTAGCATTTTATGCTTGTTGCTTAAGTTTTTCACACCAGTGTATAACACAAATGCAGCCATCATGGTACCACTAATTAAAGCCAAATTTGTCAGGAAAACTACTTGTTGACAATCTGCACGCTAGTCTCTATGTTCATGAGCCCATTGCAGCTGCAGACGTCGCTGTTTCTCGCGTGTTGGGGATATTGTATAAAAGAGTTCTTGCACGCTGTCCACGGTGCAGCAGACGTCGACGAACTGACAGAGCAGATAGTGATACACCTGTACCAGATGATCAATGTGCTGCCAGCAGATTTGATGAAGCTGTACCGCCCTACAGCGCCATGCGAACCAGGTGTCTATCCTCGCACGTTGACGCCACCTTTCAGGGTCCACTCCTAGATTTCCGATTTATCCAATTCTGGTCAGTCCACTACTTCCAAACTCGCATCACTCTGGTGCTGTTATCCTGCATACGAGCTGTTATTACACGATAGGAATATCCTACTTTATGAAGGCCGATTATTCCCTTCCGGTCAAACCACGTCCGTTGTTGAAATGTCGCCCTCTTTCGTCGAACAGGTATAGTTACGTCACACCTAATGTTTACTCACTAGCAGATAATAGTAGACTATTTTCAATTTCCCACTACAGCCCTCCATTTATACGATTTTAAAAGCTGCGAAGTCCACGCATGCGTGGTGACTCTGATTTTTGAATCATTTGTTTAATACACTTTGCATCTGCTGAAGATTTCAACTGTATCGCGTCATTCTTTCAAGGTGTTGTGTTATTCACAAGCAACAGCATAATTATTTTTTATAAAAATGGCTGAAAGTGGACCAAGATCGAATAAATTACGTCAGATTATTTTTTTTTTTTTTAGCAAGATCAGTTTAATATATTTTACGTTCTGTTCCCTCTCAGTTTGTAAAAAGGCATTTTGCTTGAAATGTGCTTATAGTGATACAAAACATTGTAAGCCTACTGACGCCTTGCGCTACGACACTAAATAACTACGAAGGAACTTTGAATTCGCTCAGATCGTTCTACGCGGATAATCCAAAGACTTTAGGGAACACAAAAACGTAAAAAAGAACGATCGATTTTTCTAAATGAAAAGAAAAACAAATCCCCCTTGAATTTAAAAACACATTTCAGGTGAAATATGTACCTACATTAGAGAATATCTGTAATTTAATTAAAGAAAAACATTTAATTATATCTTCTACTTGAATTTCACATGTTTAAGTGAAAATTCTTTCATTGAAAACTACTAAATTATTTGATATTTTTCCTAATCGAGAAGATTTCCCTTTCAGTTTTCTCATTTCACATTTTACTGACCGGGGATTACCTTTATTCTGAAGGATTGCGAATTAAAATTGAAAGAAGTATAAGGGTCAATATCTGAAAACTGAACAATTTCACTCCAGAATTTTTTTTTAAATTAATGTACCAACTTCCAAATACAATTATATACTATGATACATGTTTTCTCATTTGAATGCTGTAGTGTTTTGAGATCAAGAATGTATATTTTATGCGTAGGATAAACTTTTATGGAAGAAAGTGTCAGTTAACACCATAATCAGTGTCCAATAATGGGGACAGAGGTGATATTTTTGTGTTTAAAGCTGCACAGCCATTTTTTTAATCATTTTGAACACATGTAAATGATTACATATTCCATGTGACATTTGTATGTTACATAAATAAAGTTGCAATAAGCTTTTTTTATAGATACAAAATTAAATATGGGGACATGAATGATGCTATAAAAAAATACTCATCCCTTTTCAGTACAAAAACTAAATATTTCTGAAAATTAAACAATGAGAAGAACAACTTACCTTCATTCATGGTGGATTGTTGAACTATAGTTGCCGTTGCAATGGAAATAATTCTGCCAGCGCCACCTAGTATCAGTTAACCTAAATGTGTGGTTCGAGGGACTGAGATGATGGTCAACCTCAGGGACAAATATATTTACTACAGCATTTTACTATACAATTTATACGAGTAAAGGAGCATTATATTTTCCCACACTGTATATATAGAGGTATAAATATATAATAGCAAAAGTTAAAAATATTTATAAAAATTTTTACAGCATACATTTAATATTGGATATTTGTACCTGGGGACAAGGACTGAAATGATGATTTCGTTTGTTTAAAACTTAAAATTAATTATTTATCCATCATCGTATGTACATTTATGATTGGTAATTGTTATAATAAATGTTACAATATATTACATTTTTCAGTTTATGGTTTTAGTATAATTAATGGAATATTATTTGCAGTGGACGTAAATTGTCCAATTTTCAGATATTGACCCATAAATAATGTAAAATGAATTTCTTTTTTTATACGTATAAGCACATTTTTTGAAATCGTTGTCACACTGTAAAAAAAATTCCGCAACGTTCCTGGGAAAAAATGGGCAGCTGAGTTGCCCATTATTTCCAAGAAACATTTCTTGAAAATGACTGGAACTTTACTGTATATGTTAAAAACTTTCTACAGAAATGCCAGTAAGTTTCCTGCGAAATACCAGGAATATTTCTGTTGACAGCAAAACATTACTGACATTTCACAGCCTGCGGGATCCGCAGACGATTTTTACATTTCCAGTTGACAGTTTTCGCATTATTATCATTATTTGTTAGAATGAAAAAATATTTTGAAATTGACATCAAAATTATTATTTATAATTTACACGAAAAAATAAATTTTCAGTTAAAATTCAATAAAGTAAATATATATATGATATATTGTTTCTGAACTTTGCTTAAAATATAAAAATATATAAATGTAAATAATAATTAGAAAAAAATTCTAGACATAAAATATTTTGGATTTTCGTCAGTAATTATGTTAGTTTACAAGTTAGATAAAATACATATAAATTTTCATGAAAAAAAAAACCTAAACGTAATTGTATATTTTTTCCGAAAAAAAAAAAATTCGAATTTGCAGCAATTCATAGTGTCAAATATATATCAAATTTAAATCAAATTGTAATAAAGTGTTAAAATATAAAATTAATTAAAAAAGAAAAAAAAAGTCCAGAGGTAGCATCGAACTCGGGCCGTACGGGTGGCGTGCGAGCTTTCTGCGTCCACACCACGAAAGACACGTTGAGAGCTGCAAACTAATGGGTATTTGAAACGTATGCTAAACCTCGGCATCTAATTTCTAAAAATCTAAGTCCCATTTGAAGAAATCCTTTCACAAGAATAATTAGAGATAAGAACTCTAAAACATACTTTAAATTAATCAAAATCGGTGAGAATCATGTTTGATGGTCCCCTGGTTAATGGAGATCCAAATAATAGGTGTATTTTTTTTTACACTGTCTGCTCCTTAAACATTCCACAGACAAGTACGAGAGATAATCTCTTAGCGATGTCACGGAGGTATTGTATTTTTATCTGAATTGTCTTGACAATAGAGACGTAAAGCATTATGTCGTCTATTGATTTATTTGCATTCCATATTGATTTTTTTACATTCATTTAAGGAATTCGTTTTCGACACTCGCGCGCGAGCAACGGATTATAGCAAAAAAATAATAAATGGCGGCCGCAGCGTTTTGCTGTTTCCAACTTTTGTTCAGGAACGTTTCAGATAAGAAAACCAGAATTTCACAGGAAAGAGCTAAATTATTCTGAAAACCTGAGAAAAGGCGAAACGTTCCTGGATTTTACATGAAACGTTACCATTTTTTTTTACAGTGCATTTAAATTTAAAGATTCCTTTCTGGTGAAAGAGTTTAATTTGAAAAAATATCATCTTGATATAAAATTCCAATTATCTAAGTAGATTACTTTCAGTATGGGATAACGAAACTCAGATGTCTGATTCGAGATTAATTTACTCATTATTTCATAAATATGTTTAGAAGTGCATCCTTCATAGAAACTATTTCTGTAGTACAAACAACTTCCTATAATAACTAAAAGCACTTTTTAATCGACTGTACACAATTGCGTGTATACTTTTTTGTAATATTTATCCATACATAACGTTCGAACGGATGTTTTCATTTTCTTGTTTTTAGGTGAGTTCTTAATTATATAAATACGTATCACCAATAGACGTCATCTAGTCCGTCCGTCTGTCCGTTTGTTCGCAAACAACAGCGCAAAAACAACCCAACCGAGTTTGAAATTTAATATGTATAATCGTACAGAATTTTCTCGAGTCATTTTAAATTTTATGAAAATCAAATGAAAACTTAAAAATATATTAATAAAAATTTTCTTCATTCTATTAAATCCTATCGTACGTTATTAATACAATGATATACCATGATAGGTAATGATTCTATGATGACGATTATTTATGATTATGACCTAATGATACTGCCATGGTGATTACGTCCTATTTAAGGTGGAGTCATATTATTTGCATATTACTCAATTTAATATATATAATCGTAAAAAAATTTGTATTCATTTATTTTTGCATAAAAGTGGAACAGGTAATCCACCAAGATCTGAATATTTATAAAACTAATTATGGTACGGACGTACCTCATTTGCCACGTTTGACGTACAATTTTCGATTTGTTGATAGTTGCCGCCATATAAATTCCAAAAAGGTGTGTTTGTCTGATTGACCATTTTTTGGTCTTTATTGACTTTCCAGGTTGCAACTTAGACAAAATTGACCAGTCGTCGAGAAAATTGCATGTGTTGATTAGATACATAGTACTACTTTATGTTTTTAATAGTCGTTGTATCGTATGTAGTGTTTTCTCGAGGACAGATAAAAACAATAAATGTATATTTGTCTAGAACGTTTCGAGATATCTTCAAAATAGCTTTTTGTTTGTCTTTTTTTATGGTTGTCACCCTATCAAATTTACTAATTCTAAAAAAGTACATTTGACTAGTTTCTAATTTAATGTCTATTCTTCATTTTCTATGCTGTAACTTTCGTCAAAAATGGTCCATCGTCGAGAACTTTGAAGCTGCTTAGTATTACTTTTTGTTTTTAAATAGTCTTCGTATTGTATGTATTTTTTTTACGATGGAAGCTATATTTGTCTACAACGCGTCAAAATATCTTCAAAACAATTTTTTGTGTATCCTTTTTTATGTTTCACTCTTTATAAATTTCATCAATTTAAAGAAGTTGGAAATTGCACGTCAAACGTGGCAAGTGAGGTACGTTCGTACTATAACTAGTTTTATAAATATTTTTTGAACCGCATACCGTACTGAATGCACATGTTAGTGCATTTCACAAGTGCATATCTATTTCATTCTGTTCGAAAGGCTGTAACATCCTTCAAACGCACTTAAAATATTTTTTTCCCATTGACTGTAATGTAACGGTAAACTTTTGATCGTCCTTGTTATTAAACTATACATCCTTATTTTCATAAAATTTGATATGACTCGACAAAATTTTGCAACAATTATATATTTAAAATTCCAGACCATTCGGTTGGGTAGTTTTTGCTCTGTTATATGCGGACAGACAGATGGACCGAACGACAACTATAGGAGCTACGTATTTATATAATTACGAACGCACCTAAAAAAAGGCTTGTTTATCCGGTTGTCCGTTTCTTGTCTTTTCCTGACTTTCTACGCTGTAATTTTCATTAAAATTGGCAAGTCACTGAGAAACTACAACACGTTTCTTAAATTCACAGTACTACGTTTTTTTTTAAATACTTGTCGTATTATATGAAGTTTTTACGACGGCAGATCGAGCAATTTAATGTATATTTATATAGTATCTTCAAAATATCTTGAAAACAGTTTTCTGGTTGTCAATTTTTATGCTTTTCTATTTATTAATTTAATCAATTTCAAAAAAGGTATGTTTCCCTGGTTGTCTATATTCTTGTACCTTCTTTACTTTCTAGGCTGTAACCTTCGTCAATATTGGCCAGTTGTCATGAAATTTCAACATGTTGCTTAGACTACTTGACGTTTTAAGATAGTCGTCATATTGTATGTAGTTTTTTACGAGGCTAGACTAAAAAGATTAATGCATAATTGTCTACTAAAAGTCAAAGTATCTTCAAAATATTTTTTTTTTGTCATTTTCGCTGCTTGTCCCCTTATCAATCTCATCAATTCTAAAAAGGTATGTTTGTTTGGTTGCTCTTTTCCTGTTTCTTCTTCAATTTCTAGGTTCTAACTTTCGTTAAAATTGGATAGCCGTGAAGCAACTTGAACATGTTACTTAGATACAGAGTGTTACTTTATGTTTTTAAATAGTCATCGTATCGCGTGTAGTTTTTTTTTTCAAAGGCAGATAAAATAATTTAAAGATATATGTAAGTATCATAATTGTATACTGCGCATAAAAATAAGCAATATTAAACATAACAAAATTAAAAATTTGGATGTGTATAGCGATAAAGGTTTGTCACAAAAAATACTTTATTCTGCCAGACCACTCTCAATAAAACAAACAACGTGACATGGGAAAGAAATGTCATTTTGATAAGGACAGAAAAACTTATCTTGAAGTTGGCTTTGTTTTTCTTAAAACTTACTCATTATTATTATTAATCACACTTCTATAAATTACCTGCATAGAAGAAACCTATAGAAAATAATATATGTCATTTAAATTTAAAAACCAATTAATTAAATCCTTTAATACTATTGCACATATTTGACTAAATTTTTTCGTTGAAAACTATCAAAGTATCTGCGATTTTTCGTCTTTTAGAAATAGTTCTTTCCCATTTCTAATTTCACAGCTCAATGATTGGATTACGTTTATCCTAAATGATTGCGAAGTAAAACGGAAAAAAGTATAAATAAAATAACAGATTTCAGTTTGTGTGAAAATCAACTTGCTGTAAAGTTCTAATTAGCTTAGTAGATTCTGTATTGAATAGCAAAAAACATTTCTCTCAATCACATATCTAACGAATCAATTTAACCCTTTTGAGAGCGGTGTCCTTAAAATAAGCCAACTAATTTTAATTCTAAACCTGACTAACGGCACCAAGAATATTTAATTAAAATTTTCCATTTATAATATACGTGAAAATAAGAAAGTTCGTATTTTCCAATAACTTCGTTTACAAATTCTGGTGTCAGTCCATTATTTCATCAGTATATAAACAGAATTACTCCGGGCCGAAAAGGCTTAAAGTTGTGCAACCACGTTCACTATTGGTGACAATGGATTGTTCAATCATTAGGGCTGTAACTTTCAGCTGCAGGCTCCAGAGACAAATCATTATTTCTACGTTTTTCACGAAGTCATATTATCTAACGAATCAATTTTGCTTAATTCTGTAAACAATTTCACTGTTGATGTTAATGCTAATTGATGCTGATGACACTGTTGGTGACAATATTCAAGTATTTTCTGAACTGCACCTTATTGGGGTCAGGCTTTAGATGCAAAAACCTTCTTGTATGTTTTGAGGCAAAATTAATTATCTAACGAACTGATTTTGTTCAAATTTTATACACATATTTATTGACAGTAACAACGCTCTTTACAGGGAAGAATTTCTCTTTTTTCTTTTTTATTGCAATCACATATGTAAGAAATATCCTTTTGTTCAAATTTTGAACACAAATTCAATGTTTATCAGAAGGCATCTTATCAGTGTCCAGGGTGCTGTCCAGAGAGAAAATGCTCTCTTACATTCTGTATTGTTATCACCTATCTAATAAACGTATTTTGTTCACATTTCTTGCATATTTATTTTCGATAACAATGCATTAAACTTTGGATTAAAAGCGTGACATTTAAATTTTTATTTTATATAGATCGAAGATCGTTCGCACTTTACGTAAACGACTTTCGTAGTTAATTTCTACACCGAAATGACGTATTCGTTGCCACAATTTAACTGTATTCGATATATTCGACTCTAAGGCTCCGCTCAGAAACTTACATGTTGATAGAATATTTTTCTTGGCACTGTCACGTCAATTTTATGTCACACTTATACGACTTTCCAAAGTCTTTTCAATGTTAGTTAACAAAACCTTCCTAAAATTCGATGTAACTTTTAATTTTTACCAATCAATTATTCAATTAACAGTTTAGTTATTCTGTTAGATAACAGATGGCGACCCTTCACATCTTTGAAATGCTTTTATTTCTGACACTAATTTAGTCAGTTTAGTTTGTTTTTTGGAATTGCATGTATGTTCCATTATATTGTTTTATACGTTGTTGATATCAACTCAATCTTTCATGAATGTAAAAATAAACAAGATAAGTTAAAGATCTGATTTCTTATACATAAAAAAAGGTTCTACACTCAGTTTAATTGGAGGAAATCGTCGAGCAGCAATACGTCTCCCCAAGGCATCCCTAACATTTTCAATGGGATTCAGGTCAGGGAGCGTGCTGGCCAGTCGATGGATATCTTCGACCTCAAGGCAATCTTGTTCAGACTGTGTACTATGACAAAGTCTGTTATCGTCCATAAAACGAAACTTTTTGCCGACAACCCCTCGAAAAAGTCAAACATGTGGAAGCAGGACGTCTTCAATGTACAGTCTACCGGTCATGCACCCTTGGGCAAGCACATAGAGATCCGTGCGGCCATTGAACATGACGCCTGCCCACACCATAATATTTGAAGTCGCATATCGATCTCTTTCTAGAATATTTTCGCGACAGAATATCTGTCAACCTCGCGCCATATCAGTTTACGTCTACAATCAGAAGATAGTCTGAATCTACTGTCATCTGAGAAGAGCACGGTAGACCAGTTGTCATCAGTCCATTTGTGATGCATACGGCACCACTGTAGACGACCACTACGTTGGCCTCTCGAGAGTGGGGCACACACAACAGGTCTTTGGGCGTATAGTCCACCGTTTTTCAAAAGCAACAATTTTCCGCGATATTTTATTTCCTGTGACAGCACAAAGTGTATTTGCTAATTGACCATCTGTTCTGCGTCGGTTCTTTTTGCCGAAATAACAATATAGCGATCTTCTTGGGGCATCGTACTGATAGAACGGCCTCCTCTCGTGTCTAGTACTTATTACACTCTTTTGGAATGCTGCCCATAGCCTAGAACTATAGAAACAATACTGTGCGCGATGTTAAATTCACGGGCAACATCTCTCATTTTGGGTCCTTCTTCCAGCTTTCAGATTATTCTACCACGAGTAATAACATCTAAATGATGCCTCGAAGACTTGTTCAAAATTTCAATGTTCAAGCTTCACTCCATCTTCTTAAATTTTTACATCTAATGACAACTTAGAGCACCCGAGATTGCCTAAAATCTCTTATCTCTGCTGTCACATGATCGACAAAAGTGGAAGTACAAAATTTGCATAAGTTTCACAAAACAGAGTACATCCCACATTCATGAAAATTTACACGTGCTGCTACGGATCTATTTCTAACAGTTAACGTTGATAATAATAGTGGTCCTCATGTTTTGTCCACCAGTGTATTAAGCCAAGCGAGATTTGCAAACAACATTAAAATGTAGCTATTTGAAGAAATACATGTAAAATTACCTGTTGCTCCCTAATGGATGATAGTGCATTTTTATTGTTAAACAGAGCGTTCAAATGACCTCCATGAATATTTAAAGAATAGTGGAAAGCCGTCGAACAGATGTGGGAGAAAATTTGCATAACTGTGTTATGAAAAATTCTAGTACAGAATTGTTATAATAAACTGTTACACTCCTAAAATAAGAATTAATTTTAATAATTTAGTAAAATGATTTAAATCTCTATATCTGCGAATGGAAATTTTCTGTTAGTGCAGACGATTTTCATATAAAGCAAAAAATTAGAAATATTTTAAAGATATATTGAAGAATTATTTTAATGTTAATGCATATTTTCGTTCGTAGTTATGTGTATTATTTTTTCGTAGATTAAAACACAATTGTCTATTTTTACAGCGCACTTGTTACATGTTATCTCGTGCATTTGTTTTACAAGTACATAATTCAAATTTTATGCGAAAATATTTTTTTTTCTTGTCATTACAGATTTTTAGAACGTCACCATTATTGATTATGAGAAACTAATCAGTTTACTTATCAAAATGTTTTTTAAGCCTGTATCCGTTTTTAACACACACTCATATACATATATATACTATATATATATACATATAATTATAATATATAAATAATTCAAAATTATATAAAATTTCGCATTATTTCTCATAGAATAATTTATCGAAATGTCGCATATATTGTTTTCTGTTAAGAGTTTTAGATGAAAAATGTAAAATATTCAAAAATCATTTTTCTGAAACTTTGCAAAATTTGAATTTTTACAAAATATAAATCCTCTTAATAGTTATCGAACTGAATGTATAAGTAGTACGACAATGTAAAATAATATTACAAAATTAGATAATTTCAGCTTGCATTTTTTTTTTTCTTTTTACAAAATAACTTGCAATAAAAATGACTTGGAAAGGTAGCATAATTTGTTTACAATAAGAATTTTCTTAAAAAATCTAATTATGAAATTTGAAATATCTGCATTTTTGTTTTTGAGAAAAAAAATTTAAAACAATAATTAAAATTAAAGTAGAAAAATATTTATTTCTGTACGCGAATTGGCTATTGTGAATGAATAGTAAAATTAAATGAACAAAAGTGTAAATTTTATAGAATATGTTGCGACAGAAAATTATATCTCTATGTATACCAAAAATATTTTGTGTAAAAGTGAAATTTCTTCTGATTAAGAGAAAACTAAAATAATAATAATAATAAGTAAATAAATTCAGATGTGTTTAAAATTAGCATTGAAATGGGGTTTTTATTTAGGAAAAACATGATTTTTTTTTTAAATTATGAATCAACGGATAAAAAATAATATTTGTGGTAAGAAAAGGAAAATTGATAAGAAGATCACTTATTTTAAAACTTTGAGAAGCGTAATTTTGAAACATTGATAATGAATTTGGTTTCTAGATATTTATGCACTACACAGTTAAAAATTTGCAGCAATCTGCCCAGTCATTCGACCGGTTTGAAAATAAACGGTTAAATAACTGTAATTTAACTCAAATCTGGCTATAATATGGGTAGTAATATGGTTAGAATACAGTTAAATTACGCTTATATAACTGTTTTGTGTAACAACGCTCCGGTGACTGGACAGTTTACTGCAAATTGTTAACAGTGTAGAGTAACTAAGATTATTAGCTATTTTAAATTTAAAATTATCTCCCATACTTTAATATATTTAATTTCCTATTTAATATTTCATAGATAATACACTACCAGCATACTTATATGCTTCTATTTACATGAGTCCAAAAAAGATGGTTACGCGGTTATTTCTGTAAGTATAAGATATATAGAAATTATGTAAATTAGAAAAATGTTCATAGGAAGGTAGAAAATCCAACGAGTATACTTTGATCTCTATGGGAGGGGAGTGTCTTTCCTACAAAATTCAAAATTTATTTTTCATGCGCCCACATACACACACACACACACATACACACATATATATATATATATACATATATATAAACAAAACAACTGCAAAAATTATCTCTGTTGCATCCTTATTCCTATCCAAATGTTTGGTTTTTAATATTAGTAAAAGTCACGAAAGTTATAGAAAGTCAAGAATCGTGACTTTATCTTGCTTTTCCATAAAACTCAAACATCAAAATCTTGGCGTTATTTGGAATCGCCTGTAAATTTATGATTGTAGCATACAAGTTCTATACTGACGATTGCCTCCTGGCCCTGGAGGGCGCTGTATCGATCCCATCGCTTCCGAACATCTGATTAACATACGAATAAACATCCAATTAGGCGTCAATGAATTAGGAAATCAATGTCCAAACTCTCGTGCCGTTTGAGAATTCTTTTTGTTGCACTCAGTTTACATCATAACAACTTCAAACGTTTATTCATTCCTGAATGTAGTCATTATTTCAACGTAAACTGATAACAGCTTAAAAGTTTTATGAAACAGAAATAGAATGCAACATTATTCATTAGTTGCAGACGATAATCAGGTGAAAACAGATTCAGCAATGAAATGTTTAGTGGTTTTTAGTTTCTAGAATAACTTAAAAATCGTTCATCCACTCTCATCAGAGATGATTTGTAAACTTTTCCAGGCGTTTATATGTAATTTATTTCAGACATCTTTTGCAGTTGATGCAAGAAGAATTTTTAAACATTATTAAAAGTTCCAAGTATAATTTTTATAAATACATTCATTAGGTTTTAGGTTATTTTCGTATCCAAGATTATTTAAATGAACGTAATCAGATACGAGATATCAAAATAAAATGGTAAATACAATACAAGGAAAAATTAAGAAAAGTCAACAGCATTTTAAGGGGATTGTTCGGTCGTTTTTATGCTTTGCATTTTTGGCAATAACTTTGATCGTCTGCGTTTGTTTATGCGAGTTTATAGAATGTTTTGTTGTGAGAGAAGTATCCATGAGCGGCTCTTGTGATATTATTTAAATAAAAAAACAGTGCACTGCAGTTTTGTTATTTTGTGTATTTGTGAGTATTTAATATGAGTTAACATAATGGTCCGCCGAGCAACGAAGAAGCAGCCTGGGATTAAATTCAACGAGCTTCTAAAATCAAATTTTAAGTTGAGTGAAACGCCGAGATGAATGATAAGTTCTAAGAGTACGAAATTCCTCAAAAGATTATTCGAAAAGTAAGTAAACGTGATTTTTCTTATCTTTACTGTTATACATATATTAAGCAATGTTTAAAGGTGCAAAAAAAGAGGATTTAAGGCTTATAACCACTGAAATAAATCTAAATGTTAATGAAAAAATGACAATTGCTGATTTAAGCGTTATTATTGAAGACAGTGAAATGTATAAAAATAAACCAGATTTTGTGAAAGATATAGCAAACGATATAATTGAAAATCGCAAACATGAGGAGCAAAAGCAATTTGATCTGGAAAAAATGAAACTTGAAAGATCAAAAAATGAAGTAGAACTAGCTAAAATTAAATCTGAAGCTAAATCTAATATTAGTGAAAGTGAAATAAAAATAGAATCGTTAGATCAATTGATAAAAAGTATTCGAACTTTGACTGTAAGAATTCCAATACGTCCTGAAGGATGGGGATTTATTTTTTCTTCTTTAGAACGAGCTTTTAAGACTAAAAATGTTCCAGAACAATATAAAGCAGATATTCTGTTAAATTTATTAGGGGATAAAGAATCTAACATATTAACTTACTTACATGATAGTGATATCGAGAATTATGCAAAAATAAAAGAATTAGTGTTAAAAGATTTTCAACCTACACCTTATTTTTGCTTAGAGCAATTTAGAAAAGCTGTTAAACAACCAAATGAGACGCATGTATAGTTTGATTCACGTCTAATGACAAACTGGGAATATTATTTAAATTTAAGAAATGTCTCCAATTTCGAGAGTCTAAAACAACTTATAGTATCGGATAAATTATATCAAACATTAGATAGAGAAACAGCTTCCCACATTAGTGTGAGACAAGGTGATAAATGGTTTTTACCAGAAGAGTTGGGACGAGAGATTCATTTATATTTCACATCACGCGGAAAATCTCTTACTGAGAATTTTAGTGTTAATCGTAAATATACTAGCTCCAAAAGTGTATCTAAAGTATTCTTATCAGATGTTAAAACATTAAGTTGTATTTTTTGCCACGAAAATCACACTCTTTCAAAATTCCCGCATTATTTAAAATTATCTGTCAATGAAAGGGTGAACGTTATAAAATGTAACAAGTTATGCTTTAATTGTTTAAATTCACATTCAGTTGCAAATTGTCCATCAAAGTACACGTGCTTTTGTAAAAAACGTCATCATAAAACTATACATTTTCCAAAAACAAATAACAACACATACGTGAAAGAATATGTTTCATCGGAACAAAATAAACAAGGAAAGGTAAATGTGGAAGAATGTTCAGATTCTAGGCCAACAAATCGTGGCACATCAGTCTTGAACGCTAATGCAGAAGAGTTCGTTCAGAAAACCTTTATCAGTAACTATTCGAATAAAAAGAGCAAAGTTTTACTTTCAACTGTTATATGTTTTCTAATTGATGAATCGAGATGTAAACATAGAGTAAAGTGTTTATTAGATGTAGGCAGCGAGTCTAATTTTTTATCCCTCCATTTAATAGAGCTAATGCATTTAAAAAAAAGAGAGAACAAACATCTTAGTGTCGGGTCTAAATAATGCTACCTTAGTAATAAATCATAAAGTTAATGCATCAATATGCAATAGAGATGAAAGTTTTGTGAAAAATTTAGATTTCTTGGTAGTTCCGAAAATAGCTGCAGATTTAACGCCTTCACGTCCAATTGAAATCTCAATACAAGATTTACCTAACGTAAAATTAGCAGATGCTAGTTTCAATATGCCAGAACATGTAGACATGCTCTTAGGAGCAGGAATTTTTTATGAGCTTTTGAGACCGGGACAAATTCGTGTTAATAATTCTGATCTTATTTTGCAAGACACAGTTTTCGGTTTTGTTGTATCGGGAAGTTTTTCGACAGAGAATGAAAACAAAGTTCATTGTGGGTTTATTAAGAAAGAAACCAACCTGGACAAGACACTTAGGAAATTCTGGGAGATAGAAAATATCGAGGTTGAAAAACCAAAAAGTAAAGAGACTTTAATTTGTGAGAAACATTTCGTAGAAAATTATACACGAGACAAAAACGGTAAATATGTTGTTAAAATGCCCTTAAAAGAGGATCCAGCTGTTTTAGGAAACTCAAAACAAATCGCTACGAAAAAATTAAATTGTTTATGGAATCGTCTAGCAAAAGATCCTGAGTACTTAAGATTATATTCAGATTTCTTAAAAGAATATCAACAGTTAGGCCACATGGTTGAAGTTAACGAAAGCGAGGAAGAAAGTGGATCCTATTACATTCCCCATCTTGGAATGTATAGAGGAATAGAAAAAAGTATATCAACGCCTTTGAGAGTTGTATTTAACGCGTCTACCTTAACAACTAAGGGAAACTCACTTAATTCTATTCAATATAACGGAGGTGTAATACAAGATGATTTATTCTCAATTATGTTGAGATTTAGAAAATATATCGTCGCTTTCACTGCAGACATTCAAAAAATGTATAGAGCAATCTCTATTCATCCAGATCAGAGGAAGCTGCAAAAAGCCTTATGGAAGGAAGGTCTTAACGAGCCAATTAAAAATTTTGAATTAACGACAGTTACTTATGGTACAGTTAGCACACCATTTTTGGCCATGAGAACACTACTTCAATTGTCTAAGGATGAAGGAAGCAAGTTTCCTTTAGCAGCACCCGTACTGAGAGAAGACATGTATATGGATGATATTCTATCTGGAGCTGATTCTTTAAGTTCTGAATTGGAACTCCAAAATCAATTAATAGAAATTTTAAACAGTGCAGGAATGTTATTACATAAATGGTGCAGTAATGCTCCACAACTTTGTAAAACAAATGTCGAAATATACCGCTTTGGTGATTCAGAAGAATCTAAAGCGTTAGGTGTTTTGTGGAAATCGAAGAAAGATTGTTTAAGTTTCAATATTAAAATCCATAATGATTTAAATGTCACTAAGAGACAAGTGTTATCAACTATATCAAGTATATTCGATCCCTTAGGTTTAGTATCTCCTGTTATAATTAAAGCAAAAATATTTATGCAGAAGTTATGGTTATTACAATTAAATTGGGATGATTTGCTAACCGAGAAAGAGGCTAAGGAATGGAGAGAGTTTTCTGATACCCTGCAATTAATTAATAAATTTGAGATTAGTAGGTGTATTTTATTGAAAGATGCAATTATGATCGAGTTACATGGTTTCAGCGACGCGTCTGAAGCAGCCTATGGTGCGGTAATTTACTGCAAATCAGTGACAGAATCAGGTCAAATGTCTGTAAAATTAGTGACAAGTAAATCTAGAGTTTCTCCCTTAAAGCAATTAACTGTTCCAAAACTTGAGCTTTGTGCAGCAGTTTTATTGACAAAGCTTATAAAACGAGTGATTTCTTCGCTCAAAATTAGTATAAACAAAATCTTCTTGTGGCCCGATTCCATGATAGTATTATCCTGGATTAAAAAAGAACCATACGTTCTAAAAACTTTTGTTGCGAATAGGATTTCTACAATACAAGAACTAACTGAAGGAATGCAATGGCGACATGTTCCATCTCAGCATAACCCTGCTGACCTTCTAACAAGAGGAATTAGTCTTGATAAACTATTCTCAAATGAGTTATGGTGGAGTGGTCCATTGTTCCTAAAGGAAAAAGACTATCCCAATACAAATATTCCTGCAGCAGTTAATTCCAATGACTTTTCAAATGAACTGAAAAATATTAATATAAGTGACTTTAAAAGCATATCTGTTTTTACAGTTTCTATTAATTCTTTTGTGCATGATATAATTGATTTAAGTAATAACTATTGTAAAATAATTCGTATTTTAGGATTTATTTTCAGGTTCCTTAGTAATTGTAAAAAAGAAAAAAAGGAGGGTCCTCTGGACCTCGAAGAGCTCAACAAAGCAGAAAGTTTTTTTGTTAAAAAGTGTTCAACGTGAGTTTTTTGACAAGGAAATAAAATCCTTGCAAAAAACAGGTAATATTAATCATGATAGTCAGTTAAAAAACTTATATCCATTTCTTGATAAAGAGTGTCTTCTAAGAGTAGGAGGTATGTTAGCGAACAGTAACTTAAATGCCAATCAAAAATTTCCAATTTTACTACATAATAAAAGTAAACTTACTCAAATGATAGTAGAATACTTTCATAAACAGTATTTACATTTAGGTCCACAAGCTTTACTTTTTCAGTTAAGGCAGAAGTTTTGGCCTTTAAAAAGTCGTGCAGTATGTAGAAAAACAATTCATAATTATTGCGTGTTTTGTTATAAATATTATAAAAAGTTTTCTTCTTTTTTAAAGTAGTAGATTTTATAAGATATTTTGAGTGTAAATATGTAAAATTAAGCTAATTTCTATTTGATTGAATGTATTTTGTGTTTATCAAAGAAAATATTCATACAAAATATGTATTGAGAGTGTATATATAATTTGAGTCATATTATTTATATAGAGAGATTATTCATATGAGATATATATTATTCGAGTTATTTAAATGACATTTATTTTATCCAGAATGTTTAAGTCTTATTTTGATTAAATTGAGAGTGTTAACCTTTAAATACTTTAAAATAAAGTATTTCTGAGTTATTTTTTAAATAAAATATGAGAAAAGAAATAAATTCTTGCAGCATTTAAAACAAATTTAATTTAAGTGTTAGATGTCATGAGTGTACATCATTACATAATGCGTGCAGAATTTTAGAGTAGTAAACATAAAAACAACGAGGTGTTTTCAAGAGACCAATTTCAAAATTTGTTTGTTACCTATGGAAAAATGATTATCTTTTGTAATTTGTCAATTTATTGTTTACTGGTACATGCTGTATTATTTGTTTAAAATTCAAAGTGTAATATAAGTGTATTATAATGGTGGTTGAATGAAAATCATTCAACGGGGGCCGGTATGTTCGGTCGTTTTTATGCTTTGCATTTTTGGCAATAACTTTGATCGTCTGCGTTTGTTTATGCGAGTTTATAGAATGTTTTGTTGTGAGAGAAGTAGCCATGAGTGGCTCTGATGATATTATTTAAATAAAAAAACAGTGCACTGCAGTTTTGTTATTTTGTGTATTTGTGAGTATTTAATATGAGTTAACAGGGATTGAATACTGCGATTAGGACTGTGGACTATCGACTGATGTGTTTAGACTGCGACAATTCAACGGCACTTAACGTTAATATCTGTCGTGTCGGAGATAATTATGCACCTGTTTCATTACAAATTACAAATATATTTCTTATACGGTCCGCTAAAAGAACGTTCATTTTTCAAACCTTTAAATCTCCGGGAATATTAAAGACAACCGTTTCGAGTTGTTTTATGTTTCATAAGTGAAGGCACGGAAAATTTTTGTAATTGGTTATTTTTTTTATTAAGGCACCGTATACAAAATAAATTTTGAATTTCGTAGAAAATACACAAATTGAGATGGAAATATACTCTTTGGATTCTGTATTTTTTTTTTTATTTATATTATATATCTTATACTTACTATATCTATACTTACTATATCTATCTATATCTTATACTTACAGAAATAAACATTACAAGTACCTTTTTTGGACGCCCTGTATACACCTATATTAGATATAAGGTACATCACTAAATAGGGTCACATTAAGGATTCAGATCAAAATAAAATGTAGTGTTATATGAAAATTAATATTTTAAATGTTGATGGAAGTAACATTTGTATGTATTTTTAGAACATTAAACAAACCACACACTTATTGCTGTTGAATTTTGGCCAGGAGAGTTTTAAACAAAAAAACACTCTAAAATGTCCTTATTACGAGTATATGTTCTAAATAAGGCCATTATTTGTTAAGTCCAGTGTTGAGCATTAATTAACAAATATTTTGCAGGTATTACAGAAAAATAAAACAAAATAAAGAAAGTTTTTTTAAATTGCACACTTGCACTTTGAAGAAAGACACATATCTATATTAAAAATTATTAGTATTCTTATATGCAGAGTATGATAGCTTTGAGTCGATTGATAATTAAATTAAGTACACATTAATAAGAAAGAAAGGAACGCATTATTTAGAAAAGAAACTTACGAAATGAATTTTAATAACATGAATACGGATAAAAGAACAGCCATTTCTTGCTATTGCATTTTCTATCAGATACAACGAGTTTAGTTGTCTTTACTAATGAACAACTCATCAATGCATAATGTCATAAGTTCACGTGAGACAAAATATGAATTAACATAAAACAAAAACTATATTTTAACACTTTCCCTTGTTAATTACATATTTAGTCTTTAGCCTGATAATCCCATTTGATCACACAATATTAGTAATCGAGTTTTGGCTAACGGCTTGGTCATAATATCTGCAATCTGTTTCTCAGTAGAAATTTGTTCTACAACTAACTTTCCTTCTAACACCTTCTCACGAACGAAGAAATGCTTTATTTCTATATGTTTTGTTCTCCTGTGATATTCTGGATTATGGGCAAGTTTTACGGCTGCACTATTGTCTACTTGAAGAATAGGTATTTCTTTTAGTTGTACTATTCCTTCATACAATCTTCTGAGCCAAATAATTTCTTTAGTTGTTTCAGATGCTGCTATAACTTCAGCCTCTGTTGTTGAAGTAGCCACGATGGTTTGTCTTTGACTGCGCCATGAGATTGCACCTCCAGCATATATTATCACTGACCCAGATGTTGATCTTCCAGTTTTTATGCATCCTCCAAAATCTGCATCACTGTAACACTTTAATACTCTATTTGAATTTGTTGCGCGATAAGTAATACCAAAATTTCTTGTTTTTGATATGTAGCGAAAAACTCTCTTTACTCTCACTACATCTTCAGCAGATGGGTTTTCTAGTGGTCTTGATAAAACTCCTACGCTGTAAGCTAGATCTGGTCTCGTTCCTACCATTAGGTACATTAGAGCTCCAACTGCTTGTCTATATGGAAAAATAACTTTCTTAGATTCTTCAGTATTTTGCGATCTTGATTCCTTTAACATCGGTGTTGCTACTTGCTTGCAATTTTCAAATCCAAATCTCTTAAGAATTTTCTTGGCATATCCTTTTTGACTAATAGTAATATCTCCGTTTTTCTGATATTCAATTTCAAGCCCTAGAAAACAAGAAGCTTTCCCAGTAACTATCTTGAATCTGGCTTTTAACTTTTCAATGAAGATTTCGCACTCTTCTTGATCATTTGCAGCAATTAATCCATCATCTACGTACAATGCTATAATTAACTTTTTGCCATTCTTCTCTCGAATGTATAGACATGGATCGGCATCATTCACTTTGAAATCAAGTTTTAATAAAAATTGGCCAAAACACTTATTCCAACAACGTGGAGCTTGTTTTAAACCATACAAACTTCGCTTGAGCTTGCATACTCTCTTTGTGCCGTCCTCATATCCTTCTGGTTGTTACATGTAGATTGTTTCTTCTAATTCTCCATACAAAAATGCTGTAGATACATCAAATTGTGATAAATACATTTTTTCTTCTGCTGCTATACTCAATACGGCTCGTACTGTTTCTAATTTTGCTACTGGACTAAAAGTTTCAGTATAATCAATGCCTTGACGTTGACTATAACCTTTTATAACAAGCCTGGCTTTATACTTGTTAATACTGCCATCTGGATTTGTTTTGATTCTATAAACCCATTTGCATGGTATAGCTTTGGCACCTTCTGGTAAATTGACTAATTCCCAGGTCTCATTTTCTTTTAAAGATTTTATTTCATTTTCCATAGCTTTCTTCCAATTAGAACTTTCTTTGCTGTTGATTGCTTCTATGTATGTTTCAGGATTTTCATTTTCATAAATTAATGACTCAGCTTCCATTATATAATCATCAAACCGTGCAGGCTTTCGAATCTTGTCACGTTCTCTCAATTGCATATCATGCGATGGTTTAACTTCTTCATCACTATCAAAATCGCTGTCACTTAAATCATCTTGCTTTTCATCTTCTTCAAGTTGTTCATCTTCATACTTTCCCTGATTAGAAAGATTACTTGTATTTTCTTGCTTATTGTCGTTGAATGGTAAATTAACTGAATTATCACATTTATTCAATTTTTCATGAAAAATGACATCTCTAGAAAAAATCATCCTGTTTTCTTCTTTAATCCAAATTCTGTAACGCTCATCAGAATCGTAGCCTACAAGATAACCTTTGATAGCTTTCTTCTCCATTTTTCTTCGCTTTTGTACAGGAATATGAGCATAACATGTAGAACCTATTACACGTAAATGCTTTACCCTAGGTTTCTTCTTGATCCACAATTCATAAGGACTAACTCCCTCTACTGAAGATTTTCCCGTTCTGTTTAGGATATATATCGCAGAAGATACTAGTTCGGCCCACATTGCATCCGGAAAACTAATTTCAGGATTCGAATGTTTGAATGTTCTTGCCATTTCTACAATTGTTCTGTTCTCTCTTTCACTTGATCCATTCTGTTGTGGCGTAAAAGGTGCGGTAGGTCTTTTTGTAATTCCTTCTTCACGTAGAATTGCTTCAATTTCTTTATTGTCAAATTCTCCACCATTATCGCTCAAAAATTCTTTAATTTTGTATCCCATAGTTTTGGCATGAGCAAGCATATGTTTTAACATAGTATTGACTTCTGACTTCTCTCTTATCATGTAACCATACCTAAACTTTGTGAAGCTATCTTTAAATACAACTAAGTATCGTTTCTTTTGAAAAGATTCAGGAAACGGGCCACAGATATCAGCCGAAATAAGTTCACCTGGTTCTGTTGCTTTCTTTCTGTTTCCAAAAGGTAAGCGATGTGCTTTTCCATAAATGCATGGTTCACATAACTTATTTTCCAGTTGAACTTTGATTCCTAACTCTTTTTCAAGCTTTTGTTTGATGTGACATTTATCTTGATGACCCCATCTTTCATGATAAAGTTGTAATAAAGAATTGTTTTTCTCAGTATTGTTTATTTCTAAAATTTGCTTTGGCATGATTGGCTCAATTATTGCCTTAAACAAAGATCCAGATACATTGCGTGTTCCATATAGTACCGCTTGATCATTTATCTTTAACCAACATTCAGTAGATGTCGATCGAAATTCACTGTCTTGATTTCTGTCTTGAGCAGCCAACACTGAAAATAAATTTTTGTTGACTTCGGGTACATACCAGACATCCTTCAGCTGAATTTCTTGACATTTTCCACCAGCAAAAGATTTGAAACGAATAGTTCCTTTTCCAATTGCAGACAATCTTTCCTTTCCAGCAGCCTTAATGCTGCAAGGACTAAGAAATTGCGCGAAATCAGTAAAGTACTCTGAACAGTTCGTGATATGTTGAGTTGCTCCATTATCAATCCAAAAAGCTGTTGGATCTGCTTCCGAAGTATACGTTTCGACAGAAATAGACATCGCTGCACCATTGGCGATTTTCTTTATATCTTTAGTATCGCTACTTGGCGACTTTTTGGCTGGTTTTCCATCGGAAATCCATTTTCTACAATTTCTTACCCAGTGACCTTTACGGTTACAGTAGTTACAAATGTCAGCTCTATATGACTTCTTGATAAATTTGGAATTTTTATCTTTATTCTGTTTTTCCAATCTTGAAGCTGCTAGTGCTTCCTGAACAGCAATATCGCCGTTTTCAACTTTGATGAAATTTCTCTCAAACATACAAAGTTGCTCTGTTAATTCATCAAATGTTCTGTCTTCGTTTTTAGACAACAACATCCAGCTAGACTTAAAGGTTTCAAATTTTCGCGGTAAAATTTGCAATACTTTACAAACTAACATTAAATCAGGTAACTTATTTACACCAATATCTTTAAGTCCGTTATTTAATTCACTCCAAATGGTTCTTAACTTAGCTATGTGAGTTGATACATCATCGCCTAACGCCCAGTTAAATGCGAAAAATTCTGTACATATCTTAAATAACTGATCTTTTGACGTTGCTTCAAAATGATGCTTTAACGCTTCCCACATTTCATGTGCTGTTTCTTTATCCATAATCTTTTGATAAACTACATCAGTTACGGTACTTGCTATCACGGATTTTACGTAACTGTTAGCTTTACGATACAAATCAGAACTTACTTTATGTTCCTTGATTTCTCTATCTTCAGCAATGCTACTTAATGGTTCAGGTTTCTTTAATTTACCATCTATAACATCAAGTGCTCCTTCGTGATAATCAAGTAAATCTCTAATCTTGCGTTTCCATATTGGCCAGTCTACTGCACCAGTCAATAATTTAACTTGCTTCGTTAAATCCATTTCTTCTTAAACTTTAATGCGATTTCAAAATCTTTTAATGATAATCTTCTCTACTAAAATAAACTAATGTTTTACTTCACTTTCTATGAGCAAAACCTAACTTATCTATATCTAATTCTAATCAATCAGACTTGAGCTAACTAGCGCAATTCAAAGCGAGCTGAAAAGCACATAACCTATTAAAAATTATTAGTATTCTTATATGCAGAGTATGATAGCTTTGAGTCGATTGATAATTAAATTAAGTACACATTAATAAGAAAGAAAGGAACGCATTATTTAGAAAAGAAACTTACGAAATGAATTTTAATAACATGAATACGGATAAAAGAACAGCCATTTCTTGCTATTGCATTTTCTATCAGATACAACGAGTTTAGTTGTCTTTACTAATGAACAACTCATCAATGCATAATGTCATAAGTTCACGTGAGACAAAATATGAATTAACATAAAACAAAAACTATATTTTAACAATCTAAGATACCATCCTTTTAGAAAATTAAGCAATACCTTATTAGGGAATTCCATTTTTCATATATTTCACTTTCAGATACAAAAAGTATTAAAAATACAGATTATTTAAATATACAATCCAAAAGGTTGTTAAATTATCCGGTACATCATGTTAAGTTTGTCAAATTCAATCAATAATTAATTCTGATTTACTATGAAAGTTTACTTTTTATAAACTTTACAACATACTTATAATTACTTAAAAGGTGACACAAACATATAAAAGTCCTTCCGGCCAGTGCCGGGAGGAAGTTGTAGCTTTCATATTCCTTACTTTAAAAAAGCCAACTTATATTATTCAAACACACGAAGCTCAATTTAGTGGAAACCTAATATAGGAGATTCAATACTAATTTTTATCAATACTAAATCATTATGAATGAGAATTTCGCGAAATTAGTCAGCTTTATCCAAACTGCTTTTATTTAAAGTAACTTATATTTGGCTGCCAAATACGGCGATTTCTTAAAGTGCCTGCCATTTTAAGACAACATGGTGGATGAGGCTAACCGGTGAACTTGGTCGAGACCTTAGTAATTGCTGTGCACATGCTCACTCACATCGGAATCGATTGATATATACGAGTGCTTTCGCAGGCAAAAAATCAAATTTTTCAAAATGTCACCCACATTAGATATTGAAATTGCTATATCTGAGCCATCTTTTAGGATAAAGACAAACAAAAAATGCTCCTGAATCCTTATATTAAGGTCAAATACTTAAGAAAGAAACCTTTTGAATTTCTAATTTTTTTGCACCTAACTTTAAATATAATTTTTTTTAATTTAATGGCCGCCATTTTGAAACAAGATGACTGATGAAGCTGGCCAGCGAACTTGGTAGAGATATTGATGTTTACTATCCACATGCCTTCTTACATCGAAATAGGCGAATACGCTTGTTATCGCGTGACAAATACAACATCGTTTAAAAATGTTAGCCATGCTAGAAATTCAAAGTGCTATAATTCAACCATTTTTTAAGATATAAACAAAAGAACAAATTTTCAGGAACAAAATCTGCTCCGGAATATTTGTATTAAGGCCAAACACATAAAAAAAATCTTTTTCATTTTCCAATTTTTAAAACCTCATTTTAAATTTTAAATTTAATTTTTTTTTAATGGCAACCCTTTTTAAAACAACATGGCGAATGAAGCTGGCCAACGAGTTCGGTCGAGACATTGGTATGTACTATGTGCAGACCAAGTTACATCCAAATCGGTTCATAAATACGCCTGATATCACTTGACAAAAATCAGGTCGTTTTAAAATGTCAGCCCCAATAGAAATTCAAAATGCCATAACTCAGCCATTGTTTTAGATATAGACGAAACAAAAACTGTTCCGGAATCTTTGTATTAAGGTCAAACACATACGAAAAAATCTTTTTCATTTTCCAATATTTTGGCATCTCATTTTTAATTTAAAATGTTTTAAAATTTTTTAAATGGCCGCCATTTTGAAACGAGATGGAGGAGGAAGTTGGACAACGAACTCGGTCGAGATATTTGTATGTACTATGTACACACCAAGGTACATCCAAATCGTTTCATAAATACGCCCGTTATCACGTGACAAAAATCAGGACGTTTCAAAATGTCAGCCACACTAGAAATTCAAAATGCTATAACTCAGCCATTTTTTAAGATATAGACAAAAAACTGCTCCCGAATCTTTTTATCAAGGTCAAACACATAAGAAAAAATATTTTTTTAATTTTTAGGTAGATTTCATTACAAAAAGCTACCTATTGCAGCCGTTCGGAGGAAAGCGATTTCAAAAAATTTTGATATATTTTCATCGATCATGACCCCCAGACCCTGAAACCACCCTCCGTTCAAAATTGATATATATATATATACATATATATATATATATATATATAAAGCAGTATAAGATTATATTTAGCCTGAACCAGCGCACCCCCCCCCCCTCACAGAACAAGAAAAATAACTACGTAAACATTAAAAAAAAACTAGGAAAATATAGGCTGCGGCCTCATCGGCAGTGGGTTATGTTTCAAAAGCAGCCGAGCATTCGATAAAATACACATTAGTGGCAGTGGGTTTCGGCCAGAACAGTGATAGCAAAATCAAATGTTAAAACATTCGATGGCTATTATCACATGCTCCCCCACCGGACGTGTTGAAAGAATCAGTGGTATAAAAGGATAATGAAGACGGTATCGGCTGTCACTAAAACCATCTGCACGTGACAAGGGCACATAAACTTTCAGGTATGTGTTGACATATGTCGGCTTGAGACTGCTTTGTACAAGATATAATCCCATGGCCTTATGTAGCATGGCATTATTTCGCACAAGTAACTGATTTATTTTATATTAATACACCTTTTGCACCTACAACATTCTACAGCGAACATATATTCTAGAATACATAAAATATACTTACATATACAACAAACGTATATACTTAGCTACAAAAACTAACAATACACAGAATTACAGTTACGATTTTATGAAACTGCCAACTAATTCTTCTGGCATTTATCGTTCCCCATGATTCATCGCAGTTTTATTTGTTTACCGGATGGATGAGTTAAAAATTCTCCCGTATCGGCAATTCTCTCCTGTTTTCTGATTTTCCAGCCCGGACTCCAAGTCTCAGTCTTCATCAATGGCTTTACGTGTAGATATGTGTCATCTGCACCAAGTAACACCAACCACTCTCCCATATACTTATTAAATTTATAAGTAGAGGCAAATATCTTATAATAACGGCTAGTAAATACTGGTTTTGTTGAAAATAACAGATTGCTTCAATCTGTTTAGTTTTTCACAGAATCTGCTGTGAAACAAATACTGAAAGCTTAGTTACATAGAATGAAAAACAGCATTTTCACTATTTGTATCCGTGACAATAGTGCAACAGCTTTGTTAGACACGGCACATCTAACTTTTCAATTACATCCATAAAACATCTCTCTATATATGATATTGTGCATGCTTATCCACTGGAGACAACACGCACTTACATGAATAAATATGTGTATGTGAAAAAAGATTGCCCCACATAGATGGTTATAAAGTTTAATTGCGCTTATAATAGTAAAACTTTTCGTAACACCAGATAAAAACGGATTGTTGAAGGATTCTTTTGTTCTTCAATGTCGCTCTTTTATGCAATTTATTTTTTGACTGCAAGTAAATGTATCGCAGTAATCAAAATGTGTGCGTTTTAATGTAAGGTATTGAAGTTTTGTAGTACATTTTAACTATTAATGGTTAGTATTAATAAAGTAACTGGTGTTGAAAACAATATAGAAGTAAATATTTTTTCTCCAGATACAGAGTTAAAATGCAAAACAACAGTTTCGAAACCAATTAATTAGCAACGCTGATGATAAAGGGATCAATAACAGAGTGTACTAATGCTAACGAAGCCGAAGGTGCTTTGTTTTTGCTGGGTTAACTAGTCTCTGCTACTGACCACTTGATGATAAGAGCTGCTAAATAACTGCACTCGAAATTATATTCATGTGTTTTAACACTCATGTGGAGGAAAAGAAGATCTGCTACTTCATTATTTATGCGTAATAGAAAGTTCGTAATAGAAGATTTCGAATTTCTTATTTTGTTTATGCCTCCGACGCGAAAACGCCCTAACATGCCACTTACGGTATAATGGATGATATATACGAGTTAAAGGCTAAGTTCAATAGATGTCAAATAGAACGCATACACTAAATGTTTATACAGAGAAAAGTTTCGGTATTTGCCGGTAGATTTGCCGAAAATTCTGCGCAATTTCAGAGAATTTCCAGGATTATATTGGGGATTTCCTAGTTAATTTTAGCATAAAATAAAGTGTTTTCGATTGTTTTTAGTTTCGAATAACACCTTCGGGAAAGTCGTCTTTTCACAAATTTTATTCAGTAGGCACAGATTTTTAGTAAAAAGTTTCCTTCGGTTATATAATTTCGAAAATGCTCTAATTAAATAAGGCAAATATTGCTTTTCTTCATAACTGATGCACAAAACAAATTTTGCATGCATCTTTTAAAGGTGCATATATGCATCCATGCTCCCGAATGAGTTAAATGTTGTTAATTTCTAATGCTTGTTAATGCTAAATGTCTAGAGTTAAATGGACAATTTGAAAATGCCATCAAGAAACGAAAAAAACCACTGATTGCATAGTTGCTGTTAGTAATGGGGAATTTTACGGAAATCTAGCTTAGACTTGAAAAATTTATTTCCATTTAGCTTAGATTTCAGAATTATACAGGAATAGAGGTAAAAGACAAATAATAACGTGGAACGTACAATCATTATGAACTGAAAAATCAGTGTCAACTTACGATTTATTTTTACAGTGCAAGCTATTTGATATTGTGTGACGTCACTATAAAGTGTTAAATGGTCATAGTTATATAGCTCACAAAAAGAAAAAAATATATATAATTTGTCATATGACTCTTAAATCACCATCATTTGACTCTATATTTTGAAGTCAGGATATGTAGTCATATGTTATTGGTCATAAATATCACTTATCTGAAGTCTGTAGCAAAAATAAAAGAAATAATGATTTATTTTAATTAATTAACATGAAATAAACTTTTTTATCGATGGTTTTTGTCTATTAAATAGCTAAAAAGATTAGATAAAAAAAAATCTTTTAATAATTGATTAGATTCCTTAAGAAGAAACTGCTAATCACAATTGAAAAAAAAAAAATTATCGCTTTTTCCGAGTACATGAATGTATATTACTTTAATTAACTAGAATTTCTCATTGTCATCATTTGGGGATTTCTTGGTAATTATTTTCTTTAATAAATGTAATTATAACTGCTTTCAGATAAAGATAACTAAGACATAAAGAGAAAATTATTTATGCAACAGCTGTATCTGATTTGTTTCAGTTACACAAAATTTCTTAACTAATAACGAATATTTGAAACGCTTTATCATTCACATTTATTGACAATATGTTTTGAAAAAACAATAACAATATTTAGGACACATATTACGAAGTAAAAAATATTTAAATAAATGTATTCAGTCTTAAATAAAAGACTTGTATATTTGAAATGTTCAATCTGAAATGCAGTCAAACTTTGAGTAAAAATGATTGAATTTAAAACTCTGTTTTACGAATTTTGTAATTTGAATTGAATATGTATATTCAATTCAATATATATACACTGAAACCTCCCTGTGTGACCACCTCCCTGAACGACTATTTTTTCATGGAACGAAATGTATTCCCATAGGCTCAATACTAATTTTACCTCTATTCAGAGACCATCCCAGTTGAACTCCCTCCATGAGCGACCCATTCCTTTTTTCTTGGTCGCTTGAAGAAAGTTTTATTGGAAAAATAATTTCGGAAAGCGCATTATTCATGAAACTTCTAAACTAAGTTCAAATTTTTTTTTCTATTTTGGTAACTTTTACATGTTTAAACCCCTTTGTGCCTTTTTAGGCAATGAATTTAACGGTGATGACGAATTCAGAATGACGGTCAATAAACTCTCCTGCCCTAATAGCTAAAAAGATTAGATAAAAAAAAAAATCTTTTAATAGTTGATTAGATTCCTTAAGAAGAAACTGCTAATCACAATTGAAAAAAAAAATATCGCTTTTTCCGAGTACATGAATGTATATTACTTTAATTAACTAGAATTTCTCATTGTCATCATTTGGGGATTTCTTGGTAATTATTTTCTTTAATAAATGTAATTATAACTGCTTTCAGATAAAGATAACTAAGACATAAAGAGAAAATTATTTATGCAACAGCTGTATCTGATTTGTTTCAGTTACACAAAATTTCTTAACTAATAACGAATATTTGAAACGCTTTATCATTCACATTTATTGACAATATGTTTTGAAAAAACAATAACAATATTTAGGACACATATTACGAAGTAAAAAATATTTAAATAAATGTATTCAGTCTTAAATAAAAGACTTGTATATTTGAAATGTTCAATCTGAAATGCAGTCAAACTTTGAGTAAAAATGATTGAATTTAAAACTCTGTTTTACGAATTTTGTAATTTGAATTGAATATGTATATTCAATTCAATATATATATACACTGAAACCTCCCTGTGTGACCACCTCCCTGAACGACTATTTTTTCATGGAACGAAATGTATTCCCATAGGCTCAATACTAATTTTACCTCTATTCAGAGACCATCCCAGTTGAACTCCCTCCATGAGCGACCCATTTCTTTTTTCTTGGTCGCTTGAAGAAAGTTTTATTGGAAAAATAATTTCGGAAAGCGCATTATTCATGAAACTTCTAAACTAAGTTCAGATTTTTTTTTTCTATTTTGGTAACTTTTACATGTTTAAACCCCTTTGTGCCTTTTTAGGCAATGAATTTAACGGTGATGACGAATTCAGAATGACGGTCAATAAACTCTCCTGCCCTATTCTGTTAGGAAACTCTCAAAGAAATAGATAAATTAATGAAATCGTCATTATTTGTTCCCGTCCAAAGAAAAAAAAAATGCATGTATTTACTGAACTTCGAAAGGACTTGGAAATAAAATTTATGAAAGATAAAACCGTAAAATAAAAGGAAACGTCAATATATTTATTTTTTAAACTTTGCAATTAACTTTTGTAATTAACTTTTGTTTTGATACCTAAATTTTTATATTTTATACTAATGTGAAAAATAAATTTTAGTAACATTAACTTTTACCTTTTTTCAACAATTAAAATCTAGATTTAAACATGACCTCCATTAAGAGGCCACCTCTTGAAGCTACCAATTTTTACTGGAACGGAACGCGGTCGCTTTAAGGGGGTATTACTGAATATTGAATTGAATATATATTTTATATTGATATAAAAAATACAGTCTGCCAAGGCACGTCTAATTTTGCCAATTATTAAAGAAACAAGAAAGAAATAAAGATTCCAATTATAATTTAAACATGTAAAATATGATATGACAACAGAAATTCTACAATTATGTTTCAATAAATTTGATGAATCTGATAAAAGATAAAGTGAATTAAAATATTAGAAATGTATGAGAAATACACTGTTAAGAAATTATAAAACAACTAGTCCGAAGACAAAAATGTATGAAAACCAATATGGTATGGATCCACTTTTTCTGCCTCATATCCTCAAACACTCTGTCTGTCATTCCAGTGACCAGATACTTAAGTTTTGTTTTAGGAATACAGTAAAATCTCGTTAGAACGAATCTCCGGGGAGTACTAATTAAATTCACTATACTGAAAAATTCCGTAAAGTGAATATTTTTATAATGTAATAGGATAATAGGATTTTTGTTAACAATACAAATTATATTCGTTAAATTGAAAAATTCCTTAAACTGACATTCGTTGTAATTAGATTCTACTGTATTGCACCATTCTCTTTCAACTTCCAGTCCATTCACAGAAGAAAACTGTTTATTATTCAGCATAATTTCTGTGATTTAACGTACACCAAAAGTTTTAAATGGTACCGCAGTCTGGGACCTGGCAAAAAATAAATTGTTCTTTCTAAAACCATTTCTAAATGGATTTGGATGCGTCTAAACAATTATTATCCTGCTTAAACATCGACTCATCCTTATATAATAGAGGAAGAAACTGTATGAGATGATCTTGTAGCACAGCTTGAAAATCTTTCGAGATAATGGTCCGAAATTTGCTGTAAAACACATAATCCTTTGTGAGCAAACGCTACCCAAACCATTATGGATCCTCCACTTGTTTGTAGATTGAAGAATTATTTTGTTACTTTTTTGTTATTAAGTCATGCTTATAGAATTTGTAGTCATCTGGACCATAATGGTTATTTTTTTTTCATCAGAAAATGTAATTTGTTTCCGCTGATCATCCCTTCCCATGACGTTTTTAGCGCATTTCAGTACTGATTCTCAATGATATTTCAATAACGTTAATTTGGTATTGTCACTTAAGAATCATCCATACTGTGACATGCTTATGTTTTAAACGTATTGAAATTTCACGAGTCGAACGACATTTTTTCGTAGGTAGTTGAAAAACTTCGAATTTAACGTGCTACCTACTTCTTTCTCCTTTCAGATCGTTGTATTTTGCATTGAAAATATTTTTTATTTACGACTTTGAGAATGGCAATTTGGAAAATTTAATTAACGTCTCTATTTCTCTTTCAGATTGTTCATATTCCTTATAAAATTCTTAATGTTAAAAATTTTCTCATTTCGTTCAGATTAGTTCTCGCAGAACCTTCCAGTAAATCATGAATATCACAATCAAAATCTGAAATTTTGCTTGTACGTTAATGACATGTTAAAACAACGCATGCGTTCCATCAAAATTATAATTTGGCGTGTAACATTAATTTTTTTTCGGGTATTCTTAACAGATCTCTTATTTAGTTTCTAGAAATAAGATTCAATTTTAATAAAATTTAAATTTATTTTTTACATTGAGATAAGCTCCGAAATTTTCCTACGATAAATTTCCAATGTACGAAGTAAGATCTGCGTATTATTTCTTCTTCTCCAACAGTTCACTAATTTTTCAGTAGTTTTATAATTACTTAGCGCACTGTATTTATGTTTTAATAAACAATTCGCATCCGAACAACAGGCTTCTAGTTCACAGTACATAAATGTTACTTACCGAATTAGTGTGCATTTCCAGTCCACCCCTTCCCGTGACGTCATTACATTTCTTATGAAATAAAGCAATTCAAATAGATAGATAACGTATTTTCATCGCTAAGAAAATTCGGTTTCCGCTTACATTAAACGTCTTATAATCATGACTGAATACGTAGATTGCAACTCTCGATTTCGCACCCCGACCACCTCCAAAAAAATCTTTCACTCTAATCTACCACCTATCAAAGTTTTTAAAAATTCTATAATTATTACAAATATTGTTAAAAGTAAACTTAATTTTTCTATTGCCCTTTAATGTTTCAGCAAACATTTACAGAATGGAAGGCGGCAGCACAGAACACCACCTCTTAGACTTCACGGCTGAAATTCTAGAATTAGTTAAAAATCGATTTGCAGATTAAAACGCAATCCGTCTTCCAAGTCATACCTTGGTGGAAAATAACTCAGAACACGATTTTAGCGGTTGACTCTCAGGTTTATCATAGTGTTTTCCTGTACCCAGACCGCCATGTTTTTATAACTTTGGGTGCAGGAAAACACAATGATAAACTTACGAGTTAACCGCTAAAATCGGGTTTTCAGGTGTTTCCCACCAAGATATGAATTGGCAGACTGATTGCGTTTTAATATGCGAATCGAGTTTTAAATAATTCTGGAATTTCAGTCCTAAACTTGATGAGGTGACTGCCTGTGCTGCCGCCTCGCAGTCTATTACATATCCCTTGAATGTAAAGTTGCTCTTTAACTAGGAAATGCATAAAAGAACTTTCATTATTTCATTGTAAATATATAAAACAGCAAAAATTTCTATTAAAAAATACTGGTAGGAAACAATAAATGTTGTATTCTTCATATACCTCACGTGTACGTGACGATTGTCGCGAAGGGGTTTTGAGAGATTCGTGTAATAGTAGTAATATTGCCGAGTAATCGAAATTAACCTCCGAATTATCAGAGGTTTTTTTTTTCTCTAATTAATCAGCAGTATAGATTACAAATAAACGTCTATCATGTTTATCATCCATTAAAACATTGTCACTATGGCAAAAATTTTATTCCAAACTGTACTAGATTTAATAATAAAAGATATATATATAAAATCAGAATCATTCTGTCGCTCTTATCTGATTTCGTCTTAAGATATGAGATTTCAAACTGAAGATTTCAAAAGGTCGGAGAGGAACTCATATGCATTCTTTTCCAAACCAAGATATTTCTTCTACAGCTGGAATTCCATATTCAATTTAAAATTCATACATATATTTTCTTTGAGACTAAAGTATTATATTTTGAAATCATACAAATATTTATTTTACTTCGAGAAAAGCTTTGGATTCAGTAATTGTAATCTGTAGTAGTTATTTTTGTGTTTTGTTTGTTTTAAATATTTTATAGTATTTTTGATAATAAAGATGAGTATAATTTAATTTTAAATTTAGTTTGGTAAGTTATCAAAGCATTAAATTATTACAAGTTTGCTTGGAATTCACTGTTGTGCTTTGAATTATATGTACAGCCGTGGAAAAAACAGTAAACACCCCTACTAATTCTGAAAGAAATTATTGTAGAAGAAAGTTACTGGTACCAAACGATTGGAAATAAAGTCTACTTTTAAATGATGTATGTAAAATTTACTTAGCGGAGCATCTACATATACAAACGAACACAAACTTTATTTTTTCAATAGCAATACATAGGTTTGACATCATAAATGAATTCTACACCTTTCAATTAGCCTGAATCCAAATTTTCATTAAATTCATACGATTAGTTTCCGAGAAATTAGTTATTTTAAAATGAGCGTATTTTAGGGGCTGTATCCAAATTTAAGTTCCATACTCGATTGTTGAAATGCTACAAAATGACTATGTCGCTTCTACTAATGTATTGTTCCTTGCCATTAGTACCATTTCACTCGCTTAATATGTTTGGACTATTGTCAGCCCAAATGTTTCAATAGAATGAGTAAACTAGATTTTTTCCAAATTATGCTTTTCGGCTCATCCCAGACGGGCCCTTAAACCATCATTTTGATGTTTTTTTAATCATAATTCGAAAAGGAATAAAAATTTGAAATTAAAAATTTGCAAAAAGCAGCAGATAATAAATATAAATCTATCAAAAAAAAAATTGTACGTTGTAATTCATAATATTTTTTAATGTTAATTTCATAGATGTCACGTATAAAGGTGTTAACAAAATCTGTGAAATACTTTTGGACTTATGCTTGATGAAACGTTTTGTTATTTCTCTTAGGTACAAACTCCCGTCCCCACCCCCCACCCCCCCCCCCCAAAAAAAGAGCTTGAGTCTTGTTATAGTCTTCGCTTCGCTCACGTAATAATTTCTTCTTCCAAGATTATCTTCTAATCTTATCTTTGCTCAAACAATAATATCCTAATGGTTTTAAATTTATTCTTGTTAATAATAGGTTTTGATTCTTACTCTCGTATGTACAGTCGAGGAAAAAAAAGTAAACACATCCTAGTAACTCTGTAACTAATTATAATAGAAAAAAATCCCTGCCGGCTCGGCATACAGGCGCAGGTTTCGAAGTTAAGTACTAATTTCACCAACAAAAACTAAATCATGATTAGAGATAAACCCACTTTAACAACTTTATCTGGCCGCTTTTGACGAATTTTTACTTTCATTTTTATATAAGAGTTGGTTTTATCAGAACCATTGTAAGGATATATTCAAAAAATATTTTTACATGCTCAACAACTCGAAATTTTCTGACACATTTTAGGTTTCATTTTTGAAAGGAAAAAAAATTAAACTTGCTGACGTGATTTTTAACGAGATTTATAAGCGACCTATGTTTTTTATTTTTCGTTCAATTAATTAAATCTTGATTTATGAACAATTATTTTATAAGTAGGACAATATTTTTCGATTCCAACACAATCGCTTCGAAAAATTCGGTTCAAAATGTCCACTTTGACATCATTTTTTGAAATATATTCTGCCTCTATCAAAGAAAATACCATTACGGCACATTATACAGTTTCTGAATAAGAGAACCTACCAATTGGATGCGATTCAAAGCAAAAATAAATTTAAAAATGTGTCAGAAAATAAGAAGTTTGGATTTGAGTAATACAGTATTTTTTTCTTCAATATCTATGTATTGTTAATTTGTTTTTGCTGTAAGAATTGGTCCTATCAAAAGTGTGTTAGTATAAAAGTCGTAGATAATATTCAGAAGATGTATAATAAATTTAAGCGGATTGGATATCTTGTGAATTGATGGAGTTATGGATTTTTTTCTTCTTCAATCCCCTTTTTGTTTTCGTTTTTATTTATTTATTTTTTTTTGCGATAAGAATTGGTCCTATCAAAAACTTGTCAGTATAAAAGTTGTATATAATATTAAGACAATTTATAATAAATTTAATTGGATTTATTATCTTGATAATTGACGAAGTTATGAATTTTTTTCTCCCCAAAACCCTATTTTTTTGGCCCCTTGAGACCATTTTTAGTTTTATCAAAAATCTTTCATACATAAATTTTTTAACCTTTTTTTAGAAGTAATAAAAACTTTAATTTGAGTCAATATGTATTATAATTAAGAAGTTATGGGTTTTTTTTCTATCTCACAAAATCCATCCCTATTTTTATCCCCTTGACCGGGATTTTATGCCTCTTGATTTTATGTATCAATTTGGAAACAATTTGTGCAGAATTATGGAAGTTATCGTGTAAATAAAAAAGTCATATAGATAGATATAAAGTTTTTTATTGGGAATGGTTTTGGTTCTAGGGGTCATGATCGGTGTAGATCTGCAAAAATTTTTCCGAAATTCCAACATAGGGGAAAATGTAATACGTAATATTTCATACGAAATCTACCTAAAAATTACGGCTACCAAACGATTGGAAATAAATTCTACTTTTAATGTATAAAAAATTTGCTTAGGGGGCCATCTACAAATAAAAATCAGTTGTTACTTTGTCTTTTTAAATGGCAACACCCAATTTCGACAAAATATTTTAAATCTTCTGTTCAAACTATGCCTAGAAATGAAATTTCAAATCATTTGGATGATAAGTTTTTGAATTATAAGCATTCAAAATTTAGAACTTCTAATATTAAATTACATTTTCATATTTTTATTAATATCTCCTGAAATGTTTTTATTTAATTATAACACTAAAAAAACCCAACCATAAATACATTGTATTTGTAATTTCCAAAATTTTATAATATGAATTATGAATTATGAAATTACTATTCGAAAAAAATATGAATTACAACCTACAATTTGTTTTTATATATTTATATTTATTATGTCCTGCTTTATAAAATTTCCCAATTTCAAATTTTATCCAAGTAGTTTTCGAAGTATGAGTAAAATATGATTAAATGACGGTTTAAGGGGCTGTCCAGAAAAGCATAATTTAAAAAATATATATTTTACTGATTTTAATGAAACATTTGCGCGGGCAATAGTCGAAAAACATTACGCGAGTGAGATATTTTTATTGACAAGAAATAATATCTTAACAGAAGTGACATAGTCATTTTGTAGCATTTATCAGTCGAATACCAAACTTCAGTTTGGATACAGCACCTAAAATAGGCTCGTAATAGGCTTTAAAATAATTAATTTCTGGGAAACTAACTGACGAATTTCATAAAAATTTGGATTCAGGCTAATTTAAATGTGTAGAATGTATTTATGGTGTCAAACTGGGGCATTTCAAATGCAAAAATATAAATTTTGGGTTAGTTTTTAATATGTAGATGACCCTTTAAACGCATTTTATATACATCATTTAAAAGTAGACTTCATTTCCAATCGTTTGGTGCCTGTAACTTTTTTCTGCAATAATTTGTTGCAGAGTTAGCAGGGGGTGTTTACTTTTTTTTTTTTAAACGACTGTACCTTTTTGAGAAACCTGTACAGAATCCGTCTAGTACATTTTTAGATATGGTTTAGAAGATAGTTTAATATTTGATGTAGCCGTCATCCTGAAAATTTATGTTTGTTGTATTAGGTTGAGCAAAAAGTTCTGGGAAATTTTTAATGTAACAGTTACCAGAATTTGTATCTTATATATAAATACTAGTGGTATATTTATAGGTGTTCAGGAACTTCCTAAATGCCTATTGATCAGTACGATTTGCGTGTGTTGACCCGGCATTATTAGAGAAAAGGCCTAACGATTCTGAAAGCCGTCGATGAGATTAATGAGGATGAAGGTGCTTGCAACGGCGATAAACTTAGACAGCAAATCCGGAATCTGGCAGAACGGTGGAAGAAAGTCGTGGACTATGATGGTCTCTACTTTAAAGAATATTCCTTGTTGCTTTTATTGTTAATTTGAGCATAACAACGCAACCTTCACAAATTTCCCAGAACTTTTTGCTCAACCTAGTATTAGACTCCGCTTTGCTTAAACGATAATTTCTTAAAGGTTTGAAATTTATTTTAATTATTGGAGGCTCTTCTTGTCACTCTAGATATTTTTGTTATCTCCCATGAAAATGTGAATTAAATCTGTTTACTACTTTTGGGTCATTCTTGACGAAAAGTTTTAACATTTGCCCCCACCCCCAGAAAAAACGAGAAATCTTGCGTCATGTAATTTGTCTTCGATTCGCTCAGAGACTAAAAAAATTCAAAAGCATATTTTTTAAAACATACCAGAAAAATAAATTCTGTTTAGATCTGGAACTTGAAACAATTTAGGTTCAATTAGGGTAAAATATAACGATTTTTTCCGGTGTTACGTTTTTCGTTCGGTTTCGGTTCGACGCTCTACAAATTATGGATTTATGGTATTTTTATTATTATACGTTTTTATCACAACATTCATAAAATAAACAGGCTGCATAACTTTGCAACAAACAAATAAAAAAGGAAAGAAACAAATTCTCAATAAATACTCGTATATTTCTAAATTTTTATTTATCTAGTATATATCACATTCTGATTCGTGTTTCTTTTAACTCCAACTTCAACTAAACTCTAAAAGTGTTATTTATCTTTGAAAGATAAACATATAGTTTTCGTAGAACGCGTGATAAAAAGCGTTATAAAAATATTTTTTTCCGTTAAAATTTATATTTTATATTAAAATATTGGAAAGCTAAAATTAAGATTTTAAATTATTTTGTTGAGAATACATAAGAACAATTTATTTGTTTATCAAATTTATGTCTATGCATTTTTTTCATCTTCTACTGTGTGTTTTCTATCTAACCAGATTTAATAATTATTTTTTAAATTAAAAGCTGTTCCTCTAAAAATGAGTCAGCAAAAGCTATTTTTAAAAAAAATATTTCCATTTAAAATATTTTTTTTAATTATGGAAGTTTTTTATGAAATTTATTCAAAAGGGTGGCAATCGGGTTACTTTTACTGTTGTAGAAAAAAGGGAAATGGAATACTTTATCTTTTTTTTTTTTTTTTTTCATTTTTTATTTCATGATGCTATTTTCCCATTTCAATTAAATGGGAAATATATTTTTAATCTGAATTGATTGTGTTGACCATCATGGCTTAATGACACTAAAAGTTAATTGAAATCGCTTTAAAAAGAATTCAATTGTTGTAAAATATGAAACTTGAAACATTTTCGTATAATAGCACCAAAATGAGATCATTTACATAGATTTTTCAATTCATGATTTCGGATATTTGAAATTAAATTTTCAAGTAAAAAACATCATTTTGAAGGACTTTTCGAATAAAATTTTCATTCAGAACGTTGATATCTATTCGTAAAACTGACACATTCGCCTAAGATTGAGTCTAAATGACGTAATTTACATTAAATTTCATTTTTACTACATTGAAATAAGGTCTAAAGAGCGCTTAAAATTCCTAATTACTGCAAAGTGTTCTAGTCGCAGAAAGGCGAAATGCTTCAATCGATGCAAATGACGTCATGTTTAAGATAAAACAATTATTTTCAGCAAATAAATAAATAAAATACTAAATTCATCTTTAAAAAGTTAAACTTAAAATTACACTATGTGCAAATTTCTTAAAAGATTTAAAATATATAAAGAGGCGTTAAATTACTTTAATATCCTTAGTATTTTCAACTATATACATAGCCTTCGTCAGAGAATACAAAAATACAAAAATACAAGCGTCTTATTTTCAAATTTGATGTAGTTGGTGACGAAAGGAGTGAAAGTGAAAGTCAATTTTTAGATCCGGAAAACATTGGGAAAATATAAATATGGATATAGAGGGAAGTAGATTATTGCGTGTTTTATGATTCTTTAAGTTATCCGTTTTATCCTACAACATGCCCAGAATTTGTCTCAGTTTGCTTATTCCACTTCCCTCTATATTCATATTTTATTTTCCCAATGTTTTCCGAATCTAAAAATTGACTTTCACTTTCACTCATTTCGATACCAACTACCTGAAATTTGAAAATAAGACGCTTGTATTTTTGTATTCTCTGACGAAGACTATGTTTACAGTTGAAAGTACTAAGGATATTAAAGCAATTTAACACCTTTTTATATATTTTTAATCTTTTAAGTAATTTGCATATAGTGTAATTTTAAGTTTAACAATATTTTTTTTTCATAAAATTATTATATTTCAACTCAGTTGTGTCGAAATGTTCTTCAACAAATTTTATACATCCGGTATAATGCGTTTGAGATTAGTGGTCTTTATAGTGACGAAATAAAAAGGTTAATGAAAAATTACGTTATTTGAATTATACTAATTTGTTCCGTTTCGTGAAAATATGAATGTCTATAACGTCATTTCTAATGCTGAAAACGTACAGTTTTTGGTTGTTTCAGGCGATTGGTTTCGGAAAGGAGCAAGATGCTCCAGTGGGTGAAAATGACGTTATATTTAGCAACAAACGAGCATTTTTTAACGAGCTATTTCTTTGATAAGACTTAAATATTTTACTACTAATGCATCTAAATGACTTAAAATTTCGCTTTATTGTCAATGCTTTGAATAGGTCGTCATGGTGTGCAAGTTTCATCATTCGTACGAAAAGTTATCACTACCAAACATGATGGCATTTTTGGATGAAAAGATATTTATTAACTGAGCGAGAACAATTGCGAAATCGGAAGTAATACAGCTAGCAGAGATGCGCCATTTTACCGAGCGCAACTGAAGCGATTTCAATGCTTTTTAAAAATAGTTTTAGTAGCAGCTAAACCATAAATTGATTGTTCGTCAAAAGAAAATGCCAATAATTACGCTAAATTAAAAAATCGCCATGAAAATTTTCTTTCGAAATTGAGTAACTATTCTATTTTTTATTTTTGTTTCTTGCTGAGCAATCAATTTAAAGTGTAGTTACTAATAAAACTATTTAAAAAGATATTGAAATTGCTTCAGTATTTCCTGAAAAAAGGTACATCTGCGTAAGCTGTTTTAAATGGGATGCCGCAACTGTCGGTGCCCTTATTTATCCCACTACGACTACGCATCAAAATACAAATTGATCAAAAATACGAAATATAGTCTAAAGTGCCCATATTTCGTCCCCTCTCCTAATTTCGTCCCCCTTAACTTCTTCGCTTCTGCAAAATTGGCACCACTTATGACGCAATAAGGCATAGGGGGCGGAAGGTAAAAGGGATAGTGTTGAAAGTTTCGTTCGCCAAGACGCATACATAAATTAAAGACGGCGAATTTCCTATTTTTAGAAGACCTGAGTTCTTATTACGTCGGTTGTAGAAGGTCATTTACTGTACTGTAAGTATTTATTTCTTATTCATTGCAAGTATTTTACGTTGGGATGCTGACAGAAGTACACTGTGAGTTTTAGGACGCTTAGTTCATCTTAGGGGAATTGAAGCTCCGTCACATTTGGGAGTAGCGTGGTCCCAATTTCGTCCCCCTTGCAGTTCTTATTTTCGTCCCGGGGACGAAATTAGGAATGCTTTTTCCATGACTTTTTTTTTTCGTTTTTTTCCTCATGTTTGGATGGCTAATGTTTCGTTATGTTATTCCTCCACTGATAATTGGTACATTTCATTGTGCGTTACTTTAATGTAAATTAAATTACTTACTCATTTAGAAATAATTTTTGATTTAGTTATAAGTTAAGCCTCGGCGTATTGGATTTTTTGAGGGGACGAAATTGGGACTATTTTTTCTTTTGCATTTTTTAGATACTTTTCAAAAAACAATTTTTCACATTGTTAGAATATTTTTGTACGATATTTGCCTATGTTTCTATGTGCGTGGGTAGTTAGTCTATGTAAATTCCAGATATGGTAGATTTTCACTGAAAATTACAACTTCCAAGGGCCTAAAAGTGACTGGGGGACGATAATAGGGCACCTTACCCTACGTATGAAAAGTTTCTGCTGAGGAAAATGACGTTTCATTAACCTTGAAATTGTTTTTGTTATTAATGAAAATACTTTACAAAACAAAACATACAAAAAAAGTTTATATTTTGCAAAGTTACGTTCTTTTCTTTCATTTTGCATTTCGTAACTAAAACATTTTGAATTAGAACCTTAGTTGCTTACTTCATCTTTATTATTTACTTTACTTATAGGTCTAATTACTTTATTTATACAGAAACAACTGCTTGGTTGCGATAACCAAATTTTGTTCCACAGTTTGGTCGTTCCTTTTTGTTGTATCAACTGATTTTTTGTTGCGACAAGAATAACTGTTTGGTTGATTAATCTAAATAGTTTTGTTAATTTATTTAGTTGAATGAGAAGTCGAATTTAGTTTAAAAGAACCTTATTTTGTTGGATGAACTAAATTACTTGGTTCGCTGAGATTCAATCAACGGTCGTAAGGCGTGTTGCTATGCTTCTGCTCCCGATCAACGTCTACGTCAATTCAAAATGCCGGATCGCATAGAAGTAGTACACACAACATAGAAGTAGTAATAGTTATTTCTTAGTTTTGTGGAAGAGACAGGCCATTTTAGCAAAAGCAGAATATATGGAAAAGCCGGGGCAGTTCTACGGAACGACGGAAGCACATTTTTTGACCTCGAAAACGGAGAATTCAAGCTGCAATCACTCCAAGCACCGAAATTGCGCGCGCAACCTTGTAAACAGGGTTGAAGGGGAGAGGTGAAAATTCATAAATCACGTTTTCGTGCACAACACGGGAGCGTTCGTCGAACATGCGATTCACATGTTGGTAAAATTCATTTTATGCTTTTCTCGTTAATTTTATTTAGTTAAATCCTAATCCTTGTTTCTTTGTCGATCATCGCCGATTTTAAATTTCTTTATTTGGATTTATTTATTTAATTTTGTTGTTACTTATTTTTGTTGTTGTTTATGTTTGTTGTTGTTTATGTCTATTGTTGTTTATGTTGTTAAATTAAGCATAAAGTGGTTATAAATGACCAACAAAGAAACAAGATGGCGGACTCCGGGCGTATTCGCAAGTAGTTCCTTAATCCCCTCATAGCATGCATGGTCACAGTGACGTCATTGTGACGTCACTGTAAGTCACTGTGGTCACGTCACATCTGTGACCAAAATGCCACCACTCAGTGATGTCACATTGTGACTGAGATGTGAACTTCTTAGAAAACTTTAAACAATTATAAAAATTCTTTAAAACATGTTACTTATTGTAAAATTTTATTTTTCCGGCAATTAAAAAAATATTGTAACGTCATTGTTATGTCACTGCATGTAACGTACGTCACGTCATATATGTGACAAAAAAACCACCATATTGTAAATCACAGTGTGACAAAAATATTAACTTCAAAAATTTTTGAAAATGAAGAGAAATATTTAAAACATGCCCTAGTTACAGCGGCATAAGGAATGAATATTAGTGGACAGCAAATAGTAAATTCGGACACGAAAAGAAGGGGGAGGGGAGAAAAAGAAAAATGCACGGTACAAGTATCAACAAACTAGATTTCCATGCTATATTTTATCAATTTGATATCTAAAAAGTGAAAGTATACTTTTTTCATGATTTCAATTTTATCTAGCATTGCAATTTAATATAATAATACATCACGGATTGTTATTATTATAAAAGTATTTCTCAGAAAAATGCTATGTGCTGGAGCAATTTGAAACGTATTTAGAATTAGAAATATTAAATCTATACACTTTACATATTTAGTTTGCAGGGAGGAAATTTTTTAACTTTTTTGGCGACTACTGGCCGAAACACTTCTGTGGTTTCAAACTAAACATTTTCTATTACAGTTAAGTCTGCAGATTTTAATGAGCACGCAGAAAGAATCTTCAGAGTTTAGTCATATATGCATTTATTGCTTTATAATTTGCATTCAAGTCATATTTTTTTTCCTGTTAATCTATTTTTAGTAACTGTTTTTTAAAAAAAATTTTACTTCTTTCAGCCTTTTTAAATAAAATTAGCCTTTTCCGAAAAAAAAAAAAATATATATATATACAAAATTTATGCAAAACACATGATATAATTAATTTTTCGCATTTCCAATTTGTGTTTTAGAGGTATGACTTTTAAAAAAGTTATTTTACAAATTGTTTTATTCTGCAGAAAATTAACATGAAAAGATTGACAGATTGACAAAGAAAAATTTTTTATCCTCGAAAACATTTTTTTTATTTATTAAGAAGATATTTTTTATTTATTACGCATGAAACAAACTTTACTTAAAAAAGGGGGGGTGGTATTATTACCATTAAATTTTTTTTACACATTTTAAAAATTTAAGCAGCGTTTTATCTAATAAACTTCCGTTTTCAAATGAATTTTTTTGAAAGTGATAAAAAAGAAATGGTAAAATGCATTGGAAAATTCTTCAAATAGAAAATTTTAATTACAGACTAACTCATAAAACTATTCCGCCTGAAAGTTAGGACTGCAAATAAACAGTAAAATCAGCTGCTGGAGATCGTCTGCGTCGGATATAACCGCAACCGCAGGGTAAACAGAGAACTTTTTGTAATACACGCGGGAAAAGAACATGACCAAGTCTACAATGTCAGCTTTTGTTTTTGCTTTTTTAAATGTAAGAGAAAGACGTCTGCCATTTTCGGGCAAAAATACTCGGATATTATTAATTTACAGCAAAAAAAGGTAAGTCTTATTTAATTTAAATTTTTTATTTCTGTTTGTATATTACGATTATGAATTAAATAGTTTTATGTTATACATATAGAAAGTGACTGATCTGGAATTGTTTTGAAGCAAAATTTTCCTAATCGACACTATTTTGTAAAATGTGTTAATCGGCCATCGCTCAAAAAAAAAAAAAAAAAAAAAAAAAAAAAAAAAAAAAAAAAAAGAAATTCATGTCTACATTCATAGTGGGATGAATATAAACATTAATTTGCAGTTACTTGGGATTGAGACAGTGATGTGGAATTTTTTTCGGCTTCTTATTTTTTTTCCTGATTACTAACACTCATATAACAGTATTTATCGTCATTATTGTTTTGGAGTTAAATATTATATTCGAATAGTATGATATTACGAAACTGTTTCAGTTTAGAAATTAACATTATAGTGCGAAAATGTCTTTTTACATATTATAATAGCGTAACTTTTGAAAGATTTTTTTTTTTTTGCTAATAATATTTTAAATTATTATTTAAAATCCTGAATCTTCATACCAATGTTTTCAGATTTAACATTTGCCAAAATTATAAAATAATAGGAATTCCTTATAACATATGGAAAGATTTTTGAGAAATTGCTAAATCTAATAATGCATTTAATTCATCTATTGTAGTTAGTTGTTGTTTAATAGTACAATTAAAAATACTAATTATTATTTTTAGTGTTTTTCAAATTGGTATATTTATTTATTTATTTTTAATTGTATGTAAGCATTTTTTTTCTATTTGCGATTTTAATCAAACATTTAATTATAGACATTCAGAATCAGTTATTAAATTTTCTTCGATTGTAAACTCATTTTCTACGTTTTCGATACACATAAATATTGGCATTAAAGGTGTATTCGAAAAAATATTTTTCCACCTTCAACAGCTCGATATTTTCTGAGACATTTTCAGACTCATTTTTAAAAGTAAAAACATGAAACTTGCTGAGGTGATTTTTGAAGAGATGTTTAAGAAGCCGTGTGATTTCATTTTCCCCTCAGTTCATTAGAATTTAAGTTTTAAATAATTATTTTCTCAGTAAGACCTTTTTTTTTTCATTCCCAGATCTTTCGCTGTGAAAAATTCGGTTCAAAACGCCTACTTTGACAGCATTTTTTTGTAATATTTTCTGCATTTATCAAAAAATCGTGAAGCACGGCACATTAGGTAGTTTCTAAATAAGAGAATTTTTCAGTTTGATGCGTTTGAGAACAAAAAGGAATTTAAAAATGAATCAGAAAATAAGCAGTTTGGAAACCTAAAAACCTTTACACCCTTAAAAAATAAAATATTATATTTAAGCATTGAAATAAAGTGTTTTTCATCCTGATAGGAAGCTTATAGATTAAACTGCTTTAATATATGTTTTTTAAAGTTCATTATTTTACTTTTATATTTTCTTTCAATCATTTATTTTACTTTTATATTTCCTTTTTAACACCTTTCAACAAAGTTGAAAAGTGTTTATGACTTTGGTTTGTCTAGCCGCCTGTCCGCGCTCTAACTCTCGTAAATATACTCGGATTGCACTGAAATTTTTAGATGTTATTGACCTTTACCATAGCACGGTCCCTATGTGTAACGACGTTTGTAGCATGTTTAGTTCATTTACAGGTACAGTCAAAAGTATTCCGTTACATTACGGCCTATGGGAAAAAATCGTTTCAAAGGTTTTTTCATGATTTTACACGTTTTCATACAGAAAAAAATTGATATGCATTTATGAAACGTACTAAAATATGCATTCTGAAGAATACGAGATGCAAAGAATAGTTATTGTTCATTTACAGGGCTAAAAAGAAATTCCAATACATAATGATATAGCGGTGGAGGGAATTGTTTGCTGCGTACTTTAATTATGTTAATCTATTTCATATATAATGAAAATGATATACGTCGCTGAGGTTTACATACTATAAATTTTTCATGTAGAATATGAAGTGTATATAGCATTTACAGGCACACACAATATAGTTCAGATACTATATAGTATCCGAAGTACTGTTCATTTGTGATGATTGCTGGAAATGCATTTTTAATTATGATATGCGCTTTTATGATTCACTATATTTATGCATAGTATATGGTGTATATAAATGCTATAATTCATATACAGGGCTACACAAAAGTATTCGCAAGGATTACTGGGTATGAGCGCAAGTTACTTAAAGGTGGTTTTTAGATGAGTTGTGCATTTTTACGCTGAACTGAATTTAATTTACTGTTGTATAATATAGATAAAATGGTATACAGGGTCATGCAAAGAATTGGATACATGGCCGTCTATAAATTATAATTTCTGGAAATGTGATTTCAGCTGTTTTAAGTGTGTTTTAGTTTGAATTAAATTTTAACTAAACGGTGGCGTGTAATGAAGGTTCTGGGTCAACTACAGGGTTGTACAAAAGTATTAAAGTATGTTTCCATATATTAGTATAAATTGCTGAAAGAGAGTTTCAACCTGTTATGCGTTTTCTTGCTAAACTAAATTATCCCATTATATAATATATATATCAACCTACAGATCAAATACAGGGCTGTTCAAAAGAATTGGAAAACCTATTTAGCTATGGACAGTAACTGCGGAAATGAGTTTTTCAAATGTTTTACGCGTTTTCTAAAATGTTTACTTAGTTCTCTTATTTACCTTATTTCCCTAAATAACGAAGTTTTTTTAAAGCATTCGGGAAGTGTTGGAAAGTGTTTTATAATCTATGCTTAACGCATGATTTTTCTTACTTGTTTTTTCTATTTCCCAGATCAGTCTTTTCCTATAGAACATGCCAAATCTATTTAAGCTCATATTCACAAAATACAATTTACACGGAAATAAAAAATTTAAATAAATATGGCTTACGTCGTATTTAATAAAGCAAAGATTAATCACAACCACAACACCTTAAAATCTTATACATTCTTAATATCAAGCTTGAACTCAAGATCAAGCTTAGAACTTAATAAAAAAAGATGTCAGTTGACAAACATTGTTTTTTAAGTGGAAAAATTAAAACTATTTTAGAAGAATAGGACTCCAAAATAGCTATATTTTGCTAAAAAGTACGGTAAAAAGATACGATTTTATATCTTAAACAAAACTTTATTTTAAATTTGTCCATTTTAAAATTCATCACAATATTAATACTTGGAAATTTTTCCACAAAGAAATATTCGGTTTGCATACAATATTTCAAATGAAAATCAAATTTCAAATTAATTGCTTAAAAGGCGCAAAGGCCAACCTAGTGAAAAGAGTCCATGCCGAGACTCGAACCCGTGCCATCAGCATAGCGCACTAACATTCTACAGACTAAACCACATGGAACGACACTCAGCCTGAAAAATTTCTCGCTATTACATGCTGGCAAGGCTACAAAAGCAGCATAAAATGGGGTATTTATCGTGACCCACCGACATGGGGCGAACACGAAACTTAATTAAATTCAGCATCGATTGAAACTATATTAAGACTTCGAAATTTTTCCAGAGAGAAACATTCGCCTTGCATACAATATTTCAAATGAAAATCAAATTTCAAATTAAAATTGACTTTTAAGCATGTAATTTGAAATTTGATTTTTATTTGAAATATTGTATGCAAGGCGAATGATTCTCCCTGTAAAAATGTCCAAGTATTAATATAGATTCAATCGATGCTAGATTGAATTAAGTTTCCTGTTTATTCCATGTCGGTGGCTCACGATAAATATCCCATCTTGTGCTGCTTTTGTAGCCTTGCCAACATGTAATTGTGTGAAATTTTCCAGGCTGGGTATCGTTCCGTGTGGTTTAGTCGGTAGAATGTCAGTGCGTTATATTGATGGCCTTGGTTCGAGTCCCGGCATGGAATCATTTTCACTAGGTTGGCCTTTGCGCCTTTTAAGAAATTAATTTGGAATTTGATTTTCATTTGAAATCATCACAGTGTTTATGACAAGTTCGTCACAAATGACACATAATTCACAAATTGGTCACAATGTGACTTCAAAGCATTGTCGCTTTCGTCACATGTTCGTCACAAAGTTAATGCCAAAGTAGTCACAAATGTCACACTTTTCACAAATTAGTCACACTGTGACTTCACAGAGTGGTCACAATGTGACGTCACAAACGACCTCTAAAACGGCCATAACGACCTCGCATTCTAGTCACTATGACGTCACATCGACGTCACGTGACGTCACATCGACGGTCACAAAGTCACAGTGTGACTTCACAACGACGTCGCCGTGACGTCACCATGCCTTACGGGTCTTATTTAAGTTAGTTATTTCAATATATTTTTGTTTCGTAAAGGTTTATTCTCTTTTAAGGAATTAATTTGCGTAGTTATTTTTCTCATATAAAATTATAGTTGGGCGAAATTAGAAAAAATATCTTTCTGCAATTTTCATTTACATTTTTTTTTATATAAAATTGCATTATATGTAGCATTTTTTTCGTTCTGTTTAGTTAGTGCTACTTCTTTAAACGTGTTTTTAGTCTAACAAATACAGAATGACATTGGTAAATCTGATTTTATGCTATGCTCGTTAAGTTTATTTAGTTAAATCCTAATTAATCGTATTTAAGTTCGTTATTTCAATATATTTTTGTTTCGTAAAGGTTTATTCTCTTTTAAGGAATTAATTTGCATAGGTATTTTTGTCATATAAAATTATAGTTGGGTGAAATTAGAAAAAATATCTTTCTGCAATTTTTATTTACGTTTTTTATATAAAATTGCATTATATGTAGCATTTTTTTCGTTCTGTTTAGTTAGTGCTACTTTACTCCCTTAAACGTGTTTTAGTCTAACAAATACAGAATGACATTGGTAAATCTGATTTTATGCTATGCTCGTTAATTTTATTTAGTTAAATCCTAATTAATCGGATTTAAGTTCGTTATTTCAATATATTTTTGTTTAGTAAAGGTTTATTCTCTTTTAAGGAATTAAGTTGAGTAGTTATTTTTCTCATATAAAATTATAGTTGGGCGAAATTAGAAAAAATATCTTTCTGCAATTTTCATTTACATTTTTTTTATATAAACTTTCATTATATGTAGCATTGTTTTCGTAAAAATATTTTAAAAAGGATGATTTCTTTTGCCTTTGCATCTTTTCAGCTTTCTTAGCGTTAGAGGATTTTTCAATGCGGAAATAATTCTATATTTCTATTGTAAGAACATTATATTTGTACTTTTCCTAATTCTACGAAATACTAAGAAAAATATTTAAAATAAAAGATTTGAGTGGGATTATAAATATTACACAAAATCCCTATAAATTCAAATTTAATTAATCCCACAATCCTTCTTTAATTTATTAAATGATTATGTAAATCTTCTAACATAGTTTCAAAAATTCTCATAAAAGGCTTTAGAAGAAAAATTTTTTATGAATTCATAATTCAGTACAAAAAGGGTTAAAGTAAAACATAAAAATGATTTCAAAACAGAGACTTTAAGGAAAGTCTCAACTTCAATTGAACATAAATTTTCAATGCATATAAAATCCACGGTGGCATAAATTTATTTATCATAAAAGACATACGTACTTCTTTCGCTAAACATTAACACTTTGAACCCAAAGAATCATGAAATGTTTTTAAATATATTCAGCATTTTTTTATTACAAATACTGAAAAGGAATGATATTCGAAAATGTAAATTTATTTCAGAAATATGTTTTCTTTTTTTTTATCACGAAGAAATATTTTTATAGCTTAAAATGTAAAAAATTTATTTACAAAAATATAATTTATTACAGACTTTAAAATATAGGCTCTCACTTTAGACAAAGAATGCAAAAAAATTATAACTTCTTTAGTGCATTTGTTTGAAATAGTTAGAATATTTGTGCAATATATATATCTTCTTTTATCTATCCACATATTTCTTTTATACAGTGTGTTCTAAGAATTTGTATAAAAGCTTAAAAAGGACGGTGGAAGTTATTTTTTTTTTATCATAGAGATATGAACTTTTGTGGAAATATACATTTCGCCATAAGTATATACACCCCATGAAATAAATTTCCAATCTTATTATAATTTTAAGATATTTTTGTAAACTAAAATTTTGAAATGAAATTTAATAAAAATTAAATTTAAAAAATCAAAAAATCCGACTGCGTAAAAAGAGAACTGCTTGATTATTTCTCATCAATGTGAAGCTATTTTTTTTATATTACATACCTATTTTTTTTTTTTTTATTTACTTGTATTGATGACTTTTAAGTTGCGTTTAATTGTTAGTTCCTATCTATGAACGCAGTTTTGATGAGGCCTACAGATGTCTATGATGGTTAGCGTTGCAGTAAAGCTAGAGATCCTACCTACATAACTTCCAGGTTGTGTAATATTTTAACGGAGCTTCTGACTGTAAAATAGTCAATGAAACATCGTCTTCATTTTGAAAGACCTATCCAATGAAATGCACTCAATAGGGTGCGTAAAACGTTTTTCGTCTCTACCGCCATTTTGTATTTTACTCCCACCATTTTGAATTTATAAAAACAAAACCTAGCCTATAACCATCGGACAGATAAGACGAATTGATAGAGACCTCATTCATTAAAATCCATACAGCCGTTGGGATGTTTCGAGAGTATAAAGAAATCCACATACCCAGATACGCGTCAAACACATATGTACATAACCCTTCTTGGCAGTCGGGTAAAAAAATCCGTCAAATATGGTAACCATATAGCTGTGTATTGATCTAAATTTGATAATATGTTTTAATATAATAAGAATATTGCATGTAAAAAAACTACTTTATTTCATGGGAAAAGCAATGACGTCACGTGGAGGGTTGAATGTGCAATATAACTCGGTCAGTGACACGTATGTGCCGTAAGTTTGAGGCGCATCGGGCAAAGCTGCTACTTACAAATTCAGTCATATACAAGTGTAAAGTTTTAAAACAACTGTATTTGAGCAAATTGGGCAAGGGGTTGATACAGTTACTTCGAGTACGTGTCGAATAAGTAGAGTTAATCACTAACTCAATAATTAAGAAATATTCAAACTTCAACTTACACTGTAAAAAAATCTCTAGTTCTACATGTGTAAAGTGTTACATACTTACTAAACTTTCATCTGTTACTATGCAAAAAAAAAGCTGCAAATCTACAAAACTAGTTTTTGTACAGTTACAGAAATCTGTAACTTTATAAATGAATCTGCTAAAATTAGAGTAATCTTACTAAATTTTTACCTGGGACCCTGGTTGCAGTTACATGAAAAGTTCTAGGCATCCCAGTTTCATAAAAAATTCTTAGTAACCTTACAGACTTTTTTTTTGGCACAAAAGTTTGTCTGTACATGCATTTTCGTTGTTGCCGTTACATAAAAAGTTCCAGTAATCCCAGCTTCTTAGAAATACTTTAGTAACTTTGCAGATTTCTTTTACAGTGTACATACAACTCCTTGATACTTCACGTCGACAGCAACTTCCTTAAGCTAATACGCTAATTTCAGCTACAAAACTAAACATTTGTCAAATCTTTAATGCAAAAACGTTGACAACCCGTCGTTTTGAAGAAACCTTTATTTACGCAAAAAATATTGCGAAAATTCTTACCAACAGGCAAGCTCTTCTAAACACGAGCTCCAATTTCACAACACGTGCCGGAAATTCCTTCTATAATCTTCTGATACAGCCCTAATGCTCCACTGAGGCAAGACTCGGCCCAAATTCGAAGACACACACAATTTCGCTTCACCTTCTATACGCTGTAGATTGAGCGCGCAACTTAAATTTGCATAAAACCACAGCGAAAACAAGCAACCTTAGATTCCAAGAGAAACAAACACACCTCGGAAAATTAAAGTAAAATACAGTATAGAGGTCTCTGTTGCACAAACAGGTTAAATGTTTGAGTTCACGTTCACATTCAAAACACTATAGTGTAATAGACTTTATATAAGTGAATTGCTAGTCCACTATAAAATATTTTTCGAATTTTTAAGCGTGTAGATAACTGTTCTTTGGATTCGGATAGCCCATAGTAACAGAACTAACTTCATGTCAAGTGATCCTATTTCAAAAAAGCATAGTAGGTCTTTTGAAAATTTCGTAACAATATATTTAATATGTTTATAGTTATAAACAAAAATCCAGATTTAGATTGTAGTAAGTCACCTTGTATCTTCCACTGGAAGTGTAGATGAGATCGCTTTTTTATGCTAAAAATGTTTACTGGTACTTCAGTGTGTTCTAACACATCTTAAAGATTGTACAAGAACTTTTGGTACACCTTTTTCTAAAAATTAATCTGCGTAGATTGCATTTTTTTTCTTACACTGGAAGGAACCAGTGATTTTACTATGAAAATTGTTTTTGAGAAATCTTATAAACTTTCATGATGAAACTCTGAAAACTTTAATGAGCAAAAGGTCAAAACTAATGAAATCTGAATCATAAAAAATAGTCTTGCAATACATATGTTACTTGCACTAGGTTCGTGTATTTTACTTTGAAAGAGACTGAATTATTAAAGGGTCCTCTAAAATGGGCTGAATATTTTATAAATTCAATAACAAGGAAATGGTGGCAGTTATTGAAGTTTTCTTTCCAGCAGTGTACATCAAAGTACAGAAAATATCAAATAAATCATCTAAATTTATTACATTTTTTGTTAAGCAAAAATATACTCATGGAATTTGCTATTAACCTTATTGTTTTCTATAAAATTTATCAAATTTTATGACTAAACTCTGAAATCTCTAAAGAACAAAATCGAACAACACATCATAACCATTGCAAATGTTTCTAACGGCAGGCACTTGGCAATAAGCCATTTGCCACTAGAAGGCCGGAAGTGATGGCCATTTGACCAGGAGACCCATAGGGCGCGCTATTCGAGTTGATCTTGTAATTTAGAACCTTGATCAGGTGACAGGGCATTCACCTGACTAGGCCTCTCCAGAGTTACAATTCACAGGGAATTTGGAAGACTTTGCACCTACGACAGATTTTACATGCAGCACACTGTAAAAAAAACGACATTTTTACAATATAAAGTACTGCTCATCTCGCGCACAAACTCGATCACAGTGAATGTTCTGTATCTTTCTTTGGTTTCCTGACTATATAGACATAAAAATACAGTAGTTGCGTAAAATTAACAGCACAATGTGCTGGCAATTCGGACGCCAGCAGTTTGTGCTGGCGTCCAGATTGCCAGCATATTGTGCTGTTAATTTTACGCAACTACTGTATTTTCCATGTTTATATAGCCAGGAAACCAAAGAAAGATACAGCACATTCACTGTGATCGACTTTGTTCTGGCAAATTTACAGTGGTTTTCTTATAGTGCAGGCGCCATTAGCGTACATGGCGTATTTTTAGCCGGCGGTGAGCCTCGAACCAGCTGCCTTTCGGCTACGAGTCCAATGCTCTGCCAAGTGGCCCGCTGCTTGACCTAACCATTTCAAATTTGACTTTAAAAAATAATCTTCAAATACATATGTTTGAAGAAGAGAGAAATATTAAAGGGTCCTCTAAAATGGGCTGAATATTTTACAAATTCAATAACAAGTAAATGGTGGCAGTTATTTATGTTATTATTCCAGCAGAGTGTATCAAAGCACAGAGAATATTATATAAAACATCTTCGTGTATTGCATTTTTTGTTACGCAAAAATATATTACTGGCGTTTGCTATAAACCATATTGTTTTCTAGAAAACTTATAAAATTTTTTACTGAACTCTAAAAACTCTAAAGAACAAAATCGAACAACATATCATAACCATTGCAAATTTGACTCGTAAAAAATACTCCTCAAATACATATGTTACTTGCACTAGAATTGTGTATTTTACTTTGAAGAAGATTGAATAATTAAATAGTCTTCGAAAAGGCACCGAATATTTAAAAAATTCAATGACAAGTAAATGGTGACAGTTATTGAAGTTAGTCTTCCATCAGAGTATATCAAAGAAGTCATCTACGTATATTAAATATTAGAATATTAATATTAGAATATAAAAGTAGTAATAAAATCAGTGAGTTTACAACGAAACACTGTTTTCGAGAAATTTTTTCAACTTTTATGAGGAAACTGTAAACTCCAATTACCAAGATAAAACAACACATCACAACCGTTGCAAATTTGACTTCTAAACAATACTTTTCAGACACATATGTTGCGCGCACTAGGTTTATATATTTTACTTTCAATAAAATGGAATTATTAAAGGTGTTCGAAATTGGGTTGAACATTTTAAAAATTCGATAACAAATAAACGGTGGCAATTATTGAAGTTATTGTTGCAGCAGAGTGTATCAAAACAGCAGAATATATCAAAGAAATTATCTAGGTATGTTACATTTTTATTAAACAGAAGCATAACCAATAAGCTTACTATGAACCATAGTGTTTTCGGGAAATCTTCTTAACTTTTATGACTAAACTCTGAAAACGCCAAAGAACAAAATCGAACAACACATCAAAGCCATTGCATATTTGACACGTAAAAAATAATCTTAAAATATATATGTTACACGAACTAGGTTTGTGAATTTTACTTTGAATGGGATTGAAGTATTAAATAGTCTTCTAAAAGGAACCTAATATTAAAAAAATTAAATGACAAGTAAATGGTGATAGTTACTGAAATTATTCTTCCAGCAAAGTATATCAAAGAAGTCATCTACATATATTAAATATTTTTTAAGTAGAAATAAAATCAGTGAGTTTACAACGAAACATACTGTTTTCGAGAAATCTTATCAACTTTTATGAGGAAACTGTAAACTACAACTAGCAAGATAAAACAAAACATCATAAACATTGCAAATTTGACTCCTGGTCAATACCTTTCATATACATATGTTACGCGCACTAGGTTTGTGTATTTTACTTTCAGTAAAATTAAATTGTTAAAAGGCGCTCGAAATTGGGCTGAACATTTAAAAAATTCGATAACAAATAAACGGTGACATTTATTGAAGTTATTTTTCTAGCAGATTGTATCAAAACAGCAGAATATATCAAAGACATTATCTACGTATATTACATCTTTTCTTAAACAGAAACATAACCAATGAGTTCACTCATTGTGTTCTCACCATAGTTGAATTCATTTGAGACTCAGTCATACATAAAAATGTAAGAAGTCGGGATTTTCTTCCCATGTTTCGATGTTTTCAAACCAAATATCCCTGATATACAAGGTGTATCTGACATGCTTCAACAAACTTAGAGGGCATGATAGTATTCATGAATATGAAAAAAAAATGCAATGGAACATGGGGTCACAAATGACTTTTTTAAAGGATGAAAATCGAGAAAATGAATTTGGAAATGAGCAAAATGAGACAAGAAAGAAACACTCCAAAAAATTATTTATTGCACAGAATAGGTACAACACAGCTCGTGACGTCCAGAGAAAACAAATATTTTACAACAAGTGGTCAAAGTGTCGACTGCGGACATTATTACACAGAGTACATCTGCGGAGGAAAAACTGACGGACACGCTCGAAGACGTCGGCAGTCCTGCATACGTGGATTCCTGCTCACAGATTTGTTTGGTTTCCTTCTAAGTTTTTGTTATCTCTTTCTGATCGGATATGCATAAAGTGAATGGAAAACCAGCTTCGTGCTACAAGCCAGTTCTGCAGAAAAGCAGCACGCGAGATTTTGATATTTTTATTAGTTTTGCTATTTTCACCCTTTAAACGTCAAATAACACACATAACCCCATGTTCTATTGCATTTTCTGTTCGTCTTGATGAGTACTATCATCCCCCTAAGTTTGTTGAAGCAATTCAGATACACCATGTATATCGTCTGGTAGTTGTCTCAAACTGTTATGTTCAAAGCAACGTATGAATTTGAAGAAAGTTCATGCAGATCTTAGTCTTCATTTTGATTAGTTGTTGAAACACAAAAGATACGTTCCGTTTTGAAATTGCAAGGTTATTTTGAGCAGTGTAATATTTTGAGACATTGCAGCGCTATCTGTCGGTGATAGTTAGAAGTGAAAGAAATAGCTGAAGTAAAGACATTTCTAGTTTCACACATTACGTTCCTTCAAGAATAAATTCAACAGCTATTACCATTTCTGTATTACCGAATTTTTACATTGTTCAATATATTTGAAGACACTCTGTATCTACAGAAATCTATTTTTATAGATTTTTAAATTCGGAAAGATTTAAACCGCAAGTTATCTTGCGTTAATTTTTATTAAAGAAAAAAAAACACTCTCTCTAAAATTATTTTTCCACATATTTTGTCCTCTACTGAATTTATTTGTCATGTATAAATAGCTTTCATCATGATTATGAAATTAAAAAAGACAATTTAGAACACTAACGGTTAGCCATGAATAAATTACTGTCATATCTATCAAACCATAACATATGACGTTGAGTAATGAACTAAATATATATGTCAAAAGGTACAAAAATGTGCATATTAATATGTAAAAGATTAAAGCAAGAGTAGCCATTGATTTTGACTTATAATTGCATAAATGCATATCGGTTTCTCATTGCTAACTTTTATAAGTAGCTAAATTAAGAAATATATACTGATTATTTTTTCATTTTATTTAAATATTTATTCAGCAAATAAAAAAAGATTGCATTTTTTGAACAAATAGACGTTTTTTGAAAATTTTATCTTTGAAGTGAACTTGAAATTTGGAAACTTTTTAGTTGTGTTCGTAATTATATAAATACGTAGCACCTATATTCGTCGTCTGGTTCTTCCGTTTGTCTGTCCGTCTGCCCGCATATAACAACGCAAAAACTACCTAACCGAATGGTTTGAAAATTTAATATATATAAACTTTGCAGAATTTTGTCGACACATTTCAAATTTCATGAAAATCGAATCAAATCTTAAAAAGATATTAATAAAAGTTTTTTTTTTCATTCTATTAAATACCATTATACGTAATTAATTCAGTGATACTCCGTGATAGGTAATGATTCTAGATTGCCATGGTGATTACGTCCTATTTAAGATGGGGTCAAATTATTTCCGTATTACTGAATTTAATATATAGAATTGTAACAAATTTTGTATTCATGCATATTTGCATAAGACCACAAGAGTGCAACAGCTATTGCACCAAGATCTGAATATTTATAAATCTAGTTATAGTACGAACATTTCTTCATTTGCTACGTTTGACGTACAATTTCCTACTTGTTTCTTATAGTTATTCATATATATATTTTTTAAATCAATATGAATTTATGTCACTTTTCAAAGGCAAATTACAGCTAAATTAAAGTAGAAAGATTTAAGAACACTGCAAACAAATTAAAAATGAAAGGTACACTACCGTTTCGGATCATATAAAACTTATCCCAACAAAAAGTTTTCGGTAAAAAAAGAAAGCGCCAAGTTCTCCTTAATGTTTCGGCCAGAAAAAGTAGTGATATCTGATGTTCGCACAAGTTAAAAGCCAAACGTCCCAAATCTTTCATTGAAAATGGCTTCCTGCGACTTGGCCGTTAAAGACTTCTACAGCATTTCAAAATTAATGATTGGAAATTACGCATTTATGAATTATTTAAATATTAAAAGTAATATTAGAATGCAAAGAGGCAAATTCACATAAAGATATTAAATAAAAGATTTCTGATAAATAGAATTCAATTTCAACATACAATAGTTTTGATTACAGATCATTTAGTCCACTTGCGGTTTAATTGCCATTTTGTACGGTCTAAAGCTAAAATCATTAACGTAAAACCCAAGAAATAAAACAAAATTTATTTACTTCATATCTCACAATATGTTACATTATATTGTATTGTATAATATTGAAATCTTGTGTATTGACGAAAGAGATTTTTTTCGTTTGAACATTTATTATAGTTTGCAAACATTAAGAGGTATTCGATTTATAAACTGTTAAAAGTTGATATTAATTATGTTTTAGCAATTAGGGATATTATCTCCTGAATACAAGTATTTTGTAATTTTTAACTTCTAAGCATTTAAATAGACTGAAGTTGTTTAAATGCTTTTTTCAAATGTGTATTTTATTTCTGTATTCTGTGTCACAAAATGCCTAAAATAATCAAAAAATGTAGTTGGCATGTAGCTCATTTGTACATATTTTAAAATTTGAAAAAGTCTCTCGAAGGCATTAACGGCCAAGTCGCAGGAAGCCATTTTCAATGAAAGATTTGGGATGTTTGGCTTTTAACTTGTGCGAACATCAGATATCACTACTTTTTCTGGCCGAAACATTAAGGAGAACTTGGCGCTTTTTTTTTTTTTTTTACCGAAAACTTTTTGTTGGGATATCACTACTTTTTGTATATTTTTCCAAGTTTGTTATTCTAAACTGTATTAATATGAAAAAACTTAAATTTCAGTACTTTTATGTTAGCCGGGAGCAAATCTCCTCATTAGCCTTTTGTTTTTTCCGCCAATACCAGTTTTCATTTTTCGCATGTGTAAATTAGAAACAATGCTTTGATTTTCAAATAAAATATTTTGGTTTATGTTATTATTTCTTATTTATTTATTTCTATGTTAAATATTCTATTAAATAAAATGAGGGAAATGCATCTATTTTAAATGAGATGACTGAAAAGTATATATATTTAAATGAAATGAATGCAATATGAACAATGGAGTTGGGAACAGTATTTGGCGATTTGCCACTTGCGCCCGGCTAACATAAAAATACCTAAATTTATTTTATTGAGCTTTACAAATTTATACTTCATTTCTTTTTATATTAAAGTACTAGCCGCCTCTAGCAAGCAGTATTTACCGTATTACTTCCATGTTAAACGTTGCATCATGTTACTGTGATTCATAATTTAATTTACTTGCCCATTCTTTCGCCAATTCGGAAGCTTTTGATAGAGAAATCAAGAACACTTTTTGATCATGGAAGCATATCATATATTTTGTGTTGTTATGCATTTCATCTTTCGTGACAAATATCTCTTAACTCACTTATGCATGCTTCCTTAGCAGTTACGATTCGTTCTCTAATGCGGAAATTTTTAATCTTATTAAGTAATCTTTTGTAATTGGGCTCACTGCCAATTGTTGTATTTTAACAGATACGACTTGGTACAAGTGAAATGGTTCTTATGAAATCCTTTGACAATATCTGTATTTGCATTAAACCATATTGATGCTAATATCTTTTTGTTTCACGTTAACCTTTTCAATAGACTCGATTACGGAAGAATAGAAGGTCTACCGGCTCACTGCCATGATCCATTTGAAAATCTATCATTCTTCTCGTCTGATCTTGTTGAAGAATTAGTTAATGTGCCATGGTTTTAAGATTTTAGCTAATTTTACTCGAAACCTGAAAACGAAAATGCGAGGAACCGGATTATAGAAAATTCATTCTAACGTACATATTGATTAACAGGTTACATATTATAGAATTATAATAATCATAAGGAGAACTGGCAGTTTCAATGCTTTAATAGTTTCCGTAAATTCTCTTTATATAATACAGAAGGTTTAGCGGTGTAAAGGTAAAGGTTAACAACATAGTCACAGTAAGTATAATAACAGTACAATATAATAACAATAGCAGAGGTTTTGGGCAGTGACGAAACTATTAGCACTTTGGAAATATTAGTACTTTATATCATTTAACTATTCAGATGATATGCGGAAAAATAAAAATAGATGGCTCGCATTAATAATTAATTCATTAAAAAATAGCCACTAGCGTCAAATATTCGCCAAGCTTGGCGACATTTAGCAAAGTTTCGCCAAATTTGGTAATACATCATATCAATTCTCAAATTTGGCGACAAAAAATGTTTTGTTTATTCTGACGTCATAATGATGCATATGTATTATGTATTATACATATACCTATAATATTTATGATGCAAATGTATTACGTATTATATGCATGTGTATAATATGTATGATGCATATGCATAAGTTCATTAACATCACTAAAACGCTCTTAAAGGAATAGTGTTTCATAAATAGTAGGGATAATTGCCAGATTGACCAGAGTGCTATTGAGATTAGAATACCGACATTTATAATAGACGTCTGTACACACCAACACCTCATCGAGTTTACAGCTGAAATTTTAGGATTAGTTAAAACTAGATTAGCATATTTAAATGCAACTGGTCTGTTAAGTCATATCTTGGTAGAAACCAGCTTAAGACCTAATTTTAGTGGTTAACTGATAGGTTTACTATTGTATTTTCCTGCATCCAAAAGTTTGGAAACATGGAGGAATGGGTGCAGGAAAACACAATGGAAAATCCACCAATTAACCCGTAAAATCGGGTTTGTAGGTGGTTTCCACAAAGATATGACTTGGCAGACCAGTTACATTTCAATACGCTAATCGATATTTAACTAATCCTAAAATTTCAGCCGTCAACTCGATGAGGTGATGATCTGTGCAGACGCCTCCCGGTCTTTAATAAAATTTGTTTTAAGGAAGTAAAAGATAGAAAGAAGGACAGATAAACTGAAAGATTTGCCTTACTATGATTTTTGTAAAAGCATATAAAAATTCATTCAGCTTGAAATTATGTAACACCTTTATAACTCAGGCTAATTTTCTGTAATCGGGTTTTGGCGACCAACATATCTGATCTATAACTATAATCTTTCTTTTACAGATTTAAAATTAACAATAAATTAACAGTAAGTAGGCTAATAATACAATATAATAACATTAGCAGAGGACTTCGGACGCCGCATCTGTCGCACATCGTTAAAGATAGTTTATTAGTTACAAATTTCATTTAATTAAAAAGAGATTTTTAAACTTTCATATGGAATTAGGATATTTTTCCACTATAGGGACCTTCGCATTTTTAAAAATCTTGGCGCAATTCGGACTTCAGAAACTGAGATATGTTGCCAAATGATATAAACAACTACGAAAACAACCCTGATGAACTTTTATGTTGTTTATATGTATATAAATACATATAAATATTTTATTTATACATGTATAAAATATTATTTTTTATATACAGATTATTTATGTTGGTATATAAAATTAAATAAACGGGTTCCTTACATTAAATAAATTGTATACATATGGAAAAAATTGCTTGTGTATATGACACAGTAAATAGGTTGCCAGAAAATGCGTTATTATCAAATTTCTTTTCTCGTCAAGGCTATTTTCTGTATTTCGCCAAGGCTACTATATCGGTAACGTACCGAATTGCGGTTATATTTTGTTAAATGTTTTATTGTTTTAATATCGTAAATATATCATAACCTATACTGATTAAAATTTTTAGGTATATTCATTTTTTCTATTTAACAAAAATCTTTGGAAAAGCATATATATAAAATGTTATTCTGTTTGAAATCACGTGACTGCCTTCAAAGCTCTGTAATCGAGTTTTGGCGACCAACATTGGCACAATTGAATGCGTAGGAACTGTTTACGGCCAAATGAACACCCCCTGTATGAAGGGTTTAGAGGCGGAAATTCTGTGTTTTCAGATTTTTCTGGTTGATTGTGCTACAAACCCGACTTACTTGTGAAATTTCATGATTCTACGACTTTTAGAAGTACCTTAGTTATTTGATGATGCGAAGTGAGTCAGTGACGAAAAAGCGCTTTTTCGGAATTTAATATTTCGAAAACTACTAAATATAGAAACATGAAATCGTGGAACCTTAGTTCAGTTTGACCATACGAACATGTGTATAAAAGAAAAAATTCTATATCTCTCCCTAAAACGACGTTATGAGGGGGTGAAAAGTATGCCGAAATGGTTTAGGAAAAGGTAGCTTACGGCTTGTGCGAACTTGGCGGACGCACTGCCGTGCTCCCAGATCCTTCATCGGATGGAATGTCGCTCATAGCTATATTTGAAACACAGAACACCAAGATAAATGTAAATCTGATCATGGACTTTTATTTATTTTATTTTTAAGTTACTTTTAAAGAAAGCTTTCTATTTTATTATCATATATGGATGATGTTTAGCACGTGAAACCTTCAGATCGATCTAATGGTCATAACAAGTGTCCAGACCTGTGCGTCATAGCACCTGTGCATCATGACCTATGCGTCATTTTTAACAACTCTTTAAGGACTTGTATTTCAATAATATTATATATATATATATATATATATATATATATATATATATATATATATATAACAATAGGGTCTAGAACAGTGGTTCTTAACGTTGTTGATTAACCGAATCCCGTAAGTTTACTACATACATTCTCCGAAACCCTCATAATTGGAAAAATAAGGTATCTTTTTTTAATTGAAAGCATAGAGATACTCGTATATGTTTTATTAGTGTACAAAATGAACGATACATCGGATTCACATATAATCAATGTTCAAGGAACAAAAAAAAAAAAAAAAAAAAAAAAAAAAAAAAAAAAAACATGAAACTTATACAAAAAAAAAAAAAAAAATATAATAATAATAATAATAATAATAACTTAATGGTTATTTACTGCAGATTAATGTGACTTTCACTGTTGGCTTTTAATGACCAGTTCTTTCTTTCTTTCTAACCGATGACCAGGCCCCTACCTGCCGGGATGCCCCAGCTTAACGGCTTTAGTACCTGGCATCGGGGCGAAAGACCGCCTAACCGCCGCGAAGCGGCAATAAACCTGACATCATTGCCTCGATCGTCATCCTATTTGCAGTGCCTACTGCTCGTTTGTGTATACTATGTTTTGCCGGTTACTTAACGTTATAACCTGTTGTTCGGCACCTGCACATTGCTACTCATGTTGGTCTCGTAATTTAGAACCTTGATCAGATGACGAGACCTTCACCTGGCCAGGCACCTCCAGAGGTATAATTCTTAATGACCAGTTCAGAAATGCGCGGCTTCATTTTATTTAATCAATAAAGTCTGTTCCTTTTCTTCGTTTGTATGTCTAACATCCTCGAAAAGAATTGTTCGCAAAAATACGTTGTAACAAACGGTATGGAAATCTCAAGGATTTTCTTAGCAAGGTCTCTGTGATGAAGTTCAAGGATTTCGTCGAGGTACTCATCTTTGACATGTGCTGTCGCTACGCCAACCGTGAACGATTGGATATGACTTTCTAGTGGGGTAGTCGGTTCACTTCCAATCGGGTGGGATCTCATAGATGATCAGAGTCGTAAGCAATCAATTTTCGATAAAAAATTATGAAAGCATATAAGATTATCCGGAACTTCAAACACTTTGAGGTCAAAAAGTTGAAAATCAACTAAGTGGTATTAAAAAGCAGAAAAACCAACGTTTAAAATGCACAAATAATACATGAAAAGCAGCAAACAGCTGTTTCGAATCTACTAGAGAGATTCTTCTTCAGTGCAAGATAGGGAAAAAAGGAACAGCGTGCTAAAAAAACAAGGCTGAGCAAAATCCTAGACAGAGATTAATTGCTATTATATTGCTGAAGTATTAGAGTTGGAATTAGAATGCTTTTCAGAATGGACGGATTTCGTCAATTTCTTATAAATAGAATCAATAATATTAGAGGAATAACCACGATTACCACTCTTATATACCCTATGCGTGTAGCGAAGGAGCCAAAAACACCCAATGTGAGAGAAGCAGTGGAAACGACTAGGTGGACAAGTAGCGACATCTACCGGAGAAGGAGAGAAAAAGAAACCAAAAAAGGGAAATTAAATTAATGCTTTTCAAATACTTGGGAAATCAGGAGTACTAGATAAGTCATTGACTAAAGAGTAAGGATTTTTAATGATGTGGTAAGTTTCCCAAAAATCAAGATCAAGGTTAGAAGAACATTTTTGGATAATGATGGCTGAGGAAAAATCGAACCTATGTTGAGAAGACCAAGAATGTTGAGCAATAGAAGAACGTTTGAGCTCCTGATTTTTAACATAACCTTCATGCTCTTTTAAACAAAATTTAAGAGCACGTTAAGTCTGGTCAATATAAGAAAGGCGACACTTGCAAGAGTTTTGGTAAATACCCCAGTTATCTAGGCGATCAACGGAGTGTTTGAGATTTGAAAAAGGGATTTTATTAACAGGAGAAAAAATAACATTAAAATCAAACCTTCTTAGGATTTTAGCAACTTGCTGACTGATTTTAGGAAAAAATGGTAACACAACTGAAGTATTAGAGTTGGAATTAGAATGCTTTTCAGAATGGACGGATATCGTCAATTTCTTATAAATAGAATGAATAATATTAGAGGAATAACCACGATCAGCAGCAATAGCTTTGAGGTAATTAAGTTCAGCACTAAGTAACTGAGGAGTGGAACAAATATTGGTAGCCCGAAAAATAAAAGTATTGAAAGCAGCGAATTTCTGGTTAGGGGGGTGAGAAGAATACCTGTGAGGTGGGAGACTGACAGCAAAAGGTAAACTAAATGGTAGCAATTTGAAAAAAAAGGGTCTATTTCTGAACTCTTTTCCCGCATTTTGGTGTGCTTCTAAAAATGTTTATTTTTTATATATTGGCTGAAAGGGGCCCAAGCTCCAATAAATGATATTACCTTTAATTTAAATAAATAACTTAGCAAGATCGGTTTAATAGTTTTTTCATTTGATCCCACCCAGTTTTAAAAAAGTCATTTTGCATAAAATGCGTATAAAGTGCTCAAAACGGTATGAGGTTACGGGCGCGTTACGCTAAAGAACTAAATAACAACTAAAGTACTTCGAATTCGGCCAAAAAGTTTTGCATGGATAATCTAAAAACTGTTAGGGAATAGAAAAATGAAAAAAAAAAATGAAAATCGAATTTCTCAACAAAACAAAAGCAAACCCCTCTTTAAATTGTCGAAAAGTAAAATGTGTGTCCGTATGTCCGTGTGTCCGTGTTTCGCTATTGTACCATCAAAAAGTATACGAAGTTTTGCATAGAATTGAAAGAAATTTTTTAAAAAAGATTTGGCTATGGCAAGCAGGTCCTCCATTAATTTGGAAAAAATCCGCCGGTAGGGCGCGCTGTAATAGCGATTTTTGTGTATTTTGAATATTGTACCATCGAAAAGTATATGAAGTTATGCATAGAATTAAACCAAATTTTTTGTGTATGTTTTTAGCTATGGCAAAAAGGACTTCCCTGAATTTGGAATAATTCCGCCGGTAGAGGGCGCTGTAATAATGATTTTTGTGCATTTTTAATACTGTACCATCGAAAAGTGTATGAAGTTATGCATAGAATTGAACCAAACTGTGTATGTTTTCGGCCATGGCAAGAAGGTTCTTCCTGAATTTGGAAAAAATCTGCCGGTAGGGGGCGCTGTAATAACGATTTTTGTGCAATTTTTAATATTGTACCATCGAAAAGTGTATGAAGTTATGCATAGAATTGAACCAAATTTTTTGTGTATATTTTTGGCCATGGCAAGCAGGTCTTCCCTGAATTTTGAAAAATTCAGCCGGAAGGGGCGCTGTAATAGCGATTTTTGTGCAATTTTGAATATTGTACCATCGAAAAGTGTATAAGTTATGCATAATTTTAATAAAAATACTAATAAAACAAATTAAAATGAAATATTGACATGAGATAGAAGAAAGTTTTGGGATCGGCATATCCAACTAGTAGTAAATATAAAAATCCTAAGTAGCCTCATACGAACGCCATGCATACGCAATGCTCGTCTAGAAGTTAATAAAATGAAATGCAACCAGACACTTTTACGGGAAGATATGAAATAAAGTTTGTCAAATGGGCTTAAAATTAGCATCCTCAAAATTTGAAATCTTCTAACTCTGTGGAAATTTAAGCAAAAGTATATAAACTACATTGAAATACATTTTACACGAAACTGAGCGGGCCGAAATTTTTTTTTCGTGTTAAATGAATTTCGCGTTAAAATATTCGTGAAAAACTCATAAATATTTTCGGCGTCGTTAAATTTTATTTCAATTTCTTGTTAAACTACTAGTAGGTTGCATCTATTAGGATAAAAAGCAAGTAAAAAACATATTGTTTTTTGGGGAAAAAATCAGATACCTTATTTTTTGTCTCTCTCAGCATTCTGAGATCTAGCTTATTCGAACCAAATAAGCAAAGCTGTCTCTCAATCTTCGTGATTAGCAGTTCTCATGGGTTTTCTCTCTGGTTTAAACATATTGCACTTAAACATTAACGTAATGGGATCCTTGTTTTTTATTATCATTGATAAATTAGAATTGGCAATGCCAAACTCTTTGCAGATTTCTGTTTTCGTCCTTCTTTTTCATCAACTGCGTTAAGCAGCGTCATCTTAATTTGAAGCGAAATAGCAGTTTGTTTTCGCACCGATTTCTCAGCCATTGTGCTCATAAAACATAAGCTAATTTACAAAAAAAAACTTTACTTTCTTACTGACGCTTAATCGGACCGAACCGGGCAAAAACAAAAATTGAACAGACGGACAAATTTGAGAGCGAAATTCATTAAAATTTATATTTGTTTTCATATTTTTCGGATTGCAGATACATTTCTAAGACAGACAAACGTCCTTAGTACAATAGCTTCAAATTTGGCAGTCGTCCCAGATTCGAAAAGTCAGCGTGATTGTGATAACACAAATAAACTTTATATTGAAAAATCACTTAAAATAAGAACAGTAAAAATCGAATTTTTTTTTAAAGCGTTTGGTGTTGTTTCGAGATATATGCTTGATATTACCTCATGCTTTTATAATGCATAAAAAAATGTACTTCTTTACATTTGCACTGCATTAAAATACCTACACTAGGGATTCTATGTGAAATTTTTGTCTTTTATCGGAAACTTTTTGTTTTGAGTGGAAATAGTGCATTTTCATGGAATTAATGGAAAATTTCCTCGTTGAATGCCAAAATTATCTTTCCAAGACAAACAAACGGAATTGTTCCTTTATATTTAGAGAAAACATATTAATTTATATTTAGAGAAAACATAAAATATCCAGTTAAATTTTCATTTGATGAACGGGCTATAACGAGATGTTTGAATTTGGTCAGGTGGTGTAGGGAACAAAGGATTCATCCTTAAATGGTGAGTACCAAGGTTCGAATCCCGAAGAAGGCGAGGCTATAACAAACATGTATGACAGTATGCAATACAAGTACCTGTGCCTCACTACATATAATTATTATATAGATTTTTCTTTAAATAGTGCGCTATCGATCGTATTTATTTCAAAAATTTCCCCCCTGTTCGATTTCGGAAAATTTCCCTCTTGAAGAGAGGGTATTACAAAAACGAATATTTTGTAAAAAAAAAAAAAAAAAAAAAAAAAAAAAAAAGGAGAATATACGGAGGTTTGCTGCCAGTACTTTTTCCGTTTTTTCGCGGACATTTTTTTTTTACAGTCTAAATGGGTTGAATATCTTTGAGATAATAGTAAAACTAGTTGGATGTGCCAAACCCCAAAATTTCTTCTATCTAATGCATCTTAATATTTCAAAATGTACTTACAAACGTCAATACTTTAATATTATTAGTTTAATACCATGCCAACTTTGATTTTCATCTTAAATTTCTGCTTCAGTCAATTAATCGGATTAAAAACGAGTTAATCTCGATCATGATATTTATTAAAATCAATAGATTTCGTTATTTTGTTGTACATCATCGTATAGCCGTCTTATCATGATGCGACGTTCTCGTCTTTTTACGAGCCGCCGGTGCACAATAGAACTACGAAAAACCAAAAAAAATATTCAAAAGTCGCTATTACAGTACTCCCTTTCAGCGGAATATTTTCATATTCAAGGAGGACCTGCTTGGCATAGTCAAAAACATACACAAAAAATTTTGTTCAATTCTATGCATAACTTCATACACATTTCGATGGTACAATGGCAACATACGGACACAAGGACAGACAGCATTTTCTATAAACATGTTGTTTGTTTTGTTTTTTTTTTTTTGGGGGGGGGGATCTCTGATTCCTAAAATGTGTAAATCCGTCGAAAACCGAAAGTCGAAAAAAAATTTCGATTATAATACTTTCTTCTATTGAAGATAGAAGAAAGTAAAAATCAGTTTCAAATATGATATGAAATAGAAGTTATTTTAAAAGCTCGTGATCGGGTACAATTGCATTTCGGAGCTGTTAAAAAAAATAAAGTAAATTTTGATTTATACGGAAGGGGTCTCCAAAAAAGAGTACAGACCAGAACTTCCAGTGTCATAAGACAGCTGTCTACACAATGTGTAGAGGTAGACTGACTGAAAGGTATAAAAACAGCTTACATGGATATCGTGGATTAAACTATGCATTAAGAATTTGCCAATGCAATTCAAAGATGTTTTTTTTAAATATTACATTTGAAGGGTCACTGGGAAAAAACAGTGATATTCCATTTTTTGTAAAATTTGAGATCGCAATGACATCTGTTCGATTGAAAACGTATTATCGTTTGTCAGTTTTCGATCGAGACAGAAATGAGGGCATCCTTTGAAAAAACACAGTTAAAGACTTGTATAAAGTTGGAAATCGATGGAAGTCTTTTGAAAAATCACAGCTAAATATTTGTATACGATGAAAGTTGATGCTGGTAAAAGAAATAAATATGAATATACATCACTTAACTACCTGTGACTATCATCGGTTTTCCCCATGACCTTTATTTAAAATATAAATTAATGAAATATATCGTATTTTCTAAAATTAAAATTTTAATAATATCTTCGGAGGTAAAATATTTTGAAATATTATTTCGAAATCGAGATAGCATCTTTATGCTCATTTTAATGTGAGATGCACGTAATATTTATTCAAATACTTTTATAAGATTTAACAGTATGATGATTTTGGATATATATGTTTCAAAATTTCAACTAAATATGTAATGGACGTTCATGCATAAACTGCGTTGTGATTTGATGAATGAATTTTCTCTAGATTTCTGTTTGAATACTTGTTAACTCCATCAGCCATCTTCTGTAAATCAAACAAACCTGCATTCGCAAATTTACAGAATGCTCATGAATTCTATATTAGAATTTATGATTTGTTTTATGATTTTTTAGATGTGCACTATATAAACTAGAGAATAATACAACTTCCATTTCCTTAGGAAATTGTTAAAATAACAGCAGTATAATTACACAGACAATAGACTAAAAAAATAAAATTGATTAAAAACATGCCGGGTGATTAAAAATGTAGTATGTTGTGGCCATCACAGAACTTTTTCCTATTTAAATCAAATCGTCTGCAACCAAAATTAAATGATAATCTATTCGTTACTGAGATTCAGATCAATGTCAGACGGGCGTCTTTTTTGCTGCTTTTTTGCTTAAGTATTCTCCATTCACAATGCTATAGCATTGTGAATGGACTATACTTAAGCAAAAAAGACGCCCGTCTGACATTGTTCTTAGCTATAACAAAAGGTCTAACATCGTGATTCTAACAGGAAATCGTCAAAAACAGAGCATAGCCAGAGCGAGTCCTGTTGGGTGGTATACAACAAAACTTAATAAGTGTCTATTTAAATGAAGGTTTAACGAAACATCAAGTTTGGTGAAATTCCGTGTTTTAGTTGCTGAGATATAGCTATTTTGGTAATCCTGAAAACATGCTGGGTGATTAAAAAAGTAGTATGTTGTGGCCATCGAAAAGCTTTCCGCTATATAAAGCAAATCTTCTGCAACCAAAATTAAATGGCAATCTATCCGTTACTGAGATATACATTATATGGCCAATGATGATTGGCCATTATCGATTTCAGATGTTTTGTTAAATATCTAGTAAAATACATGAGGAATTATCCTGAAACTCCAGGTGTGTAAACATAATAGTAGAGGTCATATGTTTCCGAGAAGATTTTTTCCCGACACCTCATAGGGGACCTCAACAAAGTGAAAAATAACGAATATCTTTTGGATAACCCTGTAAAAACTAATATAGTAAAATAGTTCAAACTGTAGAATATGATTAAAAGGCTTATTATAATAAACTGTGTTCATTTTTATGAGGATAGCAAGTATACTGTAGTAGCAAAATTAAGGTTTTTATAAAAACAGTCCCAAATTTTGCCAAGTTGTTTGCTTACAATTTGCAGAGTTCTCAATATAAAAAAATGTTCTTTGCAGGAAATATGACATCTACCATTGTATATAATACCCTGCAATCAAAATTAAAAAATAGCAAAAATTGGATGAAAACTGAGCAGATTTACTAAAACATGTTTCACTGCGCATGCGCGAATGCAATCAAAATATAATGCACTAATAGGTATTAGGTAAATAGCAACTTTTGTGTAAGTCTCAAAAACATTGCTTGAAAATTCTGAAGATTATCGTCGATAGAATAAGCTCGAAATCCGTTGTTCCCCAAAAGAAGCAAACACATGACTAGTTGTATCCAAATATATGTTAATTAGTGCCAAGATAGCGTACACAATATTGCACGTACGTACAACAAGTAGTATATTGTGGCCATCAAAAAGCTTCCTTCTATATAAAATAAATCGTCTGCAAACAAAATTAAAGACAATCTGTCCGTTATTGAGATATAGCTATTGCGGTAATCGTGACAAACAGAGCATAGCAACGAGTTCTGTTGGGTGGCATACACCAAAACTTAATCAGTGTCTATTTAAGTGAGGGTCTAACAAAATATGAAGTTTGATGAAATTCAATGCATTAGTTGTGTTAAGATGCTATTTTGGTAATCATGACAACATGCCGGGTGATTTAAAAAGTACTATGTTGTGGTCATCATAAAACTTTCTTCTGTATTAAACAAATCGTCTGCAACCAAAATTATGCGACAATCTATTCGTTCTTGAGATATATATATCCATTGCGGAAATCGCGAAAAATACAGCATAGCAGTGAGTCCTGTTATGCGGCATACACCAAAACTTAATCAGTGTCTATGAGTGAGTTGAGTGAGGGTGTAACAAAATATGAAGTTTGATGAAATTCCGTGCATTAGTTGTGTTAAGATTCTGTTTTGGTAATCATGCCAACATGCCGGGTAATTTAAAAAGTACTATGTTGTGGTCATCATAAAACTTTCTTCTGTATAAAACAAATCGTCTGCAACCAAAATTGATTGACAATCTATTCTTTCTTGAGATGTATATATATCCATTGCGGTTATCGTGAAAAACAACACCAAAACTTAATCAGTCTCTATTTGAGTGAGGGTGTAACAAAATATGAAGTTTGATGAAATTCCGTGCATTAGTTGTGTTAAGATGCAGTTTTGGTAATCATGCCAACATGCCGGGTGATTTAAAAAGTACTATGTTGTGGTCATCATAAGACTTTCTTCTGTATAAAACAAATCGTCTGCAACCAAAATTAAGTGACAATCTATTCGTTCTTGATATATATATATATATATATATATATATATATCCATTGCGGAAATCGTGAAAAACACAGCATAGCAGTGAGTCCTGTTATGCGGTATACACCAAAATTTAATCAGTGTATATTTGAGTGAGGGTGTAACAAAATATGAAGTTTGATGAAATTCCGTGCATTAGTTGTGTTAAGATGCTGTTTTGGTAATCATGCCAACATTCCGGGTGATTTTAAAAAGTACTATGTTGTGGTTATCATAAAACTTTCTTCTGTATAAAACAAATCGTCTGCAACCAAAATTAAGCGACAATCTATTCTTTCTTGAGATATATATATATCCATTGCGGAAATCGTAAAAAACAACACCAAAACTTAATCAGTGTCTATTTGAGTGAGGGTGTAACAAAATATGAAGTTTGATGAAATTCCGTGCATTAGTTGTGTTAAGATGCTGTTTTGGTAATCATGCCAACATGCCGGGGGATTTTAAAAGGTACTATGTTGTGGTCATCATAAAACTTTCTTCTGTATAAAACAAATCCTCTGCAACCAAAATTAAGCGACATTCTATTCTTTCTTGAGATATATATATATCCATTGAGGAAATCGTGAAAAACAACACCAAAACTTAATCAGTGTCTATTTGAGTGAGGGTGTAACAAAATATGAAGTTTGATGAAATTCCGTGCATTAGTTGTGTTAAGATGCTGTTTTGGTAATCATGCCAACATGCCGGGTGATTTAAAAAGCACTATGTTGTGGTCATCATAAGACTTTCTTCAGTATAAAACAAATCGTCTGCAACCAAAATTAAGCGACAATCTATTCTTTCTTGAGATATATATATATCCATTGCGGAAATCGTGAAAAACAACACCAAAACTTAATCAGTGTCTATTTGAGTGAGGGTGTAACAAAATATGAAGTTTGATGAAATTCCGTGCATTAGTTGTGTTAAGATGCTATTTTGGTAATCATGCCAACATGCCAGGTGATTTAAAAAGTACTATGTTGTGGTCATCATAAAACTTTCTTCTGTATAAAACAAATCGTCTGCAACCAAAATTAAGTGACAATCTATTCGTTCTTGAGATATATATATATATATATATATATCCATTGCGGAAATCGTGAAAAACACAGCATTAGCAGTGAGTCCTGTTATGCGGTATATACCAAAATTTAATCAGTGTATATTAGAGTGAGGGTGTAACAAAATATGAAGTTTGATAAAATTCCGTGCATTAGTTGTGTTAAGATGCTGTTTTGGTAATCATGCCAACATGCCGGGTGATTTAAAATGTACTACCCGTAAGGCATGGTGACGTCACAGCGACGTCGTTGTGAAGTCACACTGTGACTTTGTGACCGTCGATGTGACGTCACGTGACGTCGATGTGACGTCATAGTGACTAGAATGCGAGGTCGTTATGGCCGTTTTAGAGGTCGTTTGTGACGTCACATTGTGACCACTCTGTGAAGTCACAGTGTGACTAATTTGTGAAAAGTGTGACATTTGTGACTACTTTGGCATTAATTTTGTGACGAACATGTGACGAAAGCGACAATGCTTTGAAGTCACATTGTGACCAATTTGTGAAATATGTGTCATTTGTGACGAACTTGTCATAAACACTGTGATGATTTCAAATGAAAATCAAATTTCAAATTAATTTCTTAAAAGGCGCAAAGACCAACCTAGTGAAAATGATTCCATGCCGGGACTCGAACCCAGGCCATCAATATAACGCACTGACATTCTACCGACTAAACCACACGGAACGATACCCAGCCTAGAAAATTTCACACAATTACATGTTGGCAAGGCTACAAAAGCAGCACAAGATGGGATATTTATCGTGAGCCACCGACATGGAATAAACAGGAAACTTAATTCAATCTAGCATCGATTGAATCTATATTAATACTTGGAAATTTTTACAGGGAGAACCATTCGCCTTGCATACAATATTTCAAATGAAAATCAAATTTCAAATTACATGCTTAAAAGTCAATTTTAATTTGAAATTTGATTTTCATTTGAAATATTGTATGCAAGGCGAATGTTTCTCTCTGGAAAAATTTCGAAGTCTTAATATAGTTTCAATCGATGCTGAATTTAATTAAGTTTCGTGTTCGCCCCATGTCGGTGGCTCACGATAAATATCCCATCTTATGCTGCTTTTGTAGCCTTGCCAGCATGTAATAGCGAGAAATTTTCCAGGCTGAGTGTCGTTCCATGTGGTTTAGCCTGTAGAATGTTAGTGCGCTATGCTGATGGCACGGGTTCGAGTCCCGGCATGGACTCTTTTCACTAGGTTGGCCTTTGCGCCTTTTAAGCAATTAATTTGAAATTTGATTTTCATTTGAAATATTGTATGCAAACCGAATATTTCTTTGTGGAAAAATTTCCAAGTATTAATATTGTGATGAATTTTAAAATGGACAATTTTAAAATAAAGTTTTGTTTGAGATATAAAATCGTATCTTTTTACCGTATTTTTTAGCAAAATATAGCTATTTTGGAGTCCTATTCTTCTAAAATAGTTTTAATTTTTCCACTTAAAAAACAATGTTTGTCAACTGACATCTTTTTTTTGTTAAGTCCTAAGCTTGATCTTGAGTTCAAGCTTGATATTAAGAATGTATAAGATTTTAAGGTGTTGTGGTTGTGATTAATCTTTGCTTTATTAAATACGACGTAAGCCATATTTATTTAAATTTTTTATTTCCGTGTAAATTGTATTTTGTGAATATGAGCTTAAATAGATTTGGCATGCTCTATAGGAAAAGACTGATCTGGGAAGTAGAAAAAACAAGTAAGAAAAATCATGCGTTAATCATAGATTATAAAACACTTTCCAACACTTCCCGAATGCTTTAAAAAAACTTCGTTATTTAGGGAAATAAGGTAAATAAGAGAACTAAGTAAACATTTTAGAAAACGCATAAAACATTTGAAAAACTCATTTCCGCAGTTACTGTCCATAGATAAATAGGTTTTCCAATTCTTTTGAACAGCCCTGTATTTGATCTGTAGGTTGATATATATATTATATAATGAGATAATTTAGTTTAGCAAGAAAACGCATAACAGGTTGAAACTCTCTTTCAGCAATTTATACTAATATATGGAAACATACTTTAATACTTTTGTACAACCCTGTAGTTGACCTAGAACCTTCATTAAACGCCACCGTTTAGTTAAAATTTAATTCAAACTAAAATACACTTAAAACAGCTGAAATCACATTTCCAGAAATTATAATTTATAGACGGCCATGTATCCAATTCTTTGCATGACCCTGTATACCATTTTATCTATATTATACAACAGTAAATTAAATTCAGTTCAGCGTAAAAATGCACAACTCATTTAAAAACCACCTTTAAGTAACTTGCGCTCATACCCAGTAATCCTTGCGAATACTTTTGTGTAGCCCTGTATATGAATTATAGCATTTATATACACCATATACTGTGCATAAATATAGTGAATCATAAAAGCGCATATCATAATTAAAAATGTATTTCCAGCAATCATCACAAATGAACAGTACTTCGGATACAATATACACTGTAAAAAAAAAATCTGTAGTTCTACAGATGTAAAGTTACATGCTTACTAAACTTTCACCTGTAACGGTACGAAAAAAGCTGCAAATCTACAAAACTAGTTTTTGTAAAGCTACAAAAATCTGTAAGTTTACAAATGAATCTGCTAAAATTTCAGTAATCTTACTAAACTTTTATTTGTAACCCTGGCTGCAGTTACATGAAAAGTTCTCGGAATCCCAGTTTCCAAAAAAATTCTTAGTAACCTTACAGATTTTTTGATTTTCGGCGCAAAAGTGTGTCTGTTACATGAAATTTTGTTGTTGCCGTTACATGAAAAGTTCTAGGAATCCAAGTTTCCTAGAATAACTTTAGTAAGTTCACAGATTTTTTTTTACAGTGTAGTATCTGAACTATATTGTGTGTGCCTGTAAATGCTATATACACTTCATATTCTACATGAAAAATTTATAGTATGTAAACCTCAGCGACGTATATCATTTTCATTATATATGAAATAGATTAACATAGTTACAGTACGCCTCAAACAATTCCCTCCACCGCTATATCATTATGTATTGGAACTTCTTTTTAGCCCTGTAAATGAACAATAACTATTCTTTGCATCTCGTATTCTTCAGAATGCATATTTTAGTACGTTTCATAAATGCATATCAATTTTTTTCTGTATGAAAACGTGTAAAATCATGAAAAAACCTTTGAAACGATTTTTTCCCATAGGCCGTAATGTAACGGAATATTTTTGACTGTACCTGTAAATGAACTAAACATGCTACAAACGTCGTTACACATAGGGACCGTGCTATGGTAAAGGTGAATAACATCTAAAAATTTCAGAGCAATCCGAGTATATTTACGAGAGTTAGAGCGCGAACAGACGGCTAGACAAACCAAAGTCATAAACACTTTTCAACTTTGTTGAAAGGTGTTAAAAAGGAAATATAAAAGTAAAATAAATGATTGAAAGGAAATATAAAAGTAAAATAATGAACTTTAAAAAATATATACTAAAGCAGTTTAATCTATAAGCTTCCTATCAGGCATGAAAAACACTTTATTTCAATGCTTAAATATAATATTTTATTTTTTAAGGGTGTATTTCAATCCAAACTGCTTATTTTCTGATTCATTTTTAAATTCCTTTTTGTTCTCAAACGCATCAAACTGAAAAATTCTCTTATTTAGAAACTACCTAATGTGCCGTGCTTCTCGATTTTTTGATAAATGCAGAAAATATTTTAAAAAAATGCTGTCAAAGTAGGCGTTTTGAACAGAATTTTTCACAGCGGAAGATCTGGGAATGAAAAAAAAAAGTCTTACTGAGAAAATAATTATTTAAAACTTAAATTCTAATGAATTGAGGGGAAAATGAAATCACACGGCCTTTTAAACATCTCTTCAAAAATCACCTCAGCAAGTTTCATGTTTTTACTTTTAAAGATGAGTCTGAAAATGTCTCAGAAAATATCGAGCTGTTGAAGGTGGAAAAATATTTTTTCGAATACACCTTTAATGCCAATATTTATGTGTATCGAAAACGTAGAAAATGAGTTTACAATCGAAGAAAATTTAATAACTGATTCTGAATGTCTATAATTAAATGTTTGATTAAAATCGCAAATAGAAAAAAAATGCTTAGATACAATTAAAAATAAATAAATAAATATACCAATTTGAAAAACACTAAAAATAATAATTAGTATTTTTAATTGTACTATTAACAACAACTAACTAATGCATTTAATTCATCTATTGATGAATTAAATGCATTATTAGATTTAGCAATTTCTCAAAAATCTTTCCATATGTTATAAGGAATTCCTATTATTTTATAATTTTGGCAAATGTTAAATCTGAAAACATTGGTATGAAGATTCAGGATTTTAAATAATAATTTAAAATATTATTAGCAAAAAAAAAAAAAAATCTTTCAAAAGTTACGCTATTATAATATGTAAAAAGACATTTTCCCACTATAATGTTAATTTCTAAACTGAAACAGTTTCGTAATATCATACTATTCGAATATAATATTTAACTCCAAAACAATAATGACGATAAATACTGTTATATGAGTGTTAGTAATCAGAAAAAAAATAAGAAGCCGAAAAAAATTCCACATCACTGTCTCAATCTCAAGTAACTGCAAATTAATGTTTATATTCATCCCACTATGAATGTAGACATGATTTTTTTTTTTTTTTTTTTTTTTTTTTTTTTTTTTTTTTGAGCGATGGCCGATTAACACATTTTACAAAATAGTGTCGATTAGGAAAATTTCGCTTCAAAACAATTCCAGATCAGTCACTTTCTATATGTATAATATAAAACTATTTAATTCATACTCGTAATATACAAACAGAAATAAAAAATTTAAATTAAATAAGACTTACCTTTTTTTTGCTGTAAATTAATAATATCCGAGTATTTTTGCCCGAAAATGGCAGACGTCTTTCTCTTACATTTAAAAAAGCAAAAACAAAAGCTGACATTGTAGACTTGGTCATGTTCTTTTCCGTCGTGTATTACAAAAAGTTCTCTGTTTACCCTGCGGTTGCGGTTATATCCGACGCAGACGATCTTCAGCAGCTGATTTTAATGTTTATTTTTGCAGTCCTAACTTTCAGGCGGAATAGTTTTATGAGTTAGTCTGTATTTAAAATTTTCTATTTGAAGAATTTTCCAATGCATTTTACCATTTCTTTTTTATCAGTTTCAAAAAAATTCATTTGAAAACGGAAGTTTATTAGATAAAACATTGCTTAAATTTTTAAAATGTGTAAAAATAAATTTAATGGTAATAATACCACCCCCCTTTTTTTAAGTAAAGTTTGTTTCATGCGTAATAAATAAAAAATATCTTCTTAATAAATAAATAAAATGTTTTCGAGGATAAAAAATTTTTCTTTGTCAATCTGTCAATCTTTTTATGTTAATTTTCTGCAGAATAAAACAATTTGTAAAATAACTTTTTTAAAAGTCATACCTCTAAAACACAAATTGGAAATGCGAAAAATTAATTATATCATGTGTTTTGCATAAATTTTGTATATATATATATATTTTTTTTTCGGAAAAGGCTAATTTTATTTAAAAAGGCTGAAAGAAGTAATTTTTTAAAAAAAAAACAGTTACAAAATAGATTAACAGGAAAAAAATATGACTTGAATGCAAATTATAAAGCAATAAATGCATATATGACTAAACTCTGAAGATTCTTTCTGCGTGCTCATTAAAATCTGCAGACTTAACTGTAATAGAAAATGTTTAGTTTGAAATCACAGAAGTGTTTCGACCAGTGGTCGCCAAAAAAGTTAAAAAATTTCCTCCCTGCAAACTAAATATGTAAAGTGTATAGATTTAATATTTCTAATTCTAAATATGTTTCAAATTGCTCCAGCACATAGCATTTTTCTGAGAAATACTTTTATAATAATAACAATCCGTGATGTATTATTATATAAAATTGCAATGCTAGATAAAATTGAAATCATGAAAAAAGTATACTTTCACTTCTTAGATATCAAATTGATAAAATATAGCATGGAAATCTAGTTTGTTGATACTTGTACCGTGCATTTTTCTTTTTCTCCTCTCCCCCTTCTTTTCGTGTCCGAATTTACTATTTGCTGTCCATTAATATTCATTCCTTATGCCGCTGTAACTAGGGCATGTTTTAAATATTTCTCTTCATTTTCAAAAATTTTTGAAGTTAATATTTTTGTCACACTGTGATTTACAATATGGTGGTTTTTTTGTCACATATATGACGTGACGTACGTTACATGCAGTGACATAACAGTGACGTTACAATATTTTTTTAATTGCCGGAAAAATAAAATTTTACAATAAGTAACATGTTTTAAAGAATTTTTATAATTGTTTAAAGTTTTCTAAGAAGTTCACATCTCAGTCACAATGTGACATCACTGAGTGGTGGCATTTTAGTCACAGATGTGACGTGACCACAGTGACTTACAGTGACGTCACAATGACGTCACTGTGACCATGCATGCTATGAGGGTATGTTGTGGTCATCATAAAACTTTCTTCTGTATTGAACAAATCGTCTGCAACCAAAATTAAGTGACAATCTAGTCGTTCTTGAGATATATATATATATATATATATCCATTGCGGAAATCGTGAAAAACACAGCATAGCAGTGAGTCCTGCTATGCGGTATATACCAAAATTTAATCAGTGTATATTTGAGTGAGGGTGTAACAAAATATGAAGTTTGATGAAATTCCGTGCATTAGTTGTGTTAAGATGCTGTTTTGGTAATCATGCCAACATGCCGGGTGATTTAAAAAGTACTATGTTGTGGTCATCATAAAACTTTCTTCTGTATACACTGTAAAAAAAAAATCCGCAACGTTCCTGGGAAAAAATGGGCAGCTGAGTTGCCCATTATTTCCCAGAAACATTTCTTGAAAATGACTAGAACTTTACTGTATATGTTAAAAAATTTCTACAGAAATGCCAGTAAGTTTCCTGGGAAATACCAGGAATATTTCTGTTGACAGCAAAACATTACTCACATTTCACAGCATGCGGGATCCGCAGGCGATTTTTACATTTCCAGTTGACAATTTTCGCTTTATTATCATTATTTGTTAGAATGAAAAAATATTTTGAAATTGACATCAAAATTATTATTTATAATTTACACGAAAAAATAAATTTTCAGTTAAAATTCAATAAAGTAAATATATATGTGATATATTGTTTCTGAACTTTGCTTAAAATATAAAAATATATAAATGTAAATAATAATTAGAAAAAAATTCTAGACATAAAATATTTTGGATTGTCGTCAGTAATTATGTTAGTTTACAAGTTAGATAAAATACATATAAATTTTCATGAAAAAAAAAAAAAAAAACCTAAACGTAATTGTATATTTTTTCCGAAAATAAAAAAAAAAATTCAAATTTGCAGCAATTCAAAGTGTCAAATATATGTCAAATTTAAATCAAATTGTAATAAAGTGCTAAAATATAAAATTAATTAAAAAAGAAGAAAAAAGTCAAGAGGTAGCATCGAACTCGGGCCGTACGGGTGGCGTGCGAGCTTTCTGCGTCCACACCACGAAGGACACGTTGAGAGCTGCAAACTAATGGGTATTTGAAACGTATGCTAAAACTCGGCATCTAATTTCTGAAAATCTAAGGCCCATTTGAAGAAATTCTTTCACAAGAATAATTAGAGATAATAACTCTAAAACATACTTTAAATTAATCAAAATCGGTGAAAATCATATTTGATGGTCCCCTGGTTAATGGAGATCCAAATAATAGGTGTATTTTTTTTACACAGTCTGCTCGTTAAAGATTCCACAGACAAGTACGAGAGATAATCTCTTAGCGATGTCACAGAGGTATTGTATTTTCATCTAAATTGTCTTGACAATAGAGACGTAAAGGATTATGTCGTCTATTGATTTATTTGCATTCCATATTGATTTTTTTACATTCATTTAAGGAATTCGTTTTCGACACTCGCGCGCGAGCAACGGATTGTAGCAAAAAACTAATAAATGGCGGCCGCAGCGTTTTGCTGTTTCCAACTTTTGTTCAGGAACGTTTCAGATAAGAAAACCAGAATTTCACAGGAAAGAGCTAAATTATCCTGAAAACCTGAGAAAAGGCGAAACGTTCCTGGATTTTACATGGAACGTTACCATTTTTTTTTTTACAGTGTAAAACAAATCGTCTGCAACCAAAATTAAGTGACAATCTATTCATTCTTGAGATATATATATATATCCATTGCGGAAATCGTGAAAAACAGAGCATAGCAGTGAGTCCTTTTGGGCGGTATACACCAAAACTTAATCAGCGTCTAATTAAGTGAAGGTTTAACAAAAAATTACATTTGATGAAATACCGTGCATTATTTCTTGAGATATAGCTATTTTGGAAATTGTGAAAAGTGCTGCATTATAGCCCAACCTGTTGGACGATATACACCAGAACCAAATCACCAATTTTTGTTAAAGTCTAAATTAATCTGAAGTTTTATTAAATTCCTTTCAATATGTTGCGGTCAAACAAAATTTTTATTACATACAAACAGACACACAGACTCACAGACAAACATTTTCTAAGAACAGTCAAATCGTGTTCATTACCTTCGAAAACATATAAAACCGGAAATCGAAAATTTTCACGAATCAAATACTTAGTTCTTGTACATAATAGAAAGTAAAAAATGTATCAATGTATCGGCCCAAATTTTGTCTGACACATTAGAAAGTAAAATAGCGCAATGGCATTTGTATCGTTTTCAATAAGGATTCAGAACATTTTAATTAAAGCTAAATATTGCCTAAAAAGGTAAAAATTCCCGATGTATCTCACTTGGAGAAAGCGACCAACGCAGCGGTTGAAGTCTCCTAGTTAACAATAAATATATATTTATTAATTTAATTATTACTGTTCTTGAATGTGTTCACACATTTTACATTTTAAAAAGCATTTACTTTTCAGTAACAACAGGTTCAGTTAATACCACCAAATATCTAATTGGAGTTATTTTTCTTTACGTATTTAAACATCGATTAAAGTTTAGTTAAATATAATGGTACCTTACTATAATGACAGAACTTTCTATAGTTCAAGCAAAACCCATCATATGCGGGGGTGTCTTTAATTGAAAATTACGAATTTATAAAGTATGTTATACCGACAGTCAGTGAAAAACACAATTTTTTTTCTAATGATAAAATGTATGAGCAAGTAAGTGTTCATGTGGATTTTTTGTGGGAATTGACTCTCTTAAAAGTTAATATTTTTTTAAGAGATCAAACCTCTTGAGTCTCTAGTATGTTAACATGGAATTAATTTCCGAAAAGAAATTTAAAATATGTAGTGATTTTTTTTTTTTTTTTTTTTTTTTTTTTTTTTTACAAAATAAATTTAATAGAATATAAAAATATAAAAATAAAGAATTTTGAATTAAAAGTTAGATTTCTAATATAATAATGATTATTACCATATTTGTTTTCATGAGCTGTATAAAACTTTATTAAAAAGCCACATACATTCAGAAGTCAGAAAGAAATAAATTTTAAAAGTTCCAGGAATTTCAACAAATCCTATTCATTTCAAACAAACTATAAAGATTTTTCAATTACTAAAGTAAAAAGGATCTCTCATCTTTCTGCACACGTATCATGGTACACCTTTATTTATATTCTTTGTTTCTTACTTTGCAGCAGAATAAAAAAACTAGTAAAACAGAGAAGAGAATTCCCTTTTTTTTAAATATCTTAATAAAAAAGTAACACAATATTTTTCTCCTGCAATCTTAAACTATATTTTCTTTTAAGTTAAAAGTAGTTTTGTTTTGTTATTTTATATTGTAGTTTTATATATATAAAGGGTGGACATAAAAAACTTTCCCGATATATGTACCCTAACAACCTAACCACTCAACCAATCGAAAGGAAATCTCAGATTTAGTTATTTGAAAGTATGCGCTCGAGATCGTGATGATTTAAAACAATAGGTTACTCACGGTTAAGGTTACAGTGAAACAATTTCAAAATTTTCGAATGGCAACACCCTTTTTCCTGCGCAAGTTTATCAGCACGTTGAAAAACCATAAATGGTGTTGGAACGATACACGTATGACTAAAATTGCCGGTGTAATATCGTGGCACTCAATCCTAACCAGTTCGTATGTAACGTAATATTCAGCACTCTAAAACAAATGATTACATTTTTATTTTCACTATGTGTACACAAACACAACTCAAAAACACATTTTAAATCAAATCTTACAACATTACTCTGCTCACAAGCGAAAAAAAATCGGCTGCTGAAAAACATGTCTTGTAGCCACTTCTTCGGTTACTCTCAATGACTTTTTGCAAGTGTTTTACGCCGGCTATTTTCCCCGTCCGTGTGTATCTTAAAATATCTTAAATGACAAACTTAACAAACACGAAAACACTTGAACTGCCAACCCTAGTATAAATAGTTCAAAAAAGAGTAGAAAAATGTGACTGGTTAAAAGTGCCACTTGTTGAAAGTAGAGAACGCTGAATCTGCCACACGAAGTGAAGAGGAGACGCTGAAAGTGCCACTTATAAGATGCTCGGCTGTTGGTGACCATTGCACAACTTGATCATGTTGTTATTGTTTAAATCGACGAGATATTTTAAAGCAAGGTGAAAATATTAAATAAATAAATAAAAGAAACGTTTGAAAATGATAATATTAGTTATTTAAAAACTGAACGAAAAGAAGCTAGGTAGCTACATTTTAAAGTGTTGAACTAAGATCCCAAAAGAAGTGAAATGGAAAACTCTGTAAGTACCAAGAGCCTATAAGGGGTGAAATGGAAAACGCTGTAAGTACCAGAAGTAGGAGTTTTTCTTTTTTTTCGTTCTCTTGAAAAATTTCCTCTTCTGAAATTTCAGCGTTTTCATTCTTAGTCCTCAATTACTTTTCCCATTAATTTAGCTGGCGAACATTTTTGAAATCTGTAGATTATTCCTTTTTGCAATAGATTAATATTTATTATATTACAAATAAGTCTTGGAATCTTAAGCGTGAATGTATTTGATAAGCAAGTTTCTCTCTATTCTAAAAAAAAAAATAAAAATAAAAATAAAAATAAAAATAAATAAATAAAAATAACTAACACTGTCACCACCGCCACCTCCGGTTTTGAATTTCTTGTGACCTGGGGTCTTTATCCGTTAATCTTAAGAAAACTACTGCATACAAAAATACGAAATTCGGTAGTATTATAGAGAAATGTTTGATAAACACGCTGATGCAGACAGTTTTCAAATCGAAGAATTATTTAAAGAGATATTTAATGTTAAAATTGGTCAAAATCGTTCCATTAAAAAAGTTTTATAGAAGTAAAAACTATACATAAGTATTTAATAATTTTTTGATCAATTTAAACATTAAAAGTTCCCGGTGTGCAGAGTGCATTTGTTTTTTTAATTTAACTAATTTTTTGAGGGTATATTTCCATTTCAAATTAAATTTTCAGCATTTACAGAGATATTTTTTACATACTAGGGGGCTCTGCCTCCTACGAGCCACACTCGCCAACCCCCCGATCAGACACCGCAGACTCTAAAAGCACGCTAATTTGATCGGCTTTAAATAGATTTCCGAAGACTGAATTATAATTTAAAAAACAGTGGCGATCTCCCAATAAACGGGTTAATATTCATTTCTCTTTGATTGGGGAACTTAAAGGCCAAATCAGCTGCTGTTAAACGATACAATGGCTGTTTTCGTCTTTGAATAAACAAAATCAGTTAAATATTTCAAAATAAGCTAATATAAAATGAATTAAGTAAACAGTGTCTTTGTCTCCCGGTATTTTTTAATAAAGCGAAAAGAAAGTTCTTTTAAATAAGATATTTTAAATGTATCGTTTTTAATCTGACGTAACTTTCACCAAACTTTTCTTTCTCTTTTTAATATTCACGTGAAAATACTTTTGTTAGAAATGAAATATTATTTGCTCTCCCCTAACAAAAATAGTTGAAAAGATCATCTCAAAATATCAAATAAATGTCTCGGGCAATTTTTAAATTTAAACTGTTTTGCAATATTATTTTTTGTTCATTTTACGTAATAAGTATAAGGTGACGTAATTTCTCCTATTTAAGACTCCTAACGCATTTTAATGAATTTATTATTTTACAATATCCTTTCTCTTTTAAAATTGACGTGTAAATATAGTTCTTATGACTTAATTTTCAATAAGTCCCTGCTTTTTATACGTAATTATTTAATTCTAATTTGAAGGGGGGGGGGGTCTGTTTTTAATAGTCACGTGTAAATAAATTTTTAATTTGAACCAAACATTATTGTTTGCGCTGTTTATGCAGTTGGCAACAGTTTAAATTAATACTATTTTCTAAAATAAGTAAAAAAATATCACTCGAAATGTTAAAAATTTGAATTTAAAATAGAAATAAATCCACGATAATTGAGTTTAATTAAAAAAAATAAATGCAGACTGCACACCGGGAATTTCTAACATATAAAATGGTCTAAAAATAATTAAATTCACATGTATAGTTTTTGCTCCTATAAAACGTTTATAATGGAACGATTTTGTCCAGCTTTAGCATTAAATATCTCTTAAAACAATTCTTCGATTTGAAAACTGTCTGCAACAGCGTGTTTATTAAACATTTCTCTATAATATCACCGATTTTCAGATTTTTGTATGCAATATTATTCTTAATATTATCGAAGATAGACCTCCTGTCACAAAAAATTCAAAACCGACGGCGGTGGTGACAGCGTAAGTTACTTTTTTTAGAATAGAGAGATTTTAGAAAAGGTTATTATTTTAAATTGTTGCCAAAATTTTAAAAACTTCTCAAATATTAATATTTCCTTTAAATTCAAAATTTTTTTACACGTGGCTATTATAAACAGAAAAATCCCTACGAAATTAGAATTAACTGATTACGTGTTAAAAACAGGAAAATATTAAAAATTACGTCATAAAAATTATTTATACACGTGAATATTTTAAAAGAAAAAAACTATAAAACAATTAATCATTTAATGTGTGCTAAAAGCAGTAAATGCGGGTGGAATTACGCCCTATTTTAAATAGCCAAATAATATTGCCAAATAGTTTAAATTAAAATATATATTTACACGTACACGTGATGTTTATTTCATATTTCGAGATAATCTTTTTAACTTACTGTTGCCAAAGTCAGCACAAATAATAATATTTCCTTTCTAACAATTGAAATACTTCTAAGTGAATATTACAAAAAGAAAAGTTTGGTTAAAATTACTTTAGATTTCAAACGCGTGATTTAAAATCATTTTCTTATAACTGTATTAAAAAATACCTGGGAGCAAAGACTCTGTTGACTTAGTTCATTTTACATTAGCTAATTTTCAGACGATTAACTAATCTTATTTAATCAAACATGTAAAAAGCAATTCACAGTAGCTTTTTTGGCCTTAAAACCCTTCATTAAAAGAGAAATAAATGGAAGGGGTATCGCCACTGGTTTTTGAATTATAATTCAATTTTCCGTAATCGTTTTTAAGCCGATCAAATTAACGGATTTTTAGAGTCTGAACGGGGGTTGGGCACCGAAGCTCTTAGGGGGAGAGTCCTATAGTAGTAACAAAACATAAAAGTAACTCTCGATCATTAATCCGGTAGAATTACATTTTCTTATCTTTATAAGAAATAATGTTAATCATTATATTATAATCTACTAAAAAACAACTTTTCAAAAGTAAAAAAAAAAAAAAAAAGCCAAGCAAAAAAAAAAAGAAAAAAAAAAGAAAAAGGGGGAAAGTTGTGGCTAAAAAATAGTGTGATATCAATTTTCCAAGCTTATATTATGGTACTTATTTAACATTTTTTATTAAAAATTTACCATACGTAAGTCGAGTACCTAAGTATGCGTTGACAGAAAGCCTTTTCTCCTTTACTAAATACATCATAACGTGTTTCTGAAAATTATTTTTTTTTAAATTATGCATGATGGGCTTGGCGGCCATCTTTCCATATTTTACACAAATTTCTAAGCACACAAGTACATTGTTAAGATCGGAAATTCGAAATTGTTGCTAAAGCAAACATTTTATGCTTTTAATTTATAGAAATGAGTGCCTAGAAATTTGTGTCTTAAAATAAAGTTGAAGTGACTTCAGGTTTCATCTTATGATTCTTTTTTTTTCGGAGGGGGTTAATTAATTAGTTAAAGCAGTAAAATCAATTTGTTTTTTTTTTTTTTCAAAATAAAAGACAATCTTAATTTATCTGTCTGTAGCCAAAACTAGAAGTTCAAAATTCTTAATAATGCAAACATATTACGAGCTTGTCTGCTTAGAAATTTGTGTAAAATATGGAAAGATGGCCGCCAAGCCCATCATGCATAATTAAAAAAAAATTAATTTTCAGAAACACGTTATGATGTATTTAGTAAAGGAGAAAAGGCTTTCTATCAACGCATACTTAGGTACTCGACTTACGTATGGTAAATTTTTAATAAAAAATGTTAAATAAGTACCATAATATAAGCTTGGAAAATTGATATCACACTATTTTTCAGCCATAACTTTCCCCCTTTTTCTTTTCTTTTCTTTTCTTTTTTTTTTTTTTTTTTTTTGCTTGGCTTTTTTTTTTTTTACTTTTGAAAAGTTGTTTTTTAGTAGATATCAGTCCTTTTTTTTAAACAGATTATATATAATTGAAATAATTCTACTCGCGAAAATTAGTCTTTGTATAGCCTTTATCAGCAGGGAACAAACACAATAGTATACATTTTGTTTACCTATAATTCATTTTTTAGAGTAATTAATAATTTATAAGTAAGTAAAGTCAATTTCTTCTTTCAAAGTATCAGTCTTTCTCAATTTATAGCTCCTTAAAATTTTCTATGAAGGATGAAAATTTAGTAAAAATCAAATAGAGTCAAAATAAAATATATATTTACAGTTAGTCTGTCAGTTAATTGTTTGTTCTAACTTTTTTTTGCTGACGGTTTTGCAAAATAAATTTACCTTTACAAATACCTACGGATGATCCGAGAATGAAGCCCCGCAGGCATCTAAAGAATCGAAGATCTGTCTAAAGAAGTAAATCTAGCAATTCTAGACATGATGAGGAAACATTTTTGATTAAAAAAAAGTCTAAAAATTTAAAGATATAAACTGTACATCTTCATTTAGATCGTGTTATAGAGAAAAAAGAATAAAAATGCAATTTTATTCAAGTCTGTTTATCCTTACCTATTTGCATAAATGTGAGAATATAATTTCGTATAAAAATTCCCGTAAATTGATTATCTTTAATAGTCTATTATTAAAGCCACATAAACATTAGAATTAAATTTTTTCCAGTTAAAAGTTGCCTGAAATCTATAGTCTTATCGTTCGTCAAATTTGTTTTATGTTTTTTTTAATACCCAGACACCTTTTCTAAACTCTGACAAAAGATCACAGAAATACTGAAGTTATCCAAATACTTATATCTTTCTATCGTATTTCTTTTTTGAGGGGGGGGAGGGGGGAGGAACAGCGCTTAAGAACTTCGTTTTGTTCTTAGAATTCTGAATTAATCATTGAAAAGATCTACCTACATAAGTCTTGTTGCAGAATTTTCATTAGCTAAGAGTTGCATCAAATTATACATCATGTGAATATATTAAATTACTTTTGTAAAATACTAGATGGGAGCCATTGATATTTTCAGAGCATTTGCCTACATTTTAAACTTAAGTCATTTACAACTATTCATTCATTTTCTATACGAATTAAAGAAGTCGTTGTTTCCATGGCAACTGTACCTTTCACTATTGCTTGTCTGTTTATTTGTTTGTTTGTTTTATTGAACACATATATATCAGATCACGAGGGGATCACGGCGGGATTTGAACCCGCCCCACCTACGCTCTCAAGCGATTAGCGGCGTGGTGTCTTATCCACTCAGCCACGTAGGGCCACAATTGATTTCTCTAATACCCAGATACTCAAATTTAACCAGCTGCGATTATAATTATGCTCATAACAGAGTACATTTATATGTAAGAGTGGTGACATATGCACAAGTCGTGTACTCATATTCAAGTTTTTGTCCAAAGTACAGTAACTCAGTTTTCAGTAAGAGACGTGGAAGATTTCGATTAAACTAACCAGAAAAGTTAAAAAACATTGGCTTTCTGATTTGATTTTATTCAAAATTGTCTCAACCAACCAAACTTAATGACCGGGATCCAGATAAATTTTTCTCTGTTAGTAAAATTAGATTGACCAATCAGTAGCCTCCATCCTTGCAGGCTTTTCGGTGTTTACTGCAAACATAAAAAAGTTTTCAAAAATCCAAGCTTCTGATTGATCAATCTCATCTCGCTAATAGCGTAAAATCTATCTTGATCCCGGCCTATTCAACGCCCTTTAAATATTCGAGAAAGCCTTGACACGCGTCAGGAAAATATCACACAAAGCAGGTAAAACAAAGAAGAAAAATCATTCATTGGCTCGTTCATATCCACGAGCCAATGAATGATTTTGTTCCTTTGCTTTGCCTGCTTTGCCTGATGTTTTCGTGACGCGTGTCAAGACTTTTTCAAATCTAGGGGGCGTTGGTTTATTTCACCATTATGAAGATATGAAAGGAGAGGAGCAGACATGTCAATCTTCCCGTGTGAAAAACTACATAAAAAAACGAGTTATCCCCCCCCCTTCTGCCCTTTTCTCTCTTGATTTTGACCGATAGCAGCCCATTTAGCAGTCTCTAGTGCAAGATGCCGCTATATATGGCGGACGCAAGGGGGAGTGTGTTAGCGTGACCAATGACATAATAGGCCATTTCATGACGTTTAAAAGTCACGCGGAGTTGGATCATCTTTACACGATGATTAGTACAAAGCGGTGCGCCAATTTTTTTTTGTGTCCATTGCCGGGTGCAGATAATCAACTCCGTGTGACATGATGAGCTGGCCACACTTTAGGAACAGCTTCAAATGACGTCATCTATATCTACTTCGAGGCAAACGAAAAAGACAGACTACAGCGTCTAGAATATATAGTGTGGAAATCCAATCAGTCGATCACAGCGATATCTGCAGGATATTTCCCAAAACTCCAAGACAATTTGGTCTAGACGCTGTAATATTTTTTTTTTTTTTTTTTTTTTTTTTTTTTTTACGTTTTATTAACATACATCTGACCTGTGTGCTTGGCGTCAAACCTGCTGCAATAATACCATGTTTACTTTGAAATGTGAAAATATATCGCAGATGTCGCTGCGATCATCTCCCTGGATTTCAGCGTCAGTGCACATTTAAGGGATACACTTCTTAGCGGTTCTTGGATAGCAAATTTCCACATTACGTATTTTAGACGCTGTAGCGGTGCATTACACATGTCTCTTTCTTCTTTAAAAAATATCCTACAGATGTCGATGCAAATGACTGTTTGGAATTCGACATCGTTGTACATTTAAGGGATTCAATATTTCCGCACTTTTTTAAGTATTGCTCCGATAGTCGATTTCTACAACATATAATCTAGACGCTATAACGGAGCTATAGTTCCTAGAAGATATAGTTTAAAAATCGGCTTATTAAAAAGGTGCTAAAAAATTGTATCCCATAAATGTTGAACGAGGCTGAACGACGAATGTCGATTACAGCGACATATGGTAATTGCAACGTAACTATTTCAAAAGAAAACGTTTCGCTCAGAGAAGATCTAGAAAATGTTGCTCCTATCGACATTTGTCATTCAGTATTTTTCAATATTTATGGGATTCAATTTTTAGCACTTTTTAAAGCATTACTGGAACAGCCTGTTTCCACACTATGACCGTGATCTAGGTAGATTTTTCTCTGTTATCCTAACGAGATTGACCAATCAGAAGCCAGAATTTTTGCTAACTTTTCACTGTTTGCAAAAATGTACCTGGATCCCGGCCTATATTTCTAGCCGCTATAACTGAGCTCAGGAATAGTACAGAAAGCAAACTCCGTATTTTGATACATTAAGGCCGGGATCTAATTAGGAACAAGTGGGTCTCTATAACGAAGTAGCGACATACGGCCAATAAATGTTTATTGATAAAAGTGATAAAAACAAATCGTTAAAGTTCTTTGTGAGTATGCCATTATCGTCAGGCTAATGCATGTTGAATTATTTCCCTAGTCTAATAGAGATCGTCCATGCGCATATCACCTCTTAATGGAGAATATTCCAAATATGGGTTCGAGGCTGAAAAAGTCACGTGGTACCGGTAATGGAGAATATTCCATCTGCGTTTTGATCACGTGATCAAGGTAAAAACATCTAGCGTAAAGAAGGGGAGGCTCCGTAGACGTGTAATGTAAATCTCCGCTAGCCAATGAAACAGTTCATCAGGCAAAACAGTAGCATCTTCCCTTCTTATCAGTTAGAAGTTCCTTGGGTAAATTACCGGTATCACGTGACTTTTTTCAGCCTCGAACCCATATTTGGAATATCCTCCATTTACCCAAAGAATTTCTAACTGATACGAAGGGAATCAGGAAACTACGCTGTTAAAAATATCGTGAAAAATTACCTCTGTTCTTAAAGGTTCTATATTTTCTGACCAATGAGAACGCTATATAAACGCCTATGAAACGTTCTCATTGGTCATAATACAGATAGCCTTTAAAAACAGAGGTAATTTTTCACGATATTTTTAACAGTGTACTACTGCTTTCCCCCATGAACTGTTTCATTGGCTAGCGGGGATTTACATTACGTAGACGGAGCCTTCCCTTCTTTAAGCTAGACGTTCTTGCCTTGACCATGTGATCATAACGCAGATTGAATATCCTCTATTCAAGAAAGCGGATTCCCGTACTTTCGACAAAAACTTGAAATGAGCATGCCTCCTGTGCATATATCACCACTCTTATGTATAAAGGCTCTCTGTTATGGTGTTGTTTCTGATACAGCGCCTAGAATACCTAGTGTGGAAATATTCTATCCAAACAGTTCTAAAAATTTGTATCCCTTAAATGTGCGACGATACTCCTAAAATTTCAAGTGTCGATCGCAGCGACATCTGCGGATTTTCGTATTACTATTATTACATTGTATAGACTGGCAATTTCTTGCAGTTGTAGAAAATATCCTGCAGATGTCGCTGCGATCTGCATATTGCAGCAGTATCATTGCACATTTAAGGGATACAATATTTTAGCGCTTTTTTAAGTATTACAGGGTTAGCCGATTTCAACACTATATATTCTAGGCGCTATAGTTTCTGAGCGCTGTTGGTTAAATTTCGATATTTGTGTTTTGGAGTGAGCAATAGAGAAAAGTACTAAAACTATTGAAACAACAACTTCTTTAATATTGAAATGTATAGCAAGGGAGTTCAGAATCAATGCCTTAAATAGTTTCGAATATGCACTGTTGTTATGACATCAATACCCTTCCTGGATGTGGAAATGCAAAATTGTGTTCAACATAATTGGCCGCAATCTAGATAGATTTTTCGCTGTTAGCGAAACGAGATTCATCAATCAGAAGCTTGCATTTTTGCGAACTTTTCGCTGTTTGCAGCAATGCAGGCTATTGATTGGTAAATCTCGTTTCGCTAACAGCGAAAAATCTATCTGGATCCCAACCTAGATTTTTGTAAACATTGCACTTCATCCATGGCACTAAGAAAATGACTCAAAACTTTTATGACATAGGCCGGGATCCAGAAACAGCAAAAACTCTCAAACATTCTGGCTTCTGATTGGTCAAACTCATTTCGCTAACAGCGAAAAATCTATCTGGATCTCAGCCATAGTTTTCTTCGATGAAATCAATGCAAAAGGATAATATAAAAGAATAGTATAAGACTTCTAAATTGGTTTGGCGGGTTTATCACTGTTTGGCATAATTTATAAACTTTAGAATTAATTAACAGTTTTTCGCTAATTAAGAATAGAAAATTTGTGTTTTTAAAGCTGAATTTTATAAAAGCACGTAGCTTGAGTAAATATCTGTCCAAAAATGCAATCCTTACTTTTTTTATGTCCATTATTTAAGTCTCTACCTCAATTGAAGCATAAGGTGTGACGAAGAAAATAAATTTGTCATTTTCAGTATCTCGACGTTATTTTAAAAAATCTATCTTTCTGTTTATAATTAATTTATGAGGATGCATTTGGTCTCAAATTGAAGATCTTTTCCATTAGGTCCTTCTGGTTTTGGTTTTATTTTTCTGCGATGATTGGTTCTTTTGATATGGGAAATTTTACGCTGGCATGTTTGGTCGATTTAACATGGAGAAGCTGTCTTCAGTATAATAAGCAGTTACGGTGTCTTGCGTTTTATTCTTGGCGTTTGTTTGTTTGGCGAGGTTAGCATTTTTTTTTCAGCTTGGCTTGGCAGAACGACCGTCCTGCTTGATTAGAAAAATTATCTGTTGACAGTTACGCAAATGTCGAAAATCGCACAGGAATCCTGCAACAAATTGATTAAAAGTTGTCGAGAAGATTTCTCGCGAAAATACAAGAGAGCGAAAAGGATGGAAAATGTGTTTTTATGGCTTTTAATTCTTCAGACACTTTCATTTCGAGCTTACCTAAATAACGTAAATCATATAATTACGTAAATTATATTAATTTGTATGAATAAGTTACGTACATTTGTATGAATATATTACGCAGATTACGTAATTGTTTTAAGAAATTTTAACTTTTGAATCGTAATTAGCATCTGCAAAACAGGGTTCATACTGGTCGAATTTCTAGACCCGGAAATTTTCGATACCAGTATGTTCTTATTAAAAAATCTCTCCTTAAATAAGACCTAATTTCGAGCGTTTAACCTATATTTATTTCTCTATAAAAAATACTAATATTTTACCAGGCAAATTCCATGAAACGTAGCTGAATACGAGCTGAACTTTCGAAACTTTTTTAATATACAGGGTAAGTCAAAATTGATGGATTTATAACCCTCTCAGTTATTGACAGTAAACTATTTTCGAAACATTAAACAAGCAATAATTTGAAGGACAAAAAAACATTATGATACTTAAATAAACTAATTTAGTAGCAGTAAATCATTTCGTAATCAACTCTGTCTTTATAACTTCCAAAATTATGCTATTCTGAATAAACAAGAACATTAATAAGTGAAATATGTTCGTATATCAGCCCACGCATGATGCAAGAGTTCCACGTCATCGAACTGTAAAGGACTAAAATAAACACTCTTATTATTAAGTTAGTTGTTCTATAAATTTCGATAAGAAAAGATGTAGTAAAATATTGTTCCTGCAAAAAGCAGCACTATGCAAAAATACAACTTAAAATGTAAATTTAAAGTGTTAATAATATTAGTTAATTCAGCAAAGAAAATGTCTCAGAAGTGCATTCATTTAAATAAGATAAAACATTAAACTGCCACCTTTTTTTACACAACACTATAGCAAAGCGGGATAGCAGGTGCTCCTGACAAATGGATACGCGGAACCCGATTTAAATGCGGACCATCCTTCATACGAGGAATTGCTGAGCAACAACATAAAGGTAAGAAATTACCTATATCATTATATTTAGTTGATTTATTTTGCAAGGCCAAAATTACTGATTTATTTTATTTATCTAAATATCAGCGCGCGTGTAACTGCGCAAAGTAGAGATGGCTTTTTTGCCTACAGAAAATGAATATAGCGATTACAAACGGCTATAACTATTTAATGGAAAAGAGTTTATCGATAAGATTAACGGAGAATATAGACAGAATTTCAAAAATTTTGTATATATACGTCATAGATGTTCTATGTGACTTCCCTTGGTCACACGGACAACATTTAGGCGGTAATCCATTTCACGCCATACATTCTGAAGCATTTGTTCAGTCACCGACGCAAGCGCCTTACAAATGCGTACTTTGAGTTCTTCAATTGCTTTTGGGCATGGGAGGCACAACTGTCTTTCACATAACCCCATAGAAAAAAATCGGCCATTTTTACCGTCATAATTGGCCACTTTTACTAATGAGACGGCCGCAATGAACAGGTTTCTTGTCGTTGTGAAGTTTCAAATCGCGCATACGTAGGGTTCCGCTTCACTGCACCTGCGCCTTACATAAAGAAATTTTGAAGTTCGTCTACATTCTGTGTTAATCTTATTGATAAATTCTTTTCCATTAAATAGTTATAGACATTTGTAATCGCTATAGTCATTTTGACTTACCCTGTATAATCCGTCCTATTGGATCTGACATTTTTGTTTCCATATTTTGGTCACCTTTTCGAGATTTGGTCCCACTGCGCATCAGTTCTTTAAAAGCACCAGTTTGCACGTAAGCAAAATTTTCAGTTACCAAACCAAAATTTCAAAATTTCAAAAGATATTACCAGTAATAAATAGTTTCTCTATGCTGATAATTTTTTTACACCAAAACAAAATCGTCTAAAAAACGTACGAACAGCCTCTGAACGTATCCAACGTTCGCCAGGAGTTCATGACCAGAATTTTTTTCTATTTGAGCTGTTTCAGGTAACAGACCAGATGCCATCATAAATTAGGTTTACAGAGTGAATTGTGTCCACCGGATTTGTCCTGAGAAGCTCAATTGACAGAACATTAGCACCTTAAGTGTTTCCTGGTTCAAATCCAGGCCAGGAGATTTTTTTCTCCGTTTGAAAATTACAATTCCCTCATTTTTTTTCCAAATTGAATAAGTGTGTTCAATTAAAGTACATAATGTTATAGAATGGCTTATTGCATTTCCAATAAATTATTAATGTTACAATTCAGTCTTATGTTAAAGCAGGATGCTAAAGAAAATTTCACAATGCAACTCTATCTATTTTCTACACACACTAGTATTACCTGAGATTGAAATATTTTTGAAGGATTTGCGTGCAGAAAGAAGATAATCCTCTTAAACAAAGAACGGAGGAAGGATTTTTGAAAATCTGTTTCTAGCTGTGTAAGAAATAAAGCTTCAAAAATATGGATATTGAATGTGGCTTCAAACAATTTTTAAAGAAAGTGTATCAATTTTTTTTTATAAAAGAATAGCAGTATTTGATTATTATGGATCGATATAAAGAAATGTGATTCACTTTTTAGTTGTTTTAATGGAAATAAGGGCTGTTTGGGATTGAAATGCTGTTCGTACTTTGTGATATTATGTTAATTAGTATCGCACGTAGATGCAGGGCCGAAAATAAGGGGGGGGGAGAGGGGGCATGTGTACCGGACGCCAAATGAAGAGTTATACCTTTGGAATGGATCATTTTCTTCTGATGCACTGATGGATTCCATTATTATGAAACAGCCATTATAAATGAAGTGTTAGGTGAAGATGAAAGAGCAGCCGTAAAATGTTAGAACTCCGATTTTCTGGTCAGAATGGGGGAAAAAATCTCCATAATGTTTTTTTTTTTTAATTATGGCCATTTTCTTTTATAAGATACTGATTTAAAATGAGTTAGTTTTGCTAATGCATGCTAATAAAACATCTGTAACATTTAAGCGCCATCTACGGGTAAAATTTCAAACTAATCATTTTTATTGCATCACTCGTTTCGCCATACTCTAAAAATTATAAATACTAAAGGTTTTAAAAATATTCCAAATAGTTTAACTTGTGGAGTCCTTCAATCACGTGAACTTAATTTGTGGCTTTATACTTTATTTATATTTATTTATGGTGTATATTTATATATATGTGTGTGTGTGTCAGGGATTTATGTGAATATGTATTGCTTAATCAAAACTGATATTCTTCAAAATGTGAACATGTATAAAAAAGGTTTAATTGATGAACAAACATTCAACTTGACATTCAAATAACATTGTACAACTGAACAATAATTACCATAACAAACTTTCCTGAGCCTCGCGTTAACAAATCACCAACCACACATATGGCTTAAATCTATAACAACAACATTTCGCTCTCCTCTTTTCACTTCACTTTTTATGAGTCTCGCTTGAGATATAAAATTCATTGAACCCTTGAGTCTATTATCTTTTATTGTTCCACAATTTATCTTTTATTCTCACACACACACATACACGCACACACACATATATGTGTGTGTACATCAGTGTTCAGAAAATTGACTGGAGTTACTCCATATATATATATTTTTTAAATAGTACATAACTGCATTCAAGTTCTAATTCAAAGTCAAATATAACCAGCAACATAAACAGAAAATGTTAGGTAATTTTATTCCTAAAACAAGATTATAACAAATTTATTGCAGTATTACGAAACAAATAGATTTAAATGAAAAACTTTGACAATACTGCGCTTAAAATTAAACCAAGAATGACAGAAATAGTGCATGCTGTTAAAATAACAAAATACACAAAATATTTAATTAAAGCTACTTGACAACTAAAACAAACCAATAGAAAGAATAATGCATTCTCTCGTAAACTGAATACCTTAATTAACGAAGAAGAGAGCCATTAAAACATTGCTTGAATTAACTCTACTAGTTACTAATGATTGTGGGTACTTCTGCAAATTACAGAAACCAAGGGAATCATTGAATTAATATATGCAATTCCATGTTTCACAAGACAGGATGATGAAGCTAATGTGTTAACGACTTTGCTAAATTCCTAATATGTCGAAAAACATTTCTGAATAGATGACAGGATTATGTATGCAAAAGAAGGATTCGAAAAAGGTCTCTCCTAAGTAAGGCAAACACATTGATTTCCAAGAAAAGTGAAATGAAGATTTCTAGAGGTAGTTCTTGTCGAAAAGTTAAAAAAATTTTCAATGCATACAAATGACGAAAACAACTATCCAAAGCATAGTAAAACTTTAAGTATGTTAGAAACAGTTTTAAGATTCATTTACAAGGGGGAGGGAATTCCAAAGTCGAAAACAAAACAAAACAAAAAAAAAAACGTAAAATTTTTGTGTATCGATAAAATGTAAGCAATAAAATATAGCAAATAAACATATGAAAACCACCAAGTGCGATGGTCAGAGAGACGTAGGACATTGACATTGAGGGCAAGGGGGGGGGGGGACAATAGCGGATTCAGAAGTTGGAAACAAAAATGCGTTAATTTTTTTCATATCGATAAAATGTAGTCAATAGAATATTCTCAAAATATAAACATACCAGGGCTGTCACGATCAATTTTCAACCATTACTTTTGAAGTCGGTTTGATACTTCCTAAGATTGCGTAGAAATCGCCATTTAGAACGTTTTTTAGTACGCTTTTCGCGCATTATAACCGCTTTTAAATTTCGAAATTTTAAAGAAACGTTCTTAGAGATCATTTATATACAGGGTGATTTTTTTTAAAGTTGTGAAAGTAAAACCCTATAACAAAAGAATCACTGATCCAAATGACCTGAAATTTCACCAGTATGCTTCTAAAGCAATGGGAATTTTTTAGGCGCGATTGAAAAAAAAAACTTAAAATCTCACCGAAAGATTTCGTTGTATATGCAGTAAAGTCGGGAGACGAGCTTGCGCATGGCACACGCACAGTGGCGATAAAACCGTGATGAAGCATGCACACCTCGTGTTCATTATTCTGCGGATATCTCTGCGATTTCTGACTCTGGGGTACCTAAAGAATACTGTGTATTGTGGTGGTGTTACGAACTTAGCTGCCCTGAAGGCACGCTTTGTGCACAAGATCTACAGTATCCAGTCGGATATTCTTCGCTGTGCTGTGGAACATGCAGTTTCACGTTTCCACCTCGTAGCTGAAAACGGTGGGCAGCACATTGAAAGTCTTGCGTTAGTTGCGCGGTTCTTTACGAATGCTTTACTCCATATTTTTATTTTGCTCTGTTTCTGCGAAGGTGTTCTCAGTTCCTTTTCCCGATTGCTGAATTCTGTATGTTTTTGATATGCGTAATAAAGTTTTCTTTTCCTCAAAGTACCGTCCATTGTTTTCCTCCCACTGACGATATTCTTTGTTTCTGTTAACTTACAGCGCCATCTGTCGGTGCTATTTTAAGGGGGTTTTTTGTTGTTTTTTTTAACTACGTCTAAAAAATTCCCATTGCTTTGGGAGCATATTGATGAAATTTCAGGTCATTTGGATCAATGTTTTTTTGTTATAGGGTTTTTACTTTCACAACTTAAAAAAAAATCACCTTGTATAATAGGTAACTATCATGCCAGATTGCATGCCTCTAAGCCCTTAAGTAACACAAAAATCTCATTTTTAGAACGCTTTTTTGCTCCTGCACCCCTTTGGGGTAGTGGCACCGGCATAAAATATAGCCTATGTCGGAGCAAGGGCTGTCACCGTAATTTTGATGCCATTATTTTTTAAAGCCGTTCGGTACTTTCTGAGATTGTATAAAAATCGCCATTTGGAACGTTTTTTAGGACGCTTTTTATGCATTTTCGCCTCTTTAAAATTTCGAATGTTTTAAGAAATGCTGTTAATGATCATTTATTTCTTATAACTATCATGCCAAATTTCATGTTTCTAGGCCCAGCAATAACACAAAATCACATTTTTAGAACATTTTCTGTGCCTGCACCCCCTTTGGGTTAGTGGCATGGACATAGATATAGCCTATGTTTGAACGGGGACTAACACAATCATTTTGATACCATTACTTTTGAAATCGGTTCGGTAATTCCAGAGATTACCTCCTACAAATAAACAAACAAACAAACAAACTTTACTTCTTTATAATATTAGTATAGATGAAAGCCATTACGTGCGATGGCCAAGAGGGTGCATTGACGTTTGGCTTTGAGCGGTGTGTGGGAGGGATCCCGAGTTCGAAAACAAAAATACATTGCATTTTTGTGTACGGATAAAATGTAGTCAATAAATAAACATATGAAAGCCATTAAGGTTGATGGCCAAAAGGGGAGAGAGCATTGACATTGACATTGAAAGTAAGTTGCTTTGAGACCTTTTAGCTACTATCGAGACCTTTTAGCGGTTCTTAAATGGCCCATTTTATTAACATAATTTTAGAACACAGTACTTGACATAATTTTTCTTCTTTTTTAATCCATTTCGCTGAAAACAAATTAGGAGTTTGATCGTGTAAAAAACTATATACAATTGTAAATAAAAGGAAAATTGTGTTGACTGAACAAATTCTAACTGCGCGCAATTTTCTTTTCTTTTTTACTTTTCATTAATCCTATAAAAATACAAAAGTTAATATTTAAATTTCTTTATATATGTAAATAAATAAATAAATAAATGCGCTAAAACATGTTTTTTTTTTCAAATATCTATGATTATCAATTTCATATAGTTATATATACATATTTAATTGATATTTGAAAATAGCTTATCATTATTGCATCTGGAGATAATAACGCGCAATGGGATTGAACTTACACCGAATAAAAGTCTCAAATTCTGAAGTCCGACGCCTTACCTACCGTGCTCTGGAACCGCTCAGAACCGATATAACAGATAATTTATGCAATTATATACGTAAGTGTAAATGAAGCACAAACTTTTGGGCATTGTTTTCTAAGAGCCATGTCCATCTCACTTTATGGCTTTCATGTTTTTATATATTAACGATATTCTATGGATACACTAAGGAGTACCGTATTCTATGTTTCCGAGCTCGGAACCTCACTTTGCTTAGATTCTCTTGAAAAATACTCGTTGAATACTAAATATAACTTTATTCAGATAATTATTTTCTTTGCCTTAAGCAAAGAGTTATGAACTGTGTTCGTTTAATACACAAATGTGAATGATAAGAGTAGTAACTCTAGTACGCTAGTAACGCGAAGACACTTACAAACTTATGTTAAACCAATGGCAGCGTTCTTTTCAAATTTGTTGTTTAAGTTTCACTTTTTTTACTTTCTTCTATCTTTACAAGAAGAAAGTATTGGATTCGTGAAAAATTCCGACTTCCGGTTTTCGACGGATTTATACGTTTTAGAATGCCCAGAACACGATTTGATGGTTTTTGGAAAATGTCTGTATGTGAGTCTGTCTGTCACTCTGTCACTCTGTCACTCTGTGAGTCTGTATGTGACAAAAATTTTGTGGGCGCTCTATCTCAAGAATTAATGCACGGAATTTCGCAAAACTTCAAATTTAGTTAGACCTTGATATAAACTGTACCTGATTAGTTTTTGGTGAAAATCGCCTAGCAGGTGGCGTTGCTATGTGGCATTTTTCACGATTTCCGCAATAGAACTACTGCAAGTAGTACTATCTCAAGAACTACTGCACGAATTTTTATAAAACTTCAGATTTAGTTAGACCAGGATATAGTTTGGTGCTGATAACTTTTTTGTGAAAATCGCCCAATAGACGGCGCTGCTATGCTGCATTATTCATGATTATCGCAATAGCTCTAACTCAAGAAAAATTGCAAGAATTTTCATCAAACTTCAGATTTAGTTAGTCCCTCATATAGATTAGTGCTGTTTAATTTTTGGTGTAAATCTACCAACAGGTGGCGCTGCTGTGCTGCATTTTCACGATTTCCGCAAGAACTGTATCTCAAGAACTATTGCACGGATTTTCATCAAACTGCAGATTTAGTTAGTCCTTGACATGAATTGACGTATAAATTAGCGCTGTTTAATGTTTGGTGTAAATCGCTCAACAGGTGGCGCTGCTATGGTGTATTTTTTGCGATTTCCGCAATAGCTTTATCTTAAGAACTAACGCTTAGATTTTCAACAAACTTCAGATTCCGGTATACCTTGATATCATTTAGTGCTGTTTATTTTTGGTGCAAATCGCTCAACAGGTGGCACTGCTATGCTACATTTTTCAGAATTTCCGCTATAGTCTCAAGAACTATTGCATGAATTTTCATCCGACTTCAAATTCAGATATACTTTGATATGAATTGGTGCTAAATTCATGTAATTTCTTGTACTATTTAAATGATTTAATTGACGTGATTTATATAGAAGAAAGTTTTGTGATGGCCACAACATACTAGTTTAAATGGCTTTTAAGAGATTTGAGAGCAATATCTATTCGTGTATATACGTTCTTTTTCGATTTTGGTGGCAGTTTTTTTTTCAACTAAAATAGAAAAAGTATACGCGTTTAGATATCGACCACAGATGCCCTATTCCAAAAAGAAAAACGAAAGCACTTTAAAATATTAAACTGTAAACGAGACATTCGAAAAGAACTCTGCCATTGACTTAATATTAACTTCCGACTGTCGCCACTTTACTAGCTTTATAGGCTTTAAATATCCTAAAAAATATATTTTTTATATGGAGAAAAAAATTACATCTATTTTAAAAAGCACTTTAATATGTTTATTATAAATTGACTGTAATAGGCAGCACCGTACGAAGACAAAACTGCGCCCGGGGAAAGTTTTAATTTGGCGACCCCCCTCCCCACCACCACACATACACATACACATTTTTTCTTTGTGACTTGTATCACAAAATTGAAAGGTGCAGAAACAGATATAAATTCTATGGAATACATATTTTGCGTTTATTTTGGAACTTTATGTTTAATTTTAATTCAGAAGCTCCAAACTACTAAATAAGGTAAGAGAAAATTGCACGTATATTTTGGCAAAGGGAATCTGGGAAATGGGTGTAGAAAAATGCATATAGCAGTTTATATAACCCTTTTTATTCCCAGAAGGAAACCCCATGCTATTTTGAGAGTATATGTTTTTGTCACAAACACAGAAAAATTAGAGACTCAGAAAAGAGAATGTTAACGAAAGAGACTACGACAAAGACCTAAAACAAATTTTGAAGAGAATGAATCTGTATTCATAAATTTACATTTGAGTGTAAGGTAAAGGACACTGAAATAACTTTGACACAAAAATGAACGTGTTTTTGTTGGGAAAAAAGTAAATATATAATGTTTTTAACAAAAATAGAAGAAAAAACTATATTTGTAGTACAAATTTGGCACCCCTCAATTTCCGCGCCCTTTGCCACCCCCCCCCAACACCTTTGCGAGTTCCCCCTTTGCCCCCCTCTTCGCCCGGCTCTGGTAAGAGGGTTTATATTATCAAATAACTGCTTTGATATATTTGATAAAAGTTAATATTAAATTAATCAAAATTTATGGAAATATGTGTCTTTAATATATTTGAAAAAAATCACTAGATCAAAGGAAACCGCAATGTTTTATAATATCATTTGTTTTTAAAGGCAAAAAGGCCATGGCATTTAAATTTTATAATATTTATTCTTCAAAATCATTTAACATACAAAATACTCACAAAATATTTAATTTTAAAATAGCACATGGTTCTATTGAAATAGAAAGAAAATACCTTTAAACTATCTATATTAAAAAGCACAAATGTGTCCGTCCGTAATATTCAAGTCATTTTGATGTTGGCATCAGCAGACGATTCAATGTCGGCTTTTACTGCCATTTTTTAAACTTCTAAACATCGCACATTTTAAAATTTTACTCCTTCGAATAGAGAGAAGAATGCTCTTACAAAGCAAATTTCTTTGGAAGCTGTATTGCAATTTGTTTAGAAAATGTATCGCAATTGACTTATTTTTTATGGTTTTTAGAATAGTTTTCCAGCTTGAACTTTTCTTTTAAATCTATCTCTAATTAGAGTGCAAACGCTTCTGGGAAACAAATTCGTTTGAACTGAAGTTAATATAAATAGTTCAACATTTGTTTCCGCTTGATATTGCATAACAAAGTTAAAACTTTATCAATAAAAGGAAATATGAAAATAATATAGTTAAAACAGAAACTACGCTCTGAAATGATCAGAATTAAAAAGGACTGCTGTGCGTAACGAAATTTTTGGCGTTTTTTATGGCTATTAACTCATACGAAAGCATCGATTTTGATAAATTTCAGTTATTTGAATTGAAAGTTCAGAATTTTTAAATACAAATGCTTTTTGGTGTTGTTAGTGGGATTATAAGATATTAATAAAATATGGTATTCCCTTGTATTCGGCAACCTGGGAGGTCCGACTTGGTAACTCTAGTTAACAGCAAAGAATTTTAACAAATTTATTTTGGTAAAGTAATATAACCCATTAAGCATATAGAGAAATCAATATGTAAAAGAACGGCGATTTCACTTTAAAATGTTAATTAAAAACATAAATGGCTAGTTCTGAAATTAAGTGGAAATTTCACTTTGGTAATTTGTAAAAAATAAAGTTCAAATTGTCGCATTTAAGTTTTGTTTCCAACATTTTTCTAAGGTTTTAGTAATATATAAATCATGATTAGAGGTCAAGGTTAATTTTTTTTTAATTCAAAATGAAATTTCATTTTTCATATAAACATGGAGGTGACAACCTTTAATAGTAGTGATGAATATAAATTTTATTGTCCATTTACTAGATTGAAAAACATTTATGGTTGCGATATTAGTTTGTTTTATTGTTTAAGAGGTATAATATTTTATGTCAATGAAATACAGATATTCAAATAACTCATTAAAACAAAAACTGGCTTACAATACAGGTAAAGAAAACATACCCTTGAGTAACATGTTAATAAAAAGAATTTTTTATTAAATAATGTTGCAGTTTTCAGGGATTAAACCAAAGATATATTGTAACCGATTGCTCACTTTCGTCTGTTCAACCACACAAATCAACTCTTCATGTCTAATGATTGCTTCTGGCTCTTTACTGAAAACAAATTTGTTCTTGGATCCCAAACATTTTGCTTAATATTAACTTCTACGTAATCTTCAACTGCGGTCACTTTTGCTAAATACAGCTTAACAGGATACTAACTGGAATCTTGTGCATACTGCGGTACGTCATTATTATTTTTTTCAGAAAGAACAAGTCCAAAGGCTATCTTTGACTTTTGGGACTTCTCATTTTTTTCTAAATTTTTCTCCATCTGCGTATTTTAGCGCTGAACCGAATTCAAGACATTTCCTGACTTCAGAAGAAACCTTTTCGACTTTTAATATTTTTTGTACCCTCTCTTTTGTACTGTTTAATTTTTTCTTTTACTTATGTTGTGTTGATATCTTTTCTTATATTTATCTTTTTCTCTTTTATATTTCAACTTTTCATAACTTTCATTTTTAAGCTCTTTTTCAAGCAGTTTTATTCCTCTGTATCCCTTTGTTTTGTTTCTGTAAACAATTTTTTGACCGCTTTTAACCCGACTAGTACCTGCTCTACCTATCACATCTTTAGCATTCGCTATAGGATTGTTTATACTTTCTGGACCATCATCTGTTTCTGGAGTAGTAGAATTTTAAAGAATTTGCTGTAATTTTTCTTTATTTGCTTTCTTCTCTGGACTTTTCCTTGTCCTTTATAATTATTTCTTTGTGCACGCTTCTGTTGTTCACTCAATTGAGAAATAGGTTTAATTTTTCTTTCTTGTTTCATCTTGTAATACCTTTTGCGTTCCTTTTTCTTACATTCTTCATACAATTCTGGATTTTCTTAATTTTATCCCGTCTTTTCTGCTCTGCTTCTCATTTGATTTTTCTTTTCTTCTGTACAGAAATCTTTTTGGCCGAGCCTTGATAAATAAAATAATTTAAAATATTAATGCGCAATTAGATAAAAATACGCAGATTAATAGATAAATAGAAAATACAAACATTTAAATATATGACTGCAGACTGCTCTAGTGGGGCCATATTATTTTAATATATTAAATATTAAACAAATATTTTGTATGTGTTTTCATTTACGAAATTGCGTAGAATAGAAAAACAGAAAATTTAAATTTAGATCTATTTTTATTTTATTTTATTGTTTAAGTTTAGGACATCAGGAAATTCAATAACAGGCTTTAAAATAAGTTTAATTAAATCTGAAATTTAACCTGCATTGAAAGAAATACTGAAAAGCACTAATAAATCAAAGTTATAAAAAACTGAATATTTTAGAATTAAAAATTTTCAATTTCAATTTTATTTTTATTAATATAAAATTATCCCAAAATTAAAAATATAGATTCAGTAATTAAAAATATACTCTAAGCACCCTTAAAATATTATTTACCTCAATAAATGTCACATCCATAGATCGATGTCACCTTCATGCTACAACAATGGCATGGAGGTGACATCCATGGAGGTGACATATCTTAGATTAGGCCTAACATTTTCTAAACTATGCACAGCATTAACATAATGCTACTTGGATACAAAATTAAATAAAGCAATTTAATGCTACTTATCAACAGAATTCTGCTATTTTTAAAACTGACATAATTAATGAGTCCATGGAGTTGGCGTCCAATTAAAGTACCCTATGGCAATTAAAAGTTTTTAAATTAAAACTAGATAAAATATCAACTTACAATGATTCAGAGATACTCCATCCAACAAGTAACTTCCTCTAGTTAATTTTAATTCCAATTTCCATATTATTCTGCCATCTAGTAGATTTTTATATAATTATAACTGATATGTCATGGAAGTAGCTATAATTCTGGGGACAGAAGTGTTTTGGTCTGTAATTATTTTTTTAAAATAAATATTAAAAATTTTCTTTTAAAAAGTAAATAAAGTATATCCATTTTTTAACTAAATATATTTTATACGGTTCTTTTACTTTATCTTATGGGATACTTCCATGTTGCAAAGTAAAAACACGCATGGAGGGACATACCATGGAGGTGACATTTAGTATGATTTTAATTTTATTAAAATAGTTTTAAATTTCAAATTTATTCAAAGTATACTTTAATACAAGTTTTAGATGTGCCTTCATAGATTATCAATTTAGTTGAATAATTATTTGCGTAAAAATACACAAAAATTGATTTTGACTCAAATTTCCACATAATTTCAGAACTACCCAAATACATTCAAATGATTGATAGTTTTATTACTAAAATAGGAGTAATAAAACAATTAAAAAGCTTCAAAACATTAGAACCAATTTACAGATGATAAATGTAAAAAAAATTCGCCGGAGTCCAGAGCGCTTTCGACCAAACAAGGGTGATCATCAAGGGGTGATGTGAGAAGAAATCAGCAGACCTCTAGAATGAATGCACACTGATTTAAATATTGCAGGGACGAAGCCAAAAGGTTTGGACGAAAGGAAGGTGTCCAAGGTTTGGTCTAAAGCGCTCAGTATTCCAGCGAAATGTTTTAGATTTACCATCTATAAATGTGTTTTAATGTCTTAAAAACTTTTAATTGTTTTCTTACACCTACTTTAGTAATAAAACTATGAATCATTTGAATGTATTCGTGTTTTTAATTAATATAACCCATTTGTAGCAAAACTATAAGTATCGGACAGTCTGTATGAAATTTAATGATTAAGACTAAGAACTCTTAGCTTTCTTTTTAGTAATAGTTTTTTAGAAGTAGTTAACTTTTTTTTTTCTTTTACTTTACATTTCTTTTTTATAAAATGGTACGCTTTTTTAAAAATCTCATAAAGGGCACAATAATAAACAAAATGTTTAATTATAACTTTAACAACTTAACAATAACACTATTATATTGTCTCATAAATTCCTTATTTATCCAAGGAAAATACACCTTAAGAACATTGCTCGAATTAACTCTATTACTTACTAAATCTGTTTGTAAATCTGCAAATTGCAGAAACCTAGAGAATCGCAGAATTATACCTAAATCCTCGTTTCAAAAGACGGTATATTCTAGTAAATGTATATACCACTTTGTTAATTTACTAATCTGCCGAAGAAAGATTCAGAATAGAGGAAAGGATTATCTTTGAATAAGATGGATTTAGAAAAAGATATCGCTTAAAGCAGATTAAATAACGATTTGCAGGAAATAATGATTTATTCTCACTGTAAATCTCTCTTTGACATTTCACAAGATTATCTTTCTAATTCATGTTCAGTAAAAAATAGATATAAAATCTTATTGTATCTCGAAAAATCATCTATAAAATTGACATTTATTTATTTATTTATTTCGTTGGTAGATTTTTGATTAGCGTTAGATACTTTTTAATGGTTAAACCTATATTGTGATTAATCTTCCGTAATCGGTTCCATAGTCAAATGGCGTATTTAAGCAACTGTGATTTGGTATGGAAGTCTTGCTAAAAATATTTAATGGTATCTTATTAACATCCATTTTAAATGATATTTTAGCTATGAAATGAAATCAAAGCTTCGAAATTGGACCCAATTAAGGAAGATTAATATAAAAAAATAATAACAGAAAATGCAAATAAAAAAAAAAAGTTGGATTTTTACTTACTCCTGGAATTCGGCAATTATGACAACTCATATGTAACTACCGGGTGTCCCAAAAAGGACTGACTGATTTTAAAATTCAATAACTTCCAAACGGTGACAGATATTAAAAAAATTCTTGCAGGAGGGTTATGCATAAAGTCAAAAGTTTTATTGCAGTGATTTTCGATTTTAGTTCGAATTACAAACAATAGATGGCGCTGTAAGCAATAGTCGCTAAATACAGGGTCGATTTTTGGTCCTTTCTGTTGTTCCATGCAGAAAAAGGAGATGGAAATGTATTATCCGGGCCACGAAGTACCAAAAATCGAGCCTGAATTTAGCCTCTATTGATCGCAGCGCCATCTATTGTTTGTAATTCGAACTAAAATCGAAAATCACTGTAAAAAAACTTTTGACTTTATGCATAACCCTCCTGCAAGAATTTTTTAAATATCTGTCACCGTTTGGAAGTTATTGAATTTTAAAATCAGTCAGTCCTTTTTGGGACACCCGGTAGATACTTTCCATCTTTGTAGCAAATAAATATTCATTCTTGACACAGATTAAAAAAAAAAATCTTTAAAAGACGAATAAAATAAATTTTATATTGCATTCATTTTCTTTTCCCGTCGGAGCATAGGGAGATGAGAAAACGTGACTTTATATAGTTTATAGTTTTAATGGAACCATTCAACTTTGTCATAAGTTCAGAAGACATTCTGCCGAAGCTATGACGTGTCTATAAAGGGCGCAATGTAGGGTGTAACGGTAAGGGAATGTAAAGAACGCATAAAGAAGCAGTTTTGTTATAGCAATGTGGGTTCGCAAATGAAAAGTATTAGCGGAAAACAAGAAATACGGAGGAAATGGAAACAAGCGTTTTATCGACATAACAACTAATATAAGTCCTCAAATGTGCCACCACCGACATCGATGCAGGCCTGGCAGCGCCAAGCAAGTGATTAGCATACCTATTCAAAAATTGCAGGCAGGGCCGAAACTAGCCTTTTTGGCGCCCGGGGCAAGCATGGTTTTTGCCCCCCCTCCCCCTCCACTACAAAGTAAATTTACAAAAACAATTTTACTAAGTATCTAATTGACAACTTATTTTTAAATTTAAAATATGTAAAACTGAACTACGTAATCAGCTTTGCCAAACATTGATTCATTAAAACCTTGAAAACGGAATCAAACGTAATATTTTGTTTTTTGTATAGGCCTAAATGAGGTCGACATCTTGCTGTACGTTTGTATTTTTTCATCATAGTAGGTTTATTGTGTAATAGATGTGTTACCTGCTATGATAAAAAATGTTTAAAGCGGAATTTTTCCCGATTCTTGTGATTCCCTCTTAGAAACTTTTACTACACCTCAGCTCCCTCAGAAATGATGAGTCTAGATACGCCACTGCAGGGTGGCAAAACCCCTAGAAATGCCAGAAAGACGAGAAAAAAAATCATTTTGGGCGATAAAGGCAGGGGGCTTTGCTTTACTAGATATGGCGCCCTGTGCAAGATTTTTTACTGTACCACTACAAATGCTGTACTCGTAAAAAAAAAAACGGTTTTACTAAGAATTTTACTTTGTGCATTCCCCCTCCTGTTTGTTTTTACTGTCCGGGCGGTCATCGCCCATAGAAAAAAAAAAAAAAAAAAAAAAGAAAAAAAAAAGAAAAAAAGTAACTCAATTCTGCTCAGCGGAAAAACAACAAACAGCTTTGATGGAATTCTTTTATCTAATAGAAAACTCAGACTGTGAGGGGTCGCTTCGCACTTGCTAGTTATCAGTAGTGGACAGTGTCCGACAATAGAGATTGACCTTGAAAAATGGTAGTGATTTTCCTACACAGGAAGTGAAAGATAGAAGGTGAAAGGCATAGACATGATACTTTTGGAATGGGAGAATGAAAAAAGCCTTTTTTCTTATTCATTTGCAATTTTGTATTATAGATGAATCTTTTTATCTATTTGTAAAGTTTAATGCATTTGATTAAGTTTTCCTTTAAATTTTCCGGCTGCGAGACATTTTTGTACAAATTTCGTATATATATATATATATACATTCTTGTATCAAACGTCAAACAAAATCTTCATTCTGGCGCCCTCTTCACCTTCTGTTAAAGCGGCGTCGGGGCACGTGCCCCCTCTGCCCCCCCCCTAGTTTCGGCCCTGATTCCAGGTGTTTCAGGAATAGTTGAAGCAGCGACTGAAAGTCCTGCAATGAGGTCAGAGTCAATTGGTGTCTCGTAAATAAGACACATGAAATCTTCGAAAGGGAACACCAACCACTTGCTGGACGTTGTCAGGCAATTATCGATGTTGGTAGTGGCACATTTGAGCACTTACTGTAATTTTTATGCCAATAAAAATGCTTGCTTTCATTTACTTCATATCTTTTTTTTTTTTCAAAGACACTTTTCATTCCCGACCCCATGTTGTTATACCAAAATTGCATCTTTATGTGTACTTTACCTTCCCTCACAGGCCTATGAGTTCAGAGACATGATCCTGCTTTATCTTTTCTTTAATTGTTTTCAACAGCTCCAGCACTATGATTTATCATTGCTGTTCCTATGATCAGTTGATGCAGGTGCATAGGTCTCCCAACGTATTTCATTTAATGATAAGTATTCATCCTGGAATATTTCATCCCGTAGCGTGCCGTATTTCAAAGTGTGAAAAAACTTTTAATATAAAATTTTTAGAACATTGTTTCATACTATCCCCTCTTCAACAAGAAAGAAGCTTATTTTACTGATATTGTTATAGTAATTTTTTTCCGTCATGCTTTAACGGTTTCCATCTAGTACTAATAGAACTGCTAATTCAGTGACGTCAATAGATTCGTTCATTTCTTGTGCCAATTTGGTACATCTGAAGTTGCTGATTAGTGTTTCATTTAGGCAAACAGTCATATCATTGATTTTTCAAACAGGAGTGTTATTTCGTAGAGGTGTTTATTAGAGGTGACAAAGGAATATTCAACCCTAAATTAACAACTTTTCATCAAGCAATATCGATTGAACATTTATACCGAGTTTATAAGTTTATATAAGCTTCCGTTAAATTATCTGGTAGCAAACTTACAAATGTTTTTCTTTATTTTAACAAGTAGTGTTACAATTTCTTATGAAGCATACATTTCGTTGCCTTACATATTAAAAAAAAATCCGGCAGTACATCTTTCAAGACAGGATGATTTACTCTGAAATGATGACACTATTTAGCATGAAACATGGAGTTGTTGTTTAACACTTAACCGTAAATCACACTGAGAGGAGTTTAAAAAGTCCAATTGGTAAATGTTCGTTCTGAATATAGTTTTCGCTATCTTGCTGTAAATCAACATTTTGTTTCTCTATTTATCGCATTTTCTCTACGGAAAACCTAAAACTGAGTGATTTTAGAAATTAATGTTCCATAGAAAATAGAAATTTGTTTATTAAAAGAGTTGAGGTAAGGCAGGCTTTAAGTTCTAGAAATTTTTCTAACAGTAAAATACGTACACATTTTTCAATTATCCTCTGCTCGAAATGCATTGATTTCGTTCGAAGTTTCTTTATTTTCTTTAAGCGCGGCTGAAACCTAAAGAGTGGAGTATCGCCCTAGGTCCGCGGAGCACAGGTGGCGCTAATCTGTGTGTTCTTCAAACAGTTTTATTTGTACGTTTTATTCGCTGTCACTTATGCCTGGAGTTAAATTATCAATTTTCGTATTTCGAAATTTCTGTAAGTGAGAGAGATATACATGTAGTCATAAAAAACTTCCCCGATATATGAACCCCTAGCGACCTAATCACTCAACCAGTCGAAAGAAATTTTAGATATTTTTATTTGAAGGTATGCGCTCGAGGTCGTGATGATTTAAAACAATAAAGATCTCACGGTTACAGTGAAAAAATTTCGAAATTTTCAAATGGCAAAAACCCATTTTTTCCATGCGCAAATTCATAAGCGCATTGAAAAACCATAAATGGCGTTGGAATGATACACGTACGATGAAAATTGCCGGCGTAAAACGCTTGCAAAAAACACCATTGCGAGGAACGAAGGAGTGGCTTACATGTTTTTCAGTAGCCAATTTTTTTTTCGACTTGTGAACTGATTAATGTTGCAAGATTTATTTTAAAATGTGTTTTGAGTTGTGTTTGTGTAAACATAGTGGAAATAAACATGTAATAAATCATTCGTTGTGTTGAATATTACGTTATATAGGAACAGTTTAGGATTCGGCGCCACGTACTACACCGGCAATTTTAGTTATACGTGTGTCGTTCCAACGGCATTTATGATTTTACAATACGCTGATGAATTTGCGCAGGAAAAAATGGTGTTGCCATTAGAAAATTTCGAATTTTTTTTACTATATTCATAACCGTGAAGCTCTATTCATTTAAAACATCATGATTTCGAGCGCATACCTTCAAATAACTAAATCTGAAGTTTCCTTTAGATTGGTTAATCGGTTAAGTCGTTAGGGGTAGATATATCGGAGAAGTTCTTTGCGACCACCCTGTATATATATATATATATATATATATATATATATATATATATATATATGTATGTATACGTTCTGTTATTTGTCAAAAAATTGAATAGGAAATCAATGAAAATGCACATAGGGGCCATTCCATGAAAAGCGGACAAGATGTCTTGTACATGACACTTTTATAAATATATCTATCGTATATTATAATACGAGCAAAAATTGTGTGGGTTGCATGTAAATTTTATCTTAAACGCGGCTCTAAAGATTGTGACTAAATTTTGTATTTTGTTACTTTCAGGCACGAGAAGACCACTCGTCTAGGTTACAAGTTCGAAAGAATTCGATAAGTGGGTCATTTTGTGTCATAATGGGTCAGGATTAAGCTAATTATATCTAAAAAACGGCTCAATCAATTTTAACGAAATTTTATATCCAACCGTTTGCGCACGAAAAAACTATTGGGCTAGGTCACATGTTCGAGAAAGTTCAATTAGGGAGTCATATTTGTGTCACCATGGGCCAAGCCAATTTTAAATAAAAAACGGCTCTAACGATTTTGACTAAATTATGTATTCTATCGTTTTAGATTACGACAAGATCATTGGATCATATGTTAGAGAAAATTCAATTAGTGGGTCATTTTTGGGTCACTGTGGATCAAATTAATTTTATTTGGAAAACGGCTCTAAACGATTTTGACTAAATTGTGTATTCTACCGTAGTCGGGCACATGAATACAATTAGCCTATGTCGCATGTTCAAGAACAATCAATTAGCGGGTCATTTTGTATCACAATGGGTCAGGGTCAAGCTAATTCTACATAAAAAACGGCTCAAACGATTTTGACAAAATTACGTATAATACCGTTTCCTGGCACGAATTGATCATTGGGCTAGGTCACATGTTCGAGAAATTTCGATTAGTGAGTCATTTTGGGGTCACTACGGGTCAAGCTAATTTTATATAGAAAAAGGCTCTAACAATTTTGAATAAATTTTGTTTTCTATCAATTTTGGAATCGAGAAGACCGTTGAGTTTGGTCGCATGTTCGAGAAAATTCGATTAGTGAGTCATTTTGGGTCACTATGTGTCCGGATCAAGCTAATTGTATCTAAAATAAATGGTCAAGTGCGAGAATTACTCGCGTACGGAGGGTTCCGTAGAATAAATTTATGAATTTGTAATTGTATTATAATAAAAAAAAAAAAAAAAAAAAAAAAAAAAAAAAAAAAAAAACGTTGCTAAAAGAATACTAAGACTTTGTAAAAAACTATACAACGTAGGGTTCGGTATAACTGTATATATTAGAAAAGTGTAAATGGGCATACCATGAAAGTTCAAAGAGATATGGATCCTAAATAATATCAAATATAGCTATTCGTATAACTCTTTTTTAATATTATCCTAATCTGTTTATGATGAACTTAATTCGGTACTGACAATAAAAGCAGCGCATAGTTAAACTTCATTTGGCATTTCATGAAACTAAATTCAGCGTAGAAATAAACTTTATTTCTATAGAGTAGCTAAAACAAAACCTTTGTTCAAAGTTGTTTTTCCAGACAGGTGTTTAATTAACTTTTAAAGTCACTCGAGGCGTATTGAGAGATACAATCAATGCAAACTATCGTGAATAATTAAATCTTTCGAGGGCGTTGCCCTTAAAAAACGGACACCTAATTTTAGTTCCAAAACAGACAAATGGCACCAAGAATATTTAATTAAAATTTTCCTTTTATCATGTACGTGAAAATAAGCAAGTTCGCATTTTCTAATAAATTCGTTTATAAATTCTGGTGTCAGTTTATTATTTCATATGTTTATAAATAGAATTACTCCGTGCGGGAAAGGATTAAGTGGTCGCAGGACTCTTAAAGCTTCAAAATTTAAGAAATTTTAATTTTTTTTTAGATGTTAAACTCCTATATTTTCTGAATATTTTGATATAATTGTTTCCTTGAAATTCCCATTAGAACAAGAGTTTTGGCTTTTAGAATTATACCCGCTCAGTAGCTGAAGCGGCGTTTCCGAAACTTTAAAGTCATTATTTTCCAAATGGCGTTTTTTGGGCATAACGCGTAGGATACCTCAAAAACTTCTGAATATTTTTTCATGAAATTTTCAAAACATATATTCCTTGTTAGTCTATATAAACTGAACCTAAAATTTCCTTTTTATTGTTCAAAGAAATACTTTTTTAGGTGATTTTACTGTTGAAAATTTCAAAATTTTGTATTAGCTAAACGCGACATTGCATTAAAAATATAAAAATGCTTTAAATACAAATTTATTTAAGTTCTGGGAAATTATTACACTCTGAAGTATAAGGAAGCACCAAAATTTTCATTCAGTTGCAATATTTATTTTGTAATCCTGCGCGTAATCTGTTATGCCAATTTTTTGTTCGACAAATGTCTAACAGTTTCGAGCCCCCTATAATTACTAATTCTGTATCTTGCAATTTTATAAATACATGAAACGAAAGAACATACTTATATCTTTCATTCCAATTAAAATCGTGTTTTAAAATCATATACATTTTAAGACATTAAATGCTGAAAATGGCCTTTTTTTCCTTTTTTCCACTTTTTAGAGTTCCGAGACCCCTTAAATTAATATGTTTTTAACAATTTGACGTTTATTGCTTTTATACTGTTACTGGACATTACATTACACATATATATCATTAAAAGTTGTTAACTAGGTATAGAGTACGCCGACCCTGTCGTGTTGTATGTCGAAACTGACCGTACATTTAAGGGTTAATATCTCGGCTAATTACCGATGGTTTTTTTCGAAAATCATTATCAACAATTCTTTTATTCTTCTGCAACCATAGGTATATTCAGCGATGCTCAACAATTTTTCTGAATGCCCGTAAATCGAAATTTGTGTATAACAGAAAAATGCTAATTATTCAAAAACTATGTGACCTAGGGTAATCGCTATAATTTTCCGGCAAGGTTTAAATTAACTTCTACTACCTCTAATTTTTTCATAATTGTAGTTTCAGTAGATTCGGAATTAGATGGGGGGGGGGACATATTTTTGCGCTACAATTTCAACAATATCTTTGAAAATATAATACATAAAATTAAAAGGAATGTATTTTTGAGTTCAGCGTTACAAAAGCTTTCACAGGATACCCCACATAATATACAAAGAAAATATGTTTTTTTCAAGTAGCATACTCTTAGCTCCTCTACTTTTTTACTAAATATATTTATGAATGTTTATTAATCTGAAAATATGTGGGTCAATGGTCTTTATTTCTTCCCCGAATTTGAACTTTCCACGTTCCATAGTTTACGAGTAAAATGGCTGTGACAGACAGACAGACAGACGGACAGACACAGGAGTGATCTTATAATGGTTCCGTTTTTACTTTTTAAGTACGGAACCCTAAAAAGGCTTAAATGATATTGAAATAAAATTGTATTATAACGTTTTCAGGTACGAGAAGATCATTGGACAAGTTTATTGGGCTAGGTCACATGTTCGAAAAAGGTCAATTAGTGGGTCATATTTGGGTCACTATGGGTCAAGCCAATTTTAAATAAAAAACTACTCTAACGATTTTGACTAAATTTTGTATTCTATCGTTTTAGATTACGACAAGATCATTGGGTTCATATGTTAGAGAAAATTCAATTAGTAAGTCATTTTGGAGTCACTACGGGTCAAGCTAATTTTATCTAGAAAAATGCTCTAAAAATTTTGAATTTTGTTTTCTATCAATTTCGGGATCGAGAAGACCATTGGGTTTGGTCTCATGTTTCAGAAAATTCGGTTAGTGGGTTGTTTTGGGTCACTATGGGTCCGAGTCAAGCTAATTATATCTAAAAAAGTGTCAAACGATATTGACAAAATTTTGTAATATACCGTTTTCGGGCACGAGGAGATCATTTGACTAGATCACATATTCGAGAAGTTTCAATTAATGGATCATTTTTGGATCACTACGGGTCAAGCTAAATTTATCGAAAAAGCAGCTGTAACGATTTTGACTGATTTTTGTATTCTACCGTTTTCGGTCTTGAGAAGACCACTGGGCTAGGTCACATGGTCAAGAAAATTAGGTCTGTGGGTCATTTTTGAGTCACTGGTTCAAGCTAATTTTATCAAGAAAACAGCTTAAACGATTGTGACTAAATTTTGTATCCTACCGTTTTTGATTACCAGTAATCTAAGTCACATGTTCGAGCAGATTTAAATAATGAGTCATTTTGCGTCAGAATGGGTCAAGTTAATTTTAAGAACCAAGTTAATTTTATCTAAAAAACGTCTCAAGCGATTTTGATAAAATTTTATATTATGCCGTTTCCGGGCACGAGAAGATCGTAGGTTTAGATCACATGTTCGAGAAATTTCGATTAGTGGGTCATTTTTTGGGTCACTACTGGTGAAGCTATTTTTATCTAGAAAACTGCTCTAACGATTTTGATTAAATTTTGTATTCTATCGTTTTGGGATTCGAGAAGACCATTGGGTTAGGTCACGTGTTCGAGAAAATTCGATTAGTGAGTTTTTGGATCACTATTTGTCGGGGTCAAACTAATTGTATCTAAAAAAAGTCCTTCCGGCCAGTGCCGGGAGGAAGAGGTAGCTTTCATATTCCTTATTTTTAAAAAGCCAACTTATATTATTCAAACACACGAAGCTCAATTAAGTGGAAACCGAATGTAGGAGATTCAATACTAATTTTTATCAATACTAAATCATTATGAATGAGAATTTCGCGAAATTAGTCAGCTTTATCCAAGCTGCTTTTATTTAAAGTCACTTATATTTGGCTGCCAAATTCGGCGATTTCTTAAAGTGCCTGCCATTTTAAGACAACATGGTAGATGAGGCTAACCAGTGAACTTTGTCGAGACCTTAGTAATTGCTGTGCACATGCTCACTCATATCGGAATCGGTTGATATATACGAGTGCTGTCGCAGGCAAAAAATCAGATTTTTCAAAATGTCACCCACTTTAGAAATTGAAACTGCTATATCTGAGCCATTTTTTAAGATAAAGACAAACAAAAAATGCTCCTGAATCCTTATATCAAGGTCAAATACTTAAGAAAGAAACCTTTTTCAATTTCTAATTTTTTTGCACCTCACTTTAAATATAATTTTTTTTTTAATTTAATGGCCGCCATTTTGAAACAAGATGGCTGATGAAGCTGGCCAGCGAACTTGGTCGAGATATTGATGTATACTATCCGCATGCCTTCTTCCATCGAAATAGGCGAATAAGTGTGGTACTTCGTGAGAAATACAAGATCGTTTCAAAGTGTTAGCCATTATAGAAATTCAAAGTGCTATAATTCAACCACTTTTTAAGATATAAACAAAAGAACAAATTTTCAGAAACAAAAACTGCTCCAGAATCTTTGTATCAAGGCCAAACACATAAAAAAAATCTTTTTCATTTTCCAATTTTTTAATACCTCATATTAAATTTTAAATTACATTTTTTTAAAAAAATGGCAACCCTTTTGAAACAAGATGGCGAATGAAGCTGGCCAACGAACTCGGACGAGACATTGGTATGTACTATGTACAGACCAAGTTACATTCAAATCGGTTCATAAATACGCCTGTTATCGCGTGACAAAAATCAGGTCGTTTTAAAATGTCAGCCACAATAGAAATTCAAAATGTTATAACTCAGCCATTTTTTTAGATGTAGACGAAACAAAACCTGTTCCGGAATCTTTGTATTAAGGTCAAACACATACAAAAAAAATCTTTTTCATTTTCCAATTTTTTGGTATCTCATTTAATTTTTTTTTTTAAATTTTTTTAAATGGCCACCATTTTGAAACAAGATGGCAAATGAAGCTGGTCAACGAACTCGGTTGAGTTATTTGTATGTACTATGTACACACCAAGGTACATCCAAATCGGTTCATAAATACGTCTGTTATCACATGGCAAAAATCAGGACGTTTCAAAATGTCAGCCACGCTAGAAATTCAAAATGCTATAACTCAGCCATTTTTTAAGATATAGACGAAACAAAAACTGCTCCCGAATCTTTTTATCAAGGTCAAACACATAAGAAAAAAATATTTTTTCAATTTTCATTTTTTTGCTACCACATTTCAAATTTAAATTTTTCTTAAAATTTTAAATGGCCGCCATTTTTAAACAAGATGGCGGATGAAGCTGGCCAACGAACTCGTTCGAGACATTGGTCTGTACTATGTATAAACGAAGTTACATCCAAATCGGTTCATAAATACGCCTTTTATCGCGTGACAAAATTCAGGACGTTTCAAAATGTCAGCTTCGCTAGAAATTCAAAATGCTGTAACTCAGCCATTTTTTAAGATATAGACGAAACAAAAACTGCTACGGAGTCTTTGTATAAAGTTAAAATACATAAGAAAAAAATATTTTTCCATTTTCAATTTTTTGGTACCACATTTCAAATTTTAAATTTTTTTAAAAATGTTAAATGGCCGCCATTTTGAAACAAAATGGCGGATGGAGCTGGCCAACGAACTCGGTCGAGACATTGGTATGTACTATGTACACACCGAATTACATCCAAATCGGTTCATAAATACGAGAGTTACAGTGTGACATAGGTCAGATATATATATATATATATATATATATCAATTTTGAACGGAGGGTGGTTTCGGGGTCTGGGGGTCATGATCGATGAAAATATACCAAAATTTTTTGAAATCGCTTTCCTCCGAACGGCTGCAATAGGTAGCTTTTTGTAAAGAAAGCTACCTAAAAGGCTTAAACGATATTGAAAAAAAATTGTATATACCGTTTTCGGGTACGAGAAGATCATTGGAGATGTTCATTGGGCTAAGTCACAGGTTCGAGAAATTTCAGTTAGAAGTCATTTTTGCATCACTATGGGTACAGCTAATTTTATCAAAATCGCCTCTAACGATTTTGACTGAATTCTGTCTTGAGAAGATGACTGGGCTGGGTCACATGTTCGAGAAAGTTTGATTATTGAGTCATTTTGGGGCACTGTGGTTCAAACTAATTTTATCTATAAAAAGCTCTAACGACTTTTACTGATTTTTGTATTCTAGGGTTTTCGGTCTTGGGAAGACCACTGGGCTGGGTCACAAGATCAAGAAAATTAGGTTACTGGGTCATTTTTGGGTCACTGTGCTTCAAGCTCATTTTATCAAGAAAACGGCTTAAACGATTTTGACTAAATTTTGTATCCTACCGTTTTTGATTACCAGAAGTCCATTAAGCTAAGTGATATGTTTGAGTAGATTTGAATAGTGGGTCATTTTGGGTCACTACGGGTCAGTGTCACGAAGCCGCAAAGTTGGTGTTATTTGGCGAAATATTGGCGACATGTGGCCGAAAAATAGACTTTCAAGATTACGAATGCCAAAACACATATGTACTTCGCCCCAAATGAAAGAATGTCGCCAAATGTGTCTATATTTGGCAAAAAAAAAGTCTTCCAGAATGTGAAGAAATTTTTTAGAAATTCTTAATAGGACTCGAGATACACGGTTAAACCAATCAGAGGCGCGCTCAAAATGTAATTTGGATTGATGTCCTTTCGTTATAAATGTGTACATAATGAAAATTTAGAAAATTTACGGACATAGTTTTTACATTGATTGTTTTTCTAAATAATACTGTTATAAAATAACATGCTTTATAGCAGTAATACAAGAAGAATGATACAATGAGAATATTATATCGTGTTGAACACAAAGCAGATTTTAACTGCGCATAGCTCGGTCATCCCCGCTTGTACCTATTAATTTATAAGTTGTTAAAATATAAACGATATCTTAAAAATAAGTAAAAACCTTATATTTTCATCTTGGCTTAGTTGTTTTAATTTGAATATAACATAGCATTGTTAAAACTGCAGTAATATGTAAAAAATCTGTCTCACACCTGCTATGGAATGACCCTTTAATAGGTTAAAAAAATCTCCACATTTTAAACTTTTGACCTAAGTAATCTGCCCGTTTTTACCCGACTGCCAAGAAGGGTTACGTGTTTCACGCGTATCTGGGTATTTGGATTTCTTTATACCCTCAAAACATCCCAACGGCTGGATAGATTTTAATGAATGAGGTATCTATCGATTTCTCTTAACCATCCGAAGGTTATAGGCTATGTTTTGTTTTTATAAATTAAAAATGGCGGTAGAGACGAAAAAACATTTTTACACACCATATTCAGTGGCATATCATTGGATAGGTTTTTCAAAATTATGACGATGTTTCACTGCCTATTTTACAGTCAGTAGCTACGTTTAAATATTATACAACATGGAAGTTGTGTAGGTAGGATCTCTAGCTTTACTGCAAGTCTAATCATCATAGAAATATATAGGCCTCATCAAAACAATGTTTTTAGATAGGAACTAACAATGAAATGCAACTTAAAAGTCATCAATGCAGGTAAATAAAAAAATAGGTAAGTGATATAAAAAATAGTTTCACATTGATGAGAAATAATTAATTATTTTGGGTTTTTCAATTTTCCAAATTTAATTTTTACTTGTTAATAGATGTAAATATCTCCACATTTTAATCCCTAGAACTAAGTAGTGACTCATTTTCAAGACCATTCCATGAAAAACGGACAAAATGTCATGCTGGTGACACTTGTATAAATACCTGTATAAGTTCTGCAAATATAAACCATAAATTAAAAATAATAAAATTCCCTGATTTTCATATTAGCAAAATTGTTTTAATTTGAGGATATAATAACATTGTTAAAACAGCAGTAATATGTAGAAAAGCTGTCCCACAAGAGACATGGAATGGTCCATAATCGATGTAATTCATTAATAAATAATTTCATGAGCCACGTAGAATTTAAAAAAATATTAAATGCTCCATGTTCCATTTTTAAAAAAACCCATTGATATGTTCTAACGAAATAAAATGGTTGAATTTATTAATACATAAAAAAATATTTTTAGGACAAAATATAACATCTAAGGTTTTCTTGTCCTTTTTCCCTCTTGGAAATTTCAAAATGTTAGCATTTTGATCGTTAGAAAAACTTAACAAATTTTCTAAAATCAATCTGAGAACATAAACTTCAATTAATCAAATATATCCCATCTTTAAATCTGCAAGATTAAATTTTCGTCTTATTTGAAATTTTAATTACTGTAGAAAGCAAAATGAGAACATTGAAGATAAAAAAAGAAAAACCTTAAATTTAATACCTTTAAACTATTCATTTTCATTTAATGATATGCAGATTACACTGCAATCTTGACGGGAAAAAATTATATTTGCAGCAAATTTGAATATACATATACTCATTTAAATATTTTATAAAATAATTGTGATTTCAAGCGCGAAATGAGTTTTCAGGAAATTTAATAAGCGATTTGAAAACTTCAAAAAATTTTCTGTAAAAAACTATGTTGCGTGTTTTACGACCTGGAAGAGTGCATTTTAATTAAACACATTTAATAAGTAAAAATATTCATGTTTGGAATAACATACATCTTGAAGGTTTTCCCATTTTAAATAATTTGTAAGGTACTGATATTTGTTTTTAAATATATTATATTATGTTAGGAATATTTGTATTATACTTTTATCTCAATCTAAATTTTGAGGTTAGTGTTTAATATTACTTAATAAAACAGTAATTATTCCTTTTACGAAAAAAAACACTGTAAAACATTTTTTAAAATCATTATGCCTAAATGTGATTACCCAAAATGTTCTTGTCCCTGAAATCCTAAGGCAAGAATCATGTATAAATTGTGACATCACCAAACGTTCAGATTTCACGAACAAAACGCGCAGCATGTCATTGCATTTCAATTGTTTCTTCTACGAGAATTTGGCATTGAACTAAATATCGTTAATTATGAAATTGTGTCACACCTTTAAAAATAGAAGGAATAATCGTAAAATAGAGCTTACCATTTTGTTTTTCATCTTTTAATGCTAATAACAGCATCGACGCTACCCACAGTGGAATGAAATGGCCAAAATCGGCGACATTGGCTGTAATTTGAAACTCTATACATGACTATATACCGGATGAACGTGCTCTATACATTTTAGAGTTTCTGTGAAATCTGTAAGTTGGGCAAAAATATAACATTTACCTTTAAAAGACATGTCCATTTTAGGTAGCTTTCATTACAAAAAGCTACCTATTGCAGACGTCCGGAGGAAAGCGATTTCAAAAAATCTTGGTATATTAGGTAGCTTTCAATACAAAAAGCTACATATTGCAGACGTTCGGAGGAAAGTGATTTCAAAAAATTTTGGTATATTTTCATCGATCATGAAACCCGGACCCCGAAACCACCCTCCTTTCAAAAGTTGATATATATATATATATATATCCGATCTTTGTCACACTGTAACTCTCGTATTTAAGAACCGATTTGGCTGAAATTTCGTTTATACATAGTGCATATGAATGTCTCGACCGAGTTCGTTGGCCAGCTTCATCCGTCATCTTGTTTAAAAATGGCGGCCATTTAATTTTTTTTAATTAAAATTTGAAATGTGGTACCAAAAAATTAAAAATTGAAAAATATTTTTCTCTTATATGTTTGACCTTGAAACAAACATTCCGGAGCAGTTTTTGTTTCGTCTATATCTTAAAAAATGGCTGAGTTATAGCACTTTGAATTTCTAGCGTGGCTGATATTTTGAAACGACCTGTTTTTTGTCAAGCGATAACAGGCATATTTATGAACCGAATTCGATGTACCTTGGTGTATACATAATACGTACCAATGTATCGACCGAGTTCGTTTGCCAGCTTCATCCGCCGTCTTGTTTCAAAATGGCGGCCATTTAATTTTTTTTCAAAAATTTAAAATTTAAAATGAGGTACTAAAAAATTAGAAAATGAAAAATATTTTTTATATGTATTTGATCTTAATACAAAGATTCCGGAAAAGTTTTTGTTTCGTCTATATCTAAAAAAATGGCTGAGTTATAGCCCTTTGAATTTCTACCTTGGCTGAAATTTTGAAACCACCTGATTTTTGTCACGCGATAAAGGGCGTATTTATGAACCGATTTGGATGTACCTTGGTGTATACATAATACGTACCAATGTCTTGACCAAGTTCGTTGACCAGCTTCATCCGCCATCTTGTTACAAAATGGCGGACATTTAAATTAAAAAAAAATAAAATTTGAAATATGGTACCAAAAAATTAAAAATTGAAAAATATTTTTTTCTTATATGTTTGACCTTGATACAAACATTACGGAGCAGTTTTTGTTTCGTCTATATCTTAAACAATGGCTGAGTTATAGCACTTTGAATTTCTAGCGTGGTTGACATTTTGAAACGACCTGTTTTTTGTCACGCAATAACAGGCGTATTTATGAACCGATTTCGATGTACCTTGTTGTATACATAATACGTACCAATGTCTCGACCGAGTTCGTTTGCCAGCTTCATCCGCCATCTTGTTTCAAAATGGCGGCCATTTAAATTTTTTTCAAAATATTAAAATTTAAAATAAGGTACCAAAAATTGGAAAATAAAAAATATTTTTTTATATGTGTTTGACCTTAATACAAAGATTCCGGAACCGTTTTTGTTTCGTCTATATCTATAAAAATGGCTGAGTTACAGCATTTTGAATTTCTATTGTGACTGACATTTTGAAACGACCTGATTTTTGTCACGCGATAACAGACGTATTTATGAACCGATTTAGATGTAACTTGGTGTGTTCATAGTACATACCAATCTTTCGAGCGAGTTCATTGGCCAGCTTCATTCGCCATTTTGTTTCAAAAGGTCTGCCATTAAAAAAAAAAAAATTAAATTTAAAATAAGTTATAAGTCTTTTTTTTATGTGTTAGACCTTGATACAAAGATTCCGGAGCAGTTTTTGTTTCGTATATATCTTAGAAAATGGTTGAATTATAGCACTTTGAATTTCTTGCATGGCTAACATTTTGAAACGATCTGATATTTGTCACGTGATAACACGCGTATTTATTAACCTATTTCGATGTAAGAAGGCATGTGAATAGTATATTGTAATGTCTCGACCAAGTTCGCTGGCCAGCTGCATCAGCCATCTTGTTTCAAAATGGAGGCCATTAAATTAAATATATATATATATATATATATTTAAAGTGAGGTGCAAAAAAATTAGAAATTGAAAAATATTTATTTCTTAAGTATTTGACCATGATATAAGGATTTCGGAGCATTTTTTGTTTTGTCTTTAACTTAAAAAAATGGCTCAGATATAGCGGTTTGAATTTTTAATGTGGTTGACATTTTGAAAAATCTGATTTCTTACCTCCGACAGCACTTGTATATATCAACCGATTCCGATGTGAGTGAGCATGTACACAGGAATTACTAAGGCCTCGAACAAGTTGACTCGTTAGCCTCATCCACCATGTTGTCTTAAAATGACAGGAACTTCACGATATCGCCGACTTTGGCAACCAAATATAAGTTACTTTAAATAAAAGCAGCTTGGATAAAGCTGACTAATTTCGCGAAATTATCATTCATAATGATTTAGTATTGATAAAAATTAGTATTGAATCTCCTATAATCGGTTTCCACTAAATTGAGCTTCGTGTGTTTGAATAATATAAGTTTGCTTTTTAAAAATAAGGAATATGAAAGCTACCTCTTCCTCCGGGGACTGGCCGGAAGGATTTTTTCATCGATCATGCCCCCCAGACACCGAAACCACCCTCCGTTCAAAATATCTTATCTTTGTCACACTGTAACTCTCATATTTATGAACCAATTTTTATGAAACTCGGTGTGTACATAGTACATACCAATGTCTCGACTGAGTTTGTTCGCCAGCTTCATCCGCCATCTTGTTTCAATGTGGCAGCTATTTAATTTTTTTAAAAAGTTTAAAATTTGAAATGAGGTACCAAAAAATTGAAAATTGAAAAATATTTTTTTCTCATGTATTTGACCTTGATACAAAGAGTAAGGAGCAGTTTTTTTTTTGTCTATATTTTAAAAAATGGCTGAGTTATAGCATTTTGAATTTCTAGCGTGACTGACATTTTAAAACGGCCTGATTTTTGTCACGCGATAACAGGCGTATTTACGAATTGATTTAGATGAAACTCGGTGTGTACATAGTATATACCAATGTCTCGACCGAGTTTGTTGGCCAGTTTCATGCGCAATCTTGTTTCAAAATGGCGGCCATTTAAATTAAAAAAAAAAAATTAAAATTTGAAATTTGGTACCAAAAAAATTGAAAATTGAAAAATATTATTTCTTTATGTGTTTAACCTTGATACAAAGATTCCGGAGCAGTTTTTGTTTTGTCTATATCTTAAAAAAGGGCTGAGTTATAGCATTTTGAGTTTCTATTATGGCTGACATTTCGAAACGACCTGATATTTGTCACGCAATAACAGGCGTATTTATGAATCGATTTATAGGAAACTCGGTGTGTGCATAGTACATACCAATGTCTCGACCGAGTTCGTTGGCCAGCTTCATCCGCCATCTTGTATCAAGATGGCGGCCATTTTAAAAAAATTAAAAAATTTTAAATTTGAAATGTGGTACCAAAAAATTGAAAATTGAAAAATATTTTTTTTATGTGTTTGACCTTGATACAAAGATTCCGGAACAGTTTTTGTTTCGTCTATATCTTAAAAAATGGCTGAATTATAGAACTTTGAATTTCTAGCGTGGCTGACATTCTGAAAAACGTCCTGATTTTTGTCACCCAATAACAGGCCTATTCATGAACTGATATGTATGTACCTTTGTGTGTACAAAGTACATACCAATGTCTCGACCAAGTTCGTTGGCCATCTACATCCGCCATCTTGTTTCAAAATGGCAGCCATTTAAAAAAAATTTAAAAAATTAAAATTTAAAATGAGGCATCAAAAAATTGAAAAAGATTTTTTCCTTATTGCTTGACCTTAATATAAAAATTCCGGAACAGTTTTTGTTTCGTCTATATCTAGAAAAATGGCTGAGTTATAGCATTTTGAATTTCTATTGTGGCTGACATTTTGAAACGACCTGATTTTTGTCACGCCATAACAGTCGTATTTATGAACCGATTTGGATGTAACTTGGTGTATACATAGTGCATACCAATGTCTTAACCGAGTTTGTAGGCAACCTTCATTCGCCATCTTGTTTCAAAAGGAAACATTTAAAAAATATTATTTAAAATTTAAAATGAGGCATCAAAAAATTTTAAAATGAAAAAGGTTTTTTTAATATGTTTGACCTTGATACAAAGATTTCAGGTTAGTTTTTTTTCGTCTAGATCTTAAAGAATTGTTTAGTTATAGCACTTTGAAATTTCTAGCATGGCTGACATTTTGAAACGATCTGATATTTGTCACGCGATAACACACGTATTTATTAACCTATTTGGATGTAAGAAGGCATTTGGATAGCATATAGCAATGTCTCGACCAAGTTCACTGGCTAGCTTCATCCGCCATCTTGAATCAAAATGGCGGCCATTAAATTAAAAAAATTACATTTAAAGTGACGTGCAAAAAATTTAGAAATTGAAAAAGGTTTCTTTCTTAAGTATTTGACTTTGATATAAGGATTCCGGAGCATTTTTTGTTTTGTCTTTATCTTAAAAATTTGCTCAGATAGAGCAGTTTGAATTTCATTATGTGGGTGTCATTTTGAAAAATCTGATTTTTTGCCTGCGACAGCACTCATATATATCAACCAATTCCGATTTGAGTTATCGTGTGCACAGGAATTACTAAGTTCTCGACCAAGTTCACTGGTTAGCCTCATCCACCATGTTATCTTGAAAGGGCAGGCACTTCAAAATATCGCCGAATTTGGAAACCAAATATAACTTTAAATAAAATCAGCTTGGATAAAGCTGACTAATTACGCGAAATTCTCATTCAGAAGGATTTAGTATTGATAAAAATTTGTATTGAATCTTCTATAATCGGTTTCCACCAAATTGAGCTTGGTGTGTTTGAATAACATAAGCTAGCTTTTTAAAAATAAGGAATTTGAAAGCTACCTCTTCCTCCCGGCAGTGGCCGGAAGGACTTTTATGGAATTTTGCACGATATTGAGGTTTGTCAATTTGTTTAGTTGGAGCTTGCAGCTGATATTTCCCTAAAAAAATTTATCATTTCTTTATTTGTCATACTACATCATGGAATCAAATACAAATTACTTCTAAAACGTGTTTTCTGTAGCGCGTTTTTCTTTTTTTCTTTATAAAAATACGTCCTTTTAAATATACAGTGCGTTGTGAAATTATAAGACCACTAACGAATTGGTGCGATTCTGAAGAACACACAATATGCAAATTAATTTTTAGCGTCTGTATTTAAAATTGATCGTAGAACGTTTTCTGTTACAATTGCTGCGTTAAAATTTAAGTTATATTTTATTAAAATCTTCTAATTAAAAAAAATTTAAATGAGGTGACTGTTGAGAAATTATGCGACCATCTGAGGAAATTAGCATATTACACGTCACATCAGAATCATTATAAAATGAACGCGTTTGTATATCGTGAAAGTATTCCCGAGAAGCAAAGGTGCAGGTTTAGATAATATTATTCACGATATATTTGACGATTATATACAATACATACGATTCAAATAAAATTAAACGATCTGGAAGAAAAAAGAATTTTGACAGCACGGGATGATCGACAAATATTTCGATTATCAACTCAAAAAAGGCCTTTCATCTTGGGAATTTTCGAACCGTTTCAGCAAAAGAACCTTACACGTAACAGTTTGGAAAAGTCTGAAATCAAATAGTAATGCAAAATCTATGAAACTGTTAAAAAAAAATCGAGGTTAATGAAACATCATAAAGAAGAATGACTGAAATGGGCTAAAAATGTCATGTCATGGGACAAGAAATGGAAACAAGTGATATTTTCAGAAGAGAAAAAAATTAGTCTTCACGGTCCGGATGGTTATAAACGCTATTGTCATGAGTTGAGGAAGGAACCGAAACAATGCTTCAGTCGACAAATGGGAGGAGGATCAGTATTGGTTTGGGAAGCTTTTTGTCATGATGTTTTATGCGATGTAACCCGAATTTCGGGACCTATGAACTTTCCGCAATATCTGGCTATGTTATATGATCATTTGACACCGTTTGGAACTTTTTTAGGTGGTACTAACAGAAAGTTTTAGCAGGACATTGCTTCTTGCCATGCGTCTAAATCCATCCAGCAATGGTTTAAAAATGAAAAAAATCATGTTTTGTCATAGCCAAGTCGAAGTCCAGACTTGAACTCTATGGAAAATCTTTGGAGCGTATTAATATCGCAAAGTTTATGCTAATAATAAACAGTTTTATCTGTCAATGAACTAGAAGTACCAATTGTAAAAGAATGGCACAATATTTCTGAATCTGTACTAAATCCTCTGGTTACTCCTATGAAAACAGAGTGTTTGAGGTTATAAGGAAAAAGGGAGGTCCAATATCGTATTAATTTACATATTATTTTTGTTTTTACACAAGTGGTCAGTCATATAATTTGTGAACAGTGTATTTTTCAATCACTGCTTATGTTTTTGTTAAAGTACTTATTTATTGCAGTATTCAAAATTATTGCAAACTAATTTTAATTAATATGTTGTATTTTCATATCTCATGTGTTTAAATTATAATTAGAACCTTTATTTAATTCATAATTTTCAAAATCAAAATGGTCTTATAATTTCTTAACGTACTGTAATCTCTGTAAAGACAGCGATTCAAAAGAAGTTCAGAATTGTTCCGGAAAACGGGCTGTATTCTCTTTTTCTTTAGGCATTGGGTGGGGGAAATTCCTAATAATCACATCCGTCGCGATCCACCCGAATTCTGTAGCCTCACGAAACTAACCAAAACTCCTTAATACGTTCGAAGTTGATTTTGTAGTCGAATTTTAAAAATACTAGGTTGAACCATAAGTTTCTTCATTTTCTTCATTTTGTGATAGAATTTTCCCAAATTCTCACTTTAGATTCATATTCCCCGCCTTTAACAACTAAAAGTTAGTAAATATCAAGTCATTATGACGTCTATACGAGTTCTACACCCATGTACACGAAAAGAGGCTTTTCGTCTGCGCGAAGTCTCGTTGAAGGTTTGTTTCATCTACTGAAAGTGAAAATTGAAACAGGCGATACGTTTCGAATTAGAATTATTTCAAAATTTTCGTCGCATTTTTGTTCTAATTTTTTGATAGACCTATTAGCGAATAATTGGATCCTTCAAATGCGGAGAGAATTTCAGTAGATGTACCGGGTGTCCCCAAAATGACTAATGGATTTTAATGGATTTAATGGATCAAAAATTATCTCTCTAAAGTATGTCATTTTGCATGAAATAAATATAATAAGTATCTCTGTTATAAGGTGAAAAACATCGATTGAAGTCGTTTGTAATTTTTCGTAAAAATTACTTCTTTCATTCGCAGTACTAAAGCTGCAGTTCAACAATATTATTATTATTATTTCTTTTCCATTACTTTTTCATTTTTAGAACATGTTTTGAGTTAACTCTAAATAATAGTACATTATTAATTAGGTTTGTAAAATAAAATTCGTGGGTTAAACCTACTTTTTCATACAATAAAATTCCTAAAGCATCTATTTACTTTTAGTCTAGAGTTTTATCGATCAAAATTCTTCATATTTAATTCTGAACATATTCGAGCACGTTTTTAATATAAAAATGAAACTTTCCTTCAAATTTTAAGCTTAAGGAAGAATACATATTGAATATGTAAAGTAGATACCCGTATAAACCTCTGAAATATTTATGAAGCCCCAATACATTTATCAAAGTAGTGCTACTTAAATAAAGGGTATATTCACTTTAAAAATTTATGAATATGACCTATTAATTTAAAGCTAGGAAGGAAGTTGTAATACACAAATATACTATGACTTTCTGTTTTATATTATGAATAAACTGAGGCTGACGTACTGAGATTCGATTTTTAAACAGAACTTACATTTAAAACACGTAATTTACAATGGATTTTTAAATGTAATAGTTCGATAAAATACATATTTATTGTTTAGTATTTTCATCTCTATTATTTTTCTAATGTAACAATATGTTATGGAAGTTTGTAGTATATCTACTCTCTTATGTGGGCAGTCTAGGCTCTAGTGAGTTTGGGCTTTACGTGCGATCGTTGTATCCTGAATTCTAGCAGTTGTGCGTGAATGAGCTATCTATTGTGTCGCAAAGTGTGTATGAATCTCCCGGAATCTGATCTCCGTGGTTACTTTGTGCAATATGACAACTATCTGTGGTTGTTTAGCTGCTATATTAGCTGTGATAAGTGTTAGATTCAGTGCATGTTGCCACATTTCGCCCTGGATGGTAACCGAGATCGGATTCAAGGATCGTGGAGTCTTCCACGTGCAAGCGACGTTTTCCGGTGAGTCGTTTTTGCAGTAGAATTTCCACCTGTGAGTTCGCCAGCGTAATAATGAGTTGAAATTTGTTATTTAAAATAACAGTGTATTGTAATCCACGAGGTTTCCTGGATAGTTACAGTAATTCCAGTTCTATTGCAGTATTTCGAAGTGACATTTTATAATGCTTATATTGCTTCATGCTTTTAGTGACTTTTTTTTATCGTGAACTGAAGTAAACGTTTTTCTTTTAGATTACGGCAAACGATCAGCATAGTCATTTTTATTTTAACAGTTGTAATACCGCGTTGCACATCTGTAACAAAAGTTTCTTCAAAAGTCAATTTTATTTTTATAGTGATTTCACCCGCGTTTTAAAAGACGATGTTATTTATTGCTGTAATTTCCCAACACAGAAATTAATATAAATTAATCATAGAATTCTCAACAGACGGTGATAGAGAGATAATGTTTCATGCCAAAGTTTTATTTATCATTTGTACCGTTTCAGATCATTATTGCTAAAATTAAGTTCGTAAATTTTGTAAAATTTAAAAGGCTGAAGACTATCAAAAATAGATTTTTTACAAAGGTAAGTTCGTATAGTTTACAATTTTGTATAAAAAAATGGGCAATATGTATGAGAAGTAGATTCTGTTTATTGCAGATGTGTAAAAAAATATTACATTTCAGTGTGAAACTGTTATATTGTACTACACTGCAAAAAAAAAAAAAAAAAAAAAAAAAAAAAAAAAAAGGATCTGTAAAGTTACTAATGTTTTTCTAGGACACTGGGATTCCTAGAACTTTTTATGTAACGGTAACAGCAAAAATTCCTGTAACAGCGTTGTTACAGGAATTTTTGTTGTTGCCGTTACATAAAAAGTTCTAGGAATCCCTGTTTCCTAGAAAAACATTAGAAACTTTACAGATCTCTTTTTACAGTGTAGCTTGTATGTTTTATTGCAAAAGCATTTCTACACGTTTTTAAAAATAAATTGAAACATTTTCTACATTTTTATATTTTTAGACAGAGTACATTCTGAAAACATAAAGAAATACAAATATGTGTATTAATTTCTGAAATATTACTGAAGATTCACTGTTTTTTCTATTTCTTAAAGTAAGTTTGTTGTAAAAAAACACACATTCAACTTAAAAATCCAGTATTCAATTCAGATATAATATGTTTTACGGCTATGTTACTGTTTTTTACAATTAAATTGATGCTAATCCATCCTCGATTAATTTATTGTTATTATCTATAAAATATTTCTTTGATTCATGCGGATTTATAATTATATTTCGAAAAGAAGAGAGATCAGGAAATTTTGATAGATATCTGAAATTTGCACATTTTAAAAATAGAATTTTTTGTATACTGTTTTATTCGTTTGAGAAATAAAGCTTAAACTAAAATAATCTTTCCAAAATTGGACAGATAAAATGGTCTTAAAAAATAATACTACACTGGCCTCCAAAAGTTAAGGTACAGGGACTGGATGCTTTCGATTGCACACGTTTTGTCGAATATCTACAAAAATTATTGGCAAATTGTTCTTGAACTTCTTGGATGAAAAGAAAATGTTTGATTTCATATCTCTTGGTGAAGATTTAGTCGGGCCGACAATTAGGGGGCTGATAATAAATTTAATAATAAAATAATATTTGCCATCAGCTATGTAACAGAAAATGCTGGAAATAGTTTGTCACTACGTTAAAGGACTATTTGGGTCCTGTTCAACGTTTGTGTGCATTTGTGTAAGCATAGCACTCATATTCGTGAAGATGGAATTGTGTCTGTGAAAAATTCAAAAGTTTTTTGCTTATAGCATATAGAGTTTTTAACCAAATTTTACTCAACTTTCCGAAAACTTGCCAAAGAATAGTAGCAACAGTACACTGCAATTAAAACATGAATATATTGAATATTTGATGAGATATGGGCATTTTTATGAGATAAATTTTAACTGTGCATGCGCGGTAGATTTCAAAATTTTTATTTCATAATTTGGTAGTCAGTATTTTGGGGCAATAATATAAAAAGTCCAGTCAAATGTTGTGAAAACTTAGAAAGATATAGTGAATAGAAGTTGTGGAAAATCCCTTATAATAAAGGTATTTTTAGGAAGCAACTCACTATATCGACCCTATCTTTGTGAATTTTCGCGATATTTGACTGGACTTTTTATAATAGTTGCCCCAAAATACTAGCTACCAAATTATGAAATAAAACTTTTGAAATCTTCCACGCTTGCGCAGTTAAGAATTATCTCATAAAGATGCCCATATCTCATCAAATATTCAATATATTCCTGTTTTAATTGCAGTATACTGTTGCTACTATTCTTTGGAAAGTTTTCGGAAAGTGTTGTTAAATTTGGTTGAAAACTCTGTATGCTATAAGCAAAAAACTTTTGCATTTTTCACAGACACAATAACATCTTCACGAATATGAGTGCTATGCTTACACAAATGCACACAAACGTTGAACAGGACCCAAATAGCCGTTTAACACAGTCACAAACCCTTTCCAGCATTTTCTGTTGCATAGGTGATCGCAAATATTATTTTATTATTAAATTTATTATTAGCCCCCTAATTGTCGGTCCAACTAAATCTTCACCAAGAAATATGAAATCAAACATGTTCTTTTCATTCCAGAAGTTCAAGAACAATTCGCCAATAACTTTTGTAGATATTCGACAAAACGTGTGCAACCGAAAGCATCCAGTCCCTGTACCTTAACTTTTGGAGGCCAGTGTAAAATGCAAAAATAACCATTTCCTGTTTCCAATTTTCCAGTTTTTAGGTGCGCTCGTAATTATATAAATACGTAGCACCTAATAGTTGTCGTCTGTTCCGTCCGTCTGTCTGTTTGTCCGCATATAACAACGCATAAACTACCCAACCAATGTTTTGAAATTTAATATATACGATCGCTGCTGGATTTTGTCAATTCAAATTTTATGAAAATCGAATCAAAACTTAAAAATAATAAAAGTTTTCTTTATTCTATTAAATCCTATCATTCGTAAGTAATTCTATGATATACCATGATAGGTAATGATTCTAAGTTGCCGTGCTGATTACGTCCTATTTAAGATGGAATCATATTATTTTCGTAATACTGAATTTAATACGTATAATAATAATATATTCTGTATTCATGCATTTTTGCAAAAGAGTGCAACAGCTATTGCATTAAGATCTGAATATTTATAAAACTAGTTGTAGTACGAACGCATCTCATTTGCCACGTTTGACGTACAATTTCCGACTTGTTTTTAATCAAGCGACATGTTTTAGTGAAATTTGAGCGTAGAATATAAAAAAAAAAATGTTGAAAAACATGTCGTATGATACATCATTCATCCTTGTACGTTTTGTATGAGCATAGAAAAAGTGAAGTTGACATCGGAAATAAAATATATATCATTTTCGCACTGACAACTTCGCACTGCAGTCTAAGATTTTTTACCAATATCTAATATTTTTTAGATGCTTTAAACTTTTACAGAAAAATTAAGGATCAAAATGTCTGCAAAAAACATTAGTCAAGTCAGAATATCATCTTATTGTTTTCCATCAAAGTTACAGTAAAAAATTACGAAGTTAGCAAAAGGCACGCGCGAGAAAAAAATAACAGTTCATTGAAGGCATATCTCAACGGTATTGAAAGAAGATGTCATCACTTATAAAAACACGGGACAAAGAAAAATAAATTGAATACATATAAAATACAATTTAATCTTAAGTAACAAAGTATAGCTTTAAAGCGACACATGAAATATCACTGCAAAGGTCGATTTTCTTAGGTATATATTAAGGTATATCTAAGGTATATATTCTTATGAACATTTCAATTGTAATTTTGCGTTTTGTTCATAACTATAAAGTACAACCAGTGCGGAGACGTCACACTTTATAATTTGGTTCTATTTATTTTTTTTTTTATATAATCATTACTCAGAAAGATATAATGCAGATTTTTACTTTTGTGGCAACACTGATTTGAGTAAAACCTTTCATTTCACTTATGAAAATAATGCTGATTTCATTTTGAATTAACTGCAATTTTCGATTAAAACATGTTTTAACAAAATGTGAGTGTGCTATGTCAGAAGCTGGTTCAAAAATCTTTTTAATGACGCCTTATTCATCGTTTTGCGTTTTGAAAATGAATAGAAAAATTATGGTGACAACGGAAATATTATATATGATAATTTGACACTTTTTCTCCCAAAATCAATTATATAGATATAAAATATAATAAAGTATGGATAGTCTTTCCATATACTCGAAAAAAAGTTTTCTAACACAATTTTCAATAACAGAATTAAAACATTTGCAGTTATATTTCTATTAACTTTTAATATTTTCATTTAACTTTGAATCTATCAAAGTCATTATATTGTATAATTTGGACATATTTGAACTCATTTTGAAATAAAAATGATAAATGTCATCATTTTTCAAATTTTTAGATAGAATACAAATTGCAATATTTAAAGCACATACACATATATATGAATTTCTCAAATATTTATGAAGTTTTCCCGTTCTTTCCATTTATCAAAGTAAACCTATCGTAAATACAGACATATTCACTTTAAAAATTCATAGATGCAATTTGTTAGTTTTAAGTTTGAAATAAAGGAAATACTGAAATATAAAAAAATTCGAGGTTGTTTACTATGATTCAACGGAGACTGATGGATTAACATCAATCTAGGTTGGTTTAAAAATGCTTTGCATAGCGATATGTTTAGATAATTATGAAACTTATTTAATTTTTTATATAATTCATGACCCACTTGCTCTATTTCATCGTTTTTTTTTTCACTATAGGGTTCAGAAAAGGTTTCTTGTTAATTTTCTTTTAGGATTTATAAGAATATTACTTACAAAATTCATAATAAATTTAAAAGTAAAAAAAAAAAAAAAAAAAAAAAAAGTAATTTTGAGAATGATTTTTTCTTTAAGCAATATCTTGATTCTTCATGAAATGAAAATCCTAATAAATCCTAATAAAATGAGCCCCACCAGTGACTGAGAGGTTCTGTTCTCGAAGCTGGTAGACTGGAGGTGCTGGGTTAGAACCCAATCGCGCCCGTTGGCCTAATCGTTCAGAGTTTTCGTGGTTTTCTTCGAGCCATGGATTTGCATGAGTAAATACGGGTTAGGTTCCCTTAGAAAGACCCTCACGAAGGGCACTCCTCGCTCGGGCCTATATCCCTAGTGTAGATAATCGGCCGTCAAAAATCAACCATCAACCTAATAAAATGAAAATTTCCTAATAAAATTAATAATCCTAATAAAATGAAAATTTTCACATGAAATGAAAATCCTAAGGACAATTTATTAAAAGCATAACATAAAAACTCAGTACAAAATTCCATACATATACTTTTTGAGAAAATATGACAAACTATGAAAAAATCCATTCTGAGATAAATAAAGTTTCAGTTACAAACAGGGAAGAAATGACAGTATAACACAAAAATTGTTATACCTGTTTATGTAATCATCATAGAAATACACGGTTTGCTTCATTTAATTTATTTAACTTTAATGCTATAAAAGTGATACAATACCTTTATTTAGATTAACGCTCGTTTCGTCGCATAAATGGCGACAATTTCAAAATCATTCATGTTAGAAATATTTTTGCAAACAAATTTAAAAAACATTAACTTGGTAAATAATGTCAGGAGACTTTATGCATAATGAAAATCCGTGCAAACTTAAAATAAAATGAAATTGGATATTTGTGAAGAGAGGATTAATTTTTACTATTGTTACTAAAACGGCATAGCATCTCTTTTCAAATTTTAAATAATTCAAGGGACACTGAATCATTGCAAATATTCTCGTTGCTTAAAAATATCTCTATTGATACCCGGATAATGGATAATTCAAAGAGCTTTTATAGTCTGTACCCCTGAGCAGTTAAATAACGAAATAAATAAAATATCATATTGCCAGAAACAATGGATACAAAAAAAAAATAAAAAAATAAACATAGAAAAATTAATAAAGAGCTTGAAGAAGAAGAAGAAAAGAAATTTCAATCCACAAAATTCCATGTTATCCACTTTACAATATTTTTTGGTTTCTTCGAACGTTTGAAATATAAACTCGATAAATTCAACAGTTCTCTTGTTCAAAAACTTCCATGAAATTAAAAAAAATAGTATGCAAGAAAATAGATCCAATTGAATCAAACCAGTTATCAGGAGTATATAAAATAACTTTCACGAAAGAAGATGGAGCAAAGCAGTTTTAAAATCAATCTATTGCAGATTCAAAATATGCCCAACCTCTTTAGAGTGACTATTCACTCTGAGCTAAAGTGAAGTTTTTGACTCTCTGAAAGAGTGAATAGTCACTCCTGGGAAGTGAACATTCACTCTAAACAGGGGTGGATAATCGCTCGTTCGGAGGAGTGACTATTCACTCTTGCTAAAAGAGTGCGGTTTTTCACCCCTGGTGGGAGTGAATAGTCACTCTTTTATAGGAGTGAATGTTCATTTTTTATGGAGTCGATTCTTTTTATATTTTGCTTTTATGGTCATTTTAAAAGAATCGCATCTTTTACAGCATGCAATGAAAATGAATACAAGCGGGTTAAAGATTCGAATAAAATACTTTATTAGCAATATTTATTTAATTCATAGTTTGTAACACTAATTGAACTTTTAAGGAAAAATTCAGTTAAAGTTACATACGAATTTAAATTAGATTACTGACAGAAATAAACTAAAATATTTTATTCCAATCTTATCCTTTGTGTTTGCTTTTATTGCACGCCCCAGAAAGATATTACTTTTAAAGTTTTATTAATAACATTTTAATAGTTGGATGCTATATGTTTAATGGGGCTCAGGGCTTGATCGATACTGAAAAACAAGTAAACAGAGCTCTCGCTTCGAGTCTATATAAAAACAGAAGTATTCAATGTAACTAATTTAAACTTTCTAATACTTTTAAGGTATGTTTGTAGTCTTATAAAATTATAAAATGAAGTACTTCAATGTAATAAAATAAAAAAATATATCAAAATTTATGTAACACAATTTTCGAAAAAAAAAATTAGGTGTCATATCACCATAGTCGAGATATATTAACGTGGAATTGACATAAGAACCTAATTTTTGCTTTAAAATGATAAGAAAACTTTACTCGTAGAATGAATTAAGGATATAACTATCACTCAAAGGAAACCTTTTTTAAAAAAACTCTCAAATTTGAAAATTTAAAAAACCCTAAAAAAATATAATTTTTTTTTCGTTACAAATATTCATAATATTAAACTATCTATAATATATTAATTCAGCCTATATATAATGATGTTATATGCATGCAAAAAAAAATTAAGCCATTCCATCAAATAGTTTTTTTTTTAAATCTTACGGTTAGTCGTCAAAAATCAAGTTTTGAGAAAACGCGACTAAAAGTTGCAATTAAATGGGCATTGGAAGTGATTGTTACATTAAGTCTTATAACTCCATTAAAAATGCAAATATTTTATGCGGTTTTTGCACTGTGTTCAGAATTAATTGACTAATGAAAATACATCCTAAAAAAATCGATTTTTTTTTAAAGTTTAAAAGCCCTGAGCCCTCTTAACAATGTTTGATTTGATTTTAATTTTGTTTTAAATATAAAACCGTACTTTTTCCATAAATTATTGCTATTTTTGCAAAGCCCTATTGTTCTAAAATATTTTTAATTTTTCCTCTTAAAAAACAATGCTTATAAACTCACATCTTTTTTAAATAAATTCTAAGCATAATTTAAATATTACGAATGTGTCATTTTTCTTTTATCCGCTGTGATTTACTTTTATTTTATTTAATTTGATCATGGAGTCTAAATTTTAAGTTCTCTGGAATATGTATATATTCTTCTTTTAAACATATTCCTTAACTTAATCATGATTTCTAATTTTCGTCCGTTATTGCTGAAAAATGGAATTAATACAATACTTATTAATGTAACGACACGATAAGCCATATTTAACTTAACTTTTTTATTCGCATAGATATTGTATTTTGTGAATATGAGCAAAATTGATTTTACATATTTTATAGGCAAAGATTGACCTCGGAAATAGAAAAAAAGGAAATTTTAAAATAACGTAAATGACTGCATATGAAATATTCTTATTGTTTGAAAAACATTTTAATGTAAAAATGTAGTTATTAATCTCTTTTAGAAAATATTCAGTCCTATATTATGTAAGTAAATATGAACTTTTTTTAAAATATACTAATGCAATCTTATCCATAAACTTCAAAACAGGCATAAAAAACATTTTATTTCAATGCTTAAATATCATGTTCTATTTTTAATGCCAAAAATTAAGTGTATCAAAAACGTAGAAAATGCGTTTTAAATAAAAGGGAATTTAATAACTGATGCAGAATGCCTATAATTTTTTTTATATTACTCAGTCTCGAAATTTTAAAATCATAAACCGCAGAAAAATGCTTACATACAATTAAAAAAAATTAATATACCAATCTTTTTGTAATATCATAAACATCAAATATCATATTTAACCCCGGAACAATAATAATGATGATAAATACTCTTAAGTGTATATAATCAGAAATCAGTAATAAACCAAAAAAAGAAAAAAAACCTCATATAACGGCAAATTAATGTTTACGACGCATCTGCTTTGAATTGGAAAAATCCAGATATCTTCTGTGTCAGTCAGCGCTGTAAACGAAACAGATGAAACTTTTTTTTTATCGATGGCAAAAGTAGGATCACAGTATTGAATGGGAAGAATAAAATATTTACTCTCTTTTTTTATTCACGTTGGCCGAACTAATGAAGTTTTGATTATTTTTTTTTTGTTAAGCATTGTGTGTTATTGAATTGTTAAAACAATTACATTAAATTCTCTGTAAGGCGGACTCTGTGTAAGACGGAAACCTGTCTAACTCGGAAAGATTTTCAAGTCCCTGCGAATCCATAAACATAGAGTAAAATTTGTCTAAGGTGGAATATTGTCTACGACGGAAAATTTCCTCGGTCCCGATTGACTCCGCCTTAGACAGAGACTTAGACTGTAGATTTCAAACCGCAACATGAAGAAATATAACAGGCAATCACTTTTCTAGGAAATCAATTTTCTAGGAATAGAAATCAGGAGAATACTCCACGATCAATCTTTTTCTATACAACATACAACTATTTAGCTCATAATCTTAACATATCTACACGAATAAAAGGTTAAAATTAAATTAGACTTACCTTATTTGTTCCACAAAGAGTCATTTTAATGATATCCTAATCTGTTAATCCTAAGATGGCGGACGAAAAAGTGATAATTTTTCTTATCTTACAAGGGCACTGTCCCCTTACTGTTCTGATTGGTTAATAAGCAATGCATACTTAATGCACTCTTTCAGGAGTGACTAATTCACTATCGATAAGAGAGTGAGACATTTCACTCCTTTCTAGAGAGTGGAAAATTCCACTCTTTAAGGAGTGTATTTTTACAAAATTCACTCCAAACAGAGTTAAAATGCCTGTCACGCTTTCAAAGAGTGAACTTTTCACTCCTCCCAATTTTAGAGTGTAGGTATGACAAGCAGAAATCTTAAAACTAGAATCAAAGAACATATAGCAGGCATCAAATACAACATGAGGACCACAGCTTTGGCCAGATTATGCAGCAAAAAACATTTACAGATCGATTTTAAAAATAGCAGAATAATTTATCCGTCAAGATTTTATCTACCATCTATTACTTTCAAACAAATGTATACGCAAATTATTAGCTAATAACTGTCATGGTCTTCCTTTACTTTCCAACAAATTCATACATATTTAATTAGCTTATAACTGTCAGGGTCTTTCTTTCTTTTCAACTAACTTGAAATATTGACTGAGACCAGGCTAATAGAGTAAGAGACCAGAGCCGCCAACCTTCGTTATAGTATCAAACCTAAGATATTTTATTCTGTGTATTTATACTAGGGTGGAAATATTTTTTTTTATTCGATAGGTAATAAGGATAAAAGTTGTCTGATACCTTTGTTAAGACAGTGTTAAAGTATTCTTATAAATATAATATATTTTAAGTGCCGCAAAAGAGTTGGAAATATGTATTTTTAAGTAGATTTTTCGAATTTTGATAAATTTGGTATAGTGAAAAATTAAATACCAAATGCCTGTTTAGAATTTTTTTAATTATGCACATAAACTACTCTGTAATAGATACTTACTGTTTTATGCGGCAGATATTTACTGTTTTATACTGCAAAACTTTTTTTTTATATTTATGCTACTAAATATTGCATCTTTTAAAATACACTTTAAAATATTCTTATAACTACTTAAAAGGTGACACAAACATATAAAAATATTATTTAACGCAACCCCGAGATCTTTTGAACACACACGCGTTCATTTTCAAAGGGAAAGATGACTGACTGAATAGAAATACATTTTAAAAACAAAAACAAAATAGTACGCATGCGTAAGCAGAGTTCAGTTCATTTCTCTGCAGCGGGGTGAAGAAATCTGTTTCCAGAAAAATGGACTGAACTCCGCTTGCGCATGCGTACTATTTTTTATTTTTTTTATTTAAATGTATTTCTATTCAGTCAGTCATCTTTCCCTTTGAAAATGAACGCGCGTGTATTCGAAAATCTCAGGGTTGCGTTAAATAATATTTTTATATGTTTGTGTCACCTTTTAAGTAGTTATCTGTATATTTTAAAGTTTATTAATAACAAGGTGAAAATTTCCTTCACGACACTAGTGTTTAATAGAGTGTTTTTACTCTATTGATTATTTTTAAAATACATTTTTAGATTTTAATGATATTTTGTAATTGTAAGAATTAACCATACATTTTTAATTAAAAACGTGGCAAAACACTTTTTTTTAATTCTTTAAATTAATAGCCAAAAGCAGAACAGTAAGCGGATTGAAGTGACCTTGAGTTAGGCGGCACGTTCTTGGCTTATGTAGGTTGTAGGGAGGGAGAAGAGAAGCATGTAGCTGTAGCAACGGTAACATGTTTCTTGTCGTCATTCATTGCAGACAAACGAATCGCTTGAGTAGCAAGTGTTTTTATGCAGTTCTTTACTGGTTTTGTTTTGTCTTATGAATATGTTAGCTTGAATATCAGTATAATGGAGTATTAGTTATTACTTAGTCTTCAGTGCGATGGCAGTGTCAAGACCAGTTCTGACTAGACAAAAGTTAGAATGTCCAATTTTTGAGCACCATAAATAATTAAGTGATTTGACAAATGTCTGTGACCGAACTGGGGTTTCAGACAGAGTCACTGCAGCTATTGTAAATGTTGCTCTTAAAGATTTTGGAACGATTACAGAGTTGAAACTAGTATGTTGTGGCCATCACAAAACTTTCTTCTATGTAAATCACGTCAATTAAATCATTTAAACATAACAAAAAATTACATCAATATAGCACCAATTCATATCAAATTATATCTGAATTTGAAGTTTCATGGAAATTCGTGCATTAGTTCTTGAGATAGAACTAGAACGGAAATTCTGAAAAATGTAGCATAGCAGCGCCACCTGTTCAGAGATTTAGACCAAAATATAAACAGCACTAACTGATATCAAGGTATACCTGAATCTGAAGTTTGATGAAAATTCGTACATTAGTTATTGAGATAGAGCTATAGTGGAAATTCTAAAAAAAAATGCAGCATAGCAGCGCCACCTGTTGAGCGATTTGCACCAAAACATAAACAGCACTAATTCATATCAAGGTATATCGGAATCTGAAGTTTGTTGAAAATTCAAGCATTAGTTCTTGAGATAGAGCTATTTCGGAAATCACAAAAAATGCAGCATAGCAGCGTCACCTGTTGAGTGATTCACATAAAAATGTATAAAACGGCAATTCATGTCAAGCACTAATTGAATCTGAAGTTTGATGAATGTCCGTGCATTAGTTCTGGAGATTGAGCTAGTGTGGAGATCGTGAAAAATGCTGCATAGCAGCGCCACCTGTTGAGCGATTTACACCAAAAACTAATCAGCATCAATTTATATCAGGGACTAACTGAATATAATTTTTTATTAAATACCGTGCGTTAGTTCTTGAGATAGAGCGCCCACAAAATTTGTGTCACATACATACAGACAGACAGACGGTCAAACAGACTCACAGACTCACAGACAGACATTTTGTAAAAACATGTCTTTTGGAATCTCTGACTCCTAAAACGTGTAAATCCGTCGAAAACCGGAATTTGAAAATTTTCATGGATCCAATACTTTCTTCTTGTAAAGAAAGAAGAAAGTAAAGTAAAGTAATTGAAAGGAAGAAAATTCGTACAGAGAGAGCCAAGAATGAAATAAAAGAGATATAAAAACATGTATAAAAATCACTTATAAACAGATTAAGTAAAATAATGCTAAAAAGTGATAAAATATCTTTATTAAGATTGACGATTGTTTCGTCGCACCAACGGCGACATTTTCAAAATCATTTATGATAGAAAATATTTTCACAAAATTTAAAAACAATAAACATAGTAAACAATGTCACGAGACATGATGCATAATGAAACATATTGCAAACCTAAAATTAAATTAAAATTAAATTAGCTATTTGTGAGCGTGGATTAATTTTCATATAATTTAACAAAACAATAACATGGTAAACAATTTCACGAGACAACATGCATAATGAAAAACATTGCAAAACATAAAATAAAAATAAAATTATCTTGGCTATTTGCGAGTGTGGATTAATTTTGACTATTGTTATTAAAATTACATAGCATCATGCTATGACGAAACGATCGTCAATCTTAATAAAGATATTTTATAACTTTAAAGCATTGTTTTACTTAAACAAAAGAGATAGTAAGAAGCTTTAACCAAGTTTCAGGAAGTATAGGTATATTTTTCGATGGGAAAAAAAGATTATATATAATAGTGCAAGATAAAAAAGAGAAGCATAGAAAATATAGCATAACATTATATTTTAATGGTAACACCATTTGAACATATCCACTATAACTGCTATTTGTGTGATGGGATAACCACAAACACTGGATTTATTAATGATAATGGTGTGATTGCTTTAATTGAAAATGTTCTAAAAGGTCACTGCAGTGACTGATTTGTGTGTTACACTGTAATGAATTGCCTTTATGCCACCTGTTTCGGAGACGAAAAGACAAAAGTCCCTAATGAATTTGGATGGGTTTTAGGCAAAAAACTTTGAAATTTCAACGAACATCTTGTAACCTTCCTAATCTTAAAATAGAAGATGATTTGAGCACAGACCGAAAATATTTACTTGAAATGTACACACCAATTTCAAGCGGTGGATGCTCTCAAGTTCTGTCCTAAAAAATGTAGGATAGTCGGCTCATTCACAATGGCTTACGTTAGCAAGTTATATGTTGTTCTTCAGTTATATGTTGTAACAGAGAATCTTCCAGATAACCTTAATACTTTAACAGAGTATGTTGTGAAAGTGTATGCTCCCATCTGGTTCCATATTAATCTTAAACCATCATCTGTAAATGGTTCCAAAATTTTTTTGGAGACTGATAAAGTTTTCACGTTAGCTTTGTGAGCAACATCTAAAAATAATTAACCCAGTTATTCAGAAAAAAATAGTTACTACGCTTACCCAGAAAACGTGCTTCTGTGTAGGTTAAGTGACGAGAGAAAGTACATAAGAGAGCTAGGTCTTCGCCGACTTCTGGAAGCAAGGATGGAACACAAGAATGGCGTCAAAAAATTTGTGGTCCCCAAGCTCAACTTTCACGCTGAAGATTTCATTGATATGATTAAGTGGACGGATATAACTATCACAGAGCCTCCAATTACAAAATACGTAACAGATCAGGACTTAAAAATGTATACAGACTGGTTCAGAACTACATGTCAAAAATGTAAAGGCTTGTAAAAGGGACATAAATAAGCAGATTTCGTATAGGAATGTGGGTGCGGAAATGCGTTAAGGCAGTAGAAGTCGCTGTTGAATGCGGCGGATGAAAGCTCTTCGTTGGATTGAATCGTCCTTCCGCGCACGGATTTCGAGCAACATGGATTATTTATTACACCAATGCGGAGCTTGCTTACGTGCATTTCATGTATGGGATTGCGCAAGGAAATGGATTGGCTGCTCAAAGGATTTAGATTGAACGATTCCCAGGCCGGATCCCCCAAACATTTGAGCGTCTTCATTAGGAGTTGTGCGGGAGTGGATTGTTTTATACTTCCAGGCGTGATAAAGGCACTATAAGATAACACAGAATTCCTCCAGTGGAAGAAGCAGTATTACGCATAGTAGAGGATAGTACTTCGACAAGCTTAAAAGCTGTTGGACGTACGTTGGGTGTGAACCATTTCCTTACTTCGCCCCATACATAAAATGCATGTCGGCAAGCTCCTCATTGGTGTAATGATGCATGTTGCTCGAAGTCCGCGTGCGAATGACGATTCAAGCTAGCGAAAGCGAAGTGCTTTCATCCACCGAAATTAACAGCGCCCTCTACTGCCTCAACGCTGCATTTCTGCACCCACATTCCTGTACAAAATCTGCTTATTTAGGTCCCCTCTACCTGCGTTTACATTTTTGACATATAGTTCTGAACCACCCTGTGTAAGAGAAACAAGAGAACCGACTTGCCACCTTGCCAGTTTGCAATCTATAGATTTCCCTCGTTTACCCTGTAATACACAAGCGGTAGAAAGATTTATAAAGCTTGTGACAGAGTCATGACTAAGTGCATGTTGTCCTGAAGAAAGAGAAAGCTTTATTAAAGCAAAAATTGCTTCGCAAAAGATGATGCCAAAATTTGAGACCAAAAAACATTTTATCTAATAAGGAGAGGGCCAACCTTGTTAATCACAGATTTTGATTATTTTAATATATGTTGTAGGTTAGAGACCCCTTAGTCTCAGGTTCAACGGATTTTATACAATGCTCCTTAGTTCTTGAGAAACCGGGGGTCTAATAGTAGTACACAACTTAAATACTTACTTTGTAACTGAGAGGATAGGTTGGTCATAGCTGAGTTGGTATGGCGTTTGCCGGTGGATCCGCGGGCCCGGGTTCTATACCGGGACGCGCTACATTGCTTTTTCTCATTTTTTGTTTTATAAATATATTTGTAAGTATAACTTAATAATCTCATTGTCAATTAAAATTTATAATATTGTATATCAATTATAATTTTAACCTATTTAACTTTTTACTTTTAACTAAACAGTTGTATAAAACATCATAAAACTGTTAATTTTTTTAAAATCCCTTTTAAAATGTATTTCATATATTCTTTATCGATGCAATGATATTGAGCAATTGTGTCAATTCGTGATTTTAAAGAAACATCATTTACGCATTGCTTTAACAAAGGAAGTCAGTGCGATAATACTATTATTCTGTTTTTAAAATAACAAGCATAATTATATTAAAAATGAGCATCAGAATTAAATTACAACCGATTTTTTGCATATGAAAGATTTTTAATTTTGTAATACGTATGCTTGCTCTTTCAGTTATTTTGCTTTTCCCTTTATCTTCTTTCTGCTTTTATTTTTATTTTATTTGAATATTCTTTTATTTTATCATAACTAGATGGCACCACAACAGGTTTTGTCACGATTTTGGATTTTTCATCATTCAATAATAGATCCAATTTCTTTTTAAACCTCTTTAAATGATGAGAAGTAATAGTTTAAAAATAAAAAAATGATAAATTTAAGTTTGTTAGCATTATAATTATTGTATGATATTAAAATTTTTAATTAAAATTATTAAATTATAATTACAAGTATATTTATAAAATCGAAAATGAGAAAAACAAATGTAGTGCGTTCGGGTACCGAACCCGGTCCCGCAGATCAACTAGCAAATGCTTTAGCAACTGAGCTACGACCAACATGTACTACTTTGCTTGTACTACTATTAGACCCCGGTTTTTCAAGAACTAAGGAGCGTTGGATAAAATCCGTTGAATCTGAGACTAAGGGGTCTCTACCCTACAACTTATCTTAAAATAATCAAAATCTGTGATTAACAAGGTTGGTCCTCTCCTTGTAAGTGTCAAAACAATTGAAAATCAAAGTAATGCGAGTCTAACAAACTAATGGAATATTTTTATTATTTCTTCTTGTTTACCTTGTTTCAATAATGTTGGTTATTAATTATGTCATGATATACGTTCTATTTTCTTTAAATATCTTGAGTTGGTTCTGTTTATGTTGAATATTTAGGTTTAATCCCTTTGTAAAATCTCTTTAAAAAGCAAAATACCCGAAACAATTGGTAGTATGTTTATTATTATTAATTATCAGTTATTTAAAAAGTTTTAGAGGATTATTATTTTAAAAACTGTGTTTGAATAAATTTTTTCAATTATAATAGATCATTTCAAATTGGATTTCACAATCTTGAATTTTAGGTAAAAAGATCATTTATTTCACTTTTGCGAAAAATTAATGTATAAATTTAGAGCAACCAAACTTAATATTATTGTTATTATAGTAAAAAGGCACCTATTTATTTCTATTAAAAACAATATTTGATTAAGAAAATGTAAAAGTAAAGCAGTGAATAAAATTATAATTTTATGTTAAATTTAGATTTTTTGTAAAAAAGAACTTATTTTTAAGACTCTTGCGGCACCGCCAGATATAAATATAGAACGAAAAAACTTCGTAGTGTTATTTTTTAACATAAAAAGGCAACTTTTAAGTGCTATTAGAAAGTTATTTGCTGAGAAAAATATTTTGCCCTATACATTCGTTCCACCCTAAGAACGTATATATATCAGCTAACTTGAGTCAGGGGCGTTTGGGCATGTAACAGGTACTAAAGGTCCCTAAAAAACACTCAACACTTCTACGTTAAGTATCAAATCCGGTTTTTAATATGTTTAATGGGTCAGTATTAGAAACTCATATTTACTATTTCCAGACGCTTTCCGCTTGCCACAACTTTCGTCAGAGGTTTTAAAGCTCGAAAAATAATCGGGGAGCCTATGTCATAGTATCAAGGCTGACAGTCTTGGAATTCAAACATTACTTGACGGGAAAAATACATTTAGGACATTTAAAGGGTTAATTTAATTTATTTACTTCCTAAAGTAACGAGGCACGATATCTATAGGAGCTACTGTATTATTTTAAAACAAGGCTGTTTTTTTAATCATCTTTCTACTGAATCGATTTTGAAAATTAACTTTTAATAAAAGAATTTTATTTATAGATGTGTCCTCACTCATTATTATTTTTTAATTAAGCCCATTTTTATATTTAATCAGTGTAAACACACGTCGTAGTACATTAGGTAGAAATCGTGGTTTTCCTTTAAAATTTTCCTCGTTAACACGAAATCGTTTAACGCGAAATTTCGCTTAACACAAAATAATACTGAGGTCCCGTCAGATAAGTCTAAAAACCAATGTAAATTAATTCGTTTAACACGAAATAGAATTTCGCAAAATCCCGCTTAAGGCGAAATTTTTTTTTTTTTTGCTCGAAAATTAAAGCATTCTTTCTTAAGCGAAGTTTTCAATATTTCAAACTTACATGTCACATCTTATTTACTAAAAATGGAATTTTTCTTACTGTTTGAAAATGACACAGAGGAAAAGGGTTAGAAAAAATGGTGAAATATTTGGCTAATCTCTGCTTTTCTTTATCTTCTGATATTCCGCATCCCCCCCCCCCTTCGCTTAAGTTGCATTTATTCACATCCTGAGCAAATATGCCTGAGATGGGAATCAATCATATGTCTTCCTATTCTTTTCTAATTACATTTTGTGGTCATCGACAAAAGAAAGGAGAGAAAAGGAGAGGTGAACAAAAGAAAGGGGAGGCGATCAATAGAGCAGGGTGGTGTCCGAACTGTCAGGGGCTCCTGCTCTTGACCGCTGATCTTTATAAATCGTATCTGTTAGCTATCTGTTTGGTCCTTTATACGGACATATTCCTTTTCTGAGCTATAGATCGGCCACAATGCTTGGGTGAGGAGTTTCTTTTTTTAATGTGATTGTTCCATTAATTGTTTGACTCTATTGATAGTGACATAAACCATAAACTGTGTTTCCGAAATTCCATATCTTCGAGTAAACGAAGTGACAATCCTTACTTCTATACATGACTACTGAAACTCTGTTCGCAGTTGTTCTGTAGAAATCTTTGAAAGATGAGTCGAAAACAGCAAGCTGTATCTTTAGAAGCAAAGCAAAAGATTTTAAATGAAGTCAGCGATAAAGTGCTGAAAAAATCAGAAATTGCGGCAAAGTATGGATTACCCAATAGCACACAATTTTAAAAAATCGTGAAAAGATTGACGCGACTTATGCAGTCAGTCAATTCGAACCAGCAAGAAAACGGATGCGCACAGAAAAAAATGAAGAAATTGAAATTGCTCTCTTACGGTGGATAAAAGAAGCAAGAAGCCAGAACATTGTTTTAACTGGTGCAGTTTTGCAAGAGAAAGCAAAGGCTTTTGCTAATGCTCTCGGTTACGACGATTTCACATGTTCTAACGGATGGCTGACAAGATTTAAAGAGCGTCATAGAATTGTCTGCAAAAAGATATGTGGAGAAGAATCTGTCGTAGATGAGAATTCTAAACAGTCTTTTTTTTTAGGAAAGTGGTTAGACGTTAAAAAAAATTATGCGCCCCGTGACATTTTTAACGCCGATTAAACGGGGCTTTTTTTTCAAAGCGCAACCCTCGCGAACACTTACTTTAAAGCGAGAAAAATATACTGGAGGAAAATTCAGCAAAGAAATAATTAGAATGATGGTCGGCTGCAACATGGAAGGAAGTGAAAATTTACCATTGCTCGTGATCGGTAAGTCGGTGAAACCACGTTGTTTCAAAAACGTTAAAACTTTGCCAGTTTGCTACGATTCCAGCAAAAATGCATGGATAAACAAAGTTATTTTTACGAAATGGTTACTTGATCTAGACTTAAAATTCTACCGAGAAAAGAGAAAAATCTGCTTATTGCTGGACAATTGCAGTGCTCATAAAGATGTTCCAGTATTAAAAGCAATTGAATGTGTCTTTCTTCCTCCGAACACTACAGCAAAACTTTAGCCTTGTGACCAAGGAATTATCCAATGCTTAAAAGTGCAGTACAGAAAAAGAATTGTTCATAAAATGATTCAATGTTTTGATAATAAAACGGAATTTTCTGTGAATTTACTAGAAGCTGTAACTTATCTAAGAAGTGCCTGGAACAGTATCACTACTGGAACTGTGCAAAATTGTTTCCGACACGCGCGATTTACGCATGAGATAAATGAAGAAACTAATGAAACAGAATCTGAAATGACGACTGATTTAATTGAAGAAGCAGAAAAACGGGGAATTATTTTGCAGACATTGTTTGTCGAGTATATTTACATAGATGAAGATGTGCTGACTTCGGATGTGACGACAGACGAAGAAATAATTGCTTCATTAACTGAAAAACAAGTGGGTAAGTGTGATCACAGATCGCACAGAGGGTTTCGTTTAATATTCCTTTCAAAACACTTTACTTTTTTGAAAAATCTAATACTTCCACATTTCGCAACCAGGGGGCGCACTCGATTCTAAACAAACATCTATCCGAACGAAATCCCGTTTTACATACTATCCGCAGATATATTAGTCGAGAGGATTGGGCCCATAGCACCTGAGATCAGTAGGCGCACCTGGCGGTAAACAATGGAACTAAAATATGTAAGGCTATGGTGCACAATATGAAAGAAGGGTCAAAGGGGTGTCGGCAAAAGTTGGAAAATTTCTCCCCTGGTTAAAAGGGCGGATGTTAGAAAAATTACTTAAAATACACAAGCTAGAGCCCGGAGAGGTAAATAATATAAGACTTTTTGAAGATTTTATGATTTCTCGTGTGGTCTGAGGTATTCAGCTATACGTATGCAAAATTTCATGTTTCCAACTTAATTAGGGGCTCTCTTAGAAAGAATTGCTTCCAATACATATGTGGTAGCTCAAAGATTAAACGTAAGACATTTTCAAGATTTTATGATTTGTCGCTTGGCCTCAGGTGTTCTGCTATAAGTATGCAAAATTTAAAATATCCAATTTAATTAGGGGCTCAGTTAGAAAGAATTGCTTAAAATACACGAGCTGGAGTTGAAAGGGTTAAACATAAAACTTTTTCAAAATTTATTATTTGACGTGTAATCTGGGATGTTGAGCTATAAGTATGCAAAATTTCACGCCTCCATCCTAAATAGGGGCTCACTTAGAAAGAATTGTTTAAAATACACTTGTGGGAGCTCAAAGAGTTAAACGTACGACATTTTCAAAATTTTATGATTTGTCGTTTGATGTGAGGTGTTCAGCTATAAAAATGCAAAATTTCACGCTTCCAATTGAATTAGAGGCTCACTTAGAAATAATTGTTTAAAATACACATGCAGTAGCCCAAAGGGTTAAATGTAAGACTTTTTCAAAATTTTATCATTTGTCGTATGATGTGTGGTGTTCAGCTATAAGTATGCAGAATTTCACGCCTCCAAACTAATTAGGAGCTCACCTTAGAAAGAATTGTTTAAAATACACATGCGGGACCCCAAAGGGTTAAATGTACGACTTTTTCCAAATTTTATCACTTGTTGTTTGATGTGAGGTGTCCAGCTATAAGTATGCAAAATTTCACGCCTCCAACATAATTAGGGGCTCACTTAGAAAGAATTGTTAAAAATACACATGTGGGAGCCCAAAGGGTTAAATGTACGACTTTTTCAAAATTTTATGATTTGTCGTATGATGTGAGGTTTTCAGCTATAAGTACCGAAAATTGCATGTCTCCAACATAATTGGGTGCTCACTTAGAAAGAATTGTTTAAAATACACATGTGGGAGCCCAAAGGGTTAAATGTACGACTTTTTCCAAAATTTTATCACTTGTTGTTTGATGTGAGGTGTCCAGCTATAAGTACCCGAAATTTCATGTCTCCAACATAATTAGGGGCTCACTTAGAAAAAATTGTTTAAAATACACATGTGGGAGTTACCGACATTTATTCTTCTGCGAGTTAAACCGATTAATTAAATAATAATTAATATTTCAGCTTGTAATTAAGATAGGACTTAGAAATAGGTATCTATAAAATCAGCGAGAAATTTGACATCGGGATGCCATAAAATTTAATCAAAAAATTTAATATTTAAAAAGTTAAAATTCCGTATTAAAATATGCTATTAAGAAAAACCGCAGCGTCGTCATGTCTACCTGCTTTGAAATCTTTTGAATTGAAATCTTTTTTCCTTGTCTTTCCAATTAAAAGAAAATAAATTTTTATCGATCGATTTTTAGTGGATATTTTAACTTATACACATCGCAGAAATGTGAACTTTATACCAAATGAAAGTAGATTTTTTTCTGCGTCTGTCTGTTTCATTTACAAATTTCTCGGACCAATATTTTCTGATATGCGATTTCGATTTAAAATGCCCACTTCATTTTTCGGCTTAATTTCCTCCGTGGTAACCATGCATCGGCTGTTTTTACTGGCAACCCTTAGGAGAAACACGGATGATTTGGAGAAAGTTCATTTGAATCTGCGTTAAAAAGGTGGATTGGTTAATTTTAGAAGTTAATTAGCCCGTAATTCAGTTAATTACCAACTTTTTCAAAATTTTATGATTTGTTGTTTGATGTGAGGTGTTCAGCTATAAGTACCCAAAATTTCAAATCTCTAACATGTATAGTTTCTGAGAACGGGCTCTGTGACGGACAGACGGACAGACAGACAGACAGACAAAGGAGTGAGACGAATAGGGTTTCGTCAGATGAACGAAACCCTAAAAAAGATGACAACATCGACATCTCAGACGAGGATGAAGAATTCGACACAGAACTGAAAAGTTCAGTGTCATTAAATGAAGCTACAGCAGCATTAAAATAGTACAACGTATCCGTATGGAACAAGAGAATGCTTCCCGAGCTTTGGACAAATTAGATGAGGTCCATACGTTTCTAGAACAAAGCAGCCTACAAAAATTGAACCAAAAGTCAATAACGGACTTAAAAAAAAAAATCATTAGCAGGTAAATAAACTTATTATTGCCTAAAATGATGACCCATTTGTTTTATTTTTTAATTAAATTTTCTATTTCTTAATTAAAATTTCTATTTCTGTTTAATTTATGATTTTAGCAGGGATATATTTGTAAGCTTATTTATTTAGTGTTTTTATCTAATATAGATGGCACCACTATTTTGACGGTTAACACGAAATCCCGGATAACACGAAAAAATTTCGTAGCCCCTTCAATTTCGTGTTAACGAGGTTCGACTGAAATAATCGATAAAAATATTCATATATTTCATAACATAAAAGTACCGAAAATAGAGGTGAGTTTTCTAAGACTTTGATACTACACTGCTCAAAACAATTAAAGGACATTGCAGTTTTAGGTGGATTTTGTATCTGGTAAACTGTTTAGCTGATTGATACATGGTCGACAGACATAGTAGGTTATATGAAAATAAATTACACATGTTTGGCAGAAAAAAATGCATTTTATTGCGCATTTGTGTACTAAAGGAAAAAAACACAATTTGTGCATATGAGAAAAAAAGAATAAGAAAAGGTGTTTTCTTCAAAGAAAATCATTTTCAGTAGGGGGTATGGTTTCCACGGGCGGCCAGCAACGTTGAACACCTTTGAGGCATGGACTCAATGAGGCTATTAATGACGAGTTGGGGTATTCTGCCCCACTCTTCCAGAAGAGCTCTTTCCAGTTTTTGGAGAGTTTGTGGGAGTTGTTGGCGGCCAGAAACTCGTCTTCCTAGAGCGTCCCAAACGTGCTCGATTGGATTCATGTCTGGAGAACACGCTGGCCATTCCATTCGAACGATTCCTTCCTCGAAAAGGAAATCCTCCACCAGGTTTGTATGATGTGGCCTGCAGTTATCGTCCATTAAAATGAAGTTATCTCCGATTGCTGCAGCGTAAGGGACTACAATAGGTCTGAGGATCTCATCCCTATATCGGCGACCAGTCAGAGCTCCATCTCGAATGGTGTAGAGGTCAGTGCGCCCGTCAATGGAGATGCCACCATACACCAACACTCCTCCACCGCCAAATCTGACACTTTCGTGCACGAACGCAGGATTATTCCTACTGCCACGGTCCCTCCAGATGAAAATACGCCTATTATCCGGATGCACAGAAAAACGGGACTCGTCAGAAAACAGAATATTGCTCCATTCATTTCTCCTCCAGTTGACATGCTCGGTTGCCCACTCCCTGCGGTCGCGACGATGCCTTGATGTTAATCTAACACATACCATCGGTCGGCGAGCATACAGACCTACAGCATGGAGCCGGTTTCGGACAGTCTGAGTTGAAATCGTGGTGCCTGTAGCCGAGCGAAGGTGTTGTTGGAGAAGAGTAGCGTTCATGATTCGGTGTCTCCGAGCTGTTAACGCTAAATACCGATCTTCATTGGGCGTTGTTGCCCGTCTACGACCTTGCCCTGGTCTTCGGCCTGCACATCCACTCTCCAAAAATCGGTTCCAGATCCTGGAAATGACACTTTGTGACACTCCAATGGATTGCGCTACTTCGGCTTGAGTTTGGCCCCCTTCTAACCTACCAACAATTCTCAAAGCTTCTGAATCTGTCAAATGACTTCGCTGAGACATCGTACTCATCGAAACAAAGCAATCACTGAATGCCGATCATCCTTGTCTTCATTCTCTTTTATCCAGTTGAAAGTCAAATTTCATTCGCTGCCACTGAAGCGATGTTTTTGACGTCGAACTCAAAATTTGCATACTCCACAGTTTGAAAACCAGAAAAATTTGCTTTTGTGATTCTCTTCTTCTATTTTCGGCAAAAAAAATTTCGTTTATATCTTTATTTTATATAAAACTTCAAATATCCTTTAATTGTTTTGAGCAGTGTATTATTCCGTAATCGAGCTAATTGGTTTAAAAATCATAAAAAAGTCAGTAAATTGAAATACAGTTTTCAAACATTTTACCTTTGAAAAAACACTCTCTCTATTCAATGGTGTAAAATTTTAAATTATAAGATGCTGAGAAGTAATTAAGTTTGAAAAACAAAAGAAAAGATAAAAACGGCCGCAACAGCCAGAACCAATCAGTAAAAATGAAGCTTCATAGCCAACGAGAGTGAGTGGTCGTTCCTGTATCTACCCGAAGTAAGTCGAAACTCACTGAGAGAGTTTGTGGAACTCTCTCAGAGACTTCGGCGGCCTGAGATATCTTAAGGTATCCGGTGTGAACATAGTATTAGCGATTTGGCCGTGTATTCAGGGGGCTGTGCAAAACGTCGTGATTGACGTCACACTGAAAGCGTCTACATATACTTAAAATTAAATATAGTTTATAATAGCTCTATTTTTTAACAGAAATTATTCGTTTATATTTTTTCAAAATAGCACGTATTTTAATTACATTTTTTTCGGTTGTTATGAGAAAATGGCAACAAAAAGATATAATTGCTATTTTTCAACTATTTTCCCTTTACTTTCTGTATAAATGTAGTACTTGAGTTGCCAAAATTAAACAAATGGTGCTAAAACCTATAAAAAAATTAATATTTCAAAAATAAATGGAGATACAGTTTTTAAACAAATTGTATTTAAATGTACTTTTTTTTCCAATACAACGGTATAAAAATTGAAAATGTGCGATGCTTAAAAATTTAAAAAACTGCTATAGAGTATTTAATAGTACGATGATACATCTGCTTTGTTTATTGCTGGCTTCTGTAAGATAACGTTATTTTTTGGAGACAAAATAAGCTGGGAGTAAGAAATAGCATACCGTACCGGGGTCTAAAAATGGATTCATGACTCATCAAATCAATTATTCGAAAATTAATTAAATATACAAACATGAAAAAAACAAACTATAGACTATGTTTATTACATTAATACTCAAAAAATAGAGTGCTTTTACCTTAGCTTGGCAATGTGATAAATCGCAAAATATTGTTCTCATTGACATCACTTATATTGCATTAATTTCTCTTAAAATATAGATCTCTAATCCATTTCATTTAAAAAGCATACTTTTGTTTAAAATACAAACATTCAAAAATACATTTATTGGATACAATTAAAATACATGCCTTTCACTCATTTCCTTTAAAATACAGTAATCCCTTAACATTCGATTTTTAATTTTTCGCGAAATAAAAAATGCAGAATATTGCAATATTCGCGAATACTTAACTTGGTTATTCTCGAATTTGTTTTACAAAAAAATATTCTTTTACAAAATAAACTCACTTTGTTTTAGCAATTCTATGAACTTAAGTGTCACTGCACTGTTAAAAATTTGCAGCAAACTGTCCAGTCATTCGACCGTTTTTTGAAAAAACGGTATCATAATCGTAATTTAACTATATTCTGACCATAACATAGGCAATTATATGGTCAGAATAGTTTAAATTACGGTTGTCTAACCGTTTTCGATAAAAACGGCCAAATGACTGGACAGAATGCTGCAAAATTTTAACAGTGTGGATACCTATCTACTGTATAGCCTACTGCATTACTGTGTGGCCTAATTAGCGAGAACTTTAGCCCTTGTGTTGAGAGAAAATATAGATCAGTAATTTTCATTATTTTCTTATGCAGACTTTTTTTTTATTTTTCTAAATTTTCTAAAATTCAAAATTTTTATTGCAGGTGAAATATTTTCTGCAAAATCGTTGGAGAAATTATAAAATTCAAAAACAACTTGTTGAGAAAGCAATGGAAAGCGATCCTTCACTGGTGAGGAGTCTTAAATTTAAAAGAGAAATCGAGGCCTAAACATTTCCTTACATCGAAATTCATACACAAAAGATCTATTCTGGCAAACACTATCATATCACTAAATATTTTAAGCCTTCGACTGGCAACTAAACTTTGTACAATATGTTTATAATTATTCAAATTTATTTGCAGCATGCACTTTTTAATGATTAACAAATAAACTTTTTGCGTTTCAATTGCTTTTTTGCACTTAAATCCTAATCCCCCTTTTATGCACGGGAAGATAGTCTCAACATTCGGGATATTGACATTCGCGGAGATTTCTGCGAACCTAACCCTCGCGAATGTAAAGGGATTACTGTACATAACAATAATGATAAATACGATAGCATTTTATTTCAACTTCAAAGTATTATTTCTAAATCACACACGCGAAAAAAATAACTACTAATGGCGAAGACAAAACCATTATTGGCGAGATTTGCCCCGGATGACATAAAAGTACCGAAAATAGTCGCGAGTTTTCTAAGACTTTGCTTTTAAATTAAAAACTATTTTCATTGGTTCATAGGCCAATGACGTAAAAGACATATTAATACTAGAGGTGTTAAAATATTCAGTGAGCGAAAGTTTTTAAGTTTTTATCAATGAATTTTTAAAAATGAATGACTCACTATACATTGTTTACATTAGAAAAATAAATCGTGTTTTCTGAAATGTTCGTTTGTTTATATCAGTCATCTGTTGTTGGTAGCAGGTTATTTTTAATTTAGAACTTAAAACGTTATAATTGTATAGTTTTTGAAGGTTTTAGAAACAATGAAGAAGAATAGATCTAGGGCATTCTCACAATCTTTAGACTTTCATATCCCTTAATAATAATTTTTATTTTAATACATTTACTTGTATTTTTTTTTCATATACTGGGGAACATCCCATTGCATGATTGCATAACAATATTAACAAGATAAATAAGTTTTGGACTATGGTGGTCAAATGCCATGGTGTTATGTCAAATACCAGGAAAACTCCTATACCGTCCCGCTCCTCTGATGCTGATTTTTAAGTTCGGAGCTGTCTGTATAAAACTGTTTCAATTAAAGTAATTCGATGTAATTTTTTTCCGAAACTGGGATAATTTTTTTATATAAATATGTAGCAAAAAATTAACTGTGCACACATTTTTACGGTTGATATTATTTTTTGAACTCTGTCCCTGGGTTTTTCGTCCTTACCGTCCCTCTTTCTAAAATTATACAGAAAATCACTTCAGATGCAGCCACAGAATTTTTTTTTCAAGTTTTTTCTCGTGCAGAAGTACGCTAGAGAAAGAATGTCTAAAATTCTTTGACAGGAAATTTACTGCTGAATTTAAATCAGCATTTAAATATCAATTTCAAGATCGTGGCTTTATTGGTAGTCTTACCGACCCCAAGGTTTATTCCGGCACTTTTCGAGGTAAATTTAAAAAATAATAATAATGTAATTCAATGTTAACAACTGTTTCTAAAAATCAATGAACATTGTGGCTATCACTTCGTCTTAACATGATTTGCTTAAAATAGGTGGTAATTTTCCTTACCGTTCCATTCCCTTTTTTCCCATTTCGTCCCTTTTTTCCTATAAAGTCCCCTTTTTAGGGTTTCGTTCATCTGACGAAATCCTATTCGTCTCACTCTTTTGTCTGCCTATCCGTCTGTCTGTCTGTCCGTCTGTCTGTCCTTCACAGAGCCCGTTCTCAGAAACTACACAGGTTAGAGACTTGAAAATTTGGGTACTTATAGCTGAACACCACACATCAAACAACAAATCATAAAAATTTTAAAAAGTTGGTAATTAACTGAATTACGGGCATAACTTCTAAAATTACCCAATCCACCTTTTTAACGCAGGTTCAAACTTACCTTCTCCAAATTATCCGTGTTTCTCCTAAGAGTTGCCAGTAAAATCAGCCGATGCATGGTTACCACGGAGGAAATTAAGCCGAAAAATGAAGTGGACATTTTAAAGCGAAATCGAATATCAGAAAATATTGGTCTGAGAAATTTGTAAATGGAATAGACAGACGCAGAAAAAAATCTACTTTCACTTGCTATAAAGTTCACATTTCTGCGATGTGTATAAGTTAAAATATCCACTAAAAATCGATCGATAAAAATTTAATTTCTTTAATTGGAAAAACAAGGAAAAAAAGATTTCTATTCGGCGGGAAAGCAGGTAGACATGACGACGCCGCGGTTTTTCATAATAGCATATTCTCATACGAAATTTTAACTTTTTAAATATTAAATTTTTTGATTAAATATTTTGGCATCCCGATGTCAAATTTCTCGCTGATTTCATTGATACCTATTTCTAAGTCCTATCTTAATTACAAGCTGAAATATTATTTATTATTTAATTAATCGGTTTAACTCGCAGAAGAATTAATGTCGGTAAACGAGTCGGTAACTCCCACATGTGTATTTTAAACAATTCTTTCTAAGTGAGCCCCTAATTATGTTGCAGACATGAAATTTTGGGTACTTATAGCTGAACACCTCACATCATACGACAAATCATAAAATTTTGAAAAAGTCCTACATTTAACATTTTGGGCTCCCACATGTGTATTTTAAACAATTCTCTCTAAGTGAGCCCCTAATTATGTTGGAGGCGTGAAATGTTGCATACTTATAGCTGGACACCTCACATCAAACAACAAGTGATAAAATTTTGGAAAAAGTCGTACATTTAACACTTTGGGCTCCCACATGTGTATTTTAAACAATTCTTTTTAAGTGAACCCCTAATTATGTTGGAGACATGAAATTTTCTGTACTTATAGCTGAACACCTGACATCATAAGACAAATTATAAAATTTTGAAAAAGTCGTACATTTAAACCTTTGGGCTCCCACATGTGTATTTTAAACAATTCTTTCTAAGTGAGCCCCTAATTATATTGGAGGCGTGAAATGTTGTATACTTATAGCTGGACACCTCACATCAAACAACAAGTGATAAAATTTTGAAAAAGTCATACATTTAACCCTTTGGGGTCCCGCAGGTGTATTTTAAACAATTCTTTCTAAGTGAGCCCTAATTATGTTGGCGTTGTGAAATTTTGCATACTTATAGCTGGACACCTCACATCAAACAAGTGATAAAAATTTGAAAAAGTCGTACATTTAAACCTTTGGGGTCCCGCATGTGTATTTTAATCAATTCTTTCTAAGTGAGCTCCTAATTAGCTTAGAGGCGTGAAATTCTGGATACTTATAGCTGAACACCACACATCATACGACAAATGATAAAATTTTGAAAAAGTCGTACATTTAACCCTTTGGGCTCCTGCATGTGTATTTTAAACAATTCTTTCTAATATTAGATGTAAATTTACAACTGGGCGAAAAATGTCCGGACTAGGATTCGAACCCGGGACCTCCTGGCTGAAGCCGCCAGTGCTCTGCCATCTGAGCTATCCCGGACGATTCTGGTCGAACCTTTTCACCCAGAATCGTCCGGGATAGCTCAGATGGCAGAGCACTGGCGGCTTCAGCCAGGAGGTGCCGGGTTCGAATCCTGGTCCGGACATTTTTCGCCCAGTTGGAAATTTACATCTAATATGATTTGTTTACCAATTAGAATAATTGTGTTAATATTAATCTAGTGTAATTTTTTCTAAGTGAGCCTGTATTTAGGTTGGAGGCGCCAAATTTTGCATACTTATAGCTCAACATCCCAGATTACACGTCAAATAATAAATTTTGAAAAAGTTTTATGTTTAACCCTTTCAACTACAGCTCTTGTATTTTAAGCAATTCTTTCTAACTGAGCCCCTAATTAAATTGGGGATTTTAAATTTTGCATACTTATAGCAGAACACCTAAGGCCAAGCGACAAATCATAAAATCTTGAAAAAGTATTACGTTTTACCCTTTGAGCTACCACATATGTATTTGAAGCAATTCTTTCTAAGAGAGCCCCTAATTAAGTTGGAGACATGAAATTTTGCATACGTATAGCTGAATACCTCAGACCACACGACAAATCATAAAATCTTCAAAAAGTCTTATATTATTTACCTCTTCGGGCTCTAACTTGTGTATTTTAAACAATTTTTCTAACTTCCTCCTTTGCACCCGGTGGGTACTTTTCTAACTTTCACCGACACACCTTTCACCAGTCTTTTATATTATACACATAGCCTTACATATTTTAGGTCCACTTTTTACCGCTAGTGTGCGCCTACCTATCTTGGGTGCTCTATGCCCGATCCCCTCGATTAATATATTTACTTATAGGTTGTAAAACAGATTTTCATTCTGATAGAGGCTTTTGTAGAATAGGGTGCGTCTCCTGGTTGCGAAATGTGGAACTAAGAGATTTTTTAAAAGGATAAAGTGTTTTGAAAGGAATATTAAACGAAACCCTCTGTGCGATCTGTGATCACACTTACCCCCTTGTTTATCTTAACGTCCCTTCTTTAATACCCTTTTAAGACAATGTTATACCAAAATTTTGTACTAAAAATACTACATTATTATTATTTCTTATTTGAATGTCCTGTGGGTACTATGCAAATTCATTATAAGTAAAAATTTTGAAGAAAATAAAAAGTTTTAATGGTAAAATTGTAAGGAAAATTAAACTCGCAAAGTTTAATTTTTCCATAACATAAGCTTAACATAAACCTCAGTTAAATAAAAAAAATTTCACTGCTGACCATTTGTTCTTTATTTTGAATCATTAAGGCATTCGTCAGTCAGATTAAAATATTATTATTGCAGCAAGTTTAATTTCGCCTAATTTTTCCCCCTAAAAGTCAAAAGATTGTGAGAATGCCCCATATGCAAGGTTGATTATTTCCATAAGGCGAACAATTGCCTTATTTATGGCATCGGAATGATAGCCGCGATATGTATATTTCTGAGGATGAGCGAGACCCAGTATCGTTACCTTAGCGTATTACATAAATAGATTATTTAAAATTATTTTGAAATTATTTTAAAAATTTCTCATACTGCTTTAACAAATAACAATAAAATACACTGGTCTCCAAAAGTTAAGGTACAGGGACTGGATTATTTCGATTATACACGGTTTGTCAAATATCTACCAACATTATTGGTGAATTGTTCTTGAACGTCTGGAATGTAGAGAAAATGTTTGATTTCATATTTCTTGGTGAATATTTAGTCTTGGGGACAATTAGGGGGCTAATAATAAATTTAATAATAAAATAATATCTGCTATCACCTATGTAATAGAAAATGCTGGAAATGGATTGTCACTGTGTTAAATAACTATTTGGGTCCTGTTCAACAATTGTGTGTATTTGTGTAAGCATAGCACTCATATTCGTGAAGATGTTATTGTGTCTGTGAAAAATTCAAAAGTTTTTTGTTTATAGCATACCAAGTTTTAAACCAAATTTAACACAACTTTCTGAAAACCTGACAAAGAACAGTAGCAACAGTAAACTGCGATTAAAACAAGAATATTTTGAGTTTTTGAATAGTATTTACTTTCGGTGTGCAAGATCTTTTAAATTAGCTGATGGTTTGCGATGGGCACTTGTATGAAATAATTTTTAACTGCGCATGCGTGGAAGATTTAGAAATTTTTATTTCATAATTTGGTAGTCAGCTATTTTGAGAAACTTCTATAAAAAGTCCAGTCAAATATTGTGTAAACTCAGAAAATATAGTGAGCTGATTGGAATGTTGTGGAAAATCGCTTATAATAAAGCTACTTTTAGAAACCAACTCACAATTTCGCCCCTATCTCAGTGAATTTTCGCAATATTTGACTGGACTCTTTAGATAAGTTGCCCTAAATAGCTGACTACCATATTATGAAGTAAAAGTTTTGAAATCTTCCACGCAAGTGCAGTTAAAATTTATTTCATACAAGTTCCCATATTTCATCAAATATTCAATATAGTCATGTTTTAATTGAAGTGTACTGTTGCTACTTGCTTTGTTGCGTTCTTGATCAGATTTTTGGAAAGTTGTGTTAAATTTGGTTGAAAACTCTGTATGCTATAAACAAGAAACTTTTGAATTTTTCAGAGACACAATAACAACTTCACTAATATGAGTGCTATGCTTACACAAATGCACACAAACGTTGAACAGGACCTAAACAGTCATTTAACGCAGTGACAAACTATTTCCAGCATTTTCTGTTACATAGATAATCACAAATATTATTTTATTATTAAATTTATTATTAGCCCCCTAATTATCCCCCCAATATTGTCTTTCACCGAGAAATATGAAATCAAACATGTTCTTTACATCCCAAAAGTTCAAGAAGAATTCACCAATAATGTTGATAGATATTCGACAAACCGTGTACAATCGAAATCATCCAGTCCCTGTACCTTAATTTTTGAAGGCAGTGTAATTTACGTATTGATTGATAAATTACGGATTTAATTTATATTAAAAGTTTAATGCGAGAATAAATTTAATCTAACGTAGCACATTCATTTACCTAGAAGCACATTTACAGGGCTGGCACTGGTGGTTTTTTTAAATAATCTATTCATACCACTATTTAGCAAAAAAATTCTTTGGTGTGGATTTTCCTCCAAATTCTAACATCCGAGAAGTTACTCCTACCACAGATGTTATTGTTTTAAAAAACTGGTACGAATAGAATAAAAGTGATTGCCCTACACTTGTATATTTTCTACGAACTTTAACAGAAGAGATGAATTATGTAACTAATAAAAAACGTACTGAAATTTTGCTGAAACTCTTCTAAAACGTACACTGTTAAAAAATTTTCTGTTACAGAGAATCTATTGGTGATCCATTATTTAAAGTCTTATGTAAAATTACAGGGATTAGAAAGACAGAGAAGTTATTCGGTAAATTTAGAGTAAATTAACATCGTTAAAAATACACAAGACTCCGTAAATTAACATCGTTAAAAATACACAAGACGTTGTAAATCCATTTATTTTTAATGAAAATAATTTAACATAGTTCTTGAAATTAGTGAATTTTAGAAGATTAAAGTATCAGAATTTCTCGAGTAAATTTAAACTGCTGTACTATTTAATTTTTTACACAATTTGCTTCTAGCCGCCCGGGGTTTGAACCAGAGACCTCTGTGCAGGAGAAAAACAACTTACTGCGTGCGCCATAGGAGCTGTTGCTGTTGTGCACAAAGGATGTCTTTTATATTGAAGCGAAGAAAAATCAATTGTATTTGTGCTTTTCAAAGATTTCGCTTCAAATATATTCGTTAGAAAATTTCTTAAACGGTTTATTTTAATTCAGTTTGGACCGATACATAATACCTATTATTTATTTTAATCAAATTTAATTTTTTATTCCTTTATTTACGAAATTATTTATCAAAAAATTGCTTCTTTTCAACAATTATCTTCTTTAATATCTGAAGATATACCGGAATTTTTAAACAATAATATTATAAAATTTAGGTATATTTTTTTTTCAATAAAACTGATTAAATATATTGCTAGTTATAACTTTTTTTGTAAAATATTTACAAACATAATCAAATTAATTAACCAAAAATCCTTTTTATGGTTATATCACAATTCTTATAAAAGCAATGTATTTAAATGTATTATGATCCTCTCTGTAAATGGAAAGGCTTTTGCAGTTGAAAATGTTTCATGTAACTTTCTTTTAAAAGAAAATCATAACTATGAAAATGATTAAGAAAATTACCACGTTTTAAAAATATTTAACTTCAACGACTATTTTCCTACTCTATGTTAATTTGATTGAAAGACATGGAAATCCCTACAGAAAATTAGATACAAGATACTGGAAATGTCTGTAAAACGATGACCGAGAAACTCAATGGAATGCATTTAACCGAGGTCTAGTGTAAATTTACAGAGAGTCTTGACCGAGAAACTCAATCGAATGTATTTAACCGAGAACTAGCGAAAATTTATAGAGAGTCTTCAGTGAGAAACTCAATCGAATGCATTTAACCGAGAACTAGTGTAAATTTACAGAGAGTCTTGACCGAAAAACTTAATTGAATGCATTTAACAGAGAACTAGTGTTAATTTACAGAGAGTCTTAACGAGAAACTCAGTCGAGTGCATTTAAACGAGAACTAGTGTACATTTACAGAGAGTCTCGGGTTTTTTTCTGTGTTTTTACAGAAATTTTTAACATTGTACTGTGATTAATTTTCTGTAGACAAAATTAATAATTTTCAGAATGTTCGAAAATATGCAAATAATTAATTTTATTCTTATAATTCATACGTTAATTCTATTCATAAATTAAATGAAAATGAATTAACAAATAACTTTTCCTTTTAAATCAAACAATACTTCCAAATATGCAGGCATCACATTCTTTAAAAATAATGTTATTCAAAATATTTGATGAATTTTATAAATTATATGTATTTTTACTTTCTTCTATCTTTACAAGAAGAAAGTATTGGATTCATGAAAATTTTCGAATTCCGGTTTTCGACGGATTTACACGTTTTAGGGGTCAGAGATTCCAAAAAACATGTTTTTACAAAATGTCTGTCTGTGACTCTGTGAGTCTGTCTGTCTGTCTGTCTGAGTGTATGTGACACAAATTTTGTGGGCGCTCTATCTCAAGAACTAATGCACGGAATTTAACAAAAATTCATATTCAGTTAGTCCCTGATACAAATTGATGCTGATTAGTTTTTGGTGAAAATCGCTCAACAGGTGGCGCTGCTATGCTGCCTTTTTTACGATTTCCGCAATGGCTCTATCTCAAGAACTAATGCACGGATTTTCATGAAACTTCAGATTCAGTTAATCCTTGACATGAATAGACAATTTAGAGATTTTGGTGCAAATCGCTCAACAGGTGGCGCTGCTATGCTGCTTTTTTACGATTTCCGAAATGGCTCTATCTCAAGAACTAATGCACGGATTTTCATGAAACTTCAGAGTCAGTTAGTACTTGATATGGCTTGATGCTTATTACGTGTTGGTGTAAATCGCTCAACAGGTGGCGCTGCTATGCTGGATTTTTTACAATTTCCGCAATGGCTCTATCTCAAGAACTAATGCACGGATTTTCATGAAACTTCAGAGTCAGTTAGTCCTTGATATGGCTTGATGCTTATTACGTGTTGGTGTAAATCGCTCAACAGGTGGCGCTGCTATGCTGGATTTTGTACAATTTCCGCAATGGCTCTATCTCAAGAACTAATGCACGGATTTTCATGAAACTTCAGATTCAGTTAGTCCTTGACATGAATAGGCATTTTATATATTTTGGTGTAAATCGCTCAACAGGTGGCGCTGCTATTGGACATTTTTTGCAATTTCCGCAATAGCTCTATCTCAAGAACTAATGCTTGGATTTTCAACAAACTTCAGATTCAGGTATACCATGATATGAATTAGTGCTGTTTATGTTTTGGTGCTAATCGCTCAAAAGGTGGCGCTGCTATGCTGCATTTTTCAGAATTTCCGCCACAGCTGTATCTCAATAACTAATGCATGAATTTTCATCAAACTTCAGATTCAGGTATACCTTGATATCAATTAGTGCTGTTTATGTTTTGGTGTAAATCGCTCAACAGGTGGCGCTGCTATACTACATTTTTCAGAATTTCCGCTATAGCTCTATACAAGAACTAATGCACGAATTTTCACCAAACTTCAAATTCAGATATATTGTGATATGAATTGGTACTATTTAAACGATTTAATTGACGTGATTTATATAGAAGAAAGTTTTGTGATAGCCACAACATACTAGTTCACCAAGGAATCAGAACACTGTTTCAGGCATTTTGAATATTTTGATAGCATTTTTCGAAAGGATAAAACATGAAAAACAAAAAATAATCACGCGTATATTCATATCAGTTTTTATTATGGTATTGTTGATCTGTAAATGAATAATAGACACTTTCGCTCAAGGCATGTGATTTTTTTATAAAACTGCCAAGAATAGTATTTAGTGCGCAATCAGTTGTTTTAAAAATTAATTTAATATTGTTAAAGCAAATTCTAGAAATTATTCATTCATTTAATAGAAATTAGAAATAACTCCGTATATTTCTGAAATTATCCGTATTTGATTTTCGTTCTTTACGCTGTTGATAGTACTATTTTCGGACCATTCACTGTAATTCACTGTAAGAACACTACATTTTACCCTTGTATAATGGTTTTTGGGAGAAAGTAATAGATAACTAGAAAACGCGAATTCAGCTTTTTCAGAATTTAGAGTCGCCCCCGATGAAAAAAATATATACTGTGGTGGCCAAAATTGTGGACATTTTTTGAAATTTTCAAGTTTTATAAGTTTGTGTGCTTAAAGAATCTCTCTCCTTTCTATTCTAAAAAAAAGTAACTACCGCTGTCACAGCCGCCGGTTTTAATTTTTTTGCTACCGGAGGCCTTTCTTCGTTAATATTAACAAAAATAATGCATACAAAAATATGAAAATCGGTGGTTTTATACAGAAATGTTTGATAAACACGCTGATGCAGACAGTTTTCAAATCGAAGAATTATTTTAAGGGTTATTTAATGCTAAAGTTGGACAAAATCATTCCACTAAAAAAGATTTATAGCAGCAAAAACTATACATGGCAGTGTAATCATTTTTAGATCATTTTATGCGTTAGAATTTGCCGGAGTGCAGATTGCATTAATTTTTTTATTTTGACTCATTTTTTCAGGTTTTATTTCTATTTTAAATTCAAATTTTCAGCATTTCTAGAGATATTTTTTACAGATTTCAGAAAATTGTACTAATTTAAACTGTTGCCAACTGTATAAAAAGCGCAAGCAATAATGTTTGCTTCAAATTAAAAATTTATTTACACGTGACTATTATAAACAGGAAAAAAATCTTTCAAATTAGAATTAAATAATTACGTATAAAAAGCAGGAACTTATTAAAAATTACGTCATAAAAAGTATACACGTGAATTTTAAAAGAGAAAGGATATTGTAAAATAATAAATTCATTAACATGCGTTAGAAGTCTTAGGAGAAAGTCATATTTACGTCACATTATAGTTATTACATAAAATTAACACAAAATAATATTGCAAAAAAAAAAAATTTAGAAATTGCGCTAGTCATTTATTTGATATTTTGAGAATTAATTTAAAATGTCTCATTTAAAAGAACTTTCTTTTCGCTTTGTTAAAAAATACCAGGAGACAAAGACTCTCTTTACTTAATTCCTTTTATATTAACTTATTTTGAAATGTTGTTACACGTGTATACGTCATGAAGTTTTTTTTATTTCGACGTTTTATTTGTGTTTTTATTAATGTTGTACGAATTTATTTGTTCTTTCGTTATTTAAAATAAAAATTATATCAAATTGTATAATTTGGCGATTTATAGAATTTGGCGAAATTGGTCGACAGGATAATCAAGTAGTACCGCAGCGGATTTGGCGTCAAAATTCCTCAATCAAAGAGAAATGAATAGAAATTCGTTTATAGGGAGATCGTCACTATTTTTTAAATTATAATTCAATCTTTCGAAATCTTTTTAAAGCCGATCAAATTATAGCGTGCATTTAGAGTCTGCGGTGTCTGGACGGGGGTTGGCGAGCGTAGCTCGTAGGGGGCTGAGCCCCCTAGTATAATAAATTTAACTTAAATACAAATGTTTACATATCAAATTCAAGGAAATTAAATGTAGAATTTAATTTTAAAAAGCATAATTAAAATATCTGCATTACGAAAAAAGTTACGCTTACAAAAAGCAAGATCTATCTTCGATTTCATTATATTTTAAAGGTACACTTACACATTCAATATTCATTAGGATAATCGTACTTTTTTATTATAGCTTCACAGCGTCTTTTCATTGAGAGAACTAGTGTTTGGAGTTCATCCTTTTTAATCACATGATGCAAAGAATCATTTATAGCTTCAATAAGTTGCGTTTTATCAGATAGACGCTTTTTTTGTACAACAATTTTCAAACGTCGCCACATATTTTCTATAAGATTCAGATCAGGGCTATTTCCTGGCCAGGGTAATAATTGTATGTTTTTATTTTTAAACCATTATTTGCATATTTTTGCCGTATGGCATGATGCTGAATCCTGCTGAAAGATAAATGGTGCTTTATTGGGGAAGAGATCCCTGATGGAAGGTATCAATTTTGGTTCTAGAACAGTTTTGATGTTTTTTTTTTTTTTTTTTTTTTTTTTTTTTTGCATTTAGAATGCTATCAATCACTTGAATGTGGCCCACACCATCTGCAGACATAGAGTTCCAAATCATGACATTTGTAGGTTCTTTGTAGTTGCTTCAATGCAATCAGGATGCAGCTCTTCCCCTACTCTACGTCTCACATGTTTTCGCCCATCAGTACCAAAGAGAAGAATTTTACTCTCATTGATCCAGATTACTTGCCTCCATTGATTTTCTGACCAATTAATGTGTTCTTTTGCCCACTGAACTCGTGCGTTGCTGAAGATTTAAAAATAGTTTTTTCCTCGGAATTTCAACTTTCAGTCCAAAACCTGCTAATCTTCTCCTTATTGTTCTATCTTTGAGGTATATTCTTTTTATTTTTCTATCGTCAGAAGCACTTGTGCATTTTTTTCGGCCTGATCTTACCTTATTTATCACTGGTTTAGTTTCTACATAACGTAAGCACAACATTCGTACGCCAAAAAAAGGTGGCTGATCCACCAACCTGTCGTGTAATTTCAGCATAAGATAGACCATTTTCTCTCAGAAATATCTTTGAAAAAACATTATTCTAATTAGTTTCACTCGTATTCACCCTTCTGCAAAATTCATTCCAGCAAAATATCGCTTTTCAAATCAAAATATACTACAGTTTATTTACTGACATTTGATTGGGTCTCAAAACAGTCATTGTGATTGGTAGGAAGCTTTTATTACAATACACTTCGGCATTCATGACTAATTGTGTTTGTATTTTAAAGTAAGCGTAACTTTTTTTGTAACGTAGACATTTTAATTCTGTATTTTCTATTAAATTCTACATTAAATTTCCTTGAATTTTATGTATAAACATTTGTATTTAAGTGAAAATTAATATATTCTATAAGCACACAAAGTTATAAAACATGAAAATAAAAAAAAAAAATGATCACAATTTTGGCCACCACTGTATATGTATATAAATATAGATAGTACGAAACATATTTCAATTTTAAGACTTAAAACACACGCTTTTATTTTATATAAAATGACGCTATTCGCATCCGCTGAAGAATTCCTCATTTACAATCAGGTCTTCAACATCTTCTACAGTAAAGTATGCATAGGATGTCACTATCGCTGAATAATACGCAAATCCAAAAAAAAAAAAAGAGATGTCGTCATTCAAGAAACTCGTCAAAAGAAATAGGCTGTTTAATGATTTATATGCCTTCATGCGTATGCAATATTAATATAGAATCTTAAAATTAAATATAGTTTATAACACCTCCATGTTTAATCAGAAATCATTCATTTGTATATATATATTTTTAATAGCACGTATTGTAATTACATTTTTTTCAGTTGTTATGGAAAAGGGACAACAAAAAGATACAATTGTTATTTTCCAACTATTTTTCCTTTATTTCTACAGAAATGGAGTTGCCGAAATTAAACAATTGACGCTAAAAACTACAAAAAAATTAATATCTCAAAAATAAATTGAGATGCAGTTTTCAAACAGATTGCATTTAAAAGTGCTTTTCTCCCTAATATGACGGTATAAAAATTAAAAATGTGCGATATTTAGAAGTTTAAAAAATTGCAGTAGAGTATTTAACCGTACAATGATACATCTGTTTTGTTTTACGGCTGGCTTATACAAAGAAACATTATTTTTTAGAGACGACACTTTAATTGCTGGGCGAAAGAAATAGCACATCGAGGGCTAATAATGCGTTAAAATGCTAGTCAAATCCATCAGCTAAGTTAAATTTTCTTTCACATCAAATGACTTGCTTTACGCAAACCTTTTTCTTAAACCACCTAATTGGGATACAGCAGTTAAATTAGAAAATTCAGAGAAGTTTTGTACCGTAACTCTTATATACGAGGTCTGTTCAATAAAGATTTATCATATTTTTTTTATATCAACATAACCTCACTCATCGTCTAAATTTAATGGTGCTTTTCAAAGTACATCATATTCAGTGCAATGCACTTATCCCACATTTTTTAACATTACAAAGATGCAAACCACTTTTTTTAAATAGGTCCTTCACAATCGCTTCCGCCGTCTTCACCAACGCTTCTAATGATGAAAAATATGTTCCATGAAGGTTCTTCTTCACATAAGGGAATTTCTCTCATCTTGCTGTTACACCACCTTCAATTTCGAACAAACTTCCACGTGAACGTCCTGTTCTTCAGGCAGTGGCGCCAACTTATATGAGTCCGTCTGGCTTGAGAACAACCAATAATTTGATCTCTCCGCCCACAAAAATTTTAATTTATTAATTCATTAATTTCGTGATTTATGTATTTATTTAATCGCTCAAATAAAATTTGTTTTTATTGACGTTCTCAAAATAATTTTCTCTCTATTCTAAAAAAAAAGTAACTTACGCTGTCACCGCCGCCGCCGCCGGTTTTGAATTTTTTGTGATCGGAGGTCTTTCTCCGTTAATATTAAGAAAAATACTGCATACAAAAATATGAAATTCGGCGGTATTATAGAGAAATGTTTGACAAACACGCTGATGCAGACAGTTTTCAAATCGAATTATTATTTTAAGAGATATTTAATGCTAAAGTTGGACAAAATCGTTCCGCTAAAAAAGTTTTATAGGATCAAAAACTATTCATGGGAATTTAATCATTTTTAGATCATTTTATATATTTGAAGTTCCCGGTGTGCAGACTGCATTCACTTTTTTAATTTGACTCATTTTTTGAGGTCTTATTTCTATTTTAAATTCAAATTTTCAGCATTTCGAGAGATATTTTTTACTTATTTTAGAAAATGGTATTAATTTAAACTGTTGCCAACTGTATAAACAGCGCAAATAATAATGTTTGCTTCAAATAAAAAAATTATTTACACGTGACTATTATTAACAGAAAAAAAACTTTCAAATTAGAATTAATTACGTATGAAAAGCAGGAACTCATTGACAATTACTTCATAAAAACAATATTTACACCTGAATTTTAAAAGAGAAAGGATATTGTAAAATAATAAATTCATTAACATGCGTTAGAAGTCTTAAATAGGAGAAATTACGTCACATTACACTTATTACGTAAAATAAACGAAAAGTAATATTGCAAAACAGTTTAAATTTAAAAAATGCGCGAGACATTAATTTGACATTTTGAGATTATATTAATAAGATTAATATAAATTTTATTGAAGAAGTTTAGACTGCTGTTGAGCGACTATTTACTAATTTAATAAAAATAAAAAAGAGTGCAAGCTGAAAATGAAGTGTCATCAACAAAATATATGATTTGAAAGAGAAAAATCTGTGAAGCAGAAAATAAAGAAATTGCTTAAATGGTTTAGTTAAGATTCGTTAACATTCTGTGTTGTTTCCGTCAAAAGAAGGCACTGATATTTGTAAAATATATTTGCATTTTGATGCAGATTAGCTTACTATATTAGCTTATTTTGTATTGGTTAACTGATTTTATTTAAACAAAGACGAAAACAGTAAATGTATCTTTTAACAGCAGCTGATTTTTCTTTAAAATTCCCCAATCGAAGAGAAATGAATAGAAACCCGTTTATAGAGAGATCGCCAATGCTTTTAAAATTATAATTCAATCTTTCAAAATCTTTTTAAAGCCGATCAAATTTTTGTGCTTTTAGAGACTGCGGTGTCTGAATGGGGGTTGGCGAGCGTAGCTCTTAGGGGGCCGATCCCCCTAGTGCTTGAAAAAAAGGAATGACATCAATTAGACTTACAGGAGAACTGAAAGCTCCTTGAGAGGATCAATAATAAAATATTTCTCTAAAACAAATTCCGTGCATATTTTGTCATCTGTTTTAAAGTCTTGAATCGATAAAGCACTTGGGTGACTAAAATGTACGTTTTTCTTGACATTTGGTGTTTTGTACTTTCAATAGTTCATTGTAAAAATAAAACGGACTAAAATACAGAGATTCTACTGGCAATCGAGACGCCAGTACTATTTCCGTATTTTAACGGAAATCCCCCCCCCCACACACACACCATAAATTCCAGTAAACCGTATTTTTACAGAAATTTTCCCCCATAAATTACAGAAATTTTTCCGTTTTTCTGGAATTTATGGGGGAAATTTTCCGTTACAATACGGAACTAGTACTGGCGTCTCGATTGCCAGTAGAATCTCCGTTTTTTTTTTTTTTTTACAGTGTTAACAATTTTTATGCTATTTTTAATAAATGTTAATGTATTTCTAACAAAGAATTTATGAGAATTTTTATAAAATTATTTATAAAATCATTTATAAAATTATAATTAAGTTTTAATAATTTTATATTTTACTTAGAAAAACCATAATTTGACCTCGAAATATCATCTTTAGTCGTTTGTGCTCTACACCCACGCACTAACGGAAAAAAACAGTATGTGTTTTTTTACTCCAACATTTTTGAGCCCACTCAAAGTTTTTCAAAAGCTGGCGCTAATGGTTCGATATGAGGAATATCGGAACTAACCGCGCAAAACAAGTCTCATGTTCGCTGTTCTGTTACTATCGCGTTGGGGGCAACGCAATTATAACAGCGATATTTTTAACAGTTCTCATATCTAACGATCTTCTCTGACAATATTGATAGTGATGGTATTAATGTTGAATTTTGTAAGAGTCCTCTGTCATTCACAGAAAATCCAGATCCATCTTCCTTTGAAGATGATTGTCTTTTTCTTCCTTAAGGGGATCCGGGACACAAAAAATCTTCAAATTTTGCAAAAACATTTTATTTCATAAAACATTTCTCTGTTTTTTTTGCTTAAAATGACATTTAAATCGTGTTTCTATCTGAATTAGAACAAAAAATATTAAGTTTTTCGTTTTGGTTTGTTTTCAATATCTAGCTTTCAAGCAATGGCTGCCATGGAAACGACTTCTTGTAAAAATGAGTTTTTCTTCATAATAGGTTTTTCACCATTTCTTATATTTAAATTCTTATAACTCGAGAACCGTTAAAGATACAAGGTTCAAACTTGGAACATATCTTTTTGGATTGTTTTACTTTAATTTTGATTTAGCATATTTGAAAAAAAATATTTACTTTTGAAAATATGATTTAAAAAAAAAAAAGTTGCACCACTTTTTTTTAAATTTTTTCGTTAAATCTTTTTAATTTTTTTTCATAAATTAATATTTTTAAAAATTCTGAATCAAAATTAAAATTTATATATTTCTGTTTATTTAAATGAAAAAAAATTGAAATTCTATAAATAATATTTCGAGTTATAACGATTTTAAATTACCACCACCATAAATTTTAAATTAATTTTTTTTTTTTTAATTCTGAGAAGTTTTATCATGTGATTTTGTTTACAAATTATAAGGTTAACCATCACAAAAAAAAAAAAAAAAAAAAAAAAAAAAAAAAAAAAAATCAGAATTTTAACTCAATAAATAAAAATTATTTTAGAATGTGTCACGGACCCCTAAAATATCTCAAACCACCTTCTAACTGTGTTACAGGAAAGAAAGCACTCTCCATATGTCTCCTATAGAATATACAGTGAAACCTCTCTGTGCGACAACCTCCCTGAACGATCATTTTTCCGTGGAACGAAATTTATTCACATGGACTCAATACTAATTTTAACTCCATTCAGAGACCATCCCAGTTGAACTCCCTCCATGAGCGACCCATTTCTTTGAAGAAAATGAAACAAATTCCATTTTTTCCTGGTCGCTTGAAGAAGGTTTTATTAGAAAAATAATTTCGGAAAGCGCATTATTAATCAGACATCTAAACTAAGTTTAGATTTATGATTATTATTATTCCGGGAACTTTTTAGTACCCTTTTATGCCTTTTTAGGCAATGAATTTAATTCTGATTACAAATTAAGAATGAAAGTCAATAAACTACACAGCCCTATACTGTCAGAAAACTCTCAAAGAAGTAGATAAATTAATGAAATCGTCATTATTTGTTCCCGTTCAAAAAAATTGCATTTATTTACTGACCTTCGAAAGGACTTAGAAATAAAAGTTATAAAAGATAAAATCGCAAAATCTAAGCAAACGTCAATATATTGATTTTTTAAACTCTTCAGTAATTAACTTATGTAACTTTTGTTTTGATACTTAAATGTTTAATTTTTTCCTAATGTGAAATATAAATTTTAGTAACATTAATTGTTACATTTTTTCAACAATTAAAATCTAGATTTAAATATGATCTCCATTAAGAGACCACGTCTCGGAGCGACAAATTTTTATTGGAACTGAACGTGGTCGCTTTATGGAGATTTTACTGAACTTCGACTCAAGACTTCTACACGCGAAAACAAAATTTCTAGTGGGCAAAAGCATACTGATCATTGCATGTTGCCTCCATCGGTTCCGTAGTCGATACTGAAAGTATCCGAACTTTCACGGCTGCCGCTGACGTATTACTGGAAGTAAATGAGAAAAAATAATTACCACACATTCATTACACATTAAGGGGGCTCAGTGCTTGATCGATACTGAAAAACATGTAAACAGAGATCTCGCTTCGAATCCATATAAAAACCGAAGTATTCAGTGTAACTAATTTAAACTTTCTGATATTTTTAAGGTATCTTTGTAGTCTTATAAAATTATAAAATGAAGTACTTCAATGTAATAAAAGAAAAAATATAGCGAAATTTATATAACACAATTTTCGAAAAAAAAAATACGTGTCATATCACCATCCGTAAGATATCTTAACGCTGAATTGACATAAGAATCTAATTTTTGCTTTAAAATGATCAGGAAACTTTACTCTATAGAATGAATTAAGGATATAACTATCACTCAAAGGAAACCTTATTAAAAAAACTCTCAAATTTGAAAATGTAAAAAACCCTAAAAAATACAGTGCGGCTATGAAAATGATTGTTACATAAATGCTTATAACTCCGATAAAAATGCAAATATTTTCATGCGGTTTTTTTGCACTGTGTTCAGAAGTAATTGAATAATCAAAAAAGATACTAAAAAAAAATCAATTTTTTGAAAAGTTTTCAAGCCCTGAGCCCCCTTAAGCTAACAATGGAACATAAAAGTAAATTTGTGTGCAATAAAGCATGCTAATAAAAAATTATGGCACATACACAAAATGGCAACTCCTGAGTGTAAAGTGTTATTGCTGGGCTGAAAAATTAAAAACCGTTAGAGACATGCCATTTTTTTTCCCTTTAGGGCTTTATAAAAGATCGTCTTTACGTTCCTCCGCTACCTAATGGTTTGCTAGAGTTCAGACACAGAATTGAAGAAGCTATTGCGTCCGTTACTCTGAGCTTTCTTAACCAAAGTGTGGAAAGAATTGGTCTTTAGGGTTGCATGTGTGTCGTATAACTAAAGGTGCAGATATTGAATATTTGTAAGAAAAACTACGTTATTTTACCTTCAATTTGATGTATGATTTGTTATAAATAGTTTACATTAAACTGTTTTAATACACCATTGAAATTGGGACATTCTTTTATGATTTGTGTGTAAGTAAAAAGAATAAAAATTAAAGATAAAGTATTAAGTATTAAGTATTAAGTCTATAGTGAAATATTGAAATTTTGTTTTAATATATATTTATGTAGTCATTATTTTAAAGTAGTAAAATATTATTAACATAGTAATAAAAATTTACTTCGTTGCAACATAATAGATTAGTAGATAGTGCAATATTACATGTGGAAAACCTTCTGTATTTTATTTATTACAGAATATTTTCCACGACTTTTCTTTATAGTTTCGTTTAAAATCTTCCTTAACTTCCTACTGAAAATTCAATGTTAACCCACAACTATATATATCTTTACTTTTTCGTTTCGAGGTACATTTTATACGATACAAGTGCGTGGGATATATACTTATTTCAACTTATTTCTGAAACATAACAAATAATAGGGTCACATAGAAAGCCTTTCCTTCGAAAATGTAGAAAATAAAAATCTTTACTTTCGAAATTCGATACATTTCCTTGGTCGTTCGCCAGAAGCAAAGTATAGAAATTTGAGAACATGTTTCTATACTTTAATTGAAATATATTAGACACATATAGTATATTTCAATATTATACATAAATTGATGGCATTATAATTTTCATATGACGAAATGTATAAGTACTTTTAAAAGTTTATATACTATAAATAGCAATGAGTGAATATATGTTATGCATATATATTTATTATATAAGGTGTTTTAAGCTTCTATTGTTTTGTACTTTATTATATGAGTTTTTTAAATTCTTTAAAATGTTGATTTCTGTCGAACAATTAAATATCATGTGACTTCGGATTGTCTATCTATAAGTTTGTTCACACTCTATCTTAGTAAATATACTTCGATTTCCCTCGAAATTAATACTATTTTTCATTTTGTTTTAATACAACATGTCTCATTTATTGATAGTTCACAAAGATGCTGAAAAGTTTTCGGATATATTATAGTCAATAAGTGAAAATGCATTTAATTACAATTAAATGTTGTTAAACTTCTTCAAATATTACAAACTTGGTAAGATTTAATGAGATAAATTCATCTCAATAATAAGTAAATGCAACTCTACAACAAGATATGCATCATGAGGTTTGAGATTTATTAGTGATAGGTACAGTCGTGGAAAAAAGAAAGTAAACAACCCTACTAACTCTGCAACTAATTATAATAGAAGAAAGTTACTGGTACCAAGCGATTGAAAATAAAGTCTACTTTTAAATGATGTACATAACATTTGATAAGGGGGCATCAACAAATCTAAACCAGACCAAACTTTTTTTTTCAATGGCAACACCCAATTTTGACTCTATATTTTAAATTTTCGGTTCAAAATATGCCTAAAAACGAAATTTCAAGTCATTTGAATATTAAGTTTTTGAATTACGAACATTCAAAATTTAGAGCTTCTAATGTTAAATTACACTCTCATATTTTTATTAATATCTCCTGAAATTAAAATCCTAATGTGATAATTTAGTGTGTGGCTATAATACTAAAAAACTCAAACATAAATACATTGAATTTGTAATTTTAAATATTTTATAATATGAATTATGAACTATAAAATTAATATTCGAAAAAAAATATGAATTGCAATCTACAATTTTTTTTATAGATTTATATTTATTATGTCCTGCTTTATGCGAATTCTCAATTTAATTTTTTTTTCAAGTACTTTTAGAACTATCATTAAAAAAAGTCAATATGCTGGTTTAAGCAATCTATGATGTGCAGAAAAGCATAATTTGAAAAAATATATTTTACAAATTTTATTGAAGTATTTGGGCTGGCAACAACTCAGCGAGTGAAATGGTCATATTGGCAAGAAATAATGCCTTAAAAGAAGTGACATAGGCATTCTGTAGCATTTCAACAATCGAATACACAACTTCAATTTGGATGCAGCCCCTAAAATATGCTCATTTTAAAATAATTAATTTCTCGGAAACTAATCGTACGAATTTCATAAAAATTTGGATTTAGGATAATTGAAGGATGTAGAATATATATATGGTGTCAAAACTGGTATTGTCATTGGAAAAAAAAAACAAATTTTGGGTCCGTTTTGATATTTAGATGGCTCCCTAAGCAAATTGATATACATAATTTAAAGTAGACTTCATTTCCAATCGTTTGGTAGCTGTGTCTTTCTTCTCTGTTAATTTGCTGCAGAGTTAGGAGGGAGGTGTTTTTTTCCACGACTGGACCATAATACGCTCCGTATCCCCTTCGCTATTGAACAAAAAATAATTTTTGAAAAATTGTTGCAATAGTTATTTTTACTTAGCTTGGATTCTAAAAGGATAATGATCAAATAATTTCGAAAATTGATGCACCAGAGCACTAGTAAATGGAGATCCACATATGGGGACCATGGGATTCAACTGCATAAAAAGTTCAAAATTTTGGAAAATCATTGTAAATATTTGTTTCCTTTTAAAATTGCGAAAATAAATGTTTTTTCTTAATAAATTCTATTTAAATATTATATTTACTGCTTTAAATGCATTAAATTAATTAAATCGTAAATCTCAAATTTTTTAAATAATTTTTGTCGTGAGCTATTGTTAATAATATATGGAAAAATTAAAATGTTATTACTTTATTTTTTACTTACTGTGAAAATTTTCAAAACAATTATTTTTCAAAATGCATTAATAATCTTTACACTTTATACAAAAAACTGTTATTTTTGATTTACAATCTTCCAAACGACACTTGTTATATCATTCCTTCCTTCATACTTTATTAGATATGTAACAATGAAGGCGATAGTATTCCAAGTGACGCAGCCTTAAGCCTAAAATTGTATCGCAGAATGGTCGTAGAATGGCGGAACTGATATAGACATCTAACCCGAGATGATCAAAGAAAACGCGAAAAACTGCCTTTTAATAACTCAGGAAATATATCTCATATTGTCCTGATTTTTTAAAGAACAGTCTTATAGCTGCACTCTAATCCTATTGTGAAATTTTTACATTACAAAGAGCTGTTATTTTGAGATCACGATACCCATTTTTAAAGAAATTTCGATGGAGCAAGTTCCTCATTTTTTTCTCGAAAATGACCTGGGGGATTTTTTTTTTAAAAATTAATACATAATATGAATCTGTTTCAGATGAAGCGAATAAGACCTCACTTGTTTCAGGAAAAGTCTTATTTGTTATATAATTCACATTTTTCTCCTTAAAAAATGACCTGGGAGATTTAAAAAAAAAATTAATATGTAATATGAGTCTGTTTTAGATGAAGCGAATAAGACTTCACGTATCTCCAAAAAGACTTTTTTCATTATATAATCCGCATGAAAATTTGGACTACATTTTTTTGCCATTCTATGGGAATTTCACCGAAAATGCATGACAAGTCTTTACTGTATTCATAATCATGCTTTCTTTTTGTTCACTTTTGGGGATATTTACTTATGACCAAACTGGCCGAGCGGTTAAAGGCAATCGTCTAGTAATCCTAAGATCGCGAGTTCTACACTCATTGATGCTTATTTTCACATGTAAATCTTCATCTTTTTTATATCAGTTAATAAAGAATAGTTGATCATTATTATCAGTTCCTTTGTTGTTAAGTTAAGTAAAATAAAATTGAAATTATAACTAAGCTAAATGAAATAAAACTTCATTAAAAAAAAATCCAATAATCAAATTTTAAAATTTATATAAGCTATTTTTTGTTATTGAAATGAACATTTATTATAATTCTATAATAATATTTTCTAAAATTACATTAAATATATTTTATGTTAGAATTTTAGTGACAGTAATTATCAAATTAGTATAATTGTTAAAGTTTCCATTTTTTTTTTTAAATTAAGCGCTATCATTCAATATGAAAATCTCTACTAAATTACTTTTTTAAGAGTTTGACATATTATGATTTCATGACAATTTATGAGCTGTAAAAATATTACCATGGGAAGCTTTATTAAATTTTATAAATATATTTAATTTCAATCACTTTAGAAAAATTATAAATTAATAATTATTATTTGAATATAAATTACAATATCAGAAACATAAATTAATATAATTCATTTCATAAAACTAGTAGTATTAAGGAGAATAAAAGTAAATAAACGATAGGTTTATTTATTTATTACAATGAATATTATACATGAAGACATTTTCATATATTTATTTCTAATGCATATATTTTTTATTTTTAACAAATGTAATTAATTACACATTCAATTAAAATACCTTCGATAAAATAGCATGCCAGTAGCAAAAGAAAAAAAGAAAGACAAGAGGCCTTAAAAAAAAAAAAAACCTCAGGTGTTGATTATTACACATTTTTTTAGATATCATGTTTAATAACTTTAGAAGAAGGCCGAAAACATGTATTAATGTTCTTAATGGATTGTAAACTTTAAAAAGAATCTCAAAAAATGTCTCTTCAAAACAAAAATTATTATTTCAAAATTACTAAATACCTAATTAAAAAAATAATTATTTATCTATTATGAACAACGGGCCACATATACACAATTTGGTAGAAAATTCATGCCTTAAACGGCTATGAATGTTAGGGCGAGGGAACAGGAATGGAAGAAAATTTGTTTTCTGTTTTTTAATTACTATTAAAAAAGAGAAAGAAAGAGATGTAAATCATATTACTAAATTGGGGTTGAAAAAACATATTTCTATTTGGATTCGTTACATGGCGCCACCAAAAAATACTCAGTAAATTAGTAAAATTGAAAGCACACAAATTAATATAATTTTGAGTTCATAGAACAAAAATATCCGAAAAAGGAGAGAAATTAAAAAAATACACTTTTTTTTTTATAATACCATCTTTTATAATTAATGATTCGTTTAATTAATAAATCACAAACAGTTTTGTTTAAAAAAAAAGCACCAACGCACAGTTTAAAACGACCGCCATTTTTCTTTCTACTAGGCATTTGCGATTCAACCTAGCATTCAGATCTTGGTTGAGTTTGTCGACTCCAGATTTGTACTTACGTAGAATTTCAGCAGGTTGGATAAACAGTGAATTGAATTTCGCATTCAACAGAAAGTTAAGCTCGAAACGCGAGGTAGAGGTTGACGGAGAATTATCGGGTTAGAGTCTGAAAAGGGGTTGGCGAGCGTAGCTCGTAGGGGGCAAAGCCCCCTAGTTTTTCAAAGTTTTATAATCCTATTAAACAAACCTTACTAATTATTATTATTTTAAGTCCAATTTTTTATTATAGGCTATATAAAATTATTAAAAACATATATTATGATAGAAACTATCGGGCTTCACCCGCTATTTAGGTTACGGATATAAAAAACATGATTTTTTAAAGGGAAAAATAAGAAAAAACTATTTGACAATCGGTTTATAGACACGTTTTGTATTTGCAGTGAGCGACAACAGCCATATACGCCATGGCACCTGGTGCATGTAAAATCCGTCGTGGGTGCAAAGTTCTCCAAGTTCCCCGTGAATTATACTTTTGGAAGTGCATAGTCAGGTGAAGGTCTGGTCACCTGATCAAGGCTCTAAATTACGAGACCAACTCGAGTAAGGAGAGCCGTCTTTCGGGTGCTCGGCATGGAGTATAGGTGTGAAATGCAGCGCAAAATTAAATAAGTAAATCCACTTTAAGTTACTGGCCAACTTATAACCAAAAGAAAGTTAAACAGGACTGTCATTAAGACGGCATAAGTGCTTCTCAATCAGGCCGCCTCCGCTACGCGAACACCAGGCGATTTCGCCCCGTTTTCAGACACTCAAACCCTTAAAACTAGGTTATAGCCCAGTAGGTAAGGGCCTGGCCAGCAGTTAGAAAGAAAAAAGGAACGAACGGCAACAAGTTATGTGAAAAGTTATTACTGGCACAATTGGTAATCGGGTTGCCAGTCTATCTATCTATCTATTTATCTATATATATATATCACTTTCTTCTGGACACGATAACTTCCATGATTCTGCACAAATCTCTTCCAAACTGATACATAAAATCAAGGGGCATAAAATCTCGGTAAAGTTCGTTAACGGGCAAAATCGGGCCAAGGGAATGGAAATAGGGAGAGGTTTTGTGAAACCGAAAAACCCCCATAACTTCTTAATTTTTGTACATATCAAATCAGTTTAAAGTTTTTATTACTTCTAAAAATAGGACCAAAAATTTATGTACCACAGATTTTTTATAAAATTAAAAATAGGCTCAAAGGGCGCAAAAAATAGGGTTTTTGGGAGAAAAAAATTCATAACTTCGTCAATTCTCAAGATATTAAATCTAATTAATTTTATTATACATCTTCTTAATATTATCTACAACTTTTATGTTCACAAGTTTTTGATAGGACCAATTTATACCGCAAAAAAAAATAAAAAAAATAAAAAAATAAATAAAAACGAAAACAAAAAAGGGGGTGTTCACCGTCAATTCACAAGACATAAAATCCCATGAATTTATCATATATCGTCTTAATATTGTCTTCAACATTTATATAGACAGGTTTTTGATAGGACCAATTCTTACAGCAAAAACAAATTAAAAATACATAGCAGTTGAAGAAAAAAATCATCTTATTAAGAATGAATTCAAATCCAAACTGCTTATTTTCTTACTCATTTTTAAATTAATTTTTGCTCTCAAACGCATCCAATTGATAGATTCTCTTCTTCAGAAACTATATAATGTATCGTAATGATCGATTTTTTCATAGAGGCAGAAAATGTTTCAAAAATGATGTCAAGGTGGGCATTTTGAACAGAATTTCCGAAGCGATTGTGTCAGAAACTAAAAATATTGCCCTACTGAGAAAATAATTGTTTATTAATAAAATTTCAATTAATTGAAAGAAAAATAAAAACACATGTCGCTTATAAATCTTTTCAAAAATCACGTCAGCAAGTTTTGTATTTTTACTATTAAGAATTAATCTGCAAATGTGCCAGAAAATTTCGAGTTGTTGAGCATGGAAAAGTTTTTTTTTAATACCGCCTTAACATGATTCTGATAAAACTAGCTATTATATAAAAATTAAATAAGAACTCGTCAAAAGCGGTCAGGTAAAACGTGTGGTCAGATAAAAATTGGATTTATCGTGATTTAGTTTCTGTTGGTGCAATTAATATACTTAACATCGAAATCTACCTTCGCCTGTAGACCGGGCTGGGATTTTTTGTTATCGTTTTTATTATTAATATTTTTTTTTTGCGGTACGAATTGGTCCTATCAAAAACTTGTGAATACAAAAGTTATAGATAATATTAAGGAGATGTATAATAAAATTAATTGGATTTCATATCTTGAGAATTGACGAAGTTATGAATTTTTTTCTCCCAAAAACCCTATTTTTTGCGACCCTTGAGCCCATTTTTAATTTTATCCAAAATCTGTGATACATAAATTTTTTGTCCTATTTTTAGAAGTAATAAAAACTTTAAACTGATTTGATATGCACAAAAATTAAGAAGTTATGTGGTTTTTTTCTGTTTTCACAAAACCCTTCCCTATTTCCACCCCCTAGGTCCGATTTTGCCCATTCACGAACTTGACCGAGATTTTATGCCCCTTGATTTTATGTATCAGTTTGGAAGATATTTGTGCAGAATTGTGGAAGTTATCGTGTCCTGAATAAAGTGATATATATATATATATAAAGATAGATAGATAGATAGATAAAGTTCTTTACTGATTGTGGTTTTGGGTTCTAGGGTTCATGATCGGTGTAGATCTGCAAAAATTTTTCAGAAATTCCAATAGGTAGTATTTCATACGAAATCTACCTAATAATAGCTTATTTTATCCTGTCAGTTTTCAATTTATTGTATTTTTTTATGAATATCTTATACTCAGTTATATATTTGAAAACTAGAGTAATATCATAGGAAATTTTAGATTTTCTTTTAAATTGGGACTCAATATATTAGAAAGTCGGATTTAAATTTTCATATTTATTTTTATTTACTAACTAGAATTAAATTAACATTTTGTGGAGAATCTATTACTTTAGAAAATTCTAAAAGATGTTTGAAAAACATTGTATGTAAATGTAAATATATTTCTCTGAATAAGATATATATATATATATTTATCTCAACTAAATGATATTCTTATTTTTCATGAGTATGTCTTATCTTAAGCTGCACCAAACATTTTTGAAATTTATTTCAAGTCCAAAAAGAGAACAGAGATGATTTATTTTATTTTCTGGAACACTAGTTATTATTTTGGTGTGATCAATCTTGATCACAATGAGAAAGAAAAAACCATTTGAAATGTTTCATATGGATTGCCAAACTTTTCACGACAAGGTAAATTCTAAAGTTTAGACTTTTCAACTATTTCTCTAAATCAGAGAGCTTTAAATAAAAGTTTTGAAATAAGGATAAAGGTAAAATATAATGCAAAAGTAGAAGTGCAGACAAGCTGCATATTTTATTCCAGTGATGCATAAAAAAATAAATGTTATCCTTAAAATCATAAATCATTAGTTTTTATAGTTGAACATAAATAATCTTCGGAACTGCATGTTTTAAACCTGAAAAACAACAGTAAATGGTTATAATAGCATTTTTAAATTAACGTGTTTTTTTTTTTTTTTTTTAGGTGCGTTCGTAATTATATAAATACGTAACGCCTATAGTCGTCGTTCAGTTTGTCTGTATGTGTGTCTGTCCGTTCGCTTATCCTCCTGAGACCCCGCGTCCATTCTATTGGACATTTTTATTTTTTATGTAAAGTACTTAATTTCAGTTGGAAGTTGTAAATACTTGCTGTCCATTATACTAGATAGTCTAGTGATTTTATCTGTACGCCGAAATAATAAATAAATTGCAACTAAATATGTATTTTAATTATTTCAAAGTGGCTGGCAACAAAAGAATGACTGTTGAAGGTAAGCAAACAGTTTTAATGCTAATTTTATATATTTTTTAAAAGTATTTTGAGATTAATGCTAAAGACATCTAATTTTAAGTGAAGTATCAATGAAATGACAACGTAGATTATGTAATCTAATGTATATTTTAGAAAATAAACAACTTTTTTTTAATGTCCATTCTATTGGACGTTGGGTCTTCATCAGTTGTTTTTATTCATATTAGATTCTTTTTGTATACTGAAGAGAGACATTAGTTTTAATTTAAAAATCAACACAATATTGAAACTAATAATAGGCACAGAAGTAAATAATATATATTTTTTAATAAATAAAAAAATATATAAATATTATCTTAAAAATGTCTAATTTTACTGATAAAATGCTTGTTCTAAATCAGTATATTGTTAAATTTTGGATATCAATGAAATACTTTTTTTTTTTTTTTTTTTTTTTTTTTTTTTGTGCAGCATTTGGTAAATATAGATAATTAAGCCTTTATTGTGTTTAATCTTATTCATAACTATTTTTGGTATTATTTTTCTGTTAGTATACTATTTATAATTGAATTAATAAATTTAATCATATTTAGTTAGCAAAAAACTTTAAGAAAATATAATTAAAGATAACGGTATAAGATTCTAAATAAACTCATCTTTATTTCTTTTTAATTTCTTCTTGGTATATACTTGCCAATTGTGGTAGCTGTACCACTATTTATTATCATTATTCTAACAAACAAATTACTGGTGTTGAGAAGAGTTAAAAAACAAAACAAAATGTTATTATTTTTTTTATTAATATTACTAAATGATCAGCACGTTTCTCAGTTAAAATACGCTTTTTCTATTTGACGATGCAAAAATTAAATTTATGCGATATTTGAAAGTAAAGTATAAACGATAAAAACACACTTCTGATGTCAGCAAAGTTTGTAGTGAAAGAAATAGGAACTTGTCGCTAAAAATCTGGTTTTTGAAGATTATGTAGCGATCTGATCTTACTTGATAAGTATAAAATAAAATAAGTAACCATGTAAAATAAGTAGGCATGAAATGCAACTTGTATTTGTATAGTTGTTTAACTATTAAAAAAATGCAAGTTTTTTATATTATTTTACAGTTCGTAAGTTGTTTATAATTAAATTAATTAATTTAATCGAATTTAAACAGAAATAACAATTTAAAGAAAGTACAACTGAAGATAATAATTTAAGATTATAAATAAACTGCATTTTATTTCTTTTTAATTTCCTTTTGACATCCAAATCTCAATTGTGATAACCGTGCCACTAACTATTTATAATTTTATTTAGGAAAAAAGTTTATTGGTGTGATAAATTTTTTTTTATTCCTTTTAAAAAAAACTATTTAAAAATCACTAAATTGATTTATACTTTTCAAATAAATCTCATCCAAAAATACATTTTTCTCTTTGATAATGAAAAAACTATAATTGTACAATATTTAATGGTGATGTATGAACGATAAAAACACATTTATATTAAAAGAGAATTTTACAATTAAGAATTTTTCATTCAGAATAATGTAATTCAATAATATGGTTTTTACAGGACTAAGACCCAATGTCCATTATATTGGACACGCCAAAACTCTATATATTTTTTAGTTTTAAAAATAATAGAATATATATAAAGTTTTCTAGCCCCATAAAAAGCCTTAATCCTAAAAATGGTAAAATTTGTGCGAGAAGTGCGAGCTTGTGTCTCAAGAGGATATAACAGAGCAAAATCTACCAACCGAATGGTCTGAAATTTTGAATATATAATTGTTGTAAAATTTTGTAGAGTTATTTCAAATTTTATGAAAATTGGATATATAGTTTAATTATAGGAACAGTCAAAAGTTTTTCGTTACATTACGGCCAATGGGAAAAAATTATTTCAAGTGCATTTTAATGATGTTGCGGCCTTTCGAACAGAATGAAATTGATATGCACTTATGAAGTGCACTAAAATATGCATTGAATACAATATGCGGTACAAAAAATATTTATAAAACTAGTTATAGTACGAATGCACCTGATATGCAACTTTTGACGTGCAGTTTCCAACTCTTTTTTACATTTCCACGTTTTTTTTAGAACTCTTAGTACATAACTCAATCAACCAAAATAACTTTACCATTATTTAAGAGCTTAAGCAATTTGCTTTAAAAAAAAGATATATGTTACTCGAGTTCATCGAGGCCCTCTAAATGAAATATATACTTCCATTATAAACAAGTAACGTTTGTGTGTAGGGTGTAATGTATGGAACTGGCGCGCCGATTAAAAAAAAATAATTATGACAAAAGGTAGGCGACTATCTCTGCTCCAACATAGGCTATGTATTATGACAGTGCACAGTGTTCATACGCTTCAAGGACTTTCAAGGACCTTTTACCAGAATTTTTGTAAAGTAATATCTTCCTTATTTAATTAAGAAAATTCTATCTGCAGATATAGTGTCCAGTACTTTACTGAATTTCTTGTTCTAAAACATCTAAAATACCCCGAATCTCTTCATGCGTACGAACCCTGGTTCAATAATTTCCAAGGAGATGCAGGACCAAAAAAGTACTAAATTTGAGATTCATGTGATATTGTAGAGGCTAAAAAGTTTAAGTTTGGTGTGGTGGTTACTTATAAGTTGTAAATACTCGATATAAATGGTTTCTAAAACGTTCAAAATTTAAACCGGTGAATAGAGCGGGAAAAATTCTAAAAGCGTTCTAATATTACTATTTATTTAGTGCTGGTAGGACTAGAAACTTGGAATATGGCATGACTGTTGCTTTTAAGACATAAAATGCTTGAGTGTTTCTAAAAAAATCGAAAAAGCTCAGGAAAAAACGTTCTAAAATTGCGATTTCTATGACATCGTTTGGGCTAAAAAAGTTAATTTGGCATGGTGGCTTCTTTTAAGATATAAATACTATTTCTAATGAACGATTCCTAAAAAAATTAAATTTTAAAAGGCTTAAACGACTGTTCGTCCAAACGGCCATGTGTGGGTGTGTCAGGTCATGTGCAGCAAGAAATAATTCTGGGGAAAATTCTTGGAAAAGATTCTCGGAAACGCGATGGTTATGGTTCAATGACATCGTGACCGCGACGAAAAGAAAAGATAACAAACGGTCTAAAAATACCTTTATTTTACTAAAAGGCCAGCTAAGTACAAAATACAAATGCAAAATGTTACAACTCATAACAAATGCTCAAAATGTTCCCCATTACAGGTGATGAATGCTTGATATCGGCGTTGTATTTAATCACGAACACATTCTAATTTGGCAGGAGTCCCCCCGGATACGTACTGCCGCTTCAGTGATTCGTGCCATGAGGTCCATGGCCAATAGAACAGGTGTTCTCGTACACCAGAGACTAAAGACATCCCGAGAGCTACAAATCCAGTAGGTTTATGCCCCGGGATCGCAGTGGCCACGGTACAGAGCTGATTGGAATGTGTTTGCGATGCCATGCGGCGCCGATGTAAAGCATGCATCACGGCTAATGGGGCCCATTTTCAGCACTTGTAAGGAGATGTAATATTTTTCATTTGTATTTTGTACTTCGATGAAGTATTTTGTGAAATAATTTTCTTTTTATACCGTTTGTTATCTTTTCTGTGCGCCACGCTCATGATGCAATTGTACCGTCACGATCGCTTATCCGACTCCCAGTTCCTATATAATTCTTGCTCCTCATGAGCTGACACTCCCACACGTGCCGTTTGGAAATGACCTTTTGAACCACCCTGTATATGAGGATGTGAGTTTCAAAAGTCACCTTATCCAAAATTTAGAAAATCATGTTTTCTCTGATACTTGTCTCAGTCTACTTGTAAACCTGCACTGAAACAGCACTACAATCTGCAAAAAAACTAGTTTTTTTTCTGTATTTCTGTTATTGTAAAATTTGGTTTACGATGAAAACCAATGTACGCACTGAAATTTTTTTCGATTTCCCCAAATTTGATTTTCTGGATAAGGCGAGTTTTGAAACTCACGTCCTCAATATATATATATCCATATATACAATACTCTCTATCAGTGTTATCGAATCTGGCGGATTTTTTTTATTTAGAAATTTGAAATTCATGTGAGAATAGGATTGAACAGCGTTTCGTTGAATTAGTTTTTTTTTTTTTTTTTCGTTCATGGGGAAAATATTAACTCAGTGAAATGTAACAGCCCACGGGTTGTGATAATTTCAGAAAAGAATATGAGTTCATGATACTCAGAAATAGAATCCGAGAGAATAGAATCAGTGGAGTAGTAAAAGGATATCGACAGAGATCGGTTGCTAAAAGATGGAACACATCGTTTAAAAGTTTGCAAAATTTAGCTGCATAAAAGAGAAGCAAAAGTGCTTTCTTCATTTGCTATGAATAGGCAAAAGCCCGCTATTATTCTATGATAGTCACCTGTTTACGTATAAAACTCCTATGTGTATATTTTATGTCCCATTAATTCTCCACCTACCAGGCGGGTCCGATGGAACAGACAAAAAAACTGGATTAGTCCCAATACTGTAAAATCCAGCTGAATGTGAAAAAAAAAATAATAAACTGGCTCCTAAACTTGTGTTTTTAGATCTAAATTCATATGGAAATCTAAAAACATTTAAAATGTTTATCGAATAAAAGATGATGAATTTTAACTGCAGTTGAATGCATTTTGTACGCATTCATATCAGAAACTTTCGAAGGATTTTTTTATTAAAATTCAGAGAATATCTATTATTACAAAAAAAAAATAATAATAATAAAATAAAATAACTATTCAAACATTCTTGAGCGAATTCAGAATTCCAGAATAAAAGATCCGTCAGATTTGACAACACTGCTGCTCTTTATGTTTAAAATAAACGTCAGTGAAGGAAATGTTTCGTGAAGTACGTGACAAAAAATTGATCAAACTTTAACATATACATATGTAGTAATATTTTTGAATAACGGAAATATGAAAGCAATTAAAATTACCTATGCATGAGATAAACAGTTTTATTCATTCTACTGCTATTTTGAGGAGTTTCAAGTTTACTTCTGTCCTATTGCTATTATAACGCAAATAAATTATCGCTATAAAAATGTTATTGTTTATACTAAATCTTTGGTGTTCTGAAGTGAATTTTTAAAGCGTGTGACTACAATTATTATAGTCTATTGAAAAATTAATAAACACTGTGCGACCAGAAATGCTAGGTGTATTAAGAATTTTTTGTACGCAGTACATTTCTTAAGGTGTCTCAGGAGTCTTAAAGCTACAAAATTTTCGAAATATAAATTTTTTTTACATGTTAAATTCCTATCGTTTCTGAACATTTTGATATGATTGATTCCTTGAAATTTCCATTAGAAGAGAAGTTATGGCTTTTAGTACTATACCCGCTCAATAGCTGAAGCGGCGTTTCCGAAACTTTGAAGTCATCTTTCTCCAAATGACGTTTTTGGGCATAATGCGCGGAATGTCTCAAAAACTCCTAAAAAATTTTTCGTGAAATTTTCAAAACATATGTTGCATGTTAGTTTGTATAAACTGAATCTAAAATTTCATTTTTATCGTTCAAAAAAATAGTTTTTTATGTGATTATACTGTTGAAATTTTCAAAATTTTGTATTAGCTAAATACAACCTCGTATTAAAAATATAAAAATGCTTTAAATACAAATTTATTTAGGTTCAGGTTAATTATTATGATCTGAACTATAATTAGGTATAAAAAAAGGTTATTCTAGATGTAAAATTTATTTTGTAATCGTGCGCGTAATCTGTTATAACAATTCTCTGCTTGACAACTATCTGATAGTTTGGAGCCTCCTGTAAGTACTAATACTGCATCTTGCAATTTTATAAATACATGAAACAAAAGAACATACTTATATCTTTTAATCCAAATAAAAATTGTGTGTTTAAATCATATACAGTAGAGCGCCAATTATCCGAACTTCCAATTATCCGAACAGCCTATTTTTCTCAATTTTTTTTTAAACGAACTTCCAATTATCCAAATACCCTATTAGATCTGGTGTAACGTAAAATAAAGTCATACGAGGAACTATGCTTAAAATTAAATAAAGAGAACTTGCGTTCCTTTTTTTTTTAATTTTTATTTCACGCTAGGACAGCACAGCACACGACACGTAACAGTCACAGGAACATTAAAAACTTCAAAAGTCAAGCGGAGGCTTGCTCGCCCCTTCCCTTTTCGACGACCAAGTAAAGCGACCGCACTAGATGGATCTAAAAAGGCATCTCATGAGTTTTTTAGTCCATCTCAAGTAGCTGACCACGTCAGAGTCTTATCCATCTCATCACAAGTTTTATTTGTTTGGAATCGTATAGTCAACCACTTTTCACCGAGAATTTAGTATCGGATTAAAACCGTTTATACTCCACATCTGGTGTTTGTGAATGCATTAACATGCGACGTAGGCTGAGGCATATGGAGGCCCAATTAAAAGTGTTTACTAAAGATCTGGTTTTTGCATGTACTCAGATGGAACGTCACACTGGGTATCAGAATTTAAATGATGATGAGATTGTGGATGATACTGAGAAATTGGAGAAAATGAAAACGAATGCTCTGAAAATGACCCAGATCCATCCCATAACGAAGCCTTTGAATGCTTGGAAACAGCTATGAAATGGCTCGAACGGCAGAAGAATGCTGATCCTATTCAACTAACGTATTTAAGAAGAACTTGAAACACTACAGCATTGAAAGGAATTTCTTCTTTGAAGCAAGCAACAATCGAAAGTTTTTTTGCTTAAATTATAATCTCTGGAGTTCAGAAAATAATATAAAAAGTTTTAAAAAATGAAAAAGACAAAAATCAATTTTTAAACATGCCAGCATTAACTAATGCTGCCAGTCCAAAGCGTGGATAAAGTGTGAAGATTTTAGCATAGTCAGGAACATCCCGTAAATTGTCTGTCCATTTATCCGAACTTTTGCTTATCCGAACTAGGTTCGGTCCTGACTTGTTCGGATAATCTGCGATCTACTGTGCCTTTTAAGATATTAAATGCTGAAAATTGTCCTTTTTTTTAATATTTTCAATTTTAAGAGTCCTGAGACCACTTAAATATTTATATATCGCTCACCCGGAAGAAAAGGGACACATCTCCCAAAAATTCATTTTGCGTTTTATTTCACCAATAGGTCTGTCATAGATGCGTCTTGTTGCACAAAGAGTTTTCATAAGTGTAGTTATACGGAAAATAAATTTATTACGCTATATGTCTATTTGTGACCGCAGAAGAGGGGTGGATTGTTTGGGGAGGTAAAATCACCCAACCCTCCAAACATCATCCTACGTCTTCATTCTTAAGGGTCTTGTACCTTTTGCGTCGAAAATTAATGAAAAACTTCAAAGTTTAAATTAGTCTATCTTCAAAGCCTTTTTATGTATAAACCTGAAATTTTGGATATTGATTAAACAGATCGTGCTTTGTAATATGCTACCATTAGAAATTTATTAACCCTTTACAGAATTTGTGTATTGTTGAAATCAAAATAGCTCTTTTTTTAGCCCATAAGTCAATGCGCGCATGATATCTTGAGAAAGTATGTATGGATTGACATGAAATTCCGTAAAGATACTAAACATATATGCGTGTTTAAAATGATCTACTCTTAGGCTAAAATTATTTCATTAACTAAATAAAAAAAAAAAAAAATTCGTAAAAAAAAAATAAAAATTTTGCATTTTTATTGAATAAAAATAGTCATAACTAAAAATATTACCATTGTAAAGTCTTAAAAGTAGATCATTTTAAACACACATATTTGTTTAGTATATTTACCAAATTTCGTGACAATCCATACGTACTTTCTCAAGATATCATGCGCGCAATGACTTCTAGAGTAAAAAAAAGAGCTATTTTGATTTCAACCATACACAAATTCTGTAAAGGGTTAATAAATTTCTGTGGGTAGTACATTACAAAGGACGATCTGTTTAATCAATATCCAAAATTTCATTTTTATACATAGAAAGGTTTTGAAGATAGGCTAATTCAAACTTTGAAGTTTTTCGTTAATTTTCGACGCGTTTAAAAGGTACAAGACCCCTTAAGGGTTTTACGCTTCTATGCACGTTTTTATTCCTACATGCTAAGTGCTATAATTTCATGTTACATTAAAATCGGGCATATTTTCTTTTGTCTCTCCTGTGAAATTTACTTTTGTTGAGATGTGTCACTTTTATTGCGGGTGAGGGCTATGTATGTCAATTATCACTTATTTCATAAGAATTAAAACTTAAAAGAAAAAAAAAACTTTTAAAAAATTTTCTCCTACGTTGTTTTGCAGTCAAAGGGGTTTTTAATGCTTTACAAATGATGCAATCAATATATTAAACAAATTTTTATTGGGAACATACTTAAAACATATTTAAAAAAGTCCTTCCGGCCAGTGCCGGGAGGAAGAGGTAGCTTTCAAATACCTTATTTTAAAAAAGCCAACTTATATTATTCCAACACACGAAGTTCAATTTAGTGGAAACCGAATATAGGAGATTCAATACTAATTTTTATCAATACTAAATCATTATGAATGAGAATTTCACGAAATTAGTCAGCTTTATCCAAGCTGCTTTTATTTAAAGTAACTTATACTTGGCTGAGATGTTGATGTATACTATCCACATGCTTTCTCACATGGAAATAGGCGAATACGTGTGTTATCGCGTGACAAATACAAGATTGTTTCAAAATGTTAGCCATACTAGAAATTCAAAGTGCTATAATTCAACCATTTTTTAAGATATAAACAAAAGAACAAATTTTCAGAAACAAAATCTGCTCCGGAATCTTTGTATCAAGGCCAAACACATAAAAAATTCTTTTTCATTTTCCAATTTTTTATTACCTCATTTTAAATTTTAAATTTAATTTTTTTTAAATGACAACCCTTTTGAAACAAGATGGCGAATAAAGCTGGCCAACGAACTCGGTCGAGACATTGGTATGTACTATGTACAGACCAAGTAACATCCAAATCGGTTCATAAATACGCTTGTTATCGCGTGACAAAAATCAGGTCGTTTTAAAATGTCAGCCACAATAGAAATTCAAAACGCTATAACTCAGCCATTTTTTTAGATATAGACGAAACAAAAACTATTCCGGGATCTTTGTATTAAGGTCAAACACATACAAAAAAATCTTTTTTATTTTCTAATATTTTGGTATCTCATTTAAAATTTTAAATTAAATTTTTTTTTTAAAATGGCCGCCATTTTGAAACAAGATGGCGGATGAAGCTGGCCAACGAACTCGGTCGAGATATTTGTATGTACTATGTACACACCAAAGTACATCCAAATCGGTTTATAAATACGCCTGTTATCACGTGACAAATATCAGGACGTTTCAAAATGTCAGCCACGCTAGAAATTCAAAATGCTATAACTCAGTCATTTTTTGAGATATAGACGAAACAAAAACTGCTCCCGAATCTTTGTATCAAGGTCAAATACATAAGAAAAAAATATTTTTCCATTTTCAATTCTTTGGTACCACATTTCAAATTTAAAATTTTTAAGAAAATTTTAAATGGCCGCCATTTTGAAACAAAATGGCGGATGAAGCTGGCCAACGAACTCGGTCGAGACATTGGTATGTACTATGTACAAACGAAGTTACATCCAAATCGGTTCATAAATACGCCTTTTATCGCGTGACAAATTTCAGGACGTTTCAAAATGTCAGCCACGCTAGAAATTCAAAATGCTATAACTCAGCCATTTTTTAAGATATAGACAAAACAAAAACTGCTACGGAATCTTTGTATAAAGGTCAAATACATAAGAAAAAAATATTTTTCCATTTTCAATTCTCTGGTACCACATGTCAAATTTAAAATTTTTAAGAAAATTTTAAATGGCCGCCATTTTGAAACAAAATGGCGGATGAAGCTGGCCAACGAACTCGGTCGAGACATTGGTATGTACTATGTACATACCGAATTACATCCAAATCGGTTCATAAATTCGAGAGTTACAGTATGACAAAGGTCAGATATATATATATATATATATGGATATATATATATATACTAGAAAGGTAGCCCGTCAAAAATGACGGAAATTTAGATATAAAGATATATACAACTCATGTGCAAGAATATGAGTTTTCTCGCTTGTTCCACAGTGATAGATGAAAATAACACATTTTAAGAACGAAACACATTTATAAAAAACCGTGTACAGTAGAAGACCACTAATCTGCACAGTTTGGTTCCAAGTGTTACGCAGATTTGAGGCTTTTTGCGGTCATGTCTATTCAATCTTTGCTTACATTTTTTTAAATTCATATGTTAGACAATTTAGATTGTTGAGCCTTAAAAATAAATAACACACTTGAAGTAAGGTTAAAAACTATTAAATTATCGTATACAATTTCATGAAATGGTATTATATAGTATTGTATGTGTGTGCTTCACGATCTTGGTTACGACGTTGGCGAAATTGGCTGCAACTTGTCATAATCCTAATAGTGTGGGCCGCTATAACAAAAAAGTAACCAGGTTTTAGCAAAATTTCTGATATAAAGTAGCTTTCAAAAACTTGTGTAAAATTGCAGGCCGTTCTCGTGTTATGTCAGTCCTAGGAATAATATTTCTAACACTGAAGATTTTCCATGTATATATGGAATTTAGAAAAGATTCTCCAAAAGAAAGGTCCTGAAATGACATTTTAATTCCTCTAACTTCAAAGTTTAATCGGGCCCTGATGTTGAGTACTGAAATCTAATAAATACAGTTATTTTGAATATTACGACAGAATTAAACAGTTAAACTTATTTAACTTAAACCCGCTGTTACTTCCCGATGTTATCTTTTAGTATTAAGAAAGAAAATTATTTAAAATTTTCAAATCATGCATTTATGATTTTTTTCCGTCTTTAATAACTAAATAATGAAAACATAGGCTTTTGTTCTGAGCTCATAAATATGACAATAAAATAATGTAACTAAGAGACATTGCAAAATTAAATCTTTGTGATTACAAACCATAAACAAACGATACCGCCACCATTTTACCTACTATGACGTCATTAGAATATTGCCCATTGATTGTTGGAGAACTTACTTTGTGAATGATTACCTCAATGATTTAATATTTTTGACCTTTCACGATGAATGAATCACTTGTGTTTGTTTAGGTTTATGGAATGAGATATTAAGCTGTGAAACAAATTTCAATTGAAGTTATCCAAGGATATATGTATTTTTAATCGAAATTAAAAACAATGCTTTGATCTCGAAATAAAAAGTTTTAGTTTGTATAATTTGTTATTTCTGTTAATTATTTATTTAAGTACTTTTCCATTATAGCGCATTTTTAAAAAAAGCTTGGCGCGATTCGGGCATCAGAAAGTGAGATATGTTGCGAAAATATATAAACAGCTATGAAAACAAATCTAATGAACTTTTATCTTTGTTTATATATGCACTTATATGCATAAAAAAATCGTTTCTAAATATATATAATTTTTTTATATACAAATTACGGCACAGATTTCAGATATGAACCGGGATACCTAACTGGCGCCAAAATGGTGTTATTTTGCCTGTTATGGTAACCCGGCTATTGTTTTTTATTTATTAATAAATTGTTTATTTACTTTTATTTTCTGTTTTTTAATTATATAAACTGCTTTGTTTTATAGTTATTATTCAAACTTTTATTTATTTATAGTTATTTCCTTTTCAAAATGATAGCAAATAATTGAAAAATATATAAGTAACTGGTATTCGAAAGCGAGATTTCTGCCAAATTGGCGTCGTAGAAAAATCACGCCAACCCCCATGCGTATATGACATCTGTGCAAAAATTACTTCTGTTTCTTTAAAAAAATGGGTAAATAGCTTTTTTTATATTAAATTGTCGACACAGATGTCATATACGCCCATATTGGCGCGATTTTTTTTTTACGCCTATATCATATACGCATCGGGTACTTAACTGGCGCCAAAGTGTCGTTATTTTGCTTGTAATGGTAACCCGAATGCTGTTTATGCTGTTGATGTTTTCGCCAAATTGGCGTCGGAAAAAAATCGCGCCAATAACGGCGGGAACAGATGTCATATTCGCCCCATATTGGCGCGATTTTTTTCTGTCGCCAATATCATATAGGCAACAGGTACGCAACTTGCGCCAAAGTGTGGTTATTTTGCTTGATGTGGTAACCCGGATTATATTGTTTATGCTGTTGATGTTTTCGCCAATATGGCAACCGAAAAAAATCGCGCCAATATGGGGCGAATATGACATCTGTACCGCAAACTTCTTTCTCGCCAAGAAACTTTTCTCCGAAGTATTGTACATAAGCAATGATTGCTAGAAATGCATTTTTAATTATGATATGCGCTTTTATGTTTCATTACATTTATGCATACTATACTGTGTGTATAAATGCTACAGTTCATATGCAGGGCTACACAAAATAATTCGTAAGGGTTACTGAGTATGAGAGTAAATTGCTTAAAGGTGGTTTTTAAAGGAGTTATGCATTTTTACGCTGAACTGCATTTAGTTTCCTAAGAAATGTTTGTAGAATATAGATAAAATGATATACAGGGTCACGCAAAGAATTGGATACATAACCGTCTATGGATGATAATATCTGCAAGTGTGATTTCAGTAGTTTTAAGAGTAGTTTAAATTGAATTTTAGCTAAAATGTGGCATGTAATAACGGTACTATTGGCTATGGACGGTAACTGCTGAAATCAATTTTTATTTTTTTTATGCGTTTTCTAAAATGTTTACTTTGTTATCTTGGTACTTCTTAGTAATCCCGTCGACCAAATTACTGTCGCCAAATTGTAAGATTAATTGCCAATAATGGTTGCCATTAATTAATTAATTAAATGCCAATAATGGCCAATGAAACCATTAATTCGACGTTTTATTTGTATTTTTATTAATGTTTTACTATTGATTTGGCGATTTATATAATTTGGCGAAATTGGTCGACGGGATATCTAAGAAGTAACGTTATCTTATTTACCTTATTTCCCTAAATAACGAAGTTTTGTTAAAGCATTTAGGATGTGTTGGAAAGTGTTTCATATTCTATGCTTAACGCATGATTTTCTTTTTTCTTTAGTCTTATTTTGCATTTATTTAATTCTTAATTTTTTAGTCTTTTACTGCTTTATAGAAACTGTGGCACAGTTGCCATATACGTTAATATATATTGGGGCGATTTTTTTCCGATGCCAATTTGGCAAAAACATCAACAGCATAAACAACAACATCCGGATAACATATCAAGCAAAATTACGACACATTTTGGCGCCAGTTAAGTACCCGTTGTGTATATGACATTGGCGTCAGAAAAAAATCGCGCCAATATGGGTCGCGTATATGACATCTGTGCCGAAACTTTGATATTTAATGTTTAAACTCTTCGCTCCACTCCCCTTGCATATAGTACACACTATAACACGTATAGCGCAAAATAATAGACAGTTTGGTACTTTTCCACTGTAGGGGCTTTGCCATTTTTTTTAAAAAAGCTTGGTGTAATTTGGGAATCAGAAAGTGAGTTTTGGGTACTTTTCCGTTATGCGGACACCACTGTCGCCAAGCGTAATAGTTGGCGCAAAATCGTGAATTGAAGCATTTGAAAAATAAAAGAAAAACCGTTGTCGATACTAAAATGAGCATTTAAAAAATATAACATTTGAAAATTCCAGACTTTTACGAACTATTTCATCAAATCACAAATATATACTTAAAATAAGTGAACAAATAACTGCTATAAAATAAAGCAATAAAATAAAACTCATATTAAACTGCTGGCATAAAATTACAAATATCTTTTAGCATTTTGAAATAATTGGCGCATTAGCATACATTTTGGCATGGTGTCCGTATAACGGAAAAATATCGAGATTTGTTGTCAAATCATATAAAGAGCTATGAAAGCAAATTTGATGAGCGTTTTTGTTTGTTTTATATGTATATTATTGATGTTTTTATGTACAAATTACATCTGTTTCTGTATAAAATTAGAGAAACGGCTTTTTTATGTTAAATAAATTGCATAAATATCGAAAAAAATGCGTGTATATATAAAATGAAACAGTGAATAGGTTCCCGGAAAATATGTTACCAAATTTCCTTTTTCGCCAAGGCACCTATACTGGAAAAGTACCTAAAGCACATTAAAATCGCGCAGTTAGGAGCTCACACAGTACACCGTTGTTTATTGGCGGTTATTTTATTAGTAGCATCAAGAGGAAGATGTAAAGATGTACTTTCAATTCTCACCCATAGATTTCGAAAAAATATCTTAAAAGAGTGGAGTTTAAATTAAATTTCGGTGACCTCATTATGAAAGATTAATGGTTTTAAATGGGAATTTCACCAAATTAGCCAGCTATCGCCAGGTTGGCTAACATTTGGCGCTACTGTGGTAACCCTGCATTAATACTTTTCAACAATTACTCATTTCAATGAGGCGGTCCTACCGGAATCGTGAGGGACACACAGAGACTTGGATTTTATATAAATAGATATATATGGATATATATATATATATATATATATATATCAACTTTTGAACGGAGGGTGGTTTCGGGGTCTGGGGGTCATGATCGATGAAAATATACCAAAATTTTTTGAAATCGCTTTCCTCCGAACGGCTGCAATAGGTAGCTTTTTGTAATGAAAGCTACCTAAAAAAATTATATCTACAGCTTGAAACTTTAACACTCGTACAAATCCACACAACAAAATTTCCCGCGCACTGTATTTTGTACACCATATATTTCTTGGAAAAGTATTAATGTTTTATAAGATTAATTTTAACATTTTGTAGGCAGACAGCATTTTTACTGTTTTTGAACGTGTAGCGGGCAATTCCAGTGATTGCGCATCTGAGTCAACTTGATAATTTTTTAATGTTATTGATGTAAAGTAACTTAATTTTTTTAAATAAAAGATTGAGTAATTACATATAGATTTAACTCATTTACATATAGATTTTTACAGATAATGCTGAAGTGTTGCCAAACCTGACGGAAAATCCGAATTTCGATTTTTCACCAGAAAGTTCGAATAGTTATTTCTTATTTATACACTAGTAGACATTACTTAATAGTGCTTAACAGTGTTAACTATAGTATATAATCTATGTAAAGTATTAATTTAAAATTAAAGTTAATAATGTATAAAAAGGTGATATTAAAATGAAACTAAGTGTGTAAATAAGATTAACATGTTTAAAAATATGAATAGATAGAAAATGATAAGGTTTAAATATCTAATAAAGTTTAGGAGTTTAAAAATATAATAAGCACAGTTAAGAAAAAGAAAAGTTCGGTCAAAGCTGGTAAGGGCAGGCCGGCCAAGGAGTGACAGTTTTTAGGTTACAGGTCTAAAAACAAAAAAGTCCTTCCGGCCAGTGCCGGGAGGAAGAGGTAGCTTTCATAATCCTTATTTAAAAAAAGCCAACTTATATCATGCAAACACACGAAGCTCAATTTAGTGGAAACCGAATATAGGAGATTCAATACTAATTTTTATCAATATAATGAATGAGAATTTCGCGAAATTAGTCAGCTTTATCCAAGCTGCTTTTCTTTAAAGTAACTTATATTTGGCTGCCAAATTCGGCAATTTCTTAAAGTGCCTGTCATTTTAAGACAACATGGTGGATGACGCTAAGCAGTGAACTTGGTCGAGACCTTAGTAATTGCTGTGCACATGCTCACTCACATCGGAATCGGTTAATATATAGGAGTGCTGTCGCATGCAAAAAATCAGATTTTTCAAAATGTCACCCACAATAGAAATTGAAACTGCTATATCTGAGCCATTTTTTAAGGTAAAGACAAGCATAAAATGCTCCTGAATCCTTATATCAAGATCAAATACTTAAGAAAGAAACCTTTTTCAATTTCTAATTTTTTTGCACCTCACTTTAAATATATATATATATTTTTAATTTAATGGCCGCCATTTTGAAACAAGATGGCTGATGAATCTGGCCAGCGAACTTGGTCGAGGTGTTGATGTATACTATCCACATGCCTTCTTACATCGAAATAGGCGAATACGTGTGTTATCGTGTGACAAATACAAGATCGTTTCAAAATGTTAGCCATGCTAGAAATTCAAAGTGCTATAAATCAACCATTTTTTAAGATATCAACAAAAGAACAAATTTTCAGAAACAAAAACTGCTCCGCAATCTTTGTATCAAGGCCAAACACATAAAAAAAATCTTTTTCATTTTCCAATTTTTTAATACCTCATTTTGAATTTTAAATTTAATTTATTTAAATGGCAACCCTTTTGAAACAAGATGGCAAATGAAGCTGGCCAACGAACTCGGTCGAGACATTGGTATGTACTATGTACAGACTAGTTACATCCAAATAGGTTCATAAATACGCATGTTATCGCGTGACAAAAATCAGGTCGTTTTAAAATGTCAGCCACAAGAGAAATTCAAAATGCTATTACTCAGCCATTTTTTTTTAGATATAGACGAAAGAAAAACTGTTCCGGAATCTTTGTATTAAGGTCAAACACATACAAAAAAATCTTTTTCATTTTCCAATTTTTTGGTATCTCATTTAAATTTCTTTATTTTTTAATTTTTTTAAATGGCCGCCATTTTGAAACAAGATGGCGGATGAAGCTGGCCAACGAACTCGGTCGAGATATTTGTATGTACTATGTACACACCAAGGTACATCCAAGTCGGTTCATAAATACGCCTGTTATACAATGAGAAAAATCAGGACGTTTCAAAATTTCAGCCACGCTAGAAATTCAAAATGCTATAACTCAGCCATTTCTTAAGATATAGACGAAACAAAAACTGCTCCCGAATCTTTTTATCAAGGTCAAACACATAAGAAGAAAATATTTTTTCAATTTTCAATCTTTGGTACCACATTTCAAATTTAAATTTTTCTTAAAAATTTAAATGGCCGTCATTTTTAAACAAGATGGCGGTGAAGCTGGCCAACGAACCCGGTCGAGAGATTGGTATGTACTATGTACACACCGAATTACATCCAAATCGGTTCATAAATACGCCTTTTATCGCGTGACAAAATTCAGGACGTTTCAAAATGTCAGCCACGCTAAAAATTCAAAATGCTATAACTCAGCCATTTTTACTTTCTTCTATCTTTACAAGAAGAAAGTATTGGATTCATGAAAATTTTCGAATTCCGGTTTTCGACGGATTTACACGTTTTAGGGGTCAGAGATTCCAAAAAACATGTTTTTACAAAATGTCTGTCTGTGACTCTGTGAGTCTGTCTGTCTGTCTGTGTGTATGTGACACAAATTTTGTGGGCGCTCTATCTCAAGAACTAATGCACGGAATTTAATAAAATTTGATATTCAGTTAGTGCCTAATACATATTGATGCTGATTAGTTTTTGGTGTAAATCGCTCAACAGGTGGCGCTGCAATGCTGCATTTTTCACGATTTTCGCAATAGCTCTATCTCAAGAACTAATGCACGGATTTTGATCAAACTTCAGATTTAGTTAGTCCTTGATATGAGTTGATGATGATTACGTTTTGGTGTAAATCGCCCAACAGGTGGCGCTGTTACGATGAATTTTGCAGGATTTACACGATTTCCCCAATAGCTCTATCTTAAGAACTAATGCACGGAATTTAATAAAAATTGATATTCAGTTAGTGCCTAATACAAATTGATGCTGATTAGTTTTTGGTGTAAATCGCTCAACAGGTGGCGCTGCAATGCTGCATTTTTCAGAGATTTTCGCAATAGCTCTATCTCAAGAACTAATGCACGGATTTTGATCAAACTTCAGATTTAGTTAGTCCTTGATATGAGTTGATGATGATTACGTTTTGATGTAAATCGCCCAACAGGTGGCGCTGTTACGATGAATTTTGCAGGATTTACACGATTTCCCCAATAGCTCTATCTTAAGAACTAATGCACGGAATTTAATAAAAATTGATATTCAGTTAGTGCTAATACATATTGATGCTGATTAGTTTTTGGTGTAAATCGCTCAACAGGTGGCGCTGCAATGCTGCATTTTTCACGATTTTCGCAATAGCTCTATCTCAAGAACTAATGCACGGATTTTGATCAAACTTCAGATTTAGTTAGTCCTTGATATGAGTTGATGATGATTACGTTTTGGTGTAAATCGCCCAACAGGTGGCGCTGTTACGATGAATTTTGCAGGATTTACACGATTTCCCCAATAGCTCTATCTTAAGAACTAATGCACGGAATTTAATAAAAATTGATATTCAGTTAGTGCCTAATACAAATTGATGCTGATTAGTTTTTGGTGTAAATCGCTCAACAGGTGGCGCTGCAATGCTGCATTTTTCACGATTTTCGCAATAGCTCTATCTCAAGAACTAATGCACGGATTTTGATCAAACTTCAGATTTAGTTAGTCCTTGATATGAGTTGATGATGATTACGTTTTGGTGTAAATCGCCCAACAGGTGGCGCTGTTACGATGAATTTTGCAGGATTTACACGATTTCCCCAATAGCTCTATCTTAAGAACTAATGCACGGAATTTAATAAAAATTGATATTCAGTTAGTGCCTAATACAAATTGATGCTGATTAGTTTTTGGTGTAAATCGCTCAACAGGTGGCGCTGCAATGCTGCATTTTTCACGATTTTCGCAATAGCTCTATCTCAAGAACTAATGCACGGATTTTGATCAAACTTCAGATTTAGTTAGTCCTTGATATGAGTTGATGATGATTACGTTTTGGTGTAAATCGCCCAACAGGTGGCGCTGTTATGATGAATTTTGCAGGATTTACACGATTTCCCCAATAGCTCTATCTTAAGAACTAACGCACGGATTTTCATCAAACTTCAGATTAAGTTAGTCCTTGATATGACTTGCTACTGATTAGGTGTTGGTGTAAATCGCCCATCAGGTGGCGCTTCTCTGCTGCCTTTTCCACGATTGCCTCAATAGCTCTATCAATAGAACTAATGGACCAATTTTCATATAACTTCAGATTTAGTTGTATGTTGACACAAGTTGTTGTTAATTAGGTTTTGGTGTTAATCACCCAATAGGTGGCGCTGCTATGCAGAAATTTTCACGATTTTCGCTATTGCTCTATCTCAAAAACTAATGTACGGATTTTCTCCAAATTTCAGATTCAGTCAGACGTTGACATAAATTGTTGCTGATTAGGATTTGGTATAAATCACCCAATAGGTGGCGCTGCTAGGCAGCATTTTGCTGAATTTAGACGATTTCATCGATAGTCATATCTCAAGAACTAATGCACGGAATTTCATATCGTTAGAATCCTCATGAGATGCATAGATTGCCATTTAATTTTGGCAGTGTGATAGCGAATTTTGAAGTATTAACATGTATGAGATAGAAGAAAGTTTTGGGATTGGTACATCCGACTAGTTTAAGATATAGACGAAACAAAAACTGCTCCGGAATCTTTGTATAAAGGTCAAATACATAAGAAAAAAATATTTTTCCATTTTTAATTTTTTGGTACCACATTTCAAGTTTTAAATTTTTTTAAAAATTTTAAATGGCCGCCATTTTGAAACAAAACGGCGGATGAAGCTGGCCAACGAACTCGGTCGAGACATTGGTATGTACTATGTACACACCGAATTACATCGAAATCGGTTCATAATTACGGGAGTTACAGTGTGACATAGGTCAGATATATATATATATATATATCAATTTTGAACGGAGGGTGGTTTCGGGGTCTGGGGGTCATGATCGATGAAAATATACCAAAATTTTTTGAAATCGCTTTCCTCCGAACGGCTGCAATAGGTAGCTTTTTTGTAAAGAAAGCTACCTAATAGGCACTTTTCAGAGTGATTTTTTTTTCCGTCACCGAGTAACGGTAAAGATCTTAAATTGTTACCAAGCAACAGATACTTTTTTTTATAAAAAGTAAAGGGAAATTAAGTATAGAAAGAATGAAGATATATTAAAATAGACAGGTGTGAAGTTGTCATATTCCTTCAATATTCATAATCATGCAAAATCTTGGTCTTTTTCGATGATAAGACTCGAAAGCATCATAATCGGGTAGTTCAGCAATAGTTTCATTAGGGAGGTTATAAAGGTTTTTATAAAATTTTAAAGAAAAGCTCAACTACCCTTTTCTTGAAGGTAGGAGCACTAAGGTCTCTACGGATTGTAGTATTGCATAAGTAGTGGGAGGCATTACAAAAGATGCGAAGATATTTGTTATGTAATCTGCTACGATTGTCAATAGAGGTTTTATAGGTAAACCCCCAGATGGGACAGGCGTAAGTCATAATAGGTAGAATGCAGGAATTATACAAGAGTTACTTATTGTAGATTGCAAGAGTAGAACTTTTATAAAGGGGTTTAAGTGCCTGAAAGGCCCAGCGAGCTTCCTCCTGTTAGATCTAAAATGTTTGTTCCAGGTAAGTCTTGAGTCTAGTATGACCCCCGGTTACTTAGCAGAGTTAAACCATGGGATATGGTAGTGTTATTGATGGTAAGTCTATTAGTATAGGTGAATCTTCTGGAGAAGTAGACGGAAGAGGTTTTGCTTTCGTTTATACGAATACACCATAGGTTGCACCAGTTTATGAGTAAGTCTATGTGAGTCTGTAGGTATCTGTATAGTGTATATCGGTGGTGCGCGGATGCACAGATTGCTGCAACATTCGGATAGAGAGCTACGTAAGTGTGTAAAAAGCGTGGAATGTCATTAAAGAAGAGGTTGGAGAGGAGAGGGCCGAGGACACTGCCCTGAAAAATGTCACATGATTTAGAAGATGGCAGAGAGAATATTGTTAATGCAGACGCAAAACAATCGGTCGCAAAGGTAAGAATGAATAAAAGAATAAGTCTGGCCGGGAATCGAAACTTAATCAATTTCTAAATAAGGCCATTGTAAATAGAATAATAATCAAAAATAAATACTAATCAAACTTTTCTGGTATGAATTTTAAATTTCTGAATAAAAGTTTTAACAGATTTGTCAACATTGCTTATAAGCAATATTTTAGCTTTCATCATTATCGTAATCGCTGAAACTCGTTTTCAAAATGGGTAATATTATAAAAAATACAGTAAAATACAACACAACTTCCTGTAGAGTCACAGAATGTAGTATTTGACTGCTGTTGATCGCGTAACTGAGATCATGGTCTCCCTCTTAACGTTTGTTTGATTCAGGACTGTGATCAGTCTACACCCTAAAAAGTGTTATATAAAATGCAATTCCCATGTAGCCACAGTATTGTGAAAACGTTTAACATATACATATGGTGATTATATTTTCAACAATGTAAATACGTGCTTAATTAAATTTGTAACATCCAACGGTGTACAAAAAAAAAGAACAACAACAACAAAAAAAAAAAAAAAAAAAAAAAAAAAAAAACAATGCAAGTGATCAAGTGTTAAAGATTGATTTTAAAGGAACAAGTGGCAAATATGACGGATTTTTGAAGACTACTGGCTTCTGAATATTAATATTCGCCTCATTAAATCACACAATTACGCGATCAAATAACGCATTACTATTTTAAAATAGTGGTATTTAAAATATTGAAAATCAAAATCTCTAATCCTTGGCATGTTCTCATCAAGGTACTTAATCTTATTCATCATCTTATTCGATCCCATTTCCTCTTTAATTCGATTGTTAGCCATCAATATACATTTTGGTAACGTTATTGACTAATAATGTTTCTGCAATGAACGACAATTTTCAGTTGCAATGGTAAATAAGCCGATATAAATTTTGCCGACTCGTGTGAGCCTACTATCAATAAGACATTTGCAAGAAAAAAATGCATTTCGAAAAACGTAGGCTTGTAGTTCTTGTAATAGTCGATTCATCTGGTTTATAGTAAAACAAATAGTAGAAATATGTTTGATATTACGTCTAATTTAAAAAAAAATTGTTAGATTAGAATGGAAATTCCTTATTGAATGTTTGCAGTGATCATTTCATAAATAATTCTCTAATATAAAATAAAATTATGTTTTTATAAAGGTGATTCAGAGATAATTTACCGATAAACTATAACGAATATTATTATTTAAAAACTTTGGTTTAAATTAATGTTTTCCTGACCACATATATAAAGATAATTTAAACAGAAAAAAAAACCCTTAGGGATAATAATTCCTTCGAGAGAATCTCGTCGGCAAAAATATTTTCTCATTTCATGCTCAAGTTACAACACATTTGTTTCTAGGAGATAAGAAAGATGAAGCATTTATCTACAGATTAAACATTTGAATTCGGAAACAATGTAAGGAAAAATCAGTGATTTCAAGAATAAAGTTATTTATTTCAAATTAAATTTACTTATTTTTTACTTATTTAGTGACCTGAACTCATTTTACAGTGGATTTACAAAGATTCGAACTTTCAGTTATTACGTAATTACCATAAAGGCCAGAAAATCTGGCATATGAATGCGTCAAAATAAACGGAATTTTCAGTATATTTCAATCATGAGCCCTAGACTCCTAACTCAGCGTTCAAATGTTGACTTATATATATACATATGTATATACGAGAGAGAGACGCTAAAATGAAATTCTTAAAAATGTAATAGGATATAATTATCAAACAATACATATATGTCATAATTATTGCCATAATAGGCCATAACATCAAGCCATAATATCAAGCAACACTTGTTTGCTCTGAAGTTTTAGTAAATTAAAAATCATGTATTGTTTGATAATTATATATATATATATACATACTAGCAGGAATGACCGAGCTAAGCTCGGTCAAAATTAGCTTTCTGTTTATCTCGATATATTTTCCCCACTGAATCATTCTTACTGTTTTAGATGCAATTAGCTTGACCATGAAACATAGTAACCCAAAATGACCCATTTATCGAGTTTTTTCGAACATCCGACCTCTCACAATGCTCTTCTCGAGCCTGAAAACGATGGAATACAAAATTTATTGAAAATCGTTAGTCTTTTTCTAGGTAAAATAAGCTTGATCCACGTTGATTCAAAAAACTACTAACCAAAATTCATCGACTGATGTGAGCTATTTCAATGGTCTGTTTGTACTGTGAAACGATATAACAAAAAAAAATTGCCAAAATAGTTTGAACCTTTTTTAGATGCCGTTAGCTTGACCCCGACCCATTATCACCAAAACGACCCGCTAATAGAATTTTCTTGAGCATGCGACACAGCCCAATGCTTTTATCTTGTCCAGAAACGGGTTAGTACAAAGTTTTGTCAAAATCTTTTGAGCGGTTTTTTAGATAAAGTTAGCTTGATCCTGATCCATTAGGACCCAAAATGACCCATTGATTGAATTTTCTTGAACATGCGACCCTGCACAAAGCTCTTATCATGCCCGGAAACGGTATTATACAAAATTATGTCAAAATGTTGTGAAGCGCTTTTTAAATACAATTAGCTTGACCCTGATCCATTGTGATCCAAAATGACCCACTAATCGAATTTTCTTGAACATGCGACCTAGCCCAATGGTCTTCTCGAGTCCGAAAACGATACAATACAAAATTTAGTCGAAATCGTTTAAGCCGTTTTTTAGATAAAATTAGCTGGACCCTGACCCATTGTGAGCCAAAATGACCCACTAATCGAATTTTCTCGAACATGTGACTTAGCCTAATTCTCTTCTCATTCCCAGAAATGGTATACGTAATATCAAATTTAGTCAAAATGTTTTGAGCATGTTTTTAGATTCAATTAGCTTGACCCTGGCCCATTGTGACCCAAAATGACACACTAATTGAATTTTCTCGAACATGTGTGACTTAGCCCAATGGTCCTCTCATGACCAGAAACGGCCGTATATTAAAAAATTTCGTGAAAACGTCTTGAGCCTTTTTTTTTAATATAATGAGCTTGACCCTGACCCATAATGACCCACTAATCGAATTTTATCGAACACGTGACCCATCCCAATGGTCTTTTCGTGCCCGAAAACGATAGATTACAGAATTTCGTCAAATCGTAGTGCCGTTATCTAGATAAACTTAGCTGGACCCACGGTGACCCAAAAATGACGCACTAATCGAATTTTCTTGAACACGTTACCCATCCCAATGGTTTTTTCGTGCCCGAAAATGGTTAGATACAAAATTTAGTCAAAATAGATTGAGCCGTTCTCTAGATATAATTAGTTTGACCCTGACCCATTATGACCCAAAATGACCCACTAATAGAATTTTCTCGAACACGAGACCCATCCCAATGGTCTTTTCGTGCCCGAAAACAGTAGAGTGCAAAATTTCGTCAAAATCGTTAAAGAAGTTATCTAGATAAACTTAGCTTGACCTACGTTGACCCAAAAATGACCCACTAATCGAATTTTCTCGAACATGTGAGTTAGCCCAATAGTTCTCTCGTAATCCAAAACTGTAGAATATAGAGTTTAATGAAAATCGTTAGAGCCGTTTTTTAGATAAAATTTGCGTGACCATAGTGACCCAAAAATGAGTCACTAATCGAAGTTTCTCAAACATGTGACCTAGCCCAATAGCTTCTTCGTGTCGAAAAACGGTTGAATGTGAAAATTGGTCAAAATCGATTGAGCCGTTTTTTAGATATAATTAGCTTGACCTTGACCCATTACGACCCAAAATGACCAACTAATCGAATTTTCCTGAACACGTGACCTAGCCCAATGGTCTTATAATGCCCGAAAATGGTAAAATACAAAATTTCGTCAAAATCGATTGAGCCGTTCTTTAGATATAATAAGTTTGACTCTGGTCCATTATGACCCAAAATGACCCACTAATCGAATTTTCTCGAAGACGAGACCAATCCCAATGATCTTTTCGTGCCCGAAAATGGTTAGATACAAAATTTAGTCAAAATCGATTGAGCCGTTCTCTAGATATAATTAACTTGACCCTGACCCATTATGACCCAAAATGACCCACTAATGGATTTTCTCGAACACGAGACCCATTCCAATGGTCTTTTCGTGCCCGAAAACAGTAGGGTACAAAATTTCGTCAAAATCGTTAAAGAAGTTATCTAGATAAAGTTAGCTTGACCCACGGTGACCCAAAAATGACCCACTAAACGAATTTTTTCGAGCATGTGACTTAGCGCAATAGCTTTCTCGTAATCCAAAACTGTAGAATATAGAGTTTAGTGAAAATCGTTAGAGCCGTTTTTTAGATAAAATTGGCTTGACCCATAGTGACCCAAAAATGACCCACTAATCGAAGTTTCTTGAGCATGTGACCTAGCCCAAAAGTTTCCTCGTGTCTAAAAACGGTTGGATGTGAAATTTGGTCAAAATCGATTGAGCCTTTTCTGAGATATAATTAGCTTGACCTTGACCCATTACGACCCAAAATGACCCATTAATCGAATTTTCTCGAACACGTGACCTAGCCCAATGGTCTTATCATGCCCGAAAATGGTAAAATACAAAATTTCGTCAAAATCGTTAGAGCCGTTTTTAAGATAAAATTTACACACACACACACAATTTTTGGTCGCATTATAGTATAAGATATATATATATATATACTAGCAAACCCCGCGGCTTTGCTCGCGTAATATTTGAAATATTCCAAGTGATATTTATATGTCTAATTTTTATTAAAATGTACTAACTATATTTTTACTTATTACTTTTAAGAATAATTCAAAAAATACTATTTAAAACACAGTTTGATTAAACATCATTATTACACTGCATTAGGCAGAAATGAGACTTAAATTAATAAAACTAAATAAATGATAATTTAGAAAATATTTTGAAACCTTTATGCTCATTTAATACGCTCATTTCAGTATTCATTTGAAGTTTTGAATTTTTTAGAAACCAACTTCTTACATCTTAAAATTAACTATCATGTCAAATTCCAAGTCCTACCATCTCTCTCAACAGAAAGGGCTATGTTCAATTAGGAACTCACCATTAATTTGCCAACATTCATTTTGAAATCGGCTTGTTATTTTTAATAAATTACAGAAACGTAATTTAGAAAGCTTTTAAAGGACTTTTATAGAACGATTGTTGTTCCTGTAAACCCCAGGTGGTAGAATCATCGACCTGTGTAGGATCAGAGACTGTTACCATTGATTCGCAACTATTACTTTTATAATCGGTTTATATTCCCTGAAATTGCATAGATATCGTAATTTAGGACTATTTTAGAATACTTTTCACACATCCCTTCGCTTCACCCCTTTTTAATTTCGAATTTATTTTCGATTTTTCTTAGAGGTAATTGAAATTTTATAAGTGACTACCACGCCATATTTAAAGTTTCTAGCTTCTTCAGTGTCACAGAAATCGCAATTTAGAACGATTATTGCTCCTGCAGCCCTCTGGTGGTAACTGTTCGAAACTGTTCTTAAAGATAATTTATATCTAATAAATATGTACCTTGCCTAATTTTAAGTTGCTAGCCCGTACCGATCACAAAAATCGAAATTTAGAACGCTTTTTTGCTCCTGCAAAGTCTAGGTGTTAGTGACACCAACATAAAATAGCATCTATGTTAGAGCAGAGTCTGTCAGCATCAATTTCCTACCATTTCTTTTGAAATCAGTTTGATTCTTTCTGAGATATCGCTGACAAATCGGCATTTAGAAAGTTTTTAGAACGCTTTTCGCACATTTTGCTCCTGCATCTCCTCTGGGGTAGTGGAAACAGATATAAAATATAGCCTAACTTGGAGCGACATCTGTCAGCATAATTTTTACACCATTATATTTGAAATCGGTTCAGTACTTCCTAAGATTGCATAGAAATCGCAATTTAGAACGTTTTTTACAACACTTTTTGCGCATTTTGACTCCCTTTTAAATTTCGATCTTTTTAGGAAATGCTCTTAGAGATCATTGATATCTTATAACTAACTACCATTCCAAATTTCACAATTCTAGGCCCTTCCGTAACGCAAAAACCGCAATTTAGAAAGTTTTTCCCCTGCACCCCCTTTGGGGTAGTGTCACCGACATAAAACATAGCCTATGTTGGAGCAAGGGTTGTCACCGTCATTTTGACACCATTATTTTTTATATCGGTTTGGTATTTCCTGAGATTGTGTAGAAACCACCATTTAGAACGTTTTTTAAAACGCTTTTCGCGCATTTTCACCCCTTTTAAATTTCGAATAGTTTAAGAGCTGTTCTTAGAAATCCTTTATACCTAATAAGTAGCTAATATTTCAAATTTCATATGTCTAGACCCTTCAGTAACACATAAGTCGCATTTTTAGAACGTTTTTTGATCCTGCACCCCCTTTCGGGTAGTGGCACCGACATAAAACATAACCTATCTTGGAGCAAGCGTTGTCACCATCATTTTGACACCAATATTTTTTAAATCGGTTTGGTATTTCCTGAGATTATGTAGAAACTGCCATTTAGAACGTTTTTTAGAACGCTTTTTGTGCATTTCCACCTTTTTTTAATTTCGAATTGTTTAAGAACTGTTCTTAGACATCATTTATATCTTATAAGTAACTAAAATTACAAATTTCATATTTCTAGGCTCTTCAGTAACGCAAAAATCGCGTTTTTAGAACGTGTTTTGCTCCTGCACCCCCTTTGTGGTATTGGCACCGACATAAAATATAGCCTATGTTCTAAGTTGGACTAACACCATCATTTTGATACCATTACTTTTGGAATCGGTTCGGTAGTTCCAGAGCTTACTTCCTACAAATAAACAATTTTAACTTCTTTATAATATGAGTATAGATATATATATATATATATAGAGAGAGAGAGAGAGATATGTGTCTGTGTGTGCGTGTGTGTGTGTGTGATTTTTGTCAAGCGATAGAACTCGTATTTACGAAACGATTTGGAAGTGACTGAACAAGAACATGTCTACAAGACTTACCAAGATTTGACGAAGATCGTTTGCCAGCTTTAACCTTCATCCAGCTTTAAAATGGCAGCCATTTAAAAATTTCAGATTTAAAAAGGTGTACAATAAATTAAAAGTCCAAAAGGTTTTTTGTAAGTGTTCGGCTTGAAACAAAGATTAAAAAAGTAAAAGAGCATTTTATACTGTCCCTGTCTTCAAAAATGTCGGAGATACGGTAGATTGAATTTCTAGGATGGCTAACAATTTGAAACAGTACAAAATATTAAAAATAATGGATTCATAATAAAGTAATGGGGAAGTTGCCCTTCCCTCCCAATATACGATTGATAAGGTTGGTGGAATATCCATCACATATTTCAAATATCTTTTAGGTTAAATGTGTCCAAGACAGTCAATTTTTGATATACACAGTAGTTTTGTGTCTAAAAGTTCTCTTATGGAGTTTTTATATAGGTAATCCACACATTCATGTGTTTTGAACTTTTAAAAGGGAACTTTTTGAAAATTGCATAAAATAGTACATTTTTTTAACTTGCATGTAATACTTTTATTTTTTATTTATAACATTATTAAAAAATTACAGGGAATGGATTGATAACAAATTCGTAATTGAAGAGCTAAGTGGAAGAACATGTTAAGTAACAAAAATTACATTTGAAGAAATTGGATGTGAAAGTTTTTATTGTCAATTTTAATGATTTATTTTCTGTTTGATACCATGTGTTTAAAATATTAACAGGTATGGTACTGAACTCTATCAAAAAAACTTATTCATATTAAATTTTTAAATATTAAAAAATATTAATATTATTTAATTATTAAATAATAAAATATTAAATATTAGTGAATAATGTCTTAAATCTTCAAGGCTAAATAGAATTTTGGTATTTTAGCTTTACCATGTGATAGAATACCTGATAACGCCTTCGTACAAAAGATAAAATAATTTTTAAGAAAATGTAGCATAACATGTTCTTCCACTCAGCTCTTCAATTATCCCCACTGATTTATGCGCTTTGGGTAGTTATTGAATACAATTTTTTAATTATTTTCGGCTTTTATTACTCAGCAGAGAGATCCGATAAATAATTATAATAGTTTGTATTGCGTAAAGATGTACAAAATTGAATGTTTAAAATTTTAATTAAAAGTAAAACTATTACCATATAAATTCAAAGAAATACACTATATTTTTATATTTATAATTGTTGGTGTGTAACTACCCTATGTATATTAATATGGCACAGTCGTGGGAAAAAAGAAGCAGTGCACAATTCTGACAGCATAAATGAACTCTACACCCTTCAATTACCCTAAAAACGAATTTTTATGCAATTCATACCATGAGTTTCCGAGAACTTAATTATTTTAAAACGAGCGTATTTTAAGGGCTGTATCCAAATAGAAGTTCCGTACTCGATTGTTAACCGAGAGAGCCCCTTTCTTGTCAAGGCACCTTAAGCGCATCTCAGAGTCAATGAAGCCTGTTAGATTACAGTACAGCAGAATAAATTTCAAAATGTCTACTCACTTCCATCGTAGACGGCCCCTCAATCCATCATTTTGCCGTTTTTTAAGCATAATTTGAAAACTACTTGGAAGAAAAATGTGAATTTTTGGTTTTCCATAAAGCATGCTTAATAAACCTAAATCCACCAAAAAAACTGTAGGTTCCAATTCATAATTTTTCGAATATTAATTTCATAATTCATAATTCATATCATAAAATTTTAAAAATTGCAAATTCAGCGTATTTATGTTTGGGTATATTAGTATTATTGCTACAAAAAAATTAGCACATTAGGAGCATAATTTCAGGAGATATAAATAAAAATATAAAAATGTAATTTAACATTAGAAGCACTCAATTTTGAATGTTTATAATTCTAAAAGTTATCATTCGAATGACTTGAAATTTGGTGTCTAAGCATAGTTTGAACCAAAAATTTAAAATATCTCTTTAAAATTGTGTATTTCCATTGAAAAAAATGAAGTTTGGATTCGTTTTAATATGTAGATGACCCCCTAAAAAAGTTTTATATACATCATTTAAAAGTAGACTTTATTTTCAATCGTTCGGTACCAGTAACTTTTGTCTACGATGATTTGTTAAGGAGTTAGTAGGGGGTGTTTACTTTTTTTTCCCCGTCTGTACAAAATAATTTATGAAAAATTAGTGATTGCTATAATATACTAGCTGTAAGATTGCGGCTGCTCCAATAGCTTTTGCCCCCCTCCCTCTCCTCCACAAAGAAAGAAAATTGTCTCTACTTTTTTATAATAGCTTAAGACACAGTATTTGCTATTGAAAAAGAAAGAGGTGATTTATTAAATTACTAATCACAATGCATGATTAATTAAATTTTCACTTGTTTGAATTTAATTGAATCAACCATTTAGTTTAATCAATGGTTAACCCGGCAGGACGCGCGCCGTGAAATGTAACATGAGGACGGGCATGGGGTGTCAGCACACCCCAAACATATTAAATGGCATAAATACGAAAAAAAAATTAGAATTCTGTCTGTTAGTTAAATTCATGATAATTACACTCTTTCTCGTGAAAAATGATAGCTGAAATGTTAAATTATCGTTAATTTAAAAAATAATAAACAATAAATTAAAAGCACTCACCGACAGCAGACAAATATTTTCGGACGTGGGGTGTCAAAACACCCCGTGCCCGTCCTGCCGGGTTAATTTAGCCACCCATATATATTAATCATCTGGTTGCGAAACAATTACATATATTACCTCTGATATTAGTATCGAAAGGCGCAATGAATAAGGTTGCTTTCGAAAGGATTTTAAACAAGCTTTTGACGTAGATCACTTATATGTCACAACGTCAACGCATTGTTTAATTAAAAGTTAATGAAAAACAACGTATATCAAAGATCGCAGTGCGAAAGTCTCGTACATACATTTTTTTCAAATACATAAAAATATGATCAAAAATATAATGTGAAATAATAAAATCCTTGGCAGTATCTATTACTAATAAAAATAAAATCTGCCATATCTGCATATTGCAAACAAAAAAACATAATAATAATAAAACATAAAAAAAATCATAATAGTAGAAAGCTGTGAGTATTATATACAACATGGTGTAGGCATTAATATAGAAGGGAGAAACTCACAGGAAATTAAATTCAGAATTTGTCAGGGGAGAAAGGCTGTAAAACTACTAAATTCTATTTGATGGTGTAAGGAAATCTCTTACTCCAAGTAAAGAAAGTATAATATATACAATTCTATTGTAAAAAGCATATTGTTATGTGGAGCACAAGAATGGAGAATTGTGGAGACAGACAGAAAGAAATTAGCGGCAATAGAAATGGATGCCCTAAGACGATCATGCAGGATATCAAGAATAGAACGAATAAGAAATGAACGAAAATAAAATGATGAAAATAAACGGAACCTTATTAGATGATATTAAAAAAAAATAATTTGTCTGTTATGGTCATGTTAAAAGAATGAGTGATGAAAGATTACCCAAAATCTAATTTAAATATAAAACAAATAAAAAAAAGGAAACGGGGAAGACCACGAAAGAACTAGATGGATGATATTGAAAAGATGGGGGATAGAGGTTTGCAGGAGGAATTGACCCTTGACCGGAAGAATTTGTATACACTGTTGTAGATTTTTCGGATGGCGACATCTGACGCCATAATCAGAGTTTATATATATATCTGGAGATTGTACTTACTGTTTGTTTTTGGAAAGCAAAACCCTCCGCTTCAGGTCTACTTTGAATTTATCAAAATAGGGATGAGCGGAGTTTTTTTTAGCTGCGTTTGGCTGAGCGCAAATCTTAGTGACAACGTGCAGGCGAACGCCGAAGTAGAACTTTCGGGAAATACCCATCTCATCGTAACGCCCCTTTGGATAGCAGAATCGTCTCAGAGTGCTAGACACACTTTCGAAGACGAACAGTCCTCGCTAGAATAACGGGATAGAAAAAAAAAATATTTAGTTTCGTAGAATTGTTTTATATTTTAGTTTTTATCCCAGTAACAATTTCCGACAAACAAAATTTTCCTATAAGTCAATAACAGTGCCTCAGCTACTCTCTGTGGGAAGGTTGTCTAGGATCAATGTGCTTCGAATTGTGTATTAACCTACTGTCCGGTTTCTAACGTTTGTGCCTGAACGAGCCTATTTAATCATTTTTCTTACTTTCGCAAGTATATGATTAAATTTCCTGAATCTGATCGTCGCAGTAATTTTACGCAGTGGTATGCTAATGAGAACTCTGTAATCGACGGCGTAGTATAAATACGACAGAAGGTTGTTTGATGCAGTTGATTTTGCAAGCTGCTATCTCTCCTGGAGATTTGAGACAGCTTTCGGAGCTTTAATCAAGCTTCTTTTCATTATCCGTGACGTTTGACTTAGATTTAAAGAGGAATTAGATTCTCCAGCTTAAAATGAATTCCGTCAAAATTGTCTTCTAAGATGAATAATGGATTCACCAATAACATTTTACATTTATATCTTAAATTATTTTAACGCGAATTAGTTAGAAAGTCCACGGGATTCCATCTATTATTTGTCAGTGACTTATTTTCATGTGTTCTGTTATTTATAGTGTTTTCACTACTGTTAGTGATATTTCCGGAGAAAACTTTCCTTCAATACGATTAGAGTAATCATCTTGCTTGAGACAGTTTTAGCACTTGAGTATTTCGGCGTTAATTTCCACTTCCACCTTTCGCTAGTTTAGCACTTGCTGTTTAAAGTTTATATTCGTTAACGTAGATTCTAAGCTCCACTACTTTGGCATCTTTATCAGTGACATTAAATAAATCTGATTTTACCTTATTGTATCATGGTTACTCATTTAAGTGACAATCCAGAAAGGCTCGACAGAAGGCACCTGCGTAATTCTTATGTATTTATTTATTGTTAATATTGTTATTACTATGTACTTTTGTGAAATATTTAGATTTGGTTAAATATTTCACAATCTCTTTTTTCAATCACTGAAAGAATATCAGAAATTCTTTGATCTATAAATTTAACAGATAATTTCTTATGGAATTTTGTGTTATAAGATGATAGCTTAAAGGCAGCGAATGTTTTCCTGTAATTTGTCAATTTCGGTTTTTATATGAATTTTTTGTCAAATTAATCTCCAGAAACATATTAATGCAGCTTTATTGCATCGCTACTCCACTTCTCAATGTTTTTCATACCTAAACTAACTTCCGCGCCGTGTGATTGACATTCGTTTTGTAGAAATAACATCCATGCAGAAAATTTGCAATATAAAATTGTGGGAAGCATTATTCCCAGTTCGTATTAAATAGTGGCGTAAAATGTCTTAACCCACATTGGACCGCTGTCCTATAAATAGGACAGCTAATAAAACATTTTTTTAAAATAAAATTGGTAAGGATTTTCTGGATGCATTAAAGACATTATAACATATAAGCAAAAAAAAAAAAAAAAAAAAAAAAAAAAACAAGTAACTAAATAAAATTTAATTGAAAAAAATCTATTTAAAAATCTTTTAAGAATTGTGATCTTATAATCTAGAATTTTACCGTTATTATTACATTTTTATTGGAGAAATCATTGAGTATTATTGTACAACATAACCAGTATTTTTAAAGTAAAATAAAGTATTCGCTCATAAAATTAGTTTATGTATGCATTTTATATGTCCTTACTACGTATCCTACTAATATGTCCTGTTTATAGGACAGCTAGTTACTTAAAAAATTAAAAACTTTTTTTCAAAATTTTTCTAGAATCTACTTAATTACACCATATTAATGATATAATCGAAGTTTTAAAAATTTTCAAAAATATTTAATCGGTGTGGTCCCATATGGGTTAAGAACAATCACTGGAAAATACTTAAAACAATAAATACCCATATGTGGAAGTCTATGGTATTCACGTTTTTTTGGGGGTAGGTGAATGGCTGGTATAGTGATACTATCTAATGCGCAGCTCTCATTACAGCTGGAAAACTCATAATATAATCGAAAACGTATTTTTTTTTAAACGCTCAAAGATAATAAAATGTATATGAGTATTTCTATTAGTCTTCCTACTTCATAAAGTCTACACGCCTGAATAACGTATTATAAATATAGATGATTTGAAACTCTACCATGCCATGAAAAAGCTACTTCAGAAACTCTCTGGTCACAGGCAAGAAGCAAAGAAAAGGCAATTTTTAGGACAGAGTTTCTTCAAGATCCAAATTTGCGGAACTGAATGGCACCACTTCAAATTTAGCTTATTTTTTATTGTTATGCATTTTAACAGATAGTGCAATTTTGAGATATGTTTCAAAATATGTGGACACATATTACATATATTTCTCAGGAAAAAGGTGTCTCACTGTAAAAAATATGCTTTATTATTTTTCTTAATATCATAGATGAAGAATATAAAGAACAAATTGCATTTATGGTCTTTATAGCTCTACCATATACAATGGCTTCAAAATGTTAAGAGACAGTGATTGGATGCTTTCGATAGTACACGGTTTGTTAAATATCTACTGAAATTCTTGCCGAATTGTCCTTGGACTTTCAGGATGTAAAGAACATGTTAGACGTATTTTTCAGTGAAGATTTAGTTGCCAAACAATTAGGCGACCAAGAATAAATTTAATAATAAAATAATGTTTCGGTCACCAATTTAACAGAAAATACGCAAAATGGTCTGTAACTGTAGCAAATGACTACGTAGGTCCTGTTTATGTACAGTTGTGTAAGCATAGCACGCACATTCGTGAAGGTGCTAACGTTTCTGGGAAAAATTAAAATGTTTTTTGTGCATAGCATACAGAGTATTCAACCAAACTTAACACTGCTTACCAAAAATATGAAATAGTAGAAACAACATACTGTGAATAAAATATAACTGTATTGAATATTTCAGGAGGTATGAGTGCTTGTAGGAAATAATTTTTAACTGCGCATGCGTGAAAGAATCCAAAATTTTTATTTCATAATTTGGTAGTCAGCTTTTTCGAGCAACTTTTATGAAAAGTCCAGTAAAATATTGTAAAAACTCAGACAGATATAGTGAGCTGATTGACAAATTGTGGAAAATCCCTTATGATAAATCTACTTTTAGAAAGCAACTCATTACATCGCCCCTATCACGTTAAACAGGTTGTTTTTCCGTGTTAGCTTAATTAATGATATACAAACACAGCATATATGGAATTATTTAAACAATTCATTATTTTTGTTATGCAAGTTAGTGTCAAAATCTATTTCAAAATGTAATTCAATATTAACTTTTTATCTGCAAGATTACGTCATTTCGTTTAAAAATGCTTATAAGTATCTAACTGTAAAATTTATAGAGAGCTTAAATTTTATATTTATAGGTACTCTATCTAGTGTACAATTTCTGCCAATAGTTTAATCGGTGTCAAATGACACTTGTTAATATTTCAATTTTGGTTATTTTGCTCGTAATTTTTAAAGCTGGTAAGTATAGAAAAAAACATTTATTGTATTAAAAACGATTTTTGATTCTTTCAATTTAAAAATTAGAATTAAGATGATCTTAAAGCAAAGTCACTCCAAATGCCATTTGACAATTGTAGAAACAGTGTTAGGTAGATGAGTAATTTTCAAATTAAACTATAGCTAGTAAATCTTCAGAAAAGTGGCTGATCTCACTTTATACATCTTACTTTACACAATATTTAACAAAGTGAAATTCTCAGTTTAATAATGTTAGATTGCATGGATATTTCTAAGCCTATAAGATTGCCTGAATATTCAGAAAATCTAACTTTTAAGGGGTCTCAGGACTCTTAAAATTGGAAAAAAAAAAGAAAACAAAAGACCATTTTCAACATTTAATATCTTAAAATGGATATGATTTGAAAAAACAATTTCAATTTGGATGATAGCTATAAGTATGTTCTTGCATTTCATGTATTTAAAAAATTGCAAGATGCAGAATTAGCATTTTAAAAGGCTCCAAACTGTCAGACATTTGACGAGCAGACAATTAGCATAACAGCTTACGTGAAGGATTACAAAATAAATATTGCAACTAGAGTGAAAATTTTGGTGCCTACGTATATTTCAGATTAGAGTAATTTCCCTGGACCTAAATAAAATTGTATTTAAAGCATTTAAAATATAGTTATATTTTTAATGCAAAGTTGTATTTAGGTAATACAAAATTTTGAAAATTTCAACAGCATTATCACCTAAAAAATAATTTTTCTAACAACAAAAAGGAAATTTTAGGTTCAGTTTATACAGACTAACATGAAACATGTTTTGAAAATTTCATGAAAAATTATTCAGATATTTTTGAGATGCTCTGCGTGTTATGACCAAAAACGTCACTTGGAGAAAAATGACTTCAAAGTTTCGGTAACGCAGCTTCAGCTATTGAGCGGGTATAATTCTAAAAGCCATAACTTCTGTTCTAATGGGAATTTCAAGGAAAAAATTATATCAAAATGTTCAGAAAAGATAGGAGTTTAACATCTTTAAAATCGAATTTTTTTTAAGCTTTAAGAGAGCTGAGACCCCTTAAGAACTGTTAAATATGAAACGCGATTTCATGCATTCATGCTTTTTAACTTGATCAAATTCTTTACAAAAAAAATCACAACTCTTCAGGGCTTGAGATGGACACTGTTAAAAATTTGCAACCTTCTGGCAGGTCATTTGACCATTTTTTCCGAAAACGGTTACACAACCGTAATTTTAACACTATTCTGACCATATTATTGGCCATTTTATGGTCAGAATATAGTTAAATTATGGTTATGAAACCGTTTTTTCAAAAAATGGTCGCATGACCTGCCAGAATGCTGCAAAATTTTTAACAGTGTAGCTAAATCTTTTCGGCAATATATATAATCGAATATTTAAAATTATTCCATTACTAATATAACTCGAACATAAATCATTCAATTATGCACATCACTAATTTTGGCACATCTCATATATAAATAGAGAACATATTTTTGTCATCTGATCTAAAAATAAAAATATTGGTTTGAAATGCTTTCCTCATCATAATTTTTTTCAGTATTTTTAAATACTCTTTAGGGGACTTTCATTTCTAGTTACTCTGTATTTTGTTTTAAGTTATATTTATTTTTTCTCAAATCTTTCGAGATCGGGAAAGTGACAAAAAATAAAATATGTTAATAAATTTTATTTTCTGATATGTTCTGAGAACTTTCTGACACATTCTAGATGTAATTTGTATTCGTAAAATAATGAAATTTGTAGATATCTACTTCATGTACAAAGAAATCTAATAATGTTTTCTATCTCACCATAAAGCCAAAGGATTTTTCAAAAAATGGTATCAAAGTTCACGTTTTGAACCGATTTTCTAGATAAGGGTAAGGTCGTCATTAGAGAGAAAATTATCATGACTGAAGATGTTACAGTTACCGGAAAACGATAAATGCTATTAATTCAAACTACATCAATAGTTTTCCTTTCAAACTTCCTATTTTTACATTTAAAAATGACACCGTAAATGTATCAGAAAGTTCCGAATTGTTGAGCGGAGATTTTTATTTTATTTTATTTTGTTTTACTTGAGAACAAGCAATACTAAATTGATAAAAAATAAATTGATTGAAATATAGTTGCTAAGCAACTGGTAAATTAAATTAAAAAAAAAAAAAATACTCTGATAACCAAAATATAAAATCGAAAAGTTGAAATGCTTTATATTTTTCGAACAGGTACACAAAATTCCAATAAAAATACACACATAGATAAATTAATGTGTGACGCAAATATTGATAATATTTCAAACTAATCGGAACTTAAGGTTTCCACTGGAGAATTTTTACAAACATAATTTAACATCTAAATCAAATGTACAATGCCGAAAAGAAATCCTTTAAAAATATTGAAACGCAAGCGAAATATTTCAAAAAAAAAACTCTTCCATAGGATAAACATTTGCGAGCGGATGTTTTCGCTTGAGTGAAGTACAGCGAAAAGAGATTTTTACTGTCTTCCATCTTCAGTGGAAGAAAGTATTGTAATGACACTTTTTAGCCCCCGGTATGCTATTTCTTTCTCCTACTTATTAATGTGTAGTCTCCAAAAAATAACGTTACATTGTATAAGCCAGCCGTAAAACAAAGCAGATGTATTATTATACGGAACAATCTCTACTGCGATTTTTTAAACTTCAAAGCATCAGACATTTTTAATTTTTATACCGTCGTATTGGGAAAAAAAGTACTTTTTAATGCAATTTGTTTGAAAACTGCATCTCCATTTATTTTTGAGACATTCATTTTTTTGTAGTTTTTAGCGAAATTTGTTTAATTTTGGCAACCCAAGTACTCCAATGCTGTAGAAAGTAAAGGAAAAAGAGTTGAAAAATAGCAATTACCTTTTTGTTCCCATTTTTCCGTAAAAACTGAAAAAAAAAATTAACTAAAATACCTGCTATTTTGAAAAAAATATTAAATGAACGATTTCTGTTAAAGCATGGAGCTATATTATAAAGTAAATATAATTTTAAGTATCAATATTAATATTACAAACAAATGAAGGCATATGAATCATTAGATAGCCGATTTCTTTATATATAAAATAAAATCGCATGTTTTAAGTCTTAAAACTGAACTATAGTAAAGACCCGATTATCCGAGTTGCCGCTTTAACCGAGGTATTTTCTTCTGATGGACTGATGGCTTCTATTATTATGAAACATACATTATAAATAAAGTGTTAGTTGAAGATAAAAGAGCAGTCGTAAAAATTAGAACTCTGATTTTCAGGTCAAAATGGGAAAAAAGTGGCAATAATAGTAATAAAAAAAAGAATGTATATTTCAGAAGAAAATGATCCATTCCAAAGGACTGTATCTACATTTACATACATATATTTTTTCCCCTCGGGGGCGACACTAAATTCTGAAAAAAGCAGAATTCTTGTTTTCTAGTTTTCGACGCATTTACACGTTTTAGAGCTCAGAGATCCCTAAAAAAAAATTTTTTTTTTTTTTGGCTATGGCAAGCAGGTCCTCCTTTAATTTGGAAATTTTCCGATGGAACGGGGCGCTGTAATAGCAATTTTTGTGCATTATTCATTATTGTACCATCGAAAAGAGTATAAAGTTATGTATAGAATTAAACCAAATTTTTTGTGCATGGTTTTGACCATGGCAAGAAGGTCCTCCCTTAATTTGGAAAATTTCCGACGGAAGTCAGCATTGCAATAGCAATTTTTGTAATTTTCTCCGGATATTTCAGAGAAAACAGCGCCTTATCACATTAAATTTGTTAAATTATTGGCATGTTTGCCTACTACAATAAAAGTCAAAATTCAGGAAGAAAACAATGACCTATTTGTGCCTGAATTTTTGTTTTCTCAAATTTGTGGGTAAAATCACATTAAAATGTTACAAAATGAACTGGAAAAACACTAAAAAAAATTATGCTACATTTTTTTTTGATTAAATTTAAACGTACTAAATATGGGAATATGCATAATATTTGTAATAATATACTATGCATAATTATATTTTTTGTCTAAATTTATATAAAATAAGCTTTTAAATTGTTCATTGTATACTATAATTAGTATTTTTATGAATTACTAAAAAAATTGTTTCTTTCTTTACCGGGACTAATAACATTATAAATATTAGTAATAATAAACTAAAAATAATCGTATTTGAGGATTAAATCCAATATGTTTCATAATCATTTTGAAAAGAACTTTACATAAATAACTGTCCCAGAAATAGCTAATAAAAATGTGTACCTATTCGTGCATTTTTGTAACGTACAAAAATGCATAAAAAATAGGCTTGGACATGTAATTTCACCACAATTAAAAAAAAAAAAACATATTTCAAAGAAGTCTACAATCTAAGATTATGACTTATTTATTTAGATCCTTGGTAGAAAAAACGCATATAAACTTACTTTTTACATTTCGCTATCTTGAAAAATGAAAAATCTATAAACTTAGAAAAAAGCCTGTATTTTAAACAAATAAATATACATCTTATGCTGTCATTTTACAGATAAAGTCATTTATAGATAATTATTTTATACAATTTTCATGTTATAAAGAGGAAGAAAATTATACAATTTTATTAAAATTCGAAACTTCCCAAAAATGGAACGCTAGGCACAAATGGGCTAAGGTTTCCACGGTAGAATTTTAGCATATATAATTTAACATTTAAATCCATTATACAATGCCAAAAAGAAATCCTTTAAAAATATTGAAATGCAAACGAAATACTTCAATGGATCTCTCCCATAGGATAAACATTTGACAGCGGATGCTTTCGCGGGAGTGAAGTACAGCGAAAAAAACATTAATTTTTTAATTTTAATTATGATCTGATGATAATAATGATGCAAAAAATAATTTACACAATAAACAAGTAATTTAGCATTATTATTAATATTAAAGAGGAGAAAAAAGTACAGAAATACAATGAATTCTTCTGAGAAAAAGCAGTGTTTTTATTCTTATATAACTATAACGCACTTGATTCCTAAAACATTATATGAAACGTTACATTTACATTTATAATTTTTCCATTAACAGTTTTAGATGCTTTAGAGCTATGTTACATGTATATATTTTTTTCCAGTTAATAATTTAAAGTTCGCATTAAATGTATTATAATTCTGAATAACTTATGTGAGATATGAAAATCTGTAAGAAAAGACAAAACAAATATTGAAGGTCATGAAAAAAATAAAAACAATCATTAGCATCGATGGAATCTATAATTGATTATTTAAAATCATTCAACTATTAAAATTATTTGAACAGAAATCATTTGATTATTAAAATAGCTGGAACGCAAATCATTGGATTATTAAAGTGGCTCGAACACAAATCATCGGACTGTTAATAAACTCGAACAAAAATCATTCGATCATGCCCGTCACTAATTTTTCTAGGTAAATGATAGAAAGGTTAAAACATCTCATATAAATACAGTTTCACCCAGAAACTTTATTTAGTAACTTGTAACTTGTATTTTTCTTGCGGTAACTATAAGATTTTTTTTCTCTCTAGCACGGAAAGTCTCCTTATCGGGCATGCTCAGAATATTTTGAAAAAAATACTGATTGAACTACTTAGGTATGTAAAAAAGGATCAGTCAAATTTAGAGACGGAATTATAGTAGAAAGTCTGTAAAAGAATTAAATACATTTGAGTATTTGGCACGAAAAGACAAAAGCGTCACGCGATTTGACATTGTCGGATAATTGTTGCTTTTGAAAAACGGTGGACTATACGCCCAAAGACCTGTTGTGTGTGCCCCACTCTCGAGAGGCCAACGTAGTGGTCGTCTACAGTGGTGCCGTATGCATCACAAATGGACTGATGACAACTGGTCTACCGTGCTCTTCTCAGATGAGAGTAGATTCAGTCTATCGTCTGATTGTAGACGTAAATTGATGGCGCGAGGTTGGTAGTGCTTACTGTCGCGAAAAAATTCTAGAAAGAGATCGATATGAGACTTCAAGTATCATGGTGTGAACAGGCATCATGTTCAATGGCCGCACGGATCTCTATGTGCTTGACCAAAGGTCCATGACCGGTAGACGGTACATTGAAGACGTCCTGCTTCTACATGTTCAACTTTTTCGAGGTGCTGTCGACGAAAAGTTTCGTTTTACGGACGATAACACACCTTGTCATCGCACACACTTTGTACAAGATTGTCTTGCGCCCGAAGATATCCATCGCATAGACTGGCCAGTACGTTCCTCTGACCTGAATCCCATTGCAAATGTATGGGATGCATTGGGGAGACGTATTGCTGCTCGACGATTTTCTCCCACAAACAAGGAAGCCCTCGTCTGTGCAGTGAAGGAGGAATGGGGCAACTTGCCTCAACAGCTACTGAATCATGTTGTTCTGAGTATGCCACGCCAAGTTGAAATTTCTCTCGCATTGCACGGTGGCCACATCCCTTATTGATGCCGCACTGACGATTGTTAATTGTGTGTATTTTGATTTCTTTGTACAGTCATGTTTTCGGACAATATTCACGTTTCAGAAAAGTGGTAATACCATGTATACATCCTTTTAACAAAATTTTTATATTAAATCCTGTGTAACATTCTGTTGATACTATTGTGTGCTTCTTGACCCACAATCGCACAAAAAGTTTCATTTACGTGTACATTTCTTCTTGGTCCTTACGTTTTGCCAACCAGTGTATATATATGCAATGTCTTTTCAAAAATATTTGCTTGAAAGATAATATTAGTTACGAAATATCGGCGTTTTGTAGAAATTGTGTTAGTAGTGTTGCGTCTGATTTCGTCGATTTTTTGTCCTGGTCTGGGCAATAAACTGAGAAGAAATAAACCAGCAAGGATAAAGTTCTAACTATTATGTCTGGCCCGTGCAGAGCTAGACAATTAGTCCAAGTACTACTTCGTATGTGCACTTGTGTGATTGAGGGAGAGCTGATGTATAAGTTGCAAATGAGGCTTACTTTGTTGACTCATCTTTTATTTTATAAAATTTGAACAAACCATTGAAGAAAATGCACAGATAAATAAGAGTAACAGTAAATCAAGAAATTTGAACTCGAGTATATCTTTATTTTTACCAATTTGTTTATTACGAATATTTGAATCACATTAGGAATTCTTAAGGTATAAAGAAATCTCCAATGATGCCAAAAGATGTAGTAAAAAATTCTCAAGTTAAAAAGATATTTTAAAATAATAGCTGTAAACTTATTTTTTAGTAACATGTTTTCATTAAAATTCACTAAAACGTAGAAAATATATTTTTTAAGTGCACTAAAAAGAAGAAATGGGAATTTTGCCAAATTAGCCAGCTATTGCCGAATTGGCTTCATATATGTCAAATTTGGCGCTCGTGGTAACCCTGCCATTAGTACTTTTTAACGAATACTCATTGTTGAAACTGATACTGATATCTCCATAGGAAATCAACAGTTGCCCACCCGTTGCCGCCCTGCCCCTTAGGATTCGAATTTTAAAAAAAATCAATGTGCAATGCATGTATTGCCATCGGAATACACATATATTTCACATTTCAAAGCTCTACGTCCACAGGAATGGGTGAAAAATGAGTCACAAGATTTGAGTGCTACATACAAATAAACAGAACTGTAAGTTAAAAGAAAGCCTGTAAAAACGGGAAATGGGGTAGAAAAATGTACTTTAGAAGTACATCCCTTTAGTTATAATAGTTTCATTTTGTTTATGCCATCAATAGAGTGAAGGGATACCACATTTAAAATATCATCAATTTCTATCAATCATAGCACAGTATTATGTCCTTTAAATTTCTAATCTTATACTGTTCTTTTCTCTTATATTGCAGCTTAATTAGTATTTACATTGAATTAATGTAAAAGCTGGAAACCATATTATAATAAATATTACAGCAAAAATAACATTTTGCTGCGAAACAGATTATTAAGTAAAATAATGAAGTTAATTAACTTGAGTTTACTCAATTCTTTTGTCTAGCATAAATTATAATTCCGTTGAGTTCTTAATTTCATGCTTCATTCACCTGAATCATGCGAATAAGGAAAGGCAAAAAAATGTATCTTGAAATAAGATATTTAAGTGCAATTAAAAGCTAATACGCATAAACAAACCTTGTTTGTTAAAGTTTCAACTTCATTTGTGAAATTATCCAGTCTTGAAGAACTATAAATTAATCTTATATGTATTTATATATTTTAATGAAAGATTTGTTTGCGGAATGGAAAAATTATTTAAATTGAATGAAATGATATAATTTTAAATAAGCTTTACTGCATCTTTTCATTACTTTCTATCTTTACCAGACAAAAGTATTGGATTCATGAAAATTTTCGAATTCCTGATTTCGACGAATTTACACGTTTTATGGGCCAGAGATGACGAAAAACATGCTTTTAGAAAATATCTGTTTATGAATCTGTCCGTTCGTCTGTCTGTCTGTGTGTCTATATGTGACACAAATTGAATTCTCAGAACTAATGGACGGAATTTAATAAAACTTTAGATTCAGTTAGTACCGAATATAAAGTGGTTGTGATTACTTGTTTGTGTAAATCGCCAACGGCTGGCGCTGCTATCGTGCATTTTTCACGATTTCCGCAGTAGCTATATCTCAAAAACTAATGGTCGGATTTCTATCAATCGTAACACGGTATTATGCCGTTTGATTTTTTTAATCTTATACTGTTTCTTTTTCATATATTGTAGCTTAATTAGTGTTTATATCGAATTAATTTAAAAGCCGGAAAACATATTATAATAAATATTACAGCAAAAATAATGTCTAGTTGCGAAAAAGTGTATTAAGTACAATAATGAAGTTAATTAACTAGAGTTTACTCAATTCTTTTGACTACATAAATTATAATCCCGTTGAGTTCTTAATTTCCCGCTTCATTCACCTGAATCATTACGAATAATGAAAGGCAAAAAAAAAAAAAAATGTATCTTAGAAAAAGATATATTTAAGTGCAATTAAAAGCTAATACGCATAAACAAACCTTGTTTATTAAAGTTTCAACTTCAGTTGTGAAATTATCCAGTCATGAAGAACTGTAAATTAATTTTATATGTATTTGTATATTTTAATGAAAGAGTTGTTTGCGGAATGGAAAAATTATTTAAATTAAATGGGGTGATATAATTTTAAATATTTCATTCCATTATGTAGCGAAATATATTAAAAAGTACTATATTTATTTTTAAATATCTTGCTTATTCATAAAACCTACTAAGACGAAAAAAGAGGGGATTTAGACAGGTTTTCAAATTAGCAGTCTGCAACAAAAGTCGTAATTTATCGTTTTAAGGCGGGTCTATTATAAACAGGATCCCTTTTCATTAGTTTTACTGCATCTTTTTATTCATTATGTGAAACAAAATTAAAAGTTTTAATTAAACATATGCATTTATACATGAATTATTGTTAATTTGATATAAATATTATTTTTGAATGTGCATTACGTTTTTCAGTATAAAATATTGTTTGGTGTAGTTTTAAATGGATGTGTAACAGAATTTAAAAATAGGGTTTTTACTTTCTTCTATTTTTAGAAGAACAAAGTATTGGATTTCTGAAAATTTTCGACTTCCGGTTTTCGATGGATTTACACGTTTTAGGGATCAGAGATCTCGGAAAACATGTTTTTATAAAATGTCTGTTAGTAAGTCTGTGACTCTGTTGTCTGTCTTTAACAAAAATTTTACGGACGATCTATCTCAAGAACTAATGTACGGAATCTAATAAAAAAGTATATTCAAATAGTCCCTGATATAAATTTGTGCTGATTAGGTTTGGTATAAATCTGCTATGCGCCATTTTTCACGATTTTCGCAATAGCTCTATCTGAAGAAATAATGCACGGATTTTCATCAAACTTCAGATTCAGTTAGACGTTAGCATAAGTTGAAGCTGATTAAGTTTTGTTTCAAATAGCTCAACAGTGGGAGGTGCTATGCTGCATGTTTCGCGATTTCCGAAAGGGCTCCATCTCAAGGACTAATGCACGGTTTTCATCAAAATTCAAATTCAGTTAGACGTTGACACATGTTGTTACTGGTTAAGTTTTGGTGTAAATATGGCGTTGCTATGTTGCACTTTGCAGGATTAAGAGGATTTTAGGAATAGATGAGAAGGGGGTACATCGGCACAAACTCTTTACCTAACAATATCCATGGAAAAAATTCTCCAATATTGCTAGAAGATGGCACCAGTATTACCTATTACCACATGTGCTTGCAAGTCTCACAGACAAACTAGTAGAATTCCATGTAAGGAAGTTATTTTTTATGCTTAAAAGTAACTTTTCACAATCATTTTATAATGAGATTATTTTTAAATTATTGAAAGTTATTGTAAGAAACCTTTAATAATATGAATATACATATAATAAGGCTATTTTTACAATTCCAAAATATGTCTTGGCAAGTTCTAGTAATTAATCCTAACATATATTTTAAAAATTGATTCTTAGGGGCACATTAGGACAAGAACAAGTGGAATACATTGGGAGATTCCCAATGTGCCCCAGCTTCTATTGACACATACGAAACCGAATCTTTTTAAACTTTTCTTTTCTGTTAGCTATTTATCACAGGTTTATCAACCCCAAGTGGATGAATCTATGACACCTTCATGGAAACTGTGAAACATTTCCAAAATCATGCAAAAAGCTCAAAAGAAAAACCCTTTTAATTTTTTTTAATTTAAAACTTTTCTATTCAGTCAGTCATCTTTTTACCCGACTGAAAAGAAGGGTTATCTGTTTCACGCGTATCTGTATATGTGGATTTCTTTATACCCTTTGAAACATCCCAACGACTGGATGGATTTTAATGAATGAGGTCTCTATCAATTTGTCTTAACGGCCTCATGGTTATAAGCTAGGTTTTGTTTTTATAAATTCAAAATGGCGGCCGTAAAATACAAAATGGCGGTAGAGACGAAAAATATTTTACGCACCCTATTGAGTGGCATATCATTGGATAGGTCTTTCAAAATGAAGATGATGTTTCATTGACTATTTTACAGTCAGAAGCTCCGTTAAAATAGTATACAACCTGGAAATTGTGTATGTAGGATCTCAAGCTTTACTGCAACTCTAACCATCATACACATCTATAGACCCCATCAAAACAGTTTTTATAGACAGGAACTAACAATTAAACACATCTTAAAAGTCATCAATACAAGTAAATAAAAAAAAATAGGTAAGTAATATAAACAAGTAATATCCAAAAAATATTTTAAGTCAATTCCTACTTAGGTCAATAAGACAACTTTTATTTTCTCCCATTCTTCTTGCCTCGAGTGGCGCTTAAAATGCCTTGATCAAAAAGAGGGCTCTCTCGGTCTTAAAACACCTTGATCAAGAAAAAGGCTATCTCGATTATTAAAATTTAATTAATTTAATTTAATTAATGAATTAATATTTGAAAAACACTCGATTAACATCAAGTGTCATCCACTACAAGTTTAAAAAAAGTTATTTGAGCTTGATTGGATGAATAATAAGTATTTTATTAACGATTGAAAATTTGAACAAGATATATATAGCGAGAGTGTGAGCTAATAGGAGGAATTGAAAAAAAATGGTTTCACATTGATGAAAACTAATTAATTAGTTCGCTTTTTACGCAGTCGGGTATTTTAATTTTTTTAATTTAATTGTTTATTTCCCTTTGAAAATGAACGCGTGTGTGCTCGAAAGATCGCAGGGTTGCATTATATAATATTTTTATATGTTTGTGTCACCATTTAAGTAGTTATAAGTATATTATAAAGTTTATCAATAACAAGGTGAAAATTTCCTTCACGACACTAGTGCTTAAAACAGTGTTTTGACTCTATAGAAAAACCTGTTTTGGTAATCCTAGATAATCATGAGAGTCATTGTAACCTGTACGTAACTCTCTTTTACAGAGAAAATAGCATTCATTTATTAACATTTCCTCCTCTTACTTCCCATCGGCTGCAGCCTCTTGATGTAGGAGTCTTTGCCTCATTCAAATTGCACATCAAAACAGCTTACAGTGACTGGATGGTTTCAAATTCTGGGAAAAGGACTTCTATATGAGAAAATTCAATTCCACATTCTATAACACTTACATATCATTTCATCATTTAATACTCGCAACATTAAAAGTGGATTTAAATTTACACCATTTTGCTATTTAAACAAAGTGTTTTTAATGCATATGGTTGTATAGCTTATCACGTTACAGAAACACGAAGTCCTGACAATCTACTGGGTAAATGTATTCAAAACTCAGGTTTTAAAAATTATCGAGATGCTGCTGGTTTTTTGCACCTCTACAAACAATGTAGCTCTATTCAAACTCTAATTAGCAATAGTTTTGTTACTTCATCAAAACAGGAAGAAAATGTTTCTTCTTTTGTCACTGCAGAAGCAATAAGGCCCTATACAATAGCCTTATGTAGAAAAACGAAACAGGTAGAAAACGTGGAAAGTCTTGTACCAACTTTTGCACCAGGGAAATGAGAACAGAAAGAAAAGTTGGTGAAATACAACAGAAGAAAAGAAAATTAACTAACGGCAAAGCCTCTTCTAAAAGAGTTAAAAGAGAAAGAGGCAGTGTGGAATAAGTTGAAAGTGGAGAAATAATTGCTTCTTTTTAAAGAAAAAATGATAATTTCTGGAATTTAACCTAAATAATTAAGTTGTAAGTGCTATCAATAAAGAAGATGTTTCAAAACTTCCTCAGCTCATTTGGAACATCATCAAGACATTTACAACTGTGAAATTCTGTGCCAATTTAGATAATTTTGATGTCCGATAACGATACAAAAGCTGTATCAACTTCTTTTCTTATTAGAAATTACTGTGCAAGCATTAAATACTTTCTAAGAGTTCAAAACAATGTGGTGTCCCAACCTGCCCCCACATCAATTTAACACTGTCCCAATGTACTCCGTGCAGGGACACATTTTGACAATATTTTTCATAATACTATTTAAATAAATAAAAATTAAATATTTAACATTTCAATTTGGTTTGGAGTTTTAAAAATTAACGAGACAGACGGAAAAATAGTAATATTAGTTATTTGGGCTTAATCATCAGAACTTAAATATATGAGATTAATTAAAAAGTGTCCCAATGTGCCACCTCCTCCCCTAGTCATATCTTAAGAACTTAGGCACAGAATTTCATATCTTTAGAATCCTCACGATGGACATAGATTGTCATTTATTTCTGGCACTGTCATGACGAATTTTGAAGTATTAACATGCGTGAGATAGAAGAAAGTTTTGAGATTGGCACATCCGACTAGTTTTTTTTTTTTTTTTTCGTTTAACTGCTGTGATAAACAGCCCGTAATTAAATCCGGTAAATTATGAGATTTAGGTAGTTTACTATTGTTAAAAATTTTGTATGTTTATAAAATTTAACTTAAAAAAAGGATTAATAACATATAACGACTGTATTTTTTTTCAAGCGTAAACTAAACATTATTTGTCCAGTTTTTCGAATTTTCTGGTCCCTCAAATATGATAATTTATACCTATATCTCTTCTCACAATTTTTTAAAGATACCTTTTATTCCCCTTACCATTATTTTAAGAAATGATTTCATGTTATCAGGAAATTACTATAATTGTATATTTAATTTTCTTATATTAACTTTGAGTAGGAAAATGCACTGAAAAACAAACGTATAATTTGAGAATAATCAAATTAGATTGGTATTGGCATATTCAAGGATAGACTATAATTTTTGGGGGGGAGGGGGGAGGGAGCGAGGGGTCACTTTTTATATGCGGTCCCTCATGTGTATACTATGCTGAAATGATTTATTATATAATACTCTAATGTAATTAGAATTTGATATTTTAGCAAAAATTACACACAAACTAAATTATCAGATACAGATAAGGGGACAATGGACGCTCAAAACCATTTTTTTCCATATTCACTCAAATGTACGGATATTTTGAATACATAATAATTCATATATTTTCTAAATAATCACTTTTATTCAAAAATGTGTGTAATTAATTCATTAATTTAAATATGTTACTTAATCACTCTTATTAAAAATGTCCATGCGATTAAATTTGGCTTTAGGAATCTTGTGTTTTTTAAAATGGTAGCTTTATAATACTGAACAACAGTTGGTATGCGTTTCTAAATTGTACGAATACAGGGTTATTCACAATTCCCTCCGGGGTGTCGAAGCGCTGTAGTAAAATTTAAGAGGAATAAAGCAAAAAAGAACATTTCAAAGAATGCAGAAACAAATCAAGTTTTATTGTCAGCAGTTTCCGGTAGGCAGTTATTAAATAAAAACGACGTTTGTAGGCGAGCAGAAAGCATTTTGTGTATTAGAATTTGCAAAATCTGAATCAATGGTGTTGGTTCAGCGGGCATTTCGTATAAAATATAGAACACCGGGACCAACTGATAAGACAATGCATGTGTGGTACAATAAGTTCAAAGAACATTGATATAGTGCCATGTTGAGTAGAGTGTGGCACTATCGCATTGATGTATGCCGTATGACCAAGGGTTCGCACATAGAAAACATGCAAGTTACGTAAATAAAATTTGATTTGTTTCTGTACTCTTTCAAATTTTCTCTTTTTGCTGTATCCATCTTAGTTTTTTTTACTACAGTGCTTCAAAACCCCGGAGGGAATTATGAATAGCCCATTATATTGTGAAAAGCTGATAAGAAACTTCCAATGTTTACATTTTTTCTTGAAATTTCACGGAAAAAAGTTATACAACTTCCAAATTTTCCTTTCATGTACAGTAATGCATGCATATTAATACTGAATTTTGAAATATATCATATCGCGAACAGTGATAGATAATATTATGAAAATGGGATAAAAAATAAGACGCATGGAACATTTTGAATATACCAACTCGACGGAAATTGCCATTTTGGGTAAACGCGATTTTATTTTTATTATAACTCATCTACGGTGTGCAAATTTGAAAATGCTTGTAACTTCGCTAGGAATTGTTGCAATTGCTTGCGGGTTTTTTTTCAAATGATTATGATTAAGATTGCCATACATTAATAATTCAAAACTAGAAAACAGGAATTCTGCATTTTCAGAATTTAGTGTCGCCCCCGATGAAAAAATAAATATATGTATATAAATATAGATAGAACAAAACATGTTTCAGTTTTAAGGCTTAACACACTTTTTTATTTTATATAAAATGATGTCATCCGCATCGACTGAAGAATTCCACATTTACGATCCAGTCTTGAACAACATCTACAGAAATGTATGCATAGGACGTCAGTATCGCATATAATAATACACAAGCCCACCAAAAAAGCGATGTCAGCATTCAAGAAAATCGACCAAAAAAAAAAAAAAAAAATCGGCTATATAGTGATTCATATGCCTTCATTTATTTGTAAGATTAATATAGATATTTAAAATTAAATATACTTTATAATCGATCCATTTTTTATCAGTAATCATTCATAATTATTTCTTTCAAAACAGCACGTATTTTAATTACATTTTTTATTCAGTTATTATGGGAAAATGACAAATATATATATATATATATATAATAGTCTACTATTTTTCAACTATTTTTACTTCAGATTCTACAGAAAAGGAGTACTTCAGTTGCCAACATAAAAAAATTTCTTTATAAACTACAAAAAAAATTCATGTCTCAAAAATAAATTGAGTTGCAGTTTTCAAACAAATTGCATTTAAAAGTACTTTTTTTCCCTATACGACGGTATAAAAGTTGAAAATGTAGGATGCTTAGAAGTTTAAAAAATTACAGTAGAGGTTATCCCGCACAATGATACATCTGCTTTGTTTTATGGCTGGCTTATACAACTTAACTTTATTTTTTTTCTGAGACGACATTTTAATTGCTGGCCGAAAGAAATAACATATCGTGGGCTAAAAAAAGAAAATGTTTCTTAGTTGATTTTTGAACAAGTGACGTTCCACGGTCCCCTTAACGTAAGTATATTTAATTTAACACATTCTTTAAAAATAAACAAAGAACCTTCGTAAGAGAATAAAGCTATGTTATGTTTACATATAAGTGTATATACTTAGTAACGGGACGCACTTATAAAAACAATGAAAACAGAATAAATGAAATTTACGTCCTGTACTTCACAAGTTTGAAGAAAGGAAAAATATTTTCATGATACAATATTCAAATTTTCCTATAGTACACCATAAAATTAAGTAAATCCTTAATTGAACTGTACTAAATTTTTAAAGGTTATCTGCGGGTTTGGAGCTTCTTGAATTTCGAGGTCCTGGGCTTATGCCTCATGTGTCCATGCTTTAATCAGTCCCTGGACATACACAGGGTGGTTGAGAACTATATGTCAAAAATGTAAAGGCAGGTAGAGGGGACCTAAATAAGCAGATTTCTCATAGGAATGTGGGTGCGGAAATGCAGCGTTGTGGCAGTAGAGGGCCCTGTTGAGATAGGCTGAATGTAGCTGAAATTTTAGCTTAATACATTAACAAATCATTAGAAGATTGCATGGTCAAATAAAGCATATTCGTATGAAAATATTCAGTGTTGAATTCATACATTTTTCTCCGAAAAGAAATTTTGCAGCGCCGGGAATGTGAGGCGGTAGTTGGGAGTTTGAGGGAAGGAATTTGCACTTACAGACCTTTTCCAAAGTTAAATTATCAAATCTTTCAGGGGTGGGGGGAGAGGGGTTGTAAAGTAACACCCCCGTTCAACCGCCTGTATTAATCATCAACATGAAAGAAAAATCATGCATACGGCATAGATTATGAAATACTTTCCAACACTGCATGAAAGCTTTAACAAAACTTCTTTATGTAGGGAAATAAGATAAATAAAATAACTAAGTAAACATTTAAAAAATCTATTTCAGCAGTTACCGTCCATATTCCAATTCTTTTGAACAGCCCTGTATTTGATCTGTAGGTTGATATATATAGTATATAATGGGAAAATATAGTTTAGCAAGAAAACGCATAACAATTTGAAATTTGTCTTTCAGCAATATATACTAATAGATGGAAACATACTTCAATACTTTTGTACAGTTCTGTAGTTTACCTAGTACCTTTATTACACGCCGCTATTTAGCTTTATAACATTAGTTTTATAACACGCCACTATTTTATAACATTTCAGCAACACCACATTCATAGACCAGGAGGCGTCACCACAGACAATCACCTCATCAAGCTCACGGCTGAAATTCCAGAATTAGTTAAAACTCGATTTACATATTAAAACGCAATCGGTCTGCCAAGTCATATCTTTGTAGAAAACACCTGAAAACTCACTTTTAGTTGTTGACTGGTAGGTTTACCACTGTGTTTTCCTGCACCCAAAGGTATGAAAACATGGAGGACTGGGAGCAGGTAAACACAATGGTAAACCTACGAATCAACCACTAAAATCGGGTTTTCATGTGTTTTGCACCAAGATATGACGGCAGATCGATTTCGTTTTAATATGCGAATCGAGTTTTAACTAATTCTGGAATTTCAGCCATTAGCTCAATGAGGTTTTGTGTGTGCTGCCATTTCCGATCTATGAATGTGGTATTGCTGAAATGTTATCTTAATACATTAACAAATCATTAGAATATTGTATGGTGAAATAAAACATATTCGTATGAAAATGGTCAGTTTGAATTCAGACACTTTTCTCCGGCAGGGAATTTTGCGGCGGCGGGGAGAGAGGGGGTCGGAAGTATGGAGTTCGCGGGTGGGAATTTGTACTTTAGACCATTACCAAACTAAAATCTTCAAATCTTCTGGCCGGTGCCTTTTCACGTTCCAGGGGGTAAAGTACCACACCTCCAGGTTATCTGCTGAATTGACCACTGATTAGTTTTTCTTTTCAAGGAAACATAAAATAAAGATTAATCACACTATTAGTGTAATTTATCTGTGACTATAATTCCATAAACATCCTACACCATAATAATATCACTTATCCGCAAAATTTGGGTTGTGTGATGTTTTTTAGCTATTGATAAATGATATAAAAATAGAAAATAAAACCTGTGTGCAACAATATTAAAAAGCAGAAAAACCAACGTTTAAAATGTTTGTTAAATGTTTGTTAAATGTTATTTGTGCATTTTAAACGTTGGTTTTTCTGCTTTTTAATATTGATAAATGATTCATATGTATTTTGTAGCTCTGAATCCGAAAATGATATTCATTTTTAACCATCACGTCAGCAATTTTCGTAAATCGTAAATATCAAAGAAAAAAATTCAATAAATATTGAAAATCTGATACTATAAAATACTGTGATGGTTGTATTTATTTGCTTTCAATAATTGATTTTTTATGTATTTTGTACCACGGAAACCGAAAATGACGTTCATTTTTACCATCACTTCAGGATTTTTTGCAAATAGCAAATTTCAAAGTTAAAAAGTAAAAAAGTAAAAAAAAAAAAAAAAAAAAAATCAAAAACAAAAACAAAATAGCGAAAATCTGATACTATAAAATAGACGTGATGGCTGTGTTCTTTAGCTTTTGATGACAGATTTTTGTGTATTTTGTATTACTGAATCCGAAAATGACCTTCATGTTTTACCATCGCGTCAGGATTTTTTGGAAATCGCAAATTTTTAAATTTTTAAAAAGTCGAAATATTGCGAAAATCTGATATTATAAAATACACGTAAAACTTTTTTTCATTTTTTTTTTTTGCTTATACTATGCATTTTTATAGCTAAATATGTAAAATATTGTGTATTTAAAATACTTACAATTTTATTCCATGTGTGGATGTTTCTTTGGACCTTCTTAGGACCTCTGCTTTGATTTGCGAAAAATTCTGACGTGATGGTTAAAATTTAAGGTACTTTTCGGATTCATCACTAAAAAATACATAAAAATCAATTATTAAAATTTAAAAAACATAACCATCACATCTTTTTTATAATAACAGATTTTCGCTATTTTTTTTTCTTTCTAATTTTGAAATTAACAATTTGCGAAAAATACTGACGTGATGGTTAAAAATTAAGGCCATTTTCGGATTCAGAGCAAAAAAATACATAAAAATCAATTATCAAAAGTTAAAAGTCACAACCATTGCACGTTTGGACAATTATTGCATTTTTTTAAAGCGATATTAGATTTTCTTTGTTATTAATGTATTTTAGAACATACTTTGCTGTAAACAAGCTTCAAAAGAAATTTTTTTTAATCAGATCTTTGAACGAAGATTATTATTTTCTTTTATTATTATTGTTTTCTGAAAATTTGTTTTCTCTTTTCTTCTGAAAACCGAAAGCGGAAATATGCTTGAATGTATCGTCAATGTTTCTATGTTAATTTAATACATCAACAAATAATCACAGAATATCAATAGCGCAACAAAACACTTTCGAGTGAAAATTCTTCTTATCAGAGGAAATACAAAATAAAGATTATTCACATTATTACTGAATTTATCTGTGAATATAATTTCTATGAACGTCGTACGCCGTATTAATAATAGGTGTATTTCAAACACATACTAGATTTTTCTAGTTATCAATCTGTTTTAAAACACATTTTGGAGAAAACAAGTGTCAAAATGAATATTTTATAATCATAACTTTGAAAAATTACTATTTAAAACAGTTTTATGTGTTTCCTGAAATTCCCTTTTCCATTTCCCTTTGAAACCCGGAAGCGGAAGTACGCTCAGATACATATTCACAGCTTCTCTACTTTCGCTTAAAATTGTTCAGACAAAATTTATTTTCCTATTGAAATATATTGAAATGTTTAATGGAAGCTAACTAGATACGTAATTTAAATGAAAATTCATGAAGCATATATCACAATTAAAAAATATTTTTATATACAGGATGTCTGAAAAACATAGCTACAAACTTTGAGCTGAGCTAGATACACCACAACAAATAATTTTTGTACAGAAACCTAGTGTCGTATATTCCTTTCTTTGAGACAAAGATACAAAATATTCCAGTCAAATAGGGATTTTTTACTGATTATTGAACATAATATTTTTTAAAAATGAAGCTATTTTAACGTAATCGAAGAGTTTGCTGCAAAAAGGACGTAGCTTCATTTTTGACACTTTTTAGATGCCCAATTTTTTCTTAAAAGAAGACCCTCAGAATAGGTATTTTTTATATTACTAGGGGGCTCTGCCCCCTACGAGCTACGCTCGTCAATCCCCGTTCAGACACAGCAGACTCTAACCGCACGCTAATTTGATCGGCTTTAAAAAGATTTCGGAAGATTGCACTATAATTTGAATCTGACAATTATAATTTGACGTAATTTTCACCAAACTTTTCTTTCTCTTTTTAATATTCACTTAAAAATACTTTTGTTAGAAATGAAATATTATTATCATCTCGAAATATCAAATAAATGTCTCGCACAGTTTTTAAATTTAAACTGTTTTGCAATATTATTTTTTGTTCATTTTACGTAATAAGTGTAATGTGGCGTAAATGTGACGTAAATTCTCCTATTTAAGACTTCTAACGCATGTTAATGAATTTATTATTTTACAATATTCTTTCTCTTTTAAAATTCCCGTGTAAATATAGTTTTTATGACGTAATTTTCAATGAGTTCCTGCTTTTTATATTTTCTGTTTATAATAGTCACGAGTAAAATAAATTTTTAATTTGAAGCAAACATTATTGTTTGCGCTGTTTATACAGTTGGCAACAGTTTAAATTAATACAATTTTCTAAAATATGTAAAAATATCTCTCGAAATGCTGAAAATTTGAATTTAAAATAGAAATAAAACCTCAAAAAATGAGTCAAATTAAAAAACTAAATGCAGTCTGCAGACCGGGAAAATCTGACGCATAAAATGATCTAAAAGTGATTAAATTCCTATGTACAGTTTTTGCTCCTATAAAACCTTTTTAATGGAACGATTTTGTCTAACTTTGGCATTAAATATCTCTTAAGATAATTCGATTTGAAAACTGTCTGCACCAGCGTGTTTATCAAACATTTCTCTACAATACTACTGATTTTCATATTTTTGTATGCAACAGTTTTTTTAATATTAACGAAGAAAGGCCATGCTTAAGCATTCAAATTGGATGCCGATCTGCCGGGAATATCTACGCAGATTTTCATTGGTCCATTTCCAAATCAAAACTTTTTTTTTTTTTATGTATAGAAGGATTGGTGTCGAAACATTCATAAGTGTATGGAGTAATGCATGAGTAGAAAAAATACTTTTTGCGAAACTTTAAAATTTACATATTAAAAGGCTTTTTTAATTCATGCACAATTCAAAAAGGGAGCTACATCCTTTTTGCAGCAAACCCTTCACTTTTCATAAGACTGACCTACAACAATATCAAAAGAAGTGGCTAAATGGCCTCTATCCGTATCTAAGCAATTCTAAGCCTTAAGCGCCGTTTTACAATATATAGTTCATATTACGATGAGAGTTACTGATCGCACTACTGTTAGTCCAAGAGCCGACAGCACAAAAACCTATGTTAGCAAGCACAAGAAAAATAATTTATTTTAAGGAAGAGTAGAAGTAGGGGAATCTAAAGATCCAGGCCTGCCGGTAGTAAAATGGTGCATAAGCCAAAAATTAATACCACCAGTTGTTTACTCGTAGGTTTATCATTGTGTTTGTCCTACAAACAAAGGTATGGAAACATGTAGGATAGTTGTACGACAAACACAATGATAAACGTACGAGTCAACCAATGGTGGTATTAATTTTTGGCTTATGCACCACTTCACTTCCGGCAGACATGGATCATTAGATTCCCCTACCCCTACTCTCCCATAAAATCAAGGTTTTTTTTCTTGTGCTTGATAACATAGGTTTTTGTGCTGTCGGCTCTATGGGACTATGGCTCTATGCGTGTTCTTCCTGTCTTTTGTTATCGCGCTTCGGGGAAAAAACAGAATGGAGTTCACTTTACATTCAGTGTTACGGATCGCGCTAATTGTGCTTCTTATACAGCTCTTTATTATCGCGCTTCACACAAAACAAGGTACGTTTGTTGAAAATTTCGTTTAAATATCTCCAATAATGATAAAGATAAGAACAAAAATTCGGGTTCGGATGGAGTAATACGCCCTGTGTTTTTAACTAAGTTAATAGATTGAGACTAGTTTGCTATACAAAAATTATTTGTTGTAGTGTACTCTACCTTTTCTCAAATAATGTACCTATATTTTTGAGACACCCTGTATGTGGCAATTTTCGAAAAATTTAAATTGAAAGGATATTTTCTCAGTTTTAGAAAGATACTAGGACATCCTAGCTATAATTCTTTTTTTTTTTAATACTAAGTTATACTAAAAAAGTTTGAAACGAATATTTCATAATCATATTTTTGAATAAAACTGGTTTAAAATAACGTTACCCAAGCTATTTCTCGCGACCCACAGATGGACCTTGGGCAATCTTTGTTCGAGTCGCGGAAGAATCGGCCACATCTTCAAAAGAAGAACAATCTACTAATCTACCAATAAACAAATGATTTTAGGTGCGTTTGTAATTATTTAAATACGTAGCACCCATAGTCGTCGTCTGGTCCGTCCGTCTGTCTGTCCGCATGTAACAGCGCTAAAACTACCCAACCGATTTAGAATTTAATATATATAATCGTTTCAGACTTTTGTTGAATAATTTCAAATTTTAGGAAAATCGAATCAAAATTTAAAAAGGTATTAATTATAGCTTTCTTCGTTCTATTAAATCCTATCACGCGTAATTAATTTAATGATAACCTATAACAGGTAATGGTAATTTAGATTGAAATGACCATTTCGAAATCGACAAAACCACTTTTTAACTGTCCTCAGAGCAGGAGCACGATCCAAATAATAGAATACCTTTTGTAGCATCTCCAACATTCACTCCTTTTTTAAACTCATTATAATATAACATGACGAAAATGTAACTTTTCATTTTCCATTTTTAATATATACCTTGCACACAAATTAATTTGAAAGACTTTTTTTAACGTTATGTTCACTCACGACACATGTAGATAACTGTCAGGTAATAGTATTGTTATAAAAAAAATATCAGCACAGTCACAATCGTACGTTTCTGCGATCTATGTAATATGGCACGAATTTTTGCAATAACCAAATATTTACAGATAAATTACAGTAATCATACGATTAAGGTTTAGTTTATGCTTACTAGCGTTAAAAGACATTTGCTTAGAATATTTTACCTTAATGTGATATCTATCTATGCTAATATTATAAAGAAGTAAAGTTTGTTTGTTTGCTCGAGGTAATCTCTGGAACTACCGGACCGATTTCAAAAGTAATGGTATTAAAATGATTGTGTTACTCCACTTTCAAAAATAGGCTATATCGTATGGCCATGCTGCTAACCCAAAGGGGGTACAGGAGCAAAAAACTTTCTAAAAATGCGATTTTTCTGTTATTGAAATGTCAAGAAACATAAAATTTGCTATTGTTGTTAGTTATAAGAAACAAATGATCTCAAGAGCATTTCTTAAAACATTCGAAATTTAAAAAGGGTGAAAATGCGCGAAAAACGTTCTAAAATCCGTTCTAAATGGCGATTTTTTTCGCAATCTCAGGAAGTATCCGAACCGATTTAAAACATAATGACGTCAAAATGATGGTGGCAGGCCTTGCTGCAACATAGGCTACATTTTATGGCGGTGCCACTACCCCAAAGGGGTGCAGGAGCAAAAAACTTTCTAAAAATGCGAATTTTGTGTTATTGAAGGACCTAGAGACATCAAATTTGGCATGGTAGTTACCTATTATACATAAATGAACATTATGTTCTAGATCTAGAATCTAAGAACATTTGTTAAAAAATTCGAAATTAAAAATGGGTTATAAGGCGCGAAAAGCGTTCTAAAAGACGTTCTAAATGGTGATTTCTACGCGATCTCGGGAAGTTTCGAACCGATTTAAAAAGTAATGGCTGGAAATTGATGATCACAGCCCTTGCTCCAAGATAGGCTATATTTTACGTCGGTGGCACTACCCTAAGGGGAGTGCCGGAGCAATAAACGGTATAAAATACGATTTTTTTGTTACTGGAGGACCTAGATACATTAAATTTGCTATGGCAGTTACTTATTAGACATAAATTATATCTAAGAACATTTCCTAAAATATTCGAAATTTAAAAGATGTGAAAATACGCAAAAAGCGTTCTAAAAAACGATCGAAATTGTGATTTCTACGCAATCTCAGGAAATGTCAAACCGATTTCAAAAGTAATGGTTGCATATTGATGGAGAAAGTACTTTCTACAACATTGCCTATATTTTATGTTGTTTTCACTAGCACCTGGAGGTTGCAAGAGCAAAAAATGTTCTAAATCGCGTTTTTGTGATACTGAGAGATCTAACATTTTGAAGTTTGGCATGGTAATAACTTAAAAGATGCAAATGCGTTCTAAGAACCGTCGGAAGAAAATTCTAAATTTAAAAGGATGAAGTGAGCGAAAATCGTTCTAAATTACGATTTTATGCAATCTTATGAAAGACCAAACCGATTTCAAAAATAATCGTTGCAAATCGTTGGTGATAGAAATTGCTCAAACATAAGCTATATTTTATGTCGGTGCCACTACCACCAGAGGGTTGCAGGAGCAAAAAACGTTCTAAATTGCGATTTCTCTGATACTAAAGAGGCTAGAAACTTTAAATATGGCATAGTCGTTACTTATAAAATATAAATGCCCTCTATGAACAGTCGAAAATAAACCGAAATGTAAAAGGGATGAAGCGAAAGGAAGGGGCGAAAAAGGTTCTAAAAAAATCCTAAATTACGATTTCTACGCAATCTCATGGAAATAATAAACCCATTATAAAAGTAATGGTTGCAAGTCAATGGTTTTAGTTTTTGATCCTACACGGGCTATGTTTTATGCCATTGCCACTACTATCTGGGGGTTGGCAGGAACAGCAAACGCTCTAAAATAAGGTCTTAAAACTGTCTAAATTTCGTTTTCTATGGAATATTAGGAAATACCAAACCGATTTCAAAATTAATTTTTGCAAATTTATGATGACAGTCTTCCTTTTAGCATAGACATTTTGTGCTAGTGTCGCTACAATCAGAGAGGCGGCATACCGTTAGATAAAAAACTTGGAATTTGACATGGTCGTTAATTTTAAGATATAAATGCGCTCTAAGAACGGTTTCTAAAACATTCAAAACTTCAAATGAATACCGAAATAAGCGAATGAAATGAGCGTAAAAGCTAAAAAATACTTTATAAATTAACATTAATTTAGAATTAGTTTTAGTTCTTTTTATTAATTTGAGTCGGTTTTCTGCCTAATGGAGTGTAATAATGAAGTTTAGTCAAACTGTGTCTTAATTAGTAATTTTTGAATTATTCCTGAATGTATAATATCTTCTAATAAAAATTAGACATACAAATATTATTTAGCATATGTCAACTATCACGCGAGCAAAGCCGCGTCTTTTGCTAGTTTTCTAATATTTTATTAATGTATTAAGTTAACTAAAAAATAAACAGCTAATTTGTTTCGTTACATTCATTAATTTTAAGTAGAACCATTAAAATTGTTGGCAGGAATTAAGTAAAAATGTTGAGAGCATTTTGAATTAAGTCGTTTATTCTAATTAGATTAAACGCAGTATAATATTATACGACAGATGCTAACACTAATTTTTTGCAATCGCGGAATTATCTGAAAATATTAGAAGTGCCCATAATTAATGACAAATAAATTATTTATAAGTATATATCTTCGGTGTTAATTAAACTGAGATAGAAAACTTCATAAATAGATGGTTGGTTGTTTGGTTGGTTGTTTGGTTTTTGACGGCCGATTATCTACACTAGGGATATAGGCCCGAGGGGGGAGTGCCCTTCGTGGTGGTCTTTCTAAGGGAGCCTAATCTGTATTTACACATGGAAATCCATGGCTCGAAGAAAACCACGAAAACTCCGAACGATTAGAACGACGGGCGCGATTGGGACCGAACCCAGCACCTCCCGTCTACCAGCTTCGAGAGCAGAACCTATCAGCCACTGGTAGGGGGGGGGGCATAAATAGATGGAGATAGTCAATAAAACTTATGGTGCCTAAGCGGATTTATTGCTGCTTTAGAAAATACATTAAATATACATTTCGCAAAAATAAAGACATTATGATTGCATTAAACTCTTTTTCTTGATCTGCTATTTATTTAACTCTTTTTTACAATAAAAATGCGTACATATAAATTGCATTAAAAAAAAAAACATTGTTTTAGGAGTTTAGCAGCTTACTTTTAATTTCTAGATATGTTATCGTAAAATGTCCTGTTACTCATTCCGAAGAAATGAAAGTACGAAAATCTATGCAGGGTGTTGCCGAATTCGACCGACAAATTCAGAGTGGAGATAGTAGGCATTCAAAGAATGAAAAATTACCATGGAACATGGGGTCACAAACAACGTATTTAATCAAAAATACAGAAAGTTCTACACTAACTCAATTTCGGTTGGCGGTAATAATTTTCTGAAAACCGAAGTATTAGTACAAAACTTTTAAGGGGTTTCAGGATTCTTAAAATTTAAAAAGAAAAAAAAATTAAAAGGCCATTTTCAACATTTAATATATTGAAATGTATATGATTTAAAAGCACAATTTTAATTGGGATGAAAAATATAAGTATGTTCTTTCATTTCATGTATTTAAAAAATTGCGAGAGGCAGAATTAGTATTTATAGGGAGCTCCAAACTGTCAGACATTTGTCGAGTAGAAAATTGGTATAACAGCTTACTCGAAGGATTACAAAATAAATTTGCAACTAGACTAAAATTTTTTGTGCCTAATTGTACTTCAGATTGTAATAATTACCCTGAATCTAAGTAAATTTGTATTTAAGGCATTTTTATACTTTTAATGCAAATTTGTATTTAGCTAATGCAAAATTTTGAAAATTTTAACAATATAGTCAACTAAAAAAAGATTTTTTGAACAAGAAAAAGGAAATTTTAGGTTCAGTTTATACAGACTAACAAGAAACATATGTTTTGAAAATTTCATAAAAAAATATTCATGATGAGACATCTTTTTAACCATTTGGAAAAATTGTTATTGTCCTCGGTCAGGGTAGGAAATCAAAGACATATGTGAAGCTCTTTATTAGTTGAATCCCGCATTTTATTCGTTTTCTGATTGGTCTATACAGTAATCTGTATTTTCCCTTTACTTTCAACAGAGATGGATACTTCTGATGCCACTATGGCAAAAAACTACAAAAAAAAATTAATAACTCAGAAGCAAATTGAGATACAGCTTTCAAACAAATTGCATTTAAAAGTACATTTTTTTTTCTCTATACAACGGTTTAACAATTAATATTGTGGGATGTTTAGAAGTTTAAAAATGAAATTTCATTTAAAATTGGTCCAGGTATATTAATGTTTAATCCATGGCGTACGTAATGTATGACCAGCTCCGTAGAAATTTAAAAATTTACAGTACCGAAAATTGTAAAACTGAAATTTCTTTTAAAATTTGTTCATGATTGGTCCAGGAATGTTAATGTTTAATCCATGGCGTACGTAATGTATGATCAACTCCGTGCAATTTTTTATGTCATAAATTTTAATCTTTGAAAAAATCATTTTCCAAATGGTCGTTGTAATTTGTTATATTGCTTTTTTTTTTTTTTTTTTTTTTTTTTAACCATTTGGAAAAATGGTTATTGTCCTCTGTCAGGGTAGGAAATCAAAAACATATGTGAAGCGTTTTATTGTTTGAATCCCGCATTTTATTCGTTTTCCGATTGGTCTATACAGTAATCTGTATTTTCCCTTTACTTTCAACAGAGATGATACTTCTGTTGCCACCGTGACAAAAAAGTAATAAAAACTACAAAAAAAAAATAATAATAATAATAACTCAGAAAAAAATTGAGATACAACTTTCAAACAAATTGCATTTAAAAGTACATTTTTTTATATATATACGACGGTGTAAAAAGTAATATTTAGGGATGTTTAGAAGTTTAAGAATGAAATTTCATTTAAAATTGGTCCAGGAATATTAATGTTTAATCCATGACGTACGAAATGTATGATCAACTCCGTGCGATTTTTTATGTCTTAAATTTTAGTCTTTGAAAAAATCATTTTCCAAATAGACGTTGTAATTTTTTAAATTGCTTTTTTTTTTTTTTTTTTTTTTTTTTCTGATTAAAATCAGAAAAATATTTTTTAACCATTTGGAAATTATTGTTGTTTTCGGTCGAGGATGGGGCCAAATGATGCTCGCACAATTTTTTTTAACGAAATTCAACGATGTTCTTTACTTTTAGAAGAATTTTTATTTGAATACGTAATAAAAAGGCATAAAATCCTTAAAAATTGTTTGAATAGGTAATCGAAAGGCATAAAATCGTCTAAAATTGAAAAAGTTACAAAAATGGGTAGGCGCAAATTATCAGATATGGAAAAATCCAAAGTCAAAGAGCGACGCTGAAATGAAAATCTTCTTGCACAGCAAAAATCGAGGTCTTCAACTCCTTATGTAGGCCATGAAAATCGAGGTCTTCAACTGATTATGTAGCCCATGAAAATCAAGATCTTCAATTTATCTTCAACTTATCTTCAAGATCAACAACTGATTATCAACAAGATCTTCAACTTATCTTCAACTTATCTTCAAGATCAACAACTGATTATCAACAAGATCTTCAACTTATTATGTAGCCCATGAAAAATGATTACAGAATAAAAGACGAACGCCAAAAAGGAAACAATCTAATGTTTAATCAATTGATAGTAAAACGCGATGTCTCAAGGGGCTCCAATCCACTAGCCACGGCGTTTTACAATCGGTCGATTCTAATAGGGAAAAATTGAGCTCAACGTAGGTAATTTGTCGCAATCTGTGGATGATTCGGTAGAACTGCTTTCGATTTGTAAACTGTTTTTCTTCTCGAAACGGTAGTTGGAGAGTTTATCGATGAAGGTTTTGGTCGTCTGAAGTTTGATCTTTGCGATCTGTTGTTGAAGAGGATGCGAGGAATTTGGTGGACGAAATAAATTCCAAATGGTCGTTGTAATCAATTAAATTACAATTTTTTTAAAACTATTGTTTTGAAGATTTATCATTCACTTTCCGTCATTTTTTACGGGGATTATATACTCGTATCCTAATAAAAATATAACTCTCACTAATATATAAAACGATATTGCTATATTATGGTTGTTATTTATATTTGCATATATTATTTATAAAATAATTACCAAAAGCATGCAAATGCATATCAAATGCTCTACTGTGTTCATAAATTTAAATTTCGAGATTTATTACGTAACTGCGAATATACATAAGTCGCATAATACGTAAGTCGAGGGATGCCTGTATATAAGTACATATTTCTTGAAAATATGAGCAAAAAATCAGTTCAGAAGGAATGTAAAATTTTGTGTTTCGAATCATCTTAAATATTTTTCTGGCCAAACATGTAAAAGTAAGCTAAGCTGCAGCTTAAGGAAAAATTTCATTGTTTTTCGATACTAATAAAAACTTTTAGTTTGAAAATATTTAAAGACAATTAAATATATCTAAATAAAACTTTTTTAGAATTTTCTTTTCACAGCTATCTAATAAGATTACTCGAATCCTACGAGACTCCGAAATTCTTTTAAGTCTAGAAAAAGTAGTGTAAAGAGATTAAAGGTTCAAAATGTCATTTGTAATCCAGTATTGCAATTAATTACTTCCTTGAAGTCACTTAAAGAAATGGAAGCGGAAATTTGTTTGAAAGTTGTAACGTTAAAAATACTTTAAAAGTTTAATTGTTTAAATGTGGTAAAATAATTATTTTTCTGTTGAACTCTCGTTCAATAAATGTGCGACTAAAACAACAAGCCGGAAATTGCACGTCAAACTTGAAAAATGAGGTGCGTTTGTACTAGTTTCATAACTACTAAAACTAGTAGTAACTAGTTTAGTTGTAACTAGTTTCATAAATATTCAGATCTTGGTGAAATAACTGTTGTACTATTTTGCAAAAATGTATGAATATAAAATTTATTGCAAATATATATATTAAATTCAGTAATACGAAAATAATACGACTCCACATTAAATAGGAGGTAATCACCATGCCAACCTAGAATCATTACCTATCAGGGAATACCATTGAATCAATTACGTATCATAGGATTTAATAGAATGATGAAAACTTTTATTAATATCTTTTTAAGTTTTAATTCGATTTTCATAAAATTTGAAGATACTCGACAAAATTCTGGAACGATTACAGATATTAAATTTTAAACCATTCGGTTGGGTACTTTTTGCGCTGTTATATGCGGATTTTTATATTTCTAAAACGTATTTAATGTTTTAATATAATAAGGCAACCCAGTCCGAGATAGCCTGGTTAAAATTCCCGATATACTACTATGTGTACAGAACATAGATGAAATATTTTTACTTTCTTCTATCTTTACAACAAGAAAGTATTGGATTCGTGAAAATTTTCAAATTACGGTTTTCGACGGATTTGCGTGTTTTAGGGGCCAGAGATTCCGAAAAACATGTTTTTACAAAATGTCTGTCTGTGAGTCTGTTTGTATGTATATATGTGACACAGAATATGTGGGCGCTCTAGCTCAAGGACTAATGCACGGAATTTAATAAAAATTTATATTCAGTTAGTCCCTGATAGAAATTGGTGCTGATTAGTTTTTGGTGTAAATCGCTCAACAGGTGGCGCTACTGTACAGCATGTTTCACGATTTCAGCAATAGCTCAATCTCTAGAACTAATGCACGGATTTTTTTCAAACTTCAGATTCAATTAGTCCTTGACGTGAGTTGACGTTTTGTACATTTTGGTGTAAATCGCTCAACAGGTGACGCTGCTATGCTGTATTTTTGCGATTTCCGCAATAGCTATATCTTTAGAAATAATGCTTGTATTTTCAACAAACTTCAGACTCAGGTATATTTCAGGTCTTGATATGAATTAGTGCTGTTTATGCTTTGGTGCAAATCGCTCAACAGGTGGAGCTGCAATACAGCATTTTTTTAGAGTTTCTACTATTGCTCTATCACAAGAGCTAATGCACGAATTTTCATCGATGCATTTATACATTTTAGTGGTCAGAGATTCCGAAAAATATGTTTTTACAAAATGTCTGTCTGTGAGTCTGCAACTTTGTCTGTCTGCCTGTGTGTCTTTAAGTCTGTCTGTATGTGAGGTAAATTTTGAGGGCGCTCTATCTCAAGAATTACTTCACGGAATTTAATAAAAAATTATATTCAGTTAGTCCCTGATATAAATTGGTGCTGATTAGTTTTTGGTGTAAATCGCTCTACAGGTGGCGCTGTTATGCAGCATTTTTGTGATGGCCGATGTCTGCACCATGCAAAATGGGATACATGCCGTACTGCTATTCCGGTATACATGCCGCAGTTTCTTTTGTACGGGATGATTAAGTGTTATTAACTTTTCCTTTTCTTTTTGCACAGACTAACCGTGTTAGGCATGTTATCAAGTTTACTAAAACCAAAAAAGAAAAAGGGGAAAATAAAAAGTAAGAAGTGCAAGAAAGATGCAAGTCAAGATGATAATAGTGAAAAATTGGATTACGCGTAACGCAGACGTTCTTTGCAAACTACTCCGAAAAAGAGGAAGTGTAATTGGCTCGTTGCATCATGTGTTTAAAAGTAGTTGCATAAAGACTGTACACTTTTTCTGTAGATTGTAGTCGAAAAAACAAGTCTCTTAACCCATTCGGGACAATAAGTGCATATAAGAACCTTCATAAAGAGCTTACAAAATTTGTTTCTGGCACTAGTAAAAAGAAAAGTAATATTTGCTTTGTTTAATTAGAGAATTTTCATGATTATTTAAGTACAGGTAACTTCTTTTAAAAAAGTGGTACCAACCGAATAAAATTTGCGTAAAAGCCACCGGTCCCGAAAGGGTTAATAAATGAATTATTTAAACACAATTTTACTTTTTTTCTTTTCCCTTTCTAATACATTGATGTTGCGTTGTTGCTGAAATAATTAACATTTAATGTAAAAAAAAATAAGTCGATAATTTTAATAATGAAAGTAGGCAACAATTATTAATTTGAATCTACTAATACGTTTCATTGTACTCAATTAGTTTCATTATGTTATTACATCGTTAATTATAGTCCAGATATGAATATATTTTTTGAATATTTTTATTTATAATTTCGTTCCGTTCTTATTGCAAGCGAGGCATAACTACTGCACAAGTGCGGCGTCAAAGCCTGAATGCTGATGCCGTCAAAGCCTGAAGCCAATATCTATATAACGGGTGACGCGCCGCAGTGTAATGTTTTAGAAAAAAAATTGTTAAAAAATATTAATAATTTTTTTGATTTTTTTTTGTCGTAGTACACGCATTGTATATTTAACATTAAATAGCACAGCATGATTTTTTTAATTTTATGTCCACCATGGGACTTTATACACAAATTCAAAAAAATGTGCGGCATAAATCCCAGAATTACCCTACTTTGATATAAATTGGTGCTAAATTGATGTAATTTCTTGTACTATTTAAAGGATTTAATTGATTTGATTTATATAGAAGGAAATTTTGTGATGGCCACAACATACTAGTTTCAATTGGATATCTGGGGTCAATATCTACTGTTGCTACATTTTTTACTTTTTTATTTTTTTCGCTTTTGTCTGCGGGTTTTTTTTATGGGATAGACAGTCGATCCTCGTTAAGACGAAGTCGAAGGTCGGCAAAAATCTTTTTGTATTAACCGAAATTCGTATTAACAGATAAAACAGCAAAAGACATTTAGGATGATTTAAAAAAAGTACTAAATAATAAAGCACTAAATACATTTTATTAAAGTACTAAAACAAAGATATCAAAGAATGTAAATGATATCTGCAGAGACATATTTTATATTCATTTCATGTTAATCATCATTTTTGTGCAAAAGGGTACATTTCTAACATCGCCATAAAAATACAAAACCCATACTCACACAGATACACACATGAGAATAGAAATACTATATATACTGTAATATTCTTATAAAAAAATGAGTAAGGAGAAATAAAACGTAAAAATATATTTACTTCTTTATGTTAGACTTAAAAAAATTTTTAATGACTTCTGTTTCAATTTTTGCATTCTACATTTGTTTATAAAGGCATCTACTTTTTCTAAATTGTCCAAAGCACAATTGGCATTTTCTTGTTGAAATAGAAACCACTGGACTGTTTTTAAAGCCTCTGTCGCTCCATTGAAGGGAAGAGAAGTGATTTCGACCTCTGCATCAGCCTTCATTTTATTCATCTCTCTTTCTTCATTCTCATTTTTAGTTAAATCGGCCAGAATATCTTCATGTGTCATGGGTTGTGAAGTCATAACGTTTTCATCAATTCGAACATAATCCTCAAACGGCAGAGGAAAAATTATTTCTCTTTGTTCAGCTTCTTCTATCACATCGTCCATTTCTGTTTCTTCTGTTTGTGTAACATCTTCCTCTGAAAAACTGCCGTGCCTGAAAATGTTTTTTTATTACAATGGGAGTAACAGTTCCATGCACTTCTTGGGAAACACATAGCTTTTAAGGGATCGATAGAAATAGGTTCTGTTTCTCAAAGTACTCGATAAGTTATTTGATTACTTCTTTCCTGTAGTGATTTTTTAAACATAGAATAATAACTTGGATGCATGGATGAAGCTTTGCTGTAGTTTTTCGAGGGAGGAAAACGCATTTTATTGATTTTAGCCCTTTTACATCTTTGTGGGATGTACACTTGTCCAACAAAATGCATATCTTTCTCTTTTGATTAGTAAGTAAAGTAAGGTCTCTTTTGATTGATCTAATTCTAATAACCATTTTGCAAAAATTTCCTTATTTATCCAAGCATTTTAGTGAATGTGTACTGAACAGGTAGTGTCTTTACACGCTTAATGCAACTTGTTTTTGCGAGTTTTCCGATAGCATAGACAGGTAATTTTCCACTACCATCCATATTACAGGCTACCAAAACTGTGACACTTTCTTTATTACATTTTCAACCGGAACATTCCTCTGCTTTAAAAGTTAGTGTAGATGAAAGCTGTGCTTTAAAAGAAAAAGAACAGTTTCATCTGCATTGAATATATTGCGGGGTGCATTATCTTTTTTAATAGCCTGCCATTATTTAGAGAAAATCAAATCTACATTACCATGATTAATTGCAGACTCTTCACCACATATACTTTTGGATACAATACCATGGTGTTCTTTAAACCTTGACAGCCATTCATTTGAGCATGTAAAATCATCGATACCAAGAGCTTCTGCAAAACCTTTGTTTTTTCTTGTAAAACAGCACCAGTTAAATTGATATTTTGGTTCTTAGCTTTCTCTTATCCATCTTAATAAAGCAACTTCAATCTTCATTCATAGCATTTCTTATTCGTTTTCATACATGCTCGAACTGATTGATAGCGTTTCAATTTGTTATCAATTCTTAATAGCTGTTGAAAGAGTGGCAGGTATTCCGTACTTTGCTGCAATCTCTCATTTTCTTAAAATCCCATCACTAACATCACATAAAATTTTCTGATTAGTTTCCAAACTAAGAGCCTTTTTTCTCCCACTCATTTCCACAACTATACTTCAATTTTTCTTTAGAGACGTTTGACCTTCACAGTCACCCTCGCTAGTTGATATGGAAATCACATCTGCTACCGCCTTATCTCGTTTTCCCACTTCATTTACGCATTGAGACTTATCTCTTATCGTCCTGGACTGGGAGCTGAAATAATCTCAAATGCAATTTGAAAAACTGTGAGCAACTGGAAAATCTACCACGCATTACCATAGAAACGCCCTTCCAAGCTGTGACGCTTAATGAAAGTCAAGCGCCTCTCTTACCGAAAAAGAGTATAGTTCTCCAATACAACTAGAATTCAATCAATAAAGTATTTCTAGCAAAGAACTTTCATATCAAGTGATCAACTACGGGCTAGCAACAAATGGAATCGCTCACAAGAGAATTTCAACATCAGCAAAGAAAGAATGCAACTTTTTTCTCACCCCCCCCCCCCCGAGGTCACCACTGCACCCACCTCTCTTCACTCACCTCAGTTCCAAGAACAAACACAAACGCATATCCTCTCTCGCCTAGTTCAGGAACAGCGATAAACTTGTTTCAACCTGGAAGGTCGTCGCAAATGTCGCAACGAGGAGATTTTTTTATGAGGTGCGACAGTTACTTCGCCTTAAACGGGAGAAATTTGTCTTCATGTTCGTATTAAACGATGCAATTATTATTGTTTTCCAAGATAACGTGATGGGGAAACTGTTTTCCTTCGTATTAAGCGAAATTTCGTTTTAAGCGTTTTCGTCTTAACGAAGTTCGACTGTATTCACTTTCTGAATCGGTTGAGAGAAGTTTGAAAAGAAAGCTGACGTTGATTTAACCGTTTAAGTGCGGAACAAAGCTTGTGGATATATGCCAGAAATGCGAATGTGTTTGGGTATATATATAAAGAAATTACTTGTAAACCAACGATATACCCAAAATCGTATACGCTTCCCTAGTGCAAACCAGCTTAAATGAATGCGAAAGTGAGACAAGAAATAGAAGCGCTATCACCCATCTGCAATTTTAGCATAAAACAAGAGGAACGCTTCACGCAATTTTGGCCCATAACAATAGGAGAGCTATCGCGCTTTCCGCAATTTTGGCACATAACAAGAGAAGCGCGCCGCACTCAAACGGTTAATAGTTTGCGAGTGACTTCGAATTACTAGCGTAGGCTCTTATGTTTCTGAAAAAATGTGGGTTGTTTATTGTGATTTCATGATTTTTTTATTCAAATTCTAATCAATGAGTCGTGATTGTAACATTATGTGACCTGCGTACTCATTGATGCCTTCTGTCACTGTTCCGAAATAAGATTTCGTTTAAAACGTGTTTCTTAAACCATATATGAAACTACAGATTTTTCTTGTTACCTCAATCATTTCCTGAGATGTTTTGTTAGTTTATGATTATTTCGTACACTTTAATTTTCCGTAAGACTGAAATTTTTTTATATTTATACAATAATTATTTCCAGATAAATATTATTTTTGAAACTTGATCGACTTTGCTTTTTTGCTGAGATAATATCATATATACTAGTAAACAGGAATTCTGCTATTTCAGAATTTAGTGTCGCCCCCGGGAAAAGAAAAAAAATGTATATAAATATAGATAGTACAAATTATATTTCAGTTTTAAGACTTAATACACACACTTTTATTTTATATAAAACTAGCAGGGCCGCCCGGGGTTTGTAAATAATAACCTTAAATAAAACTTAAGTTTATATGAATTTATATCTTTGGAAATTCTTTTAAAGAACCTAATTTCGGAGGCCCCATTGACTTCCGCAGCGCGTAATGTGTTCTCATCAAACTTCTTTCCGAACGAACTTGTAATCTAGATCCTCACAACCTATGGCAGCATTTACCGGAGATAATCGAAAACCAAGTTGAGTTAGCCAAACCTCGTAGGAATCAAGCCCACAGAATAAAAAAAAATGCACTATTAATGTTAGAAAATGTTGGTAACTAAAGTCTAAGATAAAATTTCATAATACAGAAAATAGATGAATTGTAATCTAAGTTGAAGGCAGCAAATCCCGTTGAAATTGGGCCCTTAAACCCGAGGAAATAACTTGCCACCAAGAGGTGAAAGATGGCTTTTCACCTTGTAAATTTCATGAATTACTGTTAACATTAACACGATATTTAATAAACGGATGAAATCCCTTATCTAAAGTTACCTTTAAAGTAACGTGATTTTTTAATTTACGGCTGTAATGAGTACACGTAAGTTGATGCTGAAAAAGGAGATTAATGTTTAAAAAAGGTGGTAGCTGACGTATAAAGAAAGACCGGTCCCTGGGTGCCAGGGTCTTAACTGGAATGTAATTGGGTATAAGAAAGTTTTTTTGAGGCTTTAAAGTAGCTGGAAGAAGCTAAAACTATGTTAAAGAAAATTGCAATAGAATAGGACAGTTTTTAAAGAAGCTGCAACAAAGGCCCCAAGAAGACGATTCAAGATTGGTGGTAGCTAAAGTCTGCATTTTTTTTTTTTTTTTTTTTTTTTTTTTTTGTCGTTCATGTAATAGCTGGAGAACTTAAGAAGTTGTTCGAAGAAAAAAGCTCTTGAATCGGACCATTTTTAAGGGAACTATTACAGGGGGCCCAAAACGGCCCAACTGACAGTTGAGAGAAAGGGCCTACCATGAAAACATGTTTAAATGTTTTAGTAGTTAGCGTTTTAGATCTTAAATTAGTCAAAATTAATCAAAGGGTATGAAATAATCATTAGAATAATATTTTAAAGAAATGCGCAAAAATAGGGTAAATGCTTAAAAAGGGTCCCTAGAGCCTCAATAAAAATGTGAGGTTGTTGTTCTAGGGGGAAGTATCCAAGACTCAATTTTAAAATTATGCAATGAGAAGGTGAGAAAATTAGGGTGTAAAAACGGCATAGCACACAAAAAGTTCAAGGGGCGGGGCCCTACAGGACCCTAAGGTGCCTCAGGATTTTAACTGGAATATAGAAACCGCAGAAAAACGAAATGGAAAAATGGTTCCAAAAATGAAGATCGGATTAAGAAAGGCCATTTATTAATAATTTATGATGCAAAAGCTTCAAGGGGCCTCCTACCGTTCCCCAAGGCGGAATGGACTTAAGTGGCATGTAGTTTAGTATAAATACACTTTTTAATAGTTTTTAATGTAATCTGAGGACGATAGAACTATGGTAAAGAAAACTGAAAAGAAAATATGGTAAAGGAATTCGGATCATTTTAAAAGAAGATGCACCAAGGGCCCAGGGGTCCCGGCTCTTTAAAAAAGTCTGAGCCTCAGGTGCATCAGGACCTGTCTTCGACTAATCACTTCTGAGTTGGGTTGATTGTTGACGGCCAATTATCTACACGAGGGATATGGGCCCTGGGGGGAGTGCCTTCCGTGGAGGTCTTTCTAAGGGAACCTAATCCGTATTAACGCATGGAAATCCACGGTTCGAAGAAAACCACGAAAACTCCGAACGATTAGGCCGACGGGCGCGATTGGGTTCGAACCCAGCACCTCCCGTCTACCAGCTTCGAGAGCAGAACCTCTCAGCCACTGGTGGGGCAATCACTTCTGAATTTTCAGACTTCTACGTGCGGTAGATTTCGCTAGCCATCGCCAACAGACACACACACACAGAGAGCAATTTGTTCTTTTATTGGTATAGATGATGTCATTCGCATCCGCTGAAGAATTTCACATTTACAATCCAGTCTTAATCAACATCTGCAGAAAAGTATGCATATGACGTCACTAAAACAATGTCGTCACTCGAAAAACTCGACCAAAAAAAATCGGCTATCTAATGCCTTCATTGTATATGCCTTATTTGTGACATTTATTTGTAACATTAATATAGATACTTAAAATTAAATATAGTTTATAATAACTCCATGTTTTATCAGAGATCATTCATATATATTTTTTCAAATTAACACATATTTTAATTACATTTTTTATTTCAGTTATTATGGGAAAATGGCAACAAAAAGATATAATATTCTACTATTTTCCAATTATTTTTCCTTTACTTTCTACCATAGTGTAAAGAGAAAGAATAGAGATGAAGTGTGGTGGTTGGAGGTGACACCAAAAATGTAACCCTAAAATCCGCTACGTTCGACCCAAACACAATCACGTGCTTTCGCAAAAAAAGAAGAAAAACTTCTAGTAATACAGTTTTTAATTCATAATACAATGAAATGCTACTTTAGAATGCTTAAATATAAGCATATCACTATCATTTAGAGCAAACAATGCAAGGGAAATGTCAAAGAATTCGGTCCTTGTTCAAAGTGCTTGTTTTGTTTCGGCCGAATGAGGGCATTTAAATGTGAGCGAAAACAAACCGTTTTTACGGCATACTGCATCCCCATCTATCTCTTACCTCTGTGACATTCTGCAGAAATGCAGTACTTCAGTTGCCAACATAAAAAAAAATTCATAAAAAACAACAAAAAAATTAATGTCTCAAAAATAAATTGAGATGCAGTTTTCAAACAAATTGAATTTAAAAGTTCTTTTTTCCCCTATAAGACGGTATAAAAATTGAAAATGTGCGATGCTTAGAAGTTTTAAAAATTGCAGTAGAGATTATATCGTACGATGGTACATTTGCTTTGTTTTACGACTGGGTTATACAACGGAACGCCATTCTTTAGAGGCGACACTTTAATCATTGGCCGTAAAGAAATAGTATATCGGGAATTAATAAGGCCAGCAAAATCTGCCTGGAAACTGTTTGCCTGAAATTCTACTAATAATAATAAAGAACTGAGAACATAGAAATGCGATACAACTTTTACAAACTTTTCTGATAAAATATCAATAGTTACATTCGAGAATTATTTGCCTAAATGATAATCTAGTACTATATAGTGATAACATATTTATAAGAAATAAATTACTGTCTAGTATCTAACTTACTGTACCGCTGACTTGAACTGCTTCATCCATGAATGATTTTGGAAAACACACATACATTGTATAGCTTCTCTACATATTTGGTTTTGAATTTATTCTACATATTGGGTTTTTAAATATTGAGTGTATACTATACATCACGAGCGCATATTGATTTTTTTTTAAAGCTTTTATTTTAATAATTTCATAAAATAAATGTATCGTCTAATTGTTCTTTGAAAGAAATTCTTTTAAAACAAATTTTCAACGACACCCAGTTGAATGTTGGCATTTTTAAAAATTTCTGATTACTGCTATATATGGCACACTATCTTTTATTCTATGGCTTTAAGTTTTGTGACAACTATCACACTGCGAGGTATTGACAGTTTCTAATTACTTTTCAGAATGTCTTATTTTTCCAGAAATCCTGGGATTTATATTTGAAAGAAATTACTGCTGGATAAGTCTTTCACCTCTTTATAAGATTTCCAGAGAATACGAAACAGGGGAGGAATGGAGTGGGATCAAACTGGACCAGGAGAGAGATCAAACTGGAATTCATTTTAATCCTGTTATCTATGACAGTTTAAATGTAAGTGATTAGTTTGACAGACAGTTTAAACGCCGTGACTTTAGAAAACACTCCTGTTCTTGGTATATATAAAGCATAGTGATCCAGAGGAACAGTACCATTTGAAAACAAAGATGTTGACTGTAATCACTATTTTCTTTTGCATGCTCACTTTTGTTCATGGTAAGTTATATTTTTCATACACATATTTTTATTCTGTAAGCTTTGAGTTTCGGTGGAATGAGTATCAGATTTTAGCAAGGCATCGGACGGTAATATGTTTGTTTGTTTGTTTGTTTGTTTGTTTCGGTTTCGTTCCCTTTAAGGGGACGGTGGACGTTAAACATTTATTTTATTTTAATTTTTATCATAGAGATATGAAATTTTACGGAAACATACATTTCACCATAAGTATATAGAACAAACACCTTAAAAGAAATTTCCAATCTTATTATAATTTTAAGATTTATAAGAAAAAAATAAAATTTAAAACCGAAATTTAAAAATTCTCCATGCGTCATAAATTTTTAGATATTTCCTCAATTTTGCATTTTAATCATTTAAAACTCTATTACGAACAAATCTGTGCATCGATTTTTTAATCTCTTAAATAATTAATTTTTTAGAGTTTTGTTTTCTGAATTCGATATCGATTTTCATCAGAAATTTGTCTTTTAACACTTTAACACCCCGTCAGTCACCGGTGATTGTCACTGAACTTTTCTTTTAGAACGCATCATTCACCGAAGACTGACGGTCTATAATATGATATAAAACTGAAAAAAAATATATCTTTTTAAGTTATTACTGAAAGTTTATTTAAAATTTACTTAGCTTTTATTTATTACAGGAATATACTTTCTTAAAAATTACTTAAGGGGTCTCAGGACTCTTAAAGCTTTAAAATTTTCGAAACTTTAATTTTTTTTAGATGTTAAACTCCTATCTTTTCTGAACATTTTGATGTAATTGTTTCCTTGAAATTCCTATTAGAACTGAAGTTATGGCTTTTAAATTTATACACGTTCAATAGCTGAAGCGTCGTTTCGGAAACTTTGAAGCCATTTTTCTCCAAGGCCCCACCAGTGGCCGAGAGGTTCTGCTCTCGAAGCTGGTAGACGGGAGGTGCTGGGTTCAAACCCAATCGCGCCCGTCGGCCTAATCGTTCAGAGTTTTCGTGGTTTTCTTCGAGCCGTGGATTTCCATGCGTTAATACGGATTAGGTTCCCTTAGAAAGACCTCCACGGAAGGCACTCCCCCTAGGGCCTATATCCCTCGTGTAGATAATTGGCCGTCAAAAATCAACCCAACCCATTTTTCTCCAAATGACGTTTTTGGACATAATGCGCACGATATCTTAAAAACTTTCAAAACATATAGAAATTTTCAAAACATATGTTTCATGTTAGTCTGTATAAACTGAACCTAAAATTTCCTTTTTATTGTTCAAAATAATATTTTTTTAGGTGATTATACTGTTGAAATTTTCTTAATTTTGCATTAGCTAAATACAACTTTGTATTAAAAATATAAAAAAGCTGTAAATACAAATTTATTTAGGTTCAAGGTAATTACTACAATCTGAAGTATAAGTAGGTACCAAAATTTTCATTCTAGTTGCAACACTTATTTTGTAATTGTGCGCGTAAGCTGTTATGCCGATTTTTTGCTCGAAAAATGTCTAACAGTTTGGAGCCCTCTGTAAATGCTAATTCTGCATCTTATAATTTTTTAAATACACGAAATGAAAGAACATACTTATATATTTTATTCCAATTAAAATTGTGTCTTAAAATAAAATACATTTTGAGATATTAAATGTTGAAAATGGTCTTTTTTTTTCATTTTTTCCAATTTTAAGAGTCCTGAGACCCCTTAAAAAAGTGTAAAGTTTTCAGCTTCAGTGTCAGTTACCGTGGCACTATACGTGTTAATAAGTTAAAAATCAAATTTAACTATCTTACCGAAGTCAAATTTTAAAATGCATGCACCGTTTCTTTCCAAGTAATATCAGGATTTTTCCTTATCAATTTCATAAAATTTGATGAAAAATCATGACACATTGAGCATTTCAAAAATCTAAAAGTGTTCACAAAATCAGTTTTGAGAGAAACATATTTAAAATATATTACTAGAGAACAGGAATTCTGCTTTTTTCAGAATTTAGTGTCGCCCCCGGCATTTCCATTACTTCATTTTCTTCTGAGAAGAAAAAAAATAGTCATAATTTTTTTTTTTTAATTATGGTAATTTTTTTTCTTTCCATTCTGACCAGAAAATCAGAGTTCTAACTTTTTACGGGTGCTCTTTCATCTTCACCTAACGCTTCATTTATAATGGCTGTTTCATAATAATAGAAACCACCAGTTCATCAGAAGAAAATAACTCGGTTCAGCGGAACTCGGATAATAGGGACTTTACGGCTAACATATTTGAATTTTAAGACTTAAAGCACACGCTTCTATTTTATGTAAAATGACGTCATTTGCATTAATATAGATACTTAAAATTAAATATAGTTTATAATAGCTCCATATTTTATCATAAATCCTTCATTTATATTTTTCTCAAGATTATTTTTCTCACGTATTTTAATTAATTTTTTTTCAATTTTGATGAGAAAATGGCAACAAAAAGATATAATTGCTATTTTTCAACAATTTTTTCTTTACTTTCTGCAGAAATGGAGCACTTGAGTTGCCAAAATGAAACAAATGTCGCTAAAAACTACAAAAAAATTAATATTTCAAAAACAAATGGAGATGCAGTTTTCAAACAAATTGCATTAAAAAGTACTTCTTTTCCCAATACGACGGTATAAACATTGAAAATGTGCGATGCTTAGAAGTTTTTAAAAATGCTGTAGAGTATTTAATCGCACAATGAAACATCGGCTTTTGTTTTACGGCTGGCGTATACAAGGTAACGTTATTTATTGGAGACAAAATAAGCTGGGAGAAAGAAATAGCATACCGGCGGCTAAAAAGGCCGAAAAACTGTTTGTGTACAAAATTCAAACGCTTTTCAGTTTGCGAAATACAATCGCATCTGCATGCGACTTTTTTACAAATTGTTCAGAAGAAACTAAAGAATAAAAATATGCACAAAAATAATTTTCGATTTTTGTGTCGATTTCTACTCAGATAAATGTCCACGGTAATCTTAAAATATCGGTTATCGTTTTAGTTCGGTGTGTATTTCACCTAAAATAATACAGTCGAACCCGGTTAAGACGTGTTTCAAAGGAGTGAACAAAAGTCGCATATTAAGCAAGATCGCCTATTAAGCGTGATTTGTATAATGTTGCTGAAATTGGGCTTGTTTACACATCTAATCATCTAAATGAACTTTAGAGCTTTCATTTATACGTTTACGACCTAATGTTGTGTGTTTTACGTATATTTGGATTAAAATTTAGTTGTATTGAACTTTAACTCATTGTTTCTTTTTGTAGGACCAACTGGAATAATAAATGAAAATATATATGTTTTCAAACGTAGCTTTACTGTCGATTAATAAGCTACAAAAAAAAAAAATCCTGCTTGACTAGAAAACATATTAAATCTTTGAAGCTCAATCTAGTTATTAAAATCATATTTAGTATTTGTGATAATGAGTACCATTACAATCGGTCTTTCATTTTTAATATGATAAAAATCTATCCTTAATAATTTTTCTGTAAAAAAATATTGTTAGCATCGCAAAAAGTAAAGGAAGCGTAGAAAACAAAAAAGAATTATACAACCGTAGTCATATTTCTTTAATCTTTATAAGTTTCTTTCTTTTTTTTTTACCAATAATACGCAATATAAAACATGGTAGTGATAAAACGTATACATTTAAAACGTCACTAACAAAAGACATAATCATCTCTAAATATAATAATTTTTATGATGTATCTCAGCATCCTGAATTCGCCTATCTCATTCTACTACAGTAAAATAAAAAAAAAAAAAAAAAAAAAACACTAAGCGTGAGACAAAGAATATTAGGTCGCGGTCTCAAGGAAGAATATCAGTGTTGCAGATATAGCAGGGGTTTTTTATTCAAATTTCTACCACTATTTTTGGATTAGTAATATTCATTAAATTAATCTGTCACTAAATAAAGTAAATATTATTATTCGGAAACGCTGTCTTTTATCTGAAAAAAAAAAAAAAATCCCAACACTGGAGAAAAGAGGAGGAATTCACATCTTGATCTATGAATCCGCGTCTTAAGCCTGATTTTTTTTACTTAAAGGACCAAAAATCTATTCCTATTAAGCGGGATACCGTAATAACGGTTCGCGTATTAAACGTGTTATTTTTGCATTAGCCTTATGAGTGAAGTTCTAGGGACCGAAAAATAAAAAAACAGCATATTAAGGCAGATCGTGTATTAACCGTGACCATATCAAGACGGATCTCGTATTAACCGGGTCCGAATGACTTTACTTTCGATTTTTGGTTTTCAGTAATGTTCCGAGTCAAAGACATGATTTCAATAGTTGTAAATTATATGAACGCAAGTTAGAACAAAATATCGTTATGCTAAATTATCAAATTCTTATTCTCATTCCACTTTAAACTCTGTATTTTTACAAATTTCTTTTTTAACTATAGAATGTTAAACATAATCTCCACTTAATCTTAATGATGATCCCCTGTCTTGTCTGAAAAACAACGTCTTGAAATTAAAGAAAAAAATAATCTTTGCCAGTACTTAATAGGTTTTCGTGTTGGTACTGTCTGGAGATGCATTAATATTACTCTATTCATTCCTATAATTTCCCATAGTCTATACCAAAATTAAAATTTCTCCAATAATAATAAAAAAAAAATAGGTATTATATAATTTTTTTTCAAATGCAATTTGTTTGAAAACTCTGTCTCTATTACTTGTTTTTAAATATTTTTCAAACATTTTTTTTTAAAGCTATCTCTATCGCGTGCAGTCTGATTACAAAATATTAAACCATTTGCACTTAAAATAATATAAATAATTCAGCATTTGTTTCCGGCTAATAGTGATATTGAAATTAAAATTTCACCAATAAATATGAAAAAAAGATAAAGTAATATAAATAAAACAAAATTTTAACAGGTATACAGTCAAAATGAGTTATTAAACCGCACCGCTGCTATTATTAGATCAAGAAAGACTGCTATAAGTAGCAAAATATTACGTTATTTTTTCGGTTATTAATCGATGGATTGCGGCTAATGGACCATTCTTTGAAAATTGAACAAAATGCCCTGCACATCACATTTGTATAAATACTTATGTCTATTAACTTATAACTTGTTAAAATATAAACTATACATTTAATATAAATAATATAATATAATATATTTAATATAAATAATATAAACTATACATTTCAATAAAGGGAGGGACATCTATGCTACAGACTCACTTCCTAGTCTGTGCAGTCTCTCTAGGTCAGTAACAGTAAAAAAAACTATACATTAAAAATAACAAAGTCCCCTAAATTTTCATATTACCATAGTTGTTTTAGTTTGAGGATACGATATCATTGTTAAAATAGTAGTAATATGTAGAAAAGCCGTCCCACGTGTGATATGAAATGGCCCTTTAATTGGTTTTAAAATCACCACAATTTAAACCCTAGATCTAAGAAATCTACCTGTTTTCAGGTCCATTCCAGGAAAAGCGGATAAAATGTCCTGCGCGTAACAGTTTCATAAATACCCATACATATTAACTTATAAGTTGTTAAATTATAAACTATACATTAAAAACAACAAAAAGCCTTAGATTTTCATATTAGCATAGTTTATTTAATTTGATGATATAATAGAATTGTTAAAACAACAGAAATATGTAGAAAAGCTGTCACACACATGAAATGGAATAATCCTAATACGGAAGAATAAAATTTGTTAAATTTTAAAACACTATTTGATTACATTATTTATAATTTTCATGTAAAAATGCTTTTTTATGTTATTAATGGTCAATTCGAAAATATATTGCATGTAAAAATTATATTAGAGATTTAATAATAATAATAATAATAATAATAATAATAATAATAATAATAATAATGATTTTATCAACATTCTGTTACGCGAGAAAATCGGGTTGGATACCCAGGATTTTTTTTCAAAATAAAAAATTTCCTATGAATAATATGGTATAATTTGATCCCTGCTGTGAATTTCATATATTCAACGACATCGTAAATAGCCAATCAAAAATTTAAGTCAATTTAGAAATTAACAGCTCTATCTATTATTCCCTTCATATTTTTCTGATCATTTGCCCAAAACACTAGTTCTGGTTGGTTACTTTGACAGTAATGCTAACAATAAATATAGTGTTGTGTCACAGCTTTCTGTAAAACAAGAACAAAGAAGCTGACTTAATCATCAACAGATAGATCATAGAACTGATATTGTAGCATCAATTGATACATCGTCAATTGCGTCTATAGAAAATGTACTGGTTGAAAATTTGTCGATTTCAGTTGAATAATATTTTTATTGTTTTTGGAATATTTCCAATGTATTTCTTTAAAATACTTCTATTTAGTTTAGATTAGCAAAATATTTGTCTCATTTATTTATTTATTTGAAAAAATAAATAATTAAATTAAATTAAAAGGCAACTAAAAAAGTTTTTTGTAAAAAAAAAAAGAAACATATATAATGCTACATTTTCCTTAATAAAAGCGTCTACGAAAGTTTCGTTTACATTAATATATGGAGCAGCCAAATTAATTAAAATTTTTGAAATAAAAAAAAATGATTTTTTTAAATATAATACTCTTTGTTTGTTACAATTAAATATTATTATTGTGTAAGTTAGTTTATATTGTTTATATTTTAATTTTTACCTGTTTTAAGTTTTAATGCATATTTTAAATTTAAAGTCATAGAAATGATAATAAAGAGTAAAAGAATTTTATGAAGCGTTTAATCAATATATATATATATATATATATTGGAAAGGAAGATTGGAATTGGATGAGGATATAAAATATTTTAATGTTTACTTAAACGGCAGATTTAGTTACATGAAAATTTTCTATGAAATCTTAAATTTCTACTAGTGTCCTCTCACAAGCTTATTGATTTGATTATTCGCTTTAAAATGCACTTGAAAATGCAACAAAGAAACTTTTCACCTTTATAAAAATTACTGAAACGCACTATTAAAAACACTTTAATAAGTAATATTTTTTTATTTATTGAAATATTATATGCATAGTAAAGAAAATTATTTCTCTATTTCTTCAGTGTTATTCAATAAAACGATGTATTGTGACTATGTACTTTTAGCATACATAATTTTTGTTTGTTTGTCTTCAGTTCTCACAGCTTTTAGCGCCGATGAACGGGCGTATAATTTGGTACGGGTGAAAAATATTTTTTTATAGCTGAAGGACAGCGCACTTTTCTTTCATTTAACAAAATTTTAGTTCTTAAGACTAAGTTTCAAATACAATACTATTGAAATATTAAAGTGACCCTTAAATATACCATTGCACATGTGTCAATTAATTTAACGATGATTGGTTGCAACCATCAAACTTGCTTTATGCTAAATTTAATTTCCATAAAAATAATGCGGAAGAAGTAATAATAATTCAGAATTAAATAACCTATGCTAAGCGTACAAATGTTTTTCAGAACTTGAAAAGGTATGTCATGTGTAATGTTATTAACCTAACCAAATGAGTGAGTATTCTCTACTCTGATAATATTTTTTTAAAATAAATTGCAAGTATGAATATAAATGTTTAAAATTTTGTTGCCTACTTTTATATTTATGATCTAATTATTTCTAATTGCTATTCACTAGTGCTAACTGAAATTAATTTTAAAATAAGAATAACGTATAGAAGTACATTTATTGTTTTCAATAATGCAATTGACAATATTATTAGAACCAAATACGTATAATAAGTAGAGAATATAATTCCAGGATACTGGAATGAGAATTTTCCCTATAACATTCTCTTTTTGTCAGTAAGTATGTGCTGTAATCTCATAGATATGATAATTATCACAAAAATTTAGTTTAATTTCAAAATGAAGATATTTCTCCTTTTAAAACGCAGAAAAATATCAAAGAACGTGTAATGTTAATTGATTTAAGAGAAGTGCATGATGAGTTACAAGCCTTAAAAGTTAATCCACGGTTTTCTGTATTTCAAAAATTTTCATAGTACAAAAAAAGGGAGGGGGGGGGGGGGGAAGGAAGAAATAAACAAACAAGCAAACAAACAACAACAAAAAAAAAATCTGAAGTTCTTCGCCAAGATAGCTTGATATTTGATTTTATTTCTTGTAAAAGGCGGTGTTACATTGTCTAAATACTTTCAATAATATTTAGAAAAATTATGAATATAGCCATTTAATTATCAAGAACTCTGAATTCTAGTACAATTAAAAAACACCTCCTATTAAAAAATTCCCACTCAGATTAATCGCATTTTCTCACCTTTTTTCTGCTTTGCTGTTAAAATCTATATTATGAAACAAAAACATGTCCGTGAGTAACGCTGACATTTTAAAAAAGTCCTTCCGGCCAGTGCCGGGAGGAAGAGGTAGCTTTCATATTCCTTATTTTTAAAAAGCCAACTTATATTATTCAAACACACGAAGCTCAATTAAGTGGAAACCGAATGTAGGAGATTCAATACTAATTTTTATCAATACTAAATCATTATGAATGAGAATTTCGCGAAATTAGTCAGCTTTATCCAAGCTGCTTTTATTTAAAGTCACTTATATTTGGCTGCCAAATTCGGCGATTTCTTAAAGTGCCTGCCATTTTAAGACAACATGGTAGATGAGGCTAACAAGTGAACTTGGTCGAGACCTTAGTAATTGCTGTGCACATGCTCACTCATATCGGAATCGGTTGATATATACGAGTGCTGTCGCAGGCAAAAAATCAGATTTTTCAAAATGTCACCCACTTTAGAAATTGAAACTGCTATATCTGAGCCATTTTTTAAGATAAAGACAAGCAAAAAATGCTCCTGAATCCTTATATCAAGGTCAAATACTTAAGAAAGAAACCTTTTTCAATTTCTAATTTTTTTGCACCTCACTTTAAATATAATTTTTTTTAATTTAATGGCCGCCATTTTGAAACAAGATGGCTGACGAAGCTGGCCAGCGAACTTGGTCGAGATATTGATGTATACTATCCACATGCCTTCTTCTATCGAAATAGGCGAATATGTGTGGTAACGCGTGACAAATACAAGATCGTTTCAAAGTGTTAGCCGTGATACAAATTCAAAGTGCTATAATTCAACCACTTTTTAAGATATAAACAAAAGAACAAATTTTCAGAAACAAAAACTGCTCCAGAATCTTTGTATCAAGGCCAAACACATAAAAAAAATCTTTTTCATTTTCCAATTTTTTAATACCTTATTTTAAATTTTAAATTACATTTTTTTAAAAAATGGCAACCTTTTTGAAACAAGATGGCGAATGAAGCTGGCCAAAGAACTCGGTCGAGACATTGATATGTACTATGTACAGACCAAGTTACATTCAAATCGGTTCATAAATACGCCTGTTATCGCGTGACAAAAATCAGGTCGTTTTAAAATGTCAGCCACAATAGAAATTCAAAATGTTATAACTCAGCCATTTTTTTAGATGTAGACAAAACAAAACCTGTTCCGGAATCTTTGTATTAAGGTCCAACACATACAAAAAAATCTTTTTCATTTTCCAATTTTTTGGTATCTCATTTTAAATTTAATTTTTTTTTAAATTTTTAAATTGCCACCATTTTGAAACAAGATGGCGAATAAAGCTGGTCACCGAACTCGGTTGAGTTATTTGTATGTACTATATACAAACCAAGGTACATCCAAATCGGTTCATAAATACGTCTGTTATCACGTGGCAAAAATCAGGACGTTTCAAAATGTCAGCCACGCTAGAAATTCAAAATGCTATAACTCAGCCATTTTTTAAGATATAGACGAAACAAAAACTGCTCCCGAATCTTTTTATCAAGCTCAAACACATAAGAAAAAAATATTTTTTCAATTTTCAATTTTTTGCTACCACATTTCAAATTTAAATTTTTCTTAAAATTTTAAATGGCCGCCATTTTTAAACAAGATGGCGGATGAAGCTGGTCAACGAACTAGTTCGAGACATTGGTCTGTACTATATATAAACGAAGTTACATCCAAATCGGTTCATAAATACGCCTTTTATCGCGTGACAAAATTCAGGACGTTTCAAAATGTCAGCTTTGCTAGAAATTCAAAATGCTATAACTCAGCCATTTTTTAAGATATAGACGAAACAAAAACTGCTACGGAGTCTTTGTATAATGGTCAAATACATAAGAAAAAATATTTTTCCATTTTCAATTTTTTGGTACCACATTTCAAATTTTAAATTTAAAAAAAAATTTTAAATGACCGCCATTTTGAAACAAAATGGCGGATGAAGCTGGCCAACGAACTTGGTCGAGACATTGGTATGTACTATGTACACACCGAATTACATCCAAATCGGTTCATAAATACGAGAGTTACAGTGTGACATAGGTCAGATATATATATATATATATATATATATATATATATGGATATATATATATATATATATATATATATATATATATATATATATATCAATTTTGAACGGAGGGTGGTTTCGGGGTCTGGGGGTCATGATCGATGAAAATATACCAAAATTTTTTGAAATCGCTTTCCTCCGAGCGGCTGCAATAGTGCAATAGTAGCTTTTTGTAAAGAAAGCTACCTAAAATGTGGCAGCACATGGCCCATAAACAATTTTGTTAACTTATAAACATCGAACAATGTCAATTTTTACGTTGTAAAAGAAGGAAACAAATGTTTTTTTCAATTTCAATTTGTTTTATAACAAGTATTTCATTTTTACTGATTTTTTATTGTTTTAAAATAATTTTCATGTATGATTTTTGTAAACCTATGTTTATTGCGAACAGGCCGATTATGGATAAAATTTACCAATTTATTTTTACTTATAACAACTAGTACTCCGAGTGAAATCTTTAGACATGAATATTTCGAAATATTGGAAGTTCTTGTAAAGTATTTTATTCACTTTAAAAAAAAATTGCCAGCTGATGATTTCCTGATATAAAAATATTTTTTTTATTTATTTTTTTTTACGTGTACATTTACTTACGCCTGGTTTTCCCCCCCGGAATCTTCCATGCATAATTTCATTGCATATTTAAAATGTATATATATATATATATATATATATATATATATATATACACACAGAGAGATTCAAATTAATCTGTGATTAAAGCAATAAAAAGGTAGCAAAATTTGATATAGGAAAATTTCCTTTTTTTATTTTTCTGTAAAACATCTTGCCTTAGATGTTGTCCTACATACAGTGTGTACAGCAATTCAGCCTATTTTTCAAAGCATGTAGCGAAACATTTTTGAAGGTAATTCATGGAACCCTACAAAGCTGAAAAAACGTGAACGTCTACATGAAATTGCCTTCCACACATATTCTCCTTAAAATTACGGCACTATCTTAAAATCACCAAATAACTAATTTGTGTTTATTTCATTAAATAATTATTATCATTAAATCATTAAATAATTGTGTTTATTTCATTCATGTGCATATTTCATTAAAATAATTACTTTTCGAGCCGTTTTTCTAAAACGATAGTTCTGTATAAGCGAATTGAATACAGGTCTTGACGTTTTTTCAGATGAACAGTGTTAAATGAAGCAACATTCACTAATACCTTCCCCAAATGCTTTGAAAAGTGAACTGAATAATGGTACCATTGAATATTATCTGAAGGAAGATATCTTTAATCCTTGAGTGGTCGCGTGGATGAATATTGTAATGATCGCACATTCAAGGTTCGGCCATTTTGCAGTTTGGTGAACGGTGGGGCTGAGCCACCTGTAGAATGTCTTTGAGATAGTGGCCTTGTTTCTTATTTGGATGACTATTGTCTTCCCCGTGACCAATTGTGTAAATATTTTTGGTGCAAGTATTTTTAAATACATTTACATACGCTATAAGTAATATACATATGAGTTACTGTAATAAAGACGATAAAAACCGAAAATTATGTTAATAAAACCAAAACTTTTCATGTTGAGTATTGTCATCCGTGTAACCAAATTAGACGCAACTACTGGAGGATAAACAACAAAAATATTCAAATAGAATTAATATCAGTATTTTTCTATTTTGTGTTATTTAACTAACGTTTTTAGGGAAAGTCCCTTGTACATCTATTTAAATTTGATGGAATAATTTTACGTATAATTTCAGCTAAAGCAGAGTATTTTGACGATTGCTCATGTAAAAAGAAAAATGATGATGATCTACAAGAGTTAGATAAGCTTCTATCACTCGTGTCTATTCCTGATTCATATGAAGGAGGGATACATGATCGCAAAAAAAGATCCGTTGGTGACGTCGGAGAATCTTGGCATTCTCGAGATCGTAGACCAGTTGGACGCCTTGAATTTTCTCCATCTTCCACTCCCCAGATGGGACACTGGATTCCAGGAATCAGAAGATCAGTTGATCCCCAAGCACAGTTAATTAGTTTCAAAGCCGGAAAATCGTTTACTCCTCGTCTTGGACGACGAGAGCAACTATACTGATGACGTCCGTATACGTAATGCTTACGTATACGCAGAACGCAATATTTTTTCTGTATAATAGGATTAAGAGAAAAAAATAGACTAAATAAAAGTGTTCAACCTTGTATGTGTCTATCTTTAATTAATTTCATTTCATTATATGTTTTTTTAACAAATGTGTGTCTCAAAATTCGTATGAAACTATTTAATGAAAGTATGCGGAGTTACATTTAGCATGGTATGCGTATATTTTTATTCTGTCAATTATTTATTTATTTATTCACTTTACTAAAAGGGGTGTTAGTTTATTTATTCTTTTTATATAAAATAGCACCACTTTTAGTAGAGTGAGTAACGAATACTTCACTAAAGGACAACCAAAATGAACATATCTGTGCATTATTCTTTCGTTTTCTACCATTTTTTGTTGTTTCACAGTTAAATTACTGGCGCCTGGTTATTTACTTGCGCTCTCAACCTGCAGGATCTGCAATAGGTTTCTAAATCCTTAACATTTACTTTAAGCCCTTTATAAGCACGAGGAGTTTGCTGTTACAAAATCCATAGTAGGTAGAAGGAAAATGTAATTCACCATTTGGCCAAATTTAGTTTAATTGTTTTAATAAGTTTACATGTTTGGTACAGTTGGCGACCAAGATTCGTCATGCTCGTACTAGATACTAGAACGTCCTCATGGATCATTTTTCATAAGAGTATTCATTCTGTAGTTCTTGAACCACGAAGCTACCGCTATTTTAACCTTGGCTACGGCGGGATGTAGATGTAAAATGGATCGCCAGCAGAGTTGCCACCGGCGATTATTTTTATACTCTATTAGCACCACTGTTTAAAAAAATATGTTTTTCTTATATTTCTCTTGTAATTGTTCTTGAAGTGTATGGCAAAGATTAATTTTGTTTGAAAAGTTGCATGAATAGATTAAAAACATTGTCGTCAGTTTCAGCAATTTCTACTAACAAAAGTCGTAGTAAAAGATTTAAGTTAGATGTGTGTGTGTTTGAACGTATGTGCAATGATCCATTTTCTAAAATTAGATAACATGAAATACCAATGTCGTTAAAATACTCTTTCATTGCCATTGAATTTTGTTTTGAACGGGATTTAAATATTTGGTGGAAACTTTGATTGTAATATTTATTAATGAAAATTCTTGATATGGTCACTAAACGGATACATAGTCTTTCCTCAGTTTCTAGTTCAGCTGCTTCAATTTTTTTATATGTATATTGAACTTTTTTTTAAGTAATTCTCAATTTTATAATAAGTAAACTTCGATCTACTAAGCTAATGTACATAAAAACAAAATTAAAAGGAAGATTTTACTGAATATAAGGATAACTTTTTATATGTTTATGTGTTTTGAGCATTTTCTACGTGTAATATTAAATTTAAAGGAAAAAACGAAAATTTTAATTTTTTATATGTTTATGTGTTTTGAGCACTTTCTGCGTGCAATATTAAATTAAATTTAAAAAAAAAAAACGATAATTTATATAAATAAATAATTGGGAGAAAACGTGTCTTCATTCTCTTTCTATTAGAGTTACAGTTTGTAAAACATTATTTTCTTTTCTTTTACATGATTTAAATAGATAAATTTCATTTATAAAAATATTTAAAAATTACAGTAAAGTTAAATATTCCATGGCTCAAGATGTTTCATATACATGTTAATTAAACTATTGCTATTCTCGAACTATCATTATCATACTGTTAATACAAAATTGCTCATACATATAATACTGTTCATAAAAGTAATATTTCAGATTTAAAAATTTTAGCAAATGCATTCCAGTAAAATTTTAGTGAATTATTAAAAATCGAAAGAATCTTGTCACATAAGAAAAAAAAACAGAAACCTATAAAATAAAATTGAAAATTGAACTTAAAATCATAACTCATGTATTTCAAATATAAAGTTTTAAAATAAAATGTCTTTCAAAAATAAATTTTTATTCTTATTTCAACGGCAGTCTCTATTTATATGATTGTCTTTCAAAGTCATGAGAGTAAACTTGAAACAATAACAATAATAATAATTATGATAATACTGCTATTAATACTAAAACTAATAATAATAATAACATATTTTATTTAACACGCTTCTGAGGATTTCTACGATAACTAATTTATAAATAAGCAAAATTGTCTAAACAGCGTAAATAATAATAAAAAAAATTCTGCAATTGCCGTATTTTATAGTGTAAATTTCTACTCCTAAGTCCTAATATATTAAACTATCCTTTATTACCTTTTTAATTTAATATATCTACGTAAAGTTCTTCATCAACTGCAATATTTAAATGCCACCAGCCAGAGTTTTTATGGTGATTATATTGTTAAATTAATGTAACATAAAAGTAATTAACGTAGTAATTCAAGGAAATTTATTTATGCAACAGCTGCTTGTGATTTGTTGCAGCTAGATAAAATGTTTTAGAAAATAAAAATAACTATAACACTATATTTCTTATTTATTGGGAAAACCTTTGTATACAGTATACAGAAATGCTGAGGGGGGAAAAACAGATTTAGTATGAAAGTTTTGATAATTAATTCTACAGTAAGTGAAGGACGGCATTTGATGTGTTTTTTTTCTCCTTTATTTTATTTAATATTAATCTAACATGAAGAAATCTCTGAATATACCTTCATTCCATAACTTCATTTATTAATTTTTCAGAAGCATAAGTATTACAAGTTTTTTTAAAGAAACAAAATTAAAGCTTAAAAATGTACTCCATGTTTCAACATGGAACAAAGTAGACCATGAATGATGAAAGGTAAATTGCACATATATATATATATATATATATAAACAATACATATTTATATAATACATTTTTCTGGATTAATTTAGCTGTATTAAATAAGACTTATGTTTTCCTCAGGGTCATGTTTCATGATGCTATTCCATCTTGTGCTGCAGTTGCAACCTTGCTAACAAATTAAGTAAAAAGTGCCAGGCTAGGTATATCCTGTAATAAAAAGCTAAAATCTTTAACAACGATTTTTACGCACAAATAACGTACAGAACGACAAAAAAAAATTCCCTTAAGATCGTTTCAAGGATTCCTGGATCCCCTATCTCAGTGAGGAAAAAAAATTAAAATGGGTTCGAAGAACCCCTCGGTTATTACCCCGAGTACTGGCTTATGGACTGATTGAAATGGCGAAAACAAAAGTTTATATATCCTAAAGAAAAGACGTAATTGACCAGAACTAACTGAAAAGAGTCACTGCGCAGGATTCCTCCACACTGGGGAAAGAAAAGGGGTGCTGGTCATATCATTTACCAAGGAGGAAGTATATTTATGAATATAGTAAACGTCTAGATCAAAAACTAAGTTACATTTCTGAATAATTTTAGCTGCTGGATAATTAAACTGGTGGTTGGAATTCCAACAATGTTTCGCTATTGTAGATTTCTCAAATTCCTGCTTTCTAACGTTATTCTGGTGTTCTTTCAGCCTAATTCTAAGTGCACGCCTCGTCTGCCTAATGTAAGAGAGGCCGCAGTCACAAAAATTCTGTAAATGCCCCAGGTATTATGGTCGTAAATAGGATCTTTGACATTGGAGAAAGAAATTTTATTGGTTGGAGAGAAAACAACTTTAAAACTAAACCTATTGAGAATACGAGAAATTTGTGTACTGATTTTAGGAAAGTAAGGTAAGACAATAACATTTTTAAATTCATTATTTGCTGGAACAGGATCGGTGATTATCTAAGGTTTAGATAAAATACGGTTAATGACATTCAAACTAAATCCACAATCGATGGCAACTGCTTTTATATAGTTAATTTCACTATTAAATAAATCAGAATTTGAACAAATTTTACGGGCACGAAAAATAAGCGTATTGAAAGCTGCAAATTTTTGATGTGGGGGATGACTGGACTTATAATGAGGGGGTAAACTTACAGCAAAAGGCCTTCAGTAAACTATCGTCAAAAACTCAATAATCATTACGAATTACCAGATAGCCTTTACCGAAAGCCTTTTGCTGTAAGTTTACCCCCTCATTATAAGTCCAGTCATCCCCGACATAAAAAAATTTCAGCTTTCAACACTCTTATCTTCCGTGCACGTAAAATTTGTTCAAATTCTGATTTATGTAATAGTGAAAGTAACTATATAAAAGCAGTTGCCATCGATCGTGGATTTAGTTTAAATGCCATTAACCGTATTTTATCTAAACCTCTGATAATCACCGATCCTGTTCCAGCAAATAAAGAATTTAAAAATATTATTGTCTTACCTTATTTTCCTAAAATCTGTACACGAATTTCTCGTATTCTCAATAGGTTTAGTTTTAAATATGTTTTCTCTCCAGCCAATAAAATTTCTTTCTCCAATCTTAAAGATCCTATTGACGACCATAATACCTGGAGCATTTACAGAATTTTTTTGTGACTGCGGTCTCTCTTATATTAGGCAAACGAAGCGTGCAATTAGAATTAGCCTGAAAGAACACCAGAATTACGTTAGAAAGCAGGAATTTGAGAAATCTACAATAGCGAAACATTGTTGGAATTCCAACCACCAGTTTAATTATCCAGAAGCCAAAATTATTCAGAAATGTAACTCAGTTTTTAATCTAGACTTTTACAAAGCTCACTATATTCATAAACATACTTCCTCCTTGGTAAATGATATGACCAGCACCCCTTTTCTTTCACCAGTGTGGAGGAATCCTGCGCAGTGACTCTTTTTCAGTTAGTTCTGGTCAATTACGTCTTTTCTTTAGGATATATAAACTCTTGTTTCCGCCATTTCAATCAGTCCATAAGCCAGTACTCGGGGCTATAACCGAGAGGTTCTTCGAACCCATTTTAATTTTTTTTCTCGCTGAGGATGGGGATCCAGGAATCCTCGGAACGATCGTATGGGATTCTTTTGTCGTTCTTTACGTTATTTGTGCGTAAAAATCGTTGTTAAAGATTTTAGCTTTTAATTACAATTCGCAAAAAGTTTTATTTATGCTTATAGGTATATCCTGGTAGCTTAGTTGGCACACCGTTGGTGCGCAGAAGGAATACCCAGGTTCGAACCCTGGCCTGGATAATTTTTCACTCTGTTGGTTCTACGACTTTGTAGCATTGTGAATCAAAATTCATGAATTAGAAAAAAATACATTATACATTATATCATAGATGTCAATATCCCTTAATTATTCCGGAGTCTTTTCAAACACAAACATGTTTAAAACCGGAAAGTGTATATAAGAAAATGCGTGTTGGTTTTAAGAGGAGCGTAACACAATCCATTTCAAAAATTTCCATTAAATAAAATTTCCAGTTGGAATCATAACCGTGTTCGACCAGACTCCGGAATAATTAACCCTTTCAGGGGGGCAAGGTACTTGTATTCGCAAAATGATGAAATAATTTAATGACACCAGTATTTACAAAAGAATTTATTTGTTGTTAAAGTACATTTTCGCGTGCTTAAATAAAAGTGAAATTTTCATTATAAAATTCCGGTGCCAATGTGGCAATTAGGGATTAAAATTATGTGATGCCGTCACGGCATCACCGCCCGTCAAGGTGTGCAGAGATGTTGGCATCTGTGATTACATTGAAACCTTAACAGCTGTTAGCGTTCTCACAGACCACTGCTTTTTTTTTTTTCAATTTTCACAATTTACCTTGTTATTTCCAGTTTGAATATAGATAATAGTGAATTTTGATTTGTTTGGAGTCCTAGTACTAATCGCTAGAGATTTTGAAAGGTGAATTTTAATTATAATAATCCTGTACAAAATGTTTAATACAGAAAATGTACACTGCAAATTAAAATGTCTGAAATTCAGTCACTTAAGTGTCTGAAACGGAGTGTTCAATTTTCAGACATTTTAAAATGTCTGAATTTTTTCAGACACTTTTTGCGACTGAATTTCAGACACTTGAAATGTCTGAATCGCAGACATTTTTGTAAGCATTTTATGTAGCCATGTTTGACCACGCTGAATACTGGAAAAATATCTGGCCGTTGTCCTGCCCCCTCTACCCCCATACCGCCTGATTTTCTGGTGCTCCCAATTTTAGTATGCAATTTTCGTAAAGCTGATAATTTAAATCTTTTACGACATTGTACTAATTATAATGAATATTTTGTACTTCAGGAGTAGAATAAGATTAAAAAGAAAAAATATTTATCTAAATATTAGATTTTTTAAAATTTTGTTTTTAATCTTATTTTACTTTAAAAGTTCAAAATATTGATTATAATCAGTACAATTTCGAAAGAGATTTAAAATATAATCTTCGCAAATATTGCACATGAAATTTGGGAGAACTAAAATCGTAAGAGAACGGGCACTACGCATGCTTTAATCAAGGAGTCCTTTTGCAAAAAATGCAACCCTGCAGTATGGTTAGCTAAATGCAGATGCTCGGTATTCGGGAGTATCCGTTATGGAGGTTAATGGACATTCCCGAATAGCGGATACTTCGATTTAGCTAATAATTTTTTGATCCGCAAGGCATACATATTTGTATTATTTTTACCTCACAAAAGCAGGCATCTCCGATTATCGGACAAATTTCGCGGTCCCGAAGTGTCCACTATAAAGGGTTTTTAAGGTATATGGATATATATATATATTTTTTTTTTGTCTTGCCCTACTCTAAAAGTTCAAAATATTTATCATACTCGGTGGAATGTCGAAAGAGATTTAAAAAATCCCGTGGACGTGAAAATGGACAAGAAAATCCCCCCCCCCCCCTCCAAAAAAGGAAAATTCATATAATTCAAAAATTAGATTTTGCCCCATAGGCAATTTTACATATGTATCAGATGGTAATCACAACAGCTATATAACCATGAGTAAATAATAAAATAGTAAATAAATATTCTATTTTAATAGCATTGAGAAAAAAAATTGCTTCTAATTTCAAAACATAGCCATTTTTGTATTTGTCATTTAAGTACATATAAATAAAATAGTTAAGTCATTTTAAGTAGTAAAAATGTGTAAGATATGTTTTTCTTTTTAGGTAATTTGTCATTGTTTAGTTAAAAGTAAACACCAGTTTTGTATCTAATTTTATATATCATTCTTCGGAATATGTATATAATTTTCTTTAAACATATTCCGTATTCAATTTAAAATTTTCACCCGCTTTGCTTAAAAATGTATATCATTACTATTCTTTTTTGTGGAACAACACGATATAAGTCATATTTAATTTATTTTATTTTTTATTCCTGTAAACTTTGTATCCTTTGAATATGAGCTAAATAGATTTTATATATTTGATAAGAAAATATTGATCTAAGAAATAGAAAAAAAAAAACAGAAGAAAATAGAAAGTAAAAAAATATATATATATCAGACAGTATATGCACTGTTCTTAATTGTTTGAAAAATGTTTTGAACATAAAAAAGAAGTTATTAAATGGCTTAAAAATATATTTAATACTGTATCATATAAGTAAATACGAACTTTTAAAAATATAAGGCAGCTTTATACATAAACTTCATATCAAGGCATAAACAACTCTTTATTTATGTCTAAATTATCATGTGTATTTTTTTTTTTTTGTGCCAACAATTACTTGTACCAGAAACGTTGCAAATTCGATTGCAGTAAAAGGAAATTTAATAATTATTTCTCGCATTACTCAATTTTAAAAATTTAAAATCATGAATAAAATATCGCAAAAAAATGCTTGCATATAAATAAAAAAATTAATATACCAATTTAAAAAACACAAAAAATATTAATTAAACTTTATAATTATACTGCTAAACTGCAACGTAAAGTGCAAAATATGAATAAAATGTTTCTCCGTTTGTTTAATGTTTCAAAAATTTTACTGGATGATATAAAAAATTCATATTATTTTTAGAAATTTGGTAAATGTTAAATCTGAAACATTGGATATCAAAATTTACGATTTTCAATAATAAATTTAAAAAATCAATAAGAATAAATCTTTATAAAGTTTCAATTTCCGTGATAAAAAACTGCAATATATACAGTCAAATTTCACAGTATTAATGCTTTTTTTCAATCTGAAAACTTTTCCTAATATCATAATAATATGAATCATCATATTTAGCTCCAAAATAATAATTACAAAAAATAAAATAAATGCCTGATGTCATATACTACAAGCGTTTATAGTCAGTAAACAGTAAAAAACAAACATTGAATAAACACAGTTACAAATGGCTTCAATTTAATGTTTTTATCTCTGATAAATGAAGCGATGAATCATTCAACTTTTCAAACCTATGTTGCAAGTTTTGTTTTTGAGCAAAGACAAATTATAATTATTTCACATCACCCTATCGAAAATGAAGATTAAACTATCACTCATTCGTTTATTTACAAAGGCCAAGCAAATAGAATTACAGCATTGCTATTTAATTTTCAAAACAATTATATTTCATTCCGTTACATTAAGAAGGCATATAACAGACGACCGTTAGTGAAATCAAAAATTTAGCATTAAACTACAGAAAAGAGATAAATTTTTATAAGCGATTTCATTCATATTCAAAAGGATACAAATCTATCGGAATAAAATATTAGAATTAAATATGACTTACTCGTTCGTTCAGTAAATACCCAGATTAACACATTTCCTTTTAATCCAAGCAATGGCGGCGGTGAAAATTTAATTGTTTCTGTTCTTATCTCATGAAGGTGCTGTAGATGACACGCGCGGAAATCACCGTTCTGATTGGCTGTTAAGAATATGACCAAAGATGATGTTTAACTATCGCTTGGAGCGTATCGTCTTAAAATCAGACGGTTGTTGGATAATTTACACATGTTTCTCGGTTCGTTTATAGCATGATCATAGTAAGACATTTATGTGTCTTAAATTTAGACGCCTGTTATGTCTGAATTTTCAGATTCAGACACTTAAGTGACTGAAATTCTTTTTCAGTCACATATGTGTCTAAATTTAAGACGCCTCTATTTGCAGTGTAGCCTGTGAGTTAATCGAATCTTTTAGTTATGCTGTTTCTTTCGGACAGCTATTAAATTGTCGTCTCTAAAAAAATAACTTTACGTTACAGAAGCCAGCCGCAAAACAAAGCAGATGTATCATAGTACGGGATAATCTCTACGGTAATTTTTTTAACTTCTAAGCATCGCACATTTTTAATTTTTATACCGTCATATAGGGAAAGAAAGTGCTTTTAAATGCAATTTGTTTGAAAACTGCATCGCAATTTATTTTTGAGATAGTAATTATATTATAGTTTTTAACGATTTTTTTTTTTTTTATGTTGTCAACTGAAGTGCTCCATTTCTGTAGAAAGCAAAGGTATAATAGTTGGAAAATAGTAGATTATTATATATTTTCGTAGCCATTTTCCTATAACAACTGAAAAAAAAATTGTAATTAAAATACATGTAATTAAATGTTGAAAAAATATAAATATATGATTTCTGATAAAACATGCAGCTATTATAAACTATATTTTATTTTATGTATCCATATTAATGCTACAAACATATGAATCATTAGATCCTTTTTTTGTCGAGCTTCTTGAATGACGACATCGTTTTTTTTTTTTTTTTTTTTGCTGGATTTGTGTATTATTCCGTGATAGTGACGTCCTATGTATACTTTTTTGTAGATGTTGTAAGACTAGATCGCAAATATGGAATTCTTCAGCGGAAGGGAATGACGTCATTTTATATAAAATAAAAGCGTGTGTTTTATGCTTTCAAACTGAATTATGCTTTGTATTATCTATATTTATATATTTTTTTCTTTTCATCGGGGGTGACACGAAAATCCGAAAGAGCAGAATTCCTGTTTTTTAGTTCTTCTCTATCGTTCGAGCACTCTCAGAAACTGCTCACAGCAGTTATGCGATAGTTTTTGTAACAGCAGTTAAGGTTTAAAGGGGAAAATACTTTATTATAAATATTTATTCGTATTTCCTAAATACATTAAATAGCAGGGAGCACAACGGACTGACTTCACATGCATAAAAATATTTAAAACAGTTTTTGTGTACTAATATGTGCGTAAATATAGTTATTTAACAAGATTAGATATTTAATTTAAAAAAATTAAGTGAAACAATTTTAAGAAGAATTTTACTTTCAATATCCTGAAGACTTAAAAAATAGCACATTGAAACTCTACAAATATGGACAGTCATTCATATCTTACGTGGTATAAATGCTGTTTTTTTGTTTTTTTTTTAAGAAAAGAAAACAAATATCCTTCTACATACATTTTTTTACTTTAATGCATATTCCTAAGCATATTCTTTAAGATTTTAAAAAAAGGCGAATAGTACAAGAATAATTTACCCATTTACTTGTTTAAAAAATGTAACAAAAGAGAATAAAATTTTCAAGAACATTTCCTTAAGAGTAGTTTGAATTTTAAGAGAAACAGTGTAGTATCTGTTTAAGTTTTCTATTAAAAATTTCACTATTAAATCAGTATGAAAGAGTGGCCCACTGTGCCACTTTCTGGGGTGGTTCACCGAATTCTATGTAGGCACAGAATAAGAAAACGTTCGAAAATATTTTATTTGATTTAAAAATTCAAATATTGCATTATTTTAAAAATAAATTAATACCATAATGAAGGGAACGAATATTTTTTTCCAACTGGATTAAATCATATTCAAGGCTGGAGTAGCACAGTTGAAGTTTATTCCAACAGAGCGAAAAATGTCCGGACCAGGAATTGAACCTGGATACTTGGCGTGCCGTGCCGATGCCTTTTTTAATCGCAGCCAAATACAACAAATAACAGTGAATTATGTCAGGCAGGTATCGTCCGGATAGCCTAACAGGTAAGGCATTGGCACTGCACGCCAAGTATCCAGGTTCGATTCCTGGTCTGGACATTTTGCGCTCTGTTGGAATAAACTTCAACTGTGCTACTCCAGCCTTGAATATGAATATAAATTAATACCTTTTTATTAAATTTCTACAATATTTTCCCTTTTAATTTCAGAGCTAAATTAGCAAAAAGCAATCTAAAATTTTAAAGAAGGAGAATTTTATTTTTTTTAAGCTGAAAACAACATGCTCTAAATTCGATAAATTTTATATTGGCCATGTGATTTAAGGATGAAAGTGCCTTTACCGTACTGACATTTATTAGCACTAGTATGATGTTTAAAAGATTTAAAATAAATTGCGTTTGAAAGGTTGACCCTTATGTCCACTAATCCTCATCTTCAATTACCACGTAAGAAAACTTTATTTTTAATATGATATGTAAATTTTTAACTGTGCTAAGTATAGAGCATGATTCGAACCAGGGATCTCTTGGCTGAAGTTGTCAATGCTCTTCCATCTGAGCTATCCTGGACGAATCTGGTTGATCTAATTCACCCAGCTAACCAAATAGCCAAGAGATCCGTGGTTCGAATCCTAGTCCAGACATTTTCCCCCCAGTTGGAAATTTACATCTCATATGATGCATTTACCAGTTAGAATAATTTTGTTAAAATTAATCTAGAACACTTTTTTTCTTATTTTCATTTTATGCGGTGATTTAATGTTTTCAAGACGTGAAAAGGTATATGTTTTTAATTTTAATGTTTGTTTAGAGCTGAATAACTTTAACTAAACACAGCTAAGTAGGTTTTATAACAAGTTGTATGTTCCAACTGACAAGGAAGATCTCCTTACAGTGTACTCAGAATATGTTGAAAAAAAGGCTTATGAAACTGCTCATATATGTATTAAAGAATCAGTTAAATTTAGCGGCGGAATTCCAGTAGAAAATATGTAAAAAAAATTAAATACTTTCGCATGTTTGGCGCGGAAATACAAAAGTGACACGTGATTTGGCGAGCAGTATTTTTCCTCGCCAAAAGCAAACGATTTTGATGCATCTGAAAATTTCTTGTTAATTGTTTTTTAGAATGCGCGGGATTTAATGAATTTAAACTTAATCAATGAAAGAGTTTATATATATATTTAATTACAGAATTCATATATAGAGTTCATATATATATTTAATTACATAAACATGTTGCTTGTTGCTGTAGTTATTTAATTTTATCGCTGGAAAAATATTTTCTATGTTTTGCAAGTTGAAAATATCTATTTTAAGTTAAAGCCAGCTGACGTTTGATTTTTAATTATGCAATTTGTTCCTTTTATATTTTTCAAGTTCCAAACATTTACTTATGAGTATTATTATACTTGCAACAATATTAATTTAAATTTTTCTATAAAGTAATAACTAATTCAACTTTTTTTATATTTTTATTACTGATTTAAATGAAATTTTGCAGTTGCTATATCTTTCAATCCAAGAGTTTTTAAATTTAAACAGCTATTCAATAACAAAGTCCACATGAAGAATTCTGCCGTTATACATTTCCATATCGAAGAAGCCGTTGTTACCATAGTAACAAAATCAAATCGACAGAGCTCAATAGGACTTATTTTTGAGCTTGAAACAATTTAAATCAATTTAAATTTTGTTTTAAATAGTAAAATATGATACTTAAATGTCTTTATAAATACACATAACACGAAACAAACTAAATTGACAAAACTATAGTTAAAACAAACTAAAACTGACAAAACTAAAGTTATTTAAAGTAAACTTATTTAAACAAATTCAACATAAAAAGTTTTTTACTTAAAGAGTATTCGACGTAGAAGCACATTTCTGGAAATTTTATTTCATCGCCATCCGGTGATAAATCGGCAAATAAACTAAATATTCGTTATTTTTTTACTGACGCTTTATCGAGGTTCCGCCAAAAATTTTTAAGCATATATGTCCTCATGAGAAGAACATTCTGTAATTTTTTCAGATTTTTCTGAGTATGCCCGTATGGAGACCTTCCTTGTGAAGGTAAATGTATCAATTAGTGTGATATGTTTACCAATCAGTATGATTAAGTTAAAAATAATAAAGTGTGTCTACGTTTTCTTTCTTTAATGGAGTTCATTTACCTGTGGGGTTCGTATTTTGTGGAGCTGTCTGCATAGCAGACCAGACGCTATTGCACATAAGTTTATCTGGGTGAAATGTGTCGACCGGTTGTCTGTCCAGTTGTCATAAGGCTGCTCATCACGCAGTGCCGAATTTCCCTCCGTAATGTTAAGTCTATGGGTATTTAATGCATTATTGTAATTAACATATCTCCCCGAGATATTAACATTTTAAACTTCTTTTTTCTGCGTACTCTTCATATTTGAATTTAAAGGTTAAAAAAATAATTTGAAAATTTTTGAAATTTTTCGAAAAATTTTCAAATTTTCAAAATTTTTCAATTTTTTTGTAAATTTCATCTTAAATATTATTCAAGGGTACATTGCATTATGGCATGCATTTATCACAAAAAAAAAATTATTTTTGAGAAAAAAAATGGAATTTTACGCGTCGTCATAGAAATCTTCGAAGTGGCCCCCTGCGCATTCCATATCGATAAAAATCCCCAATATTTATTTTATGAAAGTTTGGTTTGTATATAGAAATAAAATAGAGCATCGAATTTTATATATTTGAATTTAAAAGTTAAAATTTTTTTTTTTTTTTGAAAAATTTTGAAATTTTTTCGAAATTTGTTTTTGAAATTTTGTTTTTTTTTTTTTTTTTTTTTTTTTTAACCTTTAAATTTAAATATATAAAATTCGATGCTCTATTTTTTTTCTATATATAAACCAAACTTTTATAAAAAATATTGGGGATTTTCATTGATATGGGAGACGCAGGGTGGCATTTCGAAGATTTCTGAGACGACGCGTAAAATTCCATTTTTTTCGCAAAAATAATTTTTTTTTGTGATAAATGCATGCCATAATGCATATAATGTACCCTTGATTAATATTTAAGGTGAAATTTACAAAAAAAAAAAAATATTTTTAGGGATTTTAAACTTCACTGTCCCCTTAAAGGATGTCTATTTTTTTCTTAGTACTCAAAATATTTCTAAAATCTATGCTTAATTTTATATGAAGTGTTAAAATTTTACTCTCAGTTCGTCCGCTTCTAAAACATACAATATTAAATTAAGTATATTTTTTATAAATATCTTGACAATTAAGAAAAACTAGAGAACAGAAATTTTGCTTTTTCAGAATTCAGTGTCACCCCCGGCAGTTTCATTACTTCATTTTCTTCTGATGGACTGGTAACTTCTATTATTATGAAACAGCCATTATAAATGAAGTGTTAGGTGAATATGAAAGAGCTGTCGTAAAAAGTTAGAACTCTGATTTTCTTGTCAGAATGGAGGGAAAAATGGCCATAATTTTTTTTTTTAAATTATGGCCATTTTCCCCCCCTTCCCATTCTGACCAGAAAATCAAAGTTCTAACTTGTTACGGCTGATCTTTCATCTTCACCCAACACTTCATTTATAATGGCTGTTTCGTAATAATAGAAGCCACCAGTCCATCAGAAGAAAATAACTCGGTTAAGCGGGACTCTACTGCAGTACAAAACATATTTCAATTTTAAGACTTAAAGCTCACGTTTTATTTTATGTAAAATGACGCCTTTCGCATCCGCTTAAGAATTTCCACATATATGATCTACTCTTAAGTATCTACAGTAAAGCATGCATAGCACATCGCTATCGCGAAATAATGCACAAATGTAGCAAACAGATGCCGTCATTCAAGAAAATCGAAAAAAAAAAAAAAAAAACCCGGCTATCTAATGATTCCCAGATACTTAAAGTTAAATATAATTTATAATGGCTAGATTGTTTTAACAGAAATCATTCGTTTATACATTTTTTACAAAATAGCACGTATTTTAATTACATTTTCTTTCGGTTGTTATGAGAAAATGGCAACAAAAATATATAATTACTATTTTAGAACTTTTTTTCCAATAATTTCTTCAGAAATGGAGTATTTCCGTTGTAGTCCAGGCAATAGGGAATTTTACCTAGCAAAATAAATGGTAGTACTGGAAATCAGCTTTCTAGATGTTTTTTGGGTCGCTGAATCCGAATTTTTAACTTCCCAGCAAAATTTCCCCGGCAACCTCCCCAAATTTTGGTAAAAATCCCCCCAAAAAAGGTTTTTATTAAAAAAAGAAAAATGTATCTAGAAATTCAGAAAGTAGACAAAATTTCCAACAAATTAGATACATGACATTATGACTTAGGATGAAGGGGAAGGAGGGGATCTGCCTCGGAACATGCCCGCGGTGCTGCGTAAACTAAGTTGCGCAATCCCACTTAACCACCCACACGTTTACATTCGCCCTCTCATCTCCCCTCCGAACTTTCTCTATAAGGTTTACTTTAAGATTTTTGTGTCGCTGGATCCGAATTTTCAACTTTCCCCTAAAAATTCCCCCCCCCCACCAAATAGTTGTTTTTAACCTAAATTTCTTATTGTTTTAGGGGAAAAGCATTACGAAATTCTGAAACTAGACAAAATTTGCAACAAATAGGATATATGACATTATGAATTAGGAAGAACGGGGAGGGTGAGGGCTGCCTCTGAACATGCACTGCGGCTCTACGTGCACTAAATTAAGAAGTTCGGGCAATTGGGGATTTTATCTGGCAAAATTAATACTAGTTCTGGATTTCGACTAACTTTATGTTTTTTGGGTCGCTGAATCCGAATTTGTAATTTCCCACCAAAATTTCTCCCGGAAACCCCCCAAAAAATTGATTTTTTGAAAAAAATTGGTTTTTGAGAAAAGCGCGCGGGAATGTTCCGAGGCAGCCCCCTCTCTCCCCGTTTACCCTACGTCATAATGTCATATATCCTATTTGTTGCAATTTTTTTCTAGTTTCTGAATTTCGTAATGCTTTTCCCCTAAAACAATAAGAAATTTAAGTTAAAAACAACTATTTGGTGTTGGGGGTTTCGGGGGGGGGGGGGTGAATTTTGGGGGTAAGTTAAAAATTCGGATTCAGCGACCCAAAAAACTTAAAGTAAACCTTATAGGGAAAGTTCGGAGGGAAGATGGGAGAGCTAATGTAAACGTGTGAGTGGTTAAGTGGAATTGCGCAACTTAGTACACGCAGCACTGCGGCGCATGTTCCGAGGCAGATCCCCCCTTCCCCTTCATCCTAAGTCATAATGTCATAAGTCATATATCTAATTTGTTGCAAATTTTGTCTACTTTCTGAATCTCTAGATACTTTTTCTCTAAAACAATAAAAAAATTGAATTTTTTAATAAAAACTTTTTTTGGGGGCTTTTTACCAAAATTTGGAGGTGTGGCCGGGGGAAATTTTGGTGAGAAGTTACAAATTCGAATTCAGCGGCACAAAAAACATCTAGAAAGCCGATTTCTAGTACTACCATTAATTTTGTTAGGTAGAGTCCTTATACGGTCTCTATTGCCTGGACTATTGCTAATGTTAAGCAAATGGCTCTAAAAACTACAAAAAAATTTATATTTCAAAAATAAATGGAGATACAGTTTTCAAACAAAATGCATTTAAAAGAACTTTTATATTTTTCAATACGACGGTATAAAAATCGAAGGTACTTTTCGGTTAGCCGGGCGCCAGTGTTATATATACATATATTGTATATATACACACACATATATATATGTATATAATAAGCATATATACACACATGTATATATACATACATATTAGCCCAGTCATTTGGTAGAAAATAGGGGAAAGTTTTGGTGTAGTTTAGATATTTGGTGGCTTTATGTTTTTTGGGTCGCTGAACACGAATCTGAAGTTTGCCAACAAAATTTATCCCGGGAAACACTTTTTTTGGCAAAAAACTGAAAAAAAAACGGGATTTTTTTTGTTTTTTCAAAATAACTTCAAAATTATGCATTTTACGCAAAAGTCCTGAATACATAAATTAAAGAAGATAAAATTTCCTACATTTTACGTATTAAAAGTTTTTTTTCTCTGATCAATGGTTTAGCCGTGACAACGCCGCAAAAATGGGTGTGAAAATAAAAAAATTCTGAAAAAACGGGAATTACGGCAGCATGGTGGGTGATTTACCGATTCTAGTTGGCCAAAATTATTTTTGGCGTCAATATAGTCGCAACGCCATGAAATTGAAAAATGTTATTGATATTCACTATTGAATGTTAGGTATTGTAAAATGTTGCGTGTAGCAGTCATAATTTCGTTACAGGGACATTCAAAAGTATTTCATTATATTACGACCTATGGGGAAAAATCATTTATGGTGGTTTTTAATAATGTTTCATAATTTCAAACACTTTGAAATTTATATACATATCTATGAAGTGCACTACAAGATGATTTCTTATAGAATATGGTATGGGTAGTATTTATCGATCATTTTCAGGGACACTAAAAAGAATTATGTTACATTACGGTCTATGGAGAAAAATTGTTTGTGGTGTATTTTGTTCATGTTACACCTTTTCAAAAGTATTTAAATTGATATATATCTCCGGGGTGCTCTATAAGGTGTTTGCTGTTGAATATGGTGTGCCATTGATCTTTCATATACAGGGGCACACAAAATAAATCAGTTATATTTTTCCTCTGTATGAACAATAATTGATGGAAGTGCGTTTTCGGTTGTGGAACACTTTTTAAAATTTAAAAAATTGCATACTATTTAGCGTGTATAAATTCTATAAATCATATATAGGGCTGCACAAGACATCTATATACCCACTTATTGCCGGAACTTTCTAACGAGGAATTTTCAACTGTGCTATACGTTCACTAACAATTCTAAATTTTAGCATATTGTGAAATATCATATGCTATTTATCATATGCATTATATTATTTATTATATGCATTTGCTATGCATATATTATTTATCATAATAAATCTATAGTTCATATACAGGGATGTACAAAATTTTCAGCTATTTTTTCGATTCTGGTTGAAATTGTGTTTTCAAACGTGTTATATGTTCTACAAATTATTACTTAGACATCGTTTTTCACGTTATTAAACTATGAAGTTTTATTATAGTAGCCCGAATGCGTTCAAAAATGTTCCATAATCTGATTGACGCATGATTTTACGTTCTTCTTGATAATTTTAATGATACTTTCTTAACGGTATGGAAGCTAAAGTGATAAAACTATTTTTGTATTAATATAACAAATTCTAAAATTTCTTTTTCTAAACTTTAAGATACGGGACCAACATTCGACAGCATTAATGAAAATTGCTGTGTTGCATATTCTGTTGTATATTCATACTTATTTCTGCACAAACCTTACAGGAAACCTAACAGGAATCTTATGTAAAGATAGGGAATCATAAGATATCATGATTAATATATCATGAGAAAATGCCTACATTATGTTTTGCATTGTATCAAATCTGAATTTGGAGAATTTGTCTGGATCAATTTTGTAACCACTCAGAATTTGCAGCCAAGTAATATATTTTAAATGATTTTGTCTCGATATATCTACATACAACTGGCAATTTTTGTCCAAATTTGGTCATAAATTTAAACATTTCGCTCTTGCAAAACTTCATGTGCTCTTCATTGTAATTTTCTCTATAAACAAAATATTTTCAACCAAATTCACATTTTCGTTACATTTTAAACCTTGTTGCTGTTGCATAATGGTGCAAAAGTTTATTTATGTGACTAACTTAAATTCTGCTGTCTTTGATTTAAAAAAATAAATGGTACTTGAACTAAAATGTCAAGAAAAAGTCATGCCAGAAAATATAAAATATTTTTTATTAAAAAAAACCTTTGTTTTATACTGTTGGTAGTAATAAAAACAACCACTAATTCCATACGTCTATATTCTATGCTGTAGATGTCAGTGAAAAGCAGGGACCCTCAAGTAAAAGAAAGCGGAAATAATATATATTTTTTTTTAAATAAATGTACTTACTAATGTACATGTTTATTTGTAATTAAATAATGATTCATAATGAGTCGTTTTATTTATTATAAGCAACTTCATTGTAAAATATAGTCATTCATATAATTTATAGTCAGTGCTTGAGTAAAATGGTCAGTTTTCATGTTAAATCTACGTACAGCGACGTAATTCCAGTTTTCTCTGAAATTTTTGATTTTCACTCACATTTTTGTGGCGTTGTCACGGCTAAACCGTTGATCAGAGAAAAAAACGTTTAATACATAAAAGGTAGGAAATTTTATCCTCTTTAATTTATGTATTGAGGACTTTTACGTAAAATGTATAATTTTGAAGTTATTTGAAAAAAAACAAAGAAAATCCCGTTTTTTTCCCGTTTTTTGCCAAAAAAACGTGTTTCCCGGGATAAATTTTGTTGGCAAACTTCAGTTTCGTGTTCAGCGACCCACAAAACATAAAGGCACCAAATATCAAAACTACACCAAAACTTTCCCCTATTTGTCCTTTTTGAGCACCCAATGCCTGGACTATATGTATACATAACACTGGCGCCCGGCTTACCGAAAAGTTCCAAATCGAAAATGTGCGATGCTTAGAAGTTTAAAAAGTTGCTATAGAGTATTTAATCGTACTGCTTTGTTTTACGGTTGGCTTCTGTAAGGTAACGTTATTTTCTGGAATAAACAAAATAATGTGGGAGAAAGAAATAGCGTACCGTACTGGGGGCTAAAAAGAGACATCCTTTAAGAATAGCATACAGAAAACAGAAATTAAAAATATTAATATCCGAGAAGATATTTTAAATATAAGAATGTATCAAACGCCCATAGACTTAACATTACCGAGGGGAATTCGGAAACCGAGATGCGAGCAGACTTAATAGGTAGATCTTTGCTTATTTAAGCCAAAAGTATTGGGTAAATATTACAATTCACATGGAGACTTTTCCCAAAAGAGTACAATAGTGACTTCACAGTAGTCTCTCTGTCACCAGAAAGTCATCATGTGACTTTAATGTGACATTATTTGGTAACTTATCACAATGCAGCGTTCACGATGACTTTGAAATTGAGTCTACAGATGACAGTCACACGAGAGTCATAATGTAACTACATTGTAAAGTCACATGGTGACTCGTCATAAAACTGCAGTCACAGTGACGTCTCAGTGGAGTCACATATAGTGATCATTTGAGACTCATAATGAGATTTATGGAATTTCCTATTTTTTTTGCTTCACCGTAGTGACTGTGACACTTGTGACCGTGTGTGACATGAATGAGATGTTATATGGACTAGCTGTGTTGTAGAGATAGTAATTACTCGAATTATATTATTTCGTTTTGAGTGTTCGCGTATTTGAAAATTAGCATTTTGTGATTGGTCCTTAATTTTTGCACACCAGTGTATTTTCAAACTTTACTAATACATCACACATAGAATATGAAACACTGTTCAACGCTACTATTGTTCAAAAACATTTCATACAGACGTCTCCCGGCCTGGACACTCTTTCACTCCTTTGAGAAATTTTCAATTCGTGAAATAGGCTTCCATAGTGTAGTAGTGTACAAATATTACCTTTTTATATAAAATATTTGTAACACTACAGGATCAATGTTTAATTGTAAACTATTTTCAAACTTTACTAATGCATCACACATAGAATATGAAACACTTTTCAACACTACCAGAATGTTGTTCATAAACATTTCATACAATCGTCTTCCGATCTGGGCACGCTTTCACTCTGTTAGATAATTTTCAATTCAGGAAATAAACATCCATAGTGTAGCAATATGGAAATATTACATTTTTATTTAAAATATTTTAAACACTATAAGATCAATATTTAATTGTATACTATTTTCAAACTTTACTAATGCATCACATATAGAATATAAAAGACTTTTCAACACTACCAGAATATTGTTCTTAAACATTTCATACAATCGTCTCCTGGCCTGGGCACGCTTTCACTCACTTGGAAAATTTCCAATTCATAAAATAGACATCCATAGTGTAGCAATATGGAAATATTACTTTTTTATTTAAAATATTTAAAATACTATAGGATCAATGTTTAATTGTATACTATTTTCAAACTTTACTAATGCATCACACATAGAACATGAAACACTTTTCAACACTACCAGAATATTGTTCTTAAACATTTCATACAATCGTCTCCTGGCCTTGGCACGCTTTCACTCACTTTGAAAATTTCCAATTCATAAAATAGACATCCATAGTGTAGCAATATGGAAATATTACTTTTTTATTTAAAATATTTAAAATACTATAGGATCAATGTTTAATTGTAAACCATTTTCAAACTTTACTAATGCATCACATATAAAATATGAAACACTTTTCAACACTACCAGAATATTGTTCTTAAACATTTCATACAATCGTCTCCTGGCCTTGGCACGCTTTCACTCACTTGGAAAATTTCCAATTCATAAAATAGACATCCATAGTGTAGCAATATGGAAATATTACTTTTCTATTTAAAATGTTTAAAATACTATAGGATCAATGTTTAATTGTATACTATTTTCAAACTTTACTAATGCATCACACATAGAATATGAAACACTTTTCAACACTACCAGAATATTGTTCTTAAATATTTCATACAATCGTCTTCCGGCCTGGGCACGCTTTCACACTTTTGGAAAATTTTCATTTGGTGAAACAGACTTCCATAGAGTAGCAGTTTACAAATATTACTCTTTTGTTTAAAATATTTCAAACACTATAGGATCAATATTAAATTGTGTACTATTATCAAACTTTGCTAATGCATCACACATAGAATATGAAACACTTTTCAACACTACCAGAATATTGTTCTTAAATATTTCATACAATCGTCTTCCGGCCTGGGCACGCTTTCACACTTTTGGAAAATTTTCATTTGGTGAAACAGACTTCCCATAGAGTAGCAGTGTACAAATATTACTCTTTTGTTTAAAATATTTCAAACACTATAGGATCAATATTAAATTGTGTACTATTTTCAAACTTTACTAATGCATCACACATAGAATTTGAAACACTTTTCAACACTACCAGAATATTGTTCTTAAATATTTCATACAATCGTCTTCCGGCCTGGGCACGCTTTCACACTTTTGGAAAATTTTCATTTGGTGAAACAGACTTCCATAGAGTAGCAGTGTACAAATATTACTCTTTTGTTTAAAATATTTCAAACACTATAGGATCAATATTAAATTGTGTACTATTTTCAAACTTTACTAATGCATCACACATAGAATATGAAACACTTTTCAACACTACCAGAATATTGTTCTTAAATATTTCATACAATCGTCTTCCGGCCTGGGCACGCTTTCACACTTTTGGAAAATTTTCATTTGGTGAAACAGACTTCCATAGAGTAGCAGTGTACAAATATTACTCTTTTGTTTAAAATATTTCAAACACTATAGGATCAATATTAAATTGTGTACTATTTTCAAACTTTACTAATGCATCACACATAGAATATGAAACACTTTTCAACACTACCAGAATATTGTTCATAAACATTTCATACAATGAAAAAAGATAAAGAAATAAGTAATTTAGAAAATACATAATACAATAAAATCCATGTTTAGAAATTACTGTCCACAGACGATATATGAATTAGAAAATTTTAAGGAGCCATACACCATCTATCGATCTTTGTAGACACCACAAAACATAATAAAAATTAAATTAATCTTGAAATAACATAACTGAAAAGCATTTCCAAAAAATGTCTCTAATATACGATAATATATCTGAACAAATTTTTGGGCCCTTTAAAAGGGTAATAAAAATTACCAGTAACATTCAACATTGAGAATATTATCGAGCACTCCACTAACTTTTATCAAATTTATTGTCTATTAAAGCACCTATTAAATGCACTTTAAACGCTTTCAGCATATAAATAACAATAAAATAACTAGTAATATATTGCTGAGTTTAATATCTTATCTACCATTTATTCGGACATCCAACATCAAGGAGACAATTTTTCTTACGAATTTTGAATGCTACGGAAGGTGACATTCAATTTAAAGGTCACAAATTTGTAACGTATTTGTTAGCATTAGTTATTAATTACTGAAGTACTTGCTGAAAATGTATTATTTTACTTTGAATTTAGTAATTATAATTATTACTAGAGAACAGGAATTCTGCTTTTTCAGAATTTAGTGTCGCCCCCGACATTTGCATTTCTTCATTTTCTTCTGATAGACTGATGGCTTCTATTATTATGAAACAGCCATTATAAATGAAGTGTTAGGTGAAGATGAAACAGCAGCCGTAAAAAATTAGACCATTGATTTTCTGGTCAGAATGGGGAAAAAAATGGCCATAATTTGTTTTGAAAACAAAAATTATGGCCATTTTTTTTCATTTCTTTTGACTGAGCGATATTTACGAACACACCTAAAAAGATACACCTGTCCTTATTCGGAGACTGTTTATGATAAAATCACACAAAGACTCGGAATATTGTCTTCTTTCAGAATTTGAATCGACAAAAAATATTTCAGAAGCCTCATAATTTATAAGCTATATAAAGGACTTTATTTTTATAGATTCCAACGTTTCTGGAATTCCATGAAAAGTATTTAGATAAAGAAAATCCACATACTATTTTTCTTCCGGGTAAGTAAAAGCACACCTCACAGTATTTACACTCATACATTTCTTAAAACATTCGAAATTTAAAAAGGGTGAAAATGCGCGAAAAGTGTTCTAAAACCCGTTTTAAATGGCCCTTTTTTTAGGTGCGTTCGTAATTATATAAATACGTAGCACCTATAGTCGTCGTTCAGTCCGTCCGTCTGTCCGTCTGTCCGTCCGTCTGTCCGTCTGTCCGTCCGTCTGTCCGCATATAACAGAGCAAAAACTACCCAACCGAATGGTCTGAAATTTGAAATATAAGATTGTTGCAAAATTTTGTCGAGCCATTTCAAATTTTATGAAAATCGGATGTATAGTTTAATTACAGGGACAGTCAAAAGTTTTTCTTTACATTACGGCCAATGGGAAAAATTATTGCAAGTGCATTTTAATGATGTTACAGCCTTCCGAATGGTCTGAAATTTTAAAGATATAATTGTTGCAAAATTTTGTCGAGCCATTTCAAATTTTAGGAAAATCAGATGTATAGTTTAATTACAGGGACAGTCAAAAGTTTTTCTTTACATTACGGCCAATGGGAAAAATTATTGCAAGTGCATTTTAATGATGTTAGAGCCTTCCAAATGGTCTGAAATTTTAAATATATAATTGTTACAAAATTTTGTCGAGCCATTTCAAATTTTAGGAAAATCGGATGTATAGTTTAATTACAGGGACAGTCAAAAGTGTTCGGGGAATGGGAAAAAATTATTGGGAGTGCATTTTAATGATGTTAAAGACTATGGACTTTATGAAGTGCAAAAAATTATACATTCAGTACAATATGGGGTGCAAAAAATAATTATAAAACTTGTTATAGTACGAACGCACCTCATTTGCCACGTTTGACGAGCAATTTCCAACTTGTTTTCATTTCTTTTGACTGAGCGATATTTACGAACACACCTAAAAAGATACACCTGTCCTTATTCGGAGACTGTTTATGATAAAATCACACAAAGACTCGGAATATTGTCTTCTTTCAGAATTTGAATCGACAAAAAATATTTCAGAAGCCTCATAATTTATAAGCTATATAAAGGACTTTATTTTTATAGATTCCAACGTTTCTGGAATTCCATGAAAGGTATTTAGATAAAGAAAATACACATACTATTTTTCTTCCGGGTAAGTAAAAGCACACCTCACAGTATTTACACTCATACAGTAGATACTTTTGTTCAGTCACGTTTTGACAGTATTTCATGCTTTATACATGCTTCGTTTCACATCCGGTTATTTTTCGATTATGTACATTAAAGAAGGATATAAATATTTATTTGAAGAAAGATTTCGATCATAGATTTTACTTAACTTCAGTTTGAATTTATTCCCATATTTGTAAAAAAAAAAAAATAAGCATTGCACTTAACAAATATCTTTTAAAATTTTAAGGGAGCAATGGACCTTCAACCTAATTTTTTAACCGTCTAATATATTTTTAAATGTTAAATCAAGTGTATTTTATAGAAACAGACCAGTATATATTAAGGAGATTTAAAATTGTATTTAAAGTGTGAAATAATGTCTGGAATTGGTATATAAACGGTTAATTATAAATACAGGCATTACAATCTCGTATGTAGATAACTACATTTTTATTATTTTTTTATTTTTTTAAGATTGTGCCCTAAATAATATTCAAGGGGACACTATACGAATTATGGCATATATTTATCACACAAGAAATTAGGGGGGGTTTTTGAGAAAAATGAGGGATTTTTCTGAATATTTTAAGCGCTATCAAGAACTTTCAAAATGTCCCAATCTCACTCCAAATCAATTTAAATCCCCCAATATTTTTTGTGCCAGTTTGGTTTACATATACAAATAAATCTGTGCATAGTATTTTTTAAACTAAATATAATTGATAAAGTTAAAGGTAGTTGCGTGCAGAAATATGATGCAAAAATGCTGAAAATTTCATAAAATTTAGAAAATAGTTTTTTCTTACATTTATATTGAAATATATAAAATTCGATGCACAGTTTCATTTCTATATGTAAACCAAACGGGAAAAATTATTATACTATAGTATATACACTATATATATACTATAACACAGGTATTCGTGCCGTATGGTGCACCCCGGGAAATATTTCTGGCACACATATTTGTGCGGCATGTTAGTCAATTTATTAAAAATTGCTCTCCTAATTTGTACGCCGTAATATAAATGCACCTTATCCCTGTTACAAGTATTGTGTGTGTGGTCTGCTGTGTTCCCATTGCACTATTAAGTAATGGAAGAAATTGTTCGTAATGGATTTAAAATTTCGATTGAAATATTGCTTCAATGGTTTCTGTCAGGTTATCAATGTAATGGATTTCACATGCATTATAAATTTTCCGAAAAAAAAAAAAAAAAAAACGGAATTTAAAATAGCCCAGAACATTTTTATACCGCCCATGCCTTCTGAAAGTTATATTCATAACCATTTCCTCCGTGATCTTAAAATAGAAATACAGTTGACTCTCGATTAACTGGGACCGGATTACCCGGGTTGCAGATTAACAGGGACGGTAAAATCTCAATTTTGCATGCAATTTATTTGATGATGATGCATGGAAATTAGTAAGAAATCAATAAGGCAATTTTATCGGATGAAGAAAATGAAATTCTTACAGAAAACGACGATACTACTGATTTGCAGAGAAAAATCGTAGAAGATGTGAGACGGTTAAACTGTTCTGAAAATGTGGACGAAAGAGCAGTGCAAGAATGGATTAATGAAGATTTGAAATTGGAATGTTACGAAGTTTTAAGTGACGATGATATTGTCTCGCGTGTCACTTGTGGTTAAGAGGAAACAAGTAATTTCGAAAAATCCCTTGCAAGTGATGAAGAAAATCTTGTACCTCATCTAAAATTAAGTCACGGTGTGACGTTCCATCTGAGTTCATATAAAAAAACCAGATGGCCACTTATCTTTAGTCAGCACTTTTAATTGGGCCTCCAGATGCCTCAGCTCTACGTCGCATGGCAATGTATTCACAAACTCCAGATGTAGAGTTATAAACTGTTTTAATGAGATACTAATTCTCGCTGAAAAGTGGCTGACTAACATGATTCGAAATAAATAAAACTTGTGATGAGATGAATAAGACTATGACGTGGTCACCCACTTAAGACGGACTAAAGAAGTCATGAGATGCCTTTTTTAGACCATGTAGTGCGGTCGTTTTTTTTTGGCCGTCGCAGAGAGAAGGGGCGAGTAAGCCTCCGATTGACTTTGAAGTTTTTAAAGTTCCTGTGATTGTTATGTCTCCTGTGCTGTACTGTCCTAGCGTGAAAAAAAAATTTAAAAGAAAGGAACCCAAGTTCTCTTTATTTAATTTTAAGTATAGTTTTTCGTATGATTTTATTTTACGTTACAACGGTGATGCATCAGTACGCACTGAGGCGTTACTTAATTACTTGGAGCAAGAAGATGAAAGCACATCTGCTGAAAAAATGGTGTTGAGAAATTTGAGTACTAGGATTAGTCGAAGAGCAAATTAAAAACGAAAACAGGCCTTTATCATTTCATTTTTCATAAAACAGTGAGGTAAACTACACTTCCATTTCTTATATTGTGCTAATTATAAATCTAAATAACATAAAAATTTATGTTTATTCTCTTAATTTTGTATTAATTAAATTATTAGTGCCCTAATGTACAATAATTTGATATTATCCTTTTTCTAAAAATTTTCTCCAAAATTTGCACAAATTTGATGATTTGGGATATTTGCTTATTCGGGACGAGACATTTTCCGACCATCCCGGTTAATCGAGAGTCTACTGCCGATTGATTTCTATTACCAGGAAACGCTGAAAATTTATAAAATTCAAAATATCATACCTCGGAAAGTTTTTGCCGTAAAGGAATGGAATTTTATTATTTTACTTGTTAGAAAAGGGAGAAAGTTTTTAAAAAAATCTTAGAAAAAAAAATGAAAATGTGCTGCAGAGTTGCCGTCTTTCTTTTTTCAGAAAATTTACGTTTTGTTATTCTCTCGTTTCCAAGATGAAATATTTCCGCTATTGAAAACGGAAAATATCTGTTTTTAGAAATAAATGTGAGCAACAAAGGATTTAAAAGAAATATATAAATAATAATTATATATACCGATGCATATTTACACTGTATAGGTATTTATATTCAGTATTATCATATCCGTTTTCTATCGTCTTGTCTTCCTCCGTATTCGTACCTCGATACATGCCTTCAGGGGATGAATGCTCTGCCCTCTACATCAAATGTCGATATTTATTTGTCAACAGATTAACTACGCAAATTTAAGTGGAATTTTCCTGTTTTCTCTCAAATGAAAAAGAACATTCCCTTTCGTCGGTCTTGGTAGAACACATTTCCGTTACATTGAACGAGTATAGATGAAAAGAAAATTTCCCGTTTATTCCAGGAAAATTTACGACTTCCACACAAAATAAAAGTTTCTATTAAAAGATAGAAATTTCACATAAATTAATCCGTATATATAGTAATTTTCTTTTTACAATATTTTTCTAATTATAACTTAAACGTTCTAGGAATCATATAAAAGTTTAAATTTCGATTTTTTTTTTTTTTTTTTTTTTTTGGTAGATATCATATGATATGATAAAGAACAACATTTAAAACGTATTTTCAGATTGAACAACACCTCTAAAACTAAGAGTTTAAGAATTTACTAATTGAAAAGAATAAGATATAGACCTTGCACTGTCGTTAAAACTCGTTTTTAAACACTAAATTATTCTTCATTTTTAAAAAAAATAATATCTGTACTCATAGAAAACATATTTTTCCCGTTTATTCCAGGAAAATTTACGACTTCCACACAAAATAAAAGTTTCTATCAAAAGATAGAAATTTCACATAAATTAACCCGTATTATATACTGATTTTCTTTTTACAGTGTTTTTCTAATTATAAATTAAACGTTCTAGGAATCATATGCAAGTTTAAATTTCGCAATTTGATTCTTTTTTTCTGTGGTAGATATCATATGATATGATAAAGAACAACATTTAAAACGTGTTTTCAGATTGAACCACAGCTCTAAAACTAAGAGTTTAAGAATTTACTAATTGAAAACAATAAGATAGGACATCTTGCACTGTCGTTAAAACTCGTTTTTAAACACTAAATTATTCCTCATTTTTAAAAAAATAATATCCGTACTCATAGAAAACATATTTTTTTCTGTTTATTCCAGGAAAATTTACGACTTCCACACAAAATAAAAGTTTCTATTAAAAGATAGAAATTTCACATAAATTAACCCGTATATATACTGATTTTCTTTTTACAATATTTTTCTAATTATAATTTAAACGTTCTAGGAATCATATGAAAGTTTAAATTTCGCATTTTTTATTTTTTATTTTTTTTATTTATTTTTTTTGTGGTAGATATCATATGATATGATAAAGAACAACATTTAAAACATATTTTCAGATTGAACCACACCTCTAAAACTGAGAGTTTAAGAATTTACTAATTGAAGACAATAAGATAGGACATCTTGCTCTGTCGTTAAAACTCATTTTTTAACACTAAATTATTCCTCATTTTTAAAAAATAATATCTATACTCATAGAAAACATATTTTTCCCATGAATTCTCCCGAAAGTCTGAGAAAGAGAAGAAAATCCCGTTCATTACCTACATGCATACGTTTTGGCGCTATTAACACTAAAATTTAAATTTATTTTAAAAATGAAACACAAAAATTCTATAAATTCATATTTCTCATTTACTTAAAAACGCAAAACAAACAAACAAAAAATTTGTTTCCGAATTTAAAAATAAATAACAATTTCTCATCCATCACAAGTCATTTTCTAAAGTTAGAAAAAATATTCGGATTTATATTCTATAATTCTTTATTTCAAAAATGTAAAATTAAAATATTAAATGGAAAGAAATAGATTTTACTCAAAAAAGGGAAACATCTGTTCTGGAATTTATGTAAAAATATAATATTAATATGTTGCATTGAACAATCGAATCAAAAATAATTATATTTCATATATTTACCCTATATTAATAATCTATATATATATATATATTACGCTATCGTATGCGGCACAGAAATCGCGATTCTTTGTTAATTGTTTAATGGCAAAGCCCGAATGAAAGCATCTCATTGGTTATTGAACATCATTTAATGCATCTCCATATCTATAAGGGGGGGGGGGGGGGATACCATATGGGCGACACTGTTCTGTCGCCAAATTTGTTAAACAAAAATATTCGCCAAAAGTTATGCCAACTTGGCGATATCTCTAATATTTTGCCAAATTCCCATAGCCTTCCATTGTAAACCAATAGTGTTTACTTGCTCACAGAAAATCAACAAATAGAGATATTTTAATGCAGCAAAAACTAATATTAGCTTAAGGAATTATACTAATCGCATTTAAGGGAGTCCAAGTAAATTAAATTATAAATAAAAGTAACATGATACATAACCTAGTGCTTTATTACATCTGGTAAATTTCTTGTAACTGTTGTTTAGAAAAATGTTTTGTATGTACACCATAATAGTTGCACTTTTAGTTTATGAAATTCCCTGTATAAATGTGCTTTTTACCTTATGGGGTAAAATTGTTTTATAAAATAATGGATATCTTATGTTGGACAATTTTATCATAAAATTATACACTTTATGTTTGTATTTTGTAGATAAATAAGGAAAGATTCGAATTATTATTCTAAGCATTACATTACATTTTTAATTATATTCATTAAATTATGTTTGGCGTAGATAATAAGAAATAGGGTATCAATGCATGTAAAAATTATGGCTTTGGGATTAGATTAATATTGTCCGCGTTTTTATTTGTTTTTTTTTAAGCAATTAGAGTTAATTAAGTCAAAGGAAATTGTTTTCGTAAAACGTGTTGCAGCAAAGCTTTATGCTTTACGAAAAATAAATGATGGACAAAAAAAAAAAATCGCGAAAGATTTTAATTATGAAAGTACCTTTAGAAGTATCTGAATCCTGTAATTGAATTTATATGATACTGCCTCAGGAAGAAATCTATAAAAAAAAAACGGAAATTTAATTAGTGGGACATTTAATCTAATTAGGAATTTGCAGTTGGTGCACCGTAGTATATTTTTGCACTCTAATAATTGCAAGAAACAAAATCACATTTAACTGATAAATTCAAATACAAACAGTTTCATAATTTATATTTTAGCAAAGAGTATTTTCGGTTAAAATTAACTCATTATTTTATGTATAAAATGTGTACTTGATTAAAAGCGTTGTATTTCACGGCTAAAAAATAAAAAAACTGTTTGTGGTATTTTTGAAAAGATTTTTGTTTCTATTTTCTTATTTTTTTTACGTATATGTGAACAAAATATTTTTCTGTTGTTTTGTTATTTTGTCTACGTATGGAAGCGAAATAATTTTTCTTAACCCGAGGGTATGTCATACCCGGAGCTGTGTTTATCCTTTCTTATCTCGCACCCCTCTTTCAATAAATGGTTCAAACCCGTATAGCTGAGCGTGAGGTCATCCTCTTGAATTTAACACTTTCAAGGAAGAGTAATTATGTTTCTGTTATCTTGAATTCACACCGGAATTTTCGAACAAAAATTATTTCAAACTAAGATAAAGCAATTCTGTAACATTTTCCCACCAAATTAATAAAAGTAAAATTTTATTAAAAGTTTCTGCTGCAAATCATGATTAAAATTATGTGGGGTAAAATATATCTCATCTTGGGATAATCCCATCGGTATCTTGGGACATTATCCCATCAATGGGATAAAATATATCCCATCGCCCCTCAAGGAGTTAAAGAATTCTCAGGAAAATTCCAACAATAGTTTTTTTGCACTTGTATTCAATGGGTGTGACATACCCGTGCGACTTCTCGAGTCAGTTTATTTTTGCGTGTTGATTGCAGTGTTCAGCTTTCTTTGAAAGTTAAGATAGTAAAATATCTAAGCTACGATGAGGAACAATGGCGGAAAACATAAATACACATGTCAAAAATGTGACAAGTACATACATATGAATCATATCAGTCTATTTTGTGAAGAATGTGCCATAAAAATGTAAATGCACTTTTGCTGTAATAAAATGCATTTTTACTGTAGTCTAGGCGCTCGTCAAGTTTATTGCCGCTGCGATAGGTATTCAGTCTATTTTGTAAGGAATGTGCCATAAAAATATAAATGCATTTTTACTGTAATAAAAAAGTGTTTACTTGACAGTTCTTATGGATTCAGTTTTTTCAACATCATTTTGTTTATTTTTTTGTTATAGTAAATAAGTAATTTGCATTTCATGACATTTAAAGGTTAAAACAGCCGTCGAGTGTGACATATCCACCTCGCCTGCTCGTGTGCAAATTTTTGGCTCGCCTTCTTACGGGTTAAGGATTCATTTATAGCCGTGTACGCTAATGGCACCTGGTGCATGTAAAATCCGGTGCAAAATCCTCCTGGTCACCTATGAAATATACCTCTGGAGGTGCTTTGACAGGTGAAAGCCAGGTAGATCTGAACAAGGTTCAAAATTACGAGATCAACTTGAGTAGCAATGTGCAGGTACCAAACAACAAGGTATAAATGTTAAATAACTGGCATAACAAAGTTCATAACTACACTGTAAAAAATTATGTAAAGTTACTAAGAATTTTCTAGGAAACCGGGATTAATAGAGTTTTTAAGTAACCGCAACAAAAAAAATCCTGTAACAGATATACTTTTGCACTGTAAATCAAAAAATCTGTAAGGTTATTAAGAGTTTCTGAGGAAACTGGGATGCATAGCACTTTTTATGTAACTGCAATCCTGGTTACAGATAAAAGTTTAGTAAGATTACTGTAATTTTAGTAGATTCTTTGTAAAGCTACAGATTTCTGTAGCCTTTACGAACACTAGTTTTGTAGATTTACAACTTTTTTTGTACAGTGCAAAGATAAAATTTTCGTAAGTATACAGATTTCTGTAAGTATACAGATTGTTTTAATCGTCCGATGGTTATAGGATAGGTTTGTTTTTATAAATTCGAAATGGCTGTCATATAATACAAAATGGCGGTAGATACGAAAAAATTTTTTTACTCACCCTATTGAATGGCATATCATTGGATAGGTCTTTCAAAATGAAGACGATGTTTCATTGATTATTTTACAGTCAGAAGCTCCGTTTAAATATTACACAACCTGGAAGTTGTGTAGGTAGGATCTCTAGCTTTACTGCAACTCTAACCATCATAGACATCTATAGGCCTAATCAAAACAGTGTTTATAGATAGGAACTAACAATTAAACACAACTTAAAAGTCATCAATAGGCGCGAGAAGGGCACCTTTGAACAATTTTTTTAAAAAATCGACATATTTCTTACTTGAATTATATCTATAGAATTTTAAATATTTCCTGAGAGAAATAGTGTAATTTTGCATCATATGAAATAAAAAAGTACAGTTTTTAAGATAAATTAAATATGTTGTGAGGCTTTAAATAGCTGAACGTTTTTTGTTCAAACCTGCCCCATATAGGGGTACCTTTGAACAAGCTAGGGGCACCTTTGAACAAGCTAGGGGCACCTTTGAACAAATAAACAAAATATGAAAATATTGACAGTTTTAATTAAAACCTGCATATCTTTCCGAAATATAAAATAATAAGAATAAAATTACACAATTACATTTAACTGAAATTACTAATTTTTTTATTATTTAACCAAATTTGTATCCATCAAAGCACATTGTTGAGACACAACGGAGGATCCCTCCAATTATGTTTAATTGTAGCAATTTTTTTTATATAATATCCTTAAAATCCAACAAATTGATATCTGACGCCTCTGGAAAATATATTGCATGTTCCTTTTTACGAAGAAACCTGACATTAAGCAATTTAATCTGACCAACATAATGAAGAGTTCTTTTTGCATGAAATTGAACTAAATGAAATCATTTTCATTCAAATTGTTATAGAAAATGGATAAAGCCCTGTTTTATGAAATCCAGAAATAATTTTTACCATTGTAAATGAAACAGTTAGGGTTTGTTAGACAAATATGCTAAATCATGAATTATTGAAGTTCTGTGTCCTGAATTTGCCTGTAGTTGAAGCCCTGCATCAGTACAACTTTCATGTTAAGTATAATAACAATTAATCTCTTAATTTTCATATTTAAAAGAAAATTTCAGCAATAATTATATTTAGATACATCTATAACTCTTTACTTCATAGTTTTTATTGTTCAATGGTGCCCCATCACATGGAGTTTAGCATTACAACTATTTACTCAATTAGGTTTGAGAATTTGAATAAAATAAACCTTATAAGCTAAAGCTAACACCTTTATTTACGTATTAAATAGTAAATTATAATTTTAGGGATACAAGATTATCAATAAAAAGCTTTCAACTTTTTTTTGTTAAGTTTAGATTCAAGAAAGCAAAATATACATATCTTACTTAGACAGTAGTGTGCATGCAAAATAGTAAAGCTTTGTATTCTTGTTACATTGAAGCAGTACTACTGTGCTGCCATGTATATTTAAAAAATATAATTTATTTAAAGGAAAATATTTACAGTGTTCAAAGGTGACCCCAGTTCAAAGGTACCCCCTCTCCCCTACAAGTAAATGAAAAAAAAGTAAGTAATATAAAAAAAATAGTTTCACATTGGTCAGAAACAATCAATTAGTTCGCTTTTTACGCAGTCAGGTTTTTTTTTTTATTTAATTTTTAGTTGTTTTCTAAAGTGTAAGCAGTAGGCACTGTCGGTAGGATGACGATCTGGACCGGGATGGCGAACGTATGGTACGCTGAAAAATAATTTTGGTACGGCGATGATTGTGGTTTTAAGGGGACCTTCTGCATTAGGAGACAAAAAAAAAAGCATTTTTTTATGATTTTTTTGTAAGAAAACTGCATGATGGATCTTTTTGAAATTTTAACAGTTTATTGTACATATCTGAAGGTATACACAAGATTTTTTTTATTAGATTATGTTGCTTCTACTCTAAGTTATAAACAAATATGTTCGACTGCTTTGGAAAATTTCGTTTGGACGGTGGGCATGATAGCACTTTGTAGAATTATCTGAAACACAAAAATAATTTTTTTTTCGTAAACTTCGTGAGTATAGCTTCTAGTTAAATTAAAGGAACCCATAAATTTATTGAAAAAAATTTATGTAATGACTGATTAAAAAAAAAAAAAATTGTTAAAAAAATTCGTTCTTATTTGTTAATAACTTTTTTTAAATAATTTTAGTAAAAGCTTTAAGTCATATCGAAGGCAATTAAATAAGCTTTAATTAAAAAAAATCAAGATGATTCATTGAGTAGTTTTTTTTAAATCTTGCCCACCGTGTGAAAAAATGTGGTTGAACATATTTGCTTATAACTTAGAGCAGAAGCAACAAAATCTAATAAAAAAATTATTGTGTACACTGTGAAAAAAAATAATGCCAGTTTTCCGGTACGAATCGGAAAAATAGTTGCCTTTATCGTACCGGAATAATTTCCAACCCAGCTCGGAATAAAATGCGTAAAATACCGTTTTACTGACTATTTCCTTATTTTTACGGATTTTATTCCGAGCTGGGTCGGAAATTATTCCGGTACGACAAGGGCAACTATTTTTCCGATTCCTACCGGAAAACTGGCAGTATTTTTTTTACAGTGTATACCTTAAGGTATGTACAATAAACTGTTAAAATTTCAAAAAGATTCATCATGCAGTTTTCTTACAAAAAAATCATAAAATAGTGCTTTTGTTTTTCTCTAGAAGGTCCTCTTAAGAAAAAATGTAGAAGGTCCTCTTAAATCAAGATATAGTGAAATTAGACGATATACAAGAATTTATATGAACTCATCTTGTCTGAATTCGCTTGATTGGAAATTGGAGAGTTTTAATTACGACTTATTAGAGTGTAATCTATTTCACTATGAGCTCAAAAATTTATAGAACAAAGGCAATATTTGGAAAATATTGAAAAGGAAAGATTATTAGACGTTATAAGTAAAAAAAAAAATCGATAAAATTATGGCACATTGGCTTTTAATTCCAGAGTTAATTAAGAAAGCTGGCGTTTGTACTTAAAAAAAATCCGTTTATCTATGTTTGCAAGTCATTATTTTCTGAATTAAATAATAGAAAACTCAAACAGAAAAAAAACACCTATGAGATAACTCCAGTTTAGTTTTTAAGATGTTAAAATTAATGAAGTATGGATCTTATGTTCATTTCTCATCCAAAATACAACAACAAGCATCGCATTTACTCGCATCACATTTTTTTTTAATTACAATTTCTAATATATACATGGTTCTGCTATTTTTGGTAGTGTAAAACCTAGAATTAGATAGGTATTACAAGTGTAATACCTACGTGTATGCTACTATTATTTTTTAAATACTAATAAAAAAAAATCAAATAATTTGAATTTATTATTTTTCGATCCACTAAATTTAATTTTAGTTGGCACGTGATTATCATATAATAAAACTTTTGAAAAAAAAATGGCACGCGGACGCTAAAAGGTTCGCCGACCCTGATCTAGACAGTCGTCAGATTTATTGACGCTACGCGGCGATTAGATAGTTACCCGACCCGGTACCAGGTATCAAACCCGTTCAGTTGGGACTACCCGGCATGTAGGCGCCTGGTCATCGGTTAGAAAAAAAGAATTCATTTATAACAACGTTTATTATGAAAAGAATAAATAAAAAAATTAACACCGGAAATCTTAATTTCTGTTTATCCTAATTTTTATTATAATTTATTGTGACTAGGACGCCTTCGAGCCCCAACATCGAAAGCGCCCAAAATATTCCTCCATAATGGACTCCCCGTGGGCTTTGTGTTCACCGCTTCAGATTGCTCTTGTCCATTTTTCCTTATATCTCATTCTTTTTTCTTTTTCATAATAAAAAAAAACCTCTATATATTATAAATATATAGGAAAAAAATATTTACTGCCCTGATTAGTGCTTTTTTATGTAGAAAGACTTGCTGCCTTTCTTTTCCGCTTTTCTTACCCATGCTTGGTTAGAGTTAACTTGAACTAGTGCTAATTTTTATTTTATATTTTTACTTTTTTATTCTCCTTATACTAGTTTTTTAACTACAGCTATACTTATATTAAATTATAACTTAAATTTACTTTTCAAGTGCTTAAACTGAAATTTATCTTATTTTTATATTCCTTATAAAAGCTCTTATGCTATCATATCTATAACTTACCCTTAAATTTTTAGTAGTTTTTAACAACTACACATTTTCTTTTCCCAATGGCTCACAATTAATATATAGGATATTAATATATAAGACATCACAATCATCAGACAGGGTGTTAAGTTGCTTGTCAACTAGGTAACCCCTCAACGCTGCTCCACTGTTCAGCACTGGAATTACCTTTATATTTATCATAAACATATTTACATGGAAAGAACTAAAAAATCAGAAAATATTAGCCAGTGAAAAAATTGTTATCTTTCTTTAAAGTTCTAGCTATAATTTTTGTACGGGTGAATCGCATGAAACAAGACATTTTCAAAATAAAAACAAAACAGAGTTAACACTGCTTTAAAATATTTAAGCTTATTCGTTAGATTTTATTAAATAAAGTAATGTTAAAATTCCTGTGCTAAAATCAACTTGAGTAAATAAATTAAAACTCATACAAAGCACAAATAAAAAGTACTAAAATTGCTTTCAGGTGCATAGATGTTATATAAAATTATTTAAAATACATTGAAGTACAATAAAAATACAATAAAAATCAAATTAAATTCCCAAAACGTTTTTGGCCAAATTCACATGGCCATAGTCAGTGTTTATTTAACTCTTTATCTACTGACAGTACTTATAAGTATCATTAAAATAATTTGTTATAAAATGAATTTAATACATCGATTTGTTGTAATACATTTTAGAATCAGATATAGATACATTACTTTATCATGTTACAAAAGCATTATTGGTTACACAAAACAAAAATATTTTTAAAAGAATGATTTCTTTTCCCTTTGAATCTTTTCAGCTTTCTTGTCGTCGGAGGTGTGTGCGTGTGTGTGTGTGTGGGGGGGGGGGGATTTTCAATTCGGAAATATTTCTATTGTAAGAACATTATATTTGTACATTTAATAATGCTACAAAATACTAAGAAAAAAATATATATAATAAAAGATTTGAGTGGGGTTATGAATATTGCACAAAATCTTTATAAATTCAAATTTAATTAATCCTTCTACATCCGTCTATCCTTCTAAAATCCTTCTAAAATGTATTCAATGATTATATAAATCTTCTAATGTAGTTTAAACAACTCACGTAAAATGCTTTAGAAGATAAAATTTTCATGAACTCGTAATTCAGTACAAAAAGGGTTAAATGTTGTTATTTCTCTTTCTGCCTATACGTCCAGGAGAGACCATTGCAATTTAAGGGTGATATTGAATATAAGTTGAGAGGAAAAGGTATTTAATTTTTAACAAAACAAGCTTTCATCTACTATGCAGCAATTCGTTCCAGACTCCATGGATGTCACATGAAAATGTATCGTTACATACTATATCTTTATTGGAAATTATTTCAAGGGATTCCCTTATAATTGCCCGCTGGTAATTACTTGTATGAAAGACACTTTTGTATTTATTGAAATCTACATTTATAGGTTGAATTTGAGCTAAACTTGCTAATACAGTATGGGGTCTATTTAATCTGAGATGTGCTTCATATTTCTTATTCTATCTCGAAATTTCGTCATTGTCATGCCTATATAAAGGAAATCTTTATTATATTTTTTGAAAGGTATAATATCTGATCTATTGATAGCTTGGACTGGATCCATTTTTGAATTTAAAACATTGAATGCCAAGTCTATTTTGTCTTTCTGTTTGGGCCACGAAAAAAGATTCCCGTTATATAACCTATAAGTATCAGTCACCAATGACTGACGCGGCCTAAAAGGAAAGTTCAGTGTTAGTCGCCGGTGACTGAAGTGGCACTCAACGTGTTAACAGATCTTTTAATTTTGTGTGAGGCACTGTGATTAATTTTACATCCTATTTAAAAAGGGTATTCCTGATAATTTCAAAAAGCCTTGGGAGGTAGTTAACATTAAAAAATCTAAATCTTTTGTCAGGAAATGTGCTTTGTTTTCCATAATCTTTCACTTCAGACTTGTTTATGTTTTTTTCAACCTTGATTCCTAAATGTCTGTTATAAGACAGACAGAGAAATCCCAATAAAAAACAAAATGCTCTCTTCATAAGCGGCATTACATACCATTCACTATTAAATTAATTTCGAGAAGAGTATCTTCTCCTTTCATCGTGTTAGTTTTTATGCGAAATAAAACTTTCTTTAAAGAGGAATTTATGGACAGATGGAGTGACGATATCAACAAACATAGTTACTTAAGGGAATTAAAAAGAACTCATATATATATAACGTTTTAATTTTTTTTTGCTGTTTTATTTTGTAAAGTACAAGTTTTAAAAAACATTCTATGTCACTTCTTTAGCCACTGTAAATAGTAATACCTTCAACAGTTCCCCAATAAGCCAATAGTTAGGACTGAACTTGCATGTGGTGAGTTTTTGAGGAATTATGGAGCAAAAAATAGACTACAAAATGCTCATTAGGAACTGGAACATTAAATTACGCTATTGATTCCAAGCATTTTAAATGTTTCGCAAGAAGCGTAAAAAGTTTGTGCGCAAGAAAAGAAAATTGGCATCATATGGAAGAAAAAAACATCTGGCATTCGAACATGATTAATTTATATTTTCCATAAACTTTCACTTTAAACTTGTTTATGATTTTTTCAACCTTGATTCCTAACTGTCTGTTATAAGACAGTTAGAGAAATCCCAGTAAAAAACAAAATACTCTCTTTATGAGTGGCGTTACATATCGTATACTATTGAATTAATTCCGAGATGTGTACCTTGACCATTCTTTTTTTTGAGAAACATAAAAGTTCTTTAAGGATGAATTTATGGACAGATGGATTGACGATGTCAGCCAATTTAATAACTTATCCTCTTCGTTCCCTGGGTCCACATATGTGGACCTCCATTCTTTCCATTTTTACTAATGACACTCAAACATAATTGCAATTTCGATCTTCGAATGATATGCTTCGATATCTAAGATTCGAAATAATCCAAATAGAATAAAACTCTTGATCTGAAATCAAAGTAGAGAAGAAATAATTCAGTAATAATGAATAATACTGCATTAATACTCAGTAACGAAGAGGTTAAATGGACCGCGGACCTTTATTTGAGCAAAAGTCGACCCCAAAATCGACATTTCTTTTTGTGCGTATTATTTGTGTGTATTTTTGTATCTCTCCAATTTGTACTATATATTTTGTGAAAACCGCATGCAGATGCGATTATTTTGCGCCAAAGTTACAAGTGCTTTAATTTATTCACAAACATTTTTTTGGTCTTTTAGTGTACTTTAAATCTGATTTGCTTAATGCTGATGTTTCAGATTTTTTTAAATTTTGAAATACTCCTTGCTACTTAATTTGTGATCAAAATTCATGAAACTGATAAAGAAGAATCCTGATATTGCTTAAAAATTGTGTATGCATTTCAAAATTCGACTTCATTAAGGCAGTTAAAATTGATTTTTAGCTTATTATAAGGTAGAATTTTGATGAAAATTGATATGGAATCCAGAAAAATATCTCTGAAAATTAACTATTTAAGGGATTAAAAAATCGATGCACAGATTTGTTTGTAATAGTGTTTTACGTGGTTAAAATCAAAAATCGAGAAAATATCTAAAAAAATTAGGACGCAAGGAGCATTTTAGAATTTTGTTTTAAAATTCGACTTCATTAAGACAGTTAAAATTGATTTTTAACTTATTATAAGGTAGAATTTTGATGAAAATTTATATGGAATTCAGAAAAATACCTCTGAAAATTAACTATTTAAGGGATTAAAAAATCGATGCACAGATTTGTTTGTAATAGTGTTTTACGTGGTTAAAATCAAAAATCGAGAAAATATATAAAAAAATTAGGACGCAAGGAGCATTTTAGAATTTTGTTTTAAAATTCCACTTCATTAAGACAGTTAAAATTGATTTTTAACTTATTATAAGGTAGAATTTTGATGAAAATTGATATGGAATCCAGAAAAATACCTCTGAAAATTAACTATTTAAGGTATTAAAAGATTGATACACAGATTTGTTTGTAATAGTGTTTTACGTGGTTAAAATCAAAAATCGAGAAAATATATAAAAAACTAGCTGTTACCCGTGACTGCGTTCACGTAACATTTAAAGAAGAAGAAATTCACGAATTAAGCAAAAAATTTCGATAATTAAAAGCATATATAATTAACCTTTTATCGCATTTTATAGTAGAAACGCTTCTGATGATCCCAATTTGCTTATTTTTATTTATATATATAGGATCATTTAAATTTCTTTCGTGAGCATGAAATTTCATACACCTTTTCTATGATTAAATGAAGAATAAATTTACATCTCTGTTATTCTATTTTATTATTTATATTTATTCTATTTTATATTTATTCCGCTCAAGGACATTGATTTAATTTATGTTTTCGAGACAACGAATATTATTTAAAGAAATATATTAGTAAATATATTTAAAGGAAAGTGGTTATTAACAGGTCATTTCAGACGTGACTTTGATAAGATTAGAATAATCGAAAAATCAACATGCAACATTATGTTTATATTCCAAAAAATCACATCTTGGAAGGAAAAAAAAGATAAATGGTATTAAAAAGAAATAATCAAACGTGGTGAAGCATCAAATTTCAAAAATAAATAATAAGTGTACGAGAAATATCTTTAACTTTCAAATATTTATTACACTTTAATTTCACGGTATCACACTTTTATTAACTGTAGATCTACCAATAATATCAAAATATTTATCATGCTCTGAAGACTCTTGAGCCAAATACTTATTATTTAAGCAATAGAGTTGCTTATTGCTTTCGCGGAATAAATGTATATATGGAAAAGCACCCGAATTATGAATTAACATTTTCATATCTAACGTTGTGCTGTAACTTTGGCTTTTGAAAGCTTTGAAATTTGCAGGAATATGCTCCAATGGGGGACAGAGATTGTGTTTCAGAGAGATTTTTAACTATAGATTTTGATATTTTAAAATCGAAAGAAAATTTCCCTTCTTCCTTTGCCTTTTTCGATAATCACGATGCCTTTAAAAATTAGAGGGATCTGAGGCAAAAGACAAATTTATTGCTTTATTAATGGTTTTGGTTCTTTTTTACACGTAAATGATGTCACATGTAAAGCCTAATCTCAAATTAAAATTACTTGCTAAACTTTTTAAAGTCGACTTTGATGTGCCATTTATTAAATTTTATTGAAACCAATGTTCCTGAAGACTGTACGGTAAAAGGGTGTTAAACTTATGTATTTGCTATTGTTAAGTTCTTAGCAAATTATGCCATTTTGTATAACTGATATAAAATGCTAACATTTTCTGAAAGAAAAGCAGCTAATGATTTAAATATAACGACGCTTTCACTACGTTAGTTTATCTTACGGATTGATACTTGTCGAAATAAATATATATATATATTCTTTCACTTCATGAATCATTTAAAACTATGCATTTCAATTTGTTTAAAACATAGAATCGATTAATGAAATCCAATATTATTGTACATTTAGAAAAAAAAATGAAACATTATTTTTATTAAATATACTAAATTTCAAGTAATAAAATATATTTAAAATGTAAGCTAAAATTTCATTTTGAAATAATGCGACTTTTGGTGCATTATTTTATTTCTAAAAGGTATATTATTATTTTAAGATTTCGTTTTAACTTTCGAAGCTGGTGTAACGAAAACGACATAGCTTTGACGAAATTGAAATAAATATATGTTAATGTTATCTTATTAAAATTAATGCTTTCCATGAAAAAATATTACATCATTTTTACCTGATAAAGCTTTTACTAAAATCGCCTTTGTGACATGTTTTAACTGCCATCTTTAAAAATAATTAATTAAAATAGTATATGATTTTTTTAAACTTAATTCTTATGAATAGTGGGCAATAACTATCCACTTAAATGTACAGAAGATATATTTACATCCGCAGACGATTTTAGCTTCTGTGGAATAAATTCATTCATGAAGCTTCGATGTGTGTAAATATGTTTTCAGTTTTGGGAAATTTACTTTAATCATGTTTTTGTACCATTTATACTAATTGAAATTCAGTTCTTTTTAATTTTAATTTTAATGAGGAAATAGCGTCAAAAAATATATTAATCCGTTTTAATTCCCCTTTCTTCCACCAAAAATATCTTCTCCTTATAATCATAGCGTGAATTTTGAAAGAAAACTCTCATTTGTTTGTAACTTATATTCAAACTCTTTAATCAGTATGGATAGTATTCTTTTGACGTCACAATTTAGTAAAATGTTTGTTTTATGGCCTCGAACTGAAAGCGAGAATAGAGTCCATTAGTAAAAAATATTTCTGTTATTCATTTTAATATGACGTCATTATTTATCTATTTTCATTATTTACTGACATTCATGTCCCTTGCATTTTTAACGAATACATGGAAATATCTGTTTTATTTCAAATATGACGTCATATTTTTCCAAGCGAATAACTTTATTAATAATATGATTCTTTTTCATTCTTTTCCCTTCTAATTATGACTGTATTTTTTGCAGAAAACCCCTTATTAACGTAACTGATATTCATCCTTCATGTATAATAAAAAATACATATTTTTCGTTTCAAATATGACGTCATAAATATTTTCTTTTGAATTCTTTTTATTTTAATTTTTAATTAATTGTAGAGGAAAAATTATTATTCCAGATTTAGAATTTCTTGGCAACGGGAAAGAAAAATGGTCAAATTTTATCGGGAAAATGTCAATTGATTTTGTATGAAAAAGTATGAAATTTTGAATTATTAAGTGAAATATTTGGATAAAATAAATAAAACATAGCCTATGTTCTTTTCCGTTTCATAATCTATCTATATGCGAAGATACAAAAGCATTAATTCATCCGTTTTGATGTTCACTTCATTCAAACATACGGACACACATTGACATTTATAATATTATAAGGGAAGCAAGGTGCATTTTAGAATTTTGTTTTAAAATTTTAAATTTTTTAAAAGATCTTAAAATTATAATAAGATTGGAAATTTCTTTTAAGGTGTTCTATATAGTTATGGTAAAATGTATATTTGCACGAAAGTTCAAACTTCTATTATGGAAATTAAAAGAAATTTTTTTAAGAATTAAAGAATTTTTTGCAGTTTTATTTATAAAGTACATGTTTTAAAAAAACATTTTATGTCTCTTCTTTAGCTGCTGTAAATAACAACACCTTATATAGTTTCTTAATAAGTCAATAGTTAGACCTGAACTTGCCTCTGGCGACTTTTTGTGAAATTACGGAGAAAAAAAAGGCTCTAAAATGCTCATTGGGAACAGTAACATTAAATTAAGCTATTGATTCCAAGCATGATAAAAGTGTCGCATAGTGCGCAAGAAAAGAAATTTAGCATTATTCAGAAGAAAAAACAAATGTGGCATCCGCAGATTTTTAAGACTATTACAGGATAATCAACTAAGAGAATGCAGAAATTTATAACTAAGGAAACAAATGGTTCAGAAAAACAACTTTGTCATGAAGATTTTAACTTTTGGAAATAATATCCAAATTTATAGCTTCTTTATCACTGCAAAGAATCGAAAATTTTAATTATCCTAAGCAATAAATTTTAATTATCATACTAAGAATAGGGAGCATTTGGATTTGATTTATTTATTACTCTTTTTTTCCAGATTACAACAAGATGATTAGATTTATCAATTATTTTAGAGAAATGCCCCGCTGCGAAAATATATAGTTAAGATAAATTGATCAAGGAAAACCTATTTTGCGAGAAAAATAATAATCGTTAATACACTTTTGGAATATATTCAAATGTATTTTAATATTCTAGATTTTAATCTTACCTTGACTTAAATATTTTCACTTTTAACTTACAATCTTAATAATTTAAATTTTATTAAAATTTTAAATTCTTTATATTTTTTTATTTTATTGTCATTTACTTTTTTAAGTAGTTCAAAACTACACGTATTCTATTCCCAGTGCCTCACAATATAACAAGACGATCAACCAATAAACTGGGTGTTAAGTTACCGCCAACTCATTATTCTGAGAAATTGGTTAAGAATAATGATAGATTTTTTTAATCCTCCGTAATCGAGTACACTGCCAGGGATAGCGCAAAACAAAGAATAAATTAACATCAATCTGGTTTCATGTAAATGTGACTATCATTAAATGCATTTCAGAAAGAACGCTTAATTTGCACCAAATTGTATTAGTTAAATTACGCCAATTGGCAATGGACTCAATTACGGAAGATACTCAATAGGATTAAAAATCCCCTCGTTAGCGAACACATTTTAACTGATGAGCAAACGGACATGAAGCATAAAGGCCTAAGTGAGTTAAGAGGTACGAAAGATGAAATTCATGAGTTTATCTCGAAACATGAAACACATAACAACACAAAATATATGAAACTAGTATATAAATCCGTCAAAAATGACAGTATGTGAACGAAGGATCTTCAAAACAACATTTAGAAGTTTTGATCATAAAGATAAAACATAGGGGAGAACAACGAAGATAGGTTTTCAGTCACAGGACTTGTACCAAAAATAATGCTCGGTTCTAGGCGCTGATGCTCCCAGCTTAAGCATCACGTGATTTGGGTGTAGTTTCAGGTTTTGATTATAGATGGCAGCATCAAATGCCATTAAGTATTTTATTATTTTCTTTCTCAGTTTCAAAAATTTCCATATGATTAATAAATATGAATGAAAATAAGAAAAACCGCTCTTTGACAATGGTATACGTCTTTTTTTTAATTTACGTTCTTAGTAAAAAACGAACTTCTATCACAATATCTACATTTTCCGCTATTTAATCATGAAAATTGTACATTATAAAAATATTTTTCTGACTGAAAAAAAAACACGATGCATCATTTTATGATTTTCGCATTTTGTTAATAAAAAATGTTATCCTTTGATTTCTTATGAAAACAACAAAGATATTACTTAAGCTACAATTTAAAATACAGGAATTAGATTCTATAAAACTTGTTATAAAGTATATTTGCAAATTCATATTACCGAGTAGAAGACTAATTTTATATATTATTCTTTACCTGATATTAATTTAACTTTGTGACTTACAAATTATTTTACTACTCAGAAACTAATTTTGAATTGTTCTGTAGGCGCACTAAACAGCAAATTTTTAATGATTTTAATCTACATCATTTTTCAAAGTAAATTGCATAATAAGTAAAGTGAATTGCAAAAGTAATGAAAAATTGCAACTATTAATTACAACAATATGATTTTCTTTCCTCTAGAAACTTCCTATGTTATAACGGTATTGTATATCCCTTATATTTTAATTACAATAAGAATTGATAAGAAGTAATTATTTTATTTGCATTGCAAAGCTGATAAAATGCATAAAAAGGTACGATTTCAACAGAGAGCTTCTTTGTTTATATTAAATCCCGGAAGATGGCGCCAAAACAATATATAACAACAAAACGTTATACAGTACAAAATATTTCACAAAAATACACTCAATTGAATTTATAATCCCCTTCCCCTTTTGCCATACTGCTTATAAACTTAAAGAAAAGGGAAAAATGCTTTTTAAAATATTTAAAGGCTTTAATATGCTTTTGCAAATATTTTAAGACCAGAATCGGATATTAACTGTATTTTTTTTTTTAATGAACCGCTCAAAGAGTCATTCATTTGTTGCTAGATTTGGATTTTTGTGTTTATGAATGGCAACAGTATTCATTTGTTTATATCGGTAATTTGCTGTTTCTAGTTCGTTATTTTTTATTTAAAACTTAAAACATTCTAATTGTATAGTTTTTGAAGGTTTTAGAGAAAATGAAGAAGAAAAGATATGATACAACGTAGATTAAACAAAGCAACTGTTCGAGTTATAATACGGCATCGGAATGCTTAAGCCTAACATGGCCGCAATCTTTTTGTTTTAATTTATTTTACTTTATTTTTCTTTTTTTTCGAGAATGAGCGCGACCCGGATACATTACACTTTGTTTTACTATATAGAAATGCCGCCATGATCGCAAACAGTTCTTGATTTCTCTATCAAAAACTTCCAATTTGGAGAAGGATTGCATAAGTAAATTAAATTATGAATAAAAGTAACATGTTGCAATGCTTAACATACATTTAAAGAATTTCATAGGCGGCTAGTGTTATAAAAATGTACGTAATATTAGATGAAATAGAATAAAGTATAAATTTCTAGATCTCTATAAAAGAAATTTAGGTACTTTTATATTAGCCGGCGCAAATGACAAATCGCCAAATATTGTTCGCATCTCCACTGTTAATATTGTACTCAGTTAATTTTAAAATATAAAACCTTTCGGTCATCTCATTTAAAAACACAACTTTAATTTAAAATAGATACTTTTCACTCATTTTATTTAAAATATATAAATAAATAAATACATAATTAAGAAATAATAACATAAACAAAAATATTTTATTTGAAAATCAAAGCAATGTTTCTACACTGTTGAAAATCTGCAGCTTTTGCTGCATAGTCACTCCACCGCTTTTATAGAATATCTCTATTCTGACCAATGAGAATTCTCCATACTATAGCCAAGTAATCGTTTTCTATAAAAGCAGTAGAGTGACTATTCAGAAAAAGCTACAGATTTTTAACAGTGTAGTTCACACATGCGAAAAATAAAAACTGCTATTGGCGAGAAATCAAAATACTTTTCACAGATTTGCGCAAAAAAAAAGTTTCATTTTAATATTATTTAGAAGAATACACTTAAATTAACATAATAAAAGTATTAAAATCCGAACAAAAAGTTTAAGCAATTTCTTTATTTTCTGCTTCACAGATTTTTCTCTTTCAAATCATATTTTTTGTTGATGACACTTCATTTTCAGCTTGTAATCTTTTTCATTTTTATTACATTACTAAATAATCGCTCGAAAACAGCCTAAACACGTTCAATAAAATTAATATTAATCTTATTAATGTAATCACAAAACATCAAATTAATGTCTCACGCAATTTTTAAATTTAAACTGTTTTGCAATATTACTTTTTGTTCATTTTACGTAATAAGTGTAATGCGACGAAAATGTGACGTAATTTCTCCTATTTAAAACTTCTAACGCATGTTAATGAATTTATTATTTTATAATATCCTTATAAAATTCACGTGTAAATATAGTTTTTATGAAGTAATATTCAATAAGTTCCTGCATTTCACACTTAATTATTTAATTCTAATTTGATAGTTTTTTTCTGTTAATAATAGTCACGTGTAAATAAATTTTTAATTTGAAGCAAACATTATTATTTGCGCTGTTTATAGAGTTGGCAACAGTTTAAATTAATACCATTTCCTAAAATAAGTAAAAAATATATCTCGAAATGCTGAAAATTTGAATTTAAAATAGAAATAAAACCTCAAAAAATGAGTCAAATTAAAAAAGTGAATGCAGTCTGCACGCCGGGAAATTCTAACGTATAAAATGATCTAAAAATGAATTAATTCCCATGTATAGTTTCTGCTCCTATAAAACTTTTTTAATGGAACAATTTTGTCCAACTTTAGCATTAAATATCTCTTAAAATAATTATTCGATTTGAAAACTGTCTGCATCAGCGTGTTTATCTAACGTTTCTCTATAGTACCGCCGATTTTCATATTTTTGTATGCAGTGTTTTTCTTAATATTAACGGAGAAACACCTCCGGTCACAAAAAAATTCAAAACCGGCGGCGGTGACAGCGTAAGTTACTTTTTTTAGAATAGAGAGATACACTTAAAGAAACATAATAAAAGTATTAAAATCCGAACAAAAAGTTTACTGTAAAAAAAAAAAGCACTAATTCCTTCTTGATGTTTCAGCCATAAAAACTACTGTTAACTGAAGTTCGCACAGATTAAAACGCAAACATCCCAAATATTTCATTGGAAATTGTTTCCTGCCACTCGGCCGTTAGTACATTCTAGAGCCGGGGGCGAGGGGGGGAAGAATTTGACTTCTTAGGGGCAATTTCAAATTTGTAGCTCAGCTACTCGCTATGAGGTTTTTGGAGAAGTAATGTTTCTGACTAAAAATAAAAGTATTAGATGCTAAATATAAAAAAAAAAAGATAATAATAATAAAAAATTTTTGAATTTTAAAAACGTTCCGAATTAAAAGATCAAAATGGAATCAACATAATAAAAGCCTAAGTCACGTGCCTGTCACCAACAGTTCCGGGTTGGCCACTTCACTTTTTGTATACCAAACAGCCAGTTTGGTAATTTAATGTTAGCCGGACGCAGGTGATAAATAGCTAAATATTGTTCCATCGCCATCATGTAATCAGTGTTATAATAGTCCATTTCATGCCACTGTCATGAATAATGTTTCGCATGGTAAATTAAAACGAAGTTTGATGTGGAAATTAAATGTCATGATTTATGATGTTATTTATTACTTTTCTTTTCTTTTCTTTTTTGTAAAGCAATAATTGAGAGACATAAATTTTAAATATTTTAGTTTTAAATTAAATGCATGCATTTTAAATAAAATGAGTGAAAGTACTATATTTTAAATGAAATTAATGAAATACGAGAAAATACGACGGGAAGAATGTTTGGCGATTTATCACTGGCGCCCAGCTAACATAAAAATGCCGAGTTCATGATCTGTATCAGAATCTTCGGATTTGGCGAAGGATTGAGCAAGTAAATTAAATTATCTATAAAAGTAGCGTGATAAAATGCTTAGCACACATTTAAGGGAGACCAAACTGGTCGCCAAGAGCGGCTAGAGATAAGAAAAAGAATTATACGAACAATCTCTAAAAACATTGAAATTTTTTTTTCTTTAAAGTACTTATAATTTTTCTGGTTGTTAATGTTATACAGTTTTTTTCAACTTTTTCGAATATTTATTGAATGTGCTCTGTGAATATTCGCTCTGCTGTATGTAGCATGAAGAAACTTTTACATGTGTAGCTATTTAACCCTTTATGACCTGACGGTACTTTAAAGTTCCATTAAAATAACTTGTTATAAAATTAATTTAATACATCGATTAGTAGTACCGTGACCAACGAAATACAAGCCCAGTTCATGGTGTGACGTCAAGGTAATGACGTCACGACCATGAGAGCACTCGGTCGGAGCGTGACTAACAAAATGCATTAAACTACTGATAATTGTTTACTTTATACTCTAAGATCTTAATAAATTTTTAAAAAATATTTTTTTTTTCAGTTGTGCCTTTTTATAATAAAAATATATTGTTATATATAATCGAATTCAAATGAAAAACTTATTAGAATGGAAACAAATCTAATCTAAACTATCTGACGAGAAATAACAACTAAATTAATATTTTAACTAAATTAACTAATATTATTTTAACTAAATTAATATTTCTTCTCTTTTAAGTCACATGTGTTCAGCATATTTTTCTATTAAAACAGCGTATTTTCAGCAAATTTTTCTATCAGAAAATTTTAATGTTTTACGTTATCGTTAAACCATTTCAGCGCTGAGCTGTTATTCAGTTTTGAGAATCGTTCACATAAAAATTTCGCGTATTAAATATCTATTTCGCCCCACTTTTAATACAATGTTAATAACGGCATCACCGATCGCAGCGCTACGAAATAGTCTGCATGAGAAAAAGGGAACCGATGTTGGCATTCATCCAACATTGAATTACCTATAGGTTTTTACAGTGTTTATTTTTTTACTTACTCAGACGATAGTGGCAACTCAAAGCAGCAACTGTTTTTTCTTGTTCGTTCTACTCTTTGAGTGGGAAAATATTATTGAAGTAGAGATGTAATATAGAATATGTTTTTTTTTTTTTTTTTTTTTTTTTTTTTTTTAACAAGGAAATACTTTTTTCAATAATTTATAGTATTTTTCGTTTGAAATGAATGAGTATTGAATGAAATGAATTAATATCAATGAAATTTGCAGATATACTATCATTTGCAATGACGGTAAATAAGTCACAAGGACAAACATTTTCTGCAGTGGATTGTCTTTAAAAGAACCGGTTTTCTCTCATGGACAACTATATGTCAGTATTTCAAGATGTAAACATGAAGCGCAGTTAAAAATTTATGCCGAAGATGCTGAAGAGCAAGGTCAGGTTTTAAATAATGAAAGAGTGTTATATCAAAAAACACTGTATATCTTGAAGTTTTGTGACGAAATTTTAATTTATCCTTAAATTGTATTTTTTGTATATTCATTATTATATAGTTTTTCATAAATGTGTTTCTTTTAAAAATGTGTTATTTTCATCTATCACTGCAGAAGAAGCGAGAAAAACTCATATTCTTACACATGTGTTGTGTATATTTTTATATCTCATTTTCCGTCATTTTTGACGGGCTATCTTTCTAGTAAATTTTATAAAATTGTATTAAAAAATGAAATATGCAGATAGTACGTAAATATATATGGCAGCACTCCAGGTCACCTACACGGTAAATTAATATAAAATTTTAATTTTAAAATCCGACAATGCATAGCAATAAATTAACGATAATCGGGAAGAAAAAAATGAATGATGTGGGATAATTGAAGAGCTGAGTGGATGAACATGTTATGCTACATTTTCAAAAATCTTTAAAATCTTTTGGATGAAAGCGTTATGAGGTATCCTATCACGTGGTGAAGCTAAAATACTAAGATTCTATTTAGTCTTGAAGATTTAAGACATCATTCATTAATATTTAATATTTTAATATTTAATAATGTCAATAATATTAATAATTTTTAATATTTGAAAATTAAATATGAATAAGTTTTTCTGAGAGAGTTTAGTACCATAACTGTTAATATTTTAAACACATGGTATCAAACAGAAATTAAATCATTAAAATTTACAGCAAAATCTTTCACCTCAAATTTCTTAAAATGTAATTTTTGCTACTTAACATGTTCTTCCACTTAGCTCTTCAATTGTTACTTAAAGTTACTCAATAAAACTAATCCAGTGCACTGCTATTTATTTGCAATATAACAAAATAAGCCACTCATGGTTACGTTTTCAAAACAAAACATTCCATCAATTCGTAAACAGAACGCACACGGTAGGACATTGGCAGTAATGCAAAGCCTAAATATGACCGAACAGAAGGATTTGGTATGCTTGACTTTTAACTTGTGCGAACTTCAGATATCAGAACTTTTTGTGATCGAAACATTAATGGGAACTTGGGGCTTTTTTTTAACATAAAACTTTTTGTTGGGATAAAACTATCTCCAGCCACTTAAAAGAAATTGTTTGAAATGTTAAATAACAGAAACCTTTATTATTTATTTTACAGCTTACCCCTTTACCTACTGACGGTACTTATAAGTACCATTAAAGTAACTTGTTATAAAATTCCTTTAATACATCGATTAGTTATAATACAGTTTAGAATGAGTTATAGATGCATTACTTTAATTTGTTCCAAAAGCATTATTGGTTACACAAAACAAAAATATTTTTAAAAGGATGATTTCTTTTTCTCTTTGCATCTTTTCAGCTTTCGTGGCGTTGGGGGGAGGGGGAGGAATTTTTCAATTCTGAAATATTTCTATATTTCTATTCTAAGAACATTATATTTGTACATTTCCTAATTCTACAAAATACTAAGACAAATATTTAAAATAAAAGATTTGAGTGGGGTCATAAATATTGCACAAAATCGCTATAAATTTAAATTTAATTAATCTTTCTAAATCCTTTAATCCTTCTGAAATCCTTCAAAAATTTATTAAATGATTAATGATAATGAATGTAAATCTTCTAATGTAGTTTCAAAAACTCACGAAAAATGCTTTAGAAGATAACATTTTCATGAATTCATAATTCAGTACATAACAGTACATAAAGGGTTAATACATTTATATCATCATATCATGAAATCAAATTTCGCGATTTTTGAATTAGTTCTTTATAAAAGCTTTCCTATATTTTCCAAAACTCGTACTAAAACTTTAATTTTATTTCTACGAAATTATTTTATTTACTTTGGTTTCTTCCAACTTTAGAAAGAATTTATTTGCTCCGCTTATGGATTTCTATTGCCACGTTTTTACTTAGAATCTATGTTTTTTTTTTCTCAGGATACTAATAATTTTGTTTAATGGGTTCAGCTGTCTACAACGTTTCAGTTATTATTTTTTGAATTCTTTTTATACTTGACTTCGAGCAGACTAAAAATAAATATGTTATAAGTGCAATAACATGGTCGATTATCTTCAGCATGTTTTTTATTTATATATATATATATATATATATGTTGTCTCATGTCTATCATTTATTTTTCTTTAACGATGTTACTTAGTTTCCTTGAAAGATATTTGAAAAAGACCTTAGTATAGATTTTTATTAGAAGTTTCTTTTACGACAAACGTTGGAAGTTTAAAATACATATTTAAAAATGTAGAAAATCCAGTATCCTTACTGCATCATAATAAAGTGATGTTTCAATTATTTATCTACTCTATTTTTTCCAAGAACATTCATAATTTTTACTTTTAAAAAACATATTCTTATGTAGTTATCGAGAAAACAATTTTTTAACGGTAAGCTACAACTACAGCTACGTTTTTAGAAATATAGTTAACTACAACTACTTGTTTTCAAAAGTAGCGAATACAAACTACTTTTCTCAAGTAGTCACTACTTCGCTACTCTTGAGATTTTGTCAAAGGATTTAACTCTTTTTAACTCAACAACTCCGATTAATTAGGGTTTTTTGTTATATTTAATATATAGTTTGTTTGCCTAAGAGAGACTGCTCAGACAAGGAAACCATGTCTATAGAGCATAGTGTTCCTCCCGGTCGCTTTTGTTAAGGTCTTAAAAAAATACAGTTTTCAGCCAGAACTAAAGCCGCCAAAATCGCGACAATGGGCTGTATATCCATAAATTCCGTGGTGATAAATAATTACAGTATAAACTCTGCCTGCTGGGACACAAACTCCCCCTACGCGACAGGCAGCAGGTGGAAAAGGAGATTTTTCTGCTGCTATGGCAATGCTGCGTTTGCTTTAATACACTGTAAGTCCAGAAGTTCAGATTTGGAGTGTTGAGCTGATACTTTATTTGTTTTAGACGCATGATCGCCAGGAAGTGAGAACACAAATTTCTTTTTTGAAATTGATAAATGTGCTTTAATTTTGCCAGCAGTGCCGGCTTTCAGAGTATGCTTAATAGACAGGATTTCGGAGGGGGAGCTGAGATTTTTGATATGCCAAGTTTCCGTTATGGTACAGTGATAGTAGCTATGCTCTGGTGTGCCTAATTCTCCGCATTCACAGAGAGGCAAGGGGCTGCAGTGGATATTTTTAGGTAAATTTAAAGGGCCGTGACCCGTCAGGAATGCGGTGGTGGTATTGACAGATGATATAGGTCATGGAGACTTTACACATGAGGTTGTGTGTGTGGCGTCCATTGTCAGAGTCGTCCCACCTAATCTGCCAGGCTGGAAGGATTCTGTCTTTTAGGACTCGTCTGACATGGGACGGGGGAACTGGGAGTTTAAAATCTATTGCCTGTTTTTCTGTTGCTGCCTTGGCCAGAGTATCGACCCGTTCATTGCCCTCAATGCCAATGTGGGCCGATACGTGATCAAGAGAGGTTTTATGGATTTGCAATAAGAGTTGTTGCTTTATTTTTAAGACTATTTGGTGCTTGGTGCGGTGTGCGAATATTGCTTGTATGCTGGAGAGACTATCACTGTAGACCCTATAGAATGGAAGAGCCCGGATATCTATTCCAGTGCCCGCAGGATTGCGAGAAGCTCCGCTTGGTATACGGTATTAAGATCTCCAATTCTGCTGGCCCACTGATGGGTCACCTCCCCAGTGCTCATGACACAGAAAGCTGATTCGGTTCGGGATCTATCAGTGTAGACGGTTGGATTTCTGGTTGGCTTGTAGGAGTCCTTTATTGGATTTACTTGGAGATGAGATGACTCCTTCGCAGGATGTAGGATCCAGCTGCTAACTTTCGTCTGTATGTCTGTGTTTGGGGAAAATGTGTTTGTTGTTCTGTCGTGTTGCAAGTGGAGTATTTTATTTCTGAGGTTTTCATACTCTAGCATGATAGTAATGGGAGGGATCCCCATTATCCCTGCGAGAGCCTCTGTAGAAATCGTTTTTTTATTTTATACTTAATTGGAGTAAAAAAATCCTTTGAGTAGAGATTAGCTTGACCTGCACCTGTTTGGTTAGGTTGCCCACCAGATACCCGCGCAGTAAAAGACGATCCGTCCCACTATGGTGTGGTACCAGACCGTAAGCATTTGGGGCTTTATGCCCCAAGTTCGTCCTGTGAGTTTGCGAGTGTTATTATGTAATTTAGTTAACTTTTCTCTAGTGTTGTTGATGTGAGCCATCCAGCTCATGTTTTTGTCAATTGTAAAACCTAGGAGAGTTATTTTTCCTTCGTGTTTCACCACCTGCCCATCGATTCTTACGGCGTGGGGGGGGGGGGGGGTTAGGTCGTGAGATTTCGCAAAAGTTACCCCTTTAGATTTGCTTGTGGAAGCTGTAGGTGTCGGCAAGTGAGCAGCTGGAATAAGAAGGGAAAGGCTCAAGCTGCCTGATCTTCGATGTCAACGCGCCGGCGACCCGAGAGGACGAAGCTGAAATCATTAGCGAACGCGTACAGAAGGAACCCGAGTTTTTCGAGTTCCTTCAGGATTACATTCGCGATTAGGAGCCATAGGATTGGTCTTAAACAGGAGCCCTGTGGGCAGCCCTTCTGGAGGTTATGGCTGGAGGAGCCGGAGCCCCAGTTAATTAATATGCTGCGTTCAGAGAGATAGGAGCTGACGGTCCCAGCCAGGTTTCCAGGGCAGCCAATTTCTATTTGTTGTATGAGGATATCCCGACACTCGACGTTGTCAAATGCACCTTTGATGTCGAGTGAGACATGGGAAGTGTAGTTTCCAGCGACTATGCTGGAGGATAAAATATCTTACAAAGCTTTTTCGCATGATCTAACCTCTCTGAACCCATACTGCCTATAATGTAGTATGCCATTTGATTCCAAGAAGTGTACAAATCTAATAACAATTTCTAATAATTCGCCTACAGTAGGAAGTAGGCAGATCGGTCTGTATGAGGTTTGTTCAGAAGGATCCTTCCCTTGCTTCTGGAAATATATGACTTCCCCTTGCCTCAGAGTGAGCGGGAAGTAGTTGAGCGATAAGCAAAAGATTTGCCCAGTGGCTGAAAATTTTAGGTATGATTTTGAATGTTAGTTTCAGGATTCTGAAATTTATGAAGTCTGGACCCGGAGCTTTTGAGTCGTCCAGTCTGTGCAGGACTGATGATAGTTCTGCTTTTGTGAAGGGAAGGTCTGGAGGTGCGTTAAACTGGAGGTTTGAGTTGTCTATGTTTGGATAAGCCGAAGGTCCGAAAAGTTCTTCGGTAATGTGCTCAAGGTTTGCTTGACGTGAAGATTCGTGCGAGGGCAGCTGAAGTCTAATCTCGTCGGGTTTAAAGTATTTGCCAGTGAAGAATTTTTGTGCTGTGCCATGCGGGTTCGTTTATTTGCAGCGGAAATTCCGCCAAACCGCATTCTTGGCGTCCAGAACACTGCATTTGTATTTTGATGCCAATATTTTGTATTTTGCAGCCAGAGAACGGAAGTACTGCGTGTCCTCATCATGCTGTACTTTAATCTAAGCTTTGATCTAAGAGTTTTGCGCAATTTGTTAGCTGATTGCGTTTTGCCCTGGCATCTTCTGTCCAGTTGGAGAAATTGACAGATCTCTGTGTATTTTTATATCTGAAAGTTGCCTTTGCTGCCTTTTGCATTGTTTAGATGAGGACTTGTGTCATAGTATTAAGTGCATTTGTGCCTGTTGCATCTTTTAGGTGTTGGTTGAGGAGAGGCTTATGCGTCTTAATAACGTGTGTGAATTTGCGCAAGTTCCCCCTAGTCCTATTGAATCTGCGCCTTGTTGTGTATTCTGGTGTAAATTCGAAGCCGAAAGAGATGTATTTGTGAACAGAATCGCTGTGAACATCTGATACGTGCCAGTTCCTAATTTTGCTATGAGCCAGCGGATTAACCAACGTATGATCCGGAAAAACAACTTATAAGTTAATAGATATAGGCATTTATGTAAGAGTCACGAGCAGGACATTTTGCACATTTTTTATGGAATGGCCCTGAAACGGGCAGATTACTTAGGTCTAGGATTTAAAATGTGGAAATGTCTAAACTTATTAAAAGATCATTCCATATCACGTGCGGGATAGCTTTTCTACGTATTACTGCTGTTTTAAGAATGCTATTGTAACCTCAAATTAAAACAACTATGCTAATATGAAAACATAGGGTATTTTGTTATTTTTGATGTGTAATTTATATTCTAACAACTTATAAGTTAATAGGTATAGTTATTTATGTAAGTGCCAGGTTTTGGAAATTTTGTCCGATTTTCATTGAATGGTCCTAAGGCGAAATAGAGCTGCATAGAATATCTTAGTGTTCGAATTAAACATACTTAAATTTAAAGGTATAATATGTTTAATATTTTCACATTTGTATGATTTAATCTAAAACAAATAAAAAATATTTTACAAAATAAATTCAACTAAAGAATCAAAGTTAGATGTAAACTTTCTTGATTGATCCAATTAAGCAACTTCACGTTTTACTTATCCACGATCAATCATTTACTTTGGAAAAGAAAAACAACTTTTCCAGAAAGATCATTAATATAATCGATTATTTTCTTTGCTACAGATGATTGCTCAACCTAGTTCACGAATTTATCTTCATCAATTTTAATGAGCTTGATATTTACGGCTGTGAATTTATAATGCGCTTTGTTTAAGATATTTGCATTGATTTCACAAAATAAGAATGATTTAATGAAAAGTAAAATATCTCAAATTATGCAATATCATAAAATGAACTAAAACAATCAAATCCCATACAGATTAGAAACCTTTTTTAAAACACTATAATATGTATCAGTGTATAATTAGGATACACATATTGAGTTTTTTTTATAGTAGGAAAATATAATGTAACATTTTTAAACGGATTACGTTAGTTCGTTTTCATTAAATTGCGTTACAAATTAACTAAATAAAATTCTATATTAATTTTTTTAGTAAGGAATAATATTAATCCAAGATTATTTCAGAAAATTTAAAAGTAGATGGATCAGAAAGTTCGAAATTGAACTTGGGGAGCAAATATTCAAGATAGCACGATTACACTAATTTTCATGACTGTTCACATTGTTTCAAGAGCAAGATTAATAAGTGTTGATAAAATAAAAATAAATACACCAGTATGAGAATATTTTCTTGATTATTATCCAAAATTAATATTTACACTTTTGATATATACATAAATATACGAGAATTTGAGAATATAATTCATACCCTTTTGTTTGTTCCCTTTTTGTTTGTTTTGAACCCAATAGCCTTTTAAAACATAATTCGAAATCACACTGTTTTTTAGAACTTACGTATTTAATAAATTAAAAAATGCAACAGCTCGCTTCTTCTATTTGTAAAGCCGTGACAAAAACAGCCTATTTTCATGTTGAAGATGAAATTATTTCAAATGAAATAATATTTACTTCTTCCATTTTGGAAGACCAAGAAAACCATTATTACATTTAATTATTTTCTTTGATACAGATAATTGCTCTGATTGCTTCGTAAAGTTTCCTCAACTTTTTGACCATTTCGAAATTTATGGTAGTAATGTATTAGAAAACAAACGCAGTTTCCCAGGAAGAGCTCATTTATTTTATAAGAATAATTTATTTTTATAGTAAATAAAAGGTAAGAAAATCGCTTACCTGTTTCTTTATTAGATACGCCTCCAGGAACATAATTATTGAAATCTGGATATTAATCACTGCCCTTTGGCGATGTTCGCTATAGTGGAAAGAAAATCTGTATATTGATCACAATCTATATATAAATTAACTTTTTCACAGCTAAAAGATCAAAATCCTCCTCAAAATATTGGGGTGTTTACAATATTCACTTTCAATGTAGTTTGTTCTATATTAGACAAACTAAATGAAAACTCCATTACAGAGTCAAGGAACATATAAACTATGTAAAGATAAAAGAATTTCAAAAACCCTCTATTGCTTCTCATCGCTGGTGGGAAGGACATAATTTCAATTTTGACACCGCTACTATTATAAAGAAATGCATTACTCCTCTAGATTTAGATTCTTTTGAAGCTGTTCATATTCATAGATTTAAAAACTCCTATTTTAATGATTTGTCTAGTGTACCTTACATCTCAACTTTCTGGGTGGATTTGTTGTGTCACGATGCTTCACTTCCGTTTTGATTTTATTGGTTACTGGAACTTGATGGTCGTTCGGTGCTGTATTTACCGACATTTGGGTTTTCGCCTTGCGGATATTTGAGGGGATTCTAATTTTATACATATATTTTATACACTGATGAATCTGGAACTCACGAAACATATACGTCTAATTTTATTCATATTATCTAATGTATTTATTGTGTGTTTTTACGTTGATTTTTTATGATTTAATTTAGTAATGTTTAATTTTGTAATGTGTGTATAATTCACATGAAGAAGATTCAGTTCACTTGGGCTTAAATATAATTTTAATACGGTTTTGATTAATTATAAATGTTTAGAGCAAACATTTTTCTTGTGGGCGAAAATAAAAATCAACGCGACATGGGAGAAATACGTTTATATGATTGAGAAAAGGAAGCGTGTGAGAGAAAGCATTACATCTACGTTAACCACAAAAAATGTAGAAAATACCTTACACAGAAAAAGTATATTCGAGTGTCCAGAAAGAAGAAATAAAGGTTTCATTGAAATGAAACTGTAACATTTTTACCGATGGTTTGTTTTTGGGTTTATTCTGCACAACGAAATGTATTGTGAATTTGTTACGGACTGTCAGATAAGACTATTGCATCGATTTTCGAAACATAAAAAAAATTCCAAAACTAATGCAACTAGATTTTAACTCGCAACCCAACATAGAAATAAACTTTTTTATAAAGATAAATATATCCGAGGGAAAGGTGACTTATATAATTGTTTGTTTTCTATGCTATAGATGATTGCTCTGTTTGCTGTTTTGAATGATTTTATATTTATGGCTGATATGTGCTCTAAAAGTGTAGCAGACATTTTTATAAGACATTTGCATTGATTTTTGAAACGCAAAATCAAACCAATTTCCAAAGCTAATACAACTAGGTTTTACCATGAAAACAAATTTAGACATTAGACCTTCGCTATTGATCCAACTGAATATGTTGACGGTTTTTTAATCCTCGTTCAATCATTTATTTTGCTAAAGAAAAATATCACCGGGAGAAAAGTCATTTATCGATTCTTTTATTTTGTGCGCTACACATGATTGCCCTTAATTTTCCCTAAGTTTTGAATTATTTTATATATTTATGGTTGATAAGCACTCTGAAATTTTAAAACAATGTTAGATAAGACATTAGCATTAGCTTTTAGAAAGACAAATTCCAATCATTTTGTAAAACTAATACACCTAGATTTTATCAGGCAGTCAAACTTAGGAATAAACTTTCATTATTGATCCAGTTAAATATCTTGACAGTTTTCTAATCCTCGATCAATCATTTATATTGTTAAAGAAAAATATCTCCAAAAGTTGGGAAGATCATTTACAAAATTGTTTATTTTCTCTGCTACAAATGATTGTCCTACCCCTTCCAAAATTTTGAACTATTTTGATATTTAGGATTGATACGTACTCTGAATTTCTTACACAATGTTAGATAAGACATTTCATTGGCTATTTAGAAAGACAAATTCCAATCATTTTGCAAAAATAATGCAGCTAAATTTTATCAGGCAATCAAACTTAGAAATAAACTTTCATTTTTGATCCAGTTAAATATCTTGACAGTTTTCTAATCCACGATCAATCATTCATATTGAGAAAAATATCTCCGAAAGTTGGGAAGATCATTTACAAAATTGCTTATTTTCTCTGCTACAAATGATTGCTCCTACCCCTTCCAAAGTTTTGAACTATTTTGATATTTAGGGTTGATACGTACTCTGAATTTCTTACACAATGTTAGATAAGACATTTCATTGGCTATTTAGAAAGACAAATTCCAATCATTTTGCAAAAATAATGCAGCTAAATTTTATCAGGCAATCAAACTTAGAAATAAACTTTCATTTTTGATCCAGTTAAATATCTTGACAGTTTTCTAATCCACGATCAATCATTCATATTGTTAAAGAAAAATATCTCCGAAAGTTGGGAAGATCATTTACAAAATTGCTTATTTTCTCTGCTACAAATGATTGCTCCTACCCCTTCCAAAGTTTTGAACTATTTTGATATTTAGGGTTGATACGTACTCTGCATTTCTTACACAATGTTAGATAAGACATTTCATTGGCTATTTAGAAAGACAAATTCCAATCATTTTGCAAAAATAATGCAGCTAGATTTTATCAGGCAATCAAGCTTAGAAATAAACTTTCATTACTGATCCAATTAAATATCTTGACGGTTTTCTAATCCTCAATGAATCATTTATTTTGCAAAAGAAAAATATCTCCGAGAGAAAGATCATTTATAAGATTGTTTATTTTCTCTGCTACAAACGATTTCTCTTATTTCTTTCTTAGTTTTGAAAGATTTTGTTATTTATCGCTGTTAAGTACTTTGAATTTGAAACAAACTTTTAGATAAGACATTAGCATGAATTCTTAAAAAGCCAAATTCCAATCGTTTTGGAAAACTAACACAGCTAGTTGGTACCAGGCAATTAAACTTAGAAATAAACTTTCATTATTGATCCAATTAAATATCTTGATGGTTTTCTAATCCTCAATTAATCATTTATTTTGCTGAAGAATAATATCTCCGAGAGAGAGAGAGAGATCATTTACAGATTGCTTATTTTTTTTACTTATTTCTTCCTAGGTTTTGAAAGATTTTGTTATTTATAGCTGTTAAGTACTTTTAATTTACAACATACTTTTAGATAAGACATTATCATGAGTTCTTAGAAAGCCAAATTCCAATCGTTCTGCAAAACTAACGCAGCTAGGTGTTAATAGACAATCAAACTTAGAAATAAACTTTCATTATTGATCCAATTAAATATCGTGACGGTTTTCGAATCCTCATTCAATGATTTATATTGCTAAAAAATATATATATCCGGGAGAAATATCAATTATACAATATATTCCAACATTCGACTGACAAATTTAAAGGGATGATGGTAGTATAAAGAGGATGAAAAATTGCCATAGAACATGGGGTCGCAAACCGCTGAATTAGTCACAAATACAGAGTGTTTCATCCTAACTGAACTCAGGTTGACTGTAATAAATTCGAGGAAAAAAAAATTACAATGAAAATGCAGCGATATGTACCTTGTTTTGTGTTAAATGTTTTAACATCAAGAAAAGATCTAGAACAAGTAATATAAAAATTTTGTTTTTAAAGTCAATTCCTACTTAGGTCATCAAAGAAAAATGTAATATAATCCCTTAAGCTAATATTAGTTTTTGTTGCATTAAGGGGTCTCAGGACTCTTAAAACTGGAAAAAAAGAAAGAAAAAGACCATTTTCAATATTTAATATCTTAAAATGTATTTTATTTTAAGACACAATCTTAATTGGAATGAAATATATAAGTATGGTCTTCCATTTCATGTATTTAAAAAATTATAAGATGCAGAATTAGCATTTACAGGGGGCTCCAAACTGTTAGACATTTGACGAGCAAAAAATCAGCATAACACCTTACGCGCACGATTACAAAATAAGTATTGCAACTAGAATGAACATTTTTGTGCCTACTTATACTTCAGATTATAATAATTACCCTGAACCTAAATAAATTTGTATTTAAAGCTTTTTTATATTTTTAATACAAAGCTGTATTTAGCTAATGCAAAATTAAGAAAATTACAACAGTATAATCACCTAAAAAAATATTGTTTTGAACAATAAAAAGGAAATTTTAGGTTCAGTTTATACAGACTAACATGAAACATATTTTTTGAAAATTTTATGAAAAAATAGTCATAAGTTTTTGAGATGTCGTGCGCGTTATAACACCAAAAAGTCATTGGAGAAAACCGGCTTCAAAGTTTCCGAAACGACGCTTCTGCTATTGAACGTGTATAAATGTAAAAGCCATAACTTCACTTCTAATAGGAATTTCAAGGAAACAATTATGTCAAAATGTTCAGAAAAGATAGGAGTTTAACATCTAAAAAAATTAAAATTTCGAAAATTTTAAAGCTTTAAGAGTCCTGAAACCCCTTAAAAAATCTCAATTTGTTGATTTTCTATAAGCAAGTAGATTTACAATGGACGTCTATGGGAATTTGGCGAAATATTAGAGATATCGCCAAGTTGGGGTCACTTTTGGCGATATAGCGCCAAGTTGGCGACACACTTGGCGGTATTTGGCGACAGAACAGGGTCCCCCCTATGGTAACCCCCTTTATAGATATGAAGATGCATTAAATGCTTCAATAACCAATGGCCGCCATTTTGTCTCCCATGTAAAACTAAAATTAATTAATTAAAATTTAATTAATGAATTAATATTTGAAAAAAACCGTATTAACATCAATTGTCATCCAGTACAAGTTTAAAAAAAATTTATTTCAACTTGACAAGATGAATAATAAGTATTTTATTAACGATTGAAAATTTGAACAAGATATATATATAAATAAATAAATAAATAAATAAATATAGGGAGAGTGTGAACTAATAGTAGGAATTGAAAAACATGTTGCTCAAGCAGTCGGTGATATCGTATGAACTGATCATCACAGTTCAAAATACGGGGCGTTAAGTTCATACGGCTGGTGGGTATAATGCAAACTTCTACCACTTTTGTTTGGTGTTATCACATTTACAACAAAGGTGAGAATGCCTGTTAAATGTTTTATTATAATATACTTCAAAGTTTTGAAGGTTATTACCACCAACCCAAATTGAGTTGTGATGAAACACCCTGTATTTTTTATTAAATAACGTGGTTCCGACATTGTGTTCAATGGTAATTTTTCATCCTCATCTTTTCATCCTACTTTTCAAACTACATTCTAACTTTTCATCCTACTAAATACCCCCCGAATTTGTCGATCGAATTTTGGAACACCATGTATAACGTTTTATTTTCTTCGCTAAAGATGATTGCTCTGATTACTTCCTAAGTTAACGATTTTGATATTCATGGCTAATTATACTCTGCATTTATGACATTTATGACGGGCTGTTAGATAAAGCATTAGCATTGATTTTTAGAAAAATAAATTCTAACCATTTTGCAAAATAAATGCAGCTATGTATTACTACGCAATGAAATTTAGAAATAAACTTTCATCATTAATCCAATTCATCCATTTGATATCGACTTTTTTTAAAATTCTTGACCAATCATTTATTTTGATAAAGAGAAATATTTCCGCGAGAAAGATAATTTATATAATCAGTTCTTTTCTGTGCTGCAGATGATTGCTCTTTTTGCTTCATAAAATTTGAATGATTTTAATATTTATGGCTGATATTTGCTCTGAATTTGTAAGAGATAAGATATTTTTATTGATTTTTCGAAACACAAATTGAAAACATTTTGCGAAACTAAAGCAGCTAGGTTTTATCAGGTAATCTAATCTTTCAATTAAATAATAATACTTTGTATAAATCACAATAAATATGGTTGATAATATAGCCTTGTCTAGAAATACAGTCATGCGTCGTATAGATGACATGGGCCAGGATGTTGGAACACAAATTGTCTCTGGACTACAATACTGCAAATATTTTTCATTAACTTTGAATGAAAGCTGTGACATCACAGACAGTGCGCAGTTAAGCATATTTGTACGCTACGCGAACGATAATTTTGATATTGTGGAAGAACTTCTTGATTTGCGCCAATTAGTTTTTACTACAAGTGAGGACATTTTTAAAGAACTTAAAAGTGTAATTGAAGTTAACAAAGTAGAGTGGGCAAAATTAGGTAGTGTTTGCACAGATGGAGCACCTTGCATGACTGGCAGGATAAAAGGTTTTGTTACATTGCTTGAAAATTATTTTGGAAGAAAAGTTTTTAAGTATCACTGTATTATCCATCATGAAGCGCTTTGTGCCAAAGACTTAAACCTGTTTTCTGTTGTAGACCCTGTAGTGCGCTGTATCAACAAAATACGAGCTCGAGCTCTGAATCGACGACGATTTCGTGAGCTTTTCCCGGAAGAAACGGAAGAGGAAGGCGAGTTACACCTTCATTGTAATGTGCGCTGGCTTTCCAAAGGAAGTGCTCTCGCGAGATTTTAGAAATTGAAGGATTGTGTTTTAAAATTTCTGGAAGAAAACAATGAACTACCCAGTGAGTGCTTGCTACTCAAGAATGAAGATTGGCTATGGGATTTAGCTTTTCTCACCGATATTATGGGACATTTAAATAATTTAAATTTAAGATTACAGGGAAAAGATTGTATTTTTCCTACTCTAATTGGTCATATATCTTCTTTTGTGAACAAACTTTTGCTTTTTTACATCGATTTTGGAGAAAAAGATTAACACATTTCACATTAATGCAGGAACTAGCTACCGAAGTCAATAATTCTCCGAACTATGATAGATTTAAAAATTTAATATCCATTTTGCAAGATTCATTCAGTGCTAGGTTTGATGATTTTCAAGATGATAAAAAGAATGTAGACCTTTTCACAAATCCTTTTTCAATTTCTCTGCAAGAAGTTAATTATTACTCACCTGAAATCAAAATCGAAATTATTGACCTACAGTACCATACTGTACAGAAAAGCAAATATAAGGAACTTATTTCAACTGCAAGTGATCCAAATTATATTGAATTTTGGAAATTTGTACCAGAAAGCAATTTTCCAAATTTACATGATTTAGCTGTCAGATATTGTTGTAGGTTTGGATCAACATATGTTTGTGAACAAATGTTTTCGATTATGAACATAATAAAATCAAAACATCGTTCAAGATTAACTGATAAACACATAAAACACCTAATTTTGTTAGCAACTTCAAAAACTAATCCTAATATAGATGACTTAGTAAAAAAGCTAAAAATTCAAAAGCCACCTTAATTTGTAAGTACTGACTGTTTGTTTAACAATTATTTAGAATTAAATGTTCCAAGTTATTCATTCTTATTTTATACATAATCTGGAAGAACATTTAAAAATATTTGTTAACAATAAAACCTAAGTTTATACTTTTGTTTTATTTCTGATATTATTTTATTAATATCCACTACTCAGACTTACAGGGAAAAAATGAGCTATTTGCGTAAAACTCACATAATCAGCCAATAAATAACATGTTTCCGCCTTTTTATATTTTTTCGAATGTTGGAAAAATTAAAAGTGGCACGCATAATTCTTTTTCTTCAGATAGTGGCACTCTTCCCAAAAAGGTTGGCCACCCCTGCTCTAGAGTGACGTGTTGCTCTTTTCGTACACCTGCATTGGTGCATTCGAGCATCACGTGACTCCAGCGGTCTGTAAAAAAAAAAAAAAATAAGTGGAATGCACCGTGGTAACCGGTCTTTTTCGTTAGCCTCGCTCAAGACACATGTTTATATTGATCTCGTTTTATATAACATCAAATATCCTATAATCCATGATTGAATATTTTTACATTATAATAATTTATAAACACAAAAGACATTTTGAAAATTGAAGAAATTTAAATGAAAAATTTATGACACAAACCTTAAAACATAATTTCACACAATGAAGTTTTTTGACAGCGAAATTGACTTTGTTATATACATTTTAAATTGGAAAGTAATTTTTTTCAGGTGACTCTGCCATCTTGAATCTCTCCCTTCTTCTTTGTCCTCCTTAAATTTAGACTTCGAAGTTAGAATATTTCTGCTATTTATGGATTCTGGTATTATCTACGGATGTGTTTTGAGGACGGCATTTTCTTTCTTTTCATAAGCACATTGTGATTAAAGAGATCTTATTCAACCATAATAACTATATTTTCTTACCTGGCATCCACAAAAATTTGCATCTTTTGCATAAATTAGATAAAATATTATAAATATAACATGACCGTAGACTATAATGTAATTAAGTTTTTAGTGAAACCCTGCATATGACCCATGAAATTTCATACACATCAGTTCACTAAAATTTTAATACATCGGTTTGAAATACAAAGGCACTTTACATTCAAACATGTTAAAAAATATTTTTAAAAGATTTTGATTATTTTTATGACAATTGGAACTTTTAAGGTATAGCGCCTTCTATCTGTGAATATTGCAACGGATTTTTTTAGTTTGCATAAAAAAAGCTCTGATCATGAGATGCACAATCGTAAGCATTTATCTTAATATCTTATTGAATTTGAGATATAATGTTAAAGGCTTTTGTTCCACCGTATATAATGTGTTTCGCATTAGATTTGATCCAGCTCAAACTCAAGCCATTTTACAAAACTAATGCAGCTATATTTTACTGGTGAATCAATATTAGAAATAAACTTTCTTTATTGATCCAATTAAAGAACTTCACGGTTCTCTAACTCTCGATCAATCATTTGCTTTGGAATAGAAAAACTACCCGGAGAGAAAGATCATTAATATAATCGTTTATTTTCCTTATAACAGATGATTGCCCTGATTACTTCATAAATTTATCTTCCAAAGTTTTTAATGATTTTGATATTTATGACTGATATCTGTTCTGAATTAGTGATAAATTGTTAGAAAGACCATTGTCATTGATTGCTTGAAAAATGGAATCATCATAAAATAGAAATAATGGAAATAGAAATAAAATTAATAAATAAATAAAAATAATAAAATAAAAATTTTGAGTTTAATGATTAAATTCACACATTCCTGGGAAAATAATTGCTTTTAATAAAAAAAAAAAAAAAAAAAAAAAAAAGCAGAAAACAAAAACCAGGAAATGACCATATTTAAAAAATTAACGTCTTGTAATAATATACTATTTCTGATTGCTGAAAGGTGTAGGATTAAAACTTTAAAAATAGTAAAATAGTCTTATTTGACTGTTGACATGTTTCCACTCATGTTTCAAAACAAGTAATTAATGCTCTCTAAAACATCATATTTCTCTGGTGTTTAAACAATGACTTATATAGGCAAATAAAGAAGTGACTTAAAAATTTTTGGACACTTACCAGAAGTGTTAAGAGAAAATAGTAATAAAAAAGCACCACTTAAAAATATAAAAAAAGAACGCAAATGGCAATTAAAGTATCAGTAAGGGGCCCTATTCCTTACAAGTGAGCGGCATTTTCCTACAGCGCCTGCGCATATGAAAACTATATGACATGGCATCTTGTCCAACACGGCATTTCTCACCCCATGTTACCCTATACAGAATAAAAGGGCGTGGTAATTTAAAAATACGCTTTTATCAAGTAATACTGTAAGGTTTTATGCATAGTTCTTTAATTAACCCTTAAATCCCGGGTGTTGCTTTTCGACAACATACACAATTTAAGCTCTAAAATACTATTAGAATAATATTGAAGCTATAATGCCTGATGTTGACAATAAAATACATTCTGAAAATATTATTAAATCAATTTTCAACATGTAGATGGCAACACTTGTGCTGTTTAAGAATAAAGATAGATTTATTTTTTCAATTGTTGCTCCTTGTTCCTTTTGTTTTGTTAGGAAGCTTGCGAAATACCCTATTTTGTTCTGCAGTGAGCAAGTAAAATTTATTTCTTATTATAGTTCCTAAAATTCTTGTGTTTAACATTATAGAATTTTATCAAGGAAAGTTATTTTTTCAATTAAAGACCAGTATTGCATATTAGTAACAAACTGTTTTTTAGCCATAAACCATACTTAAAACAAAATATGATTTTTTAATGTATTTTTCCATGATTTATTTAACAAGTAAGAAAAATCATGCGTTAAGCATAGATTATGAAACACTTTCCAACACTTCCTGAATGCTTTAACAAAACTTCGTTATTTAGGGAAATAATGTATATAAGAGAACTAAGTAAACATTTTAGAAAACGCATAAAACATTTGAAAAACTGATTTCAACAGTTACCGTCCATAGCAAATACGTATTCCAATTCTTTTGAACAGCCCTGTATTGGATCTGTAGGTTGATATATATACTATATAATGGGGAAATTTAGTTTAGCAAGAAAACACATAAAAGGTTGAATTTTTTCTTTCAGCAATTTATACTAATAGATGGAAACATACTAGTATACTTTGTACAACCCTGTAGTTAACCTAGTACCTTTATTACACGCCACTATTTAGCTAAAATTTAATTCAAAGTAAAACACTCTTAAAACTACTAGAATCACATTTCCAGAAATTAGCATTTAGAAACGGCCATGTATCCAATTCTTTGCGTGACCATGTATATCCTTTTATCTATGTTCTACAAACATTTCTTAGTAAAGTTAATGCAGTTCAGCGTAAAAATGCATAACTCATTTAAAAATCACTTTTAAGCAATTTGCAATCATACCCAGTAACCATTACGAATTATTTTGTGTAGCCCTGTATATGATTTACCGCATTTATCCACACCATATGCAATGCATAAATATAGTGTAACATAAAAGCACATAACATAATTAAAAATGCATTTCCAGCAATCATCGCTACTTTACAGTACTTCGGGTACAATATAGTATCTGAAATCTTTTGTGTGTCCCTGTAAATGCTCTTCATTTCGTATTATCCATGAAATAAGTTATAGTAAACCTCATCGACGTATATCAATTTCATTATACATGTAATAGTTTAACATAATTAAAATACGCCGGAAAAAATTCCCTCCACCCCTGTATCATTATGTAACGGAATTCTTTTGTGTGGCCCTGTAAATGAATAATAACTATTCTTTGCTCCAAATATTCAATAGAATGCACATTTTAGTGCACTTGATAAATGCATATCAATTTTATTATGTTTGAAAGAATGTAACACCATTAAAAATCATTTTAAACGATTTTTTCCCATAGACCGTAATGTAACGGAAAATTTTGACTGTCCCTGTAAATGAACTAAGCATACTACAAACTTCATTTGAAATAGGGTTCGTGCTATGGTAGAGGTCAGTAATACCCAAAAATTTCAGAACGATCCGAGTATATTTACGGACGTTAGAGCGCGGACAGGCGGACAGACGGTCAGACAAACCGAAGTCATAAACACTTTTCAACTTTGTTGGAAAGTGTTAAAAAAGGAAAACCAAAAAATATTATTACAATTAATTTTGAAAAAATAGCCATTTAAGGGTTAAAATATGATTAATTGAAATTTTATAAACAAGTTATAATGACTCCTCAAAACATCCGCTTTCTTGAGTTAAGACAGAAACCGTCCAGATGTAAAATCATAAATTTATCTCAAGAGACTATATACGGTGACCCAGCCAGTAGTTGATCCAATAAGATCGGTGCTAAGGGGGTTTTATTCTATTTCCTTCCTTTTAAGTTTTAGAAGTAAACTAACATGATTGCAATCCTTAACGAATGTCCTATAGTGAGCAAAAATGAAATCTGCTGAAATTAAATGACACCAAAATTATAAATAAATAGCTTCTTTAATTGCCATTTTTCCAGTAGTGGATCCATCGAAGAAATCAGTCGAAAATTCAAAATTTAAACTTTAAAATATCATGCTTGGGCTGTGATTAACAATAATTCACAGAAAATAAATATTTGAAATAAGCAAGATGGAAGTGACTTATTTCAACTTGCTGTAATTTCCCCAAACATATCAAAAAGTCCTTCCGGCCAGTGCCGGGAGGAAGAGGTAGCTTTCATATTCCTTATTTTAAAAAAGCCAACTTATATTATTCAAACACACGAAGCTGAATTTAGTGGAAACCGAATATAGGAGATTCAATACTAATTTTTATCAATATAATGAATGAAAATTTCGCGAAATTAGTCAGCTTTATCCAAGCTGCTTTTCTTTAAAGTAACTTATATTTGGCTGCCAAATTCGGCGATTTCTTAAAGTGCCTGCCATTTTAAGACAACATGGTGGATGAGGCTAACCAGTGTAACCAGTGAACTTGGTCGAGACCTTAGTAATTGCTGTGCACATGCTCACTCACATTGGAATCGGTTGATATATAGGAGTGCTGTCGCAGGCAAAAAATCAGATTTTCAAAATGTCACCCACATTAGAAATTAAAACTGCTATATCTGAGCCATTTTTTAAGATAAAGACAAACAAAAATGCTCCTGAATCCTTATATCAAGGTCAATTACTATAGAAAGAAACCTTTTTCAACTTCTAATTTTTTTGCAACTCACTTTAAATATAATTTTTTTTTAATTCAATGGCCGCCATTTTGAAACAAGATGGCTGATGAATCTGGCCAGCGAAGTTGGTCGAGATATTGATGTATACTATCCGCATGCCTTCTTACATCGAAATAGGCGAATACGTATGTTATCGCATGACAAATACAAGATCGTTTCAAAATGTTAGTCATGCTAGAAATTCAAAGTGCTATAATTCAAACATTTTTTAAGAACAAATTTTCAGAAACAGAAACTGCTCCGGAATCTTTGTATCAAGGCCAAACACATAAAAATCTTTTTCATTTTCCAATTTTTTAATACCTCATTTTAAGTTTTAAATTTAATTTTTTTTAAATGGCAACCCTTTTGAAACAAGATGGCGAATGAAGCTGGCCAACGAACTCGGTCGAGACATTGGTATGTACTATGTACAGACCAAGTTACATCCAAATCGGTTCATAAATACGCCTGTTATCGCGTGACAAAAATCAGGTCGTTTTAAAATATCAGCCACAACAGAAATTCAAAATGCTATAACTCAGCCATTTTTTTAGATATAGACGAAACAAAAACTGTTCCTGAATCTTTGTATTAAGGTCAAACACATACGAAAAAAATCTTTTTCATTTTCCAATTTTTTGGTATCTCATTTTAAATTTAAAAATTTTTTAAATGGTCGCCAATTTGAAACAATATGGCGGATGAAGCTGGCCAACGAACTCGGTCGAGATATTTGTATGTACTATGTATACACCAAGGTACATCCAAATCGGTTCATAAATACGCCTGTTATCACGTGACAAATATATATATATATATATATATATTTATATAAATATATAAATATATATATATGTATGTATATATATATATATATATATATATATATATATATATATATATATATATATATATATATATGTATGTATGTATGTATGTCAATTTTGACCGGAGGGTGGTTTCGGGGTCTGGGGGTCATGATCGATGAAAATATACCAAAATTTTTTTAAATCGCTTTCCTCCGAACGGCTGCAATAGGTAGCTTTTTGTAATGAAAGCTACCTAAAACAAAATTTTTACATTTTCTAATTAAAAAAACACATAAAATGGTTTCTCTTACAGCAAACAGCTGACAACAATGTGACAACAGGTGCTCCAACATTCAGACAAAAGGGTTATGTCTAGTGCCACATGTAAAACTCATTTCCGCCTGAATATTTTAAAACTTTGATCAATTACGGGAAGAGTATCAACTACTGGCGGGGTTCACCCTATTTCCGATTTAGTGTTCTACCTGATATTATACAACTCATAACTTTTGAAGCAATCTTAATTGTTGGAAAGTTCGTAATATTCAAGTGGTGATAATTCTTAGCCTCTTGAACGCCTCTTCAAACCTCTCAAAAAGCATTTGAAACTGGCTGGACAATAACTGGACAATACCTGACTGGTATATATATAGGGGACTGATATATATGAGGACATCAGAAGCCAAGGGGTACCAGTGACAAAATTTCGACTAGGAGTAAATTGAGTTCAAAGATAAATGACGTTGAAGTTGAACATAAATAATAATTGACTGAACTGAAATAGGAAACTGCTGCTTGTTTAACCGTGGTCTTTGACCTCTTATTTCAATAAAGGTGAAAAAAGTAGAGAGCAATTTTCTTTAAATTTATAATTAAATAATATTGATCATTATTCGGAAAAAGTGGTTGATCTCTAAAACACAACACAGAATTAGAAAATCACTTATATTTCTTTACCTGAAAATAAAAAAGCATATTTCTAGGTCGTCTGTGCACTTGGTTCAATTTTTTCAATTTTGTCACTTATACCCCTTGACTTCTGGGGTCCTCATATAAGGATATCAATAACTGGACAATACCTGATCCTAAGGGACCAAGAGAGGTAATGTTTTGAGCATCCGGAGAGAGACGAGGTCTCTCCAGAAAGAGAGCTCTGGCAAAAGCTTTTCCAGGAAAACTGCTATGGACCCGGCATCCTGATGTGATTTAATTATAATTCTAAATTGTGCATGTGCTTACATTTATGTGCTTCTATAGTAACCGTGTGCTGCTTTTTGTACCCCCAATAAATGTAGTTGCTCTTAGTGTACCTGGGATTTTCATTTTAAAGTCAAGGGCGGTACAATATTCTAATATTTATTACGTTGCGCTGACAAAACAATTTAGAAATCCTAAATAGTTAATTTATATAACGCTCTTTTCCACTACTATAACTATATCTTAAGGCATGTGCTTACCTTCGGAGCACTTTTCTTTTAATTATGAAATTTTTATCAAGCACATATGATTTTACTTAAAACAGGGAATAAAATCATGAATTCGTATAAATTTTTAGTAAAATTTTAATTAACTTTTCAAATTTAGGCAATATTTAGTAAATTTTTAGTAAAGAATTGCGTTTACGCCAAACTTTCTATAACGAAATTTATTTAATATATTCCACTTTTGTTTTCAACCATATATTAACAAATCACTTACTTATATTATGAAGCAACGGATTTGCGATACATCTTAAATTTACTAACATATACCAAATTTTGTATACAAAACATGATTCTTCTTAATAAAAATTGCATATTTTTCAATAAAAATAGCTGTTAAATTAATATATACAAACTTACAAGCTATATTTTACTTCATAACATACCCATAAATGAGCATAACCTTGTGACAAACTTTTATCTCAAGATCTTAAAAACTTTTTAAGAAATGATGTTTCTCGTAAACGTACACAATGAAAAATCAGGTTTCCGGAAAACGCAAATTAAGATTTTGATATGGCACCAAAAATTATGTATAAAAATATTTACAACTTTAAAATCCACGATATTTGTAGGCGTTTATATATTTTTGTAAATATTCTATATTCTTTATTCTATATTATATATTTGTGTATTAAAATGTATTGTTTACCTTTCTGTGGCTTTTTAAACGGTCACTTCCGATTTCAGAAAGTTCATTTCTGGTTTACATTTTGGGCTATAATTTTTCTTCTAATTATCGCTGAACCAAAAGGAAGGTATTTTTGATATCCAAAGTGTTCGAACTTCAATTTAAAATAATAAAAAAAAAATTGAAAATTTTCTCAAAAACAGCGATTTGAGGGTAGACACATACCTTAAAAGAGAATCGGCAGGAAAATGTAATTATTAGAATAACTTCACCATTTTGCGTTTTCTACCAACCGTAGAACAAAGTGGAGAATTTTTCATAATCGAGCGCGACGCAAAAGTAGCATATTGCAACGAAATTTTCTTGCAACAACATGAATTACAATCTTTAATTTAGGCATGATTTTTAGACAGATATGGAATATATATAAAAAAAAGTGTTGCATAATGTAACTATTTATACTTAATCGTATTTTATTTTGAAAAAAAAAAGTCGGATTAAAAAAAAATGAATTGTACTTATTTTTAGCAATGCATTTAAAATCTATTTTATGTGCATGTTTGAGCTATTTAAAAATAATGCATGTTGGAGAGTGTTAAATCATATTTTTTTTCCGTTTTGATGCATATGTTACACATTCCTATCAAAATTATACAAAGTGCTAATTTTACTGTGGAATCATAAAACAAATCGGTCTATAAATTATTTCATCAAATTATTTGTACATTGTATAATTTATATTTGATAATAAGCAGCTTTTATTACTTTTATATGTAAATAAAACCAAAGAATGTGGAATCTTAACAGATCTTCTCGAGGGAAAAGCTGTCGTTACTAGCAGACCATAACTTTTGATGTTGATTAATGAACTACATATATAGGCAGAATGTGTGGGGAAAATGGATGCGTTTGCGAATATTGATAAATGCTCATGAAATTTTGAACAAGAACGGAAATCATACGTCCAACATTGATTATGAATCACTTTATAGTTCATTTAGAATATTGTGAGAAATCTACACAGCTATGGTGAAAGATACCAAGTAAAATTTTGGTAAATGCATAAGACATTTAAAAATCCATTTACAGCAATTACCTTCAATTGTCGCAAAATATACGACTATTTTTGTGCAGCCCTGTATATTATCTCTCAATTTGTAACTATACTACATAGTATATTAAAAGTTAGTTCAGTAGGAAAGGTATAGCACAGTTGAAAATTCTCATTCAGCAATTTACGTCAATAAATATAAATGTACTTGAGATCTCTTCTGCAACCCTGTACATGATCTATAAAATTTATGCACAACGAGTACTACGAAAACTAGTATGCTGTGGCCATCACAAAACTTTCTTCTATATAAATCACGTCAATTAAATCATTTAAAGAGTACAAGAAATTACATGAATTTAGCACCAATTCATATCAAAGTATATCTGAATTTGAAGTTTGATGAAAATTCGTGCATTTTTTCTTGAGTTAGAGCTATTGCGATAATCATGAATAATGCAGCATAGCAGCGCCACCTGTTGGGCGATTTTCACAAAAAGTAATCAGCACCAAACTATATCCTGGACTAACTGAATCTGAAGTTTGTTGAAAATCTAAGCGTTAGTTCTTGTGATAAAGCTGGAAATCGCAAAAAATACAGCATAGCAGCGCCACCTGTTGAGCGATTTACACCAAAAATTAAACAGCACTAATTTATACGTCAATTCATGACAAGAACTAACTAAATCTGAAGTTTGATGAAAATCCGTGCAATAGTTCTTGAGATACAGCTCTTGCGAAAATTGTGAAAATGCAGCACAGCAGCGCCACCTGTTCGGTGATTTACACCAAAAATTAAACAGCACTAATTTATATCAGGGACTAACTAAATCTGAAGTTTGATAAAAATTCGTGCATTTTTTCTTGAGTTAGAGCTATTGCGATAATCCTGAATAATGCAGCATAGCAGCGCCACCTGTTGGGCGATTTTCAAAAAAAAGTTTTCAGCACCAAACTATACCCTGAACTAACTGAATCTGAAGTTTTCCGTGCAGTAGTTCTTGAGATATAGCTATTGCAGAAATCGTGAAAAATGCCGCATAGTAGCGCCACCTGCTGCGCAATTTTCACCAAAAACTAATCAGGTCCAGTTTATATCAAGGTATAACTAAATATAAAGTTTTGTGAAATTCCGTGCATTAGTTCTTGAGATAGAGCGCCCACAAAATTTGTGTCACATACAGACTCACAGAGTGACAGAGTGACAGACAGATTCACAGACAGACATTTTCTAAAAACCATCAAGTCGTGTTCTGGCAACGTATAAATCCGTCGAAATCCGTAAGTCGAAATTTTTCACGAATCCAATACTTTCTTCTTGTAAAGATAGAAGAAAGTAAAAAATATTACTTTAAAATGCATACCACAGCTGAACAATGCACATCCAACATTTATTATTCATAGACAGTACTGTAGACCAGTTATTTTATGTGTCCCTGTAAATAAACAATATATCGTACGCACACTATATTCTGCAACAAACGCCTTTTAGTGCACCTCAGTGATATACAGGGTGTTTCACTACCAGACGGAGACCGACAAACTTACAGGAAATGTAGAGGGTACAGAGACGACTCGGAATCACATAGGGTCGGAAATGCAATCCTAACGAGATAGAGGGGTGTTACGGTATGAATCATAGTGATAGCAAATTGACATTGAATGACCATAAACTTAAAATAAGTCATGACTTTCCTGATAATGATGTTTCCCGGAGTTTTCTGCCTATGTGCCTTGTTCTTAACATCTACGGTTTTGCACGTTTGAGGTAGTAGGGGTGTTTTGAAATGGCGCATCTTCGTTGCTACCACAAACGTCCGAAACACGCCCGGCGTATTTCAAAATATCCGAGATTCCAGGTTACGAGTGTTTCATTCACACATTATGAAACATCTGACAAATTCATTAGCAGGAAAGTCATGACTTATTTTAAGGGGTCTCAGGACTCTTAAAGCTTTAAAATTTTCGAAATTTTAATTTTTTTAGATGTTAAACTGCTAACTTTTCTGAACATTTTGATATAATTGTTTCATTGAAATTCCAATTAGAAATGAAGTTATGGCCTTTACATTTATACACGTACAATAGCTGAAGCGTCGTTTCGGAAACTTTGAAGCCATTTTTCTCCAAATGACGTTTTTGGGCATAACGCGCACGATATCTCAAAAACTTATGAATATTTTTTCATGAAATTTTCAAAACATATGTTTTATGTTAGTCTGTATAAGCTGAACCTAAAATTTCCTTTTTACTATTCAAAACAATATTTTTTAAAGTGATTATACTGTTGAAATTTTCTAAATTTTGCATTAGCTAAATACAACTTTGTATTAAAAATATAAAAAAGCTTTAAATACAAATTTATTTAGGTTCAGGGTAGTTATTATAATCTGAAGCATAAGTAGGCACCAAAATTTTCATTCCAGTTGCAAAACTTATTTTGTAATCGTGCGCGTAAGCTGTTATGCCGATTTTTTGCTCGTCAAATGTCTAACAGTTTGGAGCCCCTGTAAATGCTAATTCTGCATCTTATAATTTTTTAAATACATGAAATGAAAGAACATACTTATATATTTCATTCCATTTAAAATTGTGTCTTAAAATGAAATACATTTTAAGATATTAAATGTTGAAAATGGTCTTTTTTTTTCATTTTTTCCAATTTTAAGGGTCCTGAGACCCCTTAAGCTTATGTCTTTAATTGCCCATTTTCTGTCACTATGATTCAGACCATAACAACCCCTCTATCTTGTTAGGATTGCATTTCCGACCCTGCATGTGATTCCCGAGTCGTCTCTGTGATCTCCATACCTCCTACAAGTTTGTTGGTCTGGCAGTGAAACATCTTGTATATCAAATTCAATGTGTGTAAAATAGTAAAACGTCATTAAAATACACCTCAAACGACTTTTCCCCATAGACCGTAATGTAACAACATTCCTTTAAGTGTCCCTGTAAACGAACCATATATACTACACACTTCATTTCCAATGCGAAACAGCCACATTAAAACCCAATAAATTATCAATTTCACAGCAATCAGAGTATAGTTAAGCGAATTGTTCCACGGACAGATAGCAAACGGTCTGACGGTCAGACAGTCCCACAGATAGACAGATAAACCGAATTTATAAAGAATAATTAAAAAATAGCTAAATTGTAACAGGTTTATAACAATTACGCGTGTTAAAAACGAATTTATTTTGGTAAACGAGTTCTTTATATATAAAGTTTTAAAAATAGCAGAAATTAAGAATTTTAAATGTAAACTTCTTAAATATTTACTCAATAATTTTTTCAAAGAAAATCTGCAAAAGCTCGTGCGCATTTTATGGAAATGTTTTTCACAGAAACTTTGTACGTTTAAATGCTGTATTCTTAGTGAAATGTTTTTCAGTGGGATGAGACTGACTGATTGGCGCGAATTTTTCATAAAAGTTGAACTTTTCTTAAAATGGGGTTTCTACTTCTTTTTCCAAAAATTTACGTGATCTTTTAAGAATTTTTTTTTTCGATTACAAGGGAAAGAGATATCAGCTTCGGATTTTTTGCATTATATTTATTGACTTTTTAATTATATATTTAATTTTTTTGTGTAGCAAAAATGAATATTATGTGTTTTGCTACTGCAGATGCGCTCCATGGATTTCCAATAGAGCAACCGTTTTTCTCCGGTCGGAAGCATCCAGGGCTGAATTTATAACAAAAATGTACCGAAGCTCTAATACTCCGTAGTAATAACAACAGTAGTGTATCTCCCATTCCCTCCACCCGCATATGTATATTTCATACATTATTTGCAAAATTTAAAACAATTTCGTCTTCAGCAAAAGAAAAAAAAATTAATATATCTTGGCAATATTTATATGCAATGATTTTATTTAAAATAAAATCTAATGAATATCCAGAGGGAAAATATTAAAATCATTAGTCAGGATTTTTCAGAGAACCTTTCTCGAAAGAGTTTGGCATTTGACATTTTTTTGACATTTGAAGTCCACCGAATTGGGGATTGCTTTGGCCTATAGCTTAAATGGCTGTCGCCTCGAATGACCCTTTATTTTATACAGAGAAATAAATACAATTATCAGACATAATGATTTCGTCAATATATAAGGACAAGATAGCACAAGGAAATTAACAACACCAGAGAATTACAGCAGGGAGCTCCACAAAGAGTGTGCCAGTGGGAGTCGAACCCACAGACCTCCTACGCTCTCCAGCGATTAGCGGCGTGGTGCCTTAACCACTCGGCCACGGATTACGATATACACAGAAATCGTACGCTTCGCTAGTGCAACTAGCTTAAATGTACATCAAACTGAGACAACAAATAGGAACGCTATAACCCTCTTCGAAATTTTAGCATAAAGCAAAAGAAATGTTATCGCGCTTCCCGCAATTTTGACATTTAACAAGAGGAGCGCTATCGTGCTTTCCACAGTTTTGACATATAACAAGAGGAGAGCAAACGGTTAAAATAAAATTAGTAAATTTTAAAAATTAAAATTAATACAGAGTTAGTTTTAAATAAATTTTCCGAAGAATTCATGATTGCTTCTGTATCTTTCAGAATTTAGAAGGTTTTTAGAACGCTCTTCACTCACTTCACCTTTTAAACTTCAAATTTTTTTAGAAACCGTTCTTGGAAAGCATTTACAAAATAGAAGTAACTACAATGCCAAATTTAAAGTTTCTAGATCCTTCAGTACAACAAAAATCGCAATTTTAGGACCTTTTTCGCTCCTGTACCACTTTAGGAGAGGGGGGGGGGGTAGTACCACAGACATAAAAATTAGCCTGTGTTGGAGCATATACTGTCACCATTAATCGCATGGACACCCATAGCGGTAAAAAAAATACCTTTTTATTCAGGATACGTTTCCGGCTGTAACGATATTTCCCATTAAAAAATATCAATATTTACTATTTCATAAAGCATATTTTCTGCAGGTCAATTTACATATTTACATATTTACATATTTATATTACACTATTACCGACGCAGACTATCTAGGGCCTCGGGGCAAGTATTATTCTGGGGCCCCCCTTTCTAGCTATTCACAGAAAATATTCTTGAAATATGATGTAGTGTCTAAATTTAGAACAGAAATTTTGTACTATTTACTATTCACATCTGTGTACAGGGTATCATAAGGAAGATGATCGCAACTTTAAGAGTTGATAGAATACTCTTTGTTTTTTGTATAGGAATATAAGGGCTCATGAGAACCGTTGAATTGTAAATATAAGCCTTTCAGTCATTCTTGAATATTTTTAATAATATCATAGGCATATCATAAGATGTCTAAAAGAAAAATGACTCCAATTGGTCATCAGTAATAGTTGAAATTTGCATTTTACAAGAACAACGTCAGTAATTCATACCTCCTGAGAACAATGAACTATTACATTGTTACAATCAAATATTAATCAATAGCTTTTTGGTGTTGTAGTTAGTTCTTTTCTGGGGGGTGGGGGGGGGGCGGAGTACAAGCGTGAAAGCGTTCCGCTCTCCCCCTGTTTGAAAAATGTCGAATTTTGGTCACTTTTGGATACTTTTTAACTTTTGGCACTTCTTAAACGAAATTCCTGCTTACGTCATGGGGGCCTCTTAAATGGCGGACCTGGGGCAACCGCCCATTTGCCCCTGCAAGGGCAATTAGTCCTGCAAGGGAGCGTACAAACGCTAAAAAAAATCCTTTTACAACAAACAGCCGCTATTTATGTGTCACGCGAACAGGGTAACCAATTTGGTCTCCATTTTCATATCTTAATTCCTACTTCAGACCAGAAATCTTCTGAAGGAGAATTTTTACTTTAAGTGATCAAAAAAAGTCTGCCATTAAATAAATCTGAAAATGCTTTTTGTATTTTCTAGTGTTGATCCAAATTATCTGACTAAACGTGGAGGCCAAACTGACAACCCTGAACGAATAGGCCTAGTATTCAGGGGTATGGTATGTGGGAAAGTGACAGAAATAAATAATCAAAATAATAAATTTTACTTTTTCAAAAATTGGTAAATCTCGGTATAAATAGCTAAAAATAAGAGAGCCTTTAATAGGTATCTTTAATTTTGTTAAATTTTTTAAAGAAAAATGTATTATAAACTTCATTTCCTCGAAAAAAAAAAAACATTTTTGTGATAAATATACTTTTTTTCTGACTCAGTTGAATTTCGAGGCAAAAACAGTACGTGACTTCAAACCGGGATGAACCGTGACTTAGACTCAGAACGTGACTAAACTAATACCATTGCTATTTAGCTGCTAACTATATAAGATATAAAACTTTTTGTCAAAAAAGAAAAATATGATTTCTCCTGCGTAGGCAGTTTTTACAGCTTTTTAAAGAGCTTTGGGATTCTTAAGCTGGCTTAGAATCCACCCATGCGTTATATCGGATTTATTGCAAGCTGTCAGGTAATAGAAAACGCTGGAATAGCGTTAAAATTATTCTTTAGGAAATAATTTCGTAATATAAAAATCACATAAGTTAACAGGACTTTTTTATATCCTCTTTTTTTTTCCAACATTAAAAACTTTAGAATTTTAGATGCATCATGTTTAGATATGTTAATCGTTACATACAATATTTAGAATAATGAATAATAACAACAGTTTAGTTCTCATAATTTTTTTTAATTATTTAATTAGATTCCGTCCTTTTTATTTGAAGTTATATTGCTCAATACTAGGTAATTATATTAAGTCATTGTAACCGCCCTATGTAATGTTGGTTTTCATTCGTTAGTTACACAGAAGTACGAATTGCGCCTTAAACGAAGGCAGCAGTTTATTCAATATAACTTTCAACAGATAAATTAATTAACATTGAAAATCTGCTTAATTATATTTTTTAAACTAAAATTTGTTTTTACAAAATCTATGTAAATAAAGTAAATAAAAATAAAGTTTTTAAATAATTAGGCACTTCATTTTTGTTTCTTATAACTTGTTATAAGGACGTTTCTATGATTTTCTAAAGCATCAATCAGTTAAGGCTATTGTTGAGAGATTTCGTAATTGAAAATTTGTTTTAAAAGTTTGTTGAAGCAATCATTCGTGAATATTCAAAACTATTCTGCAATAAATTGTTAACTGTCATTTGAGTATAATATATTTTGATTTTTAACTTGATCGATTATTCTGATATACGAGCACCACTTTTCTTTCTAGAGTTATTATACTATTTCAAACTTGTAGGCTTCGCCTGCAACGCCAGTCGGTTTCTCCGAACGAACGTTGAATTTAAAAAATATATCTTGCGAATTTGACCTTGTATTTTAAAGAAATATGGATCTTTATTTGAAATGCCCTTCCGCATTACTGAAAACTATACGAACCCCATTGCATTATTCTATTTTCTAGAGTGTCAGACAAAATTTTGGCTGTAGAAGGCCAATTCTTTTAGTTGATCATTCATAGCAGAATTTTGTAAAGATAAAACGATATGTAATACACTAATGCAGGGGTTCCCAACCTTTATTGGTACGCGACCCACCTTTGAGTAAAAAAACTTTTCGCGTCCACCTAATTTGAGGGTGATCACTATGGAAATTGTTGTATGGCCTTTGTAAGCTTTTGGCTTTCCTATCCTACGATAAAGAATAATTCAGTTTATGGTTCAATCTGCTTCAATTATTTTCTGTTTCTTTTGCTGCTGAGATATCTTCTGATTTTTCATCCAGTTGTATTCAGTTCTATAGTATGTTTATCCATTGGGATATCTCAAATACCATTTTCAAGATTTTCTTCTGAAAAATTTAAATATATTAAATCTGATGCTCCTTCTGTAAAAATTTTTGAGAAACATTTTCACAGCTCATTTTTCCAAAAGGTTTTACTGTTCTGCTGACTACTATTTTTTTTTTCTTTTTTACCAGTGTAAATTCGGTACTCCATGCTTCTTACGGGATCTCAGGACTCTTAAAATTGGAAAAGAAGAAAAAAAAAGAAGACCATTTTCAACATTTAATATCTGATAATGTATTTGAGTTTAAGACACACTTTTTTGGAATTGAAAGATATGGGTATGTTCTTTCATTTCATGTATTTAAAAAAATTGAAAGATGCAGAATTAGCATTTACAGGAAGCTCCAAACTGTCAGACATTTCACGAGCAGAAAATTGGCATAACAGATTATGCGCAGGATTACAAAATAAATTTTGCAACTAGAATAAAAATTTTGCTCCCTATTTATACTTCAAATTGTAATAATTTCCCTGAACCTAAATAAATTTATATTTAAAGCACTTTTATATTTTTAATATAAAATTGTATTTAGCTAATGCAAAATTTAAAAAATTTCAACAGTATTATCACCTAAAATTTTTTTTTGAACTATAAAAAAGAAATTTTAGGTTCAGTTTATACAGACTAATATGAAACATATGTTTCGAAAATTTCATGAAAAAATAGTCAGAAGTTTTTAAGATATCGCGCGCGTTATCGCCAAAAAGTCATTTGGAGAAAAATCACTTCAAAGTTCCGGAAACGCCGCTTTAGCTATTGAACGGGTATAATTCTAAAAGCCATAACTTCTGTTCTAATGGAAATTTAAAGGAAATAATTGTATCAAAATTTTCAGAAAAAATAAGAGTTATAAAAAAATAAGAGAGACATCTAAAAAATTTAAAATTTCGAAAATTTAAAGCTTTAGGAGTCTTGGGACCCCTTAAATAATAACCAACAAGAATTCCTTCAGTGGCTTTTGCATTAAATTTTCGTCCCTTCTGTTTATAAACATACACATCTCCTTTGTATCTAAAGACTTTAATATGACCCAAATTTTACTTATGCTCATTCCACAGTTCATATAGTGTCTTTTCAGTTGATTTTGTGGGTAATATATTTTGTAGGTAAGTTGCTGTAGCTGTGACTTCTGCACAGATCTGTTTTTGATAATTTATCATTTAAGAGCGTAGCTTTCCACATTTCAGTAAGTCATTGGTTTCTTTCTTTCCGCAGCTCCGTTTTGAAAAGGGGACTACGACGTGGTTGTTTGATTATTCCTAAGTTTTTAAGGTATTCTCTCATAGATTCGTTGTAATATTCAGTGTTATTGTCATTCGCAAGTGTTGAATCTTCAATCTAAATTGCTTCATTGTTGATCCAGCATACTCGTTTATTTTATCAAATACTCCATCTTTCGAGGAAATAAAGTATACTTTTGTAATCGTCAGTGAAGGTAATAAATTATCTTTTTGATCGTATATTTTTCGTTTCAGCAGGACCGCATACGTCAATGTATACCAATTCAAATGTTAAAAGTCTTCTATTTCTGGTTATAGATTCTTTAGAAATAAATTTTTATTATTTTTGTTTTAACAGGCATATAATCTTCAGATATTTATAAGTTTGAAGTGTGAGAAACAACAGTGACTTTTAAGAATAGCCTTTTAAAATGCAAGTATTTGTCGCTTTTTTATATATTTAGACTTTTTTTCCGAACTTGTGATACATATGTTGGTTAAAAGGACCCCATGGACCTGAAACACATATAAATTATACATACAATATTCTATAGAAAATTGTTTAAGCTTTTAAATAATGTATTTTGGTTCAATGAGCAAAAATCAATGAAATTTTTTCGGGAGTTCCACTACTTTCCATGCCTATTTACTTGCTGGTCGAGTACCTTTATTTACAATTATTTTGTTGCCACTTAAAAAAATCATTATAAAATTCTTTTAAAATGCGTAAGCATCGTCTGCGTAAATGATTTCACGTAATAAGAATAAATTGTGTATTTGAATTCTTAACACTGAAAAATACTTTTATAATTGAATGTAAATAATTGAATTTTCGCACATTTTAATTCATTAAAAATATGCTATAATTTTCATAAAAAAAGTATTTTAAAATTTTCATAAAAGGAATCGTGAAACTATTTAATCAATCATGATTTTATCTATAATTACTAATTCCATCAATTATTATTTCTTTTGAAAATATAAGTGTTTCATTTGTTATTTGCATGTTTCATTTTTTAACTGTGCTGTAATTTTCATAAAAAAGGGTACCTTAAACATTTCATAAAAGAAATCGTAACTCCATGATTTATTTTTTTTTCTGAAAATATACGTGTTTCATTTTTTATTTGCAAAAATGCGTCCGTAATGGAAAAACATGTAAAATAAATTAATTAAAATATTAGATTTTTAAAGGTTATTCTGTAAAAAAAAAATAATATTGTGCAAATCTACAGATGATAATTTATTTTTATTTTTAATTTCAAGTCAAAATACTGAATAGTTTTTTTGTAAAGTGTACGACAAAATGTAATTTGTGTAGCCTAGCAGAGGATTAGCTTAGCTCATCCTAATACATCTTAAAAAGCATTAGAAAAAAAATGGGTAGATAGAAAATATCTACGTCTCGACTGCAGGCATCCTACACAGTAAATAAATATGCACTTTAAATTTTCAATATATATTGAAGACAATTGAAGCGTTGAGAACCAAAGTGGCCAACCTTACCAGCTATGATTTCGAGTAGTATGCTTTCGAAAATTTGAAATAAATTTTTGTGAAACTCTTTTAAGCCAGTTTTTAAAGTGCACATAGGAGACAAAATTTCTTCAGTAAGCGTATGGTGATTTGCTTTTGCACCGGCAGCTTTATATATAAGGTAAGTTCGACAATCTATTAACTCTTTATCGGGTGATGGGAATATGCAGGAATATACTTCCCGCTTAAATTTTATTGAAAACTGATCGATTCGCACCGGAATTTTTAAGAAGATATTTGTTTTTATAATGTACGCAATGAATTGCGGAACTACCCGATTACGAGGTATCCGACCTCACTAATAGAAAACGCCCTAAATACTCGCTTTTGCTTAATGATGAAGACTGAGGTTCCCTCTCCTTCTTTTATACTTAACCTTTCTGTTTGTTCTGTCCTGTTTATAGTATATATATATATATATATATATCTTACTTTTCTGCTATAAATATAGCGTTTTTATCAGCTTAACTTATGTATGGTCTCTGAAAAGAGTCTTTTTTTATGGGGTATCCCCCGTAGCTTTTTCGCCTGTCCTTTCTTTTTTGGAATTAATGGAATTATCTTTTTTAATTAAAATTTTTCTGTTTCTGTTTTTGTTTTTTCTTATTCAGTTATTATGTTATACTTAAGTACTTATGTACTTTTTATTATTTTGTTACTCTTCTCTTAATTTTTAAGTAATTTTAATTTTGGGGCTACCAGCCACGTCTAAATATTTTTCTAAGGTTCCTTAATGCCCTTGCAACACGATCACCTCTCCTCTGGATGTAAAGTTGCCACGCAACTAGGTAATCCATAAAGCAGATTACATAGTTCCATCGTTCCAGCTACACTTTATTTTCAAATTAATTTGTCTTTAGATTCTGCTGGCAGAGAACCTTTTCAACATTTCAGCCACACAATTGACTTGCCCGATAGTGGGTTTAACTAGCTATATTAGTTGAACAGTTTCAAATTTATAGATAATGAAGAATAGATCACACGGCAAACAATGCTTTGACACTTCAAAATCATTTTTTACAAAAATGTGGAATAGTCCCCTCTGGTTGGGAATGATAGGGGAAAAGGGAAACAGAGAAAATGTACTATGATGGGGAATATAATGTTTACTTAAAATTGATAACGATGAGAATCTTGACATCCTCCTTGTGAATTGTGTTATCCATAGGAAGAAAATTTAGTGTGAAAAGCTTTTCCACCAACTCTTAATAAGTTTAAAAGTGAATTATAAAATATGTGAATGTTGTCAATTTTAATGCTAACTGTAAACCTCTCCAAGATATTAAACATGTTTGTGAATGAAGATTCACCTTTTTTGATAAGTTAAAAAATGTGAAATGAATAGTTATTGATAAAGCTTTATTATATTTCCACCTTGTGAATAGAGTTTCCCTTTTAAATACTAAGAGACATAATTTGCAAAGTGAGGGGGTGGGGGGATGGTATTTTTTACATGCTTTGGTGGGGCGTGGCCAATAGAAGGTTGGGAACCGCTGGTCTAAGGCAAAAAAAACTTTTTGCAGCGTATTTAAATAATGTTAAACTATTTCAAACATGATGAAATTGATATACATTATTAAGGTAATGGACATAAAAAATGTAATAAATGTAAGGTAATAAATAATTAAATAAACGTATTTTTAGTGGTTTTAAAGTTTTAATTTACACCTTTTAGCATTCGAAATTAATACATTACTAAGGTTTACCACTAGATGTTTGCTGTAGACTATGATGTCCATCTCACCTACCATTCATTTTCAGAGACATATAACAGATATCTGACACAATACTGTATCCGAAGTATTATCTATTAGGGGTGAAAGTACGTTTTCAGTTACGGTATGCGTTTTAAGCTTAACTAAATTTTTGCATTTTAGATTCCATAGAACATATACAGGGCTAGACAAAAGAATTTGTAAGCATTACTGTGAATGAGCGTGAATTTCTTAAAGGTGCTTTTTAATTTGAGTTATATATTTTCAAGCTCAAATACATTCACATGCTAAGAGATGTTTTTTTTTTAAAGTACATACAAGGCTATGCAAAAAACTGGATACATGGCCGCCTATGGATAGTAATTCCTTCCAGTATGATTTCAGTATTTTTAAGCTTATTTTTGCCTGAATCAAATTTCAGCTTAATATGTAGTTGCATATATTAATATGCAGCTAATATACAGGGCTGTAAAAAATAATTAAAGTACGTTTCCGTCTATTGATAGAAATTACTAAAGGGGAATTTTGAATTGTACTATGTGTTTTCTAACTAAGCTAAATTTTAGCATAATATGTGGAGTATATACTAATATGCAGATCATATACAGAGGTGTACAAAAAAATTGGAGTACCTTTTCGGTTTTGTACAGTAATTGTTAAAACCTGCTTTTCAAATGTGTTACGCGTTTTCTAAAATGTTTACTTAGATGTCCTTTTTACCTTATTAAACTAACAAGGAAGGTCTCCATACGGGCATACTCAGAAAAATCTGAAAGAAATTACAGACTATTCTTCTCATATGGATATATATGATTATAAAAAAAATTTGGCGGAACCCCGATACACCGTTCGAAAAAAAATAACGAAATTTTCGTTTATTTGGCGATTTATCACCGGTTGGCGATGAAAAAAAAAAAATACGGTTTTATGTAGGAAAAAACTTTTTATGTTGAATTTGTTTATACAAGTTTAGTTTAAATAACTTTAGTTTTGTCATTTTTAATTTGTTTTAACAATAGTTTTGTCATTTTTAGTTTGTTTTAACTATTGTTTGTGATATATATTTATATGTATTGATAATAAAATTTAAATACCATATTTTACGATTTAAAACAAAATTTAAATTGATTTAAATTATTTCAAGCTCAAAAATAAGGCAGATAGAACACTGTCGATTTGATTTTGTTACTATGGAAACGGCTTCGTCTTCGATATGGAAATGTTAAATCCAATGTCAGCTGACTATAACTTAAAATAGATATTTGCAACTTGCAAAGCATAGAAAATATTTTTACAGTGATGAAATTAAATAACTACAGCAACAAGCAACATATATATATAATATAAAAAATATATAATAACCTTTTAAATTGATTAAGTTTGAATACATTAAAAACCGTGCATTCTAAAAAACAATTAATACATTTTCAGATGCATTAAAATCGTTTGCTTTTGGCGAGGAAAAATCCTGCTCGCCAAATCGCGTGTCACTTTCGTATTTTCGCGCCAAATATTCGAAAGTATTTTATTTTTTTAGACTTTCTACTGAAATTCCGCCGCTAAATTTGACTGATCTCTTATCACATACATGAGTAGTTTCACTAGCATTTTTTTCAACATATTCTGAGTATGCCCTGTAAGGAGACCTTCCTTGTAAGCAGTTTTTTTTTTAATATTCTGGTAGTGATGAAAATGATTTTTCTTCCTTGTTTATAATTATTTTCAGTGCCCACAGAGGAAGACTTTTGACTTGGGACAAAATTTATAAGTTATTTCCTTAGTAAAACGCAAGCCATTCGTAAAAAAATATTAAGTTAGAATTCAACTAAATACTCTTAACTAGTTATTATTAGAAAAATTGTAAAAAAAAAAACTTAAATTCTTCATACGCCAGTAATTTTTTTTTTTTGTGTGTGTGTGTGTTTGAAATGTGAGGACGTACACGGAGTGGGATGTCAACTTAAATTTATTGAAAGATTCAATATTAAAATTATTTTGTCAGAAATCTAGCTTATAGAGCTTACTTAAAGTGACGTAGGACTCTTAAAATTGAAAAAAAAAAATCCCATTTTGGACATTTAGTATTTTAAAATGTATATAATTTTAAACGCAATTTTTGTAGGTATGAAAGATATAAGTATGTTGTTTCATTTCATGTATTAAAAAAAATATTACATGCTGAAATAATATTTATAGGGAGCGTGAAACTGTCAGATAATTGTCGAGCAAAAAATTGTGATGACAACTTACGCGTAGGATCTAGGAAAAGAAATTGGCACCTAATTATACTTCAGATTATATTAATTACCATGAACCTAAATAAATTTGTATTTAAAGCATTTTTATATTTTTAATACAAAGTTGTATTTAACAAAATTTCAATACTATAACAACGTAAAAAAATAATAATTTTTTTTTGGACAATAAAAAGAAAATTTTAAGTTTAGTCTATGCAGACATACATGAAACATAAATTTTGGAAATTTCATGAAAAATATTAAAATGGTTTTGAGATATTGCGCGTTATGCCCATAAACGTCATTTTAACCCTTAAATGCCGAGTGTTGCTTTTCGGCAACATACCCAATTTAGGCTCTAAAATACTATTAGAATAATATTGAAGCTATAATGCCTAATGTTGCCAATAAAATACATTCTGAAAACATTATTAAATCGATTTTCAACATGTAGATGGCAACACTTGTGCTGTTTAAAAATAAAGATAGATTTATTTTTCCAATTGTTCCTACTTGTTCTTTTTGTTTTGTTTGGAAGCTTGCGGAATAACCTATTTTGTTCTGCAGTAAGCAAGTAAAATTTATTTCTTACTATAGTTCCTAAAATTCTTGTGTGTTTAATATTATAGAATTTCATCAAGGAAAATTATTTTTTCAATTAAAGACCAGTATTGCCGATTAGTAACAAACTGTTTTTTAGCCCTAAACCATACTTAAAACAAAATATGATTTTTTAAAGTATTTTTCCCATGATTTATTTAAAAAATGAAAGCCGAAAAACATTATTACAAGGATTTTTGAAAAGTCAGGCGTTTAAGGGTTATGAAAAATGACTTCAATGTTTCAGAAACGCCGTTTTTGCTATGTGTAAGTGTAATTATAAAAGCCATAACTTCTGTTCTAATGGGAAATTCAAGGAAATGACTATATCAAAATTTTAAGAAAAGGATTGTAATATATCATAAAATTGAAATTTTGAAGGTATAAGAATCCTGAGATCCCTTAAAACTTGAATATGTTTATATAAATTAAAATATTAGGGAATTTGCTACGTTTCCTAATGTTTATCCCTTTGTGACCGTAAATGTACATTATCGTGCGAATGAACCATAAAGGATTTTGGATTTTTGAATGGTTTTAAAATAACATAATTAAGGTTATACCTGAATATAATATTGAAGGCAAAAATAAGTAAATATTGTGGAGTCTTTGACTTTTTTCTCTTTTAGCAAAAAAGTATTAAGCGAGATTGAATTCTTTTTTTTTAGTGTGTGTATTTGAATAGCAGAGAGACGATAATCCTCAAAAATAAATCAGATACAGAAAGACTTTGAAAATCAATATCTTGGTGTATGAGATTTAGATTTTCAGATATAAGTAGGCTGAAATATATCTTTTTCAAAATTTTGAAAGAAGATATATCTTAACTTTTGTAAATAAATAATAGTAAATGTATCTTTCGAGCCAATGAGCATGATATGAGATCTATGTTTTTTTTTTCCTTTTAAGCATACATTAAAAAAAAAAAAAAAAAAAAAAAAAAAAACTAAATAAAAGAACGAATTCTTGCAGATTAATAGGTTTAAAATTGATTATAGAAATCGACCTCATAGACTGCTTTATATTGCTTTAAATGGATATTAGAGTTTCTAAACAAATATCGATAGATTGAAGTTTATTAAATTTATTTGAGATTGAATTATTTTTCTCGATATTCGAATAACAGACGAACTATAATCCCCAGGAATAAATCACAGCCAGAAAGAGTTTGAAAATCAATTTCTTGAGATATGAGATTGAAATTTTCAGATCTATGCAGACAGAATATATCAATTTCAATATTTTGAAAGAAGGTATGTCTTATCTTTTGAAAATAAATTGTAATAAATGAATCTTACGAAACAATATTAGCGTGATACGAGATTCTTTTTTAAAGTTTCTTAGTCAGGCAGCTATTACAAAAGAACTAACTGAAAAAGCAGTTCCTTGCAGGGTGATGGATTTCTAAATTGCTTATATAAAACGATTTTTTTTTTGTTACATTGCTTTATAATAATTTCGGTGGTTATGGGAGATTTTCAGCTTGAAAAGAAAACATATGTTATGAAGCTGTTTTGACGTCTAAGAGCGAAATATAAATATATAGGGTTTTGGATAATAACACATATTTCGAACTTAAAAAAACAAAACATATTTTTTTTTCTTTTATTACAAATGTGCCTTTTGAATTTGTTTTTTTTTCGATGTTGCGCGACATTTAGTGTTCCGAAGTACGTTTGATTTCTTTCAGGAAAATATTATTCCAGGTTCTTTAGTTTACAACAAGTGAAATGAAGAGCTCATCTATACTGATGAATGAAAGATATTTGTCCGTGTGTCTGTCTGTCTGTGTGTGATGGCAAGAGAAGAATACCTCACATAGAGGTCTGCAAAGGATAATCCAAGTCAGGTCCGTATGCAGCTGATACTTAGATTTTTCATTGTTTGATAATTAATCAAGATATTAATTAAATTCATAACGAGTATCGCAAAATGGAGCTCTACCGCTGATCGCACGATTTCTAAAGCATTCTAGAAATTTCAAAGTAGTTAAGAACGTGGGTGTGGTTGAGAAACACTCTTTATTTTGATTTTTTTTTAAAGACCGCATTGGCCATTTTTTAAACAAAATACGAGAAAACATTAAAGAACAAACAAGTTTATCCGATTTTTTCCTTTCTAACGGCGTAATCCGTTTAAAACAAAACCAGTATTAACTCTTACAAGAAAAGTATTTTCGAAAAGTTTCTTTTTTGTGTTTTTTTTTCTTCCTTGACTTTACAAGCGCGCATCAGCTAAACTATTCAAAATGCGGAAAAAGTAAAAATATTCACTTACCCAACACACTTTTCCCTTTCTAACATCGTAATCCGTTAAACAAAATGTTAACATCAACTCCTTCAAAAAAATGTTTTTGGAGAGCCGTTCCTGCGATTTTCGTGGGTTTTTTTTTTTTTTTTTCAATTTTTAAATAAGTACGAAAAACAAAATGCTCATTAATCGGAGGCGCATATTTTACTTTAAAACGACGTCTTTGATTTTAAAAAATCCTGCTCACAACTCTGCAATTTATAAAATAATTATACTAACAACAAGGTATTTTTAAATTAATGTGGATAACAGTAAAAGTTTATCGCAAAAACACATCAAACCATTTCTTAATATACATAAACGGACTAGAAACAATAATAATAATAAAACAAGAACGTAAAATCATGCTTTAAGCATATGTTATCTAAAACTTTACAACACATTCAGAATTCTAATAATAAAACTTCACAGTTTAATAAGGTGAAAAAAGATCTTTAAATAAATAATTTGTAGAACGCATAACTAATTTGAAAACACAATTTCATCAATTCCTATCAGAAAGAAAAAAAAAATCTGATTTTTTTGTTCAGCTCTGTAAATGAACTATAGATTTATCATATAATACATAGTATGCTGAAAATTAGTTCAATTAGAAAACGCATAGCCCTGTTGAAAATTCCACTTCCGCATTTTCCATCAATAAACGGAAAGATGTTTAGTGCAGCCTTGCATGCGGTCTGTAGAATTTACACACACTAAGACGTATTTTTTTTATTTAAAAACGCGTACCACAAAAGATAACACACGTCCAGCAATTATTGTTCATTAGAGTACTGTATAAAACTGTATGAAAATCACTTGAATACATCAAACTAAATTAATATTTTAAAGTGATAAAATACGTTTAACAAGACAAATTACATTTATTTATTCATATTAGACACATGTTCCATTTCGCCACGGCAACATTCTCAATAATAAATATAATACAACTATTTTCACAAAACTTATTTTAATTTAAAACAGTAAACAAAAATCACGTGAACTCAAGCTTGGATATTTTTATATATATGTACGCAGTGAGAATGAATATATGCAATGATTCAGCTTCCCTGGAACTTCCTAAAATTTGGAAAGAGATGCTCTACAGAAAAATGAAACAATAGTATTAAATAAATCACGTTCACAAGTATCCATTTTAGCTCACAGTAGAGATGAGAAATATAGTTACTTATTTTGGTTAACAGATTACATCGTTGCACACTTGTACAGGTAATAGGTTCCAACAACCTGTTATTTTTATAACATAAGGTTAGTTGGGGTAACTGGACCCACGAGGTAACTGGGCCATAGGCTATTTTATAAAAAAAAAAAACTGTTAATGTTTTTTAAGTTTTAACTTTTGTGAACAATGCATCTTAATCTCTACTTCCTAAAACAACGTGTGTTAACTCAATCATTACTCTCACATTGCTGTGATATATTGTCAAAAATTTACGTTTCTTTGTTTAAAAACAACGTCAATATGGTTGAACTTCCTCTACTTTTTATTAAAATACTGTAAGTATTTTTATTAAACAACCTTTTTTTTTTTTTTTAAGATTAGGCATATAGCTACATTAGTATTAGTAGATATCTATACATATTTACTTCACGTTTCAAAGGTAAGCCCGGTGTCCCAGTTATCCCATAAAAGTTTCAAGAATGGGGTAACTGGAACATGTATCCGGAGTAACTTGACCATGCTGGATCCAGTTTCCCCATTAGTTATAAATAATTTTTTGAGTTTCTCTTACTACGGGAAATAAATTTATCCACTGTTTTTCGCTCACAATAAAGAAAATTATAGAATACCTTATTGAAATTATGTAATAAAATTTTAAAAAAGCATATTGGGAGGTATCAAACCAAATTTCTTGACCCCTTGAGAGACGGTGATGCCGTTATGGCATCACATAATTTTAATCTCTAATTGCCACATTGGCACCTGAATTTTATAATGATAATTTCACCTTTACTAAGTACGCGAAAATATACTTTTACTTGTTTACAAATAGATTCTGTTGTAAATACTGGTGTCACTAAATTATTTCAACATTTTACGAATGCATATTACCTTGCCACTGAAATCAAGATAGCTAAACCTTGAAATTGTAAGATACACAAGCGTCGCATTTTATAGGGAAACTTTTATTGTTCCTACCACTATTTTGAAAATAATATCTTCATCACACCTTTCTTTATAATATGCTAAATAAAAAGATCATGAAAGTAACTCATTCAGGGTTCTGGTAGGAACAATAAAAATTTTCCAATATAATGCGACCCCTGGATACAGATAAAGTACTTAAGTACTTACGTAGCCGTTTGTTTATAGATTTATCTTGTTATTGTTTTCCTTAAAATACCCATGCAACTTTAATACTTATTACCTATACTAAAGTACATAAGTACTTACTTAATTTTTTTGCTTTTGGTATAAATAAATAATATTTTCACTTTTAGTGCTTCTTTTAGACACATTGACAGCAAAGGTTTCCCTTACAATGCTCTTTAGTTGATATATAATTTAAGTGTTCTGCCTGGTTTAAATTTTTTTAAGTTGTTTACACTTTTTCAAATAAGACCTAATATCCAATATGAAAAAAAAAAATAAACGCGTGTGGAACATAGACCCCCCTGGTCCACTTTCTCCATTTTTATGGGGCAACTGGACCCATGGGAAAAGAAAGATGAAATATGATTATTTTTATATTTTTAAATATTAAAATGTAATTTTGAGCATTTCTGTCTGATAGAGGGAACCTAACTGAACACATATACAGAAGTTCCGACATTAATTCAAATGATCATTAGCTTTTTGAAGCTGATTTGTCAGAAGCTCCAGAGTCACATTGTAAAATCATGGCCCAGTTGCCCCAACTAACATTATAACTAATCGCAGTGTATGCGGTCAAGGGATGTTTTAATTAGAAGGCCTTTTAAACAAAATGTTTGAAATACTTTTTTTGGCATAATTATAAATACTGCTTTCTATTGAGATGAATCAAAATTAGTTTGTGATTAAAAACTTTATTTTTGAAAGACAAAAACTTACCTAGTTATGATACTTCGAATTTCATACATTTTTAGCGTTTTCTGGCACTACAAACGTATTTTTCCACATACGGTGATTAAAACATTGAAAATTCATAAAATTCTAACTATCATAACTTAGTAAGTTTTGACCATAAAAGAATAATTTTTTGCTGTTTTACTTGTTAGAACATGGAAAATCATTTTCTAAATGAAACTTATAGGACAGAAGCATTGTATAAAATTTGTAATTTCTTATCTATTTAAAAAGTAATCATTGTAATGTAAATCGATTTTTATCTGATGCGGAACAAAATTTGAAACATTTTTGCAATTGGAACTAAACCTTTAAAACTAATGGTTTAGAAATTAGTTATTGGTAAACGATAAGAGATACCCTGTATAATAATTAACACAGTTTTAACAACACGATTTCTATTCCCCTCCCCTCACCCCTCCCCCCCCCAAAAAAGAGAATCATGCATATAGCATGGATTATGAAGCACTCTCCAACACATTCAGAATACCATAACAAAACATCACAATTGACAAAGTTGGAAGATGACGTCTTTAATGAACAATGGAATACGCATAATGCATTTGAAAACACGATTTCTGCCATTACCATAAATAGTTGTTAAAATATACGATTTTTTTGCAGCCCTGTATATGATCTACAGATACGTATGCATACTACATAGTATGCAAAAAGTTAGTTCAGTTAAATGCATAATACATTTTAAAATTTCCGCTCAGCAATTTCAACCAATAAACGAATGTTGTTGAGAACTGTTGTTCGACCTTGCATATGTACTGGAATTGATATACACCAAGTAATATTTAAAAAATAGTTAAATTTAAAAACGCATACCATAATTGAAAACGCTCTTCCAGCAATTATTGTTTCGTGGCTTCAAAAATTCAATTATTGCTCATTTTCTTTTAAGGTACCTGTACCCAATATGGACACCCTAAGGAAAATTGATTTTTTTCACCCCCGTGTACATGTCATAGGACTCCAAAAATATATCACCACTATCCCTGGACTGTTGATTATCATTATTAAAATTAGCGAGCTTGTAATTATTCTGGTTTAATTTTAATGATAAAAACAAAAAATGTTTACAAGTGTTCATATAAGGAACCACCAGTCCCTATTATGGACATGCATGTCCATATTAGGGACAGGTGGCCCCTTTTTGACCTGCTACACAGGGTGTATGGAACAGCCACTCTTCCAAGGAATTTTAGAGGAGAGAGGATAAAAGAAATATATCTTAAAGTATTGCGGTGGAGGGGGGGGGGGGGCACAGTAACTATCTTCAGAACATGCACTTTAGAAAGGGGGGTGTCATTTTCGGTTGTGGCTCTTCGAAGGCCCATGCAAAGCATCTCAGTTACTACAAAATATTATGAAATAGTATAGTTGGTTTTGCTTAGCTTTATTGCATCTGTCTGCAGAATTTACATCTGTTATTACTCAGTCCTCACAGGATGGGCAAACAGAAACTTCTTCATCGTGAGTGGTAAATCCCACACAGTCCTCATGGAACTATCTGCCGCATGTGATGCATAGCCGCATGTCTGCAACAGCATCAATACTGCATAAGAAGCAGTACCAGCTCTCCTTTGTTGAGGAACTCGTACCGCTGGTACCTGCGATTTCGCCAACAGATACCTTACTGAGGGGAGGCTTCTTTTGATTTTCCTGCAAGGGCTTATTGGAAGTTTTTTTTTTTTTGTCTTGGAGGAGGTTTCTTGGAGGATTGGGGGATACAGCAAGTGAATCTGAAGATTCACTTGCTGTATTTCCGATGTGGACATTAGGTGTCCATATTGGTAATCGGGCACAGTTTTACTAAATCTTGTAATAAATAAACAAAGAAAACATTTTAAAGCAATATATGCAATTGCAATCGAAAATATGTTTTATCAACTTTCTAAAACACGCCACACTATTTAAAGTAATTTTATTATATTAATAGGAATTTAAACTTTCCTGTAATTACGATCAGCACCTCCACGAAACAAGTTTCCTTCCAAATGGTGAACAGCGCGCTTTTTTGCACTTTCCAAGCTTAATTATATTTTCAACTGCTTTTCTTCAACGACATGTAGTGCCATCTCTCGATAAAAATTGTTACTTTTAAAGATATTAGGGTGCCCATATTGGGTACAAGTAGCTTATATCAAAATACTTTTGGGTGTTCCTATAAATAAACGATAAGTTCTATGCACACCCTAGTCTATAGTAATAACCTTGTAGTACACCTCAGAGATTTATATCAATTTCAATATGTTTTAAATACTGTAATATCATTAAAATAGACAGCAAGCGATTTTCCCCATATACCGTAATGTAACGGAATTCTTTTGAGTGGCCCTATAAATGAACTAAATATGCTATACACACTTCCTTTACAACACCGTACATCAGGCCTGTAGCCAGGTGGGGGCCAGGTCGGGCAAAGCCCGACCTGGAAAATGTTTTGCCCGACCTAGCGCATTCTGATAAGAATTTAAATTTCCAGTTTTCCCCCTCTTCTTGTCCAACCTAGAATGAAGCTCGACATTCTGATCATTTCTTTCACTCAGTATTTCCCTTTAAAAAAAATTATGTAATACATCAAATTTCCATTTTTCTTCCTTCATGCCAGACCTTGCTCTCTACCCCTAAATTTCCTTTCTAGACTGGAAACAAAAGTAGCAAAATTTCATCTATATAGCTTTTTTCTCTCCCTCTTGACACAGACCCCACAGATCTGTCGAAAATTGCTCCATTGTGCATGCCTGGCTTTTTCGCTTTGTAGAAATTATCCCATATCGCTTCAACAACAAATCGGGTTTACCTTAAACCCCTAAAACCTGCTTTCTTTATACAATTGTCACCATACGAAATTTATCGTTAGGAGGCGGGGTTGAAACCAAAGGCTTCTGAAACTAACGTTGAAGCAGCCCACAGCCACAATACTGTTTCCTTAACTTGAATTTGCTGTACATGACAGTTAAATGGTTGTTTCGTGGAAACTTAGTCCGATTACAACAAATTCCAAGGGACAGTCCCCCCTCCTCCCTCTATTGAAAATACAAAATAGATAATGGAAGGTCTGTTCCTTCATCTCTTCGACTGTCTCCCATTCCACTGATTTTTTTTTTTTTTTTTTTTTTTTTTTTTTTTTTAAATGGCGCTTCTTCTTCTAAAATAAACCTATCATTTTTTCAAATTTAAGCAATACAATATGTCGGGTTACTTACGATTTTACAAATCCAAATTTATCACTTACTGACACATTCATAAAGTCATTTTTATTCTTAAATTCAAAAATGCACTGTTTAATGAAATTGTTTTGCACTTTTTCTTAAAAGCAAATCAGTTTCCAAAGTGGTCGTCAAAGTTGCCATTATAAGCCAATTTTTGCAAGGCGACGCCTGATACAGACCATCATAAGATAGAAATCAATTACAACTCAAAGTGTAATGCATTTATTGAAAAGTGAAAAACGGTATTCGATTCCAATTCCTAATTAAAAGAAAAACATTTTATTTACGTTATGCCCAGGGTCGTAGGAAGGTCTTTTATGGCCACCCACAAACATTTATTTCAGCCCCCCACCCCCTCTAAGATTTTGGAGAAATAACTATATTTAATTTTGCTATCCGAGTTCCATATTTATAACAATACCAGCGGAGCTTAACTAGTTGATTTTTCCAAAATGAAACTCAAATTAAACGAATTTAGAGCTGGGTTGAACTGCTTTCGCAACGTACACCCATCGGGGCTATGGCCGCTCAGATCTCGAATCAAACAAACCTTGAATTATAGTAAATTTTTATTTCGACCCGGATTAAATTAAAATTTTCAACATTTTGTTCATGGCTCTATAGGAACAGATCTGATATTCCTACAACTTGAATTTAATCAAAGCACTAACAAAATTTAACTGAGAATTCCCCCATTTAGACAAAAAAAATCGCTGCAAAATGCGAAAGAATGCCAAAAATTGATAAAGATATTTCGAAGTTCATAGCGAGCAAAATTTACTATATTGTGCTAAAAGATTGAAACCGGATTTTTTATTTATGAATGTTAAAAAAATTACCAGAAAAACAGCTAAAAATTCTCCGAAAAATTAAAAAAAAACAGAGAACAAAATTTGGCAAAAAAAAAAAAAAGAAAAAAAAAAAAGAAAGAAAGAAAAAAAAAAGAAGTTTAAACTGAATTTCCTTTACAAATGTTAAGAACCTTCACAAAAAACCGCTAAATACTGCACATAAAAAAAAAATATATATATATATGGAAGTCTTTCCGTACTTTCTGTTTTTTTCCGCATGCTTATAATAATTTTTTTCTGCTTTGAAAGGTGCCTTTTATTTAAAAATATATATATATGTAGAGATTTACTAATTCGAAAAAAATTACCTTTGGGATGACGTTTTCATATTTTTCAGTTTTCTCTAATTTAAAATTGTCACCCAAGTGTTCCGGATAGAAATTGAAAAGAAAGACTTCGGATAGACAGTACCTTTCTGTGGGCAACAAAAATTGGTTTCTAACTAGATAATAATAAAGACAGACAGAAACTCTCTGTCCAGTTTTTTTTTCTTTTTTCGTCTGACCAGATGTTTTTCTGTTCAGAACAAGATTTGACAGGAAGGATACCTGTATGCCTTAAATTATGCCCATCAAAACAGGTTTTGGTTTTTTTTATCACATTTTTAATTTTAATTTTTTGTACTATTTTTAGTTTTGTGCTTTTTTCCCCACATTCATAAAAGGAATCCATTTTCAATCTATCTTTCCATTTTAGCCGAATATAGTAAAATGGTCTTCTGCGATTGTTGAATATTTCACGAAGTCACTTTCGCGTTCTGACGGGATTTTTTGACATTAGTAAAAGGAATCGGGTTTCAATCTTTTAGCCACAAGTACAAAATTTTGTCCTCTGCAATTTTTGAATTTTTCGCAAACTTTTTATGCTATTTTAAACGTTTTTCCCGTTTTTAAGCTCCTGTGATTAGAAGAGATTTTTTTTCATATTTGAAGAAATTTTCGTCTTTTGTACGGAAAATTTCTAGAAATTTTGATCTTTGATTCGCGACTTTTTCGTGTTCTGAAGGAAAAAATTTTCATGCGTAAGTTCAGTTTCTAATTATGAAAAGTACAATGCAACACAGTTGACGGAGCACTATGGGGATTTGATTTGACGAAAATGCATCTTTATATTGAAGGATGTTGGGTATTTTTTACGTTAGACTGGTGACTTTTCATATTTTTGCGAAAAATTGGCAAATCAAAGCATTTTTTTTTTGCGTGTGTGTGTTTGAACGGAAAAAACCTTCAATCCACTGATTTATTTATTTTATTTTATTTTTTGGAAAATGTAAAAGGAATCCGGTTTCAATATTTTATCCCAATATATTAAGTTTTGCCATGTGCAGCGTTTTTTTCGCCCTCCGCGGTGGTTTTTTTTTTTTTTTTGTAACAACCCGAAAAGGAATCAAGTTTAAGTCTTTTAGTTCAATATAGAAAGTTTATCCTTTGCAATTTCAGAATTTTTTACGAACATTTTATGTGATTTTTAGCGTATTTTTTAAAGTTTCACATTCAATCTTTTGGCTCGATATAGCAAAATTTTGCTCTCGGCTATTTCGGAATTTTTGACCAATTTTTTATACGATTTATGCCCTTTTCTTCACGTTTTGCGAAGACCTTTTGACAAGTTTTTCTGAAACCGATAAATTATCCAGTAGATTTTGCTGCTGTCATGATTAAGCTGAAGGTGGGAAAATAACAAATTGGCTCCTGTAGCAAGGTGAACGACGATGCTGGAAAATTTAACTTTTAACAGATATAATTTTTATCGAAAGAAAAAATACAATAATTCAAGGATTGTCTAATTCAAAATCAGATTGGTATATTCCGAACGGGTTTATGCTGCGGAAGGCAGTGGGGCACCCAGGGGGGACCTCCCCCCCCAAAAAAGGTCCTTTTTTCGAAAAACCAACCGGCAAAGCAAGCGAAGCTCCGCTAGAAGATTATATAATTACAAAATATATAATTTATGCATAATTAACATTAGTAATTTATCGAGAGAAGAGAAATGAAACGTTAAAAAAGAAACAGGTCGAACGTAAGGGGATAGGTGGCAAAGGCATGGTATACAGATGTCTGTTTATTGGGACTCCCAACGAGATTAAAAACTAAATTAAAAAAAAAATGATTGACAATAATGAGGCTTAAAAGTTTTGAATCGTTGATTCCAACTTTTCTTCCATTTAATAGGGACCCTAAAAAAGACACATTTTAAAAAGTATTTAGAACCTGCAAAATTTCTTTCATCTGGGTGCCTTTAAAAAGAATGGTGGCTATAGAAAGAAGCCCATGCCTGTTTTGGTTGAAGAAAGTAATAGTATTAAGAAAGTTTTGAACCTGATTGGGGCCCCCAACGAGATTAAAAAGTACATTTTTTAAACATTTGAATAAAAAAGTGGCAGCCACAAGTTTTGAATCATGGGTTCCAACTTTTATTTAATTTTAAAGCCCCCCCCCAAAAAAAAAGACAATTTAAAAAAATTTAGAGCATGCAAAATTTCTTTCATCTGGGCACCTTTAAAAAAAATGGTGACTAGAGAGGAAGCACATTATATGTTTTGGTTGAAGGAAGTAATTTTATTAGAGGAAGTTTTGAAGCTCATTGGGATATCCGACTAGATTAAAAAGCATATTTTTTAAACATTTGAATAAAAAATATGGGGCCTAAAAGCTTTGAATCTTGATTACCAACTTTTCTTATTTGTACCCCCCCCCCTCTCCCCCCCCCAAAAAAGAAAAAAAAACAATTCAAAAAGAGTTTAGATCCTGCAAAATTTCTTTCATCACCTTAAAAAAGAACGGTGACTATAGAAAGAAAGCACAAATTTTTTGAAGGAAGTAATAGTATTAAAAAAGATTAAAAATCATTGGGGGCCCCAATGAGATAAAAAAGCCTATTTTTTAAACATTTGAATAAAAAATTTGGCCTAACTGTTTTGAATCTTGGGTTCCAACTTTTCCTCACTTTTATAGAAGGCCTTAAAGACAATTCAAAAAGAATTTAGAGCCTACAAAATTTCTTTCATCTGGGCACCTTTAAAAAGAACGGTGGCTGTAGAAAGAAAGTGCATATCTGATTTAGTTGAAGGAAGTAATAGTATTAATGAAGTTTTGAACCTTTGGTTTCATCGTTTTCTCCCATTTATAGCCCCCTCCCCCCCCCAAAAAAAAGACTAAAACATCATTATATTTTTAAAATAGAATATAAGCCTTCAAAAGCTTTTCCATCTGGGCACCTTTATAAAGAATAGTGGATATAGAAGGAAAGCGCATATCTGTTTTCTAAATCTGACCAAGATCTTTGACAAAAAAGGAATTTGGATAAAACAAATTAAAATGTTGTTAAAAAATACATTAAAAATAATTATAAAAGTTAAAAAACATTATTCGGCTAAAAGATACAATGACTTATTACTGGGACCCTGACTTTGCTCACCCCCCCCCAAATGGGTGGTGGGGGGGGTATGGGAGACGGTTCCTACGGCCCTGGTTATGCCAAATATCTTATTTAACTTTAATATATTTATGTCTCTGAAGAAACTTTAAAAATTTCGTACTGACTTTAGAAATATCTTATATTTTAAATGACAAAAAAAAAAAAAAAAAAAAAAAAAAATCCCTAAAATCGCAATGCGTATTTTTGAAGAACTACGAATAAGAGATAGAAAAAATAAATGAAGAAATAATCTGCCACCCCTGGAAAAATCTTTGCCCTACCTGGAAGTATGGTCTAGCTACGGGCCTGCCGTACATGCTATACTAAACCGAAATAAGATATATCCATTTCATGGCAATCGGACTAATATTTGAGCGAGTTAAAGCAAGGACAGACAGACGGACAGACAATCTGAATTCATAAACACTTTTCAACTACATTGGACAGTATTAAAAAAGAGAAATTTGATCACCGACTTAACAGCCATATCTATCAAAGCATATTCAAAGCTAATTTCACAAGAACACAAAAATATCATTTATATATTTTTAATCAAATGCAATTCAACCAAACAAATTTCGTTCGTACAAATATGTTTTTCAAATTAATTACAACTGTACTAAAATTAAGTTTTCTCAAAAATTATAGGAGGCTATTTTTTTCTTTTTTCAGCAAATTAAAAAAATGACAAAACAAAAATAATAAAAAAAATTTGCCAAAAAAACAAAATTTATAGTGCAGGAAACCCCATCCCCTAAAAAAAATTCCATGAGTACGTAGTATAAACCCTTTAAATATTCAAATGAACCGCCAACGCAAAAAGACTCCATTCCTTACAAAAACAGGAAGAGTAAATAAATCATTCTTAATCAAATGTTATTTCACTCGGATAAAATTGTCCATTCAGATAAATTTACCCTTCAGCGTATTTTTTAATTTAAAAGACTGTTGACCAAATGTTTCAAAATAAGCAAATGTTATATTAACCACAAATTTTTTTAACATATATCTAATTTCAAGGATGTTCTATTATCGCTTTTTATTCATAAGATTATCAAGCGATATAAAGATAATGTTATATGTTAAGAACTACGTTTACTGATGGCGTGATTCAGAATGAATCAAGGAATTATCTGTGGTTGGTTTCCAACACGTTTCAGCTGCTTTCAGTTGAAATCAATTGAAGTTTTATTGTATTCTATTAAGTGTCTTAAATACTAGAGGGTTTTACAGGTAATAGTACTTTTCCCTGCCCTGGTCTCGGGGTTCAAACCTAACCATAAGCCAAAAGCGGGTTCCCAGGGTGGGTGCTTACTTACTTACTTACTTACCCGTTTTAAATGCGCTAATCAATTTAAAAAATATAAATTCATGGATTTTATTTGAATAAAATCCAACTAAACAATGTTTTGTTACTTTTGGAAATAGATTTTCTATTCGAAATCGAGAATTAAAATTTTTAAGAGATAAAATTATAAATAAATGTATTTTACTTAAATGATGCAAAAAGGTACTTTTTAAAAATTTAATGAATCTGAACTCCTGTTTCTTCGCATTTTTTAAAGGGGGGGGGGGGGATCAATGCTTTTTTCATTTACATAACATAAATGAAATATATTGAAAATTTCAACAAAAATAACCCGTTCAAAATTAGAAGCAGGACCACAAAAACAGAAAAAAAGCACGAAAATATATTTTTAGTTGAAAGGAAATTGCTGAGATTAAAAATTAAACAAAACTTTGCTGGATTTTATAAGTCAAATTTGACTTTTTGGTATGGAAATGCTAAATGAAGACAATATATACGATTCATGAGTACAAAACATGTCAAGCATGAGTTTTTTTCTTAGAAAGTTTCAGATGTTTTCCTGATTTACTATTTGTGCCAGTGCTTGGTTTATGCTCTACTTTGCGCAATCAGAATCGGTGAAAGTATGTGATGATGCTGATGACCCAGCATCAGGCACCAAGCCGAAAAAATCGTTTAATTAGTGCTGCAAGTCATTACTATTCATGCATTAGAGATTGATGAAATGCACAATAAATTTTTAGCACCACACACCTAACAGAGTTGCCCATAGCTAGAGGGTGAAGATGAGCCAATCTAGGGGCGCACGTCTGAAAAGAAACGATGGAGGACTTTTTTGTGAATATTGTTCTATTTTAAAGGCACGAAATTGATTTCTTGATTAAGGCAAATGATTAAAGAAACACTTAAAACCACATGCTATTTAATTAACAGTGACTTTTCGGTGACATATTAATTCAATATTAGGTTCCAGCATAGTAACAAGGTTTTTTATCCTAATACGTTAAATAATGCCCATCCCTAGCTCACAGGCTATCAAAGCCTGAAAGCTAATGTGCCCGCCTATTCTTTATGTACTACGTACCTGTGTACGTATGTACGTAACGTGATAACTCTTGATACAAACGTCCGATTTGCTTCAATTTTTTTTCTAGGTTCATTGTGATAAGGCGCTTCCCTGATTAGTTCTGAGTGTTCATTGGTTAAATATAGAGGGGGGAAGAGGGGCTCGACCCCTTAATTTAGATAAATGAGTTTTTCATGCAGAATTATTCGATTTGCTCCAAATTTGGTACACCTGTTTATTATGTTAAGGAGCTGCCTTGGGAAGATTTGGAGCTTCATTAGTTAAGTACAAAGGGGGTAAAGTGGGGGGACTACCCCCCCATTTAATTTAGATAAATGGGTTTCTCATGCAGCCTTATTCGATTTGCTCCAAATTTGGTATACCGGTTTATTAATTTAAGAAGCTGCCTTAATTAGATTCGGAGATATATTGCTTAAATATAAAGGGGGGATGGAGGCTACTCCCCCCTTAATATAGATAAATGGTTTTTTCATGCAGAATTATTCGATTTGCTTCAAATTTGATGTACCGATTTATTCTGATATGGCACTTCCTTCATTAGATTTGGAGCTTCATTGGTTGAGTATAAAAGGGAGAAAGGGGGCAGGTCCCCCCTCTTAGTTTACATAAATGTGTTTTCATGCAGAATTGTCCAATATACTTTATTTTTTTTTTAGGTTCATTTTGATAAGGAGCTTTCCTGATTAGATTTGAAGGTTCATTGGTTGAGCATAAAGGGGCAAACCTGAGAGCTAAAACACCTTAATTTACAGAAATGGTTTTTTCATGCAGAACTATCTGATTTGCTTCAAATTTGATATACTGGTTTATTATGTTAATGAGCTTCTCTGATTAGATTTGGAGGTTCATTGGTTCAGTATAAATGGGGTGAGACGGAGGCTAATCCACCTTCATTTACTTTTTGAGAGGCATTATTCTTTGAAATAAGAGTATAATATACAATTAGTGGGAATAGCCTGTGAGCTCAATGCCAATAGTCTAACTGGGCACTTTTCTTTTTATTAACTAGGGGGCTCGGCCCCCTACGAGCTACGCTCGCCAACCCCCGTCCAGACACCGCAGACTCTAAATGCACGCTAATGTGAGCGGCTTTAAAAAGATTTCGAACAATTGAATTATAATTTAAAAAACAGTGGCGATCTCCCTATAAACGGATTTCTATTCATTTCTCTTTGATTGGGGGAAATTTTAACGCCAAATCCGCTGCGGTACTACTTTTGATTATCCCGTCGACTAATTTCGCCAAATTATATAAATCGCCAAACCACTCGCCAAATTATACAAATTGACATAATTTTTATTTTAAATAACGAAAGAACAAATAAATTAGTACAACATTAATAAAAATACAAATAAAACGTCGAAATAAAAATAACTTGATGACGTAGACACGTGTAACAACATTTCAAAATAAGCTAATATAAAAGGAATTAAGTAAACAGAATCTTTGTCTCTCGGTATTTTTTAACAAAGCGAATTTAAATGAGACATTTTAAATTAATCGTTTTTAATCTGACGTAATTTTGACCAAACTATTATTTCTCTTTTTAATATTCACGTGAAATACTTGTGTTAGAAATGAAATATTATTTGCGCTTTCCTAAGAAAAATAGTTGAAAAATATCCTCTCAAAATATCAAGTAAATGTCTAGCGCAATTTCTAAATTTAAACAGTTTTGCAATATTATTTTGTGTTCATTTTATGTAATAACTGTAATGTGACGTAAATATGACGTAATTTCTCCTATTTAAGACTTCTAACGCATGTTGATAAATTTATTATTTTACAAATTCCTTTCTCTCTTAAAATTCACGCGTAATTATAGTTTTTATGACGCAATTTTTAATAAGTTCCTGCTTTTTGTACATAATTATTTAATTCTAATTCCAAATGTTTTATAATAGTCACGTGTAAATAAATTTTTAATTTATTATACGTATAAATATATATATTTTTTTTAAGCAAACATTATTGTTTCCGCTGTTTATACAGTTGGCAACAGTTTAAATTAATATCACTTTCTAAAATCTGTAAAAAATATCTCTAGAAATGCTGAAAATTTGAATTTAAAATAGAAATAAAACCTCAAAAAATTAGCCAAATTAAAAAAAGAAATACAATCTGCACACCGGGAACTTCAAACGTATAAAATGATCTAAAAATGATTAAATTCCCATGAACAGTTTTTGCTCCTATAAAACTTTTTTAGTGGAACGATTTTGTCCAACTTTAGCATTAAATATTTCTTAAAATAATTCTTCGATTTGAAAACTGTCTGCATCAGCGTGTTTATCAAACATTTCCGTATAATACTACCGATTTTCATATTTTTGTATGCATTATTTTTCTTAATATGAACGAAGAAAGACCTCCGGTCGCAAAAAATTCAAAACCGGCGGCGGCGGCGGTGACAGCGGTAGTTACTTTTTTTTAGAATAGAGAGATATTGCAATTAATTTCATTATGCTTGAGTTCACGTGATTTGTTTTTACTATTTTAAATTAAAATAATTTTTGCAAAAATATTTGTATCATATTTATTATTGAGAATGTTGAAGTCAGAGCGATGAAACGCATGTCTAATATGAATAAATAAAGGTAATTTGCCTTGTTAAAAACATTTTATCCCTTTAAGTAAATATTAATTTATTGATAGTACTTAGATGAATTATTTTGTGTTTCCCTGTACATCAATGATGAATGCTTGCACATCATATTTTGTAGTAAATATCTTTCAGTACACCTCAGATATATGTGTCAATTCCACTATGCTTGACATTGTGTAACATAAATAAAATACGCCGCAAACGATTTTTCCCCCGTGGACCGTAATGTTATGCAATTAACGTAATGGGAGTGTTCCTATAAATAAACGATGAATGCTATCCATACCATCAAGCAGGACGGTCGTTCTGCTAAGCCAAGCTGAAAAAAAATGCTAACCCCGCCAAACAAACAAACGCCAAGAATAACGGCAAGACACCGTAACTGCTTATTATACTGATGACAACTTCTCCATGTTAAATGGACGAAATATGCCAGCGTAAAATTTCCCATATCAAAAGAAGCAATCATCGCAGAAAAATAAAACCACCACCAGAAGGACCTAATAAAGAAGATCTTCAATTTGAGATCAAATGCATCTTCATAAATTAATTATAAACAGAGATATAGATTTTTTAAAATAACTTCGAGATACTGAAAATGACAGAGTTATTTTCTTCGTCACAACTTATGTTTCAATTGAGGTAGAGACTTAAATAATGGACAGAAAAAAGTAAGGATTGAATTTTTGGATAGATATTTACTCAATCTACGTGCTTTTATAAAATTCAGCTTTAAAAACATTAATTTTCTATTCATAATTAGCGAAAAACTGTTAATTAGTTCTAAAGTTTACAAATTATGCCAAATAGCGATAAACCCGCCAAAATATTTTAGAAATCTTATACTTTTCGTTTATATTATCCTTTTGCATTGATTTCATCGAAGATAACTATGGCTGAGATTCAGATAGAATTTTCGCTGTTAGCGAAATGAGTTTGACCAATCAGAAGCCTGCATGTTTGAGAATATTTGCTGTTTCTGGATCCCGGCCTATGTCATGAAAGTTTTGAGTCATTTTTTTAGTGCCGTGGATGAAGTGCAATGTTTGTAGAAATGTAGGCTAGGATCCAGATAGATTTTTCGCTGTTAGCGAAACGAGAATCACCAATCAATAGCCTGCATTTCTGCAAACAGCGAAAAGTTCACAAAAATGCAGACTTCTGATTGATAAATCTCGTTTCTCTAACAGCCAAAAATCTATGTAGATTGCGCCCAATGGAGGATATTCCAAATATGGGTTCGAGGCTGAAAAAAGTCACGTGATACCAGTAATTTATCCAAAGAACTTCTAACTGATAAGAAGGGAAGATACTACTACTTTGCCTCATGAACCGTTTCATTGGCTAGCGGGGATTTACATTACACGTCTACGGAGCCTTCCCTTCTTTACGATAGAAGTTTTTACCTTGACCACGTGATCAAAATGTAGATGGAATATCCTCCATTATGTTGAACACAATTTTGCATTTCCACATCCAGGAAGGGTATTGATTGTCATAACGACAATACATATTCGAAACTATTTAAGGCACTGATTCTGAACTCCTTTGCTATACATTTCGATATTAAAGAAGTTGTTGTTTCCATAGTAACAGTACTTTTCTGTATTGCTTTCTCTAAAACACAAATATAGAAATTTAACAAAGAGTGCTCAGAATCAACACCATAACAGAGAGCCTTTATACATAAGAGTGGTGATATATGCACAGGAAGCATGCTCATTTCAAGTTTTTGCCGAAAGTATGGCTACAGCGTCTAGAATACCTTGTGTGGAAATATGCTATCCAAACAACGCTAAAAATTTGTATACCTTAGATGTGCGACGATACTGCTAAAATCCCAAGTATCGATCACAGCGACATATGCGGGATTTAGTATTACATTGTATAGACTAGCAATATCTTGCAGTTTGAGAAAATATCCTGCAGATGTCGCAGTGATCTGTATATTTCAGCAGCATCGTTGCACAGTTAAGGGATACAATATTTTAGCACTCTTTTAAGTATTACGAGGATAGCCAATTTCCACACTATATATTCTAGGTGCTATAGTATGGCAATCCACTTTCTTGAATAGAGGCTATTCTATCTACGTTATGATCACGTGGTCAAGGCAAAAACGTCTAACGTAAAGAAGGGAAGGCTCCGTCGACGTAATGTAAATCCCCGCTAGCCAATGAAACAGTTCACGGGAGAAAGCAGTAGTAGTTTCCTGTTTCCCTTCTCATCAGTTTCATCAGTTAAAAGTTCTTTAGGTAAATTGCCGGTACCACGTGACTTTTTCAGCCTTGAACCCATATTTGGAATATCCTCCATTAGACGATACGCGCATGGACGAGCTTTATCAGACTAGGGAAATAATTCAATATGCATTAGTCTGGCGATAATGACACGCTCGCAAAGACCTTTAACTATTTGTTTTTATCACTTCTACCAATAAACCTTTATTGGCCATATGTCGCTACTTCGTTATAGCGACACACTTGTTCCAAATTGGATCCCGGCCTTAATGTATCAAAATACGGAAATTGCTTTCTGTAATATTCTTGAGCTCAGTTAGAAATATAGGCCGAGATCCAGGTACATTTTTGCAAACAGTGAAAAGTTAGCAATTATTCTAGCTTCTGATTGGTCAATCTCGTTGCGATAACAAAGAAAAATCTACCTAGATCATGGTCATGGTGTGGAAACCGGCTATTCCAGTAATACTTTAAAAATTGCTAAAAATTGAATCCCATAAATATTGAAAAATACTAAATGACAAATGTCGACAGCAGCAACATTTTCTAGATCTTCCCTGAGCGAAACGTTTTCTCATTTGATGTCTTTTGAAATAGTTACGTTGGAATTACCATATGTCGCTGTGATCGACATTCATCGTTCAGCCTCGTTCAACATTTATGGGATACAATTTTTAAGCACTTTTTTAATAAGCCGATTTTTAAACTGTATCTTCTAGATACTATAGCTCCGTTATTGGCCTAGATCAAAGACATTTAAGATGCATAGACCGGCAATTCCCGTTCAAAAGAATGCGAAATCATGGCAGCCATTTGAAGTAAATTGAAACACCTGAACCGCGAGGTTTGTACGTCAGCTGTGGTTATTTACCATTAAGTGCTATGGCTAGAATGAGCTTAAAAATTAATTTTTATCTATATGTATGAAGTTTATGGCATATTTTTTTTACATGAAGCTATTTTTTATATCTAAATATGCGTTATAAATATTGAATTTTCAGAAATACAGTTAAAAGAGGCGATTATTAATGCTTTTATGGATGGTAAGTTTAAAAAAGAGTATCTAGTTTAACATGCCTTATAAACCTAAATAAAGGCGAAATTTATATGGAACCAGATTGTTAAAGATTATAATTCCACCTTTTTTTAAGTTTGACTTACAAAAGTAACTGGAAAGGAAGTTTAGATTAAAGCTAGCAACTGTAACATAATATAGTAATTTACAAAATTTTAAATTACTTGTAAAGAAATTTACGTTTTTTAAACTAATTTTTATGCAAAAAGGTAATTAAAAAAAGCATATTAACGAAGGTAACACTATATTTTATCCTTGGAGGATGTTTTTTGAAATACTTAATTGCTATACGAAAAAAACAAAAATATTGATGAATAATAAGGTATTTTTTTTTAAAGGCCTAAATGAAATAGGGTAGACTAATACTTAATGAACCGCAATGAAAAAATACGCCAATAAAAGCATTTTCTTAGGTAAATTAAAATATAAAACATATAAACTGCCGTACAACAGCTGTGATCAAAAATCCTCAGTTAATCTGACAGTTTGCCGGTCTATGTATCTTAAAAGTCTTTGGGCCTAGATTATATGTTGTAGAAATCGACTATCCCAGCAATACTTAAAAAAGCGCGAAAATAGTGAATCCCTTAAATGTACAACGATGTTGAATTCCAAACAGTCATTTGCAGCGACATCTGCAGGATATTTTTTAAAGAAGAAAGAGACACGTGTAATGCACCGCTATAGCGTCTAGAATACATAATGTGGAAATTTGTTATCCTAGCAGCGCTAAAAACTTGTATCCCTTAAATGTGCACTGACGCTGAAATCCAGGGAGCTGATCGCAGCGACATCTGTGATATACTTTCAAAGTAAACATCGTATTATTACAGCGGGCTTGACGCCAAGCACACAGGTCAGATGTATGTTAATAAAATGTAAAAAAAAAAATGCTAGACCGTCTAGACCAAATTATAGCGCCTAGAATATATAGTGTGGAAATTGGCTATCCCTGTAGTACTTAAAAAAGTGCTAAAATATTGTATCCTTAAATGTGCAACGATGCTGCTGAAATATACAGATCGCAGCGACATCTGCAGGATATTTTCTATAACTGCAAGATATTGCTAGACTATACAAAATGTAATACGAAAATCCCGCAGATTTCTCTGCGATCGATACTTGGGATTTTAGCAGTATCGTCGATCATTTATGGGATACAAATTTTTAGCGTTGTTTAATAAAATATTTCCACACCAGGTATTCTAGACGCTGTTACCAAATCGTCATAAAGATTTAGGAAATATACTGCACATATCGCTGTGATCGACTCATTGGATTTCAGCATCATTTGAAATTTAAGAGATCCAATATTTTAGCACTTTTTAAAGTATTACTGGGATATCCGATTTCCACACTATATATTCTAGGCGCTATAGCACCGCGGTAGCTTGTCTTTTTCGTTTACCTCGGAGTAGATATTGATGAAGTCATTTGTAGCTGTTCCTAAACTGTGGCCAACAACATATAAGGCCAGTTCATAACGTCACACGGAGTTGCTTATCTGTACACGGCAATGGACACAAAAAAAAATCGGCGCGCAGCTTTGTACTAATCATCGTGTAAAGATGCTCCAACTCTGAGGCTAACGAAAAAGACAGGCTACCGCAATGGGTCCGATTCTTCTTTTTTTACAGACCGCTGGAGTCACGTGATGCTCGAATGCACCAAAGAAGGTGCGTTAAAAGAGCATCACGTGACTCCAGCGGTTTGTAAAAAAAGAAGAATCGGACCCACCGCGGTAGCCTGTCTTTTTCGTTAGCCTCGATCCAACTCCGTATGACTTTTAAACATAATGAACTGGCCTATTATGTCATTGGTCGCGCTAACACCCTCCCTCCTGCGTCCACCGTATATAGCGGCATCTTGTACTGGAGACTGCTAAATGGGCTGCTATCGGTCAAAATCAAGAGAGAAAAGGGCAGAAGAGAGGGAAAGAACTCGTTTTTTTTTTGGTAACTAGTTTTTCACACGGGAAGATTGACATGTCTGTTCCTTTCCTTTCATAACTTCATGGTGGTGAAATAAGCCAAAGCCTCCTAAATATTTGAGAAAGTCTCGACTCGCGTCACGAAAACATCACACAAAGCAGGCAAAGCAAAGAAACAAAATCATTCATCGGCTTGTTCATATTCACGAGCCAATGAATGATTTTTCTTCTTTGTTTTGCCTGCTTTGTGTGACGTTTTCCTGACACGTGTCAAGACTTTCTCCAATATTTAAAGGGCGTTGAATAGACCGGGATCAAGATAGATTTTTCGCTATTAGCGGGATGAGATTGATCAATCAGACGTCTGCATTTTTCCGAACTTTTTGATGTTTGCAGTAAACACCGAAAAGCCTGCAAGGATGGAGGCTACTGATTGGTCAATGTAATTTTACTAACAGAGAAAAATTTATCTGGATCCCGGACATTAACTGTGGTTGGTTAAAACAATTTTGAATCAAATCAAATCAGGAAGCCAATGTTTGTTAACTTTTCTGGTTAGTTTAATTGAAATCTTCCTCGTCTATTACTTAAAACTAAGTTACCGTACTTTGGACAAAAAAATGAAAATGAGTACACGAATTGTACATATGTCACCACTCTAACACAGTGTTGCCAGATGGGCTACTTTTTTAATTCAGATACTTGATTGGCAGCACTTTTTTGAAATTGTAAAATGCGCCTTATTTAATGACATATTAATTAAGGCGAAAACAAAGGGAATTTTACCGTTTATAATAAGTGCTGGCAATCAAGAAATCTGAATTAAAAAAAAGTAGCCCACTGGCAACACTGCTCTAACATATAAATGTTCTCTGTTATGACCCTGATTGTAAGTGCAGTTGGTTAAATTTGAGTATCTGGGCATTAGAGAAAGCAATAGTGGCCCAACGTGGCTGAGTGGATAAGACACCATGCCGCTAATCGCTTGAGAGCGTAGGTGGAAGCAGATTCGAATCCCGCCGTGATCCGCATGTGATATGATGTATGTGTTCAATAAATCAAACAAACAAATAAGCAAGCAATAGTGAAAGGTACAGTTGGCATGGAAACAACGACTTCTTTAATTCGTATAGAAAATTAATGAATAGTAGTAAATGACTCAAGTTTAAAATGTAGGCAAATGGTCTGGAAATATCAATGGCTCCCATCTAGTATTTCACAAAATTAATTTAATAGCTTCACATGATGTATAACTTGATGCAACTCTTAGCTAATGAAAATTCTGCAACAAGACTTATGTAGGTAGATCTTTTGAATGAATAATTCAGAATTCTGAGAACAAAACGAAGTTCTTAAGGGCTCTTCCTCACCCCCCCCCCCTCAAAAAAGGAAATACGATAGAAAGATATAAGAATTTGGATAGCTTCGATATGTCTGTGATCTTTTGTCAGAGTTCAGAAAAAAAGCCTGGGCATAAAAAAAAAAAAAAAAAAAAAAAAAAAAAATTGACGAACGATAAGACTATAGATTTCAGGCAAATTTTAACCGAAAACTATTTAATTCTAATGTATATGCGGCTTTAATAATAGACTATTACAGATAATCAATTTAGGGGAAATTTTATAGTAAATTAATATCCTCATATTCATGCAAATAGGCATGGATAAACAGACTTGAGTAAAATTACATATTTATTCTTTCTTCTCTATAACACGATCTAAATGAAGATGAAGTTATATGTACAGTTTATATCTTTAAATTTTTAGATTTTTTTTATCAAAATTGTTCCTTTATTATGTCTAGAATTGCTAGATTTGCAGATCTTCGATTCTTTAGATGCCTGCGGGGTTTCATTCTTGGATTAACCGTAGGTATTTGTAAAGGTAAATTTATTTTGCAAAACCGTCAGCAAAAAAGTTAGAAAAAACAATTAACTGACAGACTACCTGTAAATATATAGTTTATTTCGACTCTGTTTTTTACTAAATTTTCATCTTTCGTAGAAAATTTTAAGGAGATATAAATTGAGAAAGACTGATACTTTGAAAGAAGAAATTGACTTTCCTTACTTTTAAATTATTAATCACTATAAAAAATGAATGATAGGTAAACAAAATGTATAATATTGTGTTTGCTCCCTGCTTATAAAGTCTATACAAGGACTAATTTGAATTTGAGCTAGTACAATTATTTCAATTATATATCATTTGTTTTAAAAAAAGAACTGATATCTACTAAAAAACAACTTTTCAAAAGTAAAAAAAAGCCAAGCAAAAAAAAAAGGTGAAAGTTGTGGCTAAAAAATAGTGTGATATCAAATTTCCAAGCTTATATTACGGTACTTATTTAACATTTTTTGATAAAAATTTACCATATGTAAGTCGAGTACCTAAGTATGCGTTGATAGAAAGCCTTTTCTCCTTTACTAAATACATCATAACGTGTTTCTGAAAATTAACTTTTTTTTTAATTATGCATGATGGGCTTGGCGGCCATCTTTCCCTATTTTACACAAATTTCTAAGCACTCAAGCTCGTAACATATTTGCATTATTAAGAATTTCGAACTTCTAGTTTTAGCTACAGACAGATAAATTAAAAAAGTTTTTTATTTTGAAAAAACAAATTGATTTTACTGCTTTAACTAATTAATTAACCCCCCCCCCCCTCCTCCGAAAAAAGATAATCATAAGATGAAACCTGAAATTACTTCAGCTTTATTGTTAGACACAAATTTTTAGGCATTCATTTCCATAAATTAAAAGAATAAAATGTTTGCTTTAGTAACAATTTCGAACTTCCAATCTTAACAATGAACTTGTGTGCTTAGAAATTTGTGTAAAATATGGAAAGATGGCCGGCAAGCCCATCATGCATAATTAAAAAAAAATTAATTTTCAGAAACACGTTATGATGTATTTAGTAAAGGAGAAAAGGCTTTCTATCAATGCATACTTAGGTACTCGACTTACATATGGTAAATTTTTATCAAAAAATGTTAAATAAGTAACGTAATATAAGCTTTGAAATTTGATATCACACTATTTTTTAGCCACAACTTTCACCTTTTTTTTTTTTTTTTTTTGCTTGGCTTTTTTTTACTTTTGAAAAGTTGTTTTTTAGAAGATATCATATACTAGTAAATTTGCAGATCAAGAGCCTCAACGTCATCTCTGCAACTTATTGTTTTTAGCAAACTTTGCGTAATATTAATCTTTCTACAAAAACAAAATTTAAACTCTTTAAATTACACAAACATTTATAAATGGGAAAAAAAATATTTCGATGGTTTCAGACATTAGAAGCGTTAAATTAAATACGTTGTTATGTAATGATATTCTGAAATTCTCACGAGCTACTTATTCTAGTAATTTTTATATAATAAAGCAAATTTCTTCAGAGGGGCGCCCCTTGAACTCCCCGTTGTGTAACTTATTTTGCATTTGTAATTTTCTATTGATTGAGTTAATGATTATCCTATATCTTAGATTCCTTTTTACACTGCGATTTATAAGGATAAGCAACAATTTGGTCAAGCATTTTACGTTATCCTAATATCCATACAGCAGTATTTACTTGCCTGCTAACCACAAACACCTGTATCTAATGGATAAAGAACTTTTGGAAATGTAAACTGAGACATCTAATTTAGAAATGTAATACCTTTATAATTTTTGTTTCCAAAAAATAATTTTGATTACCATTCTGCAATATTTATATCTAAGATCTAATCTAAATATGTAAAAATGTACTCGATAGGATTAACTTACTAAAATCACCCTAAAGTAGGGGGACTTCTAAACCTAACGGTTAATAATTCATCATCGTGTCCACTTCCAATTGACTAAATAGATAAACGTGATTTGGCGCCGTTAAGTATTTTTTGCGATAGCCTTTTAATAGTATCCACATTTAATTTAAAATCGTGATGTTACAAACACCGTTGAAATTTGACGCACCCCTGTGTTCAGGTCAAATTACGAAAGGTTAACTAACCTTTTATTTCCCTTAGCCAGGCATTTTGTTTCATTTTTCGTAATAGGAATTATTTTAATAATTTAATTTAATTTACACTCTACAAGCTGTTACACGGGACGTTGTTCACGTTGCATTAAAATAGAGATAAATGCATTAAATAAAACATTTCACTCCCCACCAGACATGGCAAGTATCAGGCTTATTGCACAACACTATTATCTTACAGAAAATGTTGTTCTTTTAAATCGCGTAAATGTTTCAATTAAATAAAGTAACATTTTTTGTATTAAAATACTGGTATCCAGAACGCCGGAGGTTTGGCAGCTCTGCTCCTCTTAATAGAAACATATATAGTTAACCAACACTTTATCACATTTTATAGGAGACAATATCGAATTTCTTATTTGTATGGCCTTACATATACCTCAGTCATAAAAATGTAAAATTTTGTGCCAATTAATATACACAATTGCAAAAATGAAATCGCAACCAATGAGAAAAGGAAGGCCAAGTTAAATCGTGTAAATCGAGGAATCTTTCTTCGTAGTGTTGGGAAAATAGCACTACAAAAATTATTTTAGGTGGTATTTGGTGTGAAATGTTTATATGTATTCATTCTTGTCCTATTTATCTTTTTTATTATTTGTAATTTGCTTATTCCATTTTCCTTTTGCACGTGAAAATCTTACAAATTAAAATTAACTCTTTGGGGAGAAATTGTTATTCCTTTTTCTTTTTTTTTTTTTTGGCAACAATAAAGTTTATAAAGTTTAATAGAATAATGTCAGTTTATTTTGTATGAAAATAACGAACTTTTTCATTTATAATCAAAATAGTTGAATACATAAAAAAAATATTATTTTATATAGTATATAAATACTATTTTCATTTCTACGTTTAAATCAATCTATATGCAAATATCTATACAAAGGCATTCATTAATTCATTCCTTTTAACTTTGATTTGATTTAAAAAACCATACATACTTTCACATTTATGATATTTTTAGATGAGATATAGTTGTTAAGCAACGGTTAAAAGGAAAAAATGAAATATAAGTAAATTCATAAAATAAAATGTTTTATATTATTCGAACACATGTATAAAATTCCATCATAAGTTATACACCTAATTTAAAAGCTCTGACAAATGTTTTGACAAAATTGCAAACTAAAAGGAATAATTTAATACTCTTATTTAAAAATTTCAGCATCCAAAATTTACCATTTAAATCTATTATTCATATGAGCGATTTCTTTCAATAAATGAAAATTTGAAAATCGTCTGACTTCCCATAGAAAGGCATTATGTCACAAAATAAAATGTTCTATATATTCCGAACGAATGAACCAAATTTAACCCAAAACTATACAGCTAAATCCGGGGAGCTCACTAATATACATCCTTAATTTCAAGCTAATCGGATGCTTTTTACGGCAGTTATCGCGGGACAGGCAGACTAACTAACTAACTAACAAACAAACAAACAGATGGAAACCAAAAAATTTCGGGTCTCCACAGTAAGCCTTCACTGACGTTTCGGCAACTAGATATATTTTAGTGTATTTCAGAGATATATATAAAATTCAATGAGTTTAAAATTATGAAACATTATTAAAGATTGCCCCAAAGGATTTTTCCTCATAGGCCGTAATTTAATGGAATTCTTTTGAATGTCTCTGTAAAAGAACTGAAACTGCTACAAACTTCATTTTTATTACCGAACATGCCATAGTGCATAACAATAGCATAATTTCATGGCTATCCGGCTAAATTTACGCAAATTAGAGCACGGACAGATAGGCAGCAGACCAGAGACAGACAAACCGAAGGCATAAGACCTTTTCATCTATGTTGGAAATTGCTAAAAAGGCCATCAATGTCCTTACACAATTTGAAGCAAGTCATGAATTGAAAACAATCACTTTAACAATCCTTTTTTTTGTTGCAATATTATTTCTTACTCCTTTTTTGCGGTGTATAAAAATATTAAATATTAAATATTAAAATAAAATACATTATATATTAAAATTAAAGGAATAATTAAAAATAATTACAGCAGTTGCAGAAATAATGTGTCAAGGAAAAACAGTAAAATGCAACAATCTTATGTCAATCTTCCAGACGATTACAACAACCTAACAGAAATAATGATATAATTCTCCTGTAAAGAAAATGCCTTAATTGCCCCAAAATACAAGACATTAGAACATTCCTTGCGGTAACTACTAATTATTGATGACAGTGGGTATTTCTGCTAATTACAGAACCCAAGAGGATTATGTGAATTATTTCCAATTTCGTGTTTCAAAGGGTGACATGTTCTAGCGCATATGTTAAATATTTGGCTAAATTACTAATCTGCCGAGGAAAATATCTGTGTAGAGGAAAGAATTATGCATGAAAAGAGGAATTCAGAAATATATTGAATTTAAAGGAAATTAAATAATTATTTCAAGGAAACGTGAGTTTTTTTTATGAGGGCTTTTATAGGGTCATGTTTTTTAATTTTCCGTTTTGAAAAATAATTTGAGTTACTATATAATAGCGTCTATTTTGGGGGTTTCGTTCATCTCCACGAAAGCCTTATAGTCTCGCTGCTCTGTCTGTCCATATGTCCGTCCGTCATATCCTCGTACTTGGAAACTATTTAAGTTACAGACCCTGTCATACCCAAGACCCCCTTTCATACCCAAGATCATAAAATTTTGAAAAAGTCTTATATTATTTTAGTTAAATGAGTTCATTCTTTTTCGATTTCAAAACATAACCTAAATATCAGCAAATTTTGATGAGTGTCCATAGTGTAGTGGTAAAGTACTTGTTTTCTAGGCAAAAGATTGTGGTTTTGTATCTCTCCGATGGAACCTTGAAATTTTGATTTTTATTATTATTATTACACTTTTTTCCCCAGATGGATTTAATTAAAAGAAAACTCCTCTTTAGGCCATTTAAAAGGACTTTTTTTTTTTTTTTTTTTTTTTTTTATGGTGCGCAGCGGTAATTTTTAATAAAATCTCTTTTGTAAATAAGTGCGAGTAGTAAGTCAAAATTACGTCCATTACTAATCATACCATAATATTAAAATATTTATTTGCTTAAAAGACGTTATAAAAACACATTAAAAGTAAATTAAAAATCTATATTTACATGTTTCAACTCATTTTCTGAGTCGTCGTCAGAATGTATAACAGAAAATTACAAATGCATATGAAAAATGGAAAAAATCATCGAAAATAAACAAGTAATCATATAGTAGGGCGCGTTATAACCAAACGATAAAAAACTCAAGAATTGATGCAATGATAAGCAGAGGATAAAATTTAATATAAAAAAAAAATCGCGGACAATGAGTTTTTTAAGTTGGAGTACGGGAACTTTTAGGTCACACTGTATTTATAGGGTTAAGAATGGGACGATGTTTTTAAATTTCCGATAAAAGGCGTATATCTAAAACTATAATCGATTCCTTCCGCATTAACAATCTTTTGTGGTGAGTCCCTGAAAATCAGATTAAATTAAAAATTTCACACCGTTATCGGAAAGATTTGATGTTTTTATAGAAAAATGGGTAAAACTGATCGATTGCTTTCTATCAGAATAGAAATACATGGCAATTACATCTGGTTATAAATGAAAGTGACTTCGTAAATGTGCAGAGCACGGCCTTAGCATGTCCAGTAAGATAGAAAAAACGCAATAGAAAACAAAAAATCTCAGACAAAACCTCAAGCTGAAGCTCATTGGCTAAAAACAGAAAATATTATTTTCAGGTTATCTATTTAAAAAATTAAAACCGAGCCAATTAAAAATTATACTCTTGTCACAAAAGAAAATCGAACTGAAAGCAAATTCATTGTTCAGTCTCTTGAGTGGCGCGTTATCAACACGTCGCGTCGCCGACATAAATTTGCAAATATAACTAGAATAGAAAAACCCGATTTCTGTTTCCCTTCATTCTGATCAAAATAGTATTAAAATGATTGGAAATATAATATAAAACGTAATTTTGAAAGAGGAAAAGGATTTTTTTTTTCTATACGTGAATTAATAAAATTTTTATAGTAAGACAGATTGAGGTTAAATCAGTCTAAGCCCAAAAACTGATATAAAAATTAAGTTCGCTTTATCTCCAACTCCTCTACGCGTGCGACACATTACATCCCATATAACTGTTTCGATAAAAAAGAATGCAAAAGCTTAGAGATGTGAAGGAAAGGTAAAGGTAATTTAGGGTTCGGTTTTTCGGAAGCGCTATTGCACTGTACTTGGGAGCCATGTATTTAATAGCTCCGGTGAATTCCGATCAATACTTAAATATTTACTAAAAATAGAGAAGTACCGGAGCGGGGCTCCGGCGCAAATTAAGCCCTGGCTGTTACTGTTTAGGTTTTGGTGTAAATTGCACAACAGATGGCGCTGGTATGCCAAATTTTTCAAGTTTTTTGCAAAAGCTATATCTCAAAAACTAATGCACACAATTTAATCAAACTGAATATTCTGTGACATTTTCGCGTAAATAGATCTTTATTAGACTCGGGTGTATATTGAACAACAGGTGTTGATTATATACTCTTTGGGTAGGAAATTTTGATTGCAGACATCTAAGACAGTGGATACCGAAATTCAATGATTTGTTTGAAACAATGCCATACTTACTATATCTTCTTGTTAAATGCATCCAATTCAATGAATATATATGCCTTTACAATCCTCATAATGGGCATAGATTGTCATTTAGTTTTGGCACTGGGATAGCGAATTTTGAATTATTATCTTGTATGAGATAGAAGAAAGATTTGAGATTGGCACATCCAACTAACTTACAAGGAAGTTCTCCATACAGGCATATTCAGAAAAATTTGAAAAAATTACAGTGTTCTTCTCATGTAGATATACATGTTTATAAAAAATTTTTTGGCGGAACCTCGATAGAACGTTCGTAAAAAAATAATGAAAATTTCGTTTTTTTGGCGATTCATCATCGGTTGGCGATGAAATGAAATTTCGAAAAATACTTTTTTAGGTCGAATAGTCTTTAAGATAAAAACGTTTCATATTGAACTTGTTTAAATAAATTTAATGTAAAATACTTTAGTTTTGTCAGTTTCAGTTTGATTTAATTATATTTTTGTCATATATATATATAATGAAAGTTAAATATCAAATTTTATGAATTAAAACAAAGTAATAATAAATTAAAATTGTTGCAATATCTCAAAATTAAGTCCAATTGAGCACTGTTGATTCAACTTTGTTGCTATGGAAACGACGAATTCTTTGATATTGAAATGAATAACTGGTAAATGAATGGGTAAATGATCCTTTATTTTGGAATATGCTTAAATATATGAAAGTATTTTTTTTATATATGAAATTGTTTTTAAAGTAATAAAATTAAATAACAAGCAACATAAATATGTAATACGAAAAAATGAATTTATTAAACTCTCTCATTGTTTATGTTTAAATTCATTAAATACTTTTTACACGCATTCTAAAAATTAATTAACGAACAATTTTCAGGTGCATTAAAATCGTTTGCTTTTGGTGAGGAAAAGTATTGCTCGCCAAATCGCGTTACGCTTTCGTCTTTTCGTGCCAAATACTCGAAAGTATTTTATTTTTTTACAGACTCTCTACTGTAATTCCACCGCTAAATTTGACTGATCCTTTATTACATGCTTAAGAAGTTTAATTGGTATTTTTCTCAAAATATTCTGAGTATTCCCAGTAAGGAGACCTTCCTTGTTAGTCATACCATTGGAAGTTCTTTTCATAGCTAACTATAACTTATTTGCTTATTAAAAGAAAATTTCTAACCTATTAGCACCCGATATTCTATTTCTTTCAGGCAACAATTAAAATGTCGTCATTAGAAAATAACGTTACATTACATAAACTAGCCGTAAAACAAAGCAGATGTATCATTGTATGGTTAAATACTAATAATATCTGCTGCAATTTTTTTTAACTTCTAAGCATAGCACATTTTCAATTTTTACACCTTCGTATAAGAGATAAAAAGAACTTTAACTGCAATCTGTTTGACAACTGCATCTCAATGTATTTTTGAGATATTGATTTTTTTGTTGTTTTTAATGCCATTTCTGTAATGGTGGAAATTGAAGTATTCCCTTTCTGTAGGAAGTAAAGGTAAAACAGTATATTACTATCTTTTTTTGTTGCCATTTTCTTATAACAACTGAAAAATAATGTAATTAATATAGGTGCTATTTTAAAAAAATGTAAATGAATGATTTCTGACAAAACAAGGGTCTATTATAAACTATATTTAATTTTAAGTATCCATATTAATGTTACAAACAAATGAAGACATACACTGTTAAAAATTTGCAGCATTCTGGCCAGTCATTTTACCGTTTTTGTCGAAAACGATTACACATCCGTAATTTAACACTATTCTGACCATATTACTGGCAATTTTATGGTCAGAATACAATTAAATTACGGTTATGAAACCGTTTTTCAAAAACACGGTCAAATGACTGGACAGAATGCTGCAAATTTTTAACAGTGTATGTATCATTAGATAGCCATTTTTTGTCGAGTTTACGATATCACTTTTTGCTGGATTTGTGTATTATTACACGATAGTGACGTCATATGCATACTTTTCTATACATGTTGTTTAAGACTGGAATGTAAATGTGAAATTCAGCGGATGCAAATAACGTCATTTTATATAAAATAAAAGCGTGTATTTTAAGTCTTAAAACTGAAATATGTTTTATAGAAGTACATAATTTTCACCCCTGCGGCTTTGAAATTCTTCACATGTGGAAATGCTTCACTCTTGAAAATAACGCAGTTGAAATCACACAGTGATAAAACACAGTAGTTTAGAAAAGTTTAGAATGTCTTTATAGAAGAGCAGTCACCTTTTGGTTAAAATAATATTTGTTTGGGAGTTAGACTAACGAGTATAAGATGCGTTTTTTATTGTAACTAGTTTTGTAGGTTTATTTTAAATTACTGACCTTGTTAAACATTATCTTTTGTCGAAATTCAACGGGTTCTACCAAGTAATAATAATATATATATATTTTTTTTTCATAGGGGGCTGCACTAAATTCTGAAAAAGCAGAATTCTTGCTTCCTGTTTGTGTATTTTTTTCTTTTAAAACATAATCAGCATGATTTAATATAATAATTTAATTTATAAATAAAGAATGTGCCTTTGTTTAAATATTATTATGTAAAAAAATATCAGTATGTCATTTACAGGTTTCTTTAATATTCTGAAAAAAGAACAGTTTGATCAATATCTTTAAAGACGCTTTAAAATATTTAGAGATGCAGATAATTATTTTCAAATTTCTTTAAGATTATCTTATTTTTAGAGAGCTATTGTTAAAGATAACAAAAGGGCAAAATAATTGGCCGCTACGATACGCTTAAAAGAACTTGCCTTTACCAAGTTTCAAAGATGCTTTTGAAAGATATAAAATTGTCCCCTTTTACGAGCATCAAAATGATATATTTGAATAGAATATTTTTATGCATGAAAGATTATTGCTTTCGTTATCCTTAAGTCTCAAGCAGAGTGAATAATGTACTAAATGGTTTTTTGTTCTATAATACATTCATTAAGAAGGCATATATTTAAAAAAAAAATTGCTTTGTTAACAAAACTTGCTTTGTTGCTTTGTTTTTTTCTAAAAATTTTTAGAAAAAAAAAACACACATTTCATATTGATAACTAATCTCTAAATATATATGTTAATAAATCTATTATTAGAAAAAATTCTAATTAAATTTTTTTCTTTCAAAAAAAAGAATGAAGTACTCAAAAATGAGAAAATCGATGTATATATAAGAATTGAATATGTTTGGATCAAAAATGAATCTATGCTTTCTCAATTTTTAAACATTACATGTTATCAAACACAAATGAAACGATAAATTTTATCCTTTGTAATGGTTTATTTAATTCACGGCGGCATAATAGATGTTCCTTAATTTAATTATTAAATATTTCACAGTATTTTTAAATAACTTAAAAGTTCTTAAAAACAATACACTTATCATAAAAATATTTGATTTGGGTATCTTAATAATAGTTTTGCTTATTTCCCTTAATAAATAATCAATTAAATGTTTCTTGTTAATGCTTTTCAGTGGGAATGCTTTTCAGTGAAATTTCATTAAATTTTTACTTTAATCTGTAGTAAACGGCCTATTCAGAAGGACAGTACATAACGGTTCATATCTGAACGCATCCATAAAATCAAAAATGGGTACGTGCGTTTCTTAATTTTAAGCACATGTGGATAGGAGCTATTTTCAATTTTTGTCGTATATAAAATTTAATACTTTTCAGTCAACTTTGAGAATCCATTTTTCTCAGTGTTAAATTCATTTTTAATTATGGCAATGCATATGCTCTTTTCTGCAATCCTAATTTATTGATAGATCAATAATGTTTGTCAATACTACTGATTAAATATTTGCATTAAAAAAATAATGCCACTTACTCTCACATTTCCTTAAGATTTTCTCTTTTTTAAAAAGTCTATTGATGGCAAGGGAAAAAAAGCGCTGTATTATTCTATGGCAATTGGCCTAAATTTAGACATGATCCTTTCTCGACGTCCTTCAATCTGGCTGAAATTGCAAAAAGACGTAGATATAGGTCTAAGAAGGTCTAAGAAGGACATCTGGAAACATTCAGATTCTGAAGTAGTATTGTTTGAGCACCAGGTGTGCTTTTTAAAGTTCATTATTTCACAGTCGCCGGAAAAAATTGATAAAATTACTAAGCTTGCCTTCTTACTGCTCATGATACAAGAAACCTTATATATTCAAAATATGTGATCTAGTTCAAACATTTGAGCTGTATAACATATTAGCATTATTAACCCGGCAGTAGTCGCGAGTCGATCTCTTAGCCGCCCATATAAATATTCTTCTTCTAATTCATATCCCCTTATAAATACAATGAAGCACTGACCTGTATCTGACTTTAAAAAATAATGCCACTTACTCTCACATTTCCTTAAGATTTTCTCTTTTTAAAAAAGTCTATTGATCTCAAGGGGAAAAAAAAAGCTGTATCATTCTATGGCAATTGGCCTAAATTTAGACATGATCTTTTCTCGACGTCCTTCAATCTGTCTGAAATTGCAAAAAGACGTAGATATAGGTCTAAGAAGGACATCTGGAAACATTCAGATTCTGAAGTAGTATTGTTTGAGCACCAGGGGTGCTTTTTAAAGTTCATTATTTCACAGTCGCCGGAAAAAATTGATAAAATTACTAAGCTTGCCTTCTTACTGCTCATGATACAAGAAACCTTAGATATTCAAAATATGTACCAATGTACCAATGCAGTTCATCATGAGTACCTACAGAAGTCGCTATGCTTCTGTTTATCTCAATCGGATTAGTAGGGTCAAATTAGTCAGAGTGCTTCTGTGTTTAAGCAGCATGGAATTCATTACGAATTCTAGAGCATTGGGATGGCAGAGTTAGCCAGAGATCGTGGGGAAAGATGGAAAAGGCCCCAGAGCCATACATTTTTTTTTATATAAATTAGTTAAATCCAAAAAATAATATGGATAGGAATCGAAAACGTTAATAAAAATAGAAGTTGGCACAAAAAATAATGAATTTTGAAAAGAAAACTTCAAAATATGTGATCTAGTTTAAACATTTGTGCTGTATAACATATTAGCATTATTAACCCGGCAGTAGTCGCGAGTCGATCTCTTAGCCGCCCATATAAATATTCTTCTTCTAATTCATATCCCCTTATAAATACAATGAAGGACTGACCTGTATCTGACTTTAAATGTTTCCCCACCACCATAGTGAAGTAACAAGATGCCTCGGTTTTCTCTTAAAGTACATTTTTACTAGCAATGCTGAAGTTAATGGAAAAGTCTACGCAACGATCGCTAATGTCAGTTTATTTTTACGTTTTCTTATATTCCAAATCTCATAAATAAAATGTATAATTTAAGTAAAATGCAGATTTATAATTTCAGTGAAACGTAATATTTGAATATTCAGTGAAATATGTTTCTTATTTTACATTTTCTGTATGCGCGAGGCCGGCGGCAAAAACGCCGAGCGCGACTAATAACATTGTAAAAAAAGATGCGACTACTCTAGGGTTAAAAATCAGAAATCCATGTATTCATCGCTTCTTGACTCCAAACTAGGCCAGATACCCTATCTTGATGAAGTTAGTACTTAATTTAATAAATTGTAGCAACTAAACATATTATTTTCAAAGTTTTCCACTTTACCAATTGCCATTTCACCTGTGGACATAGTGTGACCATGTGTCCCGATTTTTCATGATGCATAAATTGATTTCTTTTCATATTATGCTATTCTTTAGTCTGCATTGAGTTGGACATAATACAGTACAACCAGTTAAAGTAAAATTGGTCAATAACGACAATTATTTATAGTTATTTATAGTCCCTTCGAAAGGAATATTTTACAACTCTAACAGCCTAAACACACAACCATCTAAAACGTATTTTTTCATGTCCCTTAGCGGTTCGGTTTTCACAGGTTTAACTGTATTTTATTCTGTAAATCGTGTGAAACCGTACCTGCTTATAGCGGAATTCTGTTTTAAAAATAAAAATTTCATCACCTCAGCGATCCCGATTTCACAGGTTTTACTGTATAAGATTGTTGTATTTATTTATAAGTGTAAAATGTGATAAGAAAGAATCGCAAGTGACCGGAGAACATTCCGTTCTAAACTGGTTTCATCTTAGCAGGTATAATTGCACGGTATTCTTACCACAGGGTCAATGAAATTTTCTGTTGTTTAAGACAGGATTCCTGTATAGACAGGTTCCGTTTTAATAGAATTTACTTTATTTTTATGTCGCAATTTAGAAGCCTTTGTCCCACTTTTATTGTCTCCTTGTCCCGTTTTTTCGGATACTGGACCTGGCAACACTAGATGTACATGACATAGATCTACTAAACTCGTTTTCTTACTGTTTAATTGTATGAATTTATTCATCGTTTTTCATCCTCAAAAGTTAAATTCATAAATCCAAGCCTATTTTCAGAAACCTGTGTTAAAAGGAAAACAATTTTTACTTGATTAACATTAATAACACTGTAAAAATTATACCTTAATTGACCAGAAAACTTGTTTCATTTTGATATCTTCCGTAGAACGTAAAAAAAAAAATAAAGGCTCAAAATGTGAATCACTAAATTATGCTACAACTTCTTCTATTTGATATGAAATGACATCTTGCATGTAAAAAAAACATTATTAGAAACTTTGAAATATAAGTTTTTCAATAACCGTCTTAAATATGTCATTAATCACTTATAGAATATTGGCATCATAAGGCAAATGCATATTTTCAAACAAAACTTACACATATAATTTAGGTATCTGATGTCAATCACATGTAATTGTCTTAAATTCCGTAGAAAACTTTAATTATTAAACTACATAGCTATTTTAATCAGACACTTATTTTCTTATGAAAACGATTCCATTACTATCATTGCATATCCTTTCTTTTAGTATTTTCTTCTTAACTCTTAATATAAGGCAGAGAATTGTATTGCAAATTATTTAGCAACCGTTACATATTTTGCATGTAAATGAATTTGATTTCCTTGTGATATATTATTCTTTAGATTACTTAAGATGTTAATATTAATTTTGTATCTCATAAATAACGTATTTCATGTATCCGTTAAGCAGTAATCATAGACACTTGTAATTTCCTTTTATGAAAATTATCTCATAAATCAAAAAGAATAATTTAATTTGTCAGTTGATTACTGAATCTGGTTTTTCCTGCTCAATCTAAATCAATTTAGGATTTATTGAAAATATTATTATATTGTTGATGAAATGATAATATATATGTCATCAGACTTATGGTACAGGGGTTTTTCATTTTTCGCCAAATTGTGTCTTGTTTATATATTTTAATGTAAGGTTGGTGCGTGTTATCTAAGGTGCGTTAGTTGAACTAAACTCTAATACATGGCTGTTTCGTGCAGATCATACTACGAAATTTTAATAATGTGAGAGGGACACCTCCCTTCTTCTAAATTTCTAACCAGCCATATGGCTTTTAACCTGTGTGCAACATCAATAAACAAACATTTGGTTGTGCGTAAAGGACTTGTGATTTAATTATTACTCTTTACTTTCTATATTTGCAGCTTTTATTCACCCACGGGATCCGAACTCAAAAATTAGGTTCTTGTGAACGTAATGTACATGCCTGATGCGTTTACGGCTATCTAAAAATTTAAATATATGGTGGGTTTCTCCGCCACAATAAGGTACAATTTGTTTTAATAAGAAATTCAAGTTCAGCTTACTGTGTCCACCATATGCAACTATGTGTGAAAATGCATGTTAGTGCTTGCATATTTCTGTCAAAGTTGGACACAATGAGGATACTTTATAATTAAAATAAATTGTACGTTGTTTGCATGTGTTAGTTTTACTACAAAAATTGCATCTTTCTTATAATGTCGTTCTCCTCGAAGAGAATGGTGACGTATTTAAGTGGGTGATTCATCATTGGAACATTAGCATTTCGGAGTTTCTAAAAAGTTATTATTACATATGATGTAGGATCATATATTGGTATTTTAAAATACTCAGGATCAAGTTTGTTCCTAAATTACATTCTGTTAGTTCATTTGTGCTCTCATAAATCTTAAAATCTATTCATTTACTGCCTAATATAACTTGATTTTTATCTCATCTAAAAAGCTCTCTTTTTAAGTAAAAGTAAATATATCTTGCTACAGTTGACGGTTATTGATAATGCAGATGTAATCATAATACTATTTATTTCCTAAAGTACTTTCCCTTGTAATTTAACTGTGCGTTGAATTTCGCGAATCTTTGTATAATTTTTAAGATAGAAATTAAACATCTGTCAGTAGATATAAACAAAATAATAATACGTTCACTTATGGATGATAAAATTATAATCTGGCGCAAGTTTAAATAAATAATTTGAAAGATATAATGCTCATTTTATTTAATCATTATGAAACATTTTCATCCGTCATTTATTGTCAATTTGACGTCGTTATATTTTGACTTTTATATGTAGTAAGACTAACAGATTTTTGATTTAAAGAATTTTGTGGTTCGACAGAACGTATTTTCTCGGCACTTGGCAACTGGCTTTTGTAATTTGAAGTTGTAAATTTGTGCTCGTGTAAGGGTGATCACTTCACCATGTCTTATTGGCTTCTAATAAAAGAAAAACGTCCATAGATTTATATGTCTTCAATCTATCTTACTCCTTGGTATTTTATTTCAGAAAACGAACTGAAGTTATTATCTTGGTTTATGGAAGCGCAAATTACTGAGTATTTTGTTTTACATATAAACGGTCGAAAAATATTTTAAATCAATAATTCCTATTGACACCATACACTGTAAAAAAAAATCTGTAGTTCTACAGATGTAAAGTTACATGCTTACTAAACTTTCACCAGTAACTGTACGAAAAAAGCTGCAAATCTACAAAACTAGTTTTTGTAAAGCTACAAAAATCTGTAACTTTACAAATGAATCTGCTAAAATTTCAGTAATCTTACTAAACTTTTATTTGTAACCCTGGCTGCAGTTACATGAAAAGTTCTCGGAATCCCAGTTTCCAAAAAAATTCTTAGTAACCTTACAGATTTTTTGATTTTCGCCGCAAAAGTGTGTCTGTTACATGAAATTTTGTTGTTGCCGTTACATGAAAAGTTCTAGGAATCCCAGTTTCCTAGAAAAACCTTAGTAACTTCACAGATTTTTTTTTACAGTGTACTGCATGTAAAACCTATTTCATACTAATTAAGGATGGCTCTACCCTTTCGTGATTAACATATGCTTGCTAATATTTCATATTTTTCGAAATAGGGCCAATAACTTCCAACTTTCGTATGGCGCTACAATCGCTCTCTTGTGATAGTACATGGTCTTTTTACTATAGGAAGACACTTGCTCCATACTTCTAGCTTCTTCCGTTCAAGAGGCGATCGGTATTTTGCACCGAATATAGTTGAAAATCTCTTGAAAAGTAGGTTTTTCGATCCTTGCTTTTTTATCTTATAGAAAAATTGTCCCCTCCCCTCCCAAAAAAGTGTTTTCTTATTAATTAAGGCGTGATTTTTCCAATGGCACTATGGGCAACCACATTAGAAGTGTCCCCCTTTAAAACATTGTCTTTTAAAGTTTGAATTTATGACTTACAAGGGATCTTACAAGGGTTCAAGGGATCTTACAAGGGATTTCAAAGATGAATGATTAAATAAATGTTTAAACAATCTGGAAAGAGCTTGAACAGCTCATTTACAAGTTTATAAATAATTAATTGGTAAAGGGTTACATTTTTAAAGTAATTTGTTCAGTAGTTACAGTTTTTGACAAAAAGGGTCACATTCATCGCGACAGGCTGTACACTGTAAAAAAATCTGTAGTACTACTAGAAAATCTTTAGGCAATTGGGATTCCATGAACTTATCTAGTAACCAATACAGCTTCTGCTTAGGTAACATTACTTCATTTAACTTAGTTATCAGCACACAGCCTTCCTTAGTGAACATACTAAGAAATCGTTAGTAGCCATTTAAGGTGCTTTTTTAATATGTATACTAAGAAATTATTAGTAGCATTACAATTACTTCTCTTGTATCGTCAGAAAGAAATTTTGTGAACTAAATTGTGTGTAAAAAGTGAACAAAGACGCTGGTGGCGCTATCTTTGGAGAATTTCGGAAGCACCTATATTTATTAGTGGGGGAGATTTATGTCAAGTTTTTTTCTTTCTGCGGAGGACAGAACTCACTATCTGGGATTTGGGAACCGAGCGTTCTACATACCTTGCTACCCGGGCCGTGTTCGCAAACGATTTTAAATGCGAGTAATGGGTGATAAAGCTGATTCTGCTGTGTGTTGTTATTTTTATAGGACTGAGCGTAAATTTAATGATGCTATTATAATTCCTCCAAGTTTCAATTAATAAGCTTAAATTTTTATTAGGGTTTTTCTATGGTTAATGGATAATCATCCATGGCTTGAATATGGCTTGATTAATATAATTCTTTGCTGGAATTTTCTTTACCTAATGAATGGTTTGAATATATTCTGAATTATTTGCTGCAGAAAAATAAACAATTTCGAAATGCATTTTGCATAGAACATATTTAAGATAAATTTAATTTCAGGTGGTGGTTAAGATTTTATGACAGATTTTAAGGACAGAGAAGGAAGTATGCGCAATAAGCATTCAGTTACAGTAGGGGTGCACAACTTTTTAAAGAGAAAGGCCACTTACAAAAATATCCAGATTGTCAAGGGTCATATCAGCAACACAGAGAGAATTCTATTTCGAGATGTAGGAGGGGTATCTCTGGGCTATAATCAGATGTAAAACATTGTTTCAGAGGCGGGCAGCTTTACCTCTCTAGGCTCCCTTGCCCAGTCAATATCCCCAATTCAGTTGGCAAGGATATATCAACAGTTTATATTTGTATATATACAGAACATAGTAAAAATTAGTTTCAAGGAGTAAAAATATTCCTTGACTTTATGCGGGGGAATCAATTTTGCTTTATTAAAATTGCTAAAAAACAAACTTAGGCATGGGAGCGGCTAGTGCTAGAGAAAGAATGTGAAATTTATGAACAAAGGGAGGAAGGAGGAAAAGCATATATGATATAGTGATTTTTCTCTGATATACATTGACGTAATTCACGATTTTTTTCCCCAAGATAAATTGAAAGAAGTCGCGATTTCTTTTCACAGCACGATCGATGACATTTGCTATTTTTTCCTGTGGCCAATGGATTTCTATTTCATGATGTTTTTTGCAACTGACAGACAAAATTTGTAATTTTTCCAAAAGTGATTCACGAAATTCGAGAACTTTTCACGAAATTAACGATTTCTTTTCACGGGTGATTGGTAGAATTTGTAAAACTTCTTGCAAAAAATTGACTACATTTTTAATTTTTTCCCTCAATTGTCGAAATTCGTGACTTTTTACTTGGATGAAACTCGCGAATTTTTTTTCGCGATCAATCGATGAAACTCGCGATTTTTTGGCAGCCGATCAACGAAATTTGACATTTCTGCGCTCCTGATCGACAAAATTCGCGATTTTTCCAATCTCGATCAATAAAAATGGCGAATTTTCTGAGCCCGATCCACGAAATTCGTTATTCTTAAGTGACTGGCGAAATTTGCAATTTTTCCCTGCGGCAAATTGACGAAATTCGTGATTTTTTTATCGCGATAAACTGACAAAACTACCGATTTTTTCGCTGACAATCAACAAAATTTAAGATTTTTCCGCCACGCATCGACAAAATTCGCGATCTTTCCGTGTCCGATCAACGCTATTTGTGATTATTCCGTGTTCGATAATTGAAATTCGCAATTTTTCCGTGCCCGATCGACAAAACTCGCGATTTTTCAGCGTCCGATCAACAAAATTCGAGCTTCTTAACAAATTTGAAATTTTTTCCAGCGACAAAATGACGAATTCGCGATTTTTCCTCGAGATCAAGTGACAAAACTTTTCCCCAACTGATCAACCAAATTTGAAAATTTTCCGTTCCTCATCGACAAAATTCACGATTTTTCCGTGCCCGATTGAAAAAAACTGGCGTTTTTTTCCGCGTTTGATCAACAAAACTCGTGATATTTATGTGCCAGATCGATCAAGCTCGCGATTTTTCCATGCTTGATCAAATAAATTCGCGATTGTTCTATGCCCGATCAACGAAATTAAAGATATTTTTCGACTATTGGCTGACGAAATTCGCAACTTGGGAATATTCTATCTTGATAGCTAAGTTATCGGCTGGCCCATTAACGAAACTCGTGATTTTTAACTTACTGATAAAATTTGCAATCTTTTCCCGTGATAAATTGATCTGAATCCAGTGGAAAATAGATGTGGTATTCTGGCAAACTAAGTATGCAAAAATGGTATACAATATAAAAACAAGAAAGATCTCATGTCCTTCATCGAAAAAGGCCTGGTCAAAAATTTACAAGAACATTCTGAAGGAACTGTTAAACTCCATGACGTCAAAACTGATAAAAGTGATTGAGAAGAAGGGGGAGATTATTAACTATTAGTGTGTTTCAGGCAAAAACATTCACCTTCCAATTTTTACAACCCAATCGCGCCCGTCGTCCTAATCGTTCGGAGTTTTCGTGGTTTTCTTCGAGCCATGGATTTCCATGCGTAAATACGGGTTAGGTTCCCTTAGAAAGACCCCCACGAAGGGCACTCCCCCCTGGGCCTATATCCCTCGTGCAGATAATTGGCCGTCAAAAATCAAACCAAACCAAACCAATTTTTACAATGACATATTTTGTTAGGTACTTTTCGGTTAGCCTGGCGCCAGTGTTATATATACACATATGTATGCATATGTAATGTATATATATATAAATACACACACACATATATACATATATATATATATGTATATACATATATATGTGTATAAATCTATATTTATATACATATATATACATACATGTGCGTATATATAACACTGGCGCCAGCTAACCGAAAAGTACCTTTTGTTAATTATTGCAAAACATTATTTTTTGCGTTTTCCAAAGTTTTGCATTCTACAATAATTTCTAGCATAAAAATGCATTTTATGTACAGTACAGCCCCGATTATCCGCGGAATTGGTTGGCAAGGCCACCGCGGATAACGAAAATCGTGGATAACCCGAAAAAGACTGAAAATGGGGTGCAAACACGAAAAAAAAGGAAAATTCAACATAAAAACTATGTTTTAGTGTACAAAAAACATAATAAAACGTTTAAAATACATACATATGCATCGTAAAGCAGAAACCTTCGCTTTACGTCTAAATCACTAAAATAAAGAACAGTAAATAAGAAACAATGCCGTACACACTGTACAAAAGGAGTTGAGTTACACCTATAAAAAAAATCTGTCACTTGTTTTTGCTTCTTGCTTTGGAAACACCTTTTCTTTATTCTAAATTGTAAACTATGGTTTTTCTTTTAGTATGGAATAATTTTTATCTCGAAAATGAGGCTATTCTTGAAATGCTCTCCTGGAATTTATCATAATAGTCTTAAGTAAAATAATAACCTATATATATATAGGTATACCTAAATAGCTATGACAAGTAGAAAACTTAAAACCAGAATCAAAGAACATATAGCAGACATCAAGTACAACAGAAGAACCACAGCTTTGGCCAGATTATGCAGCGAAGAACCGTTACAGAACGATTTTTAAAATAGCAAGTTAATTTATACGTCAAGATTTTATTTACCCTCCGTAATCCGAGAATCAATAGAAATATTTTTACTCAACAAGAATATTTGCAATGATTCAGTGTCCCTTGATTTACCTAAAATTTGGAAAGAGATGCTACGTAATTTTAATAACAATAGTAAAAATTAATCCACACTAGCAAATAGCCAAGATAATTTTATTTTTATTTTATGTTTTGCAATATTTTTCATTATGCATGTTGTCTCGTGACATTGTTTATCATGTTATTGTTTTGTTAAATTATATGAAAATTAATCCACGCTCACAAACAGCTAATTTAATTTTAATTTAATTTTATGTTTGCGTTATTTTTCATTATGCATCATGTCTTGTGACATTGTTTACTATGTTTATTGTTTTTAAATTATGTGAAAATATTTTCTATCATAAGGGATTTTGAAAATGTCGCCGTTAGTGCGACGAAACGATCGTCAATCTTAATAAAGATATTTTATCACTTTTATAACATTATTTTACTTAATCTGTTTATAAGTGATTTTTATACATGTTTTCATAATAGTCTTATTTAATTGTTGTGTTTACGTTTTGGTTAATAAAATCAAGAAAAGACATCAAGATTTTATATCTGATATTTCAAACATGGGAACCGAATCTAGAAATATTCTTCTATTACTTTCGAATACATGATTTTTTCTGTTTATATTTATTAGTAGGGCTTATCGTATTTTCCTTGAATAAAAAAAAAAAAAAAAGAAAAGAAAAAAAAGAAAGAAAGAAAGAAATATCGCGCCGCGGATAAACCGCACCGCGGATCATCCACTCGCGGATAATCAGAGCTTTACTGTATAAATTTCATTTTATTTAGTTCAGAAATAATTTTTTTTCTGTGAAATTTTCAGTTGTTGTTATAATTCTGACCACCACTGTATGAATTCAAGTTCTCTGAATTACAGTATTTCTAGAACATAATCTATCATGGGAATTACAGGGTTAAATTTAATGTTGTTTATTTATCATGTTCGTTGGTAAAACATATTTTTTGAACCTGAAAATGTTTCCTTAAGAATGGATAGCGTCCGAAAAATTTATATTCCGAGTTATTCGAAAACGTTTAAAAAAATACTGGAAGAAAAAGAAACTTTGTCTTTAAAAATGATTCTTTAAATCTTGAAAATAAATTTGCTTATGAGGTTTCGAATGATAAATAATGCTTTTCGGAATTGAGGTAGTACGAAGAGGTTATTGTATACTTTCGTTCGTGGCCATATTGTATTTTCCTATACTAAGATACATTTCTCTTTTGTACAGTGCAGTCAGAGACTAAAATTCTTCTAATAACAGAAAATTTTCTTCCATTCGTAGGGTTGTTACGGTGACTTGCTGCCTATACCTTTTACGTTTTTTGGCGAGATGTTTTTAAAGAGTTTAGGCCGTTTACGAAATATTTATAACAATTCATAATGACCAGCGAACATGTGCGAGGATTTCGTACTGAAGTCTAATATTTTTTAACAATATGTATAATTTTTTAGATGCAGTTTTTAACTTCGAAAGAAAAATTAAAGATAAAAATATCTGCAAACGACATTATTTTAGCCATAATATCATCTGATTTATTCCATCAAAGTTACAGTTAAACTGATAGAAGACAACAAAAGGCACGAGCGAGTAAATAATTAATTAGTTTTACCTGTATTAGAGGATGACGTCATCCGCTTAGTGGAAAACAGTAGACAATGAAAAATAAACTGATTACGTATAAAATACGATTTAATCTAATTTAACAAAGCATACCTTTTAGGCTACACATGAAATACCATTACTTCTATTGGTCGATGGTGTATTTTTCTTTTAAACATTTAAATTTCAATTTTCGTTTTTAAAAATAAATACAATGTAAACCCGTGCGGAGTCATCCACACATTATCTTTTTTGTTCAATTTATTTTTTTTATAATCATTGCTGAGTAAGATGAAATGCGACATTTTATTTTTGTGGAACATTGATTTGATAAAAACCTTCATTTCATTTATAAAAACGATGCTGATTTAATTTTTAATTAACTGTAAATTTTAATTAAAAAAACATGTTTTAACGAAACGTGAGTGTACTATGTCAGACGCCGGTTCAAAAAACTTTCGAAAGATACCTCATTCATTGCATTGCGTTTCGTAAGCGCGTAGAACAGAGATGTTGGCAACAGAAATAATTTATATAATAATATACGTAATAATAACATATAATATTTTTTAAATATCTTTCTATAATTCTTACAAAATAAGAAAATGGTACATGTTTTTTGTCTTATGTTTAAATATATGGCTGATATTATTTTTATCTGAATTTTTTCAGCTGAACATCTATCAGCACCACAAAAATCATATTTAAAATAGGGAAAAATATCAATTTTGAAAAATGTTTTCCCGCTTACTTAACAAAAGAATGTATTTTGCATGAAATATAAAACCTACTGTCATTATAATTAATGCATGAAATAAATTTTACTTTAAACCCCCGTCGATACATAAAAGGTTAAAATCTGACAATACAAATAAATAATAAAGAATGTATACATTCTACCGTAGATTCAACCATATTGATTTAACTATTCACCGGCACGAGGGAAATTCCCTGACATACAATATATTAAATGCTATTATAAATATTTTAAATTATTTCGGTTCCAGTCTCTCTTGAGACTGAAAATTTTCATTATAAAAGCAAATATTGCTTCTTATAATTAATTCGACACGCTCAAATACTCTTGTATTTTATATGTTTTTAATAAAATTATATTTATCAGGAATAATTTAAAGCTTCGAATATTATTTCTGCATTTCTTGAAAATTCCAGCTTAGTGAAACAGTGATATAAAAAATTAATTAGAAAAGGGTAAAAGAGAACAAAAACTTTTCTATCAGTAGAATTGAACTATCACAGATTTCCTGTTCGTTTATTTATTAAAATCCATACTGAATTTGAACAAAGAAAATTTGTTTTCAAAAATAAGTGTTTGAGAGATAATTATTTCTTTTGTTTTTAATATAAAATGAAATAAAATTTTGTTCCCTGGCATTAACTATACTAAAACCTATTATAAATATTTAAAAAATTTTGGTTCCAGTCTTTCGTGAGATTGAAAATTTTCAGTATTAAAAGCAAATATTGCTTCATATTAATAAAATGATATTCACCAGGAATAATTTAAAGCTACGAAGGAATGAATATCTTTCTTCCTACTTTGAGAATTTCAAGTTATTGAAGCAAGGAAATAAAACGGTTTCAAAAAGCGTAAAATAGAAGAAAAATTCTTTTTATCTTTATTAATTGAACTATCACTTATTTGTGATTCTTTATTAAATAAAATCAATGCTGAATTATAACCTTTTGCACTCGATTGACGCCTATACGGTGACATACGGGCTGCCATAGGCGCCTTTTTAGGTGCGTTCGTAATTATATAAATACGTAGCACCTATAGTCGTCGTTCAGTCCGTCTGTCTGTCCGTCCGCATATAACAGAGCAAAAACTACCCAACGAAATGATCTGAAATTTTAAATATATGATTGTTTCAAAATTTTGTCGAGCCATTTCAAATTTTATGAAAATCGGATGTATAGTTTAATTGCAGGGACAGTCAAAAGTGTTTCTTTACATTACGGCCAATGGGGAAAATTATTGCAAGTGCATTTTAATGATGTTACAGCCTTCCGAATGGTCTGAAATTTCAAATATATAATTGTTGCAAAATTTTGTCGAACCATTTCAAATTTTATGAAAATCGGATGTATAGTTTAATTACAGGGACAGTCAAAAGTTTTACGGGGAATGGGAAAAAAAAATATTGCAAGTGCATTTTAATGATGTTACAGACTATGCACTTGTGAAGTGAAAAAAATATACATTAAGTACAATATGGGGTGCAAAAAATGATTATAAAACTAGTTATAGTACGAACGCAACTCATTTGCCACGTTTGTCGAGCAATTTCCAACTTGTTTTAATTCTACCTCACACCACTTTCTCAAATCAAAAATTATTGATATGCTGTTCGAGAACTTTTGCAAGAGAAATATACTATAAAATCTATTTTTTTTTTTTTTTTTTTTTAGTGGTGCGAATTGAATAGAAAAATAGTCGCTTGTGGCAGCGCTGTTAGTTTAACCACAAATCCACTGTCACCGTATAGGTATCAGTGGAGTGCAAAAGGTTTAAACAAGTAGATTTATTTTGAAAATAAGTGTTTGTGCGATAATTAATTCTTTTGTTTTGTTTTTTTAAAATAAAGTGAAATAAAAGTCTATTCTTGGCATAAACTATACTAAATGCTATTATAAGTATTAAAAAAAATGGTTCCTGTATTTTGTGAGATTGAAAATTTTCGTTATTAAAGTAAATAATGTTTCTTATAATTAATTCGCCACTCTCAAATGCTCTTGCATCTTTTATATTTTTTAATAAAATTATACTAACCAGGAAAAATTTAAAGCTGCGAAGAAAAGGTCTCATTCTTCCTTGTTAATCTCAGTTTAATGAAACAGCAACAATAAAATACTAGGAAACAGTAAGCAAGAAGAAAATTCTTTAGAATTGAACCATCGCAGATTCTCTATCCATTTATTTAATAAAATCAATGCCGAATTTGGACAGAGAAAATTTGTTTTAAAAAATAAGTGTTTTATCGAAAATTATTTATTTTGTTTTTTGAATAAAATGAAATAAACTTTTAAAACGTGCCATAAACTAGTATACTAAAAGCCATACTAAATATGAAAAAAAAAATTCGTTTCAGTCTTTCCTGAGATTGAAAATTTTCATTATAAAAGGAAATATTGCTTCATATAATTATGGCACCTAGCTCAACTACTCTTGCATCTTTTATAATTTTGAATAAAATTATATTCACCAGGAATAATTTAAAGCTACGAAGGAATAAATATCTTTCTTCCTATTTTGAGGATTTCCAGTTAGTGAAGCAAAGAGGGAAAAAAAGCTCGAAAAGGAGTAAAACAGAAAAAAAAAATCCTTTTTATCTTTATGAATTGAATTATCACGTATTTGAGATTCCTTGATTAAATAAAATCAATACTGCATTTCATTCATTTTTTTTTTAAATAAAATGAAACAAATTCTATTCATTGGCGTAAACTATACTAAATGCTATTATAAAAAAAATGGTTCCTGTATCTCGTGAGATTGAAAATTTTCGTTATTAAAGTAAATAATGTTTCTTATAACATATATCTTGTTTCTTATAATTAACTCGCCACGCTCATATGCTTTTGGATCTTTTATATATTTAAATAAATTTATACTAACCAGGAAAAATTTAAACCTACTAAGAAAAAAAAATATTCATTCAGCCTTTCGTGGGAATTTACTAGTGTCAACACTTCCCCCCTCACAATAGTTTTTACCGCAAATGCACCCGATAAATTCCCTATTTAAAGAGAAATTATGGCTATCCGTGCAGTCTGTTTCCCTTATTCGATAGTTTACATACAGATGAACCAACGATCGTTTGTTATTATTACTATTATTTTAGTTATCTTAATTTTTAGTTTTACGATTTCATACTAACAGTCGTTTTCATATATTTATGTGATTATATATATATATATACAGGGTGTCCACGTATAATCTGATCGACCTTTATTTTCGCAACCGTTGGTCCTAGATGCATACTTCCAATTACAAAAATGGTTTAAATAATGCGAAGAATTATTTTTAAAGCGATTTGGGTCAAGAAAAACATTTATTAAAAAATTACGAAATTTAAATTTTTATACGCTGCCTCGGTGGTATAAGTGATATTTAGCATGGCCGAAATTATCTGTTTTGAGATGCAAAAGGTATAAGTCATGCATTTCAAAATTTCATAACTCGGTCAATTTTAATGTTAGTTGAATGGGATTTTTTTTTGTCTTTCTTGTTAGTGTCAAGGTAATTTTTTACTAAATATCACTTATAGGATCGGGGGACCGTGTAAAAATTTAAATTTCGTAATTTTTTATAAATGTCTTTCTTGACCCAAATCGCTTTAAAAATAATTATTTACCTTATTTAAACCATTTTTGTAATTGGAAATGTGCATCCAGCCAACGGTTGCGAAAATTTAGGTTGGTCAGTTTATACGTGGACACCCTGTATATATATATATATATATATATATATATATATATGTGTGTGTGTAGCCATAATATAATTACAAATCATCATCTAATCCTATAAAATAAATAATTTAATAAATTTAGCAGAAATTATAACTGTAACATTATACTAAATACAGATGGAACCCTATACATGTAATATTAATTAAGCATAATCCACAAATTAGCCAGCACATTACATACGATTAATCCATATTTACATATGAAAAACCACTAAAAGATTTTTTGAAAAAAAAAATGTATTAAAGACTTATGAAACAAGAAACCACCCAAAAAATGTTGAACACTTAAAAGACATATTGTAAGCAGAGAATAGATCATATGGAAGGAAGGAAGGATATATATATATATATATATATATATATATATATATATATATATTAGAGGGGGTGATGAACATATGAGCGTATAACACTCATGAAAACCAAAAAAAAAAAAAAAAACATGACTGGATACAGCAACTTCGTCGCGCAGCAGTCCAAAAAATGCACTAAATTCGCGAAAGCCGCGGTCATAAATGAACGAATTTCGTTAACGCCGCAATCTCTAACGAACGTATGAGCGCATAGCGCTCATGAAAACCGAAAAAACATCACTGGATGCACTGAAATCGTCGTGCAGCAAACTAAAAAACGCACTAAATTCGCGAAAGCCACGATCACAAAAGAACGAAATTCGTTAAAGTCGTATCACAGACGAATGTATGAGCGCATAGCGCTCATGAAAACCGAAAAAAATATTACCTGATGCAGTGAAATCGTTGTGCTACAGTCCCGAAAACGCACTAAATTAGCTAAAGCTACGATCACAAACGAACGAAATTCGTTAACGCCGCAATCACTAATGAACGTGTGAACGCAAAGCGTGCATGAAACCGAAAACAAAGTTACTGTATGTAGCAACCTCGTCATGCAGCTGTCTCAAAAACGAATTAAATTCTCGAAAGACGTGATCACAAACGAATTGAATTAGCTAACTTCGCAATCATTAACGAACGAATGAGCTCATAACGTTCATGAAAACCAAAAAAAAATGCATCACTATACACAGCAACCTCGTTGTGCAGCAGTCTCGAAAACGCAGTAAATTCGCGAAAACCGCGATCACGAACGAACTAAATTCGTCAACGCCGCAATCACTAACGAACGAATGAGCGCATAGCTGTCATAAAAACAAAAAATTAAACATCCCTGGATGCAGCTAACTCGTTATGCAGCAGTCTGAAAAAAAATACTGGATTGGCGAATGCTGCGATTACAAACGAACGAAATTCGTTAATGACGCAATCACTAACGAACGAGTGAGTGCAGAATGTTCATCAAAACAAAACAAAACAAATCAGTGGATGAAGCAAATGCGTCGTGCTGGAGTCTCATAAACGGATTAAATTTTGCAGAAGTTGCAATCACGAAAGAACGGAATTCAATAACGCCTCAATCACGAAAGAACGAAATTCAATAACGCCGCAATCACTAACAAACATATGAGCGCGTATCGGTCATGAAAACAAACAAACAAAAAAAGTCACCGGATGCAGCAACCCTGCCATGCTGCAGTCTCAAAAACGTACTAAATTCGCGAAAGCCTCGAACATAAACGAACGAAATTCGTTAACGCGGCAACCATTAACGAATGTATGAGCCCACAGCGCTCATGAAAACACAAAAAAATCAATGGAGGCCGTAACCTCGTTCTGCAGCAGTCTCAAAAACGCACTAAATTCGAGAAAGTCGCGAAATTCGCGATCACTAATTTACGAAATTCTTTAAAATTCAATTTAATTCGTTTTAAGTTAAGCTCATTTAATTTGTGCAGGAATGATATTTGTATGCCATTTTCTCATTTTTTATTTGTTAAAACTATGAAAACGGGATATGCAACACTCTGCTTTAAAGCTCAAAGTAAACTACAATGATATCACGTGAGCCAGTGCGATGTGCTAGGGAATTTCTAGGGTGCATTTGTGATGAGAGCGGTTATGAGGGGCGCAGTGTAGACTCTATTTGAGAATTTCGGTTAAATGAAACAACAGCGGTAAAATATCAGGCAAGAGTAAGCGATAAGAGAAATCCTTTTATCTTTAGAACTGAGCTATCGCAAATTTCCTATTCCTTTATTAAATAAAATCAATACTGAATTTGAGCGACGGAAATTTGTTTTTAGTGAAAAGTGTTTGTGGGATAATTAATTCTTTTGTTTTTTTTAAATTAAATGACATAAAATTCAATTATCTGGCATAAACTATACTAAATGCTGTCATATCACAACCCAACAAGAATAGTAGCGTTAATATATGGCAGCATCATACACAGAGAGTCTGAGATTGTAAGATTTTGCATGCAACCAGAGTCATAGATGCTGTTGTAAGATATGACTTGTGCTGAGTAGCTGCGTTGGCAGCTGTTGTAAATATGTAAATAAAAATATAAGAAATCTGATAGTTATGCCTCCTTCGTTAGTAAACAGTAATAATAAAAGTGTTGCGATGTAATATTGGCGACGTAAAGGGATTTAACCCAAATTGAAATGTTGTACAAAAAAAAATTTAAAAAAAAGAAAAAGAAAAAGAGAACGAAAAATGGCCGATAAAGAAATAATTTCTCTGGGACGCTTAGAAGAATATAATGCGAATGTTCCTTGGACTGTTTACGTCAAAAAAATTGACTTTTATTTCTCAGCGAATAGCATCAAAAGTGATGAGATGAAGAAAAATATTTTGCTAAGTTCGGTTGAAACATCAACGCTTGCCATTTTACGAGATATTATTGTTCCGAATACTCTGAAAGAGATCAGTTACGAAGATCTCTTAAAGAAAGCAAAAGAGCATTTTCCACCACGCCCGCGCCCTAGTGAAATAGTAGAACGATTTAAGTTTCAAAAACGACTAAGGAAGCAAGGAGAGAATATAGCAGATTTCATACGAGATTTACGTCGGTTATCCGAATACTGCAACTTCGGAAATACTCTTAATGACCGCCTGCGTGATCAATTGGTGTTTGGGATCCAGGATGAGGAGATACAACAGAAATTACTGAATTCTAAATCTAAAGACTTGGCGTTCCAAACAGTGGTGGAAATCGCAGAATCATTTGAATCAGCTGAGGCCGGTGTAAAATCCCTACACAACGGAGAAAGTACGACTGTCAATCAAGTGCGTGTTTCGAAAGTTGAGAAACCAAAAGTAGAGAAGTTCGTTCATGCACCTAAGCCTAAAGAAGCCAGATTCGCGCGTGAGAAACCGTGTTACAGATGTTCTAAAAACCATTATCCCAAGTTTTGCCCTTTTAAATCTGCAGAATGCTATTTCTGTCATCGATTAGGTTACTTAAAAATTTGTTGTCGAAATCGAAAATTTAGAATTGAAAATGAGAAACAGTATAAGAACAGAAAAATTAAAACTGTTTAGGAAGAATATTGTTTAAACTTCATGGAAGACAACTCCAATAATGTCTCGTGGGTAAAATCGGTTAAAATAAATGGAGTAAATATACAATTTGAAATTGACATTGGTGCGGCTCAAACTATTGTAAGTAAAAGTGTTGCAAACAAATTGTTCTCAGGTAAGCTGCCTTTAATTAAATCTAAAATAAAATTACAAACTTATACTAAAGATTCTTTAACTGTTTTGGGGGAATTAAAAGTAAATGCTGTCGTTGATGAAAATTGTATTCCTGATTTAATAATATTAGTTATTAAAGGAGAGGGTCCGAGTCTAATTGGAAAAACTTGGTTAAAAGCATTAAAATTATTTTGGCCTAATGTAAATATGATTAAAAGAATTTCGAAAGATGATTTAATTAGAAATTTTCCTAATGTTTTTGCTAACGGGATCGGGATAATCAAGGGTCCTTCCGTGTCAATAAAATTGAAAAAAGATGCAAAACCAGTTTTTCTTAAGTCTCGACCTGTTCCTTTTGCTTTAAGGAAAGCTACTGATTTAGAATTGGAATGTTTAACTAATGAGGGTATTTTAAAACCTGCTGATCATCCAGAATGGGCTAGTCCTATAGTAATTGTTCCTAAGCCTAACGGTTCTATTAGAATGTGTGGTGATTATTGAGCAACAGTTAATGCTAATACTGAAAATGACAATTATCCTCTTCCTAGAATGGAAGAATTATTTTCTAAATTATCAGGTGGAAAATTTTTACTGTTTTTGATCTAAAAGATGCGTATTTACAACAACCTACAGATAATGAAAGTAGTAAAATTTTGACTATAAATACTCATAAAGGTTTATTTAATGTGTTACGATTAGCATTTGGGAAAAATGTGCTCCTGGAATGTTCCAAAGAAAAATTGAGAATATTTTTAAAAAATATGAATATCTTGGTGTGTTTTTAGATGATGTAATCTTAAGTGCTAGTAACGAAACAGAACATTCTGAAAGAGATGAAAGTGTTCTGAAATGCTTTTCTGAGCATGGTATAAGATTAAATAAGGAAAAATTACAATTTATAGTTTCGGAAGTTTCTTATTTAGGACATAAAATATCTCAGGAAGAAATTAGACCTATTCCAGAAAAAGTTAATGCTATTTTGAATGCTCCTATTCCAAATAATGTGCCACAATTGCGCTCATTTTTAGGCTTAATTTCTTATTTTAGAAACTTCCTACCTAATATTTCAGATGTTTTAGAACCTTTACATAGATTATTAGATAATAATGTAAATTGGACATGGTCAGAAAAGCATGAAAAAGCGTTTCAAAAAGTTAAACAATTATTATGTATATCTCCTGTTTTAGAATTATATGATGTTAACAAAGATAAAGTTTTAAACTGTGATGCTTCTGAATATGGTATAGGGTCAATTTTAAGCCACATTGTTGAGGGTAAAGAGAAACCTAGTGCATATGCTTCTAGAACTTTAAATAAAACTGAAAGAAATTATGCAATGATAGATAAAGAAGCTTTATCTGTAATGTTTGGTGTCACTAAATTTCACCAATATTTAGCTGGAAAACAGTTTAAAATTGTAACAGAACCTAAAACTTTAATTAGATTGTTTGATCCTGTTAAAAAGGTACCTGATACATTATCACCTAGAATACTGAGATATCCGTTAATGTTAGCTGGATATGATTATACAATTGAGTATCGCGAAGGTAAAAATAATAAAAATGCTGACGCATTAAGTAGATTACCTCTCCCAGAAACTGTAAATATAGTAAGTAATCCTGCGGAAATAATGTTCGTTTCAAATAATGATAATTGGCCTGTTACTTCTAAACGTCTGCAACGTGGACAACTGAAAATCCTGTAACTAAACAAATTTTAGAGTGGGTGTTACATGGGTGGTCGCGAAAGGTTAAACCAGAAGTATATCAACCATATTTTCGTAGAAGGAAGGAAATTTCCTGCCTAGAAAATTGTCTATTGTGGGGACATAGAGTGATCGTACCAGAGGAAGTCCGTGAATATATATTAAAATTACTGCATTCCGTTCATCAGGGTATATCGAGCATGAAAGCGAAAGCTAGGGGGGTAGTTTGGTGGCCAAATATGGATAAAGAAATTGAACAAATGGTAAATTCTTGTAATAGATGTCAGATGTTTGCGAGACATTGTCCAAAATGGAACACTTGAAATGGAAATCTGAACTGCCCTGGGTAAGGATCCATATAGATTATTCTGGTCCTTTCGAAGGTAAAATATTTTTAATAGTAGTCGATTCTTATACTAAATGGTTGGAAGTAGAGGTAGTACCCAGGTCTGATAGTAAAACTACAATTAAGGTATTAAGGAGAGTTTTTGCTATATTTGGATTACCTGTTGAATTGGTCAGTGATAATGGTCACGCGTTCACAAGTGATGAATTTGAGGAATTTCTTAAAAATAACGGAATTAAGCATACGCCTAGTCCACCATATCATCCGTCTTCGAACGGACAAGCGGAAAGATATGCGCAAACTGTGAAAAATTGTCTTAGAAAGCTGGATAAAAGTGACATAACGTTGTCAATTTCACGATTTTTGTTAGAAAATCATTCCACTCCTTATTCGGTGACTGGTAAAACTCCTGCTGAATTAATGTTTGGAAGGCCAGTTCGAACAGCCCTTCACTTGGTATTACCATCAAAACCTAAAATACAGCAACCCCTGCACAAATATAAGCTTCATGATTTAGTTTTTGTTAAAAAATTTGGAAAAGGGGAGAAATTGGTAAAAGGAAAAATTATGAAGTTATTGTGGAGTAGATGGGTTTTAGTAAATAGATGTGACGGAATAATGTGTAAGCGTCACGTTGATCAGTTGAGATGTAATAAAGAGATAAGTTATGAAATACCAGAGAGAGTTGTAGAGATGAATCCAAATGATAAACTAAGGTCAGACAAAGTTGAAAATATGGGACATAGTGGTAAAAATTACAGTGATAATGATAGGTATGAAAGTGCTAACCAAAATCGTTTTTTTGGAATTAATGGAAAAATAAAAGAACAGCTTAATAATGATAATACTATAGAACCAAGCCAATCTCAGACTTCGCATGACATTGTAACAGGTACAGTTGTGAGTAATATAAATGAAAATACAACAGATAAATCTGTTAAAGACAATTTCACTAAAACTAATGACGAGAACTCTAAAGAAAGTGCTCCAGTTCGAAGAAGTCAAAGAGCAAGATTGCCTGTAGTTCGTTTGAGCTATAAGGGGAGGGTGTCATATCCCAACACAACAAGAATAGTAGCGATCTATGTTAATAGATGGCAGCACCATACAAAGAGAGTATGAGAGTGTAAGGTTTTGCATGCAACCACAGTCATCGATGCAGTTGTAAGATATGACTTGTGCTGAGTAGCTGCGTTTGGCAGCTGTTGTAAATATGTAAATAAAACTATAAGTAATCTTATAGTTATGTCTCCTTCAGTAGTAAACAGCAATAATAAAAGTGTGGCGATGTAATAAATGCTATTATAAATATTTTTAAAAAATGATTCCTGTATCTCGTGAGATTGAAAATTTTCGTTATTAAATACATAATGTTTCTTATAATTAATTCGCCACGCTCATATGCTTTTGCCTCTTTTATATAGGGTAACTATAGGATAGATGGCCATAGAGGAGAGATGGACAGTCTAAATATTTCCAAAGCTTGATAATAGATTACAACATAAACTTTGTTCGTATGAAATAGTTCAACATGTTTATTTATTACGACGCACAGTGGAGTATTTGACCCGAAATCCTGGCCAAAAATATTTTTCTATGTAAATATAGTCCGTTTGCCTTGAAATTGTTGGATGTTATTCTGTATCATTATGACATGTTTGGTATTGTAAATAAAGTCTATAGCATTTACAGTTCATTTACAGAGACATCCAAAAGGATTCCCTTACATTATGGTCTATGGGGAAAAAAACCGTTTGCTCTGTATTTTAATGATATGACACTATTTTAAACGTACTAAAATTTATGTACAACCCTGAGGTGTACTAAGGCACTTATTGTAGAATATGGTGTGCATAGAATATATCGTTAATTTACAGGGACACACAAAAGAATTTGGCTGAAGAGTAAATTTAATTATTGAACTCTATGACCAATAATTGTCAGAAGTGCGTTTGTAGTTGTGATATGAGTTTATAAATTGAATTTGTTTTTTAAATATTACTTGGTGTGGATACATTCTGTAGATCATATACAGGGCTGAACAAAAGTTCTCATGTAAATTTCCGTTTATTCGCTGATATGGCTGGGTGGAAACGTTTAAGTGTGCTATGCGTTTCACTGAACTAACTTTTAACAAACTATGTAATATGTATACAAATCCATAGCTTAGTTTAATATTTTATATATTAAAAGCTGACGAAGTGTAAGTAAGATTTCAACACTTCACATAATAATAAGTATACATTTTATAAATATTTTGACAACTAAGAAAAAAAAAAGAGACATCATTTAAGAAGAGCACAAAGAAAAAAGAAGTTAAAATATTAATTTACTAAGTAGATATTTTAAAAATACGAATTCATCACATATCCATACACTTAACATTCCCGAAGGGAGTTTGGAAGTTGAGTGCCTCGCAGCCTTAAATATTTACTGTTTACTTTTCGTCATCTATCAAATATTCTACATCTTCTCTAAGATGTAAAATCAGTCATGTTGCCGTATGATCCATCAACTTTTGCATTTTTACTTCTTCACATGTCTCTGTCACACTGTGAATTTCTGTATAGCATTCTTTTTTACCCTTTGACGAACAGAATAGCACGGAAAAAAGCTTTTATCCATTTCTTGTATTCTGTCATATTAGGCTTTAGTAAGTCCTGCTTCTGTATACATTGATAAAGAATGTAAAGGTGATAACTGCGGGGTTGCTCTTGTTCTTTACGACTTTTTTTCATGGCCTTTAGACTTTTTTTTTGTTCTTTGGGGACTTTGCGTAAGATCTTTTACGATATTGACAGCATCTAAATTTGCCTGAATCCCCCAGTTTCATTTGGGTAGCGTAGGTCAATACCTCCACGTCTTTTGATCTAAGGTCTTTGGTTTTGCAGCGTTTGCTTCTTTCACTTGAATCTATAAAATATTTTTGAGGACGACCGGGACTGGCTCCTATAATAGTAACAAGTACTTACTTAATATATATCTAATAATAAAAATAAGTTTCGTTTCACTACATAGAAGACAAAATATAAGGAAAAAACAAGCACAAAATAATAATAAAATAAAGGTTTTGCATCTATTGTGTTTCACGCACGTGCAATAGGCAGCAATATAGTGCCGTTTAACTATTCAACATTGTTTTCTTCGAATCTTGACCTCGTTTTATGAGCAGCTAACCATTTTTGTTTGAATTGGCTTTTAATACCGGAGAACTTTTGCTTCATCCCAGCTATCCTTGGACCACCCTCAGAATAATTTCTTAATAACTCTTGCTCCATAATTTTAAGCTTTCCATCAAATGTCGGTTCATTTAAGCGTTGCATGATGGCATACAACTCATTTCGAGTCATTGGCCGCAATATGGAAGGCCCTGTTAACAAAATAAATAAAAAACTAATTAGCAGTAATTTATATCAGAAAATTGTAGAAACTAACAAAAAAATTCGTTAAAAATAGGGGGGCGGTTTCGGGCGGCTGCTTGTTTTATAACTATGTTGTATACTAAGTACTGCATGTTATACAATAGTTTTCATTGCTTATATATGTTTGGAAATATGACAAAACCCTTTCTAAATATTATAAATAATTATATTTATGCCACTGTTAATTACACCTGCGTTATCGACCATAAACAAAAATCGGATGGATATTCATTATGTAAATGCTATGTGTATAAAGTACATACATGGTTCAGAATAATCCATCACAACAATAACCACTGAATTGTTTAGACACAAAACTACAAGAGGTTTTAAAACACTTAAATCTGAAAGCATCGGAAAAGCACACGATCACTATAGGCGAACAGCAACTTCCGACTGATTGCGTGGCGCGCAAGCACCTCGAGTGTTTCGCATTTGGATACAGTAACTACTTATCATTTTGAGGAATAATAAATCAGGTTGGGGAACCGATTTTTAAAATAATCATTTTTGGACATGTTTCGAGACTAAATACCACTCCGTGTGACGTACAGTTGTGTTTTCCGATTATAAAAAGTAAATGTAATTTTAATGTTTATTTAATTTAGTGGTTGAATATTTTTTTGACTTAGGTATCTGAATGTTTTGCAGTGCGTACGTCATATATATATTTCACTATACGGACATTTAAGGCACGTATGCAATCTAATCTTTGCTTCTAAGCCTAAACAAAGACGTATAATAGCTATTGATGCTTTAAATTGGGCGATCATCAGTCCATCAATTTCAGGAGAGATGGCCACATGAAATCGAGGAGAGATGGCCACCTTTAATCAGTATTTCAAAATTATACGGAGTGGTGATTTTAAATAAATGTAATTAAATTTAAATAAATATATAACGTTTATGTTTATAAATATATTAATTGATATAATTACTTAAATTTCAACTAATATAAATATTTTAATAATAATAATAATAATAATGTAATAAGACCTAACGATTTATTTGTTTCTGAAAATACTGAAAAACGTTGGAAACTTTCATAACAGAAACTGATAAAGTTGATAAATAAACTAAATTAACGTAATAAACCTAAAATTAACGCGAGAAAAAAACACTTCCAGTAGCAAAGAAAACGAAATACATTTAAATTATCAGAATCTACAGATTATGAGTAAATAGAATTGGATTAGGATCACTATGTTGTTTGTGCAAAACAATATAATACCACATCCAAAAAGGATGTCTGGATATAATGAATAAAGCACCTGAAGTGGTTCCATGAAATGTGTACAAATTATCAAGACCTTTACCAAACATGTGGTAAGATTTTACGAAATGTGAAGTATTGAAATTATACTTTAAATTTTGTTTATTCCAGGTTTATTCACTCATTTTCCATTATATAACTGCATCTTTACAAATTGCTTTATGTTTTTCATGATTAACTATATGAAATGTGTTATTTTTTTTGCTATTTAACTTCACCTTTTCTTTCTTGTATTGGATGGTCATCTCTCCTCGGCTTTACGTAGAAATAGGCATCTGCCATTTTAATTTCAATTTTATTTAACACTTTTTGTTTTCAATATTTTATTATTTTTTGCATAAAATATTATGAGTATATGTATAAGAATTTCAAAAATGCAATAATATTTCTTGTATTTGCATTCTAAAATATTTTATTTCAATCTTTAAAAACTATGGCCATCTATCCTACAGTTACCCTATTTAAATAAATGCATACTAACCGTGAAAATTTTACAGTTATGAAGAAAAAAATATTCATTCTTCCTCTCTTGAGAAATTCAGGTTAATAAAAGAACAACAAAAAATATTAGGAAAGAGTAAACGAGAAGAGAATTCCTTTTATCTTTTTGAATTGAGCTGTCGCAGATTTAAAGCTACTAAGAAAAGAATATTCATTGGGACTCTCGTGAGAATTTTGGTTTAATGAAACAACAGCAATAAAATATCAGGAAAGAATAAGCGAGAAGAAAAATCCCTGTGTCGTTAGAATTGAGCTATAGCAGATTTTCTATTCCTTTATTACCCTTTCGTTGGCGGTGGGATATATATGTCCCACTCAATTTAAATTACCAAATTCAAAAATGGCACTAAAAACTGTAAACAGAATTGTACATTTATAATGTATTTGAAGTAAAAGCTTTTACTCATTATTAAACAAATTTGTTCGTAAAACCCGGTGTCATTCAATCATTTCAACATTTTAGCAACTGAAGTATGTTGACCATGAAATGGTTAAATAAAATCAGTACTGAATTTGAAAGAAGGAAATTTGTTTTTAATAACAAGTGTTTGTGCGATAATTAATTCTTTTGTTTTTTAAAGTAAAATAATATAAAATTCTTTTCCCTGGCATAAACTATACTAAATGCAATTATAAAAAAAAGGTTCAAGTATCTCGTGAGATTAAAAATTTTCGTTATTAAAGTAAATAATGCTTCTTATAATTATTTCGCCACGCGCAAATGCTCTTTCATTTTTATATATTTTTTATAAAATTATACCAACCAGGAAAAATTTAAAGCTAGGAAGAAAATAATATTCATCTCTCTCTTGAGAGTTTCAGTGTAATGAAATAACAACAATAAAATATTAGGAATAGAATAAGTGGGAAGAAAATTATTTTATCTTTAGAATTGAGGTATTGCAGGTTTCCTATTCCTTTGTTAAATAAAATCAATACTGAATTTGAACGAAGACAATTTCTTTTCAGAAGTAAGTGTTTGTGCGATAATTAATTCTTTTTCAATTCCTACTATTAGCTCACACTTTCCCTATATTTATTTATTTATATATTTATCTTGTTCAAATTTTCAATCGCTAATAAAATACTCATTATTCATCCTATCAAGTTGAAATAAATTTTTTAAACTTGTACTGGATGACAATTGATGTTAATACAGTTTTTTCAAATATTAATTAATTAATTAATTTTTGTTTTGCATGGGAAACAAATTGGCGGCCATTGGCTATTGAAGATCAATGAAAGTTTTTCAATAAGGGGTTACCATAGGGGGACCCTGTTCTGTCGCCAAATACCGCCAATTTTGTCGCCAACTTGGTGATATATCGCCAAATTTGGCGGCCAAAATGAGTCGCCGAAAGTGACGCCAACTTGGCGATATCTCTAATATTTCGCCAAATTCCCATAGAGTTCCATTGTAAACCTACTTGCTTATAGAAAATCAACAAATTGAGATATTTTAATGCAACAAAAACTAATATTAGCTTAAGGGATTATATTAAATTTTTCTTTGATGGCCTAAGTAGGAATTGACTTTAAAAACAAAATTTTTGTATTACTTATTTTATATAAAATTAAATAATATCTTTGCTAAATGTAGTGTGTGAAATATTGTAGAATGTTTGCACAGTAGATCTTATTATAGCCAATAACATTTACAAGGCTTACATTGAAAATTACATAGGGAAATAAATATATATTCCATAATATAATATTATTGAATATACTGATTTTAGACAACAGCAAAATATTGTTTTATAAATTACTAGGGGGCTGCGAGCTACGCTCGCCAACCCCCGTTCAGGTTTTGCAGCCTCTGAAAATATACTAAAGCGCCTTGTTTAAAAAAATATATATATTACCAGGTTACGAAAGATTGAATGATATTATCAGTATAATAGCTATCTTCTGCAGTTGCCTTGCCATGCTTTTCCGTTTGAAAGGACGTTTTTCAGTTACCATGGCCTCATTCATCGTTGTCCTAATAAATGACGTCTGTTTTCGGGATTGATAAGTAAGATTAATTACACATTTGAAAATTAGCTTGTATAAAATTATTAGGTTAAAAATGCGCTATCTTTCTGAGTTTTATAACGACGGTATGGACAATATTCGTCCTTTTAGTTTGAGGTTAAAAAACACCGTCTGCTTGGGAATAGCTTTCAGATCCACGTATTGAAAAGCATTGTGTTTTGAAATTTTAAGCTTATATTTTATGTCTTGATCGAGATTTAGATATTTCTAGAACAGCTATAGCTTATTCATGCATTCTTTTCTCTATTTTAATACGCTATCATGAATATTTTCATATTATTTTTACAATGCGTATTGTTTGTATGGTACTAGTTTATTATCCTGTCGACCAAAAAACTATCGCCAGACTATAAGACTAAATGCTAATAATGGATCATCGTAAATGTCACATTCACTTGACATTAAACCCGATACATGTGTTTGTTACGTGAATAAGTGATTTTTCAATTCGACTTTTTATTTGTATATTTATTAATGTTTTGCTAATTTATTTGTTTTTTCGTTAATTAAAATAAAATTATGTAAGTTTGTATAATTTGGCGAAATTGGTCCACGAGATAATCATGTAGTATCGTTTGTACTAATTAATAAGAATATCCGTATTGTCTAATATGTATATTGAATAGTAATCCGTACAAAAATAAATCGAAACTATTTTGCGCAGACATTTACCTGTATTTATGCTGAATCAAGTGATGTAACATACAAACAAATTGGCTTGCCGCACTATTTTTGTACCATAAGACGTCAGATTAACGGAATAAAAATAGTTCTAAATGTATCGTTTTAATATGTGACGTAATCTTCACTATTAAATGCATATCTCATGTAATAATTTATTTATTTTAATTTTTTTTCTGTTTTAAAGATGAAACGTGTACATATGCATTATTTAACTTAAAATTATTTGGAAATATTATTTGAGTTTTTTAAATATAACCTAATATTCACCATTCTAAGTTTTTCACGTGTAATAATTTAATTATTTTAGGCACTTTAAGTTGAAGCATTTTAATCATATGATATTTAATGTTTGGGCCTTTTACAAGTGACGTAATTATCACCTTTAAATTCGTTTCGCGTGTGATAATTTTATTATTTTAAAGTTTTCGTACTTTTATAATATTTATGTGTAAAGATTTTGACGTAATTTTCCTTATTTTCTGCTTTTAACATGTGATGATTCAATTCTTATTTAATTTTTTTTTCTTATGTTTTTAAAATTATTGATGTCATTTTCTTTTTAAAATTTAAATAAAACCTTATTTTACGTCTATGGAATTTGAAATTGACAGACGATTTTTGTTTTAGGTAGCTTTCTTTACAAAAAAGCTACCTATTGCAGCCGTTCGGAGGAAAGCGATTTCAAAAAATTTTGGTATATTTTCATCGATCATGACCCCCAGACCCCGAAACCACCCTCCGTTCTAAATTGATATATATATATATATATATATATATATATATATATATATATATATATATCTGACCTATGTCACACTGTAACTCCCGTAATTATGAACCGATTTCGATGTAATTCGGTGTGTACATAGTACATACCAATGTCTCGACCCAGTTTGTTGGCCAGCTTCATCCGCCGTTTTGTTTCAAAATGGCGGCCATTTAAAATTTTTAAAAAAATTTAAAACTTGAAATGTGGTACCAAAAAATTAAAAATGGAAAAATATTTTTTTCCTAAGTATTTGACCTTTATACAAAGATTCCGGAGCAGTTTTTGTTTCGTCTATATCTTAAAAAATGGCTGAGTTATAGCATTTTGAATTTCTAGCGTGTCTGACATTTTGAAACGTCCTGAATTTTGTCACGCGATAAAAGGCGTATTTATGAACCGATTTGGATGTAATTCGGTGTGTACATAGTACATACCAATCTCTCGACCGAGATCGTTGGCCAGCTTCATCCGCCATTTTGTTTCAAAATGGCGGCCATTTAAAATTTTTTTTAAAAATTAAAATTTGAAATGTGGTACCAAAAAATTGAAAATGGAAAAATATTTTTTTCTTATGTATTTGACCTTTATACAAAGATTTCGGAGCAGTTTTTGTTTCGTCTATATCTTAAAAAATGGCTGAGTTATAGCATTTTGAATTTCTAGCGTGGCTGACATTTTGAAACGTCCTGAATTTTGTCACTCGATAAAAGGCGTATTTATGAACCGATTTGGATGTAACTTCGCTTATACATAGTACATACCAATGTATCGACCGGGTTCGTTGGCCAGCTTCACCCGCCATCTTGTTTAAAAATGGCGGCCATTTAAATTTTTAAGAAAAATTTTAATTTGAAATGTGGTACCAAAAATTGAAAATTGAAAAAATATTTTCTTCTTATGTGTTCGACCTTGATAAAAAGATTCGGGAGCAGTTTTTGTTTCGTCTATATCTTAAGAAATGGCTGAGTTATAGCATTTTGAATTTCTAGCGTGGCTGACATTTTGAAACGTCCTGATTTTTCTCACGTAATAACAGGCGTATTTATGAACCGACTTGGATGTACCTTGGTGTGTACATAGTACATACAAATATCTCGACCGAGTTCGTTGGCCAGCTTCATCCGCCATCTTGTTTCAAAATGGCGGCCATTTAAAAAAATTAAAAAATAAAAAAAATTAAATGAGATACCAAAAAATTGGAAAATGAAAAAGATTTTTTTTTGTATGTGTTTGACCTTAATACAAAGATTCCGGAACAGTTTTTCTTTCGTCTATATCTAAAAAAAATGGCTGAGTAATAGCATTTTGAATTTCTCTTGTGGCTGACATTTTAAAACGACCTGATTTTTGTCACGCGATAACAGGCGTATTTATGAACTTATTTGGATGCAACTTGGTCTTTACATAGTACATATCAATGTCTCGACCGAGTTCGTTGGCCAGCTTCATTCGCCATCTTGTTTCAAAAGGGTTGCCATTTAAAAAAATTTAAATTTAAAATTCAAAATGAGGTATTAAAAAATTGGAAAATGAAAAAGATTTTTTTTATGTGTTTGGCCTTGATACAAAGAATCCGGAGCAGTTTTTGTTTCTGAAAATTTGTTCTTTTGTTGATATCTTAAAAATGGTTGATTTATAGCACTTTGAATTTCTAGCATGGCTAACATTTTGAAACGATCTTGTATTTGTCACGCGATAACACACGTATTCGCCTATTTCGATGTAAGAAGGCATGTGGATAGTATACATCAACACCTCGACCAAGTTCGCTGGCCAGATTCATCAGCCATCTTGTTTCAAAATGGCGGCCATTAAATTAAAAAATATATATATATTTAAAGTGAGGTGCAAAAAAATTTTAAATTGAAAAAGGTTTCTTTCTTAAGTATTTGATCTTGATATAAGGATTCAGGAGCATTTTTTGTTTGTCTTTACCTTAAAAAATGGCTCAGATATAGCAGTTTCAATTTCTATTGTGGGTGACATTTTGAAAAATCTGATTTTTTGCATGCGACAGCACTCCTATATATTAACCGATTCCAATGTGAGTGAGCATGTGCACAGCAATTACTAAGGTCTCGACCAAGTTCACCGGTTAGCCTCATCCACCATGTTGTCTTAAAATGACAGGCACTTTAAGAAATTGCCGAATTTGGCAGCCAAATATAAGTTACTTTAAAGAAAAGCAGCTTGGATAAAGCTGACTAATTTCGCGAAATTCTCATTCATTATATTGATAAAAATTAGTATTGAATCTCCTATATTCGGTTTCCACTAAATTGAGCTTCGTGTGTTTGCATGATATAAGTTGGCTTTTTTTAAATAAGGATTATGAAAGCTACCTCTTCCTCCCGGCACTGGCCGGAAGGACTTTTCTAAAATAAATTGATTTCGGACGATCGAAATATGAAAAAAATGTTTTTATTGTTTTATTTTTCCTGAAAAACATCATTTAATCACAATGTTGTTTCACTATCAATTGAAATAAAAGATATAATTTCAATTATTAATTTAAAAATGACGAAAAGGAAGACTTCTAATAATCCCTATTGTTTTTCCCTGTTCTCCCCTTTAAAAAAAAAAAAAAAAAAAAAAAAAAAAAAAAAAAAAAAAATGAAGTAATTTTGCTGCCATTACAGATTGTCACTACAGAAATGTAATTTAAAAATTGAAAACATAATAATATTTCTAAAACTAATACAAATTTTAAAATTCTATTATCAGTTTTTAACTCTGTGGATTAATACGGATAATTAGTGTTAATTTCCCTACCAAAACTTTCATATTTTAGGAGAAATTGCCGTTAAGCTTAATCAGTCGTTTCATAAAATCGTTTCATTAGGATTTTATATATATAGGGTAGATAGTTAATTTAAAGTTAAAACTTTTAAAAATAAACTTTAGGGATAAACTTTAAAATATAATAAATATAATTAAAAATATAATTAAAAATAAACTTTAGCAAGTCAAAATAATTTCTGAGGACATACAAGCCGACCCGAATCTAAAAATTCTATTTGAAAAAAAGCCGGAATCTGAACCCGACAAAAATATTCCTTATGAACCATAACCGTTCCGTTCAAGACAAAATAATTTCTGAAGACATGCGACCCAACCAGAACCTAAAAATTCAATTTGAGAAAAACTCTGAAATCTGACGCGAACCAAATCTGAACCCGACAAAATTATTCCAAAGAACCATAAACGGATCCGAGCGACGCAAAATAATTTCCGTGGACATGTTACCCGACACGAACCTAAAAATTCCATTTGAAGAAAACTCGGAATCTGAACCGAACCAAATCTGAACCCGACAAAAATATTCTAATAAACCATAATCGATCCCAGCAAGACAAAATAATTTCTGAGGACATGCAACCCGACCCGAACCTAAAAATTCTAATTGAAAAAAAACCCGGAATCTGAACCTGACAAAAATATTCCAATGAACCATAACCGACCCGAGCAAGACAAAATAATTTCTTAGGACATACAACCAAACCAGAACCTAAAATTTCAATTTGAAAAAACCCCTAAATCTGACTTGAACCAAATCTGAACACGAAAAAATTATTCCAAAGAAACATAAACGAATACGAGCAACACAAATTAATTTCTGTGGACATGTTACCCGGCACGAACCTAAAAATTCCATTTGAAAAAAAACTCAGAATCTGAACCGAACCAAATCTGAACCCGATAAAAATATTCCAATGAAGCATAATCGATCCGAGCAAGAGAAAATAATATCTGAGGACATGCAACCCGACCCGAACCTAAAAATTTTAATTGAAAACCCGGAATCTGAACCTGACAAAAATATTTCAATGAACCATAACCGATCCGAGGAAGAAAAAATAATTTCTGAGGACATACAACCAAACCAGAACTTAAAAATTCAATTTGAAAAAACCCCTAAATCTGACTTGAACCAAATCTGAACCCGATAAAATTATTCCAAAGAAACATAAACGGATCCGAGCAAAACAAAATAATTTCTATGGACATGTTACCCGACGTGAACCTGAAAATTCCATTTGAAAATAAATCGAAATCTCACCCAAGCCAGATCTGGACCCGCTAAAAATTTTCCAATGAACCATAACCCGATCCGAGCAAGACAAAATATTTTCTGTCGACAGACAACGCAATCCGAGCAAGACAAAACTATGTCCATGGACACGCACCCCAACTGGAACCTAAAATTTCATTTGAAAAAAAAACGACATTTGAACCCGTCAAAAATATTCCAAAGATCAATAATCCTATACGAGCAAGACAAAATAATTTCCGTGGACGCGCACCCCGAGCCGAACTAAAAATTCCATTTGAAAAAACCCGAATCAAATCTGAACCCGACAAAAATATTCCAAAGAACCATAACCGGATCCGAGCAAGGCAAATTAATTTCTGTGGACAGGCAACACGACCAGAATCTAAAAACTGCATTTGAAGTCAACCTGCAACCCGATCCGAACCAAATTTTAACCCGACAAAAACATTCCAAAGAACCATAACTCGATCCGAGCAAGACAAAATAATTTCTGTCGACAGGCAACCCGATTCGAACCTGAAAGTTCTAGTTAAACTCAATCCGAAATTTGACCCGAACGCGGGTTATGGAAGGTTTTCGGGTTGACTTCAAATGAAACTTTTAGGTTCGAATCCGGTTGTATGTCGAAGAAAATTATATTGTCTTTCTCAGATGGGGTTACGGTTCTTTGAAATATGTTTGTCGTGTTCCGATCGGGTTCGTGTCGGGTTTCAGGTTGACGTCCAGTGGAATTTTTAGATTCTGGTCGTACTGCGTGTACGCGAAAAATAATTTGCATTGCTCGGATCGGGGTATACGGGCTGATGTATTTTCATTCTGGTCAGGTTTCGGGTTAACTTCAAGTAGAACTTTCAGGTTCGGATCGGGTTTCATGCCGACTGAAATTATTTTGTCTTGCTCGGATCCGGTTATGGTTTTTTGGAATATTTTTGACGGATTCAGATTTGGTTCGGTTCAGATTTCGGGGGTTTTCTAATGGGATTTTAGGTTCGGGTCGGGTTGCGTGTCCACGAAAATTATTTTTTCTTTCTCGGATCTGGTTATGGTTTTGGGGGATATTTTTGTCGGATTCAGATTTGGTTCGGGTCAGATTTCAGGGTTTTTTCAAATGGAATTTTTAGGTTCGGGTCCGGTTGCGTGTCCACGGAAATTACTGTCTTGCTCGGATCGGGTTATGGTTCATTAGAATATTTTTGTCGGTTATCGTATTTGGTTCGGGTAATATTTCGCGTTTTTTTAAACAAAATTTTTAGGTTCGGATCGGGTTGCGTGTCCATGGAAGTTATTTTGTCTTTCTCTGATCGGGCTATGGTTCTTTGGACTATTTTTCTCGGGTTCAGATTTGATTCGCGTCAGATTTCGGGGTTTTTTTCAAATAGAATTTTTAGGTTCGAGTCGGGTTGCGTGACCACGGAAATTATTTTGCCTTACTCGGATCTATTTATGGTTCTTTGGAATAATTTTGTTGGGTTCAAATTTGGTTCGCGTCAGATTTCGTTTTTTTTTAATTGAATTTTTAGGTTCCAGTCGGGTGCGTGTCCACGGAAATAATTCTGCCTTGCTCGGATCCGGTAATGGTTCTTTGGAATAATTTTGTCGGGTTCAGATTTGGTTCGTGACAGATTTCGGTTTTTTTTAAACTGAATTTTTAGGTTCTTGTTGTGTTGCATGTCCTCAGAAATTATTTTGTCTTGCTCGGATCGGTTATGGTTCATTGGTATATTTTTGTCGGGTTCAGATTCCGTTTTTTTTTTCAAATAGAATTTTTAGGTTCGGATCGGGTTGCATGTCCTCAGATATCAATTTGTCTTGCTCGGATCGGTTATGGTTCATTGGAATATTGTTGTCGGGTTCAGATTTGGTTCGGTTCAGATTCCGGGGGTTTTTTTAATGGAATTTTTAGGTTCGGGTCGTGTTGCGTGCAGACTGAAATTATTTTGTCTTGCTCAAATCGAGATACGGTCTGTTGTAATTTATTTTTCGGGTTCGGGCCGGGTTATGGGTTAATAAGCGTAAAAAATCATCGTGACTGGGATGTAAGTGGTCATTTTTCAATTAGCCTAACGGTGTATAGGCTCTTTGCAATAAGCCTGAAAAATATCAGGCTAATTGGAAAAAGAAAGACGATTCTCCAATTAGCCCGGCTCTTTGCAAACAGCCTAGGCTCTTTGCAAAGAGCCTGATTTCTCAATTAGCCTACAACATATATATTGTTTCAAATATTATTTGTAAAAATATGTGTGATGATGATAAATAAAGATCTAAGATGTGAAAAATAAAGGTTTTATTCGCATTAATTTGTACGGTGTAAAAGAAACATTAAGACATATAATTTCTCGCATGCTGGCTTTTCTACAAATATGAATTTGTTCTATAACATATTTTTTTTTCGTTTAAAAAAAAAAAAAAAAAAAAAAAACTAATTGCATATTTTATTTAGAAACCTTATAATTATTCAATTTCTTTAATAAATTAAATAGGCACTTTTTTATGGTTTTTCCAAATATTAAGCGACCGTGAAGGGGTTAATATCCTTTTCCTTCTGCCTACTTAATTTGGATTAGAACATTCCGTTTTAAAGAATATCACACTTTCACATTAACACTGAAATTTCTTTTTTTTTCTTTTCCTTCTTTTTATTTTTGCTTATATTTAATGGTTTTTGTTCAAAAATGAAATTAAAATTATAATGGAATAAAGCATAAATGTTATCGTATCACATAAAGACTCAATTATAATCTGAAAAGAAACCCTGTAAATAACATTTTTTAGACACTGCCGTAAACAGTTGTATTAATTTTAAGTGCAGTAGGTGGCGATTCGGGAAAGATCTCTTGCGTCTAAAAATAAAATTCCAGAACATAGTGCACAATGTACAATTTGTGTGCTAAAAAATTGCAGAAATATCTTTTGCAATAACTGCACATCATAATAATATTTCATGTTTACATCCTAATTTTTCTCTCATCGAATAAATATTAACCCCTTTTCTCTGTCTATTCATGTTAAAATAATGTAGATATACATAATAACAGGAGAAACCTTTCTGATTGTCTTATTTCAGTGCAATAAAATTTCACTGAAAGGAATTAATTTTAGCGATCCGAAAATCTCGTTATAATGATGATATTTTACTGCATATTTTATTAAAATTTGATTAATTGTCATGTAAGTCATACTTTAGGTCTATATCAAGATAACGTCTTTATCGAGTGACACGCAAGACCTAGATATCATATAATGGATCTTCTTATTTGTATTCTTTTAATCATTTTTAACCCTACCCAATTGCTGATGAATTCGGTTTGTTTGGCCATCTGTCTAGCCATGTATCTGTCCGTGCTATAACTCAAGTAAATATATTTGTATTGTTATGTAATTGATATATGTTATTGAAGTTTAACATGGTATGTTCTGTATTGAAAATGGAATGTGCAGCATTTATAGTTCGTTTACAGAAACATCCAAAAGAATTTCGTTACATAATAGTCTGTGCGGAAAAAATATTTGCAGTGCATTTTAATGAGGCTAAACCATTGCAAACTTATAAAAATGAAAATACAACACTGCGGTGTACTATAAGATGCTTACTGTAGAATACGTCTGCGCACCACATTTATCATTCATTTACAGGGACACGCAAAATAGTCGATTACACGGTTTTGTCTATGAGCAATAATTTCTAGAAGTGCGTTGACAATTGTAGTAAGAGTTTTATAATTTAAATATCTTTTTTAAAAGTTGGTGTGTATAAATTCTTTGAATCATATACAGGGCTGTACAAAAGAATTCGGATATTTTTCGGACTATCGATGGCAATTGCTAAAATTGGGATTTGAAATAAGTACGCTTTCCAAATTGTTTCCTTAGACATCATCTTCACCTTATCGTAAACGGCGAATTTTTGTTGCAGTATTCTGAATGTGTTGGAAAGGTTTTCATAATCTATGTTTGAAGCATGATTTTTCTTTCTTATTTTCTGTAGCACACTGGGTTATTATTCTACGGTCTGAGGTCTTTTGTCATATCCGGACTAAATGTCTGAATATCCTTTTTTTAACACGATGGAACTCAAAGCTCCAATCTTGTGATTTTCTACCTTGAATTACGGGGGGAATTCACGGTTGGAGTTCTTTTCGAAATTTGGTCTTTCTGAAAATTGATCTCTTTGTGACCAGGAATGAAACAATTACAAAAACTGTGGTTTAGCATCTAATCTACATAACTTAGCATTTTCAAACACACATCATTTAAAAGATTACTTCACACTGAACAAATAGCATAAGAGCAAATAATTATAAGACTACATATTATTTAGCTATAAACAAGAAGTTGTATTACTTGCCTAAAATCAAAAATACGGAGAAACAATAAAATGAGTTCAGAACTAGAATTTGTAGCCTCCTGCTTCAAATTCACAGACAATACTACTAGCATCTGTGAGGAATGTTTCACACAGTTCCAGCGTGGCGGGGACACTATACAGCAGAATAACTCAAATAGTCACTTTGCCCTTAGTGGCCACTTTAACCTTCCTTCCCTTATATCATAATAATTATTTGGTAATAAAATGAACTCTCTTAAGGAAGGAAGTTAAACATTTACATAGGAAAATATACCCAATATACACCAGCTGTTTCTTATTTACTACTACGCCACAATTGCCACTTTATGTTACATCATTAGTATAGGTAGGGCTAGTAGTTTTTTGAGGGCTTGAGCTAAATCTAGGGGGTTTAAAATTGGTATTTAAGGAAATATTCTTAGCAGAGGTTAAGGAAGACTATCTGCAAAACAAATATATCTATTAATGCATACATTTTAAACTCTGTTCGAGTAAAAATTTATATCTTAAAGAATTCATTTAATCAGTATTTTGTACTATGATAAGCAAATTAAATTTAAAAAATCAAAAAACTTGACTGCTTAAAAAGCGAACTAATTAATTAAGTCTCATTAATGTGAAACTATTTTTTATGTTACTTACCTACTTTTTTTATTTACTTGTACTGATGACTTTTAAGTTGTGTTTAATCGTTAGTTCTTATCTATAAAAACTGTTTTGATGAGGCTTATAGATGTTTATGAAGTTTAAAGTAAAGCTAGAGATCCTACTTACACAACTTCCAGGTTGTGTAATATTTAAACGGAGCTTCTGACTGTAAAATAGTCAATGAAACATCGTCTTCATTTTGAAAGACCTATCCAATGATATGCCACTCAATAGGGTGCGTAATTTTTTTTCTCGTGTCTGCCACATTTTTTATTTTACGGCCGCCATTTCTAATTTATAGTAACAAAACCTTGCCTATAACCATCGGATGGTTAAGACGAATCGATAGAGACCTCATTCATTAAAATCCATCCAGCCGTTGGGATGTTTCGAGGGTATAAAGAAATCCACATACCCAGATACGCATGAAACACATAACCCTTCTTGGCAGTCGGGTAAAAATAACACACCTCTGAAGTTTATTAATATATATACTAGTTTTGCAGATAGTCTTCAATTTTGAGTCATTGCCATATGATTGACAATTAATGATTTGTTTCATTTAAAGCCTTTTTGGACGGTTTTACAAGGATGTATGCGATTCTGTGGCAACGGACACGGGACGAACTTGGATGGATTATTGAACATTGGATGTTGGTTATTTTTTGTGGCTGTGTAACTAATAGTAGGAGAGCTGTTGAACATTTTTGAGTAGGTATTTGAGGCACCCTGAAAATTTGTGCAACACTTCTTTTGTAATGCCTGAATACAAAATCGAATATCTGGCTGAAGGATCGTGGCCCAAAACCTGTGCCAGACACGTGTCAAGTGCCATTTTTTGACACTACCCAAAAAAGGTATTTGAGGCACGCTGAGATTTAAACAGAATAATATTTATACTTAGAAAAAAATATTTTGAAAATGACAGACACTTAAGTCGGCCCAAAAACTGTGCCAGACACGTGTCAAGTGCCATTTTTTGACTACCCAAAAAAGGTATTTGAGGCACGCTGAGATTGAGGCACAATAATATTTATGCTCAGAAAAAAATATTTTGAAAATGACAGACACTTTAGTTGGCACAAAAACTGTGCCAGACGCGTGTCAAGTGCCATTTTTTGTCTGGCACAGGTTTTGGGCCACGATCCTTCAGCCAGACATTCGATTTTGTATTCAGGCATTACAAAAGAAGTGTTGCACAAATTTTCAGGGTGCCTCAAATACCTTCCCTAAAATGTTTAACAGCTCTTGAACTAAAAGTTGGGTAAAAAAATTTCTGCTGTTTTAGTGTATATTATAAATCTGCTTTAAATCAGCTGTACCTTCAGATTTGTAGATGTGCTGTTTATTTTGGCGTGCGTTGGGTCCGATGGGGAAATGTTTGTGATATACTTTCAAATGTTTTTGTGCATTTGAATTACGCATTACGACAGTCTGGCCGAGACCCAGCGCCACTACCGCAACAGTTTGTTGCGTATAATATTTAGTCTGAAACATTGCTGTGCTTTTATAAAATATCCACTGCTGATGAGGACAGAGCTTTTTTATTTTGTTTTTCTTGTTCAAGTTGTATGTGTTGACATTTCTTTGATGTTTCGTTCTTTACTCTAAATTTAATTATGGTGCGAAATTCTGGGTCTGCCAAATACATTTTAAACACAATGTGCTATATATATGTATAGTAAAACTTTAAGTATTATATTATATTTTTTGAATAATCCTATAATTTATTTTTCAAAGCCGTTTATTGCCTTATAGTAAAATATATAACAAGGTATTACTTTGCATTTGAATTTCAGCGTTTCACTTATTAATCAGATTTTGTGCCACGTATCTCATATATGTAGCATTTCATGTTCGTTACGCAGATTTGTATTAATTCATCTTTAGAAGACAATGACTGTTAATAAATTGAATTTCGATTCATTGTAAGTTCAGCATTAACGACTCTTTAATAACCTTATTACATTTGCGGTATGTATGTAATAAAAATATTTAATTCTGCTCATTTGAATTGGTTATTTAAAATATATAAATCTGTCATTGATAATGAAATGTTCGGATTAATTTTAAAACAAGAACCTTTGACTCATTTTATTTGCTTATAAATAATCCATCAATTAAATTCCTTTGAAATTAATTAAAGCTAATTCGATTTTCCTTTGGGGTAAATTTGTATTAAAAGGAAAATTTAACTGCTCAATCATACGTTGGATTTTTAATTAAATCTAACTTGAAATTAATCTCAGAGATTTTCTGTATAATAACATTTTATCTTGCCACAAAGTATTAGGGGTTTCATTTCTTTTAATTAATCAAAGTAAAAATGTTAAATAAAAACTTTATGATTTTACAGAAATGGATATTACTTTGAATATCCAGAAAAATCTTATTCACAAGGATATTTACTTTGAATTTGAATTTCAGCATTTCACTTATTAATCGGCATTGATGTCATGTATCTAGGGTTCGTACGGGTCCTGGAATTTTCAGACCAGAAAATTCTTTGGACCAGTATTTTCTTATAGAAAATCTCGCCTTAGATAAAGCGGAATTTCGCGCGTTTGAACTAGATTTTTATTTTAAAAAATACTGATATTTTATCTGGAAAATAACGGTACCCGTACGAACCCTGGTATCTCAAAAACGAAGTGCTATCGGAAAGTTCCCGGACTACTATTACTACGACTGTCTTTGCAAAATCTGAGACAAAAGAAGGTCAAGGACACATTCTCCAAAACCCTCCTATACTCATTTCCTTGACTTGAAGGTGTGAGCACGCAATTTGCTTCTACGAAATTTTTACCACTTCGTGTTTTGGGCTGTTTGCGATTTAGTAGTGAACAGCAGCAATGTTTAGGCATTAAATTTGTGTGAAGATCAGCATATCTGCAATCGAAACTCTTAGATCGGAAGCCTGCAGCACAGACAATCACCTCATCGATTTCACGGATAAAATTCTAGGATTTAGTTAAATCTTGATTCGCATATTAAAACGCAATCGGTCTGCCAAGTCATATCTTGGTGGAAAACACCTGAAAACCCGATTTTAGCGGCTGACTCGTAGGTTTACTATTGTGTTTTCCGTCATCCAGACATATGAAAACATAATAACATAAAAACATAATAACATAATAGACATAAACCCAAAGGTATGTGTTTTCCTGCACCCAGTCTTCCCTGTTTTCATATTTTTGGGTGCAGGCAAAGACAATGGTAAACCTACGAGTCAGCCGCTAAAATCGGGTTTTCAGGAGTTTTCCACCAAAATATGACTTGGCAGACCGATTGCGTTTTAATATGCGAATCAAGATTTAACTAATCCTAGAATTTCATCCGTGAACTCGATGAGGTGATTGTCTGTGCTACCGGCTGCCGGTCTATCTTGAAATGCTTAATACGACTTATGGTGCTGAAGCTTTAAATGGGACAATGATTTTTGAATGGCACTCGTGTTTCAAGACGGGATGTCATTCATTTGAAGATGACAAGCGTTCAGGGCGACGAAGCACCAGCAAAACAGATGAAAATATGGAACAAATTGGAAAACTCATACGAGAAGATAGTCGCCTAACTATCCAAGGACTTGCAGACAAAGTTGGAGTTTGACAAGAAATTTTGAAGGAGAATGTGAATATACGGCGCATTGCTGAAAAATTTGTTCCAAAACTCCTGATAAACGATCCCTAAAGACAACAAAGTTTTTAGTTCATAACAACATGGTTGTTGTCTCCTACGCGCCCTATTCACCGTTTGCATCATTCCCAAAATTGAAAAAGAAACTGAAAGTACGAGGTTTTGAAATTGTGTCCGACATTCATTGAGAATCGCAGGCTGTCCTTGACAACCAAAATTATGTAAGTTCAAATAAAACTTGTTTTACCATTATGTCCGGGAATTTTCTGGTAACACCTCGTACGTAGTACTGCATGTTCGTTTCGCAGATTTGTATTAACTAATTTTTAGAAATTAATTACTGTTAATATTTTGAATTTCGCATCATCGTAAGTGCAGCATAAAAAATTCTTTAATCATTTTATTACATTTGAAGTATATAATATATATATATACACTATATGACCAAAGGTGACCGGTCACTTGCGATTTTTGATGTTTTGTTAAATATCTAGAAAAATACATGAGGAATTAGCCTGAAACTGCAGGTGTGTAAACAGTATAGTATAGGTCATATATTTCCGTGAAGATGTTTTCACGAAACCCCATAGGGGACCATCAAAAAATTGAAAAAAACGAATATCTTTTGGATAACCCTGTAAAAACTAATTGAGCAAAAACGGTTAAACTCGAGATTATTAATAAGTGGCTTATTGTAATATACTGTGTCCATTTTTATGAGGATAGCATGTATACTCGTAGAGAAATTAAGGTTTTTATAAAAACAGTCCCAAATTTCGCAAAGTTTTTTGCTTATAATTTGCAGAGTTCTAAATATAAAAAAAAGTTCTTTTCAGAAAATATGACGAACAACATTGTACACAACACTCTGTAGTCAGAATTAAAAAATAATAAAAATTAGATTAAAAATGAGCAGGTTTACTAAAAAATGTTTCACTGCGCATGTGCGAATGCAATCAAAATATAATGTGCATAATGTGTTAGCTAAATGTATAGAGCAACTTTTGTAAAAGTCTCAAAAACATAGTTTGAAAAGTCTGATAATAATCGTTTATAGAATAAGCTCAAAATCCATTGTTCCCAAAATGAAGCAAAAAGATGAGGGGTTGTATCCAAATACAGTAGTACGTGGAATATTGTGATTGCTAAATTGGCACTAATCAATGGATATATGGATACAGCCCCTCATGTTTTTGCTGCATTTTGGGAACAGCTTATTCTATAAACGATTATTATCAGACTTTTCAAGCTATGTTTTTGAGACTTTCACTAAAGTTGCTCTATATACTTAGCTAATACATTATGCATATTATATTTTGATTGCATTCGCGCATGCGCAGTGAGACATTTTTTAGTAAACTTGCTCATTTTTCATCCACTTTTTATTATTTTTTAATTCTGACTGCAGAGTATTGTGTACAATGTTGTTCGTCATATTTTCTGAAAAGAACTTTTTTTTATTAATAATTCTGCAAATTATAAGCAAAAGACTTGGCGAAATTTGGGACTGGTTTTATAAAAACCTTAATTTATCTACGAGTATATATGCTATCCTCATCAAAATTAACACAGTATATTACAATAAGCCACTTATTAATAATCTCGAGTTTAAACGCTTTTGCTGCATTGGTTTTTACAGGGTTGACCAAAAGATATTTGTTCTTTTTCAATTTTTTGACGGTCCCCTATGGGGTTTCGGAAAAAATCTTCGCAGAAATATAGGACCTATACTATACTATTTACACACCTGCAGTTTCAGGTTAATTCCTCATATATTTATCTAGATATTTAACAAAACGTCAAAAATCGCAAGTGACCGGTCACTTTTGGCCATATAGTGTATATATATATATTCGAAAAATATTTAAGTCTATTCATTCGAATTACTTATTTAAAAAATAATATAAAGGTTATTTATAATGAAACATTTGAATTAAATTTAAAACAAGAGCTTTTGACTCTTTTTATTTGGTTATAAATAATCCATCAATTAAATTCCTTTGAAATTAATTAAAGCTATACGATTTTCCTTTGGGGTACATTTGTATTAAAATGAAAATTGAACTTTTCAATCATACCGTTGACTTTATAATTAAATCTAATTTGAGACTAATCTCAGACATTTTCTAAATAATTTAATTTTTATCACGCTGCAAAGTATTAAGGGTTTAATTTCTTTTAATTAATCAAAGTAAAAATATTAAATATAAACTTTTTTGAATTTTCAGAAAAATAGGGATACTTAATCGGTATTATACATTTTAAACGCAACGAAATTTAACGAAAAAATTCAAAGTTCTAATTAGTCTATCTCCAAAACCCTTTTACGTATAAACATGAAATTTTGGATATTTATTAAACATATTGTGCTTTATAATATGCTGTCATTAAAAACTTATTAAACTTTTACAGAATTTGTGTACCTCTCTATTCTAAAAGAAAGTAACTACCGCTGTCACCGCCGCCGCCGCCGGTTTTGAATTTTTTGTGACTGGAGGTCTTTCTTCGTTAATATTAAGAATTCAAATTTTCAGCATTTCGAGAGATATTTTTTACTTATTTTAGAAAATTGTGCTAATTTAGCCTGTTGCCAACTGTATAGACAACGGAAACAATAGATTTTTAGAAGAAATTTGCTTCAGATTAAAAATTTATTTACACGTGACTATTATAAATAGAAAAGATACTTTCAAATTAAAATTAAATAATTGCGTATAAAAAGATGGAACTTATTGAAAATTACGTCATAAAAAGTATACACGTGAATTTTAAAAGAGAAAGGATATTGTAAAATAATAAATTCATTAACATGCGTTAGAAGTCTTAGGAGAAATTACGTCATATTTACGTCACATTACAGTTATTACATAAAATGAACACAAAATAATATTGTAAAACAATTTAAATTTAGAAACTGTGCTAGACATTTATTTGATATTTTGAGAGGATCTTTTCTACTATTTTTGTTAGGAAAACGCAAATAATATTTCATTTCTAACAAAAGTATTTTCACGTGAATATTTAAAAGAGAAAGAATAGCTTGGTCAAAATTACGTCAGATTATAAACGATTAATTTAAAATGTCTCATTTAAAAGAACTTTCATTTCGCTTTGTTAAAAAATACCAGAAGACAAAGACTCTGTTTACTTAATTTCTTTTATATTAGCTTATTTTGAAATGTTGTTACACGTGTCTACGTCATCAAGTTATTTTTATTTCGACGTTTTATTTGTATTTTTATTAATGTTGTACTAATTTATTTGTTCTTTCGTTATTTAAAATAAAAATTATGTCAATTTGTATAATTTGGCGAGTGGTTTGGCAATTTATATAATTTGTCGAAATTTGCCGACGGGATAATCAAGTAGTACCGCAGCGGATTTCGCGTTAAAATTCCCCAATCAAAGAGAAATGAATGGAAATCCGTTTATAGGAAGATCGGCACTGTTTTTTAAATTATAATTCAATCTTTCGAAATCTTTTTAAAGCCGATCAAATTAGAGTGCATTTAGAGTCTGCGGTGTCTGGACGGGGGTTGGCGAGATTAGCTCGTAGGGGGCCGAGCCCCCTAGTTATTCAAATAAAAATAGCTCTTTTTTTACTCCATAAGTCATTGCGCGCATGATAACTTGAGAAGGTATGTGTGGATTGTCATGAAATTTGGTAAAGATACAAAACATATATGTGTTATTAAATGAACTACTCTTAGGCCAAAATTATTTCATTAACAATATAAAAAATATTTTTCTAAAAAAATAAATAAAAATTTGTATTTTTAATGAATAAAAATAGTCATAGCTAAAAATATTACCGTTGTAAATACTCAAAAGTAGTTCAGTTTAAACACAAATATTTGTTTAGTATCTTTACCAAATTTCATGACAATCCATACATACTTTCTCAAAATAGCATGTGCGCAATGACTTCTGGAGTAAAAAAAAAAGCTATTTTGATTTCAACCATACACAAATTCTGTAAAAGGCTATTATATTTCTAATGGTAAGCATATTACAAAGCACAATCTGTTTAATCAATATCCAAAATTTCATGTTTATACATAGAAAGGTTTTGAAGATAGACTAATTCAAACTGAAGTTTTTCGTTAATTTTCGACGCGTTTAAAAGGTACAAGACCCCTTAAAATTGTTATTGTCAAAGTTATAAATTTATATTGTATTGCTATCGGATTGAATATTTTTTATTTCATGAACTGTTATATTTACATTAAGAATTATAAAAAAATTCTTTATATCTGTATATAAAAATTAACGAGTCATTACTGATGCAAAACCATGATCTTTAAAACAACTATTATATGAAAAAATAAGAAAATTTTTAGAAAAGTTAGTGGCTATTCAAATATATATTGAAAAAAAGCACTTGTTATACATAAAAAAGAATTTAAATAATATTATTTGTTGGGTCCCAGGTCTCTAAAATTTTCAAAATTTTCAAAACTCCTATCTTTTTTGAACATTTTGATATAGTTGCTTCCTTGAAATTCCCAGTAGAACAGAAGTTGTGGGTTTTATAATTATTAATAGCAGAAGCGGTGTTTCCGAAACTTTGAAGTCCTTTTTCTCCAAATGATGTTTTTGGGCATAACGCACAGGTATCTCAAACACTTCTGAATGTTTTTTCATAAAATTTTCAAAACATACGTTTCATGTTAATCTGTATAAACTGAACCTAAAATTTCTTTCTTCTTGCTGAAAAAAAAAAGATTTTTTTAGGTGATTATGTTGTTGAAATTTTCAAAATTTTGTATTAGCTAAAACAACTTTATTAAAAATATAAAAATGCTTTAAATGCAAATTTAAGTTCAGGGTAATTATTGCAATCTGAAATATACGTAGGCAGCAAAATTTTTATTCTAGTTGCAATAGTTATTTTCTAATCGTGCGCGTAAGCTGTTATACAATTTTCTACTCGTCAAATATCTCAGTGTTTGGAGCTCCTGTAAATGCTACTTCTATATCTTGGAATTTTTTAAATACATAAAATTAAAAAGCGTACTTATATCTTTTATCTCAATAAAAATTGTGTTTTAAAATCATATATATTAAATGTTGAAAAAGGTCTCTTTTTTTTTTTTTTTTTCATTTTTTCCAATTTAAGAGTCCTGAAACTCCATAATAAAAGTAAACGGGAACACTTTTACAAACGTTTATTTACAATAATGTTTGTTGGGATATGAAATATCTTGTAAATTATTATTATAGACTGTTCTGGAAAAAAATATTTCCATGAATGTTTAATAATAAAAATTTTGTTTTGCATGTAGAAAGAAGAAAATTTATCAGAATTTTCGAGGATGTAGAATGTTGATCTGAAACGATTAGATAATCACTGGCAGTGTTAAATGATATTCATTGCGTCATGGAATTCAAAACTGAGCCAATGATACAGATTTTAAAGTTGACAGATGAATTAAAGCGCCCTATTATCATAAATGAACCGCAGTGATTATTGGCTGCGGTTGTAATAAGCCAACATTTGAAAGAAACAGAATAGAATCTTAACAAATTTTCTCGCCAAGCAAAAGAAACAAGAACGCGATGAACAGCAAACGAAAGGAATTTCTTCATGTCTATGGCCAAAGATTTTACAATTTGTTTAGTAATCTGTCTAGTTTATAATTTGTGGATTAACGAAAATGGGTGTTTTGGCACCTCTACAGTTCACATTCTATTTGTCGTGGAAACAACATTCTTATTTCTATGGAATGGGGCATGCCAAGAATAACAGCCTGTCGATAAAATTTGCGAAGACAAGAAATGGATTACACGATTATTGATAAAAATATCAGTGAAATTTTTAAAAATCATAATGAATTATTATTTGCTCATATAATAAATTATGATGGAAATACTTATACCGCAGTAGTAGTAAGGAGAACTTAAAAGATAACATACTAATAAAGATAGACAGTCTTACATTCAGTCGAACCATTCTTTGTCCATACCATAAAGTTTGGTGGAAATACTTATGTAAAGTAGTAGAATAGAGTAAAGGGTCTAAAAATACCACGTGTAATAATTAGAGATTATTTATACCATAGGCACAAGACAAATAACAATGACTGCCTGTTAAAGATTTACTATACAAAATTCGAAAATTTAATTTTACATACATGCAAGAACTAAAGATGTGTTTTTCTTGTGCCGTTTACACGATACTACTTGTACATGTTTAGATCTGCGAAACTATTCTAACAAAGAAAACATTTAATGATTACAAACGGGGATTTACAAATTTGATAAAATCTGGTAGCCAGCGAAAAATTCTACTCGACAGTAAAAATATTTACCCCACTGCCACTTCCCTCTGCCGTCATTAATTTTCAAAAAGCACAAAGATTTTTTGTGATTTAATTTAGAACAAACGATAATGACAAGCATCATTTAGAATTATTATCTACATAGTTTAGAATAGTACACAATGTATAAAGATAATATAAACTAATTTTCGTATTGAAAATTATCAAAATTCTGTATCTCTGGGACAAAAAAAAAAAAAAAAAAATCGCGAATGCTGAATTAAGTGCCATTTTCGGGAAGTGCTTATTGCCGAATGCTTCAAATATCCGGGAGATGTGCTAGAAAATTTTTTATATCTGATAATGCGCATTTTTTTTTTTTTTTTTTTGCATTTCACTCTATTTTAGGTCCCACAAAGGCTTGAATCAGGGTATGAAAAAAATCACGATAAAAAAAACAACAAAAAATCGGATTATTTTGATTTAAATCGGATTTTGTTTTACTTAAATCAGATTTTTTAACTAACGATTTTATTTTAAACCTTGAAGGCATGCCATTTTTGATAGTTTTACAAATGCGATTAAGATAGAGGCTTAAAAGTAGTATTTAACCTTTTTTCTTTAAATGCATATAAAGATTTATTCTTCTGTGTAATGACCGTGTTCATCACCAATTTTAAGAACTCTTAATAAAATGTGTTAACATCATTAAAGGCCTTACTTCACCAACTCACCAAAACAACTCTCATTATTACATATTATTTTAAATATGTTATTAGTACAATATATAAAAGGATAATTCACCAGTAAACAAATGCAAGACTAAATCCAGTATAAGCATCCAGAAAAGTACTAATGAATCCTTTGTTCAGTGTAACTAATGTGTTTTTCGCAAATCAAGATCAAGATCAAAATAACAATAAAAATATTAATTTTATAGCTGGCCGTATTATAAACCTATTCTTTTAAACTCTTTTATAATAGAAATTTCTTATATTGACATTTTCAGAGAAAAAAAAATGACAAAGTAAATGGAAATTTTTTTCTAGGTAATGAAATTTTTTCCCACGGCAAATTTAAATTACGGTAGAGAAAAACTATTTTTTCTGCTTTACCATAAACTGTTGCAATTTCTGTAAAATATAGTCATATGGGTTTCTTTTTGTGTTACATTTTTTTTTCAGTTTGCCCTGTATTACACCAAATATTGCAATCTCTATAGTTCAGTGTGAAATTGTAACTTCAAGGAAAAGTTGATTCAAATACTTCAAGAATGCTTGAAAAATAGGTTTGTAATAGGTTTGTATACTTATTGGTCAGTGGTCAAAAAAAGAAAATTCTTCTTTGTTATGTATTTACTCTGGTAGACAACTGTTATCCCATTCTATAAATTTCCTTTTCTCTCCAGTGTGTTTCTACAAAGAAAAGTAAACAGAGGATTGCTGTTGAAAATGAAAGAACATTCTCAGAGTGTATTAAGAACATATGCAGTCATTCAAGGTAACTGTGAACCATGGGGTGTAACTTTGCACCACCTCCTAATTTTCAATATTTTTGACTACAAAAGACTAAATAAACTCCAGAACTGTGCTCTGTTGGCAAGGTTCTAAACTGGGATTTCTAATCTTTATTTTAGAAAATAAATTAGCAACATTATGGGCAATTAATTGCATCATCTTACTATTTTTGTGAAGTACCGTTTTCAAGTTAATTTTGAATGCTGTTTTGAAGTTGTTGTAAATCAATTAAATTTTCATAGTAAGTAACAATATACTCATTTATCAGACATATATTATCTAAATGTTGTAAATGTGTTAATATTTTGAGATTATTTATTTATTAATAGTTAATAAAATGTAATTTAAAAAGGCACTGTCGTTTTACCACATTTTCAGGGTAATTTTGAGCCGGCTGAAAGTTATACTGATATTTAAAATTTACTGATTATAGGTGCTACTGGAAAAAATTTCCCAAATTAGCACGTATATTTTACATAAATGCCGAAAGTGTGCATTAGATATAACACGTAAATATTTTTACAAATATGTGTAAAATACATAAAACTCATTTAAAGGCGTTATTAGGGGCGGAGCTACTCAAATTTGACATTTCATACATTCGACATTTTTTATTCTTGTTTGAATAATACTAGTACAGTATATATTACTGTAACTATGGATGTATTATTGAATTAAAACATTGAAAATTGTTTTTCATTGCATTTTTTTGTTTTATATGAACAATAAAGTTTTTTTTTTATTTCTAAATATTCATGGTTCTCTTCTTCCACTTTTCTTGTGCCTAATATTTGTTGTAATATCATAAATTATACAAATCTTATGTTGTTGGGAAATGTAAATTCGGAGTCTTTAAATATCTGAAAACATTTTTTGGGGTTCAAGGTTGTCCTAAATATAATACTTATTTTTATAATGAATTATTTTAGATAATATTTATCCTATGGTGCAAAGTTACCCTAAATTGCTGGGTAACTTTGAACTGTGTTAAAAATTCATTTTTTATTGCTTTTATCATTATTATTCCTTAATTTTTGATAGTCATACAATAGTTTAGGGTCCTTTCTTCCCTTATATGCCTCTAGTTGCAAAAATATTCTTAAAATAAGAGTGGCATATGGAAATAGAGAAAAGGCGCATCAAAGTTACCCTGAATGACTGTACCTTTATTTTTTGTTTTCTTTGATTTAAATAAAATGTACTCTTTTCAAGATTACTTTGAGTTAGAGTATAGTTAAACATTATTAATAAAAAAATTTTAAAAAGTCATTGTGAGATTTTAATCAAGTTTTATTTTTTAAAAATCAAGTGATTAAAATCATGATTTTAATCATGATTAAAATCAAGCTGATTTAAATCAACGTACCGTGGCTTTAATCAACACTATTTCTAACTGTTTTATTGAAACCTGTGCCCCCACCTCCCCCCACACACACTTTCTAATTAGATGACATGCTAGTTGGGAAAAGGAGAAATAAATGGCGTTTTTTGTGCATGAGATGGAAAATGCATTTTAAACTTGGTTCTTTCCACTAGTAGGTTCGGACTGGAGAAAATATGCCTTTTAAATTAAATTTTTGTGCAAAAAATATATAATTATTCTCAAACAAGTAAACAAAGAAAACACCTCTAGATTAATCATTTGGTCGCCAGCGACAATCTGGTGCCCGCATTTGTTAAGCCTTGGTTATAATAGTTGTTAGAAATTACTTGAATCGAAAACAAAACTTCATAACTAATCATGTATCAAAATTAAACTCCAGCAAATTTATATGCAAAGTTATTTAGTGGAATGACAACGTTTTTGTTTTTCCTGACAAGAATTGCGAGCTCGCATGCTTTTGATAACATGCATTATTCCAAAGCTGGTAAACCCAGGTGGCTGAATTAAAGCTTAATACTGTCCATTTTTATTATATAATGTCCAAGTAATTTACGAAAGAATTTTATTTAATGTACGAACAGCACTAAAAGGCCAGGGTGTTAGAAGTATGTTATTAAGATTTTCAGTTCTAAGTCTACATATTTTTACATATAGGAAATTTAAAATCCCATGACACTTGGAGTTGTTGAAAAGGAAAACAACTATATCTTGAATAAAAACATGCAGTAAAACACCAAATATCTGAACTCTTTTTATCCTGATCTCCAAATATCCGGGTCAATATCACAAAATAAAATTAATGTAGTTTATAGAAATTAAAAACTTTTTGAATTGCGATTATTCCGATTTGCGTTGCTATGAAAGTGCGAATTTATATATCCCTTCATAAAAATGTAATTTCCTTGAAATTTTTATTTATATTAACGTCAAAATTGATATTGAACTTTAATTTTCAAACTCTAAAGTTAAAAAAATCTTTTTATTAGAGTAAAATGGTTTTAGAGAAATATTTTTCCAACATAAAAGATTTTCAGGTGCGTTCGTAATTATATAAATACTAGATAATACCCGTCAAGATTTGACGGTAAATAACTTGAATGTTCCATTAGCAAAATTCTTGAATTTTTAATTAGTTGCTTTTAAATTAACTATTGAAATTGTGACAAATTTTATATTGCATAAGTGATTCCTATTTCTTGAAGGCGAGCTAGAGGGTGCTGTCAGTCTAACCTATTGAGGAAAGTGAAATAACTTTAAGTTTATAATTTACAACCAATTATGCTTGCCTTTTACCAGAAATTTACCAAAAAATACTGAGCAGAGCATTTATTTTTACTCACTACGGTCTCATTTTTTTAAAAATAACAATATCTATTTTTATTTTTTTAACTACACGACCTTTAAAAGCTGCCATGATTTTTATTTATATCAGTCTCATTCTCTAAAGGCATAATTTTGAAACTTGATGCAACTAACGATTTATAATACACTTTTTTATTACTTGAATTTTATTATACTTTTTTCTTCATTTTTTAAATATTAAACCATGGATATCAAGATAATTTATTTTATAGTTCTTATATGAATATTTTACTTTCTTTCCGTTTTATTTATTATTTATTTTTATTTATTTATTTATTTATTTTATTATTATTTTATTATTATTATTATTATTATTATTATTATTATTATTTTTTTTTTTTTGGAAAAGAATGGCAAACTTTTCTTACTGACTCACACACCTATCTATTCTTGATAATGGTCAGAAATATAAACAAAAGATTAGATCAGCTCAATTTATTTAATTTATAATTACATACAAAATATTTTAGGTCGAATATTTTAAATATAAAATTATTATTTTTTCAAAATATTTTTGACTGTTAAATTTTGCTTAATGATAAACCATTGAAATAATGATAATAATAAAATTAAAATCATATAGCTTCTCCTCCTAATAAAATATGTCATTATCGAAATGAATTATCGCCAAAAAAGTTAAAGAAATCATTTTGACGGGCATTGGGTTCGAACCTGTGTCGTCTACAAAAGTTCAGGGCTTTAAACTGGTGCTTTAGACCACTCGGCTAACCAGACCTGCTCTTTTTTTCCCCTAAATGGAAGATCTAGTAAATTTAACTTCACGCATGCGCAAATGCATGAATTTGTTTGACTGAACTTACAGAATTAGGTTTTCGTTTTAATATATTTGATGTATCACCCGTACTCGTCGTCTGGTCCGTTCGTTTGTCCGTTTGTTCGTGTGCTATCTGCGTATAACAGCGCAAAACTACCTAACCGAATCGTTTGAAATTTAATATATATAATCGTTATAGCATTTTGTCGAGTCATTTCAAATTTTATGAAAATCGAATCAAAACTTAAAACGATATTGATAAAAGTTTTCTTCCTTCTGTTAAATCCTATCATTCGTAACTAATTCAATAATACCCCATGATAAATAATGATTCTATGTTTCCATGACTACCTCCTGTTTAAGATGGAGTCATATTATTTCCTTATTACTGAATTTAAATACATATAATCGTAATAAATTTTATATTCATGTATTTTTGCATAAGTGTGCAATAGCTATTGCACCAAGATCTGAGTGTTTATAAAACAAACGCACCTCATTTGAAACATTTTATGTACAATTTCCGACTTGTTTATGATTGCTCAGATTATCGGGATTTCTGCATATTCGGAATATAGCCTGAAAACATTAGTCCGGAAAATTGAAATTTCACTGTATATGTAAAATTATTTATAAAACAAATACCGTCAATAAAACTTTACAAGTATTCATAATATGATAAGGAACACACATTATTAATTATTAACTACACATCAATGTTCAGATTTCTTCATAATGATTTTTAAATCCGAAAGACGAAATCTAAAAAAATTACGTTTGTATTTCATGCTTTGAAAACACAAAAGTGTTATCGTTCCCAAATTGTAAAAAAAGGCAAATATTTATTAATCCGCGAAAATCTAATTTAACCACGAAAGAAAATGTACAACATCTTCTTTCGAGTTACCCACGATTCCGAAAAACGTTCTTTATCTTTAGAAACCTTACGAATAAAAAGATTTCCGAGATTTAGAGAAGCGTAAAATTTTTTTTAAGGCTGTTTTCAAGTTTTCTGATCAACAACGCGAAACTTTCTTTCACATTTACGGACGCATTTTTAAACATAAAGGCATAAAATTGGCAGGGTTGATAGATCGGGAGCCGGCAGCACAGACTATCACCTCATCGTGTTCACGGATGAAATTCTAGGATTGGTTAAATCTTGATTCGCATATTAAAACGCAATCGGTCTGCCAAGTCACATCTTGGCGGAAAACACCTGAAAACCCGATTTTAGCGGCTGACTCGTAGGTTTACAATTGTGTTTTCCTGCACCAAAAGGTATGAAAACATGGAGGACTGGGAGCAGGAAAACACAATGGTAAACCTACTACAGAGTGGCTACTAAATATAGTTAAACTCCAAAAATATGAATTAATATTAATCGTTTGGTAAGACAATTTATTTCTCTATTTTAACGTTTAGCAATCTTCTATTAGTGCAGACGAATTTTGTTATAAAGGAAATATTTAAAATTATTTTAAAGAGGGAAGCCGAAAGAATGATGATTAAACAGCTCTTAGATCGCAGATTTTCCGCTGGTGAAATCTTTAAGCAACTAAAATGCCTTGATTTTAATGGAACATTTATATATAGAACTATATATCGATTATTGGATACTAATAGCCATGTAAAGATCGATCTAGACCAGGATGTCCACTCTCAGTTCGCACATTAGAGCGCCTCAAAAGAATTCGTGAAAAGGTGTGAAGAAATCCACAACGTTCTGCAAATAAAATGACTGCAAAAGAGAACGCGAGCCACAAATCTATTCAAGTTATTTTAAATGAAGATCTGGGTTATGTCCCTTATCGCAAAAGAGAAATTCAAGGTTTGACTGCTGCACAAAGAATAAAAAGATTACAAAGAAAGAAGAAATTGGTGAAGCGGCAAGGTAGGAAAGTGTTGACAGAATAATATTTTCTGATGGGAAGCTATTTTGCACTGAACAGTGTTATAATGCTAAAAATGATGTCGTATATTCAGCAACCCTCGAGGATATACCTGAAACCTTTCGAACTGTTAAACGCTTTCAGAACAAGAATTCTGTTAGTGTTTGGACTGCAGTGTCAAACAATGGAAAATTGCCTTTGAAGTTCATCGATAAAGGGATAATAATCAATGCGAATAGTACAAACAGAACATATTGGCTACACATTTATTGCCACAAGCTGAAAGGTTGTATTCCAAAAAGAATTGGACATTTCAGCAAGATTCTACACCTTCGCATCAAGCTAAATCAACACGGACTTGGCTGCCTGTCAATTGTCCAAACTTTATCATGCAAGAAGATTGTCCACCTTCTTCACCAGATCTAAATCCTTTAGATTATTGCGTCTGGGGGATTTTAGAGGGTAAAGTAAATAGCAACAAACAGAGAAGTTTGGACTCTCACAAAGCTTCCATATTGCGTGAATGGTACCGATTACCTCATAAAATGATTCGTGCCGCAGTCTGACAATGGCATAAGAGATTATCTTTGGTAATCGATAAAGATGGCGGTCAATTCGAGTAAATTTTTTTCTCGGTAAACTTTCATCTCTGATGTTCATCATATTGGTGTAGTTATCATTTTCTATTTCATAATTGTAAAATAAAATGACTGAATATTTGTAACAGTATTTAGTAGCCATCCTGTACTCAGCCGCTAAAATCGAGTTTTTAGGTGTTTTCCACCAAGATATGACTTGGCAGACCGACTGCGTTTTAATATGCGAAGCCGGATTTAACTAATCCTAGAATTCCACCGGTGAACTCCATGAGGTGATTGTCTGTGCTGCCGGCTCTCGATTCATGACTATTGGAGTGAAATGACATAATTTTTACAAATTCTTTTTTTCCATTCAAATTCTTTTTTCCACATTCAAAGTTTCTATTCTTTGGTAAATAAATAATTCAAGTAATTGGTTTTTGTCCTTTCTCGCATTGGAAATTCGGAAATTCTGTACAAAACGCCAACTTTGACCGTATTTTCTGAACGATATTTTGCGTTTACCAAAAAATAAAAAATGTCTCTCTATTATACAGTTTCCAAATATTAACACCTGCCAATTTCACGCGTTTCCAAACAAAAATCCGTTAAAGAATATGTCAGAAAGTAGTCCGTTTGGATTTGAGAACAGCCTTAAATCTACTGATTTCAGGAAACGTTTCCGAGTAGTTTTTAGAGTGTACTGATTAGATTTCTCAAGCCTGAATATTAGTTTTTAGGATTCTATAAATTCTCAGTTGCAAAACTGATTTTATACATGCACGAGTAACAAAATAACAGTAAAGTTAATGTTCATGTTAATGTTTTTACTTTTAATTTATCATGTATATGTCAATAAAATATACTTGTTGAAATAATAATGTTTACAAGACAACTGATAGCATCCAAAAACAATTTATTCCATGTTGAGAAAATTAATTAATGCATATACTTCCAAAATGAAAATCAGTGGCAGCAAAAGAAACGTTGTATTCATAAACGAATCTTCAAATCTCCATAATATATTAGTTTCTTAGGTTTTTAAAGTTAAAGAATGCTTTTAGGAATCGTGGGTAACTCGGAACGTGTTATTGTATAGTTCAGTTCGTGGTTATAAAGTGTTTTCCCGAATTAAGAAACATTTGTCTTTTATTGCAACGTATATTTAAAATTCTTTTTAAAAAATACTGCGAATAAAATATCACAAGTATGCGTAATATGATAATGAACTTATAATGTTAATTATTAACTAAGGTAATAATTTTTGTAGTTATGCATTACTCCCAAAATTTTGAATATTTTAATTGAATGAAATTTGGCATTGTTATGTAAGTGTTTAGCCTACAGAGTGAAGAAATGCGCAAGCCAGGACTCGAACTGTATAACATACCAACGTTGTACCACTGGACCACTCGGATGGTACAGAGCCTGGCACCCTTCACTCATATATGTTGGCAAAGTTGCATTTGCTTCACAAAATGATCTTCATGATTCACAAACTTGTGACAAACAGGAGATGCAAATTAAACCCATATTCGGTGAAATGATACTATGTATATGTAATTTTTGTAGTTATGACATAATGCATACAGGGTATTTCAACACAGCGGTTACAAAGTTTCAGGAGAGATAGAGTGCACCTAGACGATGGGAAAAAGGCATGCCACGATGCATGCAAAAAGTTCCTCAGACCCGTTAACGGGGCTTTCGTACACCAATATCTTGATGTACTCCCAGAGGAAGTAGTCAAGGTCTGTGAGGTATGGCGATCGAGCGAGCCAATGCACCGGACTATCCCGCCCGATCTACTGTTGGCCATACGTTGCATTCAGGTGGATACGCATGTCAGCGCTGTAATGGACGAGGTCCCCATCATGTTGAAACCTTATGGAAGAACGCATCGCAGCGGTACATGTTTTCCTACCCTGTTGGGGCTCTTCCCTTCTAGTGTTTTGTGTCGTCACTACCGCGCCAGGAAAGCATTTCTGACCATGCATTGCTATATAATTTTTCATCGTCTAGGTGTACTCTATCTCTCCTGAAACTTTGTAATTGCTGTGCTGAAACACCCTGTATATTGTTTTGTAGTTATGGTAGAATGTTGGTGCGCTATAGCAATGACCCTGTTTTGAGTTCCGGTTTAGACACTTTTTCACTCTGTTGGCAAATCGCCTAGTTTGCAATGAAAAAAATGTGCAGTTAAAATATTCAATAATTCGGGCGTAATTCATAACTACTAAAATTATATATGTATATCACTTCACTACTTATGCTGTGTTTAATTTAGATCTTTTGTTTGTTACAGGTTTGTGACTCATAAACATATTCCATTTTGTGCTGCGAATGCAACCTTGTCATGATATAAAAATGAATGGTACCAGGCTGGGTATTGTCCGAGTGGTTCGGTGGTAGAACGTTGGAGCGCTATACCAATGACCCGGGTTCGAATCTCAACGTGGACACTTTTTCACCACTTTGGCAAAATGATTAGTTACCAATTTTAAAATTCATGCAATTAAAATACTGTACATTAACGTTTAGATTTCCTCATAGTGATTATTAGATACAAAAGACAAATTTAAAAAGTTATTTATCGCGTTTATTTTATGCTTTAAAAACACAAAAGCATCATTGGTCCCATGCTTTATAAAACAGAAAAAACGTCTAAACAAATTACTGATGTAGAAGCAATTTGTAGTTGTTTTTATAAGCTTTTAGGTGCAAAACAGATTCAGTATGTAAAGTACATTCGCATATGAATTTTTTATGTATTATGTTGCACCAGGCTTTCCATTTATCAAAATGACTTTGCCGTATATAAAGGAATTCTCTTTAAAAATTCATGGCTGTAATCTGTTAGTTTCCAATGAAGAATGTATTTTAATATTTAAATATACTTTACTTTTATGTTGTATATTAGGATTAAATTGAGATGGATGGACTAGCATCGAGATATGCATGCATAAAAGAACATTCATATAAAGTATGGTACGACTTTTAAAATAAATACTTTAGCGTTAGTAACATACATGTATATTATTTTCAGGATGGAGTTTTTATTAACATGAAAAATGTGAAAGATTTCTACGAATAGTGTTCAAAACATGCATTTCTTTCTAACCGCCATCCTACAAATGAGATTCTACAATTTCCTTGCATATATATATATACATATATACACAAAAGTAAATACACTCTGATGAAATAAGTAAATACCAATACAATTAGATAAAAAAACAATTTTGTTAAGTAATTATTTTTCTAAAACGTATACTTCCTAATAAACAAAAAATTCTTCCTCCAAATGTTTATTCACAGGAATCTACATATATACTTTATGTATTTTACATTACCGTAAGTGACACCAAAATCGGCGTTATTTGTATATTCACGAATGCAACATTAGTATATAAACAAACGCAAACTGGACAGCAACGTGTTAATATAATTAGCAATCGGGCGATGATGACAGAAAATGATTAAAAGGGGCGATAAGGACATAAAATGATTAAAAGTGAGCGATAATGATAAAATCTAGTTTAAAGATAGATAGTTTAAAGAAGTTTCTTTTGGATTGATTTTTACTGGAGATGGGATTTTTTTTATCTATTACTCTTCAATAAAGAGAAATTAAAACAATATTACAGACTAGTAATGAATAAGGAATGCAGACATAATGAATGAGATAACATTTTATAAAATTTCTGACTTTTACAAAATGAAAAAAGAAACTCGCTATTATTTTATGAAAGTAAATACTATAATACATTAACAAAATCTTCCTTTTAAGTGTTTATGCGAGATACAATATCCTAAAATTAAAAGTATGGATAAATATTCTTTTTAAAAAACTGCTTCATTTCCTACACTGTAAAAAAAATACTGCCAGTTTTCCGGTAGGAATCGGAAAAATAGTTGCCCTTATCGTGCCGGAATATTTTCCGACCCAGCTTGGAATAAAATCCGTAAAAATAAGGAAATAGGCAGTAAAACGGTATTTTACGGATTTTATTCCGAGCTGGGTTGGAAATTATTCCGGTACGATATGGGCAACTATTTTGCCGATTCCTACCGGAAAACTGGCATTATTTTTTTTACAGTGTAGATAGATGATAACTTTATTTTTGTAAGAATATAACTAGACTGATGTGCAATCCCAAAACATTATTCTATCTCATACATGTTAATTATTCAAAATTCGCAATCGCAATGCCAAAATTAAATGACAATCTATGTCCATCACCAGAATTGTAGACGTATATAGGTTCCTCGAATTGGATGTATTTAATAAGAAGATATAAGTATCGCATTGTTTCAAACACATCATTGAATTTCGGAACCCGACCTCTTAGATGTCCGCAACCAAAATTCCAACCCAAAGTATATAAAATTAACACCTGTTTTTCAATATGCATCCAAGTCTAATAAGGATCTATTTACGTGAAAATGTAACAGAATACTAAGTTTGATTAAATTGCGTGCATTAGTTTTTGAGATATTTCTTTTTCGAAAATCGTGAAAAATTCAGCATAGCAGCGCCACCTGTTGTGTTACACAAAAAGCTAATCAGTAACAGCTTACATCAACATCTAACTGAATATGAAGTTTGATGAAAATCCGTGCACTAGTTCTTGAGATAGAGCTATTTATTACTCAGAAATCGTACAGAAAGCAGCCCAGCAGACCACCCGTTGGGCAATATACACCAAAAACTAATCAAGCAAGTTATATCAAGGTTTAACTTAATCTAAAATTTTATTAAATTCCGTACATCAATTCTTGATAGAGTTATTGTTGAAGTCATGGAAAAAATCAGCATCGCAACGCCACCTGTTGGGCGATACACACCAAACACTAATTAGCACCAGTTTATATCAAGGTCTAACTGAATCTATAGGTTTGTGAAATTTTGTGTATTAGTTATTGAGATAGAGCGTCCACAAAATATTTGTCACATACAGACAGACTCACAGACAGAGTGACAGACAGACATTTTCTAAAAACCATTAAATCGTATTCAGGATTTTCTAAAACTGTATAAATCCATCGAAAACCATAAGTCGAAATTTTCCCGAATCCAACTAATTTCTTCTTGTAAAGATAGAAGAACGTAAAAATGGGAATCATGGATTTTCATTTTCCATTTACAATTATTATTAGTAATTAAAATCAGTACAAAAACTCTCAACGGGTTAAACGTTTGTGACACAGCACTTTAACTTACGGCTCTAAAAATTTTAAATGTAGTTCTTAAAAATAATGATATCAAAATTTGGTAACGCTATGCTTTTAATTAAAAGAAAAATATCCCATCATTTTCTTTTTTCTATTTATATTCACAAGTGCAAACAGTATTTTCAACATCAATTGATATATATACAATTTATCCAATAATGCTTTTTCATTCAAGTCTCTCATAAATTCAAAATATGGGTTTTAAATGAGATATGAAAATTTTAGTGGCGAATTTATAGGACTTTAAAAGGTTTGTTTTAAAATTCGATAAAAATTATTTTTGGTTTGCCTTTTTAAGTATATTTTCACATCCAAATAATATTTTTAATTTTCCAGTACACTCTTAATTTAAACTTATTCTAATCCGTCTAATGTTGCTCACATTTTCACTGAGCCTATATCATACATTGAAATGTTTTTATTTCAATCGATTGAGTTATCTTTTGTGTCAAGCTATCCAAAAATCATAAGTAAAATTTGTGTAAATGTTTTGTTTGCGTGATAGTAGCCAAATTAAATGAAATATATGCAAATCGATAACATGACAGAAATAAAATCCGACAGTTCTTTAAATTCTTTATTTAACAAAAAATAATCTGTATCATTTGCCGTTCAGTAAAAAGAATAAATAAATAATTACTGTTAAGTTTGCTGCTTTTAATGAGCACGTGGAAAGAATGTTCAAAGTTTAGTCATATAAGCAGTTCTTGCTGTATACTTTGCACTCACATCTGGAGTCCCTAATGACTGATAATTATAAACAGTGAAATTCATAGCAATAAATGAAGAGTGTCTCATTTAAACCGATATAGCTCAAATCTATGAGTAATGTAGAAAATTTCCGAAGAAACAAATGAAATTTTTGGAATATAGGTAATTTCGGCCAAATTTTCAGCAGTATTTTCCCCGAAAACAAATGTTTGGTGAAACTCAGATTTTGGGCCGAAAACATAACGAATATTTCGGTCAATCTACACTTGAAGTTACTAAAACTTTTAAAACTATTATACGCAGCTCATTAGTTGCTTATTCTCTGATCTCTAATGCCAGATATTTAAGATCTGATTGCTTAACTTTACCTAAGAAAGCCATTTTAAAAACTAATCTACCCTATATATATAAAATCCTAATGAAACGAATTTATAAAACGGATATTATGAAACGGCTGAAATGAAATGAATTTATGAAACGATTCTTTGAAACGACTGATTAAACAACTGACTATGTTTCACGGCGGTTTCTCCTAAAATATGGAATATTTTGCGATGAAAATAACACTAAAAATTCGTATTGATCCGCAGATCTCAAAACTGGTATTAGAATTTTAAAATTCGAATTAGTTTTCGAATTATTAATTTTTTTCTAATTTTAAATAATTTTCTCCAATGATGGCAACTCAAATTTTAATCATAAGATTTTTTTTTCATATTTTAGAAAAGGTTAATAATGTGTTAAGTGATTTGGCGACCAGTTTGGCCTCCCTTAAATTTATGCTAAGAACAATGCATTTTTTTTTTAATTTCATTATCATTTTATTTAATACAAAATTTTCATTTAAAACTGAAACATTTAAAATTAATGGCTTCCATTTCTTTCTTTTTTTTTAAACGAAACGAAAAGAAAAATATTAGGCGCAGATGTCATATACGCACCAGGGTACCTAATTGGCGCCAAAATGGCGTTATTATGCATGACATGGTAACCCGGCTATTGTTGCTTATTTATTAATAAATGTTTATTTTATTTTTATTTAAAAAAAAATATAAAGTGTTTTGTTCTATAGTTATTAATTACTTTTTTTCATTTATTGTTATTTCATTTTAAAAGTGATAGAAAATAATTTAAAAATACATATGTAACTGGTATTCGAAAATGAGATTTTCGCCAAATTGTCGTTAAAAAAACACGCCAAACACGGTGCGTATATGACATCTGTGTTAAATATTAAACAATGCAACGAATCATGACATTTAATTTCAAATACAAAGCAAATGACCAATATCGCCAAATTATATAAATCGCCAAAGCACTCGCCAAATTATACAAGCTGACGTACTTTTTATTTTAAATAACGAAAGAACTAATGAATTAGTATAAAAATACAAATACAAATAAAGCATCGAAATAAAAATCACTTGACGGCGTAAACACGTGTAACTTCCTTATAGTCAAGTGAATGTGGCATTTACGATCAATCATTATTGGCATTTAATCGTATAGTCTGGCGATAGACTTTTGGTCGATGGGATAACCATGTAGTACCGTTTTAATTTACCACTCGAAAAATAAAAAATGCTAACTGGCGAGTTAATAAAAAAGCTATTGGCGAGATTTGAATCCGGCTAACATAAAAGAACCAAGAATTCTTCGCGATCATAGCAACTTTTATGCAGTTTTATTAAAAAAAAAATAACTTTGATTCTTTAATCAAAGGGGAAACTTTTCACATGAAAAGCGAAGGAACTGTTGATGATAGTCACATGACTTAGGCTATTATTATAGAGATTGTTTTCAATTCTAAAACCAGCGCAAAGGATAATATTTCCTGACGATTAAAAATTTATTTACACATGACTATTAATAACAGAAAAAAACTTTAAATAAATTACTATTAAATGAGTACGTGTTAAAAGCAGGAAAGTGTTCAAAATTATGTCTTGAAAATTGTATTTACACGTTAATATTAAAAGAGAAAGGAAACTTTAAAATAATGAATGCATTAATATGCGTTTAACCCTTTCAGAGGCAAGGTACTTCTATTCGTAAAATGTTGAAATCAGTGAATGGCACCAGAATTTACAAACAAATTTCGAAAGACGAAAATGCTTTTCTTCACTTACTTAATAAAAGGAAAATTTTCATTCCAATTTTCTGGTGCCAATTTGGCATTTAAGAATTAAAATTAAGTGGTCCAGAAAGAAACCACCGTTCTTGAAGGGGTTACAGCAGTAAATTGTAGTAATTGTAGCAAATTGTATTATGTCAATCGTTTTATAACGCTGTTAAAAAATACCGGTCGGCAAAGACTCTGTTTACGTAATTCATTTTATTTTAGCTCTTTTCAAATGTTTAACTGATCATCTTTAATCAAACACGAAAACAACCATTGAATGTCTTAACTGCAACTGATTCAGCCTTAAATTTTCGCAATCAAAGGAAATTGAATGGAAACCCGTTTAGAGGGTTTACAGTCCGCTATATGTTTTTTCATTATAATTAAATCTTCTATAATCTTTTAAAAACCGATCAAATTAGCGTGATTTTAGATTCTGCGGTGTCTGAACGGGCGTTGGCGAGTGTAGCTTGCAGAGGGCAGAACCTCCTAGTATTCATATACTATTTATTCTTTCTTTTAAATATTGAAACAACCAGAGATTTGATAAGTAAAAAAATAACAAAATTAACAAAAATCGTACTCATAAAATCTAAAGGACAACAGTTTTATCCAGAAGTATTTCTCTACATTCATCTATTTATTTTATTCAGAATGAATAAATAGAAACTTAATCCCACTAATATTAAATCTATTTAAAATCATTTTGCTCCTTTTCGCTAATAACAACATACACGCAAAAAAAAGGCATCTAAATTTAACTTATTTCCGTAGATAAAAAAGAAAAAAACATATTTTCCCTTTAAATAGGGACTTTCTCAGTACCATAGGAAATTTCGCGAGTGCATTTGTGATAAGAGCCATTGTGAAGGGTGCGATTTAGACGCTAGTCATGTTGTGCACCTCTATTTTAGAGAAAGGGTAAAATTACTTTCCACTTTAAGAATTTCTCAAACCACACCTTATCCATTTTTTCAAAATTCTGACATAATTTATGTATAAACAATATATATTATATATATATATATATTATAACAACATATATATATTTTTATTCAAATGCACTTTTTTATTCTGTTTTCCAAAAAAAAAGTTTTCAAATATTATATTATTTATTTAAATATCTGTAGGTAGTTTTAAATAACAGCAAAAATTTCTGTTCTATAGAAATGTAAATTGACTATTTTTTTCTTTTACATTTCGTTAAATATTAAAAATGTCATTATTCATTTATTTAAATATCTGTAGGTAGTTAGTTTTAAATAACAGCAAAATTTTCTGTTCTATAGAAATGTAAATTGACTAATTTTTTCGTTTACATTTCGTAAAAATATTAAAAATTTCATATTTAAAAGTGTTCTTATATGCTACAAAATATATATTTAATTTATATTTTTCGTAAATTTGAAATGCTATACATATTTTTTCAATTAAGTTTCGAAAATTCTTGATAAAACGTTTTTTGCGAAAAATATCCCTGCCGGCTCGTGCCTACAGGCGGAGGTAGATTTCGAAGTTAAGTACTAAATTCTCCAACAAAACTTAAATCAAGATTAGAGATAAACCCAGTTTCTTCACAAACAGTGAGCTGTAGGGATCTAAACCTTTTGTGAAAATTATAATATACACGAATACACACACACATGTATATGGAATAGGTTTAAAAAATGGCTACAAAAAATTCAGAGAACCTTAAAGTGTTAAAATATGTTAATATTTCCATAGTCGGGTTTTTATCATGTTTTAATACGTTTCTTCAAACTCACATGGCGTTACATATTCACCTGCTGAGGTCCATTATATTTCCAATATGACGCAATATACATATATTTTTAAATCGTCAAACTATTTTTTATTTTGAGTTTTCATGCTGAAATCTTGCTCTAGAAAACTTATGACGTAATATTCAATAAATATTTTCAATTTGTCAAACTATTTAATTTTACACGTGAAAATTTTGCAATAGAAAAGTAATTGTTGTGGTGAGATTTTTTTTTAATTGTTGGCAACTGCTATAACGAAAAACTTTTATTTTTTTCCTGCCATTGATGTGTAAGAGTTGGTTTTATCAGAATCATGTTAAGACAGTATTCAAAATTTTGAACCGTCCCCATTTCCACCCTCTTGGGCCGATTTCGCCCAATTTCAATCCCCGCCAAGATATTAGCCATATCACAGTTGTTGGCGAGTTTGAGGACAATCCGTGCATAATTGCGACTTTTATCGTGCGGACAAAATTTAGTACATACATACATACATACATACATATATATATATATATATATATATAAACTTTTTAAATGGGGGTGGTTTTGGGTTCCTGGGGTCCTATAATGAAAAGTTATGAAGGAATTTTTCAAAAGTCGCACCATGGTAACGACAGCAATAGGTTGTATTTCTTACGAAATCTACCTAATAAGTCTCACTGGGGATCGAACTCACAAAGAAAAATAGCAAACCCAGCATACTGTCAACTATGCTGCTGAACCGGCTGCCAAAGAAGAAATTTATCTTATAAACTGTAACGTAAACTTTGAAATTTGTTTTCTCAAGAGCACCCTTGGTATTGCGCTTTGTTATTTTTATATATTTATATACTAAGTATACTCTATCGATACACAAACGTTCATCTCATTATGTGTCACCGACCTCAGAACTTCCCTTTTCAGGTAGATTTCGTAAGAAATACTACCTATTGCAGTCGTTACCAGGTGCGACTTTTGAAAAATTTCTTCATATCTTTTCATTATAGGATCCCAGGAACCCAAAACCACCACCTACCTAAAAAGTTTATATATATGTATGTACTAAATTTTGTCCGCACGATAAAACTCACAATTATGCCCGGATCGTCTTCAAACTCGTCAAAACACATTGAGATGGCTAATATCCCGGCGGGGATTGCAAATGAGAAAAATCGGCCCAAGGCAGTACAAATGGGGGAGGGTAAAAAATTTTGAATACTGCATTAACATGATTCTGATAAAACCAGAATCTTACAGAAAAATGACAAGAAAATTAAAAAAAAATTCGTTATAGCAGTTACCAACAATTAGAAAAAAAAACAATAAAATTCTTACCACAACAATTACTTTTCTTTTTGCAAGATTTCCACGTGAAAAGTAAAAATCTATATATATATATTACGCTATTCTATCTCCATACATAGAAGGGGGAGTTACTGTAGGGGGGGGGACCTTGTTCTGTCGCCTAATGCCGTAAGTTTGTCGCCAACTTGGCGATATATCGCCAAATTTGGCGACCAAAATGAGTCGCCAAAAATGACGCCAACTCGTCGCTATCTCTAATATTTCGCTAAATTCCCATAGGCTACCACTGTAAACCAATAGGATTTTCTTGCTTACAGAAAATCAACAAATTGAGATATTTTAATGTAACAAAAACTAATATTGGTACTACTTAGTTATCCCATAGACTAAAAATTTATCGCCAAACTGTAAGATTAAATGCCAATAATGGTTGATCGTAAAATTTCCTTTTTTAGAATTAAAAACTAATAATGAATTCTAGAAGGCTTAAAAGAAAATAAATAACATAATCACGCAGTTTGTTGAATACAAAATCATTATGCACTGAACAAAATCATATTTATTACGACTTTCTAAGTAGAACTGTTTCGTAAATGAGCCTCGCTTGAATTTGAGAAAAATTTGCGAAATTTGCATGTTTTTCTAAGCTTCAATTCGTGAGGTGGTTGTCTGTGCTGCCGGCTCCGTGTCTATGATTTACCTTTCCTAAATATCGAATGATACGAAAGCTTTATTTTAAAGCCTTATGATGGAGTCTTATAGAGTCATCTCTGCTTCATTTACATCGAACTTCATAACATGTTACTAAATTATGGTAACATGTTATGTATATCTGTGTATATTTTTATTTAAGGGAATTAATAGAAATATACATTTATAATGTATTTTCTAAACATCGCTGGGTTAATATGCATTTAAGTAAACTATAGACAAAATATGAAAATGCATATACACATACAGAGTAGTGTATAATTCGCGACTCCGTGTATAAAACTCAAAGCAAATGTCCAAAAAAGTCTTAAACTTCATATTTATCACGTTTTTGATTGACATAATAAAAGGACAAAAAAGCGGAAAATTTAAAAAATATCACGGCCCAAAAATATGTTTGATAATAGCAGATTTGACATGGAATGATCCAAACATTATAGTATGGATAAAAATAAGAGTAACAAACGATAATTTTGCTTTTTAAACAACTTGAAACTTAAATATTGCATTAATTAATTTCAATTAAAACATTCATTGTATGATGCATTTTCAAATTTTATCAAAAATATTTGACGCTTCTGTAGCCTTGAGAAAAAGAAAAAAAATTACCATTCAATTTCCAAGAGCGCATTTACTATTTTTAAACTAAATTAATTATATGAAAAAAAATTAACAAGTGAAATGAAATTGTGTCTGAGAATTCGCAGAATTTCTTTCGCATGACAAATTATTTATCTTATTTTTTGAATGCAGCTCTTCGTAAAATAAATTTTATGTGCGAGTATAATTAAATGAGAAAGACATTTATATGTACGTCATATACTTTTCTGCTTCTAATAATAAGTTTCTTTTAATTACTCAACGTTTATTTTAAAAGAGTTCCTTAAATTACAGTGGATTTTTAATGACCTCCTGAAAAAAGAACATCGTTTTGTATTCAAATTAAAGATGTTTCGGGAAATACAGGGTTAAACTCATTTATAAACGCAGCAAAAAAAAAAAAAAAAAAAAAAAAAAATGGATTTTTATTTTCATAAAAATTTAGCATGCGTTTATGTAAATGTGTTTTAAATGTCTTTCGTATCCGTTATTAAGAAATATTATTTTCCCTGAAATATTTGTTTTAATAAGAGTTGGATTTTAATGATTGTCCTTAAAAGAAATATATCTCATTTATGTATCTACAAACTTTTAAAAACATGCTGTTAGAACACTTCAACACACTGTGACACCATTTTATAAAAACACTTTAAATAGTTAAAAAAGAAATGAACTTTTACTGATTAAAAAATAGAGCAGTCTTGAATATTTTGAGATAATATTTCATTTAATTACAGATAATGCGCTTTTCCATAAGAAATTATTAGATTCCCGACTATATGTGTATATGCATTTTCATACTTTGTCTATAGTTTCCTTAAATGTATATTAAACCAGAGATGTTTAGAAAATGCGTTATAAATGTATATTTCTAATAATTTTCTTAAATAAAAATGTTACACATATTTGTATAACATGTTACCATAATTTAGTAACATGTTATGAAGTTTGAAGTAAATGAAGCAGAGATCACTCTATGAGACTCCATCATAAGGCTTTAAAATGAAGCTTTCGCATCACTCGATGTTTAGAAAAGGTAAATCATAGAGAGGGATCCGACAGCACAGACAACCACCTCAAGAATTGGAGGCTGAAATTCCAGAATTAGCTAAAACTCGATTCCCATATTAAAACACAAACGGTCTGACAAGTCATATCTTACTGGAAAATACCTAAAACCCCGATTTTAGCGATCGACTCGTAACTTTGCCATTGCGTTTTACTGCACCCAAAGGTATGAAAACATGGCGGGCGGGAGCAGGAAAACACAATGGTAAATCTACGAGTCAACCAATAAAATCGGGGTTTTAGGTGTTTTTCACCAACATATGATTTGGTAGTCCGATTGCGTTTTAATATGGGAATCGAGTTTTAGCTAATTCTGGAATTTCAGTTTCCAACCGAATTTTAGCTAATTCTGGAATTTCAGCTTCCAACTCGATGAGGTGGTTGTCTCATGGTTTGTACGCCCCCCTTGAATTTTGCAGACCAGAGAATCTTTCAGCAAACAGTATTATCTTATAGAAAATCTCTTCTTAAAAGTGATGGCAAAAATTCCACCTCTGTTTGCGCAGTAGGACACGCGCGCTGACATTTAGATATCATACAATAATTTGATTAATTCTGGCCTATCTAAATATATCAATCAATGAAATATTATAGGAAAATTTCTTACCTTTATATTTCCGCTGCAGCAATTCCTATTTGCGCTGTATGGGCCTTTACATGCAAGTTGGATATTGTTGAACTCTGTAACCCCTGCAAGAAAAACCTAAAAACATTTTTGTGATCTAACAACAAAACTTTAAACTTTCAGTTTCCTGTCTTCGGAGGATTGCATATTTGCGGTTTTGCCTTGCCCTTTTCTACTTCTACAATGTACGTGTTATAATTGTGTCGACTCCATTTATGTGTTGACTTTTGACTATCTTTTACATATTCAGAACTCTTTTCGTCATTTCTGTATAATGACGTGTTATAAAATGCTCCAGGAAGAATTTATTCTCTAGCTGCTTATGTTGTTCATACTATAAAATAACCAAGAAGATTTTCATTAAATATATTAAGTGAACATATAGGCCATTACTTCAACCATCCATGACACGAATAATAATAATAATACAAATGTTACAAATAATATCATTTTATTTCACACTTTAGATAACCAGTGAAATATGTTTCAATGGTGTAGTTGCAGAGATATTTTCGTTCCAAAGAAAAATGGGATTGGAGTTCACAGCGCTACTGAGAACAGGTAAGTGATATCTTTTCCTGTTTTATTTCTTTTTGATAATAATTCAAAATAGTAAAGAAAAATTATACACACTCCTATATGAAATAGAAATATTATTTATAATACATTATGAATACTCACAGCGCTAAATTATTATTTAAAGTGTGCAAATTATTATTTGAAGTGTGTATATATAAGTATTTTGCAACACCTATATATATTTTCTTGGGTAAACAAAATGAATGTGTAAGCATCATTAAAGGTGAATAGACTATTTGACTATTTTAATGAATAAATTGAATTACTCATTCAGTTATTGAAATATCTATATTATATAAGATTTTGCCATCTATATAAATAAAATGAGTATTCGTAAAGACACGGTTATCGAGAAATTAAACTCCATCAACTATGATGTGTGGAAATTTCGTGTCGAAAATTACCTACAAAAAGAAGATGTTTACGATGTTATAATAAATGAACCTCCAAATCGCGTCAATGCAGATTTTACAACTAAAAATCGTAAAGCTAAAGCAATAATAAATTTGCTAATTGACTATAACCAAATCATACACACTAAAAATCTGCAAACTGCACAAAAAGTGTGGAATGCACTTAAGAATGTGCATGAGAGAACAAATTTGAGCAATAAATTATATTTGATGAGAAAATTATACTGTAGCAGGTTAGCCAAAAACGGCAACATGACAGATCATTTAAATAATATTTATCAACTTCGCGATAAATTAACCGCTATTGGTGAAAATATAAATGATGTACACTTGGCGGCTCTACTACTTTGTTCCTTACCTGCAAGCTATGACACATTAATATGTGCTCTTGAGACAGGAAATAATAACGAACTAACACCAAATTTTATTCGAGGAAAATTGATAGACGAATATAATAAACGACAAAATAACGTTGAAAACTCGAATAATTATTTTGCCTTAAAGGTGAAATAATCGCAACAGAGAATAAATAAGTTTTGTAAATATTACAAGAAGAATTCTCACACCTTTGATGAATGTTGGAAGTTAAAAAAATAAAAACAATGAAAAATCTAGACCGAAAAATTTTGGAAAAAAAAAATAATAATATGCCTAACAGGACAGCTGTATGCTTTCAAGACAACGTAGGCGAGGATGTTTCTAAAACCAAAAATTTCGATAAAGAAAAACATCCGGATAAAAACTTAACATTTTTCGTTGGTAATGGTTCGAAAGATCTCTGGGTTGTCGATTCAGGGTCTTCAACCCACATTTGCAATGACAAAAGTAAATTTCATGACTTCAATTATGATACATCTAATGTAACTATCGCATACTGTCAATAATTACATTCTGACGGTCATGGATCTGTAAAATTAAATACTGTTATGTCTGATAATACAAGTAAAACCATAACATTAAAAAATGTTTTATATGTTCCGGAGATAGAAACAAATTTAATTTCCATAAAACAAGTCACCGAAAATGGTTGCGTAGCTATATCCGAAAATAAAATGTGTAAAATAACTCACGAAGGCGTAACATATGATACCTTGAGGGTAATATAAATAACAATTTGTATGAAAGTAAGTTGAAACATGATTCATTGAAAATGTAAATATGATAAATCACTGTGAAAAGAAAATATGCTTACATAAGTCGCACGTACGTTTAGGCCACAGAAATATTAACCACATAAAAGAATTAGTTGATAAAAACATGGCATCAGGGATTCAAATTGATAACTGTAAACACAGTAATGAATGTGAAGTTTGCCAAGCGTCAAAACTTACCAATAAGCCTTACCCCAAAACGCTAGTTTTAAAGCTACGAAAGCAATTGAGATGGCCCACAGTGACCTTTGTGGACCTAAGCAATCAGCAACGGTTGGGGAGAAATATTATTTTCTAACTTTCGTTGACGATTTCAGTCGCTTTACAGTTGTATATTTGCTGAGAAGCAAATATGAAGTGTTTTCAAAATTTAAGGAATATGCAGCAATGACTGCTAACAAATTTGTCAGAAAGGTTCTAGCAATTCGGTCCGATAACGGGGGGGGGGGGGGGGGGGTTATTCGAGTCAGGAATTCGAAGATTATCCGAAAAGTGAGGGAACTGATCATTATTATTTGCAATATCAATCAATTCCCCGTACCGTACACCTCGCCTCAAAATGGGGTTGCAGAGCGTACAAACCGCACCTTAGTGGAGATGGGACGCTGTCTTCTTAAGGAAAGCGGTCTACCTAATTCGTTCTGGGGGGAAGCCATGTGTACAGCGACGTACATTCAAAATAGGCTCCCAACTTCATCCTGCGATCGGACTCCGTATCAAAAATGGAATGGACCAGTCGTAAACCAGACCTTTCTAACATTAAAACTTTTGGTTGCCGCGCATATGCATATATTGAAAAACCAAACAGAAGAAAACTGGACGGCACCTCGCAAGAAGGTATATTTGTCGGATACGACAACAGAAGCAAAGGTTTTAGAATTTGCAAGGATGGAAGGAAAATAGGTCGGACAGTAAAATTTTAATACAAACACAAATGTATCAGGCACCCCACAGATTTTACCACGTAAATCTAACAGACCTAACAGAGGTGTTCCCCCTGACAGATTTGCATTTTTAATAAATGATGTAAGGATAAAAGAGCCAAAGTGCTGGGATGATATACTGAAAATGGAAAATCCCCTGGAAAGCCGAAAATGGATAAATGCTACGTTAGACGAGATAAATTCACTCAAAGAAAATTGTACTTGGGAATTAGTTGTGGTCCCACCAGGGAAAAAGTCATCGGTAGCAAATGGGCATTTAAATCGAAGTACAACTATCAGGGTCAAATAGAAAAATACAAGGCAAGGCTAGTGGCTAAGGTTTCTCCCAGAAATTCGGGATTGACTTTCGCACCCGTTGCATCTCACACTACTAAAAGAAGGTTTTCGGCAATGGCCTTGCATAAAAACTTAAGCCTTAGACACATAGATATCAAGACGGCCTTCCTACATGAGAAGGTAAAGGAGGAAGTACACATGCGTCAATCTGAAGGGTATGTAGTCCCCGGATCTGAACACAAAGTTAGTAAACTCAAAAAGCCGATATAAGGGTTAAAGCAAGCAGTGAGAGCTTGGAATATAAAGATACATGATTCGCTAACAAAATTAGGGTTTAACCAAAGTTCGATTGACAAGTGTCGATACAAACGAACTACAAATAATGCAAAAATTTATGTAATCGTTTGCGTTGACGATCTACTCATTGCGGGCGAAGGTAAAAACATTGATAAGCTAATACGTCAGTTAAAGAAAGAATACCCTGTGGCGGATTTAGGTGATGCTAAGTACTATTTACGTATAAACATTAATCGGCCCGATCAAAATACAATGACCCTAGATCATATTAACAAAATTCATGAATTAGTAATTAAATTTGGCTTGTAAAATACAAAACCAACCGATACGCCTATGGAACCGAGTTATGTTAAATTAAGCGATGATGAAAATCTCTTACTGGATAATATAATCTATAGACAGGCGGTCGGCGCACTACTATACATTTCAACCGTTTTCAGACCAGATATTAGCGCAACCGTTAACATCCTATGTCGTAGAAATGAACGTTCCAGAACAAAGGACTGGGAAGTCGTCAAAAGAACTATTAGGTATTTAAGAACTACTATCGATATAAAGTTAACATATACCACTTTTGAAGAACCTGTCTTGAGGGCATACGCCGACTCTGATTGGGCAAACCATCCACTCGATCGAAAATCTGTTTCCGGCAACTTATTTCTTTTGGGGTCCAACCCTATCTTATGGACATCAAGACGTCAAAAGTCTTTAGCAATGTCTTCAGCAGAATCAGAATTCATATCAGCTTCCAGTGCCGCTCAAGAGATTTCATGGCTAATAAATTTATTAACGGAACTGGACATGCCACAGCAGTGCCCGATAAGTTTAATGGATGATAATCAGTCCGCAATAAAACTTGTGGAGTCAGAGAAATTTCATCACAAGACCAAATATAAAGACCTGTGGTACCATCTCTTAAGACACTTAGTGGACAAAGAAATCATAAAGGTCCACTACATCAACACAGATTTAATGAACGCAGCTCTACTTACGAAACCCCTTTCCAAGACTAAGTTTGTTTTTCTTTCAAAGACTATCCTGAACATATGACTCATTGCTTCAGGGCTCAAGGGGGGTGTTGAACTGTGTAAATCCCTGTAAGAAAAACCTAAAAACATTTTTGTGATCTAACTACAAAACTTTAAACTTTCAGTTTCCTGTCTTTGGGAAGATTGCATTTTAGCGGTTTTGCCTCGCCTTTTTCTACTTCTACAATGTACGTGTTATAATTGTGTCGACTCCATCTATGTGTGGACTTTTGACTACCTTTTACATATTCAGAACTCTTTTCGCTTTTTCTGTATAATGACGGGTTATAAAATGTTCCGGGAAGAATTTATTCTCTCGGTGCTTATGTTGTTCATACTATTAAATAACCAAGAAGATTTTCATTAAATATATTAATTGAACATATAGGCCTTTACTTCAACCATCCATGACACGAATAATAATAATAATACAAATGTTACAAATAATATCATTTTATTTCACACTTTAGATAACCAGTGAAATATGTTTCAACGGTGCAGATGCAGAAATGTTTTCGTTCTAAATAAAAACGAGATTGGGGTTCACAGCGCTACTGAGAACAGGTAAGCGATATCTTTTCCTGTTTTATTTCTTTTTGATGATAATTCAAAATAGTAAAGAAAAATTATGCACACTCCTATATGAAATAGAAATATTATTTATAATAGATGTTCCTTGTTGAAATTCATATTTTTAATTTCACACTAAAAAATTATAAAAAAAAGGTTGTGTTAAAGCATTTACAAAACACACGAAAAAATTCAGTAGTGAGCTTATTTTTGTTGCTCTTGGTTATATTGACATTATACAGTATAACTTCAAAAATCCGGCATCGTCGGGACCGAGGCTATGCCGGATTTTTGAAGGAATATCAAAAGTAGTGACTATCAAAAGTATATCAAAACTAAGTACTAATATCAAAATCAAGTACTAATATCAAAAGAAGTATTATATTCTTAATGGTGCATTTAGTCATAATTTAATTCATTATTAAGTGATAATTATGTAAGAAAAAGAGAAAATTAATAGAAAAAAATTTGTACTTTATATAATATTTTCTAAGTTAAAAAAAAAAGATGAAGGAGTGAAATTATTTCTTCTCTTGTACTTTCGGAAACATCGCTGTCAAGTTTCAATTTTTTGCTTCAGTTTTTTGTATTTTATACAAATGAAGAATGTCTATTTCGGGAATACAGTCTTGTTTCTCTAAAGCCTGTATTAATATTCCAGCCGAATTTGTGTATTTTTCTAGTGACACCTTTTCTTCTGCCGATTGTTCATCCTCGTCTTCTGAGCTGCTACTAGCATTATCGATGGTTCTATTTAGCACAGCATAAGTGATCTCGCTGTCCTTTAAATTGCTTGTTGTTGATGCATTTTCGTCAATGCTTAGTCAATCTTCTGTATCCCTTTTTTAGACAATGCATTTTCAGATTTTGCATCTTCAATCAGCTCATAAATTGCAACTTTTTCACGGTAAATTTGAAAATTGGAAAATTCTTCCTCATCATTGATGTGGCTGTTGCTAAAAATTCGTTCCAGCCTTATACTGTGCCATGCAAAGTTGTCCCAAAATTTGTTCCCGTTGCTAAGCAACAGTACAGCTCCCAGAAAATTTGTTCAAAAAATAATCGCCTCTGACAAAAGTAAAAAAAAAAATTCATATTCCTTTTTTGCTTTTTTACTTTCAATCTTGAAGCTTTTAATTCATAAAGAATTGCTACTTCTTTTTACCCATAACTTGAAAGTGTAAAAGAAAAAGGAATGGAAAAGATAGATTTGATGCCGTATTTTTAGAGTTACACTGTATATATATTTGAGCTTACAGTATTAAATTGAATATTTTAACGTAGAAAATTACTCTGCATCCTACGGCAGCGATTCATTTTTTTACATGTTTCTTAGTTGAACAATATCTCTATAATAATAGCCTAAGTCATGTGACTGTCATAATTTGTTCCGGTCTGACCGCTTCGCTTTTTATATGCCAGGTGACCATTTTTTACATTTTTTTAGGTGCGTTCGTAATTATATAAATACGTAGCACCTATAGTCGTCGTTCAGTCCGTCCGTCCGTCTGTCCGTCCGTCTGTCCGTCCGTCCGTCTGTCCGCATGTAACAGAGCAAAAACTACCCAACCGAATGGTCTGAAATTTCAAATATATGATTGTTGCAGATTTTTGTCGAGCCATTTCAAATTTTATGAAAATCGGATGTATAGTTTAATTACAGGGACAGTCAAAAGTTTTTCTTTACATTACGGACAATGGGAAAAATTATTGCAAGTGCATTTTAATGATATTACAGCCTTCCGAATGATCTGAAATTTTAAAGATATAACTGTTGCAAAATTTTGTCGAGCCCTTTCAAATTTTAGGAAAATCGGATGTATAGTTTAATTACAGGGACAGTCAAAAGTTTTTCCTTACATTACGGCCAATGGGAAAAATTATTGGAAGTGCATTTTAATGATATTAGAGCCTTCCGAATGATCTGAAATTTTAAAGATATAACTGTTGCAAAATTTTGTCGAGCCCTTTCAAATATTAGGAAAATCGGATGTATAGTTTAATTACAGGGACAGTCAAAAGTTTTTCTTTACATTACGGCCAATGGGAAAAATTATTGCAAGTGCATTTTAATGATATGAGAGCCTTCCGAATGATCTGAAATTTTAAAGATATAACTGTTGCAAAATTTTGTCGAGCCCTTTCAAATTTTAGAAAAATCGGATGAATAGTTTAATTACAGGGACAGTCAAAAGTTTTTCTTTACATTACGGCCAATGGGAAAAATTATTACAAGTGCATTTTAATGATATTACAGCCTTCCGAATGGTCTGAAATTTTAAAGATATAATTGTTGCAAAATTTTGTTGAGCTATTTCAAATTTTAGGAAAATCGGATGTATAGTTTAACTACAGGGACAGTCAAAAGTGTTCCGTTACATTACGGGGAATGGGAAAAAAATATTGGAAGTGCATTTTAATGATGTATCAGACTATGCGCTTTATGAAGTGCAAAAAATTATACATTCAGTACAATATGGGGTGCAAAAAATAATTATAAAACTAGTTATAGTACGAACGCACCTCATTTGCCACGTTTGACGAGCAATTTCCAACTTGTTATTTTTCGCGTGGTAAATTAAAACAATACTTTGATATTGAAATTAAAAGTCATGTTTTTTTGTATTATTTATTATTTTTCTTTTATTTTTCTTAAAAAACGGAAAGAAAAGGTGAAAGTCATGAATTTCAAATTAAAATTATGTATTTTATATAAAATGAGTGAAATTATTATATTTTAGATGAATTTAATGAAATATGAAAAAATGCGATTGGAAAGACAATGTTTGATGATTTATCACTTGCGCCTGGTTAGCATAAAAAAGGTACTACTTAGTTATACCGTCGACCCTTTTCGCCAAATTATATAAATTGCCAAACCACTCGCCAAATTATACAAATTGACATAATTTTTATTTTAAATAGCGAAGAACAAATAAATTAGTATAACATTAATAAAAATACAAATAAAACGTCGAAATAAAAATAACTTGATGACGTAAACACGTACAACTTGCTTAAAAACAAGCGAATATGACATTTACGATCAATCATTATTGATATTTAATCTTATAGTTTGGCGATATATTTTTGGCCGACGGGATAACCAAGTAGTACCTATAAAAATACGGAGTTCTTGATTTCTCTACTAGAAACTTCTGATTTAACGAAGTATTGAGAAAGTAAATTAAATTTTGGATAAAAGTAACATGGTACAAAATGCTTAGCACACATCTAACGGAAACCAAACTGGTCGCCAAGGGCGGCTAGTACAGCATAATAACATAATAATAAAAAAAGTCATAAAGTTTTATTCAGTTCTTTACATTAATGACGTGGGTCTCTTGCATCACGCGTGGGAGGAATAAACAGGTTTGATATATGATTATTACTGTGCATTTTGGATAAATATAATTTAGATATTTCAACAGTTCGATGATTATTTAATGATTTACAGTTTAGTTTATTTGGATAAGAATTCGCAAATGTTATTATTCGTGATGATTAACATTTCAATTTCCCGTTTTCGTGATTTACTGCTGATCTGGGGATTGTTATATTTTCATCAAAAAGAAGAGGAATTTTTTTTTCTTTTTCTATAAAACGATACTGTTAGTTTTCCTGGAGAAATAACGGTATCCGTACGAATTATGCGTCTGTGCTGCCGGCTACCGGTCTATCACCATATGATCAAATATTTAGTGAATATCTCAGAGATTGCTACATTAAATAGCACTTATTCAGTTGTCATTTATACCTGTTGGCTTTCGGTCAAAATACATTGGCAATATCAAAAGAAAAAAAGAACAGTTCTTCATAACAATATATATATATATATGTAGGATTCTTTCTGAAAATTATTTAAAGATTCACTTAGCTTATAACTATAAATAAATGCATCTATTAGTTCATCAATTTAATACGGCATTTATTATTCACTCGAACAAATATTATGCTTGGAAGATCACAACAATTCATCCACATCAATAATATAATACATTTGTTTACATAAATACTGAAATTCACCTAGAATTCTTACTCAAATCTTTTATTTTTTATTTAACTAATCTTCAACCTTCATGTTGAGATAAACACTATCGAATTTCTAAAAAACATAAAACATCTCTTGAATTTTCTTATTTTCATCAAACCGTTGCCACACATTTTTAGCTTTTTTCCACGCTCCTCGTGTTGTACTTTTTATTTCATGTAAGATTGAGTATCGGTTCAATAAACCCTTGAGTTAGTCGAGTTGCATTGTTGAGAATATTTACAATCGCACATATATATATCGGTTCCTCCTAGTAGAATACAGTTGTAAAGCATCCTCCGTAAATTACAGCTTGTTGCGATATTCCTCAACTTCTACCTTAGTTGTTATTTCAGCTTAAACTACATTTTAGGATAAGATGATGTAAAAACATTCTACTACTACAATGTCTCGCTTCCAGTCAACAGACGTAGTCTCATAAAACAACAAATGTCATGAAATCTGAGTTCCTAAACTCATGTTTTGATGTTCTATACTCCGGCGCGGAAGGGATTTAACCCTTTGAGCTCTGGGCGTGAAATTTTTTAAAATGCCCAACTGTCACATTGGCTCCAGTATTTTGAAAACAAAAGAATCGAATTATAATATATACGGAAAAAAATGCATTAATCTATTTTCAAATAAATTTGGTTGAATATTCCGATGCCAATGTGACATTTGGAGATTAAATGTAAATGGGAAGAAATTCACCCATCAGAGCTCAAAGGGTTTTAAAGCACAGCACATGTGGGGAAAAACCGTAACAAGATTGAAGCTGGGCCGAACTATATTTTATCGGCGTAGGAAAATCGGAATGAAGTGGTTTCACCGGAAAAGGGGCGTCAAACGACTTTAAAAAATGGTACAAACAGATAATTTTAATAGAATTCATAGCGGCATTTTAAGATTGAGAAATGATAGACATTGACAGCAAATATCAACTACGCGAAATGTTTCTAAAAATAGATTTTCAAAGGAAATAAAATATTAAAAAAAGAATTTTAATTAAAAATGAATTTAAGTAAACGGAATGAATGGAATAATATTTAAGATGAGGAGTAATTTAAAAAACTAGAATTGTAGAATCATTTTAGAAAAGAAATTTTTATGGAATACATTTAATTTTCGTAATGCATACATATATATATATATATATATATACATATATATTTACTATTTAAGTTTTGAGTAATGATGTAAAGTATATTAAACACTAAAAAAAAATCTCTAAAATCACACTAAAAAGCACTTTTTAGTAGAAATTTTGTGTTCTTTTTTACAGTAAGTAATAGAACCCAGTTAAACATTTTAAATTTAAATGTAAATTCATATTTTTCAAAAATGTTATAGCACATAACGCAATTATGACATATGGGAAAATAATATTCTTAAAAAAATGAATATGGGCTGTTCCAATGTAAATATATATATATATATATATACATGCCCTGTTTTCTGCTGAATTTTTTTCAAGCTCTCAAATTCTGATAGTCAAAGAAACTCATTACTCTGAAGAAAACAATGAATTGGACATTACCGGTTTAATATGGTTGTCCCACGCTGGATGGAAGTGTGAAGAGCTCTATATCCAAACACAGAATAGGTTTTGTTCACATGAAACTGAGAAAAGGAAAATAAATCAATATCGACAATATAGAGTGACCATAAAAGACTGTCCCAGTTTCAATGGTATATTATCACAGTTTAATTTAGATTATTTACAACAAATCATAAATCAGATTGAAGGTGAACTAACCTAGTTTTTCTTACAAATGTTCAGTATATGCACCTTCAGTTATACGGCACACATCCACTGGACGACCAAAATTGTCTGTACAGGATGTTGACCGCGTCAGAGCATTTTACCTGCATAGGCCTAAGAAATCTGTTCGGAAAGAAAGTCTTGAGCAACAGTTGTCTGACCGATGCAGCCTTCCAATTGGAGAACAAGAAGATATTTGCTTAGTAATTCAAAATGACTATCCTTTAAGATGGTTAAAAAGGATTTTTTTCTGAGCATCGCGTGTCATCCTCTGTAATTGGTAATGTTCCCATTAATTACGTATCTCTACCATACTAAAAATATCTTTCTGAAAAAAATTCTAGTCTTTTGAAGTCTTGTAATAGCAGTACAGCATTCAAGCCACAAAATGTTTCGAAAAATTCACTTTGTAAGCCTAAACCTACCCCCCCCCCCACTCCTTACATAGAATCGGTTCAATTTACAGTGTCCCTTGTAAAGATTGCGACTCGGTATATATTGGCGAAACTAGTCGTACATGCGCCATTCGCCTTGCCGAGCATAAACGTGCCTACAAATCTGGAAGACTGCAGTCTACACTTGTACAGCAATCTTTGGATACCGACCATAGCCCAGATTTTGCAAATATGCCAGTTATCAGATGCAGTTTCATTAACGTTAAAAGTAGAGTTTTTCTGGAAGAAGTGTTCACTCGTCAGCAAATTTCGCCGATTAATGAATCCTGTGCAGTTCTACCTGAATACACAGCATTGCTTTGATATGGTTCTTTGTACTTTATTTGATTTTAACTACGTTCTGTCGCTGCCTAATGATGTGCCATAATTGAGACCCCCAATTGAAGAGGCTATTGCTTCCATTACTCCAGACTTGTCAACCGAAGTGTGGGAAGAATTGGACTTTAGGTTGGATGTGTGCCGTATAAATAAAGGTGCACATGTTGAACATTTGTAAGAAAAGTTCGGTTAGTTTATGTTCAATTTCATGTGTGATTTGTTGTAAATAGTGTCAATTAAACTGTTATAATATACCATTGAAACTCGGACATTTTTTATGGATACTCTGCATAACAAACGCATAGAATTTATTCTTTTTATTTTTATAGAAAAGTTTACTGAAAAAGAAATTTTCGAAACATTATATAAAAAATATTTACAAAATACAGTAGAAGCTGGATTATCCAAAGTAATTGGGACCTACTCTCTTTCGGAAAATGGAAATTTTCAGATAATCGAAAATGCTTCAATTTTAAGATTAAGGAGAAATATATGCAATATCTCTTATTATGGTAACAAGTGCTTGAAAAAAATAAAGCAATAGCAAAATAGAAACAAGAATAAATTTCCTGAATTTTAATTTTGAAATTAAGTACCTTTTACATATATCAAAGGGGTTTGAAAAAATGTTTTGTTTGTCGCAGTTTCGATTTCCTTTGCTTTGAAGCTCTATCACAGAGTTTTTAAATATTATTAAGTCACCAGTATCACAGTCTATCTGCTTCAAGCCTCAGAATTGCTAGTCTGTTCGTTTTCTTCGTTCCACTCCGCAGCTTACGGGAACTCAAGTTAAATTCAAAATAACTCTAAAAAAGGGTGTCGAAAATATTTATATATACTTGTACCTTCGCAAAGGGCCGCTTGCACACAAGGAATATGATAGATAAAAAAAAAAGTTTTCAAAATGGATTTTGCACACAAGAAATGTGATAGTAAAAAAAAAAAAAAAAAAAAAGTGCTTTAAAAATTGATTTCGGTTAACCGAGAGTTTCGGTTTAAAGAGTTTCGGATAAAAGAGATTCTACTGTAAACATTAAGTGTTCCCTGTATACTTGAATCGTGCTGACCCACTGTGCTTTTGACTGATTAGAGAGACCACTGTTTGAAAACAGAATTTCCTATTATATGATATTAGATAGCGTCCAATATATAATTAGCGCCTAATACTAAATGTATCTAGAGTTAGAAATTAGACATATTGTACATATTTCAGGGGAATAATACAGAAAAAATACGGTCTTTGCCAAACTGAATATTCGCAGTTTCTAAAATTTTATAATGAGTTAATCAGGTTATACTACCTGGCGAATAGTTTAATAGAGGAATTTACGTTAATGCATGAATATGGAAGTCGTTAATAAAAAAAAAAATATTTGCATCGGTGTAGATAAAACAACGGAGAGGTCCGGTTATTATACAGAGCAAATTCTGCAGAAGAAAACTGGAATCAAATTATATCGCCTAGATGTCACAACTAGAAAAACTTAGAACAAAGTAGAACTGCGAGATTCATTAAAGATTCTTTGTATAAATTGCGGCTTACCGATAATACATTTTTTTTTAAGTTTATTAAATTTGTTAATCTGTCGTTATACATTATTAAATTGTTATACATATTTTTAACTTTAATTTAAAAAAATAATGTAAAAAATTTTAATTTTTTAATTCTTTGACGGACAGTGGCTTGTATATGAACCCACAAAATTTTAATTGCGAAATACAACAATGACACCAGAATTTTAATATATTTTTTCCCTTTTATTATGTATCCGAAATGTGGCTTTTTCTTACTTGTAAATAAATTTGTTCGTAATTTCCTGTGTCACTCATTTATTTCAGTATTTTAGGAATGGAAGTTCTTTGTCCGTGAAAGGGATAACAAGTTTGGCTTATGATCCAATTTTAACACATATCCGAAATAAATGCAGTAAATTGAGAACGCATAAATACAGTTATTTTTGGGAATATTATTGTTTTCTGTTTACTCGAATGGGATTTAAAATTGGATAGTAAATGTATCTTATTATTTCCTACAAAAACAGAAAAATGATATGAAATGTAATTTCCACGTCTGCGATTTTATATATTTCCACAAACTGTATTAACAAGGATACTTGATAAAACAACAAAATTACAAAATGCTGCTATTATTTAATTATATTTGTCATGATTACTTGAGACGATACGACAACTGCAACACTAAAATTTACTGAAAATGTCGAAATTGTAGAATAAATAAATGAAGATTACCCTTGCAATGTTTGTAGGTACGTATATTTACAACAATATAAATTTTCCTGCAAAAAAAAAAAAAAAAAAAAATCCCGACCCCCTTTTTTTGTGTGTGTGTACTACATATATATAACGTTATCATTTTAGGGGGAATCGTAAGATATCTCTGGGGAAACGGGGATATTTCTCTTTGCAATCGTTATAATTTTTGATCCAACCAAAATTTTCTTTTTTTAGTAACTTTTTCTTTACAACTGTTATTTTCTTTTTTTTAATATGATATTTATATTTATGATTAATTATTAATAATTAGTTCTTATGATTAGTTATTAATAAAACCACTGAACGATTATAAAATCATCTCAATCCAAAATATAGAAAATCTCAACGTTCGCCATTCCTTTTCTTATGATATATGCCCATGCAATTCGTTGTTAGCGAAACCAGGTTCAAAATGATACTTGTTATTTTTATTAGTAGAATATGGGGAAGAATATTGTCCACAAGTTTTGTTTTTAAAAAATTCCACAGGGGGCAAGTGCAAAAAGACAATATTATTGTTGAATGCATTATGTAACAATAAGCCATTATTAAATAGTTTTAAATAGTATTTATTTAAAGTGTTATTTATATAAAGTTATTTTATATACAGGGTGTATCTGAAAAAGGGTGCGAAACTTTATGGGGTGATAGAACGAAGCTATGCGAGCAAATTTCGTCATAGAATATATTGCTGGAACGCAAGCGATGAGAAGTTAAAAGGTAGTTTGCCACTGTCGCTGTCAAAGAATTAACACAAGAATGAGAGGAGATACTTCAGAAAACATTTTATTATTAGGAATGTAATTAAATTATATGCTCAAAGAAGTTGCTCAAAAGATCGTCCGCCAGCTGTAATGCACTCTTTACACCTCCGGGATAGGGACTGATGCACATACATCAGGTATTTCTCGAATATCACCAGCAACAATGGCCGTCCTGGTGACTAGATCCATATCTGTTTCAATGGAGCACTCGTAGATTAGGCTTTTCATATGGCCCCATAGGAAAAAGCCCAAACACGACAGATCCCGCGATCTTGGTGGCCAAGCTACGGGACCACCTTGACCAATCCAACGATCTGGCACAGTGAAAACTATCTTTTAACTTGTCACCGCTTGCGCTTCGACCATACGTTCTAGGACGAAATTTGCTCTTATAGCTGCGTTTTATCACCCCGTAATGTTTTGTTCACTTTTTCAGATTTATCCTGTATAACAGTGATATTTTATTAACTTCTTCTATTCATTCAAATCAGTAAAGTATGCGAATACTGTAAAAGCACTTATTTTCACGAGCCGTAATTTTCGCGAAAATGAAGATATCGGTGAATTCGCGAGCTGAAAATTTTGCGAAGTTTATATGAAATGAACCGAAAGTTGAAAATTTCGAAACTACCTAAATAGAACTCCTTTTGCATAAGGCAATTTAAGAAACGTCCTTTTGTCAGAAAAGTTCTTCGCCCCCCCTCTCCCCATCGCTCTAAAAATGAATGGCTTCTAAGAAGCTGGTATAACTTTTGTAAGTGAATGAGCTGCATTCAATTATTTGTATTATTGTTTTTATTCAAGAAGTAGTTGTTAAATAGAACTCCTTTTGCATAAGGCAATTTAAGAAACGTCGTTTGTCAGAAAAGTTCTTCGTCCCCCCTCTCCCCATCGCTCTAAAAATGAATGGCTTCTAAGAAGCTGGTATAACTTTTGTAAGTGAATGAGCTGCATTCAATTATTTGTATTATTGTTTTTATTCAAGAAGTAGTTGTTAAATAGAACTCCTTTTGCATAAGGCAATTTAAGAAACGTCCTTTTGTCAGAAAAGTTCTTCGCCCCCCTCTCCCCATCGCTCTGAAAATGAATGGCTTCTAAGAAGCTGGTATAACTTTTGTAAGTGAATGAACTGCATTCAATTAGTTGTATTATTGTTTTTATTCAAGAAGTAGTTGTTAAATAGAACTCCTTTTGCATAAGGCAATTTAAGAAACGTCCTTTTGTCAGAAAAGTTCTTTGTCCCCCCTCTCCCGATCGCTCTAAAAATGAATGGCTTCTAAGAAGCTGGTATAACTTTTGTAAGTGAATGAGCTGCATTCAATTAGTTGTATTATTGTTTTTATTCAAGAAGTAGTTGTTAAATAGAACTCCTTTTGCATAAGGCAATTTAAGAAACGTCCTTTTGTCAGAAAAGTTCTTTGTCCCCCCTCTCCCGATCGCTCTAAAAATGAATGGCTTCTAAGAAGCTGGTATAACTTTTGTAAGTGAATGAGCTGCATTCAATTGTTTGTATTATTGTTTTCATTCAAGAAGTAGTTGTTAAATAGAACTCCTTTTGCATAAGGCAATTTAAGAAACGTCCTTTTGTCAGAAAAGTTCTTCGCCCCCCTCTCCCCATCGCTCTGAAAATGAATGGCTTCTAAGAAGCTGGTATAACTTTTGTAAGTGAATGAACTGCATTCAATTAGTTGTATTATTGTTTTTATTCAAGAAGTAGTTGTTAAATAGAACTCCTTTTGCATAAGGGTTGGGTTGGGTAGGGTTGATTGTTGACGGCCGATTATCTACTCGAGAGATATAGGCCCTAGGGGGAGTGCCCTTCGTGGGGGTCTTTCTAAGGGAACCTAACCCGTATTTACGCATGGAAAATCCAAGGCTTCGAAGAAAACCACGAAAACTCCGAAACGGTTAGGCCGACGGGCGCGATTGGGTTCGAACCCAGCACCTCCCGTCTACCAGCTTCGAGAGCACAACCTCTCAGCCACTGGTGGGGCCCTTTTGCATAAGGCAATTTAAGAAACGTCCTTTTGTCAGAAAAGTTCTTTGTCCCCCCTCTCCCCATCGCTCTAAAAATGAATGGCTTCTAAGAAGCTGGTATAACTTTTGTAAGTGAATGAGCTGCATTCAATTATTTGTATTATTGTTTTTATTCAAGAAGTAGTTGTTAAATAGAACTCCTTTTGCATAAGGCAATTTAAGAAACGTCCTTTTGTCAGAAAAGTTCTTCGCCACCCCTCTCCCCATCGCTCTAAAAATGAATGGCTTCTAAGAAGCTGGTATAACTTTTGTAAGTGAATGAGCTGCATTCTATTAGTTGTATTATTGTTTTTATTCAAGAAGTAGTTGTATAATATTCAAGAAATAGTTGTAAGTATCGAAGAAATTTTTGTACTCATTTCTTATTTAAGTAACTGTAATCATTAAATTTCGAAAGTGAAAAATTTCTGATTTTTCATTATTATTTGAGGCGAAAAAAATATCTATATATTTTGTGAGGCTTAAATTTTCGCGATTACGGCGGGCTCGCGAAAATCGCGAAAATTAAAGCCTCGCGAAAATAAATGCTTTTACAATATTAAATGTATAATCATATCTGTATGCGATTGAAAGCGCATTTAAAAAAAAAAAAAAGTAAAAAATTGCAAAAATAAAAACAAATTTTAGACACTGATAACGACATCATAAGGTGTATGGGGTTTCTAGGAATCATAACGTATGATATCTTAAGCGGGGTAGGGGTCCAAAATTGCTAAAATGTCGATAACGTTATATATGTACAGCCCCTTATGTCATGCAGATTTTAACCATATTTCACAAAATATGCAGACATCGTAATCACATCACATCATCAAATGCAGATATTTTTCACTATAGCGATAAAAAATATATAAACGTAAAAAAAAATCTAAAAAAATTGAAAAATTTCAATTTTTTTGAATTTTTAGCCGCTTTGCGGGGTCGGAAGATAAAGTCCGATTTGAAAAATTTCTTTTTTGCTTTTCTTGTATTTACCAATCGCAACTTTCCGCACTATAGCGACTCGGAAATATTAACTTGACTTTTTTCTTACACCCTAATATGTACAGCCCCTTATGTCATGTAGATTTTAACCACATTTCACAAAATATGCAGACGTTATAACCACATTCAAGAAAATATCATATCGAGATTTGAAACGGATGCATTGAATATTCGATCAGATACAAGTAACTAAAAAAATACTTTTTAAAGCACATGCACGAAATTTAGCTTTTCGATATTAATTGAAAAATCTTTATGAATTCGGTTTGTCTGCCTTTCGTCTGTCAGTCTATCCGTGCTCTAACTCTTTTAAATATACCCGGATTGTCACGCAGTCGAAATATGTTATTGAAGTTTATTATGGTATTTTGTTATTGAAAGTGAAATGCATAGCATTTATACATCATTTACAGGGTTACTCAAAAGTATTCTGTTACAGTAGTGTCTATGGTGGAAAAATAATTAGAGGTGTATTTTGATGATGTTACACTATATCAAACGTATTGAAATTGATATATACTGCTGAAATACGCTACAAGATTCTTACTAAAGAATATGGTGTAGATAAAATTTATCCATCATTTACAGGGATACACAAAATAATTCGGTTACAGTACTGTCTATGAACAATTATTGCTGGAAGTGAGGTTTTCAAATACGGTCCGCGCTTTAAAATTGTTTTTGAATGCTTCTTATTGTGTGTGAATCCTGTAGATCATATACATGGCACACAAAACATCTCGAGTACACTTTCGTATAATGACGAAAATTGCTGAGGGGGATTTTCGACTGTGCGACTTTTTCTAAATGAATCGAAGTTTGGAATGCTATGTAGTATTTATAAAAATTTATAGATCACATACAGGGCTGCACAAAATATTTGATATTTCCTTGACTATGACTAGACCATAAATTTGTGCTATATTTTCATTCAAAATTATTCCTTTTTCTAAATTTATTTTTCTTTCTTCTGTTAAAAGCTATCATTCAAAAAGGATTTCTTTTTATTTCTAATTTATGTCTAATTTAAGCGCAATCGTTATCCCCGACTAAATATTCTCTATTGATATCTTATTAGAAAAAAGCTGCTTCTTACAAATTTGTTTACGCAATCAAAAAAAAATAAATTTAATTTAATCTTTCTGGCGCCTCGTATAAATATTAAAGAACCCATAAATTTCATTTTCACATCGGCCTGCAAGTACAGGGTTCTTACGCTTCAAGGACCTTTTACCAGAATTTTCGTAAAGAAATATTTACCCTTTTTAATGAAAAAAGAATTAGTAAAATAGTGACCAGTACTTTACGAAATTTCTGGTACTAAAACACTTAAAATCCCCTGAATCCCCTGATACGTACGGACTCTGAAGTAGACATTGGTCTTTAATTATCCCTGCCGTTATACTTCTGTAAGCAATAATAGGTTTACCTTTTTATTTTACTTTTTAATTGATAGCCAAATGTGGTTTCTGTAATAGTGTTTATCTCGTTCAAACTTTAATAACGCTCCCAGACTAACGGATATTTTGGGATTGGCATATTAGCTTAACACATATGTATTCTTGGCGTATTAATGTACGCAAATTGAATGACACTTTGCCTCTGATTGTTATCGTAAGAGGACCTCCAAAATTTTACTGAGTGTGGGGAGCCACAATAAAGCCTTCTGTTTCGTACAATAAAGTTTTTTCCATGGGAATATGTACTGAATTATTGCCTGGTATACTTTTACAGGAAACAGATCAATACCTGACTGGGATTTGCGTTCAATTACAGCATGTTGTATTTACCAAAACTATATTTTCGATCACTTCTCATCTCTTTATCAAGATAAATCGTGTTTTCAAAAATTCAATTGAACCTATACCTATTTCATAATCACCGGTCCTCAACATCATCGTAATGACTATTGATTGAAATTCCTGAAATTGGGTTTTCGAAATTTTTATACGTTTTCTCGATTGTGTACGTTTACATAATATTTCACCTTATTAAAATGCGGTGTTTTGTTACAGTATTCTCAATGTGTTGCATGGTGTTTCATAATCTATGCTTCACGCACGACTTTTCATACTTCTTTCTTTCATAACTGATAGACAACAATATAGGGAAACTTTCATAACCTTTTTTATGACTACTAGGGGGCTCTGCCCTCTGCAAGCTACGCTCGCTAACCCCCGTTCAGACACCGCAGAATCTAAAAACACCCTAATCTGTTGGGTTTTAAAAATATTAGAGAAGATTGAATTATACTGGAAAAAGCTGTGCAGATCTCCCTGTAAACGGTTTTCCATTCAATTCCCTTTGATTGCAAAAATTTAAGGGCGAATCAGTTGCTGTTAAGACATCCAATGGTTATTTTCGTTTTTGATTAAAGAGGATGAGTTAAACATTTGAAAAGAAGCTAAAATAAAATAAATTAAGTATACAGAGTCTTTGTCTCCCGGTATTTTAAAACAATCTCTATAACAATAGCCTAAGTCATGTGACTATCATCAACAGTTCCAGGCGGACCACTTCACTTTTTATACTCTAAGTGCCATTTTGGTACTTTAATGTTAGCCAGGCACAGGTGATAAGTCGTCAAATATTATTCTGTCGCCATCATTTCATCTATATTATAATAGTTCAAGTCATCAACTGCCATAAACAAATGCAGTTTGATCCCTTCGCCGTTCATATGAAAGTTTGGCACAGATGTCATATACGTCCCATATTGGCGCGATTTTTTAACGACGCCAATTTGGGGAGCGCATCAACAGCATAAACAACAACATCCGGCTTACCATATCAAGAAAAATAACGATACTTTGGCGCCAGTCAAGTGCCCGTTCCGTATATGACATTGGCGTCAGAAAAAAGTCGCGCCAATATGGGACCGTAAGTTTTCCATTTTGATTAAAAAATCAAAAAAAAAAAATTTCGTATAAAACTACATAAAATTTGCCATGGTTGCAAAGAATTCTTGGTACTGTTACGCTAGCCGGATGCAGATCTCGCCAATATCTTTTTTTCAACTCGCCAGTTAGCATTTTTTTTTCGAGTGGTAATATTTGGCGAGATGTTGCCGTACAGCAGGTTTGGCATGATTTTCTTTTTTTCGAAAATTTGGCGAAAACCTCGTTTTAAAATACCAGTTACATATGCATTTTTGGTATTACTTAGTTATCCCGTCTACCAAAAATCTATCGCCAAACTATAAGATTAAATGCAAATAATGGTTGATCGTAAATGTCACGTAAATGTCACATTCACTTGACTTTAAGCAAGTTACACGTGTTTACATCATCAAGTGATTTTTATTTCGACTTTTCATTTGTATATTTATTAATGTTATACTAATTTATTTGTTCTTTCGTTATTTAAAATAAAAATTATGTCAATTTATATAATTTGGCGAAATTGATCGACGGAATAACTAAGTAGTACCGTATTTTTTAATTATTTTCTGTTATTTTTTAAAGGAAATAAAAAAATAATTAATAATTATAGAACAAAATAATTTATGTAATTTATAAAAAGAAATAAAAGTAAATAGACATTTATTATCAAATAAACAACAATAGCCGGGTTACCATGTCAACGTTTTCTGAAATATGAAAAAAAAATGTATATGTTTGATTAAAATTTGAGTCGCCATCATTAGAAAAATGTATATAAAATTAGAAAAAAATTAATATTTTGAAAACTAATTGGAATTTAAAAATTCTAGTACCAGTTTTGTGATCTGCGGATCAATGCTGATTTTTGGTGTTAATTTCATCGCAAAGTATTCCATATTTTAGGAGAAATTGCTTGAAACATAATCAGTTGTTTAAGGGGTCTCAGGACTCTTAAAATTGAAAAGAAAAAAAAGACCATTTTCAACATTTAATATCGTAAAATGTGTTTGATATTAACACACAATTTTAATTGGGAATGAAAGATATAAGTATGTTCTTTCATTGCAAATATTTAAAATTTTTTCCAGATGCAGTATTAGCATTTACAGGGTGCTCTAAACTGTTAGACGTTTGACGAGCAGAAAATCGGCATAACAGCTTATGCGCACGATTAAAAAATAAATTTTGCAACCAGAATGAAAATTTTGGTGCCTTCTTATACTTCAGATTATAATAATTACACTGAACCTAAATAAATTTGTATTTAAAGCATTTTTATATTTTTAATACAAAGTTGTATTTAGCTAATGAAAAATTTTGAAAATTTCAACAATATAACCCACTAAAAAATATTTTATTTTTACAATAAAAAGGAAATTTTAGGTTCAGTTTATACAGACTAACATGAAACATATGTTTTGAAAATTTCATGATAAAAGAATCAGAAGTTTTTGAGATATCGTGCGCGTTATGCCCAAAAACGTCATTTGGAGTAAATGACTTCAAAGTTTTGGAAACACAACTATTGCCATTGAGCAAGTATCATTCTAAAAGCCATACCTTCTGTTCTAATGGGAATTTCAAGATATCAATTATATCAAAATGTTCAGAAAACATAGAAGTTTAACATCTAAAAAAATTAAAATTTCGAAAATTTTAAAGCTTTAAGAGTCCTGAGACCCCTTAATCAGTCGATTCATATATCCGTTTCATAAATTCGTGTCATTAGGATTTTATATATATATAGGGTAGATCGAAAAAAATATCCGTGTAAAAGATATCTTCCCTATACTGCATGTTACAGAAAAATATGCAAGTAATTTATTTCATATATTTAAAATATATACTGTTAAACAATTTCCACATAAACGGTAATATATATTGGGTAAAATAAGACTGGCTTACTTCATTCTTTTAATGTCATAATTTAGAACCAAAATCTCTAGTGCATAATATCTTTAAGTATGGGGATCAAAAGAAGATTCCATTCATCCAGATTGATGAATATTGTGAAGTCACTAAAGAGAAATACATGAAAAAGAAATAATCAAGATTATACCTCAGTTAAAGTGCATAATTTCCAAACGATTTATTTTATTTTGTCTTACAAAACATTAATTTTAAGGAAATTCGTGCTTCTAAATTCAAAATATTTCATTATTTTCTCTATAAACTAAATGTTAATGATAACTAAATCAAGAAATGCATTTTAGGCATTTAAAACTATGCGCTATAAACTAATTTTCATACATGACCTATTTTCCCTGCGTAAAATATGCTTGACATATTTTTCAACCAATTTTAGCATCGTCGATTTTCGTATATATGATAGATTAGACTTTACGGATGAAAAAACTATCAGTATGTTGGCGCAATAGCTGCGGTTGTTGTCCTACACTGTAAAAAAAAATCTGTAAAGTTACTGAAGTTTTTCTAGGAAACTGTAATTCCTAGAACTTTTTATGTAACGGCAACAGCAAAAATTCCTGTAATAGACGCTGTTACAGGAATTTTTGCTGTTGCCGTTACATAAAAAGTTCTAGGAATCCCAGTTTCCTAGAAAAACTTTAGTAACTTTACGGATTTTTTTTTACAGTGTAGTAGCATCACAGACTCCGGTGCAATGCAAAATGAGAGGTAACACGAGTACTGATGTCTTTGCAATTCGAGGGTAACATCAGCAGTCGGGTTGCCATTATTTTCCCATTGTAGTAAGCTGTGCGATGTATCTGTGGTAACACTTCTCGCTATTCCATCAAATGGCTGACATTTTCATTATCTATACCATATAATTCTACCCTATACAGTAAAATCTGCGACGCTAAAGTTCGTTACCAAAATGTGACGCTGTGTCGTGGACTATCAACTTCATTACTTAAAAGCAAAATTATTCGTTCATAGGAGTATTTAAGGATGTAGCTGAAAGAAAGATTCAGTAGTTCCTATAGGTTGATGAATGTTGTGAAGTGGAATATGTGGAAAAGAAATTTAAAAAGATTATACTTCAGTAATATGCACAATATCTAAATGATGTATTTTGTTTTGTGTTACGAAGAATTAATTTTAATGAAATATCTTCCATTTAATTCCTGTAATATTGTACAAATGATTAAAAAATGTCTTCACTTGGTTCTCAAGTTTCTTGCTGTACAGACACAGAAAAAAAGCCATTCTTTTAAGAACTATGTTAGCTTTAAAAATGCATGTAAAAAAACAAAAATCTTACAGACTCGTCTTCATACTGAAATTGTAATAAAATTTGAAAATTTCAGTACGAACAAAGTAAGTTTAAGACATTTTTGCGGTTTTTCAGTAAACTTTATCTTTGGATATATCAACGGGGAAATCATTTGGTGAATAAATTCAGAAACTTAGTTAATGCAAAATTCTGACCTCGTGCAATTTAAGCTATAATTCAGCAGTTTTAAGACTGCTTTGCGGAATTAAATAAAATTTTGAATTTTCATATTTGAAGCTTACAATAATTGACATTTATTTACATTTTTATAAAATACTGATAATAAAGAAACAAAATAAATATGAGCGTACATATTTACAACAACAGAACAATAAGAGAAAAAATAATATGTATTTATAAATTTTGAAAGGCTCCAGACAAATAGGTGGTGGACCTGGCAGAGAGTTAGCTTAAAGAACCAACCATAGTTTAAACAAACAAAATTGTATAAAACTGAAAGCGGAATTAATAACAATTCAATGTAATACTATGATTATACTATTCGAACAGTTACAGTATGTATTTCGTTTATTAATTTTATAATTTATATATTCTAAAAGTATTATTTGAAAAAACATTCTGTATGGTAATATATATAAATTCTAACAGACAGAAATCGATTTCTAGAAGCTTAAAAAATATGCGAATCCGATATTTCCTTTCATTACGCCAAGTAGGGTTACATGGGGCATCCGGGCCATGATTTTACAAATGTAACTATGGAAATTCAGCTTCCAAAAGCTAATGTTCATTTGAATGAAACATTGAACATCTGTAAATGTGCTCAGTTAGGTTCACTCTATCAGACAGAAATTTTCAAAATTAAATTTTAATGTGTAAAAATGAAAAATATATGTATTTAATTTTTCTTTCTTCGTGAGCCAAGTTAAGTCGTGAGCCCATAAAAATGGGACAACTGGACCAGGTAGGTCTGTGATACACACTCGTTTGTGTTTTTACTTTCTTCTATCTTTACAATAAGAAAGTATTGGATTCGTAAGAATTTTCGAAATTCGGTTTTCGACGGATTTACACGTTTTAGGCGTCAGAGATCCCGAAAAACATGTTTTTACAAAATGTCTGTATGTGAGTCAGTCTTTGAGTCTCTCTGTGAGTCTGTCTGTCTGTGTGTGACACAAATTTTGTGGGCGCTCTATCTCAAGAACTAATGAACGGAATTTAATAAAACTTTAGATTCAGTTAGTCCCTGATATAAATTGGTGATGATTTCTTTTTGGTGTATATCGCCCAGCAGGTGGCGCTGCTATGCTGCATTATTCATAATTTCCACAATAGTTATGTATCAACAACTAAAGCGCGGGTTTCCGGTAAACTTCAGATTCAGTTAGTCCTTGATATAATTTGGTGCTGATAACGTTTTGGTGTAAATCGCAGAATAGGTGGCACTGCTATGCTGTATTATGCAGGATTATGCCAATAGCTCTGTCTCAATAACTAATGCACGAACTTACATCAAACTTCAGATTAAATTTGTGTTTTTTAGTTTTTGGTGTAAAATGTCCAACAGGTGGCACTACTATGCTGCATTTTTCATGATTTCCGCAATAGCCGTATTTCAAGAATTAATGCATGAATTTTAATCAAACTTTAGATTCAGTTATTCTCTGATATAAATTGATCATGTTAAGTTTTTGGTGTAAATTGCCCAGCAGGTGCCACTGCTATGAAGACCTTTTCAGGATTCCTCCAATAACTCTATCTCAAAAACTAATGCAAGGATTTTCCTCAAACTTCAAATTCAATTAGAAGTTGACATAAGTTGTTGGTAATTAGATTTTGGTGTAAATCACCTAACCGGTACCGTTGTTATAATGCATTTTTCAGGAAGTATTAACATGTATGAGATAAAAGAAAGTTTTGGGATTGCCACATCCGACTACACTGTAAAAAAAAATCTGTAAAGTTACTGAAGTTTTTCTAGGAAACTGGGATTCCTAGAACTTTTTATGTAACGGCAACAGCAAAAATTCCTGTAATAGACGCTGTTACAGGAATTTTTGCTGTTGCCGTTACATAAAAATTTCTAGGAATCCCAGTTTCCTAGAAAAACTTTAGTAACTTTACGGATTTTTTTTTTTACAGTGTAGTTAATATGGAGTATGAGGTCCTGTTTCAAAAAACGTAAACATCTTTAAAAAATTTAAATCAGGCAAATCGTGTAAATTATATTTGTATCAACTAAAGAGCGTGGTAAGGGTAAGCTTTGCTGTCAAAGTTCCTGAAACAAGCACTAAATGTGAAATTATTAGATTTATTTATACAAAAAACATAGGAATTAAGTAAATACTTATGTAATTTAGTTTAGGATAAGTATTAAAGTTACATGGGTATTTTAGTGAAAAAACTAACAAGATAAATCTATGAACAAACGACTTCATAAGTATCTCAGTCTCTTTTTTGTTTACCCCAATGAAAGTGCGATATGTCCAATAAACATGTGGAGAATATAACCATGTTATTATATCGAACAGAACTATTTTTTATTGGTTTCGATAATTTTCTAATAATGTCATTTTTTCTTGTGAACACCTCTTCATCTGTATCGTAAAATGTCAAGGTTAGGCTATCTCACTTAAGAAATTTGGTTTTTACCCCCCAAAATGACTTTAAAATTTTTTATCATGTAATTTTAATAAGGTATTTTATAATTTTCTTTATTGTGAGCAAAAAAAAACAATGGGGAAATTAATTTCCAAAAGTTATTTATAACTATTGGGGTAACTGGATACAACATGGTCCAGTTACCCATGATGCATGTCCCAGTTACCCTATTCTTGGAAAATTTATGGGGTAACTGAGACACCGGCCTTATATTTTAAACATGAAGAAATATGTATAGATACCTGTAAATATGTATAGATAATGTAGTTATATGCTTAATCTTAAAAAAAAAGATTGTTTAATAAAAGTACTTACAATATTTTAATAAACGGAAAAGAGGAAGTTGAACCGAGACAGTTCAACCAAATTGATGATAATTTTTAAAAAAGAAACCAAAATTTCTGACACCCTATCACAGAAAAAATGGAGTTGCGATTAAATTAACACACGTTGTTTTAGAAAGTAGAGATTAACATTAAGAACATTGCATTTAACATTACATCTGCATAATTTCTTCACTATTTCACTGATCGACTTTTAGGTATACGAAAATGAAGTTTCCCGAAAAATTCAAATATAATGCCAAAATTTGAAAAGCTCAATATTTCAAAGTTTCTTAGAATTTCAGTTTTAAGACAAGGTTATATCCCGCTGTTTTTTTCTGGTAATCCTCGACGTGTAATTCATAAAATTAGGATCAGATTTTCGGTGAAATACAGTCATTCAGGGTAACTTTGATCCGCATTTTTTCTATTTTCATGTGCCACACTCTTATTTTAAGAATATTGTTACAACTAGGGGCATAAAAGAGAAGAAATGATCCTAAATTATTGTTTGACTATCAAAAATTAAGGAATAATAAGGATAAAAGCAATAAAAAATGAATTTTTATCCTGGTTCAACGTTACCCAGCAGTTCAAAGTTACTTTGCACCATATGATAAATATTATCTAAAATAATTCATTATAAAAAAGTATTATAGTTAAACAACTTTAAACCCCAAAAAATGTTTTTAGATATGTAAAGACTCCGAATTTACATTTCCCAACAACACATGATTTGTATAACTTATGATATTACAACAAATATCAGGCATGAGAAAATTGGAAGAAGAGAACCATGAACATTTAGAAATAAAAGAAACCTGTTTATTGTTCATATAAAACATAAAAATGCAGTGGAAAACAATTTTCAATGTTTTATCTCAATAATATATCCATAGTTACAGTAATACATACTAGTACTAGTATTATTCAAACAAGAATAAAAAATGTCGAATGTATGAAATGTCAAATTTGAGTAGCTCCGCTCCGAAAAACGCCTTTAAATGAATTGTACGTATTTTACACATATTTGTGAAAATACAGGGTGATCTTTTTTAAAGTGACAGTGTTTGGAGTGCCTGTAGCGCGATCTAATAGCCGAAATGGCACCAAACTTGGTATTTAGACTAATCAAGACATGGGAAAAAGGATTCCGTGAAAAAAAAAATTAGTTCCAAAAATCGCCGCTAGGGCATTTTGTGGTACTTTGCAATGTATAAAATCTGAGAAAAGAAAAATACTAACACATACAATCGTACAGTTAAATTATTAATGTTTATTTACTACATTAACTTCCCCGGTGAGGAATTAGACCACCTTCAATGTGAGCACTGTTCTCAGAAATAACACCGTGCATTCTGTGCACAACGTTCTCCACAGCCGTACGTAACATATCACGAGGAATATTCCACACTGTCTTTGTTATGTTGTCCTTTAGAATAGACAAATTTGATACTCCACCAACATAAACTTGAGATTTCAAATAACCCCAGAGCCAAAAATCGCATGGCGTGAGGTCAGGGGAACGAGGGGGCCATGCAACTGGAAAACTCTGACTTATGACTCCATCATCAGTGAAGACCAACAGCTGCTTTACCTTATTACTAATGTGTAGCGGAGCACCATCCTGCATAAAGATTGTCTGTTGGAGACGGTTTCTTTGCTGAAGTTGTGGAATAACAAACGTTTGCAGCATTTCGTGGTACCTTTCTGCATTTATGGTGCACGTTTCGGGTCCTGTCGGAGTGATGGTCTCAAAAAAGAAAGGCCCAATTACGAATTTGGCTGTGAAACCACACCAAACAGTGACTTTTGGGAAATTTATTGGGATTTCATCAACGGTGCAATGGTCTCAGAAGCCCAAATTCGGCTATTTTGTGTGTTTACGGACCCATTGAGATAAAAATGGCACTCATCTCCCCACAGAATGTGCCATGGGAAAGCATCATCAATTTCTACCCTGGCAAGAAACGATAGAGCGAATGTCACTTGCTTATCATAATCACTTGGTTTCAGTTCGTGCAAGCGGCTGATTTTGAAGGCGTAAAATCCAATAACGTGCCGCAAAACTCTCCATACCGTGGAATAATTCATGTCCAATTGTCGAGCTACACCTTGGGCTCTGCTAGTACCAGCAATGGTTCCCTGTGATCCTTCGACAATTGCTGTTGCCACATCACTTATTACATCTTCTGATACTTGTATACGACCTCTCCAGCGCGAATAGTCAGTGGCCCCGTTTCCTCGAACTTCTTAATCATTTTCTTAAGACCATTCAGCGATAAAGGCCCCTTTCGTAATTTTTTTCTGGTTCGAAATTCCCGAAGAGCTGCGAATGCATTACATTGATTCATATAATACAGCTTCACCAGAAACGCACGTTCCGGTAACGTGAGAGGCATGTCCACTGGAGCTCGTTTACTTCAGCTGAGATTATTTGTCGGAGCTGTCTACTACTTGCTTTTATAGCCCCTATTACTGGCGCTGTCATCGCACAACATTTGCATTTTTCTTTGATACCAGTGTTTTATTCTAATTCTCGTTATTGTAAGCTACAGCAGCGCCACAAAATTCCCCAGCGGCGATTTTTGGGACTAATTTATTTTCACGGAATCCTTTTCCCAATGTCTTGATTAGTCTAAATATCAAGTTAGGTGCCATTTCGGCTATTAAATTGCGCTACAGGGCGCTCCAAACACTGTCACTTTAAAAAGCAAATCACCCTGCATTTATATGTTATATCTAATGTTCACTTTCGGCATTTATATAACATATACGTGCAAATATGGGAAATTTTTGACAGTAGCACCTATAATCAGTAAATTGTAAACACCAGTATAACTTTGAGCCGGCTCAAAGTTACCCCGAAAATGTGATAAAAGGTTAGTGCCTTCTTATTTTACATTTTATTAACTATTAATAAATAAATAATCACAAAATATTATCACATTTACAACATTTAGACAATAATATGTCTGATAAATGAGTATATTGTTACTTACTATGAAAATTTAATTGGATTACAACAACTTCAAAACAGCATTCAAAATTAGCTTGAAAACAGACTTCACAAAAATGGTTAGATGATGCAATTAATAGCGCATAAAGTTGCTAATTTATTTCTAAAATATAAAGTAGAAATGGAGTTTATTTAGTCTTTTGGAGTCAAAAATATTGAAAAATAGGAGGTGGTGCAAAGTTACACCCCCTGGTTCAAAGTTACGCTGAATGACTGTAAAGTTTTTATTAAATTAAGATTTTACGTAAATAGTCATTTTTCTGTATACTACATTTTTACTGTATTCTGTTTTTCATACGCCAGTACAATTTTTTTTTAAACTAATGAACTTTTTGGAAATTCAATCCCTAACACTATAGGACAACACACATGTAAGAAAGCATCCAAATAACGCAGTTTCAAAAAGTTCAAAGTTCAAGCATTGGGGTTATAAAATTTTCTTTAAAAAAATCCAATGACTCTACAAAAATTGTTATTTGTTTAATTATTCTTTTTTTTTCATTTTTTAATAAGCCAATTAACAATATAGCAAAAAGTTATTATGAAACACTTAAATAAAAATAAAGTTCAACTGGTATCGAATAGTCTTAGAAATACTTTTAAACAACCTATAGATGAGCTAGTCCAACAAAGCATTTGAGGTTTGCTTATCAGTTTTGATTAAGGTGACATACGACCCTTAAAATCTTTAAAAAATCCATTTTTTGTTTTTTAATTCATTTGGCAGCTAATGTTTTTTCTGAACAATTTGAAACAAACCGCATCAAAATATTCGTAAAATTGCTCTCGTTATAGTAAAATATTTAAATTAGCCTTGCTCTGTTTCAAGTGAAACATTTATGTTTAAATTGATTTTTCTCAAAATCGATATTTTATTACTTGCGTGCGCGATAACTCCAATGTATTAAAGGTAATGTTTCGAAACTTTACACTTATCTTTACCAGATAATTTTCTTCAAATTGAACTAAAATCCAAGAAATTTAACAAAAAATATTGAACGTATGGGTATTCGAGTGACAAAAATTATCAAAATTTTCATATTTTTATTTTGAAAATTAAAAAAACGTTAGAAATTTTTTGTTTATTTATTAGATTTTAGTCCATTTTATTTTTGTAATATTCTTAAACTTATATTAAAAGTTTGAAAGTTCTAAGGGGTATATATATTTTTAAATCATACGCACAAGCTATATGCATTATCATGAATTTTAAAAAAGCATATATTAAGGAATAATTATTATCAATTAATTATACAGTGTTTAATGCAAATTATATAGTATATTGCATGGAGAACATATTACAGTATTAACAACAACAAAAAAAAAAAACTGAGGTGATTAGTGCAAAAATGGGAGCATGGGTCACTTTAAATATTTGTCTCCGAAATCAAATTTTTCATCTGTTTAAAGGGTCGTATGTCCCCTTAACAGAAACCTTTGTATCGATTGGGCAATTTTTGAGCATAACTCTTATTTGAGACTATTCCCTTGCACTGTAAAAAAGAAAAAATATTTCAGAATCTAAGAAAATATAACTGCGAACAAATCTACTCTGCAGTCAGCAAAGCTTTTTTACTGTTCCAGTCGCCTGTCTGCTCTCGGCAACTACACAACACTCTAAAATGGTAGACAGAAAGTTGCTTAAGGAAGTGAACAGTGAAATTGAAAGTAGTTTAAACAAGAAATAAAAAACCATGCGTCAATCATAGATTATGAAACACTTTCCAACACATTCGGAATATTGTAACAAAACTGCACCGTTTAATAAGTTAAAACGTTATGTCTAATTCAATCATATGGATACGCATAACACATTGTAAAACCCAATTTAAGCTGTTCCCATTTACAATCGGAAAATTATTCGAATTTTTTCAGCGGCCCAGTATATGCTATATAGCTTTGCATATATTAACTACAGGCATGCCAAAATTTAGTCCACTTAAGAAATGCATATATACTTCAGATGAAAATTCCCCTTCAACAACTTCCTCTAATGGGGAGAATGGTACGTGAATACTTTTGTACAGCCCTATATATGAGTTTATAGAATTTGTGTATAACGAGTAACATGCAAAAAATTAGTTACATTTAAAAGCGCATACCGAATTTTAAAACGCACACTCCTGCAATTATTACTCAAAAACAGTACTGTAACCGATTACTTTTGTGTCCCTGTAAATGAATAAAAAATGATTTGAATACGCTGTTATAACGTTATCGTAGTGAAATTCAGTGATTTATATCAGTTTCAATACATTTGAAATAGCGTAATCATCATTAAAATACACTACGAACGATTTTTCCCCATATACCATAATGTAATGGAATTCTTTTGAGTGCCCCTGTAAATGAACTATTAATCCTACATACTTCATATACAATAGGGTGGTCAGAAAAAAACCTTTTTTTTTTATTGTCAATGATAGGTAGTGCGGAAAAATTGCCACTGGTATCACTAAGTTTACACAAAAAAATTGAGATTTTTTGGATAAATCCTTCATTTGCCACAAATAACTTGAAGTTTTGCTCATATCCTGATTTATGAACTTTTTCACCGAAAATTAAAAAAATATTAAATTAAAGTTATTTTAGCAGAATTTACTTGAAATGTCATGTTTAGTGTACGAAATGTTTAAACAATCTCTCATTACGTATTATTTAACAGTTACCTCTATTTTGAATTAGGCGATTTTTATAGCCTTTTTCTGCATAAGTGAGCAAAAATTATAAGTATTGTTTGGTTCGTTCTTCAATTTTTCTCTTTTGTCTTTATTATGTTCTTCGATGTGTTCAGAGTCACATATTTGGATGACGGACCACAGCATGTTTTGACAGTAATTTTGAAAGGACAGGAAAATGTGGAGTGAAACCAAGAAAACATCCTACATCATGTGGATGAGGGAGGAAATATGATATGGGAGAAACTGCGAGATTGGATGTTAATTATTTTTCTTCTCTAAAATACAGATATTGTCAGAATATTCAAATAGTGGGAACTTTGAAGCAGGCAGTTCGTCTGAATCAGAATTTGAACCAAGTCCTTCAAAAGCAGACAGTTCCAAACGCATATCACTTTCTCACATAGCATTCCCCACATTTAGAACTGGTATATCATATAAATAAATTGCGTTAAGAGCTTCATATGTGCTGCAGGATGAAGGAATTGTGGCAGAAATAAGTATATCGTTATCGTTAAAGACAAGGTCAGGAGACCGAAAAAGAAACTTGGAAACAAGATACATGAGGAGGAAGATCTTGGAAGAAGAAAAATTACAAGCATATTTTTGATAGTAGAAAAAAAAACTATCTTCGTACGCCACCGTCGAGAGAAAGACGAAACAAATATCACGATGTTGTCTGAACGTGGTTTGAAATATTTGAGTCACTTGGTACCTTCTTCTGATCACTGCGGAGAAATAGCAAATTCATTATGTAATTTTCTTAGACAAAATAAAGCCTGCTTTGGAAAAAATTAAGAAGAGAACTGCAACATTTGGTATGTATTGTTCATACGAATGAGCTTCCTCTCCGACACCCTCATCAACTGTTCACTTGTCTCTTTTTTTATGAAGATCGTTTTACCTTTCTAAAATCAAAGGAAATGGTTTTAATTTTTCATCCTCTAAGATATACCTCCTCCTGTATCTTCTTTCATTGTTTCTTTTTCTGTCACCTAATCTTGTCTTTACGAATGACGAGATTCCTCTCCTCTGCTGTCATAATTCCTGCATCGTGAAGCACGGATATTAACGGAAGCACGGAGCTATTAACGCAATTTTCTTATCTGGTATACCAGTTCTAAATACAGCGAACGCTATTTGAGAAAGGGATATGCGTTTGTGAGTGTCTTCCCCTGGTTCAAATCTTGATTCAGATGAACTGCCTGCTTCAAAGTTCTCACTATTTGAATCTTCTGATAATATCTGTATTTTAGAGCAGAAAAATAATTAACCTTTAACTGATGTGACTAAAATTTGTCACACAACTGATGTGATCCGGTCTCTCAGACCCCTCGAATAAAATGAATAAAAAAAAAATAAGTAAAATGGTTGAATTTACTTAAATTTTGTCCTAACAATATCGTTGTACTTCTCTTAGGAGCATGTGAATTAAATTGCATGAAAAAAGTATTTTATTCATATTATTTAACTTCAGTACAGAAAAGTAAAAAGCTGTAAAAGTGTTTACAGTTGGAAGTCGTGGGGTCTGGGAGACCGTGTGACATCAGTTAAAGGTTAACATCCCATCCCGTTGTTTCTCCCATCTCCTATTTCCTCCCTCATCCTCATGATAACTTATTGCGTTTTAATTGGTTTCAGCTCCACATTCTCCTGACCTTCCTGAATTGCTGCTAAGATATGCTGCGGTCAGTCAACCAAATATCTGACTCTGAACGCGTCGAAAAACAGAAGGAAGAGCGAGAAACATAATAAAGACAAAAAAGAGCAAACCGACGATCGTACCAAACAATTCTTACAATTTTTGCTCACTTATACGCGTAAAGGTTATAAAAATCGCTTAATTCATAATACACATAATTATTAAATAATACATAATTAGAACTTATTTAAACATTTTGTACACTAAACATGGCATTTCAAGTAAATTCAGCTAAAATAAATGTATATAACATTTTAAAAATTTTTGCTAAAAAAGTTCAAAAATCAGCATTTGAACAAAACTTCAAGCCATTTGCTGCAAATGAAGGTATTGTCCAAAAAATCGCAAATTTTTTGTGTGAACTTAGTGCCACCAGTGGCAACTTTTCCGCGCTACCCATCATCGAAAATCGAAAAAGTTTCTTTTTCGGCGCACCTTAATATACAATACCAAACATGCTTTGGTGAGCCTAAATAACCTTTATCAATTACATAAAAATCGGAGTATATTTACGGGAGTTGGACAGACGGACAGACAAACCGAATGCATAAACGCTTTTCAACTTTGTTGGAAAGTGTTAAATGATAGGATATAAGAATGGAAAGAGTAAAGATTGGTCTGTATTGTCACAGAATATGGAGTTCTCTGGTAGAGTTCCCTGTTTCAAATCGGACTAATTAGAAGTCGTAAGTACCCCTCAAATAACTTTCATATCAACAGAATGAATCCCGATGATCATTTTTCATAAAATTCTTCGAGAGGGACTGTAACTTTTTTGTCAACGAATCTTTTTGACACTATAACAGCACATAACTTTACATCTTTCGGCCTTTAAAAACTCATTATTTACAGACACTTGGAACCACTCTAGTTTCTTAAGGACAGTTAGAATTTTTGTAGGATTGTATACACGAAGCGAGGGCCCAAGGAGGATTCTGCCGTTACGAAGCAGTGTGAAGAGTCACCGTGGCAGAGAGCTCGTCGAGCTGTCAGCTCTCGGAACATTAGACAAATTTTCGTCTACTAAATCTGTGTTTAAATGATAGTCCGTGTCTCTGTTCAACGTGCCGTAAATAAAGAATGCTGTGGCGTGATTGGATTTTTTACGGTACAGTATGTTCAAACAGAAAAATTATGAACTGCATATTGGAAACTTTGAAAGATACCACACGATAGAGAACTATAAAATATATTTTTTACATAAAATAAAAACATATTATTGTGTTCTAAGGTTTATATGTAAGGTTTTATACCATTATATCTAAGGTTAAAAAAGAATTAATAATTTTTTTTTCCTTCATAATCTTGCATAATATGTGTTATTGTTCCTTCAACGAAAATAAATTCCGACCACCATGACACCTATGCATAAAATTAATACTACGCAAAGGATTAATACATTATAAAAACTTCTTGGAAACGTTTCTGAAAATCAGTGGCAGCAAAAGAAGCTTTGTTTTTATAAACTCTTCTCAAACTCTTGAAAATATATTGGTTTCTGAGATTTCTAAAGAAAAAGAAAACTTTTCGGAATCGTGTATAACTTGAAAGAGGTTATTGCACATTTTCGTTAGTGGTTATGATATATTTTCTTAGACTTAAAAACATCTGTATTTTTTGCAGTGTAATTTATGGCGAACATTGTAGAAAAACTGTTTATTAATATTTAACGTGTTTGTAATCATTTAAAGTTTTAACTGCAGACAGAAAATAACTTTGAAATAATTAAAGAATTTCTTCATATTTCCTTCCTTCAATTGCTTTTAGCTATCTCCGTTTCATATTCTTTAACTTATTAACGGAAATAATATTGATGAATTTTATTATTCAACTAAAAATATATTAACTTAAAAAAGTATATTTCCATATTTTCCACTTATATGAATAATAAAGCGAGAATTGCATAAACAAAACACTATTATTTGGTGCATATTTTATGTAACTATAAAATTGTGAATTCTTCCTCGACGGAATGTTTGGAATGCACGAAAGTATTTATATCATACTTAAGATTGCGATAAATGAAACATTATATCCAACTTGTAAATTAAATCTCAATAATCTAATGAATAAATTTTTCCATAAATGGAAGAGTATCTGCAAGTATGCTAACACCAAATTCTTCAGCTGTGATGTTATTTAAAGTGTCTGAAGAATTTCATACTTAAATGTATGAAATTCTTCTGGCACTTTAAATAGCTTTTTTCTCGAAGAAACCGAAGATTACTTAAGGAATTCAGAACCCTTTTGAAATATTTCGAACGATAAAAGATAGAAAATAAAGAAGTAGTTCAAATCTATTTTCTGACTTTAAGTATTCGAAATTAAAATGAATAATAACTATTTAAGTTCAGTGCAAATTATGTTGGTCTTCCAGAAAGTTAAAAAAAAAAGTGTGTTTGTTGTGTATAAAAAGAATGTTCAGCAGTAAGATGGTGTTGCGGAGCTATGAACTAGTACTTCCACTTTCATTCCCACAATGCATTGTGTGTCTGGAACGGAACGGAATGAAAGCTTGCTTTGTAATGTTTCATTTTTGATTCGAAGGTGTGTCATAACGATTGAACATGAAGTGGAGAATTGTATCTACAGATAACTTGATTTAAATACTGTAAGTATGTACATAAAGTTGAAAATAGTTTATTCTTATTACACGTTTGTTAGAAAATATTCTACGGCAAGATTATTAGCTTTTGAAGTGATATGTGTTCTTATTTTTTGTTCAGATTATTCCGATTTTTTTAGTGTATGTCAATAAAAGAACACATATCAGAAAAAATCTTTTGGACATAGTCTCCGTCGTTATTTAAGAATTTATACGAACGAAACACAAGTTTCTCGTTTCTCCATGCTGTTGTTCTACTCATTTATTGCCAATAACTGTAACCATAAAGTTAGCAGATCTGTGAGGTCGTTTTTCCAGGTTTAGGGTTTTCCAGGGTTTTTCCAGGTTTCATTAAAATTTTGTTTTTCATTACACAGATTCTATTCGTGACCATAATATTTAGAGAACTGGTGTGCAGAGATTTGGCATTTTTATTAATTTGTAAGTTATTAGTAACACACTAAATATTAAACTGAATAACAGCGTAATTGGGTTTTTTCTAATATTACATGCTTTTTTATTTATTTTTAACATTTTCTAGTGTTTTCCTGTTTCCATCTTATCCACGGAATTGATGCTGTAATCTCTACGTCTAGGGTCTTTTCCCAATTATTAATCTATCTATCTATCTATCTATCTATCTATGTATATATATATATATATATATATTACACAGAAAATGTATTGCAACATTTCAAATGATTAACAAGCTTCTTTTTCACAGTAAAGTATGTTTTTGTCATCTCTTGAGTTTAATTATATATATATGGGTCGCCCAAATGAAAATAGCATTGCTGTAATAACTCCGCCATTTGAAGAGAAAGATGACTGCGCATACTCTAATTGAGGGCGCAGAATGCTGGCAATGCATACGATATCGTCAGATCCCGCCAGATGCTTGTGTGGTAGCGGGGGAGCACGTTAAAAGGCATCTTTCGCATCATGGATGCCTCCAAACGATGTCAATGCGCGGCCGTGCACACACAACAGCGGAAAATGTGAGTGCTAGTCAAATCTATCATCGAATGTAAAATGCGTATGGCACTGAGTGTACGTCCCGCATATTGGTATTCCGATGGTGTAGGATTTTTCGCAGTGAAAGAAGCAGCACTGACGACCTGATCAAGCGCATTCAGTCTTCTTCCTACTTTGTTTGGTACTGGAACGTTCATCATGTTTAATAAGTTTATTCTAATTTATTATTAACCCATTAAGGATTAGCTGTACTATACCTCTACACTTCTCGTTGTTTGAGTACCTATATTTTAGAAGAGATGTATTCGCTTTATTTGACAAGAGGGATTCTAGGAATTCTGGATAAAATAGATAAAGATTACTTTTCTGAATTAGTGGCATGAAATGCAGTTATTAGGGTAAAACTTTAAAAGTAAAATATAATGTTTTGTGTATCGAGTCACATAAACATCTCCAAAAAATTTTCGAATCGTATTTTTATGTGCTATAATACCATGTTCCAAAATTGATATTTGTTAACGTGATTTAGAAATAAATTCATATTTAGAAATAAAGTCAAGTACAAGTTCTACGGAGATATATTTTTATTTTTGTCAAGAAATAAATAGGAACGGAAAGAATTTAAGATTACACAAAATTCTTCCTAGAGTTTTCAAAAGTATCGTCTATTACTATAGTCAAACTCAATGTCACTACATATGATTTGTACTATGCTTAGAAAGTAAACTAATAAATGTAACTATATTTAGAGAAATATTCTAATTTTCATCAAGAAATATATACAGGGTGGCTCAAAAGTTTATATCCAAACGGCAAGTGTGGGTGTGTCAGGTCATCAGGAGCAAGAATTACATAAGAACTGAGAGTCGTAAAATTGATCATGAAAGTATAATAATTGCACTGTCAATGAAAAAATTACAGTGTAAAAAAAAGCTTTATTTTACAAAAAAACTTAATCAAAGTATGAAAGACAAATTAAAAGTACTACAACTCATAACAAGTGCTTAAAATGTGTCCTATTAGCCGTAATGCATGCTTCACATCGGCGCCGCATGGAATCGCGAACACGCCAGGAGTCCCCGGACACGTGCCGCCGCTTCAGCGATCCGTGCCATGAGGTCCATGACCGATGGAAAGGGTGTTTCGTTAACCAGAGATTTAAGCATAGACTTCTAATATAAGGAAAGGGCATGTTTACAAACAAACACTTCCGTCAACCAATCTACTACTGCATTTTTATCTTATCGATCATTGCAGAAATCACACTTGGCGACGTAGGCCAATCATATCATAGATCTGCTAAATCAATCTGTTAAAGGCCAATCAAATTTCCGGAGTGCATGTGTATAGTAGGAGTAATAATGAAAGAACAGTTTTTTCTTGCTGACCAACAGTAATTCGGCCAACAGTGACGTCAGCTGCCCTTTCCTTATAACCGGTCGCAGAAATGGTAACCTTTTCTTGTAGCACAAATCACATGCTCCACACCATCACGTGATGGTGGGATGATTGCGCGCCAAACCGGCCGCTCCCACTGAGACCAGTAAGTCATCTGCGTGCATCCGAATCTTGACAGCAGAAACATAAATTTGCCAGTAAAGGGATCACCGCGAAAAAACGACACCCTTTTGGCAATAAAACCTCAGACATGTGTGCTTCAAGATTCGGCGGATAGAACAAAGGGATTCGTTTAAGGATTTAAGATATCCCCAGAGTAGAAATACAGGATGTTTAGGTCCGGGAATCGCATTGACCATGGTACAGGGCCGATTTGAGCAAGCATACTTTTCGGACGAAATATTCTATTTTCAGTTCATCGCTCATTAAGCCATCCGTACATTTTGTACATAATTAGTTAATGAGTTATTTATTACTCATAATTTTTCTTGATAAAAGTTAAAAATGCAGTGACAAATTTCTAGATTTTGACTGATTAATTTGGAAATACTCCAAAGTCTACTTTAAGTTTTTCACAAGTTTTTTTTTTTTTTTTTTTTTTTTTTTTTTTTTTTTTTTTTTTATAAATTTGATATTTTATGCTTTTTAACATTTTAATTTTTTAACACATGAATTATTCATATGTACGATTGCATGTAACAATTTCAATATTCTAAACGTGATTTATGCCATATCTAGAGACAAAGCCAATAAACGATAGTTGCTCAAAGTAATATTTTTATTTTTGTCATGAAAAAAAATAACTTTCAAGTTACAGAGAGAGTTTTGAAAATCGTTTTTATTGTGTATTTCATAACCTTTTAAGTATTTCTGTTATTTGTTGTTTTCCTCTTAATTTATAGCCGAGTTTTCTTGTAATTTATTTTTTTAAAGATCTACCTCACAGTACATTGAGATATCATGCTCTGTTAGATTACAGTAATTCATTGTGAAATAATTTAATCTTTTATACTAAATTTGCAAAATATTTTCTCTCGAAATTCTGTGTTTAAGGTATGTTACCATTTTATGTTTTGTTTATCGTAACATATGATATAATCATATCCGATGAAAAGTCTAAACACACTATGTACTTCTCTCCACCATAGCAAGATTCAAATTCAATATCAGTAAACATAATTTATGTCCGGTTAACCTAGAAAAATTCAATAAATGTCAATTTCTTTAACCCCTTGAACGGCACAGGTATACACTATATGGCCAATGATGATTGGTCACTTGCGATTTTAGACGTTTTGTTAAATATCTAGAAAAATACATGAGGAATTATCCTGAAACTCGCGGTGTGTAAACATCATAGTATAGGTCATATATTTCCGCGAATATTTTTTCGCGAAACCCCATAGTGGACCGTCAACAAATTGAAAGAACGAATATTTTTTGGATAATCCTGTAAAAACGAATGTAGCAAAACCGTTCAAACTGAATAAATATCTGTTGATTAGTGCCAAGATAGCTTACACAATATTACACGTATCTTAGTTACCACGCACGTACTATTATACGTATATTTGGATACAACCCTCATCTTTTTGCTTCCAGTTGGGAACAACGGATTTCGACATTATTCTATGAACGATAATTTTTAGAATTTTCAAGTTATGTTTTTGAGACTTTCACAAAAGTTGCTGTGTACGATTAACGAATGCGTTATGCAAATTATATTTTGATTGCATTGACGCATGAACAATGAAACATTCTTTAGGTATTGTGTACAATGTTGTTTGTCACATTTTCTAAAATGAACATTTTTTTATATTAAGTCCTCTTCAAATTATAAGCAAAAACCTTGCCAAAATTTGGGACTGTTTTTATAAAAACCTTAATTTCTCTACGAGTATACATGCTATCCTCATAAAAAGGAGCGCAGTTTATAACAATAAGCCTCTTAATCATGTTCTACAGTTTACACGCTTTTCCTACATTAGTTTTGACAGGGTTATCCAAAAGATATTCGTTTTTTTCAATTTGTTGACGGCCCTCTATGGGTTTTTAGTATAAAATCTTCGCGGATATATATGACCTATACTATTTTGTTTACACACCTGGAGTTTCAGGATCATTCCTCATGCATTTTTCTAGATATTTAACAAAACGTCTAAAGTCGCTAGTGATTAATCATCACTGGCTATATAGTATATTATATAACTATACCACTTAATTTTAATTTTAAAATGCTACAGTGACATCTGAATTTCGGAATTAAATTTTGAAATTATAATGTACACGAAGAAAAGCTTTTACTTATCTATTGAAATAAAAGAAAGTTCCCATCTCTGTGTGTGTTTGTGCGATGGCTAGGAAAATTTACAGCATGTACAAGGCTGATATGAGTGGTAGTCCAACGTCTCTTCTGATGCACCTGAGACATAGGATTATAAATTTCTGATAATTAGTTGAGTTATTAATTAAAAATCGCAACGCACTCTTATAAAAAATTCGTCTGTTTCATTTCCAGTCTTTGAAAGTGTACCCAGAACCCCATTTAAGCCTCGAAAAGAAGCGAAGAACCGACTTTTCGATTTTATTTGTGTTTTTAATAGTAAATCGTAATATAATAATAGTAAATAGTAAATATTTTAATAATAAATAGGAAATAGGATTAACGTAAATCGACAAAACCACTGAGTTGAAATTGGAAAACATATTAAAAGAGATCGTAATCTTTCGTCTCAAATGCCGCAATCAATTCGAAAATATATTGCAGTTATCTCTTTGAAATTTTTTTAAAAAGGTCGAAAAATGTTTTTTTTTCTTATGGCAACGCCCCCCCCCCCCCCCCCCCCAGTGTGCAATTTCAAAGGAACTGACAAACCAAAAATATACTCTTAAACCTGAAACCTTCAAGTTACTTCGCGCGTAACAAAGACGATATTTTTCTTACGCAAAGACTAAACGTCCATATTTTAAAACAATCTTTGTAGTGTATCTCAATAGACCAGATTTACACCACCTATAAAAATTTTGAAACGTTCGCACGGGTAGAAATATTTTTTACAAAATAAAAGATGTGAAAACTTCGATGAAATCAGTAAAACCCAGAGAGTTTAGTCGCAATTTCGATCGATTCCGGCTCTTTTTTCACGAAATTTTTATACGCATTGCGAAAATGTTATATTTATAAGTGATAAAAATTTCAGAGCTTGGACAGTAAGAACTATTTTTTTATTATTGTTATGAAACAACCAAACGTGAAAAAACAAGAAAATGTGTTCTTACGAGCGCTTTTACCACTAAAAAAACTATATTTTTTCGCGATATTTTCATTTAAAAATATAAATTCAGACAAAATGTAGTTAAAGATATAAAATCATACAAATATGAGGTTCATTTAACCTCTTTGGCCCCTGGATCCACATACTTGGACAATTGTTCTTTTTCTTATAAAAACTAAAATGTCCGATTTTTTTACATTTTCACATCACTTCTTAATAGCTGAATGTTTTTGGTGTTCAAAGCAAACGAATAAATGGCAGCATCTAAGCTTATTCCCACATAAAAAACATGTTATTTTCCTCTGAGTTTGAAAAACGCCCAAAAGACCATGAAAGTGAGAAATTTAAGTATTTAACTTAAATCTTTTTCAATAAAAAATTTTGAGGATTTGTAGATTATTTACTTGTTTAAAGCTCTTAAATTCATGATTGCGTTAATTTAGGTTAAATGGATGTTTTTAGGGGGTTGTAGTTTTAGATTCATATTTTTGAACATAAATTACTAACCGTCTAAGGGGTCAATTTCAGAAAAGATGTTTTTTCTGTGATTTACGATGTCATTTTGTTTAGAAAAAACCAACGAATAAGCATTTGTATTATTATTTTAGCTTCGGAACTTAAGAGGTTAAGGTTGTTGTCACAGGCCGGGTCAACGCAGAGCGGGTCGGGTCAGTCAGTTTTTAATTAAACTCGTTTTTAAATCCTGGTGTCATTCAATCATTTCAATGTTTTAGCAATAGAAGTACTTTATTGCTCCTGAAAGGGTTAAGGGAAATTTTCAATTTTCACTGAGAAATAAATATCTATGGAAACAATTTACAGGTTACCAAGAAAATTTCGGAAGATACTGAATGTTAGTTTCATTGAATTTTAAGCAATTTTCTCATTTTGTTCTTAATTTATGACTGAGTTCTTTAGTAGTCAGATATTTTCCTTATAACAGCGGTACAGCGTTGTAATATGTATATTTTACACTGATTTATTTCGAGATTAACAAGATTTTAATTGTTAGGCTTTATTTCTAAATTTGGTAGGAAACATGTGAAAACATTTTAAGTTTTGTCTCCTACACTAGAACATTGCTAGACCGTCTACAAGAAATCTACGCCAAATGTAGCTTCAACGAACGGGGAATTTTCAGGTTTGGTTAGATTACCAACTGAAAGTAAGATGAGGATAGATAGAACAAACGAGAAAATCCAAATGGAATTTATAAACATATGAAGTAATCATATGAACCGTTGCATGTTGAAGATTTAAAATGTTTAAACATGATTTATGGCCTACCTAGTTATAAAACTAATGTTAGTTCCGCGTCGCAATATTTTTTTTTTCAAAAAATAGATATCTGCCGACAGAATTTGCATATTCAGAGCAGAGTGTATAAAAATACATTTTCAGTGCTTGCATCATTATTTGAGTATTTATGTTATTGACTTTTTTCTCCATTAATTTCGGAATTTTCAAGTAGTAATTTTGTTCTCATAAAAAAGCTTACAAGGAAGATCTCCATACGGGCATACTCAGAAAAGTCTGAAAAAAATACAGAATGTTCTTCTCCCATGGGTATATATGTTTATAAAAAAAAATTTGGCGGAACCTCGGTAGAACGTCCAAAAAAAATAATGAAAATTTCGCTTATTTGGCGACTTATCACCGTTTGGCGAAGAAATTAAATAAAAAAAATACGCTTGTCGAATACTCTTTAAGGAAAAAACTTTTTATGTTAAATTTGTTTAAATAAGTTTAATTTAAATACCTTTAGCTTTGTCATTTTTAGTTTGTTTTAACTATAGTTTTGTCATATATATTTATATGTACTTATAACGAATTTTAACTATCAAATTTTACGATTTAAAACAAAATTTAAAATGATTAAAATTGTTCCAAACTCAAAAATATGCCCCATCGAGCACTGTCGATTCAACTTAGTTGCTATGGAAACAACTTCTTCGGTATGGGAATGTATTACGGCAGCATTATTCATCTGGCGTTAAAAGTAATTTTTATAACCGATAAAGCGTTTAAATTTTAAAAAATTGTGAATTGGAGAATAAAACAATGGCAAAATTTCGTTCAAATCGGCAACAAGCAACAAGTATAATACAAAATGTAATAATAATAATAATAATAAATTCTTTCATGGTTTACGTTTAAATTCATTAAATACCGCATATTCTCAAAATCAATTAGCAAACAATTTTCAGATTCATTAAAATCGTTTGCTTTTGGCGAGGAAAAGTGCTGCTCGCCAAATTACGTGCCGCTTTCGTCTTTTCACGCCAATTATTCGAAAGTATTTTATTTTTTTAAAGATTTTCTACTGTAATTCCGCCGCTAATTTTAACTGATCCTATTATTAAATACATGAGTACTTTCACTAGCATTTTTTTCAACATATTCTGAGTATGCCCAGTATGGAGACCTTGACCTTCCTTGTTAGACCATTGTCATAGTCATGTTTCATAATTACACAGCAATTGGTATCGGAATAAAAAAAGATTCTACTCTATATTTTAAGGTATTTTCTAAAATAAATTTCGCAGCGCAACGCACCTACGCACGGCAACACGACAGAAGCACTTACGCGTGCCCATTGCTCCTCGTCAATATGACTACTTCACCGCACTCAGAAATGAATACTCAGATTTCAAGACATTTTCTTTGTTTTTGACGAAACCGTTTCCTGGGAAATGCTCCGAACGAATATTTCGTCAAATCGATGAAATTACTTTCTTCACTTGCTTGACGATATAAATTTCGTCAAAAGTTTCGTGAAAAGAGGGCTGGTGGTGCCATCTGTCGAACAGTTTGGAAGTTCCTGCATTTACTGACAGGGGAAGAAAAAATTCTCTTCCCGTTTTCCTTGGTGTGATTCGAACCCGCGGTCTTTGGCGTGGCAGATCTTTGCTCTTCCGACCTCGCTACTGGGGACTTGTTTAGATGTGCTTTTAGATTGATGTAATGAATTCTGCTGCGTATTTATATTTTTATAAGGTAGTTTGTAATTTTGCTGCTATAATTTCTGAAAGTCTTAAGTAAGGTTAATTTATTTTTATGGTTTTCTCATGGTCAATAAATATAATACGACTTGATTAATTAATTAATTTATTAGTGAAATTTTCTTTGCTCAATGAATGATTAGAATATGGTCTGGTTAATTTGTTGTTCACAAATAACGAATTGTGAAGTGCATATTGCGTGAGATTTTATCACTTTGAGTAGGTGGATAAGATTTTAACGCTTTATTGTTTATAAAGGGGAGAGGGATCAATTATGTTTATTTTTAATTTGATTGAAAAAAGAATATACTTCTTAAATAAATTTTAAAAAGAAAGATATTCCGGAAGTTTGAAATTTCATTGACCAAATTTTCTTTTTGAATGGTTTTGAAGAACACGGGAAATTTATTCTTTCCGAATTAAAACATAACGAACAACAACGTATAAATAAATTAATAAAAATAATAATAAGCATTCCTATAAATTTTAACAGCTAAAAAAAAACTAATGAAGAAACAATAACTACCAATATTTCAGTATTTTCTGAAAACCACTAAAAAGTGCTGTTTTAAAATAAATTATTACAGGACTAACATAAACAAGCAAATATCTGTTTGCTAAAATCGCAGGATTTGAGGAAGTACAGCAACTGTTTCCTTAACCCTTTAATGCATAGGTTAGAATGCGTTCCCGAAATTTCATAATTCAGAGAATCGGAATTCATACCAGAAAATATAAATGGTAAATTTCGGTTTATTTAATAACGAAATGGCTGTTATTAAATGGAGTGATTTTTTTTTTCTGGTGGAAATACGGAATATGTGAATAAAAAATCCAATAAATAGGGAACAATTATGGTATCATAAACGATACCATATGCATTTAAGAGTTAAAAGCATTGAGTCTGACCGTGATTGAAGAGAAACTTTCGTCAAATATTTGAGAGATAACGCTTCGTTAAAAGTCGCGTAATGTTGATAGGAAATGATCTTCAAAAACGACGAAATACAGCTCAAGGATTGCTGAATCGTTAAAAGTGAGAGTTTTATTTCTGAGAGTGTGGGGATGGAGTTTGTAGGGATCTCATCTCACTTGATCAGTATAAAGCAATTTACTAGTTTAGAGTAACGGGATTGGCCTTTTGCTCCTCGCTTACGGTCTCGCCTACTGATCATGAGATCCTTGGTTCAACTCCCACCGACCCCAATTCCATCTCTGAAACCCGTCTGAATACCTATTGTATTCCTAATATGTGATATAGTTAAAAATCCGTCATTGAATGTACATGTAGCAATAAAATTAGACATTTTTAGGCTAGCTTTGCCGCAATGAATAAGATCCGGAAAAATTGTTCAAATCAATGAATTCTAACTTTCGTTTTTTTTGTGCATTTACTCTGCAAAAATATTTCGAGCAAATTGACAACAGACAAATCCTCATAGATATGTTTTATGGCCAGCAGCACGTCTTCTGCCAGTGTTGAGTCATGAACTGGTTTCAAACAACGGGATCTGTCTCGCTCTAATGCTTTTTAGGTACATTAGTAATTATATAAATACGTAGCACCCGTAGTCCTCGTCTGGTGCGTCCATCTGTCCGTCTGTCTGTCTGTCCGCGCATAACAGCGCAAAAACTACCCAACCGAATCGTTTGAAATTTTAAATATATAATTGTTGCAGAATTTTGTCGAGTCATTTTAAATTTTATGAAAATTGGATGTATAGTTCAATTACAGGGACAGTCAAAATTATTCCGTTACATTTCGGCCAATGAGAGAAAATAGTTTCAAGTTATTTTAATGATGTTACATTCTTTCGAACATAATGATATTGATATATCTTTACTTCTGAAGAATTAACATCTGAAATATAAATGCGCAGGTGAAACATACTGGTTTAATATATTTCGAAGTAATTTCCGCCTGACATAATACACTTTTGCGCTCGGCTGTACAGTTGTTTGAAACAACTTGCAAAATGATCTAAGGGAATCCTCTTAATTTTGTATGTCACGTCTTTTTTGATATATTAAATATCCAGAAAGTGTTGAAAATATCGAAACCATTCAAAAATGCAAGAACGTGTTAATGCAACATCACCGTACACTTTTTGAAACATGTTACATATTTCGCTAGCACTTTCTCTAATTTGAAACAAAATTTATTGTTTATTCTCTACTCATTTACTCCAACAACAATGCTTTGACACCGAACGTTTACCTGCGTGTTTCAACAACAGAAAGTAAAACTATAATGACGCACATCTTAGATACCGTGCGCAGATATGTGACCATTCAAATACCATCGTTAATCAAGAGAGGATCTTTCAATTCTAATAATTGTTGCTACAGTCCTGGATATTAATATTCACACCTTGTATATATCAATACATACTATACTTTGTCATGCCTAGAAATAAATGCACTTTAACAAAGTGTAACGTCACATATATGGTTGCCAGAGACAGAAAGTTAGGATATTTCGTGTTTAAGTTCTCACAGTTCTTGTGAGAACATTTTTATTTTCGCTGAGAAAATTTTCAGCCTCCAGAATGGATTTCTGGTACATTATTCAATGACTGCTTTATCACATTTTGAACATTCAAGACGTTTCTATTTTCTCTTAATTTACAAACGAGATCTGAAGTTGTCGTTTATTTTCCTTAAAAGTCTTAACTTAGTATTATTTTCCGTAAAGTCTTATTTTCCTTAAAATTGTTAACATAGCAATGAGATATTCCCAGTTTACAGCGATTTATTTGAAAAACACCAAAGTTTTACTCTGTTTTAAGAAGCTTTCTTTCTAAATTTTGTTGTTAAAGATGTGTCAAGTTTTTTTATGTTTTGTCTAATCATATCACATAAAGAACTGCCAACGAAATATCTAAACATTAGCAATTAATTCGATACACTTCTTACGTTAGAAATTAAATGTCAGTAAACATGATTTATGTTTATCTTAGTCAATCACTAGTTTTATGCCGAAACTTTTTTATTTCAGGCTAGCAAATAATTATTAGTCAAAGAAAATTTTCAGGTTACAGAACATCTTTCTGTTAAAGTACTAAATCCCCAGTTTTTCGAATTTTGAGTAGTAAAGCCATTTTTTATCATTAAGTACTTTGTTTATACATATTTTCCCCACGACATTCCAAATTATCATTTATTTTCCTTATAAATGCAAAGAGTCTAATGCCTTAATTCCTATTCGGAAGTTGACATTGATTTATTTCGCAGAGAAAAAGGGCCAGCTCTAAATTTTCAAGATATTTCCTTTATTAATTTCTTGTTGAAAATGCTTTATCTATTGCTATCACATAGGTAATAATTTGATGAAATTTGCAAACATATGAAGTATTTCTATGTACATTTGTACGTTCAAAATTGATATCAGAATGTTTGATTTTTATCATGCCTAGAAATAAAAGTAATACATAAGCGAACTGTAACGCCATTTAAATAGTTGCGGAAAGGAAAAGTTTCAGTTCTGACAAGTATGAAAAACAATCACGTACAAATATTACATTATACATTTAAGATTTTTCTGGAATAATTTAGCAAAATCTGATACAAGTCTTTCATATGTTTTCATTTATGCATAATCAGAATGGGGAAGGCAAAACTAAGATTCCCCTTATTTCCGAATGCTGTCTTCCTTTTTGGCGTAGAAAAAAACATTTTTGAGAGTTAACACATAGTACATACTTTTGCCATCTGTAGCGTATTAAGAACATCTTCAATCAGAGGTATTGGGTAGCGATCTTTTACTATATTTTTTATTTATTTTCCGATAATCTATGCATAATTTGGACGATCTATCACATTTCTTACTCAAAACTACTGGTGACGCAAAATCTGAATAACTCGGTCTAATGATCATACCTTTTAACGACCGTTGTACTTGTTTATTGGTAATATCCTGTTCAACTAGAGGGAATCTCCTTGGGCGTTCTGAGATAGGTTTTCATCTGCCAGCAGTATTTTCATTTTTAACGCAGTATATTTTGTTTTATTCTGTTTGTACGATTTTATTATATTCCTGTGCATTTTCCCTGTTAGCTATCTTCGTAATACGAGTCAAATCCACTCCGGCGTTTATTGCAGTCGATATTAACCAATAACGTCCAAACATCGATTATTGCTGCTTACATTTGATGTGGCTATTTCCTCTGTTCTGGGAGGAATTCTGTTAACTTCAATGTATTCTACTCGCACTGTGTCGTTACTTATTTATCTAACAACGTCTTCTGCTACTCTTACATCTAAGCCTTCAATTGTTTTTCGACTTATTATTAAATTATAATCAGTCTCTGGGACCACAAAAAAATTATCCTGTATTTCCATATCGTCCACGCAGGCTTTATTCAAGGAGAAACCTGTTGACTTAATCACCTTTCCGCTTATGCCCAATCTATATGTATATTATACGTTATCGTACGTGGCACAGAAATCGCGATTATTTGTTATTTTTTTTAATGGCAACGCTCGAATGAAACGCATCTAATTGTTTATTGAACAACATTTAATGCCTATAAGAGGGCTTACGTAAGGGGGGGACCCTGTTCTGTTGCCAACATGGCGATATATCGTCAAATTTGGCGACCCAAATTGGTCGCCAAAAATTAAAGCCAAGTAGACGATATCTCTAATATTTCGCGAAATTCCCATAGACTTCCATTGTAAATCAATAGGGTTTACTTGATTACAGAAAATCAAAATATTGAGATTTTTAATGCAACAAAAACCAATATTAGCAAAAGGGATTATATTAATTTTATTTAAGGGAGTCCAAGTAAAATAAATTAAGAATAAAAGTAACATGATACAATTCTTAGCATGCTTTCCCAAACATAAATTTTAAGGGAAACCAAACTGGTCGCCAAGATTATAGTATATATATTATAGATTATAAATGATAGTATAGATATATTGTCGGTGGTTAAATTTGGCGAGTTTATTGCAGAATGTTATCTTGAATTAGCGATTGAAATGTCGCTCCCTGTATCAATACTTATATTTGTTTTCATTCTCTGGATGTCTAGGATTACTTTCCTGGGTTTGCAACCACAACCGCGGCCTAGGATTCTTCCTTTCTTCCTATTTAATGTGCATCTATTAACTGTTTTCCTTTGCGTGTTTTGTATCCGATTTTGGGATTTCGATCCTCGCCAGTTCTGAGCAGGTTGTGGGTTAAAGTTTAATATTATTTTTGCGTTCCATTTCTGGTGGTACATATCGCGCTCACGTGACCAGGCCTGTTACATTTAAAACACACTATAAGCGACTTGTTTCTTTTTCGTGATTCATATCGTGCCTATTATCAACTTGGCGCCCTTTCGAACTGGCGTTCCTAACCGTTTTTAATCTTTTGTCCTCTAAACTGCCACTTAAATTTCTTACTGTTGGTTTCGTTCTAAAACTATTCGTGTCTTTTTGTAAACATCCAATTAATTGACTAAAAACTTCTTTTATTAGTGATAGTTCCTCAACGAAATGTTCCTTTGTCTCTGCAGGGAAATTATGTCTAATTTGATTAACTACTATTAATTCCAAAATTCCTTCTACTTGAAGACCTTTCCTTCTCAAAATTTGTAAAATTATTTTAATTTAGAAATTTACTATTGGTGGGTAGCATAAATTAAATATAAAAAAATAAGATATGTTGATATTTTATATTTTGAATTTCGTACCACAACTCTCAATTCCTCAAAGATCATTTTTATTTCTTCGAGAAATAAATATTACTCGAAAAAATATTCTGATTACAAACAGAGTTCTTGGCAAAATATTTTCACCCCTCTCTTCATTCAATTTTGGTATTAATCCCATTTGTATTTTTTTTTTAAGTTGTCATATTATAATTTTTAGAAATGCTTGCAACATAGGTACTAAAAAGCTTCATGGGTTTTGACTTATTTATTTCGAATAATATAAATCTCCTATAAAAAATGTTTAAGTTTTTCTTCCTATATTAGCTATACAGATTAAAAAATGCAAAGTATATAATAGATAGGAATACAGTCGAAACTAATTTTTTTTCAGAAAGCACAATACTTAAAAAATGATCAATATTTTTTTTGTTTGAAGTAATTTCGTAAAATGTAAACTAGAATTAATCATGACATTTTTAGTTCAAATGATTCAACTGATCTTCCCTACCCTTATTTATGAGTATCTTTATTTATGAGTAAAATTATCTTATAATAAATCTGATAATAACTTCTATTCTAAAATTGAAACTTGATTTTTAAAGTTAAACAGTTATCAACATTAACTTCTAATATTAGTGGCGTACAATAAATTGTGAGATAAATCACGAATACTTTTTAATATAGTAAAAATAATAATAATTCTAACATCAACTCAGAACGCGAACATAAGCAAAGCAAACAAAAAAGAAAAATCGTGCGTCAAGGATTGATTATGAAACACTTTTGAACACATTCAGAAATCTTTAACCCTTACGCACACAGCCTATTTTTTTAACGTTAGCACAAGCGGGGATAAATATCACCCCACTTTGTCTCTCATTATATTTTTGGCTAAATTTTTAAAAACAAATGTGCTGCTCTGTGTTGTAAAATGCATCAGTACTACTTCTTTTTAGGGGAAAAATGAAGCATTTCATAATTATTTTCCGATTTTGAGGCAGTTTCTGTAAAAATCACTCTATCTTTTTTTAGAAAATATGCAAGCATGTTTTAATCCTTAAAACATGATATATTTCTCAGAATTGATATTAATTACATTTAAAACTTTTTCATAAATATATAAAAGTAGCTTTTAGGTTACTCTTTCATTAAAATTATTTTAGTGTGTGCATGTTATCCCGTAAGAAATGAATCTACCGAAATGAAGCATTTGTGCACGAGCGGGATTATTTAATCTCAAAAGATATATTTCTCCCCTCCTAGCGGACAAATAAAAGGCATTCCGTCACTCACCTCTTCTCGTCCTTGACCTTGAAAGGTACAAGGCAGATCAGAAGCATCCTCAAAAAATTTATCTTTTTCTTCGAAGAAAATTTTTTATTGTGGTGAGATTTACCTCAGCGCGTCTGCTTGCAGGTTAACAAAACTTCACTTTTAATAATGTGAAATATGATGTCTAAGTAAATAAATTGGAAAACGCATAACGCATTTGAAAACCAAATTTCAGCAACTACCTACCATCCATAGTCGGAAATATCCAAATTGTTTTGTGTAGCCCTGTATATGGCCCATAGATTTGCGTATATTAAGTACGGATAGATTTTAGCGTAGTTTGACAACGCATACCAGCGTCGAGAAATTCCACTTCAGCAATTTTTGACAATAAGCGAACTCGAATTCTTTTATGCAGTCCTGTATTTGATCGAATTTAAACACACTGAGTAATATGGAAAGTATTAGTTACATTTAAAATCGCATATAACAACTGAAACCGCTTTTAGCAGCAATTATCTCTCATAGACCATACAGTAACTGAATACCTTTCTGTATCTTGTAAATAAACTATAAATTCTATCCACACCAGCACACCATGTTGTAAAGTATATTGTAGCGCACTCAGAGATGTATATCAATTTCATTATGTTTGAAATAGTGTAACATTATTAAAATACACCTTAAATGATTTTTTCTCATTGATCGTAACAAGATGGAATTTTTTTTAGTATCCCTGTAAGCGATTGGTAAATGCTACATACTTCATTTTGAATAGTGAACATACCATTGTAAAGCTCAATAGCATATATCTATTACATGAAAATTCGAGTACATTTACAGGAATTAGAGTAGCGACAGACTAACAGGCAGATGACATACAGAAAAACTGAATTCTTAAGTACTTTTCAAGTACAGCAGAACCTCTTTTATCCGAAACTCTCGGTTAACCGAAATCCATTTTTAAAGCTTTTTTTTAAACTATCATATTCCTTGTGTGCAAAATCCATTTTGAAAGTTTTTTTTTTTTTACTATCTTATTCCTTTCCGAACTACGAGTACATATAAATATTTTCGATCGCATTTGTTAGAGTTCTTTTGAGTTTAACTTGAGCTCCCGTAAGCTGCGGAGTGGAACGAAGAAAACGAACAAATTAGCAATTCTAAAGCTTTTGAATGTTTTGAAAAATGTTTGACATGGCTGGAGCAGCAGAAAGACTATGATACTGATGGTGAACTAATGATATTTAAAAAACTTCATGAAAGAGCTTCAAAGCAAAGGCAATCCAAACTGCGACAAACAAAACATTATTTCAAACCCTTGTGATATATGTAAAATGTACTTAATTTCAAAATAAAAATTCAGGTAATTTATTCTTCTTTCGATTTTGCTATTGCTTTTTTTTATTAAGCGCTTGTTACCATAATAAGAAATATTGCATATATTTCTCCTTAATCTTGAAATTTATGCAGTCTAAATTATCCGAAAATTTCGATTTTCCGAAAGATGGTCAGTCCCAATTACGTCGGATAATCGAGGTTCTACTGTAATATGGAAAGTGTTCAAAAAGAATTGATTTATTCTCGGTAAATTTGTTTTTATTTTATTTTTATTCTCTAAATAAAATTCTGCATGCTTCTTACCTAACGGCAATTTCCAATGCTCTCAACGAATGTTTTGCAGAAAAGGAAAACGTGCAAGTGTGTTTCGAAAATGTAGTAGCTATTTTCATTTAAATTGATACAGTTTTGAAATTTCTACATGTAAAGTTTAGTGAAACAGCCCAGTGGTAAAATACAGTTTATTATGCAACAGAATTTTCCTTCGGGTTATTCAATTTTATTCCCTCGCTTTGTTTTAATTTAATTCCGCCGCCTTTGTGATATAATGGAATTCATAACAGATATACAAAATAATTATTTTGTTCCAGCATTTAATTAAAAAATTCATAGATAGGAAATCATTTTCTATTCATGAAAAATTCAACGAAGTACGTATATTTCAAGAGCGTGAAAGATAGCTATAATGTTTTTTCCTTGCGATGCTTTGTTTTATATTAATTTAATTTTAAACTTAAAAGTTATTTGAATAAATTTTGACTTTTCATTTATTCGAAATTTTAATCAGTGTTTATTAACAAGTAAAAATTAAATTAAAAAACTTAAATAAACCTGAGTGCGTAAAAAAAGAACTAATTAATTATTTCTCATCAATATGAAACTATTTTTTATATTGTTTACCTATTTTTTTTATTTACTTGTATTGATGACTTTTAAGTTGTGTTTATTTGTTAGTTCCTATCTATAAACACGGTTTTGATGAGGCCTATAGATGTCTGTAAAGGTTAGAGTTGCAGTAAAGCTGGAATCTTACCTACACAACTTCCAGACTGTGTGATATTTAAACGGAGCTTCTGACTGTTAAATAGTCAATGAAGTATCGTCTTCATTTTAAAAGACCTATCCAATGATATGCCACCCAATAGGGTGATTAAAAAATGTTTTCGTCCCTACCGCCATTTTGTATTTTACGGCCGCCATTTTGGATTTATAAAAACAAAACCTAGCCTATAAACATCGGACGGTTAAGACGAGTCGATAGAGACCTCATTCATTAAAATCCATCCAGCCGTTGGGATGTTTCAAGGGTATAAAGAAATCCACATACCCAGATACGCGTGAAACACATAACCCTTCTTAGCAGTCGGTTAAAAACAATGACATTTGCTCTGATATAAAAAAAAATTGTATATCTACCGTTTATTTATGAAAGGAAGATTCATAAAGCTTTTTTAAATAGTTAGCTAATTAGGAAAAAGGAAAATTTAAGAACAGTACAAATAAGTAAAATGCATATTATTTAAAGCGAAGTCATAAATTTTTGACAGCACTCCTTGCTTTACATGTGTTACTTACTAAGAACTGATAGTTCATTAAATTTAATTCTCATATTTTCCATATTTTCTATTCTATTTACTGTATTATTACAGCTATTTAAAAAAATTCTTTGAAAATGGTTATGTAAAATATCAGGAGATTTTTAATGCGATTATCGGTTTTAGTTCCAAATAGCAACGACAGATGCTGCTGCAAGCAGGAAGTGCTCGAAGGAAGCCAAAATTGAAGAAGACGAGTCCTTAAGCTCTAGGATTGCATCGGTGAATAAGACCTACTCGACATATTTAACCTCCTTCCTTCGCAATCTAATTCCAAATCAATTACAGGTGATTTCACTTTTGGCCTCGATTAAGCGCTTATATCATAGCGCTTACATCATGCTGCGCTATCTATCGCTGTTATTTGTAACTAAACCGGGAATCGCAGTAAAAATCTCCTGACATTTTACATAATCCTCCTGCAAAAACATTTTAATAATGTCACCATTTTCAAGTTACAGAATTTCAAAAACAGTATATATATATATATATATATATAGTATATATGAGGACGTGAATTCCAATGAAAATTAAGAGTATAATATAAATTTTTAAATATACACTTTTATCATTTAATAGCTTAATATTAATTATAATATGAATACATGTTGAAAAAACAATTTATAAATTCTGGACAGATCGATTGAATTATGCCTGTATTTTTCTTTCCTGTTGCCTGTATCATAAAACAGAAGCGCAGAAAAAAATTACAATTTTTTTAAGAAATTCACTAATCCGCGTTTTTTAATAAGCTTAAATGAAATAGGTGAATTTTTACAAACCAGGGGTTACGCCGAGCTAACTTAATATAACGTATTCTTTTTTGGATGATGTATGAATTGCAACCATAAAGTTTGACGGGAGTTTTAGATAAAACCTTGAATATAAAAGAGTGACAGTTAAAATTCTAGTGCTAAATTCACCTTGAGTTAAATAATTGAAATTCCTATAAACAAGTGATATAAAAATTTTGTTTTTAAAATCAATTCCTACTTTGGTCATCAAAGAAAAATTTAATATAATCCCTTAAGCTAATATTAGTTTTTGTTGCATTAAAATATCTCAATTTGTTGATTTTCTATCAGCAAGTAGGTTTACAATGGAAGTCTATGCGAATTTGGCGAAATATTAGAGATATCGCCAAGTTAACGTCACTTTTGGCGACTCATTCTGGTCGCCAATTTTGGCAATATATCGCCAAGTTAGCGACAAACTTGGCGGTATTTGGCGACAGAACAGCCCCCCACCCCCTGTGGTAACCACCCTTATAGATATGAAGATGCATTAAATGTTTCAATAACCAATGGTCGCCATTTTGTCTCCCATGTAAAATTAAAATTAATTAATTAAAATTTAATTAATGATTTAATATTTGAAAAAGCTGTATTAACATCAATTGTCATCCAGTACAAGTTTTAAAAAATTTATTTCAACTTGATAGGATGAATAATAAGTATTTTATTAACGATTGAAAATTTGAACAAGATATATGTATAAATAAATAAATAAATAAATATAGGGAGAGTGGGAACTAATAGTAGGAATTGAAAAAGCACAAATAAAAGCACAAAAATTACTTTCAGGTGCATACATATAATATAAAATTATCTAAAATACATTAAAAATATCTTAAAATACATTAGAAAAACCCAGAACATTTTCAGTCATTACAAGGCCATCATAAGTGAGATTTAAATGATGTTACTGTTTTCTTTGCGATTATTCGAGAATTGTCTAGAAGAAATTACTGTAATTTAAAGGTTCTACGTCAGATGGTATTCCAGATAACGTTATTCAAACTTTCAAGAAAGCGAGCTTTCATCTATTATGCAGCAAATTCCCCATACTTACTGGATATCGTATGATAGTGCATCGTTGCAAGCTGTATCTTTATTCGTAATTGCTTTATCTGACATCTCATCTGACGAACAACCTTTAAATTACAATGATTTCTCATAGACAATTCTCGAATTAGTGCAAAGAAAATAATAATAACATTTAAATTCCACTGATGACGGCCTTGTGATGACTGAAAACGTTCTGGGTTTTTCTAATGTATTTTAAGATACTTTAATGTATTTGAAATAATTTTATATTATATGTATGCACCTAAAAGTAACTTCTGTACATTTATTTGTGCTTTTTTATATGAATTTTATAAAAGAGAGTTTATAAATAAGAATTTAATATTTATTTACAATGGACATATCTTGAATTACGTCACATATAATAATTTCTTAAAATGTATGGGAGATGACAACCGTCGCCAGACAGTAAAAGGGGATCTAGACACTTCATATCTCGAAATGTAACTTACATTACGTATGGTACCACTGATCCATTATCTCTGAACCCCAGGCACTTTTTGTGTTGTTATCGTACTTTTCATGTTTTAAGGTATTAGAATAATTGTGTTTTAATTAATTAAGTGTGATTGCGTGTCCAGCGCTTCTTGGAGTTCCATTATATGCGATTTTTTCTATTGAGCTGAAAACAGATATCAGATCAGATGTCATGCTCAATAAGTTTACTGGGTGATTTTTGTGTACGCCAGATTTGTCCAGGGTAGTTCAATTGGCAAAGCATTAGCAGCTTAAGCCAAAAGGTCCCTGGTTCGAATCTTTGTCTGGGCATTTTTCATTCAGTTGGAAAATTACAACTCTGGTGATTTATTTTCCTGATAGAATAATTGCGTTAAAATTAATCGTGTAATTGAACGCCCTGCGTTTATGGAGTTCCATTACTTTGTCTTCTGTTCCGGGATGATTGCTTCGCTTTTAGGTAGCTTTCATTACAAACAGCTACCTATTGCAGCCGTTCGGAGGAAAACGATTCCGAAAAATTTTGGTATATTTTCACCGATCATGACCCCTAGACCCCGAAACCACCCTCCGTTCAAAATATATCTATATCTATCTATCTATCTATCTATATATATATATATCTGATCTTTGTCATACTGTAACTCTCGTATTTATGAACCGATTTGGATAAAATTTCGTGTGTACATAGTACATACCAATGTCTCGACTGAGTTCGTTGGCCAGCTTCATCCGCCATCTTGTTTCAAAATGGCGGCCATTTAAAAAAATTAAAAAAAAATAAAATATAAAATGAGGCACAAAAAATTAGACATTGAAAAAGATTTTTTTCTTCTTATGTGTTTGGGCTTAATACAAAGATTCTGGAGCCTTTTTCGTTTCGTCTATATCTTAAAAAATGGCTGAGTTATAGCACTTTGAATTTCTAGCATGGCCGGCCTTTTGAAACGATTTTTGTCACGCGATCTGATTTTTGTCACGCGATAATACACGTATTTATGAACCGATTTGGATGTGACAAGGAATGTGCATAGTACATAGCAATGTCTCGATCGAGTTCATTGGCCTGCCTCATCCGCCATCTTGTTTCAAAATGGCGCTCATTTAAAAAATTAAAAAAAAATTAATTTAAAATGAGGCACAAAAAAATTAGACATTGAAAAATATTTTTTTTATGTGTTTGGGCTTGATACAAGGATTCTGGAGCATTTTTCGTTTCGTCTATATCTCAAAAAATGACTGAGTTATAGCACTTTGAATTTCTAGCATGTCTGATATTTTGAAACGATCTGATTTTTGTCACGCGATAATACACGCATTTATGAACCGATTTCTAATGTGCATTGTACATAGCAATGTCTCGACCAAGTTCGTTGGCCAACCTCATCCGCTATCTTGTTTCAAAATGGCGGCCATTAATTTTTTTTTAATTTAAATTTAAAAGGAGGCACAAAAAAATTAGACACTGAAAAATATTTTCTTCTTATGTGTTTGGGCTTGATACAAAGATTCTGGAGCCTTTTTCGTTTCGTCTATATCTTAAAAAATGGCTGAGTTATAGCACTTTGAATTTCTAGCATGGCCGGCCTTTTGAAACGATCTGATTTTTGTCACGCGATAATACACGTATTTATGAACCAATTTGGATGTGACAAAGAATGTGCATAGTACATAGCAATATCTCGACCGAGTTCGCTGGCCAGCCTCATCCGTCATCTTGTTTCAAAATGGCGCCAATTTAAATATTTAAAAAAAATTAAAATTTAAAAGTGAGGTACAAAATAATTAGAAATTGAAAAAGATTTTTTTCTTATGTGTTTCAGCTTGTTACAAAGATTCCGGATCATTTTTTGTTTTGTCTTTATCTAAAAAAAAGTCCGAGATATAGCAGTTTGAATTTCAAATGTGTGTGACATTTTGAAAAATCTGATTTTTTGCCTGCAACAGCACTCGTATATATCAACCGATTTAGATATGAGTAAGCATGTGCACATAAATTACTAAGGTCTCGACCAAATTCATTGGTGAGCTTTGTTGCACCCATTATGTTGTTTTAAAATGGCGGGCTATCACCGATAATTCGGGTTAATATAATTATTAATATAATTCGGGATATCACCGAATTTGGCGAAAAAATATATATCACTTTAATAAAACCAGCTTTGGTAACACTGACTAATTTGGCGAAATTCTCATTCATATTCAATATTGAAAAAATTAGTATTTAATCTTCTATAATCGGGTTCCACTAATTTGAGCTCCGTGTGTTTGAATAATATAAGCTGGCTTTTAAAAAATATGGAATATGAAAGCTATACTTCTTCCTCCCGGCACTGGCCGGAAGGACTTTTTATATACCAGGGGGCCATTTTAATACTTGGCGCAGATGATAAATTGCCAAATGTTGTTCTATCGCCATCATTTCATCTATATTATTATAGTCCGAGTCATGTGACTGTCATAAATGATTACGCAAGACAGCCATTTTCAATCAAAATTATTTTTTCGAATAAAACTACATAAAAGTTGCAATGATCGCAAAGAATTTTCGGTACTTTTATGTTAACCAGACTCAAATATCGCCAAAAGAATTTTCGAAATCGACAGTTAATATTTTTTTCATTTTTCGCTTGGTAAATGAAAACAATGGTTTGATGTTGAAATTAAATGACATGACTTTTGATATTATTTATTATTATTATTACTATTTAAGAAATAAGGGAAAGTTATGAATTTTAAATGTTCCAGTTTTAAATTAAAGCTAAGTATTTTAAATAAAATGAGTGAAAGGATTATATTTCAAATGAAATTATCGAAATACGAAAAAATGCGACAAGAACAATGGCGATTTATCACCTGCGCCCGGCTAAGATAAAAATACCGAGTTCTTTATTACTCTGTCAGAATCTTCCGATTTGGCGAAGGATTGAGCAAGTAAATTAGATTATGAGTAAAATTAATATGATACAATGTTTAGAATTATATTTAAGGGAGACCAAACTGGTCGCCATAGGCGGCTAGTAATCAGTAAGTTTCCTGGGTGAATTGTAAGTCCGCTAGATTTGTCGAGGATAAATCAGTTGACAGTTTAAGCCAAAAGGTCCATGGTTCGAATCTTGGCTTGTACATTTTTTCATTCAGTTGGAAAATTACAACTCGTTTTAAGCTAAGTCTGTTAAAAATTTTGTTAAACTGTCTTTAATATTGTTAAAGTCTGATAGGTACTGGACTGAGACAAACCTGTATTTTTAGCTGAATAAATGGATTGCGACTCTTGTTTACTATACAATAAATGTTTATTGTAGTGCGTTCTAACACCTCTTAAAGTTTAGAAGCATTATGCTGAAATATCCTGTATATGTATACATGCAGTAATGCATTTTTCACAGGGGAACAATGTTATTGGTAAAAGAGTAGTAACTGATAATTAATAATTTAAGTGTATGGTCTTGGTGGCACGGGAGCAATAGCACATACTTCCCTCTTTTCTCCCATTAGTAATGGTTTTACTATCACTATCTTTTTTTTTTTTTTTTTTTTTTTTTTTTAATTCAAAATTACCCCCCATTTGGCAATTTAATTTTATTCTAAGTCATCTTCGGTGGTTACGACCGCTGGTTTTTGCTTTTAACTATCTATTTCCCTTTCCTTCAAAGATGTGTGGCAGGGGCCTAGTGGCTCCCCGATCCAGTTACAATATAACTTTCAGATATAAATATACTAAATAAATAATTCTCACGAAATAATAGATTATAAAAAGTCCAAAATAAAAGTGGAATAATGAATAAGTCACAAATACAAGAAGAAAGCTCTTTAATAGGCGAACATTCATATGAAATAAGTAGCTCGGAACCGACGCTCCTACAAATATTTCACGAATACAGTCAGAAATTAAAAAATAAAAAGAAGAATAAATTAAATAAAGAACAAAACGAACTTAAAATAGCAGAGTACAAAGAAAAATTAGAATGTGCTCTGATGAAAAGTGACGAAATTGAGCAAAACTTGAAGGAAAAAGAACATGAAATAATGGAGTTGAAAGAAATCGTAGAGGAAAAAGAGAGAATGATGATACAACTGGATCAGACAATCCAAGAATTAGAAAATCAGTTAATAACTGCCCAGGCGACTCCAAAGCCACAGAGAGTAAAGGATCTTGTGGAGCATGAAACTGAAGGATCATTTGATTCCAGTATATCAATACACTCAACACCAAGATTAAATACTAAAGACCTTCCAAAAAATCTGACAACATATTCAGAACCCATGGCAAAATTAATGTCGCTGGAACAATTGATAGATAGCTACAGCAAGACGAAGAGCACTCATGCTAAAGGAGCATCTAGTATGGCAGAAAAATATCTCATCAAAATAAAACAAAAAATAAGAGAATTAGATGACAACAAAAATAATCTGGAAAAAAGAGCGGAACAGCAGGAAAAAATGATTAGAGAATTAAAGGAGAAGAGTAGAAGAACGGGGACAGGAAAATCGGGCAGACATGACTTAAAAACTACAGAAGAAAGAGCAACTCAAATATCTATACAAGAAGACAACACACAAAATTCCTCAATGTCGACTCAAGATCCTCCGGAGGAAGTAGCCACGCCGAGGTATGGTGAACTTGGTATAAAGAAGATGACAATGACTCAAATGATAGAGATTTATAAATCACTTACAAGAAGTAGAAGAAGAGGTGATTGTGAAGAAGCTAAAAAATACCTAGACAAAATTATCTTTAAAGCAAGTGAAATGGTGAAAGACCTTGAAATACAAAGAGAAGAAAATAATAGAATAACGGCGAATCTCAACACCGTCAATAAGGTGACGTTAGATCAACGTCAAAAAATCCTTGAACACGAACAAATCATAAAAGATCAATTAGATACGATTAAGAAGTTGCAAGAACAGCCCACTCTAACAAATGAATTGGAAAAATGCAATAAAGAATTGAATGAACTACTAGAAAAAGAATTAAAATACAAAGAAGAAATAGAAAAACAATTAAAAGAAATTAGAAACAAAAATAAAGTAATAGAAGACTTAATTCAACAGCAAAATACAGAAGAAACGATACCTTATACTAGAATCATCTTGGAAGAACTTAAAAAGATAAGAGAAAAAATAGAAACAGTAGAGGAACAACAACCAATCATAAAATGCAATAATATAGAAGAAACCATACAGGCAAATACAGATAATTCACTATATTCGGAGGTGGCTGCAATACCTAAGAAGACAACAATTCCAACGGTACATGCACAGTATTCAAAAGCAGCTATCCTGATAACTCGGCAGAAAAACACGAATATGTCGCTCAATGACATAAAAATCATGCTAACAAGAGAAACTAGAAACACAATTGAATATAAACAAATATATTGTGAACTTGCCAAGAACAAAAATACACTAATAATTAAAACGTTTAGTGATGAAAACACGAATAAGCTGCTTGAGACGATTGAGAAGATAGAAACCCTAAAAGACATTGTGGATATAGAATATAAGGCTGCGGATCTCCGAAAACTGATTCTTTTAGGGATCCCGACATATATGGATCCACAAGAAATAATAACCAATCTAAAAAATCTTTATGATTCAGATATTCCAATAAACTACATTAATAGAAAACAAAGAGAAAAATCTTCAACATACCAACTAATTTTTGAAGCAGAAGCTCCAGTTGCGATTCATCTACTGAGACAACGAAAGATCGTCATGGGATTTACATCGGTCAGGATTGCACCTTACCAACCTATATTAAGATGTAAGAACTGTCAATCTTTCGGACACGTGGATCAGAATTGCCGACAATCTCCAACGTGTGAATACTGTGCAGGACGCCATGATCAAAAATATTGTTATTACAGAAATAAACCACAACAACACAGATGCAGAAACTGCATGGGGAGTGCGAGTGACTTCCCGCATGCAGCTAGTTCTAGTGAATGTCCGACTTTACAATATTTAATACTACAGCGAAGCAATCTAGCACAAATAAATAAAATAAATTCGATATAGGCAGAAACTGTGCTTGAACAAATAGTGACTTCCCGCATAGATCGAGTTCATCGGACTGTCCAACACTACAGTACTACCTGTCACAGAGAAATAAAAATATACAAATTAATCAAGAAAGTTCAATCCGATAAATGAAGAAATAAATAATTCTAATAACTCAACAAACTCAAACAACTCCAATACTCAAAATGGAAATTTAACAGTAAACCAAGAACAAATAACAGAAATTCTGAATAACCCTGCAAAACCACAGAAAATATATATTCCAAATGAACTAACCTTTATTCAAATTAATCTACAGGGATCAAGTTCTGCAACATCAACCCTAATGGGATTTGCAAATCAGCATAAAATACTAGTTCTTCTATTACAGGACTTTTACTACTTTAACGAAGCCATATGGTCAATTCCGTCAAATTGGCAAGCATTTATCTCAAAAAATAAAACAGCGGCAGTTGTGGTAACTCGAAAGGACGTGGAAGTGATAGAGACATATAAAGACGATAATGCAGTATTCGTCAATCTTACTACTGAATCCGGCAAGATCACAATAGGCTCTGTGTATGCCAGACCAAAAGGTGATTTCAGAGGTGATATGAAGTGGCTGGACTTCTTCGAACCATTGAATCACATCATAATGGGAGGAGACCTCAATGTCCACTTGTCACTTTTAGGATATCAGAAAGAAGATGAACGGGGAAAATTTTTGACATACTTACTATTATCTAATAACTTAACTCTGATCAATGATATAGAGGCACCTCATTCATTTATAGGACAGCCGAATCGTCCCATGAAGGGGAATCCAGATGTAACCCTTTGTACACAAGACCTGGTGGACTGCGTGGACTCATGGTATGTAGATGACACAGTAGAGAGCACGTCGGACCACAGGTATATCAGATTCTCATTAAATCTTAAACCAGTTATTCTAGACCTTAAAAGATTTAAAACAAGATACTCAAATTTTAAAAAAATTAATTACATCTTGAAACCGAAAATTAATAATTTACTTAAATCCTTATCTGATACTAAAACACGACTAGAACTGGATGAATGGCTTGATGGTTTTAACCAAGTAGTTCTAGACACCTGTAAATCCTCACTAAAAACAAAAAGTTTCAAATTATATCCAACATTTGACTGGTGGACGGCAGAGCTGAAGGTCCAGCGAAATAAAATCTCAGCATTACGGAAAAGATTTAAATCAACAAATGACCCAAAGTGGAGAACCCTCCTACAAAGAGAAAGAGCAATATACAAAAAACGTATAAAACAACAAAAAACTAAATCATGGCAGAGTTTCTGCTCTAAAACAAAAGACAAATTTGGCCAAGCCTTTAAAATAGCAATGAATAAAAGACTCAAAAATAATCATTTCATACACACAACACTACAGGGTTCAACCCCATATACTACAAAATTAGACACTTTCAACATATTACTTAACCACCATTTCCCAATACATCAAAACCCGCATCCACCTCTCATGGACCCAGCGGCAGAGGAAGATCTCCCCCCCCCTCCCCCCTAATATCTTTTAAAGAAATAAAATCAGCACTTAATGAGCAAAATAATTTAAAAGCCCCTGGATTTGATAAAATTGATGCATTTATTATTAAAAACATATACAATAATTTTAAACATCTAATACGTGACTTATATAACAAATGTCTTACTCTTAACTACTTTCCTAAATCATGGAAAATAGCAAATGTGATCTTCTTCGCAAAACGTAATAAAAATCCACGCCAACCTTCCTTCTATAGACCCATTTGTCTCCTTCCCATGCTGGGAAAAATCTATGAGAGGATCCTAAAACGAAGAATTAATCACTACTTAGAAAAATTAAATGTTCTTCACGGGGCCCAGTATGGCTTCCGTGAGAACAGAAGCACAATTCAACTATTAAACAAATTAAAACATAAAGCAAAAACGTATCTTGAAAAATATAAATACTGCAGCATTATCTCATTCGACATTGTAGGGGCGTTTGACAATATCGATTGGGTCACTTTGGGTCAACAAATTAACGAATTACCAATTCCGCAATATTTAAAATGTATCCTTCTTAGCTTCTTATCCGAACGAGAACTAATAACAAATTATTTATCAAATAACATTAAAAGACCAACTTATCAAGGCTGTCCACAGGGGTCGTGCCTTGGGCCGCTTCTGTGGCTAATCATAGCAAATATAATCTTAATAAACTTTTACAGTAAATTCGAAGACCTGTATGTTTTTTGCGATGACTTCAATATGGTTGTCAAAGCGAGGAGCAGACTCATCTTAGAGACCGAAACCAACCAAAAAATAAAACTTTTTTATAATATTTGCAATAACTTAAATTTACAGATTTCAAAGGAAAAAACGACTTTTATTATGTTGGGGAAAAACACTTTGGATAAACGTCCACCAACCTTTAAATTGGGTAACTATACCATCAAGCCATTAAAGGAAATAAAAATTTTAGGGATAATATTCCAGAGTACTTTAAAATGGGACAAGCACATAACTAGCATAAAAAACAAAATTTTACAGCTAACCCCATCCATTAAACGGGTCTTCTCGGCTACTTGGGGGGTGGACAGAGGCTATCTTAGAACCTGGTACATAGCAGTACTAGAAAAAATTATAGATTATGGTTCGGAGGTGTGGTTTGGAGACCTCAGGATAAAAGATAAACGCGCTCTCCAATCCATCCAAAGAACATGTCTCACGTCAATAACCAAAACATATAAAAATGTTGCAACACATACGTTACAGGTCCTATTAGGAATACCAACAATCTTAATAACACTGGAATATAAAAATCTAAAATACAATATTTTACACAATAAAAACTTATTACTTAAAGAACCCAAACCAATATGTAAAGATGATATAGAAAATAAAATCCTAAAATATGAAATAAATCCGGAAATTCATTTAAATAACTTAATAGTTACAGACAAAATTATCACAAAAACTAATCTTATTTCGATTTACACAGATGGTTCTAAGGTGGACTCTGGCACAGCATATGCAATGGTAGCCTACAATCATAACATTAAAATTTATGAAAAAACAGTCAAACTGAGAGCAGAAAATTCAATCTTTCAGGCGGAGCTGCACGCAATAATTTCGGCAATTAATTGGGCCATTAACTCCCCTTATACAAAATTCCAAATATTAAGTGACAGTCAATCTACTATTAAAGCCTTAGACAATTTATTTCCAACTAACCCCTCAATTTATTACATCCATAATTTAATTAAACAAAATCAAAATAAAATTTTTTACATTACTTGGATAAAAGGCCACATTGGCATAGCGGGTAATGAACTGGCGGATGAGCTGGCGAATGATGCCGCCCAGTACTGCGACCTACCAGTGGATCGAGGAGTTAAATTGCCTCGGTCCTATCTTATAAAATGTATTCGAACCCAATTACTGGACAGGTGGCAGTACAACTGGGATCACTCAGGGGGTGGCAGATATACGCACGGGCTGGTACCAAAAGTTCAGAACCAAATAATTTCAAAAGATAAAGTATCTATTTACTTTTTAACAGGCCGCGGCAGCTTCCCGTCTTTCCTTTATAATATCGGCAAAAAAGATGACGACCTTTGTAAATGTGGTGGTCGAGGAGACCCGATGCATTACATTTTCGGCAACTGCAAATTCATGAAGTTTAAATTTCACAGAACAGAAACGACAATCCTTCAGGACATCCTAAAAATAATTAATGACCCGGCACAACTTAAAAAACTTTATGCTAACTGCGATATTCTCAATAGCCATTATTCTTTTATTCAATATAAATACATTCAATAATTACCTCTTCTGATTGCCTGTGGTGGACATGTCATGGGTCCACGTGGTGTATGGAAGGGTGTTTTTGAGATTGTTTTATTTTTAAGAACTTAAATACCACTAGAAATAGTGTAAATATGTATAAATATTTTTGTTTAAAAGGGTGAAAAAAAGGGGAAAAAAATATTTCTTATCAAATGAAAAGATGAATGTAAATACTTAATTTTTTTTCAAATAGTACGTAAATTCCAAAACATATAAATCATAATCGTAATATATTTCTAGGCTCGCCCTGAAACAATAGGGTAGCCAATTGTGATGCCTCTTGTGCTCTCTTCGGCGTGTCAGGCGGGTCATTCTGAAGTCTTCTTTCCCGGAGACTGGGGTTCTGGGCTTGTTTCCGCAGGTAGTAAAACTTCCCTGCCCTGGGCTTGGGGGTTACACCTAACCATAAGCCAAAAGCGGGTTCCCAGGGTGGGTGCTTACTTACTTACTATAAACGTACAATCTAAATTGCAATTTTTTACATAACAGAAATCAATGTTCTTTATTCTGTAAAGTTTTATCTCGCCAAAACTTTGTCTAGATATGAAACTGAAATGTCAAAGGATTAAGCGAAATAATTACTTGTACAGTTTCGAAAAATAATAAATTGTCATAGCAATGAATAAATTTAGTTTGATCGCATCTAGAGTGTTAAAAATCAAACATAGTAAAAAAAAAAAAATCGAATAATGTACCACATTGCAATATAAATATACCTAAATTTATTTTATCTTAGAATTGTAAGTATAGAAATCATTTATAAACATTTATCTCATCCGTGAAACAAAATTTTGGCGTCATTTAACTCATTATGCCCGTAAATCAATTATAAATCAAGAAATTCCTCCACCTCAGTGATTATTTCTGGCGATATGCTATAAAATTTATATATTGATAATATGAAATTTGAAAAAGTTTTCTATTGAAACTAATTTAATATATTGGTAGCTATTTCTCTTTCAAATAGCTTAATAATTAGTGTAATTAATAAGAAATACTGTTACAGAATCCTCACAATTCTCTCGTAAAAACAATGTAAATAAATACAGTAAACTCCCGATTATCCGCGGAATTGAGTGGTGCGACTGTCGCGGATAAGCCGATTTATCGACATTGCGGATAATCCACAAAATTTTCAAAAAAGGGGACAAATCAACACAAATATGCACTTGAACAATTTATGCACATAATAGGTAACATAAACGTACATTTGAATAATTATACGCACAATGAGCAACATAAACATTAGAACAGTTTTTAATATAATTATTCTAATTGATAAACAAATCATATTAGATGTAAATTTCCAACTGGGTGAAAAATGTCCGGACCAGGATTCGAACCAGGGACCTCCTGGCGGAAGCCACCAGTGCTCTGCCATCCGAGCTATCCCGGACGAATCTGGTGGAACATTTTCACCCAGCTAACCTTAATGATTATAGTATCAGGTCTGAAACCTGGTTCAGCTCAACAGAATAAATCTCAGGTAAAGGAACTCCAGAAATCGCTGGAAACAATATTACACTAGATTAATTTTTAACACAATTATTCTAATTGGTAAACAAATCATATTGGATGTAAATTTCCAACTGGGCGAAAAATGTCCGGGCCAGGATTCGAACCAGGCACCTCCTGGCTGAAAATTCAGCCAGGAAATTCTAAAGCCAAAAAATCCAGGATATCAGCCAGGAAAGCCGAAAAATTCTGCTTTTTTGTATTGAAACACCTCTTTATTTATGATTGAAGTTTTTTAGAACTATTTTATCACAAAGTGATGTGTCATCTTCTTCCTCTAGATACTGAATAAGGCCTTCAACTTGAGCTAAAGCTGCATCGGGCTCACCTTCTTTTGTACCTTACCATCTTCTTCATCGCTCTCTTTCAAATTCATACCTAACGCTTCTTCTACAATTAGTTTGTCAGTTACATGCTCGAAACCTGGATCGTTAGCGTCACAATTCATCTATTCAATGATATTATCTTCATCGACACTTTCTGCACCAGCAACAGATTTTACTAAATTCGCTACATCATGAACGGAAATTTCTTCTTCCTCCTTTTCAGATTCTACTGGAGTTTTTTCTACACTTGGCAAAATCTTCTGCTAGGACTTCACTAATGTTGATTTCTGAACCAATTGCCAAGCACTGTTTACACCGTAAATGCTATGGAGAATCGTGTAATCTTTGAGGAAGCTTTTAAGACCATCTTCCTCTTTTCTGCCAGTATATCTTTTCTTTTTTTCTTCCAATTCTTACTACCAGTAATTTCGATCTGTATTTTTTTCTTAATTGAAGCGATTACGCCGTGGTCCATAGGGTGGATAAAAGCTGTGACATTGGGAGGCAAAAATTTTGAAAAAATATTTCCATCTTCCGATTTCAATTGTAATTCTCCAGGCTGGGATGGGGTCGTTGTCAATTAGGAATACAGCTTTCTGGGGGTAAATTTTGAGACGTCCTTTGCTCTGTATTGTGTTCCACATTTTCAAATGGAATTTATGTTTAGTAAAAAGGGTAGAAAACTCATCTTACATCGCAGAAATAAGTTCCATCTCACGTTTGGGAAATGGAAAAAAAAGAAAGAAAGAAATTTACACTCGCGGATAATCGGGAGTTTACTGTATATTTTGTTCCTATCTCTCAATAAAAAGGATTTTTGTGTTGCAAATTTTTCATATACCATTTTTTAATAAGATAAAAGTTGTACTTATTACAATGGTTAGGAAAATAACCACTTTAAAAATATTTAACTTCGATCGTATTGTTGAGCTTTCTAAATGTGATGGAGTCAAGTATTTTGTAAAATCTACATATTAGTAGATGGATTAAATAAATGTTATATTACATTTTCTTTAATGACGCTTAAAAATTCTTGTCGGAGTATAAAGGTTTAAGGAATATCAAAAGTGCTAAAAGATTTCAAGCATCTATATTGTGAAAGATCTTGAAAATAAGACATTTATTTTAATTAATTTTTCAAATAATTTTCAGCAGTGAAATTACGCTTGAAATTATTGAATATCAAAGAAGTGAACTGTCACATTGCTAACAAGGCGTAAACCAACTTAGTTAAAAATGTCCAAGCCCGGAATCGAACCCAGCAGCCTTACCGACGTATATATGTTAGAGATGCCAAGCTGGGCATCGTCCTTGTGGCTTAGTGGTAGAGCACTGGAGATCTATTCCAGGGGCCCGGGTTCGATTCCGGGCTTGGACATTTTTCATTAAGTTGGTTTACGCCTTGTTAGCAATGTGATAATTCACTTCTTTGATATTCAAGACATTTATTTTTGCTTCTTCTACAAATTATCTATACTGTAAAATATCTGGAAAAAATGTCATTAATTTTTGCTTCTTCTGCAAATTATCTATACAATGAAATATCTGGAAAAAAAGTTATTTATTTTTGCTTCTTCGACAAATTATCTATACCAGAGACAGCGGACCTTTTCACATCCACGTGCCAAATTTTTTTTTTCAAAAATCCATTTTGTGTAACCATGATGTGCCAGCAACAAAAACAGTTAATGGGTCAAATAATAATGAATCAAAATTACTTTAAAAAAATTTTGGCATTAAAAAAATATGGGTAATAGTTGATATCATATGTTAGAAATTTATTTAAAAGTATTATTTCTGTTATCTCAAATTAGATTCCAAATAATTTATATCAGCTTTGTGCTTACTTATTTTTAAGGGCTCAGGTAACCTTTGAAGATTCCAAAAATCGATTTTTTTTTTTAAATAGCTTATAATTAAATATGATTCTTTGGGAACATTTAAAAGCAAACCTCATACAAAAATTCGCATTAGAAGAGAAGTTATGTCTAAAACACTTTGAGATTTTGCTGTATGATCAACGGGTTTTTCAATCTTTAAAGCCAATTTTCTCAAAACAGCGATTTTGATCATTGCGCGCACGATTTCTGAAAAACGGTTGCCTAGAATTTCACGAAATTTTTTGGTGGATGTATTAAACATACAGAAGCACAAAATGACCTATTATTATGCTTCCCAAGTAAGAAGCTTAGAATTCACGGCTACTTTTGCATAAAAAAAATCTCGATATTTCGAATTACTCTATTTTTTTTTTTCTCGGGATTTACAAGTTTTATTTTTTTCATTGTAGGTCATTTTGAAAACACTTTATATCTGTACTCATAAAAAAAAATCTTGCCTTGTTTCAGCCATTCAAATGGGAAAAATCATGCGCGCAATGCATGCAAGAATAATTATTTCGTAAATATTGTATTATCTTTAAAAATAAATTTAAAAAAACTATGTATGTGTATACCTTTTCTAACAACTTTGATTGATAAAATAAATTATTCCTTTAATAATTGTGTTTCCAATTTCATAATTAAAAGTTAATTAGTTAAAGAATGGCTGCAATTCTTACAGACGTCACTTTTCCATCTACTTTATTGGTTCAAAGGTTACCTGACCCCTTAAGAGGATGCAAACTGAATTAGACTCATTTGACAAGATGTTTTACTTCAATTTTTCACATTATTTCCGAAAATAATGTCTCGCAGAAATAATTGTCAAAATAGCAAGCGACAACATCTACAGCTTCTAGTGACTAAAATTCAATCCAAGTTGTTATAATTTTACCATCTACATTTTTACTTATAATGCCTTTTAATCTTTCTTTTTCGATAACCTCATAATTCTCTTTTATTCTTAAAATTTTGTGAGCCAATATTGAGCTAGATTGGGATACATTAGGTTATATTCCAGTTTCTTCAATCTGTATGACAATGACAACCTCAACCAACAGAACAAATCGAATTCAGATAAACAGAGACAACATTGAGATTAATTATTGCATTTTGTTAAATTAAACTATATTTTGGTGTAGAACCTGAATCTATGCCGTGCCAAAAATAACCTGCAGTGTGCCACTTATAGCACACGTGCCATAGTTTCGCCGTCCCTGATCTATATTGCTAAATATCTCGAAAAAGAAATTTATTTTTGCTTCTTCTACATTTAATAATATTTTTCTAATTTTTTTAAAAATAATTCTGTTAAATATCAAAATTGCATCAAGTTCTCTTTTACCTAAAGTAATTAAGAAACATCATATGCACAAATTCGTGTGGAATGTAAATAGTTAGATCTCAAAAGAATGTCTTTCACAAAAATAAATAAATAAATAAATACATAAAAAATAATATGAGTTTGGAAAACAGATTGTATATGTAAAAATTAGTATTGCCAGGTCCAGTGTCACAAAAAGCGGGACAAGGGCTTCTAAATCGGGACATGCAAATAGAGTAAGTCCTATTAAAAAGGGACCTGTATACAAAAGAATCCTATCTTAAACAAAAGAAAAGTGTTCCTGAGGTAAGAATACTGTATACATATACTTGCTAACATGAAATCTGTTAAAAATGGAATCTTCTCCGATCTCCTGCGATTATTTACTTAGCAGATTTTACTATTCTAAATAAATACAACAATTTTATACATTAGAACCTGTGAAGGTGGAATCGCTGAGGCAAATGAATTTTGACTTTTAAAACATCATTCCGTTATAAACAGTTCCGTTTTTACAAGGTTTACAGAACAAAGCACAGTAAAACTTGTGAATACCGTAGCTCTATGAGACACTGAAAGATCCGTTTTAGACAGGTCTAGGCTGGTAGATTTACTTAAAAAATGAATTAAAAAATTATGCATCATGAACAATTGGCGCTTTGGTGTCTAGCGCAGTGGTTACGTGGGACATGTCTTGGATCCCCTGAAAATCGGGACGTCCCGCGTAAATTGGGACACCTGGCGACACTAGTAACAATTGTTCAACTTAACGAACAAACGTTAATTAAAATATGTTTTTTCCGCGACATTTCAGTATAACAGAAATCGGTAAAAAATGAAATGGGTTACATCTTAACATCGAACATTATGAGAAAATTTGTACAAAACAACATGTTTTAATTTCTGAAACTAAATTTTTTAACCGACTTCAACAAAAAGGAGGAGGTTCTAAATTCGATTCGTGTGTATTTTTTTATGCATGTTCACAGGGCTCGAAATGTACCGGAGTAAACCGGAACAACATTTCGGTTCGTGGAATTATGACATTTATTGTTCCGGTTCGTGAAATTATGGTAAATATCGTTCCGGTTCGTGCAATTATTAAAACATAATGTTATAGTTTCTGAGAAACATAAATAAAATATTTCAGTTCAGTAAGGAACTCAAATCAGAAGAAAATTCAGTCAGATACAAGCATAAATTGTAATATTTTTTGGCGCAACAAAAATTGAAAAGATTGAAAGATAATCGCAATAGGATAATAGTGGAAAATAATGCCTTACAATAGGCTGAATAAAGTAAAACATTTAGGAATATTGAGTGACATAAGATTTATACTCTATAGTATGGCAAAATTATTCTGTTGTTCCAATGATAAGTCTGTAAACTCACAACAAACTACTTTAAGAAAAAAAAATATTAACATAATAAAAATTAAATTTAAAAAATAAAAAAAAACCCGACTACGAACTAATTAATTATTTCTCATCAACGTGAATCTAATTTTTTTTATATTACATACCTATTTTTTTTTATTTACTAATATTGATGACTTTTAAGTTGCGTTTAATTGTTAGTTACTATCTATAAACACTGTTTTGATGAGGCCTATAGATGTCTATGATGGTTTGAGTTTTAGTAAAGCTAGGGATCCTACCTACACAACTTCCAGGCTGTGTAATATATAAACGGAGCTTCTGACTGTAAAATAGTCAACGAAACATCGTCTTTATTTTGAAAGACCTATCTAATGATAGTCCACTAAATAGGGTGCGTAAATTTTTTTTCGACTCTATGACCATTTTGTATTTTACGACCGCCATTTTGAATTTATAAAAACAAAACCTAGCCTATAACCATCGGACGATTAAGACGAATTAATAGAGACCTCATTCATTAAAATCCATTCAGCTGTTGGGATGTTTCGAGGGTATAAAGAAATCCACTTACCCAGATACGCGTGAAACACATAACCCTTCTTTTCAGTCTGGTAAAAACTGTGATGCATATAACAATGGAATGATTTCAGAAATTTTACAGAAGCCAGCGAAAAAGAAATGGATAGTAATATTGAAAATATGCACAAAATGCAAATTTAAGTGCAGAAAAGATTTTTAGTGCTGTATATTAAAAAAAAAAAATAGTCAAAAAAGGAATTTAGAAATAGCGTTTCGGTTCGTGCATTTTTCCTCTTCGAACCCTGTATGTTCACCCATTACTCCAAAACTACTCGACCGATTCAAATGATTTTTTTTTTAATTAAAAGAGGATACTGTCGAATTGGCCCCATTTAAATTTCACCATATTAGAAATTCAACAAAAAGTAAAAAAAATAATAATAATAACATCTTTAAAATATTTTATTTTCAAAGATTTACATCAAGTGACTCAACGATCTGTTTGGCGAGAAAGTCTCTACCCGGAGATTTTCCTCCATTTACGGTTTTCTAGGATTGTTGACTAATAGAGGATGTGCCATCAATTCCTGTTAAATTAATTAACCCATTTGTGCCTAGCTCCCATTTTTGGGACGCTTCGAATTTTAATACATTTGTATAATTTTCTTCTTCTTTATAACATGCAAATTGTATGAAATACTTATCTATAAATGTCTTTATCTATTACCGAAAGGTTACAGCATAAGATGAATATTTATTTGCTTAAATGAAGGCTTTTTTCAGAGTTTATAGATTTTTCATTTTTAAAGATGGCGAAATGTAAAAAGTAGGTTTATTTGTGTTTTTTCTACCAATTATCCAAATAAATGAGTCAGAATTTTAGCTTCTCTACTTCTTTAAAATACGTACTACTTTTGTTAAATTATGAAATTATATGTTCATGCCTATTTTTTGTGCATTTTTGTAACGTACAAATTAAAAAGCGCTAGGCACGAATGGGTACGTATTTTTATTAGCAATTTAGGGGAGTATTATTTATGTAAAGTCCTTTTCAAAATGATTATGAAGCAAATTGTTTTTAAGCCTCAAATATAATTATTCTTAGTTTATTATTACTAATACTTATAATGTTATTAGCCACTGTAAATAAACAATTTTTTTTTTTAGTATTTCTTAAAAATGCAAATTATAGTTTATAGAATACAATTTAACAGCTTATTTTATTTAAATGTAGAGAAAACATATAATTATGAATATTAGACTATTACAAATATTATGCATATTCCCATATTTAGTGAGTTTACATTTTATCGAATAAATACAAACATTTTTTAGTGTAATTTTTTTAGTATTTTTCGAGTTTATTTTCCAACATTTAAAAGTGATTTTACCAATAAATTCGAAAAAACAAAAATTTAGGCACAAATGGGTTAATTTAAAATAAAATCAAGTAATTAGGGTGTAAGAGTGCGGTTGGCAAAACTGTCAGTTTAATGAATTTATTATTATTATTATTATTATTTGTATTTTTTGATATTTAGTATTTTTTTTTAAAGTATTTTTAGTATTTTTTGAAGACCCTTTTTTGGGGGGAAAAAAGTTTAGGGTAACTCTAGGAGAGATGTCCAGTCTAAATATCTTCAAAACTTAATCATAGATTGCAGTATAAACATTGTTCTTATGAAATAATTCAACGAGTTTATTTATTGCGACGGCGACGTGCGGTTGTGTTTTTCGATTATAAAAAGTAAGTGTAATTGTAACGTAAATTAAATAGGTGGTTGAATATTTTTTTTGGACTTAGGTATCTGAATGTTTTGCAGTACGTACGTTATATATATTTTATACTATATGGACTTTTAAGGCACGTATATAATCTAATCTTTACTTCTAATACTAAAACAAAGACGTACAATGGCTATTGATGCTTTAAATTGGGCGACCATCAGTTCTTCAATTTCAGGAGAGAATCACTACATGAAATCGAGGAGAGATGGTCACCTTTAATCAATATTTCAAAATTATACTTAGCGATGCTTTTAATTAAATATAATTAAATTTAAAATAATTATAAAACGTTTACGTTTATAAATATATTACTTGATATAATTATTTAATTTTAACTAATATAAATATTTTAATTATAATAATAATAATATAATAAGACCTAACGATTTATTTGTTTCCGAAAATACTGAAAAACGTCGGAAACTTTCATAATAGAAACTGATAAAGTTGATATATCTCTCTATTCTAAAAAAAGGTAACTACCGCTGTCACCGCCGCCGCCGCCGCCGCCGCCGCCGGTTTTGAATTTTTTGTGACCGGAGGTCTTTCTTCGTTAGTATTAAGACAAATAATGCATACAAAAATATGAAAATCGGTAGTAATATACAGAAATGTTTGATAAATACGCTGATACAGACAGTTTTCAAATCGAAGAATTATTTTAAGAGATATTTAATGCCAAAGTTGGACAAAATCGTTCCATTAAAAAAGTTTTATAGGAGCAAAAACTGTAGATAGGAATTTAATCATTTTTAGATCATTTTATACGTTTGAAGTTCCCGGTGTGCAGACTGTTTTCTTTTTTTTAATTTGGCTAATTTTTTTAGGTTTTATTTCTATTTTAAATTAAAATTTTCAGGATTTCTAGAGATATTTTTTACAGACTAGGGGGCTCGGCCCCCTACGAGCTACGCTCGCCAACCCCCGTCCAGACACCGCAGATTCTAAATGCACGCTAAATTGATCGGCTTTAAAAAGATTTCGAAAGATTGAATTATAATTTAAAAAACAGTGGCGATCTCCCTATAAACGAATTCCTATTCATTTCTCTTTGATTGGGGAATTTTAACGCCAAATGCGCTGCGGTACTACTTGATTATCCTGTCGACCAATTTCGCCAAATCATATAAATCGCCAAACCACTCGCCAAATTATTTAAATTGATATAATTTTTATTTTAAATAACGAAAGAACAAATAAATTCGTACAACATTAATAAAAACACAAATAAAACGTCGAAAAAAAAAATAACTTGATGACGTATACACGTGTAACAACATTTCAAAATAAGCTAATATAAAAGGAATTAAGTAAAGAGAGTCTTTGTCTCCTGGTATTTTTTACAAAGCGAAAAGAAAGTTCTTTTAAATGAGACATTTTAAATTAATTCTCAAAATATCAAATAAATGTCTAGCGCAATTTCTAAATTTAAACTTTTCTGCAATATTATTTTGTGTTCATTTTATGTAATAACTATAATGTGACGTAAATATGACGTAATTTCTCCTAAGACTTCTAACGCATGTTAATGAATTTATTATTTTACAATATCCTTTCTCTTCTAAAATTCAGGTGTATACTTTTTATGACGTAATTTTCAATAAGTTCCTGCTTTTTATACGTAATTATTTAATTTTGAAAGTTTTTTTCCTGTTTATAATAGTCACGTGTAAATAAATTTTTAATTTGAAGCAAACATTATTGCTTGCGCTTTTTATACAGTTGTCAACAGTTTAAATTAGTACAATTTTCTGAAATCTGTAAAAAATATCTCTAGAAATGCTGAAAATTTAAATTTAAAATAGAAATAAAACCTGAAAAAATGAGTCAAAATAAAACAATTAATGCAATCTGCACTCCGGCAAATTCTAACGCATAAAATGATCTAAAAATGATTACACTGCCATGTCTAGTTTTTGCTGCTATAAAACTTTTTTAGTGGAACGATTTTGTCCAACTTTAGCATTAAATAACTCTTAAAATAATTCTTCGATTTGAAAACTGTCTGCATCAGCGTGTTTATCAAACATTTCTGTATAAAACCACCGATTTTCATATTTTTGTATGCATTATTTTTGTTAATATTAACGAAGAAAGGCCTCCGGTCACAAAAAAATCAAAACCGGCGGCGGCGGCGGCGGCGGCGGCGGCGGTGACAGCGGTAGTTACTTTTTTTTAGAATAGAGAGATTTTAGAAAGTGATATTAATTTAAACTGTTGCCAACTGCATAAACAGCGGAAACAATAATGTTTGCTTCAAAAAAAAAAATATTTATACGTGTAATAAATAAAAAATTTATTTACACGTGACTATTATAAACAGAAAATAACATTTGGAATTAGAATTAAATAATTATGTACAAAAAGCAGGAACTTATTAAAAATTACGTCATAAAAACTATAATTACACGTGAATTTTAAGAGAGAAAGGAATTTGTATAACAATAAAATTATTAACATGCGTTAGAAGTCTTAAATAGGAGAAATTACGTCATATTTACGTTACATTACAGTTATTACATAAAATGAACACCAAATAATATTGCAAAACGGTTTAAATTTAGAAATTGCGCTAGACATTTATTTGATATTTTGAGAGGATACTTTTCAACTATTTTTGTTAGGAAAGCGCAAATAATATTTCATTTCTAACACAAGTATTTTCACGTGAATATTAAAAAGAGAAAGAATAGTTTGGTCAAAATTACGTCAGATTAAAAACGATTAATTTAAAATGTCTTATTTAAAAGAACTTTCTTTTCGCTTTGTTAAAAAATACCGGGAGACAAAGATTCTGTTTACTTAATTCCTTTTATATTAGCTTATTTTGAAATGTTTATCTTATTTTACTTAATCAAAGACGAAAACAGCGATTGACATATGTATTTTTGGTACTACTTAGTTATCCCGTCGACCAAAAATCTATCATTCGCCAAACTATAAGATTAAATGTCAATAATGGTTGATCGTAAATGTCACATTAACTTGACTTTAAGCAAGTTACACGTGTCTACGTCATCAAGTTATTTTTATTTCGACGTTTTATTTGTATTTTTATTAATGTTGCACTAATTTATTTGTTCTTTCGTTATTTAAAATAAAAATGATGTCATTTTGTATAATTTGGCGAGTGCTTTGGCGATTTATATAATTTGGCGAAATTGGTCGACGGGTTAATCAAGTAGTACCGCAGCGGATTTGGCCTTAAAATTCCCCAGTCAAAGAGAAATGAATAGAAATCCGTTTATAGGGAGATGTCCATTGTTTTTTAAATTATAATTCAATCTTCCGAAATATTTTTTAAGCCGATCAAATTAGCGTACTTTTAGAGTCTGCGGTGTCTGAACGGGGGTTGACGAGCGTAGCTCGTAGGGGGCAGAGCCCCCTAGTAAACTAAATTAACGTAATAAACCTATAATTAACGCTAAAAAGAAAACACGACAATTCCAGCGAAGAAAACGAAATACATTTAAATTATCACATTCAACAGATTCCGAGTAAATAGAATTGGATTAGGATCACTGTTTGGGTTGTGCAAACAATATAATATCGCATCTAGAAGGAATATCTGGATACAATGCATAAGGGACCTGAAGTGGTTCCATGAAACGTGTACAAATTATCAAGACATTTGCCATACACGTGGTAAGATGTTACGAATAGTGAAGTATGGAAATTATACTTCAAATTTTGTTTATTTGAGTTTTCTTCACTCATTTTCCATCATATAACTGCATCTTTACAAATTGCTACATGTTTTTAATGTTTAACTATATGAAATGTGTTATTTTTTTTTTTTTTTTTTTTTTTTTGCTATTTAAATTAACTTTTTCTTTTTTGTATTGGATAACCATCTCTCCTCGGCTTTAAGGAGAGATGGCCATCTGCCATTTAAATCTCAATTTTGTCTAACACTTTTTGTTTTCAATATTTATTTTTTTTTATTTATTTATTTATTTTTTTTTGCATAAAATATTATGAGTATATGCATAAGAATTTTAAATATGCATCAATATTTCTTGTATTTACATTCTAAGGATTTTTATTTCAATCTTTAAAAACTATGGCTATCTTTCCTAGAGTTATCCTATAATATTGTATAAAAAAATATTTATTAAATTCTGAACAATAAACTAAAAACATAAAACATCTTAACATAATATCAGAGCGTAGTATAAATGAATTTACTCTATCCGGCAAAGTTTTATTCTGCCAATCTCTGTTCAAACATTGAACCCTAATATCAGGGATTAGGCGAAAGAATTAGTTTTCCAGTTTCAGAAATGATAGATTGTCATAGCAACGAACGAGCTCAGATCCATTGCGTCTAGGGTTTTGAGATAATTTGTAAGATTTTTCTTACGGCAATATCCTATCATTAAGCCATTGATTAATTTTCTTTAGGCGTGAATTAAGTACTCTCTACTTTGAGTCATTTATATGTTTTGAATCAATGCTTGTAGAAAACAAATACAAGTGTATACTATACTGTGTGTATTCAAGTATATTCTATGTGAGTAACATGCATGTATATAATAATTATGGTAAGTAAATAAATGTTATTAAAATAAACTATCTTAAACATGGTCTTAATCGAAATAAATGCAATTGTTTTTTAATTGAAATATATATTATTTCAAATACATGAAAACACGAATTTAAAATATGTAAAAATCTTAAAATACAGGGTGAGCATAAAATGTTTCCCTGATTACCAACGCCTATTGCGCAAAACCTTTTAGACTTAGACATACGTTTAAATTTGTAAGTAGAAAATATAGTAAAAGAATTTGTAATAACACAATTTATGTTTCACAATTAATTTTCTTTTTTTTACATTACCATTTACGTTTTTAAATTTCAACGTTCATCCACTCTTTAGCTTAGAGAATGTCAATCACTCATCCTAAGAGTACTGCATCTTAGAATATCTTCATATTGCTAATTTCTTTAAATTTTTCATAACACTTCTTTATGCTCTTGACATTTACAGAATTGTGTCAACAACAACATCTAAAGTCTATAACTTGAAGAATATCAATCACTTATCCTAACTGTACTACATCTTAGAAAATCTTCATGTTACCAATTTCCTTAAATTTTTCATAACACTGCTTTATGATCCTGATATTTGCAGGATTGTGTCCACAACAACGTCTAAACTCTGTAGCTTGGTTGGTTGGTTGGTTGAATTTTGACGGCCGATTATCTGCACTAGAGATATAGGACCGAGGGAGGAGTGCACTTTGTTGAGGTCTTTCTAAGGGAACCTAACCCGTATTTACGCATGGAAATCCATTGCTCCTGTAGCTTGGAGATTGTCAATCATTCATCGTAAGCGTACTGTATCTTAGAATATCTTCATGTTACTGATTTCTTTAAATTTTTCATAACACTTCCTTATGTTCTTGGCATTTACAGAATTGTGTCCACAATAACATTTAGTCTATAACTTGGAGAATTTCAATCACACATTCTGAGCGGACTGCATCATAGAATATCTTCATGTTACTTATTTCTTTAAATTTTTCATAAAACTGTCTTATGCTCCTGACATTTACAGGATTGCGCCCACAACACCGTCTAAACTCTGTAGCTTGGAGATTGTTAATCACTCATCTTAAGCGTACTGCACCTATATAATAAAAGCTCATGTCATGTGACTTGTCATCAACAGTTCCGGGTTGACTGCTTCGCTTTTTGAATGCGAGGCGGCCAATTTGGTAATTTGATGTCAGCCGGGAGCAGGTGATAAATCCCCAAATATTGTTCCATCGCCGTCATGTCACCAGTATAATAATAGTCCATTTCATGTGACTCCCATAAACAATTTTTCGCGTGGTAAATTAAAACAAAGCTTTGATGTTGAAATTAAATGCCATGGTTTAAGGTATTATTTATTACTTTTCTTTATTCTTTTCTTTTCTTTTTTTAAAGCAATAATTCCGAGTCATAAATTTTAAATATTTCAGTTTTAAATTAAAGTTATGCATTTTAAATAAAATGAGTGAAAGTGCTATATTTTAAATGAAATTAATGAAATACGAAAAAATACGATGGGAACAATGTTTGGCGATTTATCACCTGCACCCGGCTAGCATAAAAATACCGAGTTTATGATTTCTGTATCAGAATCTTCGGATTTGCCGACGGATTGAGGAGGTAAATTAAATTATATATAAAATTAACGTGATACAATGCTTATCATATATTTAAGGGAGACCAAACTGTTCGCCAAGGGCGGCTAGTCTTGGAATATCTTCATGTTACTAATTTCTTTAAATTTTTCATATCACTTCCTTTTGTTCTTAACATTTGCAGAATTGTGTTCACAACATTTAAGGTCTATAACTTGGATAATGTCAATCACTCATCGTAAGCGTACTGCATCTTAGAATATCTTCATGTTACTAATTTCTTTAAATTTTTCATAAAACTATCTTATGCGCCTGACATTTACAGGATTGCGCCCACAACAACGTCTAAACTGTGTTACTTGGAGATTGTCAATCACTCATCGTAAGCCATCTGCATCTTAGAATACCTTCATGTTACTAATTTCTTTAAATTTTTCATAACAATTCCTTTTGTTCTTGGCATTTGCAGAATTGTGTCCAAAACATGTAAGGTCTATAACTGGGAGAATGTCAATCACTCATCGTAAGCGTGCTGCATCTTAGAATATCTTCATGTTACTAATTTCTTTAAATTTTTCATAAAACTGTCTTATGCTCCTGATATTTACAGGATTGCGCCCATAGCAACGTCGAAACTCTGTGGCTTGGAGATTGTCAATCACTCATCCTAAGCGCTAAAATCCATGTTTATCGCTGGTGCAAATAATAGTAAGTTTCAGCCCTGATTTATATAATTACGAAAGCATCTAAAATATGTGCATTGAATGCTCGTCGTGAAAGGAATGTAATTAATTTATAGTTATTTTTCTTACTTAAGTAATCTATGTAAATGGTAGTTTGAAAATTTTAGAAATTCCTAAAACTGTTCTGTAGACGTAAATTAGAAACAGTTTTTATTTATTTACGTATTAATATTTAAAATTCAAGAAATTTTAGATTTTTAATATTTTTTCAAATGTAATGCGAAATTTTCGGGTATAATTTCACAATGTTTGTCTTTCTTCATTTTTTTTTAAATTATAGATACGCTACATGAATTTCTTTTACTTAGCTACAAATGAATTCTCATCTCAATAATATTTGCACAGGAAAAAAAGAAGTTTGTGTGAAGAATAGTCTTTGTGCTAAAGATAAAGACAGAAATATTTGTCCTTATAAAAAAGAGATTTTAGAAGATACATTGTTTAATTTTAGAATAAATTTTTTTAACTGCACAGTGTTCTGAAATCGTTATTTAAAATATGTAAATATTTACATTTATTTACATAATTTCTTTCTTCTTTATCAAATATAAAGAAGTTCTACAATGGCAAAAAAAATTCCTTTGCTTTCTTTATCTTCAATACATTTTGTTATTGTTGTGTTATAAAACTAATGATACTTTTGCCTTTTTTTCTTTTCCTTTAAATAAGAGTGTTATTTACTTTATCCGAAAAGCAAATAAAAATTTTTACAATATACATATTATTCATTGTGGTTTTTCTAATAAAATAAACAAATTTCTATTTCGTAATTGCTAGTTAAATAGAGAAATAAAGTATATATTTTTAAAGGAAATTAATTTTTTTTCAATTCAAAATTTCTATTTAAATTGTGAAGTGTTCCAACTTAGTTACTGAAATAAAATACACGGTGTCTACAAATTAGTTGGGCGATTTCGTAAGTTAAGAACTTCCGAACTATTAAATTAAATTAACTAGATGAAAGTCAGACTAGTAGTAATATTGCCGAAGTTTATTCATAGATGGCGTTAGGTGTCATAACTACGCTATCGCTTAGCGAGTGGAGGTTTTATACAATGGCTACCACCATCAGAAGATTTTTCACCACTTGATTTTGGTGTATGGGGTTTTGTATAGGATCAAGTGCACAAGCCGCCACATCCTGCATCCATTCTTGAACTGAAATCAAGAATCTGTACTGCAATTAATTTCATCGACGGAAAAATTCTGAGAATTCTGTGGCAAGAAATGATTTACCGATGGGACATTTGCATAGTCCCGAAAGGAAGTCACATCGGATATTTGTTATAATGATAAACTTGAACTACTTTTCTATCTTACAAAAATATGTACTTTAATTTTTTTCTGTCAATTCCATTCAACAAACCATTCTTTTTGCCCAACTAATGTGTAGACACCCTGTATTATTATTTCTCCAAATACGGGATTCTGGGAATCCGTGTAATTAAAAATTTAAATCTAAATTCAGATTTCAGTACTGTTACCATTGCAGTACTCTCGATATTAGAATAAAAACTTCATTTGAAGTATAACCATTGCTTAATTTGCGCAGGAGCTCACCAAAGCTCAGCATAGGCACTACTTTGATTTTAGTTAATTTTAAAATATTAGTCGGAATTCAACGGAGCTCATAAGTACTGCGATCCAGAGCCCACTGGAACAGGTCTTTTATTTGGCAGCTTTCATTACAAAAAGTAAAAAGCTACATATTGAAGCGGTTTGGAGGAACGCACTTACGGAAAATTTTTGAATATTTTCCCCCATCATGATCCCCAGACCCCGAAACCACCCTCCGTTCAAATGTGAGTTATATATCTGATTTTTGTCATTGGATAACTTTCGTATTTATAAAAAACCGATTTGGATGAAATTAATTGTATGTATAGTACATACCCATGTCTCGACCAAGTTCGTTGGCCAGTTTCATCCGCCGTCTTATTTCAAAATGGCGGCCATCTAAATTTATTTTTAAAAATAAAAAATTTAAAAAGCGGTACAAATAAATTAAAAACTGAAAAAAAAACCCTTAAGAGTTTAACCTTAATACAAGGATTCCGAAGCATGTTTTGTTTTGTCTTTATCTTTAAAAATGGCTGAGATATAGCAGTTTGAATTTCTAGGGTGGCTGACATTTTCAAACAATCTGATTTTTGCCATGCTGTAACTCTCATATTTATAAACCGATTTGGATAAGATTAAGTATGTGCATAACACATATGAATGTCTCAACCAAGTTCGTTGGCCAGCTTCATCCGCCATCTTGTTTTAAAATGGCGGCCATTTAAAAAAAAATTTATTGCCGCGCAATGCTTAGATATTATTAATATCCGTTAGCTTCAAATTCTCGCCAAGCTATGCGACAATTGGCTAAATATCGTCAAATTTGGCGACCCAAAATAAGTAACCATAAATGATGCCAACTTGGCTACAGCTTACTAATTTGGCGCAATTCTCACTGAAATTCAGTATTGATGAATATGCTCTTATCGGGTTTGTCGTGTTTCAGCTTCTTAAAATTTGAGTAAAATTAGCTTCGAGTAAAATTTGCAAAATTTTCAAAATTTTAAAACCAAGAAACTTGAAAGTTACCTTTTCCTCCCGCCATATGCCTTTTTCTTTTTCTTCCATATCCAATTCTTTGCGTCCTTTCCTATCAAAGCGCACTCATATGTGACGTTAGAGCATAACCTTATATAACGCTGGCAAGCGTAAGCTCAACGGTTTTCTATCTCAGTGGTTTACGGACAGTGACGAGGAATGCCAGAACTAACCGCGACTGTATCCTCCGTTTCTACTCGTGATAGTGTTATGTTTACTTGCATTCTTTTTGTTCGTATTTGTAAAATATTCTTACTGATCAACTGTTTAGCACCTAAGCTTAACCGGAACAGTGCTGTGCGTTGTCATTGGTGAATAGGATTTTCTGAAACTTTTCCACTCCCGATTTCAATGATTTTTCTCTGTTCATTCATTAGATTTTATTACAATTGGATATAGATATAGGCAAAATATATTAAATATATTCTTTTGTGGAAGACGAAATTGCTTTAATATTTGTTAGTAATGTATGAGATATAAATATGCGTGTGGAGATACACTATGCTTGTTATTACAGGGTTGCCACGCTTCAAAGAATTTCCAGACTAGGCAATTCTTCCGTAGCAGTATTTTTTTTATAGAATATCTCTCCTTAAATAATGCGAAATTTCGTGCGTTTAACCTAGATTTATTTTTCTGTGAACAGATACTGATACTTCACCTGGACAATTCCCTAAAGCGTGGCATCTCTGTATTACAGCAGAAAATTAGAGCCCTGGTACTGTTCTGTTAGAATTTAATCCCTGGGTACAACAATTTTATTATTAATTTTCTTTACTTCATACGAAAAACCTTAATGAGACATTAAAGTTACCTCATCTTGAGAGTGAAAGCCTTATATTTATGATCCGATATTTCCACTCATTTTGAGCTAATCAAGAGGTCAAGGTCTCTCTTATCTTCCATTACGAGTGTTGAAATAATCTAATTTGAGGTGATGATATGGTATTTCCTAACACATTAGGGGGTTGTCTTCGTAGAAAAATTGTATCAAACTTTCACAATTTCAATACTAACACCTGGTTTTCACATCATATTTGGATTTTCAGGAACATTTTACATTGGGATACCAAACGTGGAGTCATTCGGTGAAGTAGTTTTTGAATCCCTCATCAACTAACTTCTCATTTGGTATTCTAATGCGAAATTTTCAGAAAAATCAAAGTATGATGTCAAAATTAAGAATTCGTATTAAAAATTTTTAAGTTTGATACAATTTCAAAACAAATTAATCCACTATCACTGTCCAAGCAAAATTTTTTAAATATAAATTGAAGGGACATATAATTTCTAGTAGAATAAGCATTTTCATTTTTCTCTACGACAATTTGGCATGTAAAATAAATTGTGGAATTAAAATTTTACACCATCTGTCCTTCTTTTAAGGATGCTATTTTGTTTGCTTCCACCTTTTATTTATAAATAAATCCCTTAATTAATTACAATATTATTGACTATTTAAATTGTTGGCCTGATACATTAAATATAAGAATATTTATTCTGTTTAATTGTTTAGAACTGCTTAGTCTCACAATTAGTATTGTAAAACGCTCTCGGTAAGGCAGTATAATATATTATAGGTAAGGAAATTTCACTCACTTTCGTTTTCAGCCAGTTAATCCAATATTTTAGGTCGGTGCACGTCGTATCCTTGTGAAATCTTTTATATATTTGTAAAATATTTAAATGCACTTCTAGGTAAACTAGTATGTTGTGGCCATCACAAAACTTTCTTCTATATAAATCACGTCAATTAAATCATTTAAATTGTAAAAGAAATTACATCAATTTAGAACCAATTCCTATCAAAGTATACCTGAATTTAAAGTTTGATGAAAATTCGTGCATTAGTTATTGAGATAGAGCTGTAGGGGAAATTCTGAAAAATGTAGCATAGCAGCGCCACCTGTTGAGCGACTTGCACCAAAACACAAACAGCACTAACACATATTAAGGTATACCAGAATCTGAAGTTTGATGAAAATCGGTGCATTAGTTCTGGAGCTAGAGCTTTTGTGGAAATCACAAAAAATGCAGCACAGCAGCGCCACCTGTTGTGCGATTTACACGAAAAGGTACAAAACATCAAATCATGTCATGGACTAACTGAATCTGAAGTTTGATGAAAATCCGTGCATTAGTTCTGGATATTGATCTATTGTGGGAATCGTGAAAAATGCTGCATAGCAGCGCCACCTGTTGAGCGATTTACACCAAAACATAAACAGCACTAATTCATATCCAGGTATACCTGATTCTGAAGTTTGTTGAAAATCCAAGCATTAGTTCTTGAGATAGAGCTATTGCGGAAATCTCAAAAAATGCAGCATAGCAGCGCCACCTGTTGAGAGATTTACACCACGAGGGGCAAAACGTCAATTCATGTTAAGCACTAACTGAATCTGAAGTTTGATGAAAATCCGTGCGTTATTTCTTGAGATTGAGCTATTACGAAAATCGTGTAAATGCTGCAAAATGCAGCATAGCAGCGCCATCTGTTGGGCGATTTGCACCAAAACGTTGCCAGCACCAATTCAGATAAACGATTCACGGAATCTGAAGTTTTATAAAAATCCGTGCATTAGTTCTTGAGATATAGCTTTTGCGGAAATCCTGCAAAATGCTACATAGCAGCGATTTACACCAAAAACTAATAAGCACCAATCTATATCAGGGACTACCTGAATATAAATTTTGATTAAATTCCGTGCATTAGTTCTTGAGATAGAGTGCCCACAAAATTTGTGTCACATACAGACAGACAGACGGACAGACAGACAGACAGACAGACGGACAGACAGACAGACAGACTCACAGACAGACATTTTGTAAAAACATGTTTTTTGAAATCTCTGACCCAAAAAACGTGTAAATCCGTCGAAAACTGGAATTCGAAAATTTTCATGAAACCAATACTTTCTTCTTGTCAAGATAGAAGAAAGTAAAAATGATTAAACAAAAACCTAATTTGCAGAACAAATTAAAAAAACAAAATTTATTTCATAAATTATTTAAGCCCGAGAAGGGGCAAATATTAAGATATTTCATTCAATTCGTTCTACATTTAATGTTAAATTTTTGTAACAAATAAGTTAAACCAATTGAACATTAAAAAATAAAAATGAAATTCATACAATTTACCTATGTATAATTCAAAATGTTTCACCAGTGCAGTAATGCAGGTTGCTGTAGTTTGGTCAAAAAATTACAATCTGAACTTAAACAAGTAATATAAAAATTTTGTTTTTAAAGTGAATTCCTACTTAGGCCATCAAAGAAAAATTTACTATAATCCCTTAAGCTAATATTAGTTTTTGTTGCATTAAAATATCTCAATTTGTTGACTTTCTCTAAGCAAGTAGGTTTACAATGGAACTCTATGGGAATTTGGCGAAATATTAGAGATATCGCCAAGTTGGCGTCACTTTTGGCGACTCATTTTCACCGCCAAATTTGGCGATATATCGCCAAGTTGGCGACAAACTTGGCGGTATTTGGCGACAGAACAGGGTCCCCCCTATGGTAACCCCTTATTGAAAATACTTTCATTCATCTTCAATAACCCATGGCCGCCATTTTGTTTCCCATGCAAAACTAAAATTAATTAATTAAAATTTAATTAATTAATTAATTAATATTTGAAAAAACTGTATTAACATCAATTGTCATCCAGTACAAGTTAAAAAAAATTTATTTCAACTTGATAGGATGAATAACGAGTATTTTATTAATGATTGAAAATTTGAACAAGATAAATATATAAATAAATAAACATAAGGAGAGTGTGAGCTAATAGTAGGAATTGAAAAAAATCTGCTTGAAAATGTTATTTTTATTTCCACTATGACGCCATATTCATCTTCTTTTTAATTCTTAAAAAAAAACTATTTCAGTTTCTTCAGTTTCATGTTTCACGTGAAAATCATTCAACTAAATATAGGCAAATTATTATTACGGCTTTTGAATTATTTACAACAATGAAAGAAAAAAAGTTAAATTTTATTAGAAAATGTCCGTTGATTCTCAATGAAAAAAGCGAAATTTGGAATTATTAAGAAAAATATTTGAATAATGTAAATAAAAATTAGCCCATGTTACTCTCTAGATTATAATCCACCTATATGCAAAGGCATTTTATGATCCGTTTTCACCCTGACGTCAGGCAAATGTTTTTATACTTTGAATTTATAATATTATTAGAATTAGCAAAGAATTAAAAATGAGTGGCATCAGGGACAAAAAGGTGGGAAGAAAAAATTAAAAAGTTATCATCTCCATAGGCTTTTCTATGTTAAATTAATATTGAGAAGTGACACTGGAAATAAATAAGTATTGCGCTGCCGCTCAATACTTAAATTAAGATTATTATTTGTTTAATGAACTGCATGTTTAAAATTATTATCACGGTTTGACTTTAAAAATAAATTTATATAACTCTAAGTTTTACATCTAAAAGCACACATTTTGGCTCCATTCATTATGAAAGCTTGCTATATAAATAGATATAAACAGTGTTGGGATTCAAATAATTTAACAACCGGTTCGCTGCACGAATGATTTTTGACGTACAAAAATCAAAGAAAAATTTAGCATCACACATAGATTATGAAGCATTTTCCAATATTATAATAAAATTGATAGAAATATTTGACCTTGTGGTATATTGAAATAAAAATTTCTGACACGTGTTTTCTTGTAAAAGGACATAGTTTATTTAAAACGCATTCGACAGTCGTGACTCGTGAAACCCTGATCAAGATTTCTATCAGAAAATGCATCAAAACAGCATAATACAAAAAGGATAGCACAAAAATTGCAGAAATTTAAGTTAAAGAATTAACTCATGTTCATGATCTAAAGTTGGAAACAGTTAGATACTAAAAACACTAACTGTAGGAAGAGCTCGAGATATTGCTAAGTCTCTAATCTGACGAGAATACCTCCTCACTGAATATCAAGCATTCCTATTTACTTCCTTGTTTTGGTGATGAATGCTTGTAACTTCTTCAAAGTTAATCTCAATAAATAGGTTATTGTGAGTGGTAAATGAGTGATTTCTGGATTTTTTTTTCTTTTTTTAATTCGTGTTTTATGCTATGTTTTGATACCAAAGCCACAAATTTCACCGAGCTATTCATCAATGTCGTCTTCTATAATTAATACCAAATGACTCTAAAATTATTTTTGTAATAACAATAATGCGCACGTTGAGAAGATTTATTCTTGAAATTTTGTATCAGTGATAAAATTTATCTCAGTTTAAAAACATATGTTTTTATGCATTTTTGTTGCATATGCAACATCTTTTCAAAACCTTTCATACAATAAGTGCCCATGGATAACAATTGCCGATGAAATGCATCAGCACACTATGCATTTTCAGATTAAAACCAGAAAAAATAAATTAGAATTATTTGGGATATCCTGTACTGAAAATAACTTTATATGTATTATGTTGAAAAATATTAAAAAGATGTGCTAAAAGGTAGTGTATGATTTCAGATAGTTAATAAATAAAACAATAAAATATGTAGAAAAAAAACGATATTATAGTACAGAAAAGAATTTTAGTATGTTAAGTAGCTTCTATTATTTGAGATATTTACATATATAGCTTTTTGATAAACCTCCTAACTTTCAATTTTCTTTGTCTTCACTCAAAAATTATCTGATGTGTGCTTCTTTCTTTACATACCTTCACTATAAAAGTAGGAATTCCTTCTTTAAGAGGTATGCCAATTAGACTAATCGTCATTATGTTTGATACATTAGGAATAGTTAGCTTACTTCTGTTCTCTGACCATATGATGATTATCTTTGAAAACCCCTTTCCATTTCTGCTGAACTTGCAGTAATTGTTCTGGCAATATTTTCAGACTTTTGAATACTTTCAAAAACTGTATAGTTTTAGAATTTTTCTAAAAATATGATAAAAAATATCCTCGATAATCGTTAATATTAATGTAAGTGCCATTAAATATAAATAATACAGCTCTTAAGCTGTTTTCCATAGAAGAATTGCTTCTCCAATATTCCAGTAATCTGACGAGAAAAAAAATATAGTTCATTACTACATTCAGATTGACTACAACTTGGATTTAAATGTTCAGAATTAAGTTAGTATATATATTTTTAATTCGGTGCGTTGTTAAAAAACATGTCCCCCGAGCTTATTAAAACAATTACTATCTTTTGCAAATTTGATATTTTTTCAATTTTCTGAAGTAATAAAAACCTCACCGTTTTTCTTTTGTACGGGCTTTTTTCTTCCGAAGCCTTTCAAACATTTTAATAAATTTTATCACAAGTTTTCATTCTTTGTTATGCTAATACTTCTTGTTCGCAGTGCTTTTGAAAAACAAACAATTTCATTTAAAACATGCAAACATCAAGGAAATATCAGCTTTAAAATATGTAGGGCATCACTTCTTATCGCTGACCAAGAGCTAATTCCTAAATTGTTAAATTTAACTTACGTCTAATTTCAAAAATATTTCAACTGTTGGAAATTCGGAATATTCAACTATTCATCTTCAGAAAAAAATCGTTTTTACTTTAGAAAAAAGTTATGAAATTTAAATTTTTATGCAGTGTAAAAATTTTTGCACGACTTTTCGAGTTATGATATTTGTTAGATCATGGAAAATATCTTTCTAAATGTAACTTATAGGAAAGGTATTTATAAAAACTTAAAATTTGTTATATTTACGAAAATAACTACTTTGATGTAAATGAATTCTAAGATATGAAGAACAATATTTAAAAAAAAAAAAAAAAAAAAAAAAAAAAAAAAAAAAAAAATGCAGTTTGAACTATACTACTAAATCTAAAAATTTAGCTGTTGATCAGTGATAACAGGGAACATTCCGTATATTTTCGCCCCACCAGTGGCCGAGAGGTTCTGCTCTCGAAGCTGGTAGACGGGAGGTGCTGGGTTCGATCCCAATCGCGCCCGTCGGCCTAATCGTTCGGAGTTTTCGTGGTTTTCTTCGAACCTTGGTTCTCCAAGCGTTAATACGGGTTAGGTTCCCTTAGAAAGACCTCCACGGAAGGCACTCCCACCCTTAGGGCCTATATCCCACGTGCAGATAATTGGCCGACATAAATACAACCAACCGTATATTTTCAAAAGAAGCAGCCAAAACAATGTACCTTTTATTCGAATGTAAGAAGTTATTGCAGTGTTGAATAAGCGCTATATAACTAGAGTTAGCTTAGGCTGCCGGTTTGGATCCCAAAATTCTTCAAAACTTCATTTGTTAAAAGTTAAATTTTAAATGTTTAAATGTTCCTTACAAGTCTGATGAAGAAAAAAAAATATTTTTTGCAAATGAAACATTATTTTATTAAATGAATCAAATCAAAACATGTCATAGCTAGAAAACGCTGTTGTGCAAAAAAAAACATTTAAATAAAATAATTGATGTAAATGTAGGTTTCATTTAACAACCGGTTCGCCGAACTTAATACAAATTAAGTTAAAAATTAAGAAACTAATTAAAGTAGTTTTTAATGAGCGCTATATAACTAGAGTTAACCTAGGCTGCCGATATGGATCCCAAAATTCTTCAAATCCTCAAAATTTCATTTTTTAAATGTTAAATTTGCTCCTTACTAAGATATGAAGAACAATATAAAAAAAATGCAGTTTGAACTATACCACTAAATCTAAAAATTTAGCTATTGATCAGTGATAACAGGGAACATTCCGTATATTTTCAAAAGAAGCAGCCAAAACAATGTACCTATTATTCGAATGTAAGAAGTTATTGAAGTGTTGAATAAGCGCTATATAACTAGAGTTAGCTTATTCTGCCGGTTTGGATCCCAAAATTCTTCAAAACTTCATTTTTTAAAAGTTAAATTTTAAATGTTTAAATGCTCCTTACAGGTCTGATGAAGAAAAAAAAATTTTTTTGCAAATGAAACATTATTTTATTAAATGAATCAAATCAAAACATGTCATAGCTAGAAAACGCTGTTGTGCAAAAAAACATTTAAATAAAATAATTAATGTAAATGTAGGTTTCATTTAACAACCGGTTCGCCGAACTTAATACAAATTAAGTTAAAAATTAAGAAAGTAATTAAAGTAGTTTTTAATGAGCTCTATATAACTAGAGTTAACCTAGGCTGCCGATATGGATCCCAAAATTCTTCAAATCCTCAAAATTTCATTTTTTAAATGTTAAATTTGCTCCTTACTGGACTGATGAAGAAAAATATATTTTGCAAATAAAACATTTTATTAAATGAAACAAATCAGAACATGTCACAGTTTTAAGTTTAGAAAACGCTGTTGTGCAGATAAACATTGAAAGAAAGTAAATTAATGTAAATGAAAGTTTCTTTTAACAACCGGTTCGCCGAACTCAATCCAAATTAACAACCGGTTCTACCGAACCGGTGCGAACCGGCTGAATACCACCACTGGATATAAAATACATTGAAAGTTTAAGTGAATTACAGTCTTTACGTCATAGCGAAAACCTTAATGACACATTAAAGTTATTTAATCTTAGGAGAGAAAGTCTTAAATTTACGATCCTATATTTCCACTCTTTTTTAGCTAAATCAAGAGTTCAAGGTATCTCTATTCTTCAATTACGCTTGTTAAAATGTTCGAATTTTAGGAGATTGTATGTTTTGTCCTAACATATTAGGGGCTCGTCTTCATACGGAAATTGTACCTAACTATGAGATTTTCAATACTAACACATAATTTCACATCACATTTGAATTTTCAGGAACATTTCACCTTTGGAAACTGAACTGGGAGTATTTCAGTGAAGTAGCTTAGGGTTTATGTTAATTTAAAGTTTGGAATTAGTAATGTTAAATTCATTTTTGATAGCTGCAAAACAAACTACGATGTGGGTAGTTTTTTCAGCTACCTTCTGTGTAAAAAGCAGCTGAAATTGTTAAATAAACCGCAAAAGAAATGATTTATTCATCAAAATGATTTTTGCCACCTTCAAACACCCCATTTATACACCCCATCGAGTTTAATACAGCCATGCCAGCGCAGGACCCAATCTTTCATACTCTTTAGGTAGGTAGGTTTTGGTATGGCTTTTAGCTCCTTCTGCGAATTTACTTTTATGACCTCAATTTATACAAAACATTTTCCTCGAAGACAGTGCTTAATTTGCTCCTGTGCTCACAGGAGCTCAACTCTGGTACTTCATTGTTTGTAGTGAATATTTAAATAGTAATCGGAATTTCAGGAGCTCATAAATACTTCGCTCCGGAGCCCATCGGAAGAGTACTTCTGGAAAGCCAAAGCTTAAATTATCTCTTTCTTTCCAAACAATCTCTAGTATTTTGCGTTCTTTCTTACCAAAGTGCTTACACGAGGCTACCGAAAAAGACAGGCTACCGCGGTGCATCCCAATTGTCTTTTTTTACAGACTGCTAGAGTGACTTGATGCTCTTTTCGTACACCTGCATTGGTGCATTCGAGCATCCCGTGACTCCAGCTGTCTATAAAAAAGATAAGTGGAATGCACCGCAGTAGCCTGTCTTTTTCGTTAGCCTCGGAGCTTACATGTGTGACATAGAGTAACGCACACGCAGCAAACTTCTTTGTAGCGCTTGCGTGTAGATTCAATGATTTTTTGTCCGAATGGTTTTCGATTGTCGACGAAGAATCTCAAAATTAACTGCAACAGTATCTGCCGTTTTTACTAGGGTGGAGATATGTCACGAACATATTATGTATATAATCTGTCTGTCCTTGGTGTTTATACAATATTTTTACTTATCAACTTTTTATATCAACGTCAAACGTTGCAAATGAGGTGCGTTGGTACTATAACTAGTTTTATAAATATTCAGATCTTGGTGCAATAGCTGTTGTATTCTTATACAAAAATCCATGAATACAAAATTTATTACGAAATTAAAGTCAGTAATACTGAAATGACATGACTCAATCTTAAATAGGGTGTAATCACCAAGTTAACCTAGACTCATTACCTCTCATGGCATATCGTTGAATTAGTTACGTATGATAGGATTTAATAGAATGAAGAAAACCATTATTAATATCTTTTTAAGTTTTGATTCGATTTACGTAAAATTTGAAATGACTCGACAAAATTCTGCCACGACTATATATATATTAAATTTCAAACCATTCGGTTGGGTAGTTTTTGCGCTGTTATATGCGGACAGGCGGACGGACAGACAAACGGACGGACCAGAGGACGACTATTGGTGCTTCGTATTTATATGATTCGAGAGAAACCTATAAAAACTGATGTTACATACGTCTTAATTTTCAAATTTCACTCTCTTGATGTGGAAATGATAGAATCTTCCAAAAACAATTTCAAAATGTTCATGGGAATTCTTATTCGTGATTTTCAAAAATAGATGGAAAGAGAAGAAATGAAACATATTTCTAAGAAATGTTTAGATTATAATAATTACTAGAGTTTAAATAATGAATTCGATGAACCACAGGCCGATAAAAATTGAATAAAATGTAACAAAGTTTTATGAATAATTTTAGGCCAGTGTATCTTATAAATAACGATGTAAATATTATTAAAAAAGAGTTAAACATTTCAAAATTGGACTATTTTTGTCCGTTTTCACCGTACGGGATTGATTAACTCACAAAATTGCGCGGGCGATGCACAGAATGTAATGGTTGTTCTGAAGGTACGCAGATTTTCTTTGCACCATTTTCTTTTCTGTAAGCGGCCATCAACATTTGTTCAAAAAATATTTTTTTTTAAGTACCAAACACCAATATTTTTATTTATCATAAAATAAAAATATTATGATAAAAAAAGACATAATCCCATCTTGAACAAATCGTGTTTTTCCGTTTAGAGTGCTTTGAAAAAAACGCTAAAAAATCATAAAATTCAAAGCATCATAATTCGGTAAGCTTTGGTCGTATAAAAGATTATCTCATTGTTTTGCTTGTCAAAGAGAATGTTTCTTTCTAAATGTAACTTATATCACCTGGAAGGTTTGGTAAAAAAAAAAAAAATTAATTACTAGACATAAATATTTTTATTTATCATATAATAAAAATATTATGATAACAATAAGCTATCGTCCCATCTCGAAAATGCAGGCCTTTCCATTTTCACTGCTAAAAAAACGTTGAAAAAACATAAAATTCATAACATCATAATTCGGTAAGTTTTTTCCTATAAAAACTTACCTCTTTGTTTTACTTGTTAAAGATAGGGTAGCCTGGGGTAATTTTCAGACAAAAACAAAGCTTTTGCAATTACACAGGAATCAATGACTATTTCGTTTAACTTTTTCTTGGTAAAATTGTCACATGCCTGGTGATTATTTTGAAGCATTTTCAGATAGCACTAATAATAAAAAATAAAATTAATAAAATCCTGCATGAAAATTACCCCAGACCACGGTGTAATTTCTAGACACCTAAGGAGTAATTTCCAAACAGCTATTTGTGGGGCTTTTTAAAGATCAGATTTGAACACCGACTACCATAATTAAGAGACACCATTGTAAAATGTTATGGCGCAAAATGGGATATTTATTAGACCATTCTGAAAATAGAAAAAAGGCTTGAAATCGGAATTGTAACTGTACACCTGAAATCCATTTATATTTTCGCGAATAAAAGTAAGTTATATGGAGCTTTTTCACACATAGCTACTGTAGCTATATCAGTTCTGATGGTTGAATAAAAATCAACATTAAGTAAGAACATAAAACCGACACCAATTTCGTTTAAAAATAAATAAATAAATAGTTTAGTAGCCTAACCTGCATTTTCACACTACAATAAAATTTTTACACAGCACTAATTTCGACAGGTCTAACCATTTTACTTTTATTTGACAATAAAGATATCACTGAATTTTTTTTTACGTTAGTTTACAATTCATTCACATCTTCAATAGTTTTAACATGGAAAAGATCAAAAGTCTTAGTATTAATAGGTCCAAAAAAACAAAAAGGACTAGGCAACAATTTCAATTTGACCTTTTTTTAGCCACCAAAAACGATCATCCCCAAGCCAGTTGTAGAATTTCATGTCCAACAGATTTTTCTCATAGCCATCTTTGTGGAACAACTTTTGTACATAGAATGTTTGGTCATAATATACAGCATATATTATATATTTGATTCTGAAATGACATCTCTCACTTTCTTCAAAAATCTCTATCTTTCATCATAAATCTCCCATTTTAACTTAAACTCCACCCAGTATTTTCATTTTAACTTACAGATGGCCTTTTGAAGTTACATTTTAATGTACAAATCATTTTAAATCACTCGCAAACACTTAATTTGCCATGTAAACTTAATCAAAACACATGCTGCAATTCATATTAGTGTCTGGAAATTATCCCGAAGGCTGTCTGATACCCCTGTGTTTCTTAAAAGCTACACTTTTTTTAATTCAATTTTTTCCCAGATGGACATCCAAATAACGTTATTACGTTGTTTCCATAAAGATAACATACCCTAGTATCCAAAAAACGAAGTACCATTTATACTAGTGTTGCCACCCCCGAGAAATTGAAATTTGAAATCAGTGAAGCAAAAAGTTAAACAGGATTTTTTTTAGAGCATTTAGAAAACCAATTTTCTACAATACAGAGTAAGCTGCTAATTACTAAGAAAATACTAATTTAAATAGAAAAATAGTTGATTTAACTAAAATGAAAACTGTTTTGGCCAAATTCCGATTAGCTCAGCATTACTGCTGTCTGTTAATTACCCCGCATTCCTCTGTCCGAAAATTACCCCAGGCTACCAAAATGTTTTCTTTTCCAAATATAACGTATATCACCCGAAACTATATCAAAATTTATACTTCGTAATTTTTTACAAAAAAGCTAGTTTGGTGTAAATGGCTTTTAATACGTCGAATACAGTAATTCAAAGTATACAGTAGAACCTCGATTATCCAAAGTATTTGAGACCGACCCTCTTTCGAAAAATCGAAATTTTCGGAAAATCGAGAATTCTTCAATTTTAAGATTAAGGAGAAAAAATGCAATATTTCTTATCATGGTAACAAGTGTATAATAAAAATAAAGAAATAGCCAAATAGAATCAAAAATAAATTACCTGAATTTTAATTTTGAAATTAAGCACCTTTTACATTTATCACAACACAAGGATTTGAAAAAATGTTTTGTTTTTCGCAGTTTCGATTGCCTTTGCTTTGAAGCTCTATCACGGAGTTTTTAAAATTATTAGTTCGCCAGTATCACAATCTTTCTGCTGCTCCAGACATGCCAAACTTTTTGCAAAACATTCAGAATTGCTAAGTTGTTCCTTTCTTCGTTCCACTCCGCAGCTTACGGGATCTCAAGTTAAATTCGAAGGAACTCTAAGAAAGGGGATTGAAAATATTTATATGTACTCGTAGTTCGGAAAGGGCCGCTTGCACACAAGTAATATGATTGTTTAAAAAGAGTCTTTCAAAATGGATTTTGCACACAAAGAATGTGATAGTTAAAAAAAAAAAAAAAAAAAAAAAAAAAAAAAAAAAAAAAACCTTTCAAATTGGATTTCTGTTAACCGAGAGTTTCGGTTAAAAGAGGTTCGGATAAAAGAGATTCTACTGATTCTACTGTACTTCAATTGTTATATATTAGAATTCAACTGAATGTATAGTTCTAAGTGGACATTTTAGGAATTAGCTGTTGGTCAGAGATAAGATGGACCATTCTGTATATGTATACATGTTTGTGTGAGCGTGTATACACGCGTATGCATGTGTGTGAGAGCTTATATGTGTGGGTTGTTTGTAATTAAAAAAAAATACTTATAAATAAATTGGAGCATCCATATAAAAATTTGTGCTTTTTAACATACATAAACACACATAAAAGGTATCTTGATGAACTGAATAATCTCATTCTTTTATATCAGTTAAAAATAAACATTTTCTAATACTTTTAATAAATAAACACATAAAAATTTTTTAAATGTACTGAAATATGATGTGAAATATCATATGAAATGTACTGATTGTAATATTCATGTTAAGATTGTGCAATTCTTCTAGAATTTATGATTAATATATTGAAGATGATCTCAAAATTGTCACTATCTAAATATATGTACAGTCGAATCCGGTTAAGACACGCTTCAAGGGACTGGAAAAAAAGTTGCGTAATGAATTCCGACATAGCTTTATTGCCGATCAATGCGTTACAACAAAAAATAAAATAGCAAAAATAATTTTCACGCTAGACTATTTTTTTTTTAATCCAGTTGGTTAATTCATCTTTAGAACTGTAGGTAATTTGTATGTTGGTACTTACGGTATAGTACCAGTGTAATCTGACCTTCTTTTTAACGTAAGAAAAAAAAAACACCCTTATTAATTTTTGTGTAAAAAATATTATTCGCATAGCAAAAAATAAAGAAAACATAGAAAACATAAAAGAACTGTACAACCGCAGTCTTATTTTGTTTAACCTTTACAAGTTTCATGTTTATTTCTATTTGCCTATGATATGCATTATAAAACATACTAGTGATATTTAAAAACTGACTAACAGCAGGTATATTCATCTCTAATTATAATATTTTTATGACGTATCTGAGAATCCTTAAATCGCCTCTCTCTCTACAGTAAAAACATACACGAAGCGGGAGATAAAGAGTTGCAGTGTTGCTAATTTAGGGGGGGGATTTTTTATTCAAATATATGCTACTATTTCCGATTAGTAATGTTCGCCTTAATTCATCTGTTCAGAGCCAGTGACAGAAACAGTGAACAGAGAAACAGTGTTTTTTATCTTAATAAAAAAAATCCTCTAAACTGGCAACACTGGAGAAGAGAAAATGAATTCGCATCTTGATTTAGGAATTCGCGTCAAAAGCGTGATTTTTTGGCCTCAAAGGTCCGAAAATCTATCGCGTGCTAAGCGAGATCGCGTAATAACCGTTCGCATATTAAACGTGATATTTTTGCATAAACCTTATGGGCGATAATCGAGGGATTGGAAAAAATCCGGGTAGTAAGCGGTATCACGTATTATGGGAACTCTCCACTCACTTGAAAACACCCGATCCGTAATGGAAAACCTATGACGAGGTTGTTTTCGAATTTCTAGTTTAAATTTGAATATTTTTAAACGATTTTTTTTAATAGGATAGCTGAGGTCAATCTGTAATAGGTCCATTTTGTACTTTCTTCGATTTTGGTTAGATATTTTTTTAATAAAGGTACTTTTACTTTCGAAACCAGTTCCGAAATTGAAAGTATCTTTATTAAAAAGATCTGCAATTGAAATCGAAAAAGTAAAAAATAGCCATATTAGAGATCGGCCTCAGCTATCATATGCAAAAAAATGTTTTAAAATATTCAACTTTAAACGAGAAATTCGAAAACAACCAACCCACATGTTTAACATTACCAAACGGGTGTTTTCAAGTGAATGAAGAGTCACCTTAACCGGGTCCGACTGCATGTGCATATGGTACAAAGTGTGCTGAAAAAAGAAAAAAAGGAACTTAAAAATAAAGGTGTAAAATCATTTATTGTTATCGGGAATCAGAGAAGTGCTATTTTATTTTTAATAGAAATGTGAAATGAAAAATAAAAATAAATCCTTATTTTCGTAAATTTTAAAAATGGTGCAAAGTAACAGAAAATGTTTACCTTTTGAATATATTTTGTTATTACTATTATCTAGGTTATACAAATAATATTTTACTAAATAGTAATATGAATGACATATGTTTTATTCTTTAAAATAAAGGCGTAAAATCATTTGTTGTTATAGGGAATCAGAAAAGTGCTATTTTATTTTTAATAGAAATGCGAAATGAAAAATAAAAATAAATCCTTATTTCTGTAAATTTTAAAAATGGTGCAAAGTAAACGAAAATGTTTACCTTTTGAATATATTTTGTTATTACTATTATCTAGATTATACAAATAATATTTTACTAAATAGTAATATGAAATGACATATGTCTTATTCCAATAAAATATTATTGGAAATATATTTATAAAATTTTGCGTTAATGCTAGGGAATCACGTCCCAGAAAGCAAATAAAGATTTAAAAGTAAAAAAAGAAACATTTGAATTCAATTTCTTTATTGCCTTGAAGTTATATTCATATCCTGCAGCAAGAAAATAAAGGAAATAGAAGAATGAAACTACGTCCAAATAATTCTGCTTTTGAAAATAATTTCAAGAGAAAACTACATTTTATAAAAGTAAACACAGTTGTTGAAATATATTTAAAATTAGATTTTATAAAATTCTTCATGCCGTATTTCTACAGTTATATTTCAATTATTGTTAATTTCAATTATGTGCAAGTATGTTTCATTACCAAGACCATTCATTTTTAATTCGGAAATAATGGACAGTTTGAAGTAAGTTGATAAATTATTAATATTGAACATTTAAATTTTGTGTATCGTATTTAAGCGTCTATAAAGCGAACTTTCTCTCCTCAACATTTTTGACTTAAAAGGAAATATGTGCATTATATATAGAATATTTCGCAGAGATATAAAAACTAAGCGTGCGTTCCCTATGACAGGACATACAGTATAAATAAACGGTCAAGTGCGAGTATTACTCGCGCTCAGAGGATTCCGTGCAATAAACATATGAATTATTAACTGTAATATTAAAAAATTTGTTACTAAAAGAAAAATAAGACTTTGTAAAAAACTATACAACGTAGTGTTTGGTATAGCTGTATATATACTAGAAAAGTATGAATGCGTATACCGTAAAAGTTCAAAGAGGTATGAAGCCTAAATAATTTTCAAATATTGCTATTCTGTATAATTCTTATTTAAATCTTATAATAATCTGTTTATGATTAACTTTATTCAACACTGGCAATAAAAGTAGTGCATATTTAAGCTTCATTTGACATTTCATAAAACTAAATTCAGCGTCGTAATAATCTTTTCTTTTTACAGTGTAGCTAAAACAAAATCCTTGATCAAAGTTTAAACTTAGCATTTTGTTAAGCGCGCTTCGAAAGTGGGTCGCAAGATTGCAACGACGCTTTGTTCCGTGCCGCGATTTTTCAGATAGGTTTTTAATTAACTTTTAAAGACATGGTAGGCGTATTGAGAGATCTACTCAATGCAAACTACACTGTTAAAAATTTGCAGCATTCTGTCCAGTCATTCGACCGTTTTTTGAAAAAACTATTTCATAACCGTAATTTAACTATATTCTGACCATAAAATGGCCGATAATATGGTCAGAATAGTGTTAAATTACGGTTGTGTAACCGTCTTCGGAAAAAACGGTCAAATGACTAGACAGAATGCTGCAAATTTTTAACAGTGTAGTCGCGAATCCCGTAGTATTTATGTGATTAATTCTAAATAAATTAGTCTGGTTTTGACAATTTGAGGTTTATTGCTTTTATGCTGCTACTGGACATTGCATTACACAAATGTATCATTAAAAGTTGTTACCTAGGCTTTAAGCCGATGGTGCATACTGTACGCCGCCTCTTTCATTATGTGTGTCCAAACCCTCCGTGCGTTTAGGGGTTAACATCTCAGCTAATTACCGACGATTTTTTTCAAAAATCTTTATCAACAATGCTTTTATACTTCTGCTACGATAGGTACCTCCAGCGCTCTTCAACACCTTTGCTGAATGCCCGCAAATCGAAATTTGTGTGTAACGGGAAAATGTGCTTTTCTCAAAAACCATGTGACCTAGGCTAATCGCTATAATTTTCCTGCAAGTTTTAAGTTAACTTCTACTACCTCTATTTTTTTTTCCATAATTTTAGTTCCTGTAGATTCGGAAATAGATGAGGGGTGGGGGACATATTTTTGCACTACATTTTCAACGATATCTCTGAAAATATAATACCTAAAATTAAATGAACCGTATTTTGGAGTTCAGCGTTACGAAATAAACTTTCACGCGATACCCCACACGATATACAAAGAAAAGATTTTTTTTTAAGTAACATAATTAGTCCCTCTACATTTTTTTCTAACAATAGTTGTAAATGTTTAATAATCTGTAAATATGTGGGTGAATAGTCTTTATTACTTCCCCCAATTTGAACTTTCCAGGTTCCATAGTTTATGAGTAACATGCCTGTGACAGACAGACAGACACAGGATTAGCCTTATAATGGTTCCGTTTTTAGGTGCGTTCGTAATTATATAAATACGTAGCACCTATAGTCGTCGTTCAGTCCGTCCGTCCGTCTGTCCGCATGTAACAGAGCAAAAACTACCCAACCGAATGGTCTGAAATTTCAAATATATGATTGTTGCAAAATTTTGTCGAGCCATTTCAAATTTTATGAAAATCGGATGTATAGTTTAATTACAGGGACAGTCAAAAGTTTTTCTTTACATTACGGCCAATGGGAAAAATTATTGCAAGTGCATTTTAATGATATTAGAGCCTTCCGAATGATCTGAAATTTTAAAGATATAACTGTTGCAAAATTTTGTCGAGCCATTTCAAATTTTAGGAAAATCGGATGTATAGTTTAATTACAGGGACAGTCAAAAGTTTTTCTTTACATTACGGCCAATGGGAAAAATTATTGCAAGTGCATTTTAATGATATTACAGCCTTCCGAATGATCTGAAATTTTAAAGATATAACTGTTGCAAAATTTTGTCGAGCCATTTCAAATTTTAGGAAAATCGGATGTATAGTTTAATTACAGGGACAGTCAAAAGTTTTTCTTTACATTACGGCCAATGGGAAAAATTATTGCAAGTGCATTTTAATGATATTAGAGCCTTCCGAATGATCTGAAATTTTAAAGATATAACTGTTGCAAAATTTTGTCGAGCCATTTCAAATTTTAGGAAAATCGGATGCATAGTTTAATTACAGGGACAGTCAAAAGTTTTTCTTTACATTACGGCCAATGGGAAAAATTATTGCAAGTGCATTTTAATGATATTACAGCCTTCCGAATGGTCTGAAATTTTAAAGATATAATTGTTCCAAAGTTTTGTTGAGCTATTTCAAATTTTAGGAAAATTGGATGTATAGTTTAATTACAGGGACAGTGGAAAGTGTTCCGTTACATTACGGGGAATGGGAAAAATTATTGCAAGTGCATTTTAATGATATTACAGCCTTCCGAATGGTCTGAAATTTTAAAGATATAATTGTTGCAAAGTTTTGTCGAGCCATTTCAAATTTTAGGAAAATCGGATGTATAGTTTAATTACAGGGACAGTCAAAAGTGTTCCGTTACATTACGGGGAATGGGAAAAAATTATTGGAAGTGCATTTTAATAATGTATCAGACTATGCGCTTTATGAAGTGCAAAAAAGTATACATTCAGTACAATATGGGGTGCAAAAAATAATTATAAAACTAGTTATAGTACGAACGCACCTCATTTGCCACGTTTGACGAGCAATTTCCAACTTGTTACTTTTATGTACGGAACCGTAAAAAAGGCAAATTTTTGCTTCATCTATGAAATTTATAACATAATAACGAACGAAAATGTACAATAACTTCTTCCTAATACCCCACGATTTCGAAATGCTTTGTTCTTAGAAACTTAAAAAAAAAAAAAATACAATTTTCATATTTAAAAAAGTAAAGGGTAATGTTTTAGTAGGTATACAAATTTAAAACGTAATAAAACACATAAAAATAATGTTAAGGCCATGATATTGATTTTATTAAATAAATAAATTTATGTCGTTAGTGTTTAAAAATGATTTCAGACCTATGTGCGCCACGGAATTAAGTGCAATCTGGAAGCCCACCTTTCGACCTCTTTATCGAGCAGCTGGATCCGTATATCAGCAATAACGTGGCGAATGACGATTTCGAAATGGTCCAATGTCTGTGATTTATCTGCATACACCAGCGACTTCACATGTCCCCACAGAAAATAATCCATTGGTGTGGGATCACATGACCGTGGAAGTCATTTCACAGGTCCATTACGCAAAATTATGTGCTTACCAAATATCTCGCGCAATAAACTGATGGTGTTTTGCCCAATTTGCAAACGTTGTTCTGGCGTAAGTCTATTCATGGTGAAATGGCAAAACACACTGAGCACAAATCATCTGTCATCTGTCAAATTGTCTGTAACTAGAAAAAATGTTGCCAATTTTCAAAACACCACCTCGAAAGAAACACCATTTATTCATATAAAATATAGTTCAAACTATAATTATTGAACGTCATATTCACCTTGATTAACAAATAAAATATACGATATACGATTCTGATAAAATTTTACTTAAAAGATGCTTAAAAGGTTCCAGATTAAATCAAAAACAAGATATTCCATAGATTTCAGTAAAACAACAGTCATAGCCCATACTTCAACTACTACACATCAATAATCAGAGAATCCTTGGAAATTTTAACTCAAACAAAGAATACTTGCAATGATGTACTGTCCTACAATATATCTAAGATCTGGTATGGAATGCTAAATATTTCTAGCGATTTTGAAGCATAATCATATTTCCACCAACCCCTCCTCCTCTTCCTCACTTCCTTTGAAATAGACTCGTCCACTGCTAATTAAGCAAAGGACTTTCACGCACTTTCACTCCTCTGATCCCCCTCCCCCCCCCCCCCCCCTGAAGACGACTGTTATAGTGCAGTTGAAAGCGCTTGGGGTTTTAACATCTTTGACGGTCATCTTTGATAGCGTCAGTTATGACACCCAACGCCATCTATGAATAAACTTTGGCAACTGTCTGACTTTCAACTAGCTAATTTCCTTTAATATTTCGAAAGTTTTTAACTTACGAAATTGCCCAACTACTTTGTAGACACCTTGTATATGAAATGAGATTCTATTCTATGCATAACTTCATATACTTTTCTATGGTACAATCTCGACACACATACACACAGACTGACAGAGAGAAATTTTGTATAAACATATTTTTCGATGTCTCTGACCCCTAGAACGTGTAAATCCGTCGAAAACCGGAAGTCAAATAAAATTTCGATTGCAATATTTTCTTCTGTTATAGACAGAAGGAAGTAATAAAGAGATTTTTAATTTCATATCTGCATATAAAAGTTAAAGAAATTTCATTTAGGTTACATGTTATTTCAAGAATGTATACAGAAAAATATATAATTCCATTAATACAGTATTTTTATGTTTTATTTTTGCAAAATTTTAATTAAAGAGAAATGACTACCTGAAACAAATCACGTTTTACAAAAATAATTGCAAATAAAATGAACTTCCGGTAGTGAAAAAAAGTTTCTAAAAAACAAATTTTCAAATATTTTGTAGGAAATTACTGAAGTAATAATTTCGTCTTCGATAATTCATTTTCGCGCTTGCTTGAATTTTTTGTTTTAAGAAAATTATTCTCATATTCAGTATTTTTACTTTCTTCTATCTTTACAAGAAGAAAGTATTGGATTCGTGAAAATCTTCGAATACAGGTTTTCGACGGATTTACACGTTTTAGGGATCAGAGATCCCGAAAAACATGTTTTTACAAAATGTCTGTCTGCAATTCTGTGAGCTCTGTCTGTCCGCCTGTCTCTCTGCATGTGACACAAATTTTATGGGCGTTCTATCTCAAGAACTAACGTACGGAATTTAATAAAAATTTATATTTAGTTAGTCCCTGATATAAGCTGGGGCTGACTAGTTTTTGGTGTAAATCGCCCAACAGGTGGCGCTGCTATGTTGCATTTTTCACAATTTCCGCAATAGTTCTATCTAAAGAATTAATGCACGGATTTTCATCAAACTTCAGATTCAGTTAGTTCTTGCTATGAATTGGTGCTACTTACAGTTTCGTGTAAATCGCTCAGCAGGTGCCGCTGCTATGCTGCATTTGGCATGATTTCCGCAATAGGTCTATCTCAAAAACTAATGAGCGAATTTTCATCAAACTTCCAATTCAGGTATACCTTGATAAATATTGGTGCTGTTTATACTTTGGTGTAAATCGCCCAACAGGTGGTACTGCTATGCTGCATTTTTCCCAATATCCGCAATAGCTCTATCTCAAGAACTACTGCACGAATTTTCATCTAAATTAGGATTCATCTTGACTTTGACACAAGTTGTGGCTGATTACGTTTTTACGTTAGGTGGGATTGTCACATCCGACTATTTAAACTTATTTTAGTGCATTCATACTTCTCATCATAAAATTTTACAAAACTATTTTTTAATACATTAAAAATATTTTCAAACAAACCGTTATAAATGATATTTTTAAAGTTGTATTTCCGACTTTATCTGCAGAATTAGTTCTGAAATATTATAAATTTCATCAGCATTCATGAATTGTTTAATCAGTGATTCTCTTCATAATAAAAGGTATATAACAAAGAAAATAAATTTCTTGCAATTAAACCTGAAGTATTGAAAGAATTTTTAATTTTTACTTTCTTCTATCTTTACAAGAAGAAAGTATTGGATTCATGAAAATTTTCGAATTCCGGTTTTCGACGGATTTACATGTTTTAGGGGTCAGAGAAACCGAAAAACATGTTTTTACAAAATGTCTGCCCTTTAGTCTGTGACTCTGTCTGTATGTATGAATGTATGTGACACAAATTTTGTGGGCGCTCTATTTCAAGAACTACAAAACGGGATTTAATAAAACTTTAGATTAAGTTAGTCCCTGATATAAACTCGTGCTGGTTAGTTTTTGGTGTAAATTGCCTTACAGGTGGCGCTGCTATGCTGCATTTTTCATGATTTCTGGAATAGCTGTATCTCAAGAACTAATGCACGGATTTTTATCAAACTTCATATTAAGTTAGTACTTGATATAGTTTGGTGCTGACAACTTTTTGGTTTAAATCGGACAACAGGTGTTGCTGTTATGCTGCATTTTGAAGAATTTCCACGATTTCCGCAATAGCTCTACCTCAAGAACTAATGCACAGATTTTCATGAAACTTCGAATTCAGTTAGTTCTTATATGAGTTGTGGTGATTATGTGTTGGTGTAAATCGCTTAATAGGTGGCGCTGCTGTGCTGCATTATTTATGATTTTCTCAATAGCTCTATCTCAAGAACTAATGAACGAATTTTCATCAAACTTCAGATTCAAGTATACCTCGATTAATATCGCTTCTGATTATGTTTTGGTGTAAATCGTTCAACAGGTGGCGCTGCTATGCTGGATTTTTCACGTTTTTGACAACAACTCTATCTCAAAAACTAATGCACGGATTTTCACCAAACTTTAGATTTAGTTAGACGTTGACATAATTTGTTTCTGATTAGGATTTGATGTAAATTACCCAATTGGTGGCACTGATATGCTGAATTTTTGCTGGATTTGCACGATGTCAGCAATAGTCATATCTCAAGAACTAATGAACGGAATTTCATATCTTTTGAATCCTCATGATGAGCATAGATTGCCATTAGTTTTTCACTGTGATAGCGACTTTTGAAATATTAACATGCATGAGATAGAAGAAAGTTTTGGGATTAGTACATCCGACTAGTTTTAATTTATTTATATATAAAATGTCCAGTATCGAATAAATAACTAGTCGGATGTATCAATCCCAAACTTTCTTCTATCTCATACATGTTAACACTTCAAAATTTGTTATTACAATGCCAAAATTAAATGACAATCTATGCTTATCAGGAGGATTCTAAAGATATGAAATTCCGTTCATTAGTTCTTGAGATATCACTATAATTAAAATTGTGTAAATCTTTTAAAATGCAGCATAGCAACACAACCTGTTGAGTGATTCACACCAAAACCTAATCAGGAACAACTTATGTCAATGTCTAACTGAATCTGAAGTTTGATGAAAATCCGTGCATTAGTTTTTTAGATAGAGCTATTGCGGAAATTGTAAAAAATTCTGCATAGCAGCGCCACCTGTTGGGCGATTTACACCAAAAACGACAGAGCATCAATTTATATCAGAAACTAACTGAAAATGAAGTTTGATGAAAATTCGTGCATTAGATCTTGAGATAGAGATATTGCCATAAACGTAACTAGTGCAGCATAGCAGCGCCACCTGTCGGACGATTTACATCAAAAAGTAACCAGCACCAAATTATATCAAGTACTAACTGAATCACAAGTTTTATGAAAATCCGTGCATTAGTTCTTGAGCTATAGCTACTGCAGAAATTGTGAAAAATACAGCATAGCAGCGACATCTGTTGGGCTATCTATACCAAAAAGTAATCAGCACCAATTTATATCACGGACTAACTGTATCTGAAGCTTTATTATATTTCGTTCATTAGTTCTTGAAAATTCACAAAAAATTTTGTCACATACAAACTCACAGATTTGCAGAGTGACTCACAGACAGCTATTTTGTAAAAACATTGTTTCCGGGATCTCTGGACCCTAAAACGTGCAAATCCGTCAAAAACCGGAATGGGAAATTCTCACGAATTCAATACATTCTTCTTGTAAAGATAGAAGAAAGTAAAAATATTAATTTTTGAATTTATATTTAACATGATATATTTGAGATGTCTAAGTTTTATTGTATCAATTTTATGATATTTCTTTTTCGGCGGTTGGGGGAGGGAAAGGGAGCTATTGGTAAACTGTATGTAAAAGGAAAACGAAGATAATAGAGAAATATTTTTGGAAAATCTGTGAAAATGACGTAGCGGATTTTAACATTTTGACAACTTGAACAAGTTCTTTTTAATCCTTTGACTACGTTTTGGGACATATATGTCCCAGTTTGCTAATTCTACTTTCTCCTATCTTTACAAGAAAAAAGTATTGGATTCGTGAAATTTTTCAACTTCCGTTTTCGATGGATTTTTCGTTTTAGAAGGTCCTTAACACGATTTAACTTATGGTAATACGATGTTTTTAGAAAATGTCTGCCTGTGAGCGTATCTGTCCGTCTGTCTGTATGTGACAAACATTTTGTGAACGCTCTATCTCAAGAATTAATACAAGAAATTTGATAAAAATTTGGATTCAGTTAGACCTTGATATAAGTTGGTACTGATTAGTTTGTGGTGTAAATCGCCCAACAGTTGTGGCGGCTATGCTGAATTTGTCATTGCTCAATAGCTCTATCTCAAGAACTAATGCACAAATTTTTATCAAACTTCAGATTCAGTTAGACGTTGACATAAGTTGTTTCTGATTAGATTTGAGTGTAAATTGTGCAACAGGTGGCGCCACTATGCATCTTTTTTCAGGATTTACACGATTTTAGCGATACTCATATCTCAAGAAATAATACTGTGATAGCGAATTTTGAAACATTAACATGCATGAGAAAGAAGACAGTTTGCACATCCGACTAGTTTTTAGTCTATTCATACAACTTAAAAAATAATAATATCTGCAATATAGTTGATATTTCCAAGAGAAACGTTCCACAAAAAATTCTATGTAAATGCTATGTAATTTTTCTATGTAAATATTTGTATGCTCCGCCTTAAGTGGTACGAATGGACAAATTATTCAATTTTAAACGGGGCCATGTAAACCTTTTGATTACTATTTCTAACTGTTTAATATTGGTACGTAGAAAATGATTGTATGTTTGGCATAACATTTGATGCAACGCTTAAATTACATTTCCTCGTGAGGTTATGTATTTTATTCCCCAAAATAAGTTTTATGTTTACTGTTACAATCTGCAGATATTATTTGATATGCGATTGTTGTAGAGTAAATGCTTTTCAATGCTTCTAAAAATTTAACACAAACAAAAACATTTGTTTGATCAAATCTTATGGGAGGAAATAAGGCGTTTCAAAGAGAATTAACGACTGTTAAAACATAATAAATCATTCAACAAATTCATTTTGTAGTGAAAAACTAAAATAAATATACAAAAAATCCATTACGAATACCAGTTGATGGGTTTTGATGTAACGTGAATGCTTGCTACAAAAATTTAATGAAAGCAGATAATGAATTTAGTGAAACTCTAAAAGAACCGCGTCAGAGGCTGCACATAACTTTAATTAAGCTTTTCACCTTTGATAGAAAACTTGCACAATGTCTTCAAAGGTTTTTTAGACTGTTATAATATCTGAATGCTTAGAGCAAAAAAGTAATGCTTCTCTTTCATTCTTTTATTTATTTATTTTTTTTTAATCTGGCGTTTTCACATAAAGAGGCTCTCCATCAACTAAAATTCTCTAAATAGTATAGTAATGCCGCAATATTTAAGATAAATTAAGTATAGGAAAATATATCATTATTGACCTGAAGAACACTTAGTACTTAAAATGATATATTTTCTGAAAATTCGTTATATGTTGGAAGCTTTGAAGAATGTTGTTTGAGATTGACCGTGAATTTCTGCGTGTAAACATATTAATATTCACTGCAAAAAAAAAAAAAAAAAAAAAAAAAGTATGTATACGGGTGATTTTATGTAAAATTTCAGTCTTTTAATGGAAACTTTCTTGTGTGGCAACCATGAATTTTCGTAGTATGAATGGAAAAATTGCTTTTACCTTACTCATTCAATATTAACCCTTATCGGTTTTATGTCACTTCCCACGTGACATCGGGACCAACATATCTTATACGAATTTTATCCAGTTGGCACCACTTTTTTTAAAGAAACACATGTACTTATTTTTCAATTCCTATTATTAGTTCACACTCTCCCTATATTTATTTATTTATTTATTTATATATATATCTTGTTCAAATTTTCAATCGTTAATAAAATACTTATTATTCATCCTATCAAGTTGAAATAAATTTTTTTAAACTTGTACTGGATGACAATTGATTTTAATACAGTTTTTTCAAATATTAATCCATTAATTAAATTTTAATTAATTTTAGTTTTACATGGGAGAAAAAATGGCGGCCATTGGTTATTGAAGCATTTAATGCATCTTCATATCTATAAGGGGGTTACCATAGGAGGGAACCTGTTCTGTCGCCAAATACCGCCATGTTTGTCGCCAACTTGGCGATATATCGCCAAATTTGTCCCCCAAAATGAGTCGCCAAAAGTGACGCCAACTTGGCGATATCTCTAATATTTCGCCAAATTCCCATAGACTTCCATTGTAAACCTACTTGCTTATAGAAAATCAACAAATTGAGATATTTTAATGTAGTAAAAACTAATATTATTTTTCTTTGATGACCTAAGTAGGAATTGATTTTAAAAACAAAATTTTCATATTACTTGTTTGACTTTTATTTGAACGAAAAACTGGAGCAGAGTGCCTGGAGACATCTCCTTACCTCTGATAGAGCAATGTAATGTGGAGCAATTTAATGTCATAGACGAAGTCTGACAAGCATAATACCAGAAACGCGGTTAGGTAAAAGCCGATTATTAAAAAACAAAAAGCCATACAGGCGCCACACATTTTTAAATACATAAATACAGTTACAATAGATAGACTAAATGAATATTAAGTTATGTGAAAGTTAATACAATAATAAAAGAAAAGAAAAGAAAATTTAAAAGATTATATACAAAATTTACAAACGAATATAAGGTTTCAGGAAGGCAGAGCACTACAAAAAAAAAAAAATAAAACTAGATAATTATCTTAGGTCAATGTCTTCAGGGAGATGGAGTGTTGGCCTTTGTCTTCGACAAAGGCCAACACTCCATCTCAGGATTAGGGACGTTAGACAGGATTAGGGATGTTGTGAATATTATCAAAGAACTTATTGGCTTGGTTCTTAATGACCGAATGAATAGGAGGAATTTTGAGATCATGATGAATTGCAGTATTTCTACGATACCATGGAGGATGAGTAATACCACGAAAGGTTTTACTCTGAACCACCGGAATCTTTTGAAGGTTGTCTTTTACCGCAGCGCCACAGATCTGAGCGCAGTAGAGGAGAATTTGGGGAAGCACTGTCTGGTAGAGCAGTATTTTATTTCTCCAACCCATCTCATTACTCTACATGATATGTGCAAGTTCACCTTTAGCATTATAGGACTTTTGGACGCAATAGTCGATTTGCTTTCGCCAAGTGAGAGTACTATCCAAGCATACACCCAGATATTTAACCTCCTGTCCAAAACTTATAAAGAAGCCATCAAGATAAAGAGGTGTTGGGGTAGAGCGGTTAAGTGTGAAAATGATTGCTTGTGATTTGGTAGAGTTGATGTTTATACGCCATTTAGTGAAAAAGGATTCCAATTTGCGAATGTGTCTCTGGAGATGCTCGTGCATAACAAGATTGTTTTTAGACAACTTGTGCAAGAGAAATGTACTACATTTTTTTTAATACAGTGGGGCGAATATAATATAATAATAGAGTCATATGCGAGGGGTTTTTTTCCAACCTCCGATGGGCCGTAAAATAAAGATTAGTCTGAATAACAAAATTCTTTTATTGTCTGGAGTCTAGTACAATCAAATACAGCAGAGTCCCACTAATCTGAGTCCTGTTATTTCGAGCTCCACTTAATCCGAAGTAGATTTTTTTTAAAAAAGTAGCACTGTCAAACACTGAAAAAAAATTAACATTTTCTCCCTCTCGCAAGGGCTTAAAATTTGTCACCGTCGTGTTCAACCGGCGATCAATTTTTCTTGGAATTTTCGCTTTTGCCATTTTGGTTAGGGGGTTCTCCTCTTGTCATTTTGGTTAGGACTATTCCATTTTGTTGCTGAGGGATGTCACACCCCCCAAAGCAGAGTAGAAAGATTACTGTATTATATTTGGGGGGTGTAACAGTGTCCGACTCCAGTTTGAGAACTCATAGAAGTAAGACGATAAGTTTGGGAGGAGAATGAACGGAAAAAGGAAACGCGGGTCTGTTTCTTTAGATGTTGAAAGACGAACTTTAAAACGGTTAGATGAGGGAGAAAGTATAAAAAATTTGCAAAGGGATTAGGTGTTGTAGAAATGACAATAGGTGACTGGAAAAAGAATCGTGCAAAAATTGAAAAAGGGAGTGCCGGAGGTCTAATATCTCATGATTGTTTAAAAAAACAGAAGAACAATCCGCGAAAGTCGTGATAAAAAAAACAAAAACAAGTGGGTTCTCTTTATGTGGTTTTATCAACAAAAGTTGAATGGCATGCCGATATCTGGTTCGATGTTGCAGGAAAAAGCCATATATTTTGCCAATAAATGAAAGAAACCGACAATTTTTCTGCCAGCACCGGGTGGTTAAGCACGCGGTAAAAAGGCTAGATAACTATTTCCAGAGAGAAATTTTCAGCTAACTTTGAGGCTGCAAATCAGCTTCGTACTGATTCGAACTATTTTATGGTAATAGAAAATCTCACTGAAAAGCAATTGTACAAATGTGATTAAACAGGGTTGAACTTTAAACAACTACCTACTTAATCCTTATTTTCCAGAAAACGAAAAATCAGCTCTAGGTTTTAAACAAAGTAAAGAAAGATTAACTGCGATGTGTTGCTACAATGCGTCGGAGGCGCACAAACCACGCTTATTGGCATTTGAAAATCGAAAAAGCTACGAGCTTTAAAAAACATTGCTATTCAAACCCTTCCAGTTTCTTATACGAATTCTTATATTTCTTATATTTTTAAACAATGATTCTTCGATGAATTTGTGCCAAAAGTAGAAAAGTATTTAGAAAGAAAGAAGCTTCCTCGTCAAGCACTTCTCCAGATTGATAATGCTCCATCACATATTGTAAAAGAAGATTTAAAAAGTGGAAATAATAATGCCATGTTTTTACAGACGAACGTTACAAGCCTTATTCAGCCTATGAACCAAGGGGTTATCAATGATCTTAAATTGAAGTGCCGGAAAATAATGCGCACACATGGTTTGGAAAAAGTCATTGCATCTTTGATTCAACAAATCAAAAAAATTAATGTCAAATATGCTATGTATTGGCTTGCTGAATCATGGGGGAAAATAAACGGGAGACAATAAAGAACAGATGGCATAATATCCTGACAACTAAAGACCTCACAGACAATAATAAAAATAAAAAGATAGAAAATTAAAAGCATTCTGACACTAAAAATACAATTCTGAAACTACCGGGCTATGAAGAGATAACAGATAATTGCGTCGAAAGATGGCTTTACAGTGATGAGGAAGAAGAAATTACCGACGATGCAATAATTTGCATCATTACCGAAGAAGAAGAAAATGAAATGAATTGATGAAACTGAAGATTTAAACAATGAAACAGAGACGATAACTTCGCATGCAGAAGGCACGGCAGCGTTAGATGTTACTCTTCTCTATATTGGGAAGCAACCAGATGCTGTGCCACATGGCGCTTTACTTTTGAAAACTTGAGAGACAACGCAGCAGGAAAGAGACTTTTTACTCAAAAACAAACAATTTTAGATTCATTTTTAAACATTAAATTAAATATGTGTGATGTTATTTAAAATACATTTTTATATTTACAAATCTATGTGCGCGTTATATTTTTGCTATTTGATCTTTCTATTTTTTAGTTGTACGTGTATATTACGAACGTTATACGTAAAACTGAATTTTTCTGTTCGATGTTATTATGTAGTCCCCATACTCCGATTTTTCAGTAATTCGTGTTGGTGTCGGCCCGGATCAACTCGGATTATCGGAACCTAACAATACTTCAATTCGACATAGTTGCAATGAAGACTGAGTCATTTGTCATACTGATGGTGGGCGAGGTGGGGGTGCGATATCCTTTTCACAGAACGTTGCCGCTAACGTATTGAGATAGTTCACCAAGATGTCTTGAAGATTTTTGTTGTAATGGAAGTGGAATGAAGTGCTGTCGTCCCAGAACTGTCTTCAGATGGTCTCGAAAAAGGTGACAATCACTCGGTGCCAGTCGAACTGATGGGCCAACAGCTTCTTTCACAAATTCGATGGGATGTGTTCGATATGTGAAAGAAGCTGTTGGACCATGAGTTAGGCTGGCACCAAGCGATTGTCCCTCTTTCGAGATCTGAAAAGAGGTCTGGCACGACATCAATCCATTCCAATTCCAACCCAACAAAAATCTTCAAGACACCTTGGAGACCTATCGTAATACGTTCCGTCAACGTTCTGTGAAAAGGGTATTCCCCTCGCCCGCCAGTATGACAAATGATTCAATCTTCATTGAGGATATGTCGAATTGAAGGACATAATTGTACTTGACTCCAGGCTATCAAAGAATTTCATTGTTCAGACTAGTCTTTATTTTACGGCCCATCGAAGGTTGAAAAAATATAACCCTAGTATAAAAAGCTAGCATCCGATAAGGATTAAAAACGGAAATTTACCTTCCAAGACAAATAAATGGATATGTTCCTTTTCAATTCAGAGAAAACGGAAAATTTCCAGTTATTGTTTTTTGCAATTGGTGATTTGGACTATAACCGAGTTATTATATGTGGCCAGTTGGTGGAGAAGTTCGAGCATACATCCTCTAATGACGGCTACCGCAGTTTTAATCCGCACGAAGGCAAAACGATAAAAAGCAGTTGTGATAATCTTCAATACAAATACATGTTCCATGTAAATATGAATCATGTACAGTGTGTCCCATAAACACTAAGCTTGGTTTTTATTCCTTAAATATTGATTATAGACATATATTGTAAACTACAAAGTTCCGGAAGAAAAGGCACAGAATTTTATTAAATCGATTAAAATATTCAGGGGATTAAATTTGAAGAAATACAAATTTCAAATTTTTTACACGGCTCCGTACAAAAAAATTCTCAATGAGTAAAATGTGACTCATGCACTAATAAGGTCATGTAAAAAAATTCAGCGTATTATCATAAAAAGTCGAAGAGATATAAAAATGCATAAAGGCTGACTTAAACCACTTTTGGATGCATGGATATAAATTCGCAAACGGGGAAAATCCTGTCGGATGTTCGCATTTCAGGTGTCGTACAGAAATTACGAAAGAAAACAATGATTGCTCTCTAGTAGTAAACATTTAAATTTTAATTTATGATTTACCCTTTACCAACATTGTTTAAACGCATCTCTGAGACTTTTTATGATAAAATGCTGAAATTTTGTATATGATATTATTAGTGTATAGGGCATATTTTACTCATTGGAAAACTTTTGTATGGGGACGTTATAAAATTTAAATTTTGCATTTCTTCAAATTTAACCCTTTGTAATCTATTTTATTAAATTCTGTACTATTATTTATCTGACTTTCAATTTATAATATGTCTGTAATCAATGTTTTAGTGATAAAACCGAGTTTTGGGACACCCTGTATAAAATTATCATTATTATTATTATTTTAATATTGCCATTGCTTACATTTATTTCTATAAACAAAAATTTCCCATCTTCAATACCAAAAATTTTCACCTTAAAAACGCAACGCATGATTATCAAAACGAAATTTTGTGTAAAAACGGAGAAAAGACGGCAACTTTACTGCCAGTACATTGTCCGTTACGGATTTCTTTTCTTTTACTTTTGTGCATATTCTGTACTTCTATACCATGCAATTAGCTGCAATACATGGATGACATTCATACTCTTTATATTTATGTATTTAATATTGCGCGTCAACGCAATACTTATTTATTTCCAGTGTCACTTCTCAATGTTAATTTAACATAGAAAAGCCTATGGAGATCATAACTTTTCATTTTCTCTCCCCACCTTTTTGTCCCTGATGCCACTCATTTTTTAATCTTTACTAATTCTAATGATATTATAAATTTAAAGTGAAAGTGTAAAAACGTTTGCCTGACGTCAGGGTCAAAAGAATGGTAAAATGACTTTACATATGGGTAAATTATAACCCAGAGAGAAACATGGGCCATTCTTTTTTTTTTTTTTTTTTTTTTTTTTTTTTACATTATTCAAATATTTTTCTTAATAATTCCAAATTTAGCTTTTTTTATTGAGAATCAACGGTCATTTTTCATAGAAAATGTGACATTTTTTCTTCATTGTTACAAAAATTTCAAAAGCCGTAATAACAATTTATTTCTTTTTAGTTGAAATATTTCCATGGGAAATATGAAATTGAACTAGCTTTTTTTACAAGACGTAAAAAGAGGAATATGGCGACATAGTGGAAAAAAAGGATATTTTCAGAATAAGGTTTTGCTTTGGTCAAATTTGTTTTAGTAAAAAGTTTCAAATGGATAGTTATTTTTACGCAGGTAGCAAACTTAGTGAGGAATTACATAACTTAAATTTTAAAATGAATTTTTTTTTCCGAGATGAGAACTATATATACCCCAAGATAGACTTAGGTTATAATTTTCTGATGTGTTTACATCACCCCTTGGGAGAGCATAAGGTAACAAAATTTAAGTAAAACTTTTATTTTTTATTTTTTACTGTATCACAGCTATAATATTGTTAAATATTAGCAGGAAGGATTCAACACAATTTATTTTTGCATTCATAGCGTTCCTGGGTGGGAAATAGGGTATCTAAATTTAAGTGAAATTAATCTTTTATGTTTTGATTATAGATTTTTTACGTTCAGATTGGAAGATTTTGTCCAATCTACAGCAACCTACATTACTACAGTGGTGAAATATTTTGAGTTATACATTGGTGAACTGCATCACACATTGTGATGCAATACCGCATACATCAAAGCCTGATGATGATACCCTCTATTAATTTTGAAATGAGTTCGTCTGAATGCAGTAGTTATTAAAAAACTTGACATGTTAAACAAAAACATAATTTGAAGAACAAATTAAAAAAAACAAAATTTATTTCCTACATTGTTTAATCCCGAGAAGGGACAGATATTAAGATATTTCATTCAATTAGTTCTACATTTAATGCTAAATTTTTATAACAAATTAGTTAAAAAATTAGATTCCGTTGAAATCGAAATAAATCTTAGACTTTTTTTAAAGTTTTGCATGCATCTTATCAGTTTATGTACAATTGTCATAAACATAATACAAAATCTGCAATACAAATATTTTCAATTAAAAATGGAAGAAGTCTAAGATTTATTTCGATTTCATTTGAACGGAATCTAATTTTTTAGGGTGTTTTAAGTATCATATTGTATGAATTTTATTATTTTTTTTTAATCTTCAATTAGCTTAACTAATTTGTTACAAAAATTTAACATTAAATGTAGAACTAATTGAATGAAATATCTTAATATCTTCCCCTTCTCGAGTTTAAACAATGTAGGAAATAAATTTTGTTTTTCTTTAATTTGTTCTTCAATTTTTTTTTTTTTGTTTAATGTTTTGATATGGAAACTGCAGTCTTTTGTATGAAAGAATGCAAGTGGTTTGAATGTTGCGTAAAGATTGCTTCATATTAAACAATATTAATATCGTACAATTTCATATCAATCAAGCAGCAATAAGTCATGCTTGAAAGCCAATTACTTGGTCCTCATGATCTGCCTTCAAAACTGAATCAGATAAAAATGTAGCCTCTGGAGAAAAGAAAACGCATCCCCAAACTCTGTAACTTATTTTAATATTGCCACTAATTAACATTGTCTGGCATGTACTTTCTGAAAAAATGCCATTAGTTTTTGTATTGTTGGAATTTATCAAACAGTTTTCACGACAGTCCAAAGATCTGGTATTTCCATGCATCTGAAATTTTATTATTAATCACTATTTTCCTTTCATTTTATCACATTGAAAACTTTCGTTATATTATGTTTCAAGTAATTTGATATTTTATTTGAAATTCAATTTTAATTTATATTCATGTTTAAAAACAATAATATAAATATTATTACAATCTTAATAAAAGCAACACATTTATGGCTGGAAAAAGACTGCTAGTGCTTTGAAAATTGGTTTCAAAGAAAATATGTTCAAATAAAAATGAAACATACCTTTTCACAGATGATATGCCAGACTCTATTTAGCAAATTTTTAAATGAAACTTTAAAAATTTATTTATGAGTATACTATGAATTGAGAGCAAACCTAGTAAATTAATTTGATTCTGTCCAAACTATGCCATTAAATGTGCATACCTGTAAACATTCATAAAAAGTCCTGCCTAACATACTTCAAATCACATCTAAAAAATTATATGACTGTAATGGCATCAATATTTACCAGTTGCGATTATTTTCTCAGTTGCTTTACCTGTAATAAAAGGATACTGAAATGATATTCACAGGAACAGATATTTAAGTAGTATTCAGGGTCGCGTAGAAGTTACTTTCGAAAACCCTTATCTACGAGTTTTCAAAAATAGTAAAATATACGTTCAGCCAATTCAAAGAGGACCTTCTTAGATTATAAGTATTGTGAGTGGAGAGGAAACGAAGGGATAGAAGCTGGGGGATAAAATTTGAAATTTCAAATGGGAAAGGAAAGTTCTTGTGGCGCATCGATGAAATGATAATTTCGAGAGAAACAATTTACTAAAACAATTTACCCTCAGATGTTTTTTAAGAAAAGTATGACTAATTAAAACTTTAATCCTAAATTGATGTGATGCCTTAGACAAAAAAAAAAAAAAAAAAAAAAAAAAAAAAAAAAAAACATTTTCGCCATAAACTGAGAATTAACCAGAAATTAAAAATTTGTTAATGTAATCCAAATAAGCCTAAACTATAATCAAAATGAATGCCTTCTTAGCACTAAGAGAATAGCTGCAGAATTCCATTCCTGACTGTCTTAAATGCGGCTGGAGAGATGTTATTACAGGTTGTAGATATATTAAGCATTCTGTGATTCTTACCTTCAACCCTTCGATAAAATTCAATGGCGTCTTGTAAATGATTTAATTCTCACCAAACGACAAAAGCTATTAGGCGTAGATATCTGTAGAATCGGGAGGTTTCAGAATATTCGACTCTGAAGAGATTCTAACCCACAATTACTTAAGGATAACAAGAGCCAATGTCCTAAGCGCTAAATGTCTGTACCAGAACAGTAAGAGATGATAATCATTGGTTATATTTTTCCTGACCGAAAAGGAATTTGACAATGCTACAATATGCAGTCGATCCAGTAATCACACGAGAATTTGAAAATTTCATCGATTGGCCTGAAGATAAGTTTATTTCCGAAGAAAATATCGGCTTCCAACAGGCTTATTTGCTAATTATAGATCAGATATTGGAGATTACCCGGATATGAATTATCCAAATTGATTTCTATGGAGTAAGGGATGATTTATAAATGACCTCGCCGTTCTCAGTTTCTGGCGACAATGATTCTTTAGGCAGAGTTGGGCAAATTTGTAATTACAATTATCTGCAATATAATTACAATTTAATTGTATGTAATTAATTATAGTTATAATTGCATGCCGTAAAATTTTCTTGCAGCACTGTAGCTGGAACCACCCCTATCTCAATATTCGACGAAATTTCTGTGCTTTAATGTGTGTAACTGTAATCAGTTACATGCACTTAAATTGTAATTACATTTCAGATAATTGCAATTACAAATCTGCCCAACTCTGCTCTAAGTGCAATTAAATACAATAATTTATAAGTTGCAACGTAGTTTCATCAAAGATTTGAAGCAACGAGTTATTCAAAGCGGGAATAACATTTCTCCATCTACCTGTATGTAAGTCAGGATTGAATATCTACAGCGGCTCTATTTATGCTAAAAATTGGAGGGCATTCTGTTGGAGCATCATCTGGGTTAAGTTTCGTTAAGTTAAAAAAATTTCACTTTTCATGAAATTAAAAGAGAAAATTTTAATTAATCATAATTTCCTATAAAAATATTTAGGGCAATTTTCTAATGAAACTGTTTATCTCAAAAAGACCTTTCCTACGATATAACACATGGCAACATTTTGCATATGAAATTACAAAGTTCAATCACTTTAGCAACTTCAAGCTGTAATTTTTTTAAAGGTTTTTTGAGACGGTTCAGAAATTTTGCTTTTATAATACACATGAAGAAAAGCATTTACTTATTTGAAAATCAATCTGTTCGTAAATTCTGGTTGCAGTGAATCTTGTTGGCATTTTATCAGCTGAATTGAAAGAATTAAAATGATATTCTTTCCCAGTAATGATGGCATCTGTCTCAAATGTTGTTCATATTTTAATGAAAAGTTTAAACTTGAGAATTACGTAAAAAAAATGTACTTTTAATATAAGTTTCAGAAATAAAATTTTGCATTTGTTATCAATCTGGCTTTTAAAAATTATTTTTTGGTAGGCAGGAAAATAATTTCATACATCAGTAAAACTAAAGTATTTTAGAATTGACAATTATGCATATTAATATTTATCTTAAATAAATTTCATTATTTTAATATATATCAGTGGGAAATATTTAGCCTATTAAATCAGTAAATTCCCAAATTGTTACACTATATATAATATTATATATACTGTCTGTATATACTATGCACAGTACATTTCCAGACAATAAATTGAGAAGTATATAAAACAAATGGGAAATTAATATAACTGTCAAAGCTAAACTTTTGACATTCGCTGCAAAGGTTGACCAACGCTACAACTTTTAAAAATTCTTTTTTCATTTGAAAGCTTACAAAAGAGTTTCTTCTATCAATAAAATAAAAATATTTTAGAGTTAAGACATCATTAAAAATTATTCTTACTAAAGAATCCTTTTTTTGCAGAAGATTAATGATGTTATTCAAATCTCTCAAAGAGAAATGTGTTTTAAGATCCTTTGGAAATTTCTTTCTTTAAAAGCACGTTTTTGACAAAATCGAGCTATTATTTATGCTTACATAAAACATGTATAAGCTGACTTTATTTTCAAAATGTGCCGCTTTCAAATGTAAATTCATATTCTACTTCAGTATATCATTATAAATGTTTTCTTGTTTGAAGTACTCTATTAGGTGAAGTCCTGGAACAATTTTAATATGGAAAAATTCCTTATACATTTGAGTATTTGATTTTCATTTAATTTTTTATTCAGTTTAGATTTAGAAATAGAATTTATGTAAATAAAAAAATTGTTTGTTAGAAAATTGTACTGGGTGATCAAAAACGTTTTGTAATGTTTTATTCATTTAAAGCTATACAAATCTTTATTTCCAGAATATTACTTAGGCTAAATTCAAACTCGTGTGCTTTCGATTTCGGTGAAAAAAAAGATTTCTTTAAAGTTTAAAGTATTGCAATAATTTCATATTTTTATAGAGAGCATATGGGATTTAAAGGTCCAGATTTTACATGGTAATATTTCAAACTTGGTTTTCAGACATTTATAATAAAAAAGACAATTGCGTTAACGAAGAATATATTTTTTCAGGAAAGTTTTTCACAGATTATTTTAAGTGTACTGCACTCTCATAAAACAGTTATTATTTACTTTATTTTACTTTCGATTCTTTACCAATCGAAATATTGCTAATATGAATTACTACTCTGATCAAAAAATATCCGGGATGCTTCATTTAAAAAATATATATAGTATATGGGACATTCTCACAATCTTTTGACTTTTATGTGCCTGAATAATAATTTTTATTTTAGTACATATTCTTGTGGTTTTTTTTTTTTTTTTAATTTCATATACTGCCGAACATCCCTTTGCATGATTGCATGACAATATTAGGGAGATAAATAAGTTTTGGACGATGTTGGGGGTCTAAATACCAGCAAAACGCCTATACCGCCCCGTGTCCCTGATGCTGATTTTTAAGTTTGGAGCTGTCTGCATAAAGTTGTTTCAATTAAAGTAATTCGATGCAATTTTTTCCCGAAACTGGAACAATTGTTTTATATAAATATGTAGCCAAAAATTAACCTGCACACATTTTTGAGGTTGATATTATTTTTTGAACTCTGTCCCTGGGTTTTAGATTCCTTACCATCCCTCTTCTAAACTTATACAGAAAATCACTTCAGATGCAGTCACAGAATTTTTTTCAAGTTTTTTCTTATGCAGCAGGATGCTAGAAAAAAAACGTCTCAAATTCTTTGACAGGAAATTTACTGCAGAATTTAAATCAGCATTTAAATAACAATTTCAAGCATCGTGGCTTTATTGGTAGTCTTACCGTCCCCAAGGTTTATTCCTGCACATATCGAGGTAAATAATTTTTTTTTTCATTTAATCCAATGTAAATAACTGTTTCTAAAAATCAATGAACATTGTGGCTGTCACTTAGTCTTAACATGATTTGCCTAATAATAGTGATAATTTTTCCTTGCCGTTCCATCCTTACCGTTCCTTTTTTTGCCATTTCGTCCCATTTTTCCTGTTTTTAACCTAGCCATCCCTTCTTTAACACCACTTTAAGATAATGTTATACCAAAATTTTGTACTAAAAGTACTACATTGTTATTACTCCTTATTTGAATGTCCTGTGGGCACTATGCAAATTCATTATAAGTAAAAATTTAGAAGAAAATAGTGGTAAAATGGTCAGGAAAATTAAACTCGTAAGTTTAACATAAACTTCAGTTAAATAAAAAAATTTTCGCTGCAGACCATTTTTTCTTTATTTTGAATCATTAAGACATTCGTCTATCATATTAAAATGTTATTTTAGTAAGCTTAATTATATCAAATTTTTATTTCCGAAAGTCAAAAGATTGTGCGAATGCCCCATATATCCTCCGCAAGCTTTTATCAAACATTTTTACGACTCCTATAGTTATCTAGTAATAGTCAGGAACATTTTAATTTCATCGTCGGAAAATAAATTTGCTTTCATTGCGATAGGAATTTTTACTCTCTTGATTTTCCGAAATGGCGAATGTTATTTGAGCAAAAAACGTGCATTAATTTTTTTTTCAATGAAATTTCAGCTTCAAAAGCATTTGAAATGTTTCAAAAAGCTTTTACAGACGGCTGTTTATTAAAAACAACAGTATTTTTTTATATAAAAAGTTTAAAGATGGTACACTGGTGGAAATTGATTTATGAAATCACGGTTTTTTAACAAAAACTTCTATAATATTCATTAAAAACGAATGAAGTTTCATGGTATATACATAGTATGTATAACGAATAATTTAGAATAATAAAATTTTATACATATTAATAAACTAAAACATAAAGTCAAAAATTAGATTTTAGTAACATAAAAACGTGGAAATTGATTTATGAAATGTCACATTTAATTGAAATTAATAGTTTGTAAAATCGCCTTTATTCATCAGAGTTTCTTTTATTCTAGATGACATTCATAAAACAAGATTTTGAATGTATTTCCGATCAATTAATTTCCAGTTCTGACATACTGAAGCTTTCAATTCTACAAATGATGTGTACTGCATCCCATTTGCATGCATCATTCGAACAAGCTGTCCCCAAACGTTTTCGATGGGGTTCAGATCACGACTAATAGGTGGATGATCTTAAAAAACAATATTCTGTTCGTCAAACCAAACTTTCATTGCATTTGAAATGTGAATACTAGCATTGTCTTGCTTGAAGAGGTAATGTAAACCATAATATTGCCATGAAAATGGAAGAAATGATTTTCTAAAACTAATCTGTAATCAAAATATATCTGACAACCGTTTAAAAATACAATTTCACTTTTGCCATCATAGGCGATCGCTGCCCAAATCATCGAACTGTCGCACCAAAATTTCTGCTGAATGTACATTTTGGTTCTTTTCAAAGATCCCTCCAATAATATATCTAACCATCTGGGCCATTGAAATTATATCTTTTTTCATCGGAGAAAATGAATTTCTTCCAATTGTCACCCATTGCCATGTACTTCTCTCAATACTGCAAACGCATCTGCTTGTGATGCAGAAGTAACTTAGGACCAGGCTTCATTTTCGACCAACTCAAGCTCCGTGAAGAATGTAAAATTTTCCCAACTCCTCTATAAGTAATAGGAAGTGATAGATATGCATAAATCTGTTTTGAACTGTGACCGGCTTTCGGTGCAAGTTGAATAATCTCCCTTTTCTCTCTCTTACTTTATCGTGGATTACCTTTTTTGTTGAAATTTTTGCCATAATTTGCTGGATCTTTTCTATAGTTATATATCACATCAACTGATCGTTTAATTAATTTACTAATTTCCGGAACAGACTTTTCAAATTCTAGATATGCATTCATTTTAGCTCTTTTTTCCGCAGACAACATCTTTCGTTTACTCATCGTGAAAAGTATGAGTGAAACGTATTGTTTCCACTCTATAACGCTTTTTATGTCTACTGTGCATGTTACGTTGCCTTGTTTTATGCAAATTTTTATCATATTACTTCGGAATAGCCAATGAAATGTGATATTTCATAAATCAATTTCCACGTTTGCATATTACGAAAATCAAATTTTTGACTTTTTGTTTATATTTAATATTATATATGAAATTTTATTTTTGTAACTCATTTATTATACATACTTATATATACCCCATGAAATTTCATTCATTTTAAATGAATATAATAGAAGTTTTTGTTAAAAAACCGTGTTTTCATAAATCAATTTCCACCAGTGTAGAGAGCTGGTCGTAGATGATCGGCGATCTGGTAGACCATCCACTTCGATTAATGATAAAGATATCGATAAGGTCAGAGAATTGGTGCTTTGTGATCATCGTTTGATAATATGAGAGAGTATTCAACAAATTTCTATATCATTTGGTTCCTGTCTAGCAATTTCAAAAGATGATTTAGAGTTGCCAAGCGTCGCTGCCCAAGTTCCAGGAACTTTGAAATTGTCTCAAAAATAACAACGTGCTTAAGTGAAAGAATGAAATAATAAAATATATTGATAAAAATAAAATAATAAACTGAAATAAATTTTTACTCTGAATAAGTTATACTTATATTTTATGTTTTGTATTAGTAATTCATTACTGTATGAATTGTTAATTGTATGAGTAATCAGATTAGTTAATTTGTGGAGGGTAAAGCTTTTCGTTCAAAGTTATTTGATAATATTCTACATTCTGTTGCAAACGTTCTGATGATTATTTGACAGTAATAATAAGTCTGTAATTAAATTGAAATGAAATATTTTCGTGAAAGTTGCGAGAAAGTACAGTAATTCTACCTAATCAAATGAAATATTTTACAGAAATAAGAATGAATTGAAATTCCGAATAAATATGTACGCAATAAGTTATTATCTTTCAAAATTTGATTTCAACATAATTTCTAGAATAAACATCCATTTGACAAGAAAAGTTTTAATTAAATAGAAAATTTCTTATCTACAATAACAATACACATTTTCAAAACTAAGTATTTCTGCTAATTGAATCTTATAACCGACAGGATAAACAAAGGATAAACATCACGTTTCATTTACTTGCTTGAAAACTGTTGTTAATTATTCAGTTACATCTATGTGCATTTTCTTTGTTTTTAATATCATGTATAGTGATGGGCGATAACGAGATGTTTTTCTCGATTTTCTCGATTGTATGGACATCTCGATACTTTTCGATTGTGTAAATTTTTTCTCGATGACTCCAGTTTGCCAATTGCTTTTATACATCATATATTATATATTATATACGTCATACATTTATCAAGAATAGTCTGCGGGTGAACTGGAATGAGCCGGCGTTAATAAAGACTAGGTGACTTCGCCCGCTAGTGGGCCCCTCCTTTAATCGGGGCCCCTAAGTTATACGTATTCTTGTAATATGAAATCACGAACAGGTTACCCGCTATATACGACACCGTATAGCAGGCGTGGTGTGCACGCAGTACAAAATCTTGTAAAAAAATATAATCTCGAAACCTCGGACCAGATCTCTTGGGGGAGGGGGTCAAAGTGAGCGGAGGGACACAGTAGCTGCATAATATGAATAAGTCGTCACAGGTCTTTAGGCCTTTCGAACCATATGTCACATGAGTGGTCCTTCCCGTGGGGGCAAAGAGGGGGGAGGGGTGCGGGAGGTGGATAACATGAGTAAGTGTTCATAAGCCTTTCCAACAATATGTTACATGAGGGGTCTCGGCTAAATTTAGGAAAGTGTCCCCCGTGGGGGAAAAGTGGGGGGCGGTCACCGGAAGTGCAGAACATCAATAAGTAGTCACAGACCTTTCCAACAATATCTCACATGTGGGGTCTTGGCTAAATTTGAAGAAGTGTCTTCCGGGGGGCAAAGTGGGGGCGACGGACACCGGAAGAGCATAACATCAATAAGTAGTCACAGACCTTTCCAACGATATCTCACTTGTGAGGTCTTGGCTATATTTTTGGAAAAGTGTCTCCCGGGGGGGGGCAAAGTGGGGGGACGGACACCGGAGAAGCATGACATCAATAAGTAGTCACAGACCTTTCCAACGATATCCCACACGAGGGGTCTTGGCTAAATTTGAAAAAGTGTCCCCCGGGGGGTAAAGTGGGGGGGACTGTCACCGGAGGTGCATAACATCAATAAGTAGTCACAGACCTTTCCAGCAATATCTCGCATGAGAAGTCTTGGCTAAATTTTGAAAAGTGCCTCCCGTGGGGGAGGGGGGGGCAAGGGGGGACGACCCCCCCGGGGGGGCAAAGTGGTTAGGAGGGACACCATAGGTGCATAACATCAATGAGTAGTCACAGACCTTTCCAACGATATCTCACATGAAGGGTCTTTGCTAAATTTGGAAAAATGTCCCCCGGGGGGGGAAATGGGGGGGGGACTGTCACCGGAGGTGCATAACCTCAATAAGTAGTCACTGACCTTTCCAACGATATCTCACATGAGGGTCCTTGGCTATATTTGGAAAAGTGTCCCCCGGGGGGCAAAGTGGGGGGACGGCCACCGGAAGTGCATAACATCAATAAGTAGTCACAAACCTTTCCAACGATATGTCACATGAGGGGTCTTGGCTAAATTTTAAAAAGTGTCCTGAAATTTCATATATTATAAATAATATTTATCGGAGGGCTCCATAAAAAAATCCGATCTAAAATGATAAAAACGGAAAAACTACCCCCCACAGTGGGAGCCAAATTGGGGAGGGAGGGAGAAAGTCTCATAATATGAAAGAGTCATTCGAGAGCTTTCCGATAACATATCACATGACCGGTCCAAAAAAAGTTTGAAAATTGCTCCCCCTCCCGCCCCCCTTTTGGCCCACTCTTTCGCCCCGGAACGCAGCCCCCACTTTAAAGTTTTTATGTTTAATAAATAATATTTACCGGAAGACATCTAAAATGATATTTAAATTTATTATAGAAATCGGCTACGGTTTAAAAAAATTTTTCGCCCCCTCCCCACCCCCTGAATTTTACCTTCGGGGGAAGAAAGGTTCATAATATGAAAGAGTTGTCAAAGGGTTTTTCGATAATATGTCACAGGAAGAGTTCGGTAATTTTTTTTTAATTGCGCCCCGCCCACTCTCACGTCCTCGGAATTCACCCGACCCACCTTCCTCTTTGAAATCTTTATATTTAATAAATAATATTTATCAGAGGGCTCCGGGTATGTGACAGCTTGGCAGGGCTAAAATAAGAAAAACATTGAAAATTAAAGCTTCATTTTACAGATCATTGTTATGCTTATTTCTCTGTCCAGCTCACCCCTCGATATCTCATCTCGGCCCTTCTTGGCCGAGCGTGAAATGACAATCATCGAGAGTAACATTTCGAGGAAGGACGAAAACTGATTTCTCATTCTCGACAATGTCATATGAAATGTTGAACAGAGACCGAGAGCGAGAAACGAGAATGGCAATGGGAAGCGATGAGTTACAATCGGTGAGATATCTCAAAGCAAGCGAGAGGTTTGCCCTCGAGAGAGTTCTCTCCTCCAGGTAAACGAGGAGAGAAGAGCAGCAGAAAATATATCTCGAAGTGCGAGAGAGAGGGCGAGAGACAGGAAGCTTTCAGAAGAGTCAAACTTACCGCGCTTCTGGTGTAAGTCATGATTTCCCAAAGGAGTACATGTTCTTTTCCATTCGCTTTTGTTATTCCGATATGGGTTAGGAGGCATAGTGGTTTAAGTTATCAGTTCCGGTTTCAGTTCTTGATATAGAAGTTTTCTAGTGAATTTGGCGGCGCCAGTTTGTCTTTGATTTTCAATGTTTCTCTTATTTTAGCCCTCCTAAGCTGTCCCATATATCTTAATATTAGAATGCTATTGTTAAAACAAAACTGCACTGCAATTATGTATTTTCAAGATTTTAAGTGTCGCCTCAGGAAAGAGGATTTTTCAAAATTATTTTACCCCACTCATGTAACATATTAAAATAAGGGTAATCTCATAACCTTTCTAAATCTACCTTCCTTTTGTCAATCCACCGTTAATTTTAGACCCCTGGGCTTAAAATGCTCTAAAGGAATATACTTAGCAGCGGTTTTTTCGTACTGTGGTACGGTATCTTGCACTCATAGGAAAATTATAAGACTAACATCAAATTGTGTCTAAAATCGAATAAAAAATATGGACATATGTTTCTTAATTTTAACTCCCTTCTTCGCCTCAAGAGGGCGCTTTAAAGTTTTGTTTCTTCAAACCTTTAGTATACTGTTTGTCCAAAAATTATAAAATTCACAAAATAAAGTCTTTTCACTCTCCCCTATCTTCTCGTATCAATTTTATTTTTACTACCACCAGGGGACGCCGCCCAGTGAAACATTTTACTTTTAACCTCAGGCTATTTGTATTTTTCATCTGTTTTTCATAATGTTTTGTCTCATTGTTTTTCTTCATTGTAGATACTATTCTCCAAGTTCTTGACCCATTCTGACTACTTGGGCACTCATTCTGGACCAGCTGTGGCCCATCGGGCCCCTCTTCATTTGTCTGGCTCTAATCACACGCTTCACTTGTTCTTTTACCATTTTTTTTTTCTTCAATTTTTTTCTTATTCAATGGCTTAGTTTTTTTTTATCATTCTCAACTTCCCCTAGTCCTCTCTTACATGAAGTTAACTTTCATCCTTGGTCTGCCCAGTCAGTTTGGGGCCTAATGCCCCTTTTTTTGGGGGGGGGGGGCGTTTCTTCTACCTTTTCCAAACCCATCATCTAATACCACGTTGGTAAGTATTGGAAAATTAAAATTATCCAAAATACCAAAAATGAAGTCCATTGATGTTTTATTTTAGTTATAGAATTCTCTATTAGCGAATATATTTGTCTGTTTACTTTTCTATTTTTCGATAACACTCCTTTGTTTTCGATAAACGGAGAAATTCAACAGCATTAGACACACTTTAGACATTTAGGGAACTTTCACTTGTATCAAACCTTCTGCCTTTATCGAAAAGAAGAAAATGCTAATCGATTCTAGCTAATGCGCCTAAAATAAAAAATAAGCAGTAAATGTGTTAGAAACTAGCTACTTTGGATTTTGATACAGACCTGAAGAGTCATGTTGAAATCCCTAGGCACTGGAAAACAATTTCCGTGTTAGACAGGTTCCCTCTTAGCAGTTATATTTGTCTGGTTGCCCTTATGTTTCTCGATAAACGGAGAAATTCCACAGCATTAGACACACTTTAGACATTTAGGGAACTTTAACTTATATCAAACCTTCTGCCTTTATCGAAAAGAAGAAAATGCTAATCGATTCTAGCTAATGCGCCTAAAATAAAAAATGAGCTAGTAAATGTATCAGAAACTAGCTACTTTGGATTTCGATACAGACTTGAAGAATCATTTTGGAATCGCTAGGCACTGGAAAATAATTTTCGTGTTAGGCAGGTTCCCTCTCAGTAGTTATATATGTCTGGTTATCCTTACGTTTTTCTATAAAGCTGTCTTGTTTTCGATAAACGGAGAAATTCCACAGCATTTGATACACTTTAGACATTTAGGGAACTTTAATTTGTATCAAACCTTCTGCCTTTATCGAAAAGAAGAAAATGCTAATCGATTCTAGCTAATGCGTCTAAAATAAAAAATGAGTTTTTAAATGTGTCATAAAGTAGCTACTTTGGATTTCGATACAGACTTAAAGAGTCATGTTGGAATCGCTAGGTACTGGAAAACAGTTTCCGTGTTAGGCAGGTTCCCTCTTGGCAGGTATCTTTATCTTACTATCCTTACGTTTTTCGAAAGAAACTTTTGTTTTCGGTCAATGGAGAAATTCCACAGTATTTGACATTTAGGGGAACTTTAAACTGTATCAAACTTTTTGGAGTTATCTAAACAGTAGAAAGGTTATTTGATTCATCAAATGCGCCATAGTTACGCGATTTGGACATTGCAGTTTCATAAAGAAGAAAGGGGAATTTATTCCAATGCAAAGAAAATCATTTTAAAATACTGAAATTCAAATGAGATATCTTTATAAATTTCTTCCATAAGATTAGCATTAGCGAGTAGGTCTTTTCAATTGACTGAAGTAACCCCTTAAGCCTAAATCAGGAGAAAATAATTACGATAGCAGAATTATCGAGCAAACCCTATCACTACTATGAAAATTTCGGCCAGAATAATAGCTAAGTTTTCCAACAATTGTTTTTAGCTCTCTCGTTATAATCGATTGTAAAACATCTCGATTGTAGATTCTAAGAATTAATCGATGGCTATATCGATTGTGATTTTTTACGATGACGATTTTTCTCGATTGTCTAATTTTCAAGAATCGCCCATCACTAATCATGTATCTTTTTCATGTTATTTTAAAGTAATTCATCAGTTTAGGCATTCCAGCGGCAATAATTCTTAAATGACTACTGAGAATATTTCTCCACACTCTAAAATATCAAAGTTTATTTAAGAACAAGAGCGAAATATCATGCATAACGGCATAATGGCATTTTGGTTTCATACTTTTTCTTTTGCTGTCTTCTTGTTCTGCTTCCATAGAAACGAGTACATTTTTACGTAATTTCTTCTTTCTGAACATGCGTAAAGGCGCCCCGATGTCAATGCGCAAACATGCCCCGTCGCCATGTTTGGGCTTATTTTTAACGTGCAACGAAAATTAATAACATTTCTGTTCATACAAATACACTTCTCAAAAAAGGATAAAATTCTGCTAATGTTCATATATTTGTTTATCATTAACTAAGTATTATTAGTTCACAATAAGTTTCAATAAGTTCAACACAAAATTTACTGACCTTGACAGAAATCAGATTATCCTTTACTCATGCTGGATCGAAGCTCGACTGACGCTCAAAAACATGTGTGAATACCCACTAGGGTGCAGCATCATTCTGTCATGACAGGTGGCACGCCAGTTATAACTCGTTTTTGAAAAAGTGCACTGCGTAAACGTGCCCCGGTCTACCCTACTTACGTTCACTTTCAAGGGGAAAGGAACAATGCTTTTCCCCTTGAAAATGAACGCGTGTGCTGTTGAAAGATCTCGGGTTATATCAACTAACATCTTTATAAGTTTATAGGACCTTTTTAAGTAATTATATGAATGTTTTTAAATTTTTATATTAATAACAAGGCGAAAATTCCTTCACAGCTCTAGTTTTAGTACAGTGTTTTGATTTTATTGTTCAGTAACTTTTAGAAGATTTTTCTGTTCAACCTGTTTTATAAACTCTGTATATGCAATCATATGTAGTTACTAAACATAGGTAAATACCATGTAACTAAAAAATATAGTCGAACCCGGTTAAGAAGCGTTTCAAGGGAGTGGACAAAAGTCGCGTATTAAGCGGGATCACGTATTAAACATGATTTGCATAATATTGCAGAAACTGGTGCTATTTACGCATTTAATCGTCTAAATGAGCTTTAGAGTGCATTTATACACTGCAAAAAAACCACTGTAGATTTGCCAGATCAAACTCGATCACAGTGAATGTGCTGTATCTTTCTTTGGTTTCCTGACTATATTAACGTGGAAAATACAGCAGTTGCGTAAAATTAACAGCACAATGTGCTGGCAATTTGGACGCATTTTTTTACAGCATAAATTGCTGCGGCCAAATTGCCAGCACATTGTGGTGTTAATTTTACGCAACTACTGTATTTTCCATGTTAATATAGCCAGGAAACCAAAGAAAGATACAACACATTCACTGTGATCCAGTTTGTGCGCGAGATGAACAGTACTTTGTACTGTAAAAATGTCGTTCTTTTTTACAGCGTATTCTGCGGTCGAAAATTGTGTCTTTTACATAAGATTAAAATTTTAATTGTATTCAACTTTAAATCATTCTTTCTTTTTATCAGACCAAATAGATTAATAATGGAAAATAAATATGGATTCTAACATGGTTTTATTGTCAATTAATGCGTTGCAACCAAAAATAAAACAACAAAAGAAACTTTCCTATTAGACTATTTTTTAAATAGAAAGAGAAAAATTAAATCTTTGAAAAATAACCCAGTTTTTAAAATCATACCAAGTACATATAATAATGAATACCGTTACAATCTGTCCTCCTCTTTAATATAAGGGGAAAAAAAACTATCCTTAATAATCTTTGTGTAAGAAATATTGTTAGCATGGCAGAAGCTAAAGAAAATATAAAAGAACTAGCAAACCCCGCGGCTTTGCTCGCGTAATATTTGAAATATGTCAAGTGATATTTATATGTCTAATTTTTATTAAAAGGTACTAACTAAATTTTTATTTTATTAAAAGGTAATATTTTAGTTTATTAAAAGGTACTTATTACTTTTAGGAATAATTAAAACAATTACTATTTAAAACACAATTTGATTAAGCATCATTGTTACACTGCATAAAGCAGAAATGAGACTTAAATTAATGAAACGAAATAAAACTAAATAAATAATAATTTAGAAAATATTTTGAAACTTTTATGCTCAGTTAATACGCTCATTTCAGTATTCATTTGAAGTTTTGAATTTTCTAGAAACCATCTTCTTACATCTTAAAATTAACCATCATGTCAAATTCCAAGTTCTACCACTTCTCTCAACATAAAGGGCTGTGTTGAAATAGAAACTGTCACCATTAATTTGCCAACATTAATTTTGAAGTTGGTTTGTTATTTCCTAATATTCCACAGAAACGTAATTTAGAAAGCTTTTAAAGGCCTTTTTTAGAGCGTTTGCTGTTCCTGTGAACCCCAGGTGGTAGAATCATCGGCATAAAATATAGCCTGTGTAGGATCAGAGACTGCTACCAGTGATTCGCAGCTATTACTCTTATATTTGATTTAAATTCCCTGAAATTGCGTAGAAATCGTAATTTAGGAATTTTTTAGAATGCTTTTCGCACCTCCCCTTCACTTAACCCCTTTTTAATTCGAATTTATTTTCGACAGTCCTTCGAGGGCATTTATATTTTATAAGTAACTACCATGCCATATTTAAAGTTTCTAGCCTTTTCAGTATCACAGAAATCGCAATTTAGAAAGTTTTTAGCTACTGAAACCCTCTGGTAGTAGTGGCACAGACATAAAATATAGCTTATGATTGAGCAGGTTCTATCACCAACAATTTGTCATTATTATTTTTTTAATCGTTTTGGTATTTGATAAGATTACATAAAAATTGTTATTTACAACGCTTTTCGCTCACTTCATCTTTTTAAATTTGAAATTTTCTTTCGACAGTTCTTAGAAAGCAGTTGCATCTTGTAAGTAAATACCATGCCATACTTCAAAGTGTTAGACCCTTCAGTTATGCAAAAACGCAAATTAGAACATGTTTTGCTTTTGTAGCAACATAAAATATAACATAAGTTATAGCAGTGGCAGTCACCATTGATTTGCAACCATTACTTTTGAAACAGCTTTGGAATTTCCTGAGATTGAGTAGAAATCGCAATTTAGAATGTTTTTAGAACGTTTTTCGCGCATTTTCACCCCTTTTTAAATTTCCAATTTTTTCGAAACTGTTCTTAAAGATCATTTATATCTAATAAATATGTACCTTGCCTAATTTTAAGTTGCTAGCCCCTACCGATCACAAAATCGAAATTTGGAACGCTTTTTTGCTCCTGCAACGTCTAGGTGATAGTGATACCGACTTAAAATAGCGTCTATGTTAGAACAGAGGCTGTCAGCATCAATTTCTTAACATTACTTTTGAAATCAGTTTGATTCTTCCTGAGATATTGGTGACAAATCGGCATTTAGAACGTTTTTAGAACGCTTTTCGCTCATTCTGCTCCTGCATCTCCTCTGGGTTAATGGAAACATATATAAAATATAGCCTATCTTGGAGCAAGATCTGTCACCATCATTTTAACGCCATTATATTTGAAATCGGTTCATTATTTCCTGAGATTGCAGAGAAATTGCAATTTAGAACGTTTTTTACAACGCTTTTTGCGCATTTTGACCCACCTTTTAAATTTCGATTTTTTTAGGAAATGTCCTTAGAGATCATTGATATCTTATAAGTAGCTGATACTTCAAATTTCATATTTCTAGGCCCATCAGTAACACATAAATCGCATTTTTAGAACGTTTTTTGCTCCTACACCCCCTTTGGGGTAGTGGCACCGACATAAAACATAGCCTATCTTGGAGCAAACGTTGTCACTATCATTTTGACACCAATATTTTTTAAATCGGTTTGGTATTTCCTGAGATTATGTAGAAACTACCATTTAGAACGTTTTTTAGAACGCTTTTTGTGCATTTTCACCCCTTTTAAATTTCGAATTGTTTAAGAACTGTTCTTAGACACCATTTATATTTTATAAGTAACTAATATTCCAAATTTCATATTTCTAGGTCCTTCAATAACGCCAAAATCGCATTTTTAGAATGTTTTTTGCTCCTGCACCCCCTTTGGGGTAGTGGCACCGACATAAGATATAGCCTATGTTCTAAGTTGGGCGAACACCATCATTTTGATACCATTACATATGGAATCGGTTTGGTATTTCCTGAGATTATGTAGAAACTATCATTTAGAACGTTTTTTAGAACGCTTTTTGTGCATTTTCACCCCTTTTAAATTTCGAATTGTTTAAGAACTGTTCTTAGACACCATTTATATCTTATAAGTAACTAATATTCCAAATTTCATATTTCTAGGTCCTTCAATAACGCCAAAATCGCATTTTTAGAACGTTTTTTGCTCCTGCAACCCCTTTGGGGTAGTGGCACCGACATAAGATATAGCCTATGTTCTAAGTTGGGCGAACACCATCATTTTGATACCATTACATATGGAATCGGTTCGGTAGTTCCTGAGCTTATCTCCGACAAATAAACAATTTTTACCTCTTTATAATAGGAGTATGATTATCCAACTGTAATTATATTTATCCAATCTTTACGAGTATCATTTTTTGTTGCTTATAATATGCATTATAAAACATAGTATTGATATAACGTACTGTTGGAACCTCACTAACAACGGGTTATCTTTAATCATAACAATTTTTATCACGTATCTGAGTGACTTCAATTTGTCAATACCTCTCTACTACAACAAAAACCTACACAAAGCGACAGACAAAGAATCTTAGAAGACGGAAGCAAAGAAGAATTACAATTTTGCTAATTTAACGGAGTTTTATTTTATTCAAATATCCACCATTATTTCCGATTAGTAATTTTTGCCTTAATTAATTTGTAATTAAATAAAGTAAATAACACTATTCGAGAACAGTGTTTTTTATCAAAATTTTTTTTTAAAAAATCCGCTAAATTGACAACACTCGATAAGAGAAAAGGAATTCGCGTCTTAAACGTGATTTTTTCCTCAAAGAACCGAAAATGTATCGCGTATTAAGCGGGATCGCGTAATAACCGTTCGCGTATTAAAATTATTTTTTTTGCATTAGCTTTATGGGCGATGGTCCAGGGATCGGAAAAAATCCACATATTAAGCAGGATCGCGTATTAACAGTGAGCGTCTTAACCGGGTTCGACTGTATATTAACAGAAAAAAAAAGTTTATATTTTCAAAATTGTCTCAAAAACTTCTTAAAATTAAAAGCAAATCTTCGAGGATCATTGTCAGTACATTGTAATATATATAATTGGTGTTTAATAATCTATAGCAATAAATGAAATTTTCGCCCTGTGTGTGTCGGGGGGGGGGGGGGAAGTCTACCGAAATCTACAGCACATACAAGTCTAAAATTTGTATGAGGATAGCCCAAAGCAGATACTGATATACCTGAGGCTCAGATTTTTGATTTTTTTTTTTTTTTATAATTACAGAGTTCGTATGCGCCAAGGGATTCAGGAGATTTTAGATGTTTTAGTACCAGAAATTTTGTAAAGCCCCGGTAACTATATCCAAAGACAGATTTTTTTTTCATTAAATAAGGCAAATATTACTTTAGAAAAATTCTGGTAAACGTTCTTGAAAGTCTTTGAAGCGTACGAACCTTGAATTAGCCGAGATATTAATTTAATACTCATCAAAGAGGCGATATTTTTTATGAAAGCGGAGTGGGCTTGTAAGCTCATGCTCAGTTCTTGCTTTCCAGTGTGCCTAGAATGGAAGAACAAAATTGCTTTAAAGTCTACCGACCGAACTGTTCGGAATACAAAAAAAGAGGAAGACATAGTTTTAAATGTCTTACTTTTACGTTTTAACCGCCTAACTCGGTTTGAAAAAATATTGCTGTTAACCGTATGAAAAATAATTTTAAAAAAGGTTTGTTTTCCGGGTTGACCCTTTCTCCTTATCGGCGACACCTCTGAAATCGAACCCTGCACCCATTCACAAAAATACCTATTTAAAGCTGAGATCTTCTTCTTTCCGACTGAACAGTGGGGTTTTGTAAAATACAAATTTTAACCCTTTCGAAAAAATTCGCGACTGCAGGTCACTTTGTTCCTCCCGAAAACGATCTTTTTTTTTTTCTTTTTTATCTGAAAGTAACTAAACGTTGATATTTCGGCACAATCTTTTTAGAGAATCATGTGGTACACTGAATTTACTTTTAAAAATCTAGAAATGTTCGGACAAGTTGAAGTATTAATAAAAATCTACGAAACTTCAGCTGAAAACGCTAAAACGTGGACTGTCTTGTCTCGGCTCCGATGTTTTTACTACTAAATATGCATATTTTTTTCTGGAAATGTTAAAGAGACCTTGGATACAGTTATTTTTATAAACAATTAAAATTTCCGAGATCGGATGATAAGAACCTTATTTTTTTTTTTTTTTTTTTTTTTTTTTTTTGTCTTTATAAAGTACCTGACGCGAAAACAAAACAAAAAGAAAAGTGAGAAGAAAAGATGTATTTTACAACTAAGAATGGATATTTTTTCACACTATGTTTACACGGGCTGACCCTCATATCTATAACCGAAAAAAATTCAAGGATTTCGGACAAAATGAACTACTTTTCTTAAATGTCCCTACGTGAAAAACAATAAAATATCTTCTTATGAACGGTTTTACCACTAAGTATAAATATGGCTCAGCAAATTTTCCAATTAAAAATATAAATTCAAATAAACTCGAGTTTAAGATATAAAATCATACAAATTAGAGATTTACTTATGGTTATTATCAACGCGACCGAGCAACGCTGTGCGTATCAGTTGGTGTTTGTATATAAAATTGAAAGTCCTAGTATGCTTTTCCAAGAAATAATTTTAAAATAAACCCAAGACATTTTTATGTCAACATGTTTTAACCCCTTGAGGGGCAGTGGGATATATTTTATCCCACCTATGATTAATGAAGATTTGCACCAGAAAAAAATTATGAAATCTTACTTTTGTAACTTTGGTGGGAAAAAAGTCGTAAAATTGTTTTTTCCTTAATTTGAAATGAAATTTTTCTAACTTTCCGGTGGGAATTCAGCATTACACAAATGCAATTGCTTGCCCCTCAAGGGGTTAAGTATATCTATATTAAATCGATAAAATTATTCCCTGTTAGCCTCAGTTTTGAATTATAAACAGAACTTTTTCTCCTGATGATATTTCACCATATTTTGTCCTTAAGAAATACATTTTTTATTAAGATAAAAAATTTTGTTTTCAAATTCATTAAAAAAAAATATTCTAATAAATATCAAGAAAAATGGATTATGAATAATTTAAATTAAAAAAAACTATTCTGATGCGAAACAATATTCTTAAGTTAGTATTATTTTACTTTAATCGAATTCAAAATTCCCAAGAGAGCTGTTTCTGGAAAATACTATTAGTATTATGACTTATTGGCCGGTTATAAAATTTCACTTGAAGAAAAGAAAAAATTAAATTAATAAATTCTTATTTTTTGAAGTTGATATTTTTTCATAGCCATAAAAACACTTTTTAAGAAGCGTGCCAATTTAACATTTTTAATAACATATAAAGAAATTTTCAAGGCAATTCTTTAAAATAGCTTCAAATTTAATTTAATCATTTTTTCTTATTAATACTGAAGATTGTCAAATACATTTTCGGAGAAGTTTGAAAAATGAATTATAATGAAAATTTCTTTTCAATATCTATGGATAGTTTTCGTAAGAATAATTTATATTTACACCAGTGGACCCATGAGATATATAGAGTGTATCCCAGTCGCAAATGAAATAATTTTCAAAAGGACGCATATATTTAACCTCCTTCCTTCGCATTAGAAGGGGAGACGTTGGGAGAAGTGCGAGGCTTTCATTTAGCGCCTATTGCTTTCAGCGTAGTCTATCGCTGCTATTTGGAACTAAACCGGGAATCGCAGAACAAAGAAAAAAACTACTGACATCTTACATAGCTCTATCCTACAAGAAAAAGAATTTTAATAGATGTTAACATTTGCAAGTTATTGAGTTTTAAAATCAGTCAGTCCATTTTAGGACTCCTTGTATATAAATGACGTTTATTAATACAGTCGAACCCGGTTAAGTTGCTCCCTGTTAATACGCGGATTTTTTCCGATCCCTGGACCATCACCCATAAAGCTAATGTAAAAAAAAAAACTTTTAATGCGCGAACGGTTATTACGCAATCCCGCTTAATACGCGATACATTTTAGGTTCTTTAAGAAAAAAAATCACGTTTAAGACGCGAATTCCTTTTCTCTTATCGAGTGTTTTCAATTTAGCGGATTAAAAAAAAAATCTGATGAAAAACACTGTTCTCGAATAGTGTTATTTACTTTATTTAATAACAAATTATTTAAGGCAAAAATTACTAATCGGAAATAATGATAGGTATTTGAATAAAACAAAAGCCCGCTAAATTAGCAAAATTGTAATTCTTCTTTGATGCCGTCTTCTAAGATTCTTTGTTTCTCGCTTTGTGTATGTTTTTGTTGTAGTAGAGAGGTATAGACGAATTGAAGCCAATCAGATACGTGATAAAAATTGTTATGATTAAAGATAACCCGTTGTTAGTGAGGTTCCAACTGTACATTATATCAATACTATGTTTTATAATGCATATTATAAGCAACAAAAAATGATACTCGTAAAGATGAGATAAAAATAATTACTGGATAATTCTTTTATATTTTCTTTAGTTTCTGCCATGCTAACAATATTTCTTACTCAAAGATTAATAAGGATAGTTTTTTTTTTATGTTAAAGAGGAGGACAGATTGTTGCGGTATTCATTATTATATGTACTAGGCATGATTTTAAAAACTGGGTTATTTTTCAAAGATTTAATTTTTCTCTTTCAATTAAAAAAAATAGTCTAATAGGAAAGTTACTTTTGTTGTTTTATTTTTGGTTTCAAAGCATTAATCGACAATAAAACCATGTTAGAATCCATATTTATTTAAAAATTATTAATCTATTTGATCCGATAAAAAGAAGGAATGATTTAAAGTTGAATACAATTAAATTTTTATCTTATGTAAAAGATACAATTTTCGACCGCAAACATATAAATGCACTCTAAAGCTCATTTAGACGATTAAAAGCGTAAATGATACCAGTTTCTGCAATATTATGAAAATCACGTTTAATATGCGGTCCCGCTTAATACGCGACGTTTGTCCACTCCCTTGAACACTCCCTCCGACAAATAATTTTGAAATAATACCGAGAAATTCTTATTTCAACAAATTTTTAAGTATATCAATATTAAATCGATAAAATTATTCATTATTAGCCTCACTTTCGAATTATGAAAAGTAACTTTTTCTTATGATATTTCATCATCTTTTGTCCTTAAGAAATTCATTTTTCATTAAGATGTTTTCAAATTCATGATTAAAATAAATTGTTCTAATAAAGATCGAGAAAAATGCATTATGAATAATTTAAATTTAAAAAAAAACTATCCTGATACGAAACAGTATTCTTCAATCAATATTGTTTTACTTAAATAGAATTCAAAATTACCAAGAGAGCAGTTTCGGGAAAATCATATTAATATTATGACTTATTTCCCGGTTATAAAGTTTCAGTTGAAGAAAAGAAAAAAATCAATCTAATAAATTCCTATTTTTTTAAGTTGATATTTTTCACAACTAGAAAAACACTTTTTAAAGAAACGTGCCAATTTAACATTTCTAATAATACATAAAGAAATTTTCAAGACAATTCTTTAAAATAGTTTCAAATTTAATTTAATCATTTTTGTTATTAATATTGAAGATTGTCAAATACATTTTCGAAGAAGTTTGAAAAGTGAATTATAATGAAAATTTCTTTTTGATATATATGGATTGTTTTCGTAAGAATAATTTAAATTTTCACCAGTGGATCAGTGAGTGGGTTCTCCACTGCAATGTTATATTTTTTAGAAATAATGCTTTTTAAACGTTAAAACATTTAAAGGAAAATTATGAATAAAATTTACTGTAAACAATACTTAAAACTTATCAATGGTAAGAAAAGGTACATGCAAGAAATAAATAACAAGCACATTATATGTGTAAATAAGTTGTATACGTTAAAAACACATAAACGTACTCAATGATATACATAAACAAGAAAGAGCTTTTATATGTGCTTGTGCAAATAAAATTAATGATAAAGCATGATATCGACGTTTCATACTGCTTCTGCAGTTGTCTTTAGGATAAATGTGATGTTGTAATGTTTAAACTATATTGGCATGTCAGAACGCAAGTTAATTGAAAGATTTAAAGACGTTAAACAATTTAATCCATTTGTGCCTGAATTTTTGTTTTCTCAAATTTGTTGGTAACATCACTTTAAAATGTTGCAAAATGAAATGGAAAAATACTAAAAAAATTTACACTAAAATTTTTTTGTATTTATTTGATAAAATATAAACGTACTAAATGTGGGAATATGGATGATATTTTTAATAGTATAATATGCAAAATTATATGTTTTGTCTAAATTTATAGAAAATAAGCTTTTAAATTGTATATTATATACTATAGTATTTTTATGAACTACAAAAAAATATATTTATTTCTTTATAGAGACTAATAACATTATAAGTATTAGTAACTAGAATATAGCCCGTCAGAATGACGTGTTTGCATTTTCCAAAAAATTATATAGCATTGCATTATAAAAAGAATTGTGGAGTAACAAATTTTGTCTTGTCTGACTGATAGGGTGGGGTGGGGTAAAGTAAAAACAGCCCATTTTTCATTTAAACTTAATTTGCAAGAAAATTATTAATTGAATTGGTAAAATACTGACATAAGGTATGCAAATGAACTTCACTCACAAAATTTGAAGAAATATTTCACAAAAGCATTCAAATTAGTACTAATAATGCTATTTTAAAACATATTGTCAATTAACTATTTTATCTGATGGTATGGGGTAAAAAAATAAAAGACAATTCCAACAGAAAGTTTATTTGTTTTTATTAATTGCCAAAATAATAATTATATAACTTAAATTTTAAAAAGTTGAACAAAGAAAATCCCGATTTTTTTTAAACATGCATAAAAGAAACCTGTAATAAATTTTGATAATTAAAAATCATCTTTTATCACATAAGTAAATTGCAACTCTTAATTACATTAACAATTTATTTTCTCAAATTCTGTTATTAAATTACAAATTTATTTTCCCTACAAAATACAAAATTTTATTCATTATAATAATGCATTGATATATATACGGCATTACATATTTCTGATATTCTAATTTCATTTTATAAGAAATATTCATTTTCCCCCCAATGTCTTCAGAATTCAAAAAACATTTTAAAAAGAAAATTTCTTTTTTTAAACTACCGACAGATGGCGCAACAGAGCATATAAACGTTTGTTTTAATATTTTAAAAGTTCAAGACGAATGAATCGTTTGTTTACTTTCATATAGGGATAGATAAAGCTACCAATCTAATTTTAACTGAAGTTATCGCAGCAGAATATTAGATATTTGAATGTAATCTCTTAAATGTTAATTTATTTTGAATAATCTGTCTAAAAATGTCACTTTTGCGGAAAAGAAAACACGTTTTCAGATTGAAAATTAAATCCACATTCACTAACACAATCCAAATCCAGAAGCAATTGAATGACTCATTTGAATGAATCATTAAAAAATACGGTCGACATCCGATTTTGCTCTTAAAATATTCGTAAAACCATAATAAAGCCTTTAAATAATTTGAAATACGTTTATTTTTAGAAAGGAAATGTTAATCCAGTACAAAATAATTCACAGGAATGAATTCAAGAATACAGCTATATCGAGCTATATTCAATGATACTATGAAGCGTTTTCTCATTGGTCAGAAAATAGATAGCCTTGAAAAACAGAGGTAATTTTTCGCGATATTTTTAACAGTGTATACTGAATTCAAACTGTAAATAAATGTAAACAAAAATGAAAAAGTATTTCAAAATATTAATATGCTTTTGCATAACATTTTAAGAGAATTTAATGAATATCTGAAAGAGTCATTCATTTGTTTTTGGATTTGTAATTTGTCCTTATGAATGGTAACGGTAATCGCTTGTATACATCGGAACCATGTTGTTGGTATCTGGTTATTTTTAAATTAGATCTTAAAGCGTTATAATTGTATACTTTTTGAAGGTTTTAGAAAAATTGAGGAAGAATGTGTTACACAACGAATAGATAGACAGATTAAATAAAGCAGTGGCAAATACGGCATCGGAATGCTTAAGCCTAACATGGCCGCGAGATTATCAGGAAACGGATGAGTTCAATCCCGGAAGCGTTATACATTTTGTGTCATTCTATGTATAATAATAATATACTAAGAATAATCGTATTTGAGGCTTAAAAACAATTTGTTTCATAATCATCTTGAAAAGAACTTTACATAAATAACTGTCCCCTAAATGGCTAATAAAAATGTGTACCCATTTGTGCCTAGGCCTTATATTTTGCACGTTACAAAAAGACTTAAAAAATAGGCTTGAACATATAATTTCACATTTAAAAAAAAATACGTATTTCGAAGAAGTCTACAAGCAAAGATTATCACTTATTTATTTAGATCCTTGGTAGAAAAAACACAAATAAACTTACTTTTTACATTTCGCCATTTTGAATGTTGAAAAATCTATAAACTCTGAAAAAAGCCTTCATTTAAGCAAATAAATATCTATCTTACGCTGTATTTTCAGGATGCGAAATTCATAGTTCCATGTAATAACGCATTTGAAAGCATGATCAGATATTCAGTCGAAATCATTGCAATATTGCCTGCAACGATCATTTATCTTATAATATACCTAAAATCGGACTTAATGTTATAAAAAAGGCCTTAATTTTTTATCTGTTTGCAATGTTTTAAAATTTTCCTCTTTTACCATGACCTTACCTAAATGTAATTCGTCCCCCGTCGTAGCTGGTGACACGCCATGGTTTTCAAGTGAACTTCCGATTCATCTCAACTTATTTAGTTTTAAAATTTTTCTGATGTACTCACTGCAGTTTTCCATTTATATAATTGATCAAGTCTCGACGGGAAGTTTTCGTCTCTAGAATTTTAAACATTTCAAAATCATATTTATACTACAGAAGCAGTTCGAAAGTCAATATTTTGCTTTATCATTATTTTATCTGTACAAGTTTATATAAAAGCTCTTGTTTATGTCTATCAATAAGCAAGTTTATGTGTTTTTAACGTATAGATCTTATTTATTAAAATTTATGGTGCAATTGTCCTACATATGTTAATATTATATTTGTATTAGAGGATGGGTCATCAGCCTCAGGAAAGTTACGGGACAGAGAAAAATAAAATGAAACATATTTAAGTTACAATTTAATCTAACATATCAAAGCGTACCTTTTAGGCTACACGTGAAATACAATTGCTTTTTCTATTAATCTTTTCAATTTCAATTTTATTTTTAACCCTCGTGTAGATGTCGCACTTTTTTTTCTTTTGTATTATTTACAATATTTATTATAATTATTGTTGATTATGTATGAGTTTTTAGATGTACAATTTTTGTATTTTATATAATTAATCTTTTAGTAAATTTTGACCGAATTTATTAGCCATTTGGAAAAATGGTTATTGTCCTCGTCAGGGTAGGAAATCAAAAGCATATCTGAAGCGTTTTATTGGTTGAATCCGCATTTTATTCGTTTTCTGATTGGTCTATACAGTAATCTGTATTTTCCCTTTACTTTCAACAGAGATGGATACTTCTGTTGCCACTGTAACAAAAAAGTAATAAAAACTACAAAAAAAAAAAAATCTCAGAAACAAATTGAGATACAGCTTTCAAACAAATTGCATTTAAAAGTACATTTTTGTCTCTATACGACGGTGTAAAAAGTAATATTGTAGGATGTTTAGAAGTTTAAGAATCAAATTTCATTTAAAATGGGTCGTGAGATTTCTTGGAAATCTGACGATGGAAAAGCCTTTTCCCGAACAGCCAATGAAATGCTTGGATAATATGTAAGTTTCAGGAAATCTGACAAGTCGCAGGCAATTTTTGTCGCTTGCAATTTTTACGTATAATAACACTATTAATGTTTAATTCATGGCGTACGTAATGTATGATCAACTCCCTGCGATTTTTTATGTCTTAAATTTTAGTCTTTGAAAAAATCATTTTCCACATGGTCGTTGTAATTTGTTAAATCGCTTTTTTATTTTTTATTTTGTATTTAACTCATGTATTATATCCCAATCAATTTCAACTGAAAAATGTGTGGAATAAATAAAATAATAAGAGTGGTAAGTAAAAAATAATTAGTTTTAATTTCTCTGCTTAATGCATGCACAATGTTTTGAAAAAAAAATGGATGTTTACATAAAAAAATACCCAATTGGTAACTAATAAAGAAAGAAGGGATAGAAAAAAATCAATTTATTGAATTTTTTTTTTAGCTTTAAACTTTCTTCTTTATTGTAAATAGTGTGTTTTCATACGACATGTCTAAATAACGTGCTTTTCTTATTAAAGGTATTTATAACCTGATGGAATATTCAATTAGCACTCAGAATGTGTTTGAAAATGTATGCGACACCAATATGTTTTATTTGTTCCTGTATACTCTCTATCTATCTACAAACACCTGAAGATTTTGGTTGCGGGTTTTTTTCATGTAATTTATTAACATTTGAGGGTACATTAAAAAAATAAAATAAATGAAAAACTGATGATGTGTTCGTGTTGCGTGAGTGGATGTCCTAGCGTGCGCGCCGTGCACTTTCACTCATGCGGGATTCGATAGATTGCCAAAGTCGTTTTCAACCAATTTCCATTTGGAATTACGAAAGCAGACAATATTGTCTGGAGCTTCAACCACTTTCAGATCAAAAAATTAAAAATGAAAAAAAAACGGCAGTCTTTTTGATAAAAAGGTTTACTTTTGACTCCTTTTTTCGCACTTTGGCATGCTTGTAAAATCATTTTTTTTATAAAAATGGCTGCAAGTAGTTCAAGCTCCAATAAAGTATATCACCTTTAATTAACACGTTCACACCGGCGTGGTGGGTCACACTCGACTGTCTCAGAGCTGCCAAGTCTCCGGCTTCTTGGATACCAGTATTTTACCACAGAAAATATTGTTTTATTTAATTATAACAATTGGGCGATTTAAAAGAACAACATTTTCTCTAAAATAAGAGTGGTGTGCAAAAAGCCGGAAACTTGGCAACTCTGAGACAATCAAGTGTGACCCACCGCGCCGGCGTGAACGTGTTAAAAAATAGCAAAATCGGTTCAATAGTTTTTGCGCTCTGATCCCGCCCAGTTCGAAAAAAAGTCATTTTGCTTAAAGGGGTCCGGGACACAAAAATCTTCAAATTTTCAATTTTTTTTATTATTATTAGATTAAAAATTTCTCTGCCGTTTTCTGCTTAAAATGATGTTTAAATCATGTTTCTATCTTAATTAGAACAGGAAATATTAATTTTTTCGTTTTGGTTTGTTTTCAAAATCTGCCTTTCAAGCTATGGTTGTCAAGGAAACGAGTTCTTGTGAAATTGCGTTTTTCTTCATGATAGGTTTTTTCACCATTTCTCACATTTAAATTCTTATAACTCGAGAACCGTTAAAGATACAGGGTTGAAACTCGGAACATATATCTTTTTCAATTATTTTACTTTACTTTTGAGCCAGCATATTTGAAAAAAATATTTACTTTTGAAAGTATGATTTTTTTTTTTTTTAAGTTGCACCACTTTTTCTGTAATTTTTTCGTTAAATATTTTTAATTTTTTTCAAAATTAATATTTTTTAAAATGCTGGCTCTAAATTAAAATATATATATATTTCTGTTTATTTAAATGAAAAACAATTTAAATTCTACAAATAATATTTCGAGTTATAACGATTTTAAGTTATACCACTTTTTTCATAAATTTTAAATTATAAATTTTTTTAAAAAAGCTATGAAAAATTTTATCATTTGATTTTGTTTACAAATGATATCGTTAAACATCACAAAAAAATTCAAAATTTTAACTCGATAAATAAAAAAATTTTGAAAATGTGTCCCGGACCCCCTTAAGATACGTGCCTTACCCTCAAATCGCTGTTTTTGCGAAAAATTCCGATTTTTTTAAAATTAAAGTTCAAACAATCAGGATTCCAAAAATGCATAACTTTTGGTTCAGCGATAATTAGAGCAAAGTTATAGCCGAAAATATAAACCGGAAATGAACATTCTGAAACCGGCAGTGACCGTTTACACTCACAGAAAGGTAAATAATGCATTTTAATACACAAATGTATAATATGTAATATATGCATAAATGTATAAATATCTGAAAATGTGATGGACTTTAAAGTTGTAAACTTTAAACATATCTTTTGTGCAAAATCAAAATCTTAATTTGCGTTTTCTGGAAAACTACGATTTTCATTGTGTGTACATTTACGAGAAACATCATTTCTTAAATTTTCTTTAAGATATTGAAATAAAATTTTCTCACAAGATTCTGTTCATCTATTGGTATGTTATGAAGCAAAATATAGCTTGCAAGTTTGTATATATTAATTTAAGAATTATTTTTATTGAAAAATGCACATTTAAAAAAAATCATGTTTTCTATACAAAATTTTGTATATGTTAGCAAATTCGAGATGTGTTGCAAATTTTTTGCTTCATAACACAAGTAAGTGGTTTGCTAATATATTGTTTAAAAAAAAAAAAGTGAAATATATTGAATAGATTCCGTTACAGAAGGTTTGGCATAAACGCAATTATTTACTAAAATTTGACTAAATATAGCTTAAATTTGAAAAGTTAATTGAAATTACATTAAAAATTTATATCAATTCATAGTTTTATTCTCTGTTTTAACTAAAAACAAACGTGTTTCATAAACATTTCATATATTTTTTAAAAACAAAGTGCTCCGAAGGTAGGCACATACCTTAAAATGCATTTTTAGAGCTCCAAAACAGTGTAAATTTACGAACGCGTTGCGCTTAAGCACTCAATAACTATGAAAAGACGTCCCATTCTGCCAAATAGTTGTACACGGATAATCTACAAGGAATAATAATACAGTAAAACCTTCTTAAGCGACCACGTTCCGTTCCAATAAAAATTGGTCGCTCCGAGAGGTGGTCTCTTACTGTAGGTTATGTTTAAATCTAGATTTTATTTCTTGAGAAAAGGTTATGTTACTAAATTTATTTTTCACATTAGGAAAAAATATAAAAATTTAAATATCAAAACAAAAGTTAATTACATAAGTTAATTAATGCAGGGTTTCAAAAATGAATGCATTGATGTTTGCTTTGATTATACGGTTTTATCTTTTATAACTTATATTTCCAAGTCTTTTCGAAGTTCAGTCACTAAATGCAATTTTTTTTGGACGGGACAGATAATGACTATTTCATTCATTTATCTATTTCTTTGAGAATTTCCTAACAGAGTAGGGCAGGTGAGTTTATTAAACGTCATTCTTAATTGGTCATCTGAGTTAAATTAATTGCCTAAAAAAGACACAAAGGGGTTTAAACACTTAAAAGTTACAGAATAAAAAAAATTCTAATCTTAGTTTAGAAGTTTGATGAATAATGCACTCTCCGGAATTATTTTTCTAACAAAACTTTCTTCAATCGACCAGGAAAAAACGGAATTTGTTTCATTTTCTTCAAAAGAAATGGGTCGCTCATGGAGGGAGTTCAACTGGGATGGTCTCTGAATGCAGGTAAAATTAGTATTGATCCTAAGGGAATAAATTTCGTTCCATAAAAAAAAATGGCCGTTCAGGGAGGTGGTCACATAGGGAGGTTTCACTATATGTAAAGAAAGAAAAATCGATTTTTTGAACAAAAAAAAATCACTTTTTAGTCAGTTATCTGTACCCGGAAAGTCGGTTTCCCGGATGCTATCCCTTCTCAAGTAAACATTTTCACCTGCATAACTAAATTTCTACATTAAGAAGGCAGTGGACCTTGAAAAGAGCGAAAATACTGATGAACATAAATCGTCATCAAGATAAATAAACGTTCGCAAGAGGTTATTGTATAATTCCGCCGTGATTATAGTACGTTTTCGATGTTTAAGAAACATTTGTCTGTTTTTGCAGTGTAAATGAGAAAATGCTTGAAAAAAGCACTGAATGGCTGGTGTGAATTAAGAAGGCAGTGGACCTTGAAAAGAGCGAAAATACTGATGACCATAAATCGTCATCAAGATAAATAAACGTTCGCAAGAGGTTATTGTATAATTCCGCTCGTGATTACAGTACGTTTTCGATGTTTAAGAAACATTTGTCTGTTTTTGCAGTGTAGATGAGAAAATGCTTGAAAAACGCACTGAATAGTCAGTGTGAACTAAGAAGGCAGTGGACCTTGAAAAGAACGAAAATACTGATGAACATAAATCGTTATCAAGATAAATAAACTTGCGGAAAATAAATTAATTTCTTCCGTTACATAAGCAATCCGACATTTTAAATTAGCCACAAATCCTTCTAAATGGTAATTTGTTCAACCTTCAAAATCCTGTGATGAAGAAAATGACTTTTGAGTGGCTAAATTAGACTCATAAACTAAATTTCAAAGTAGTAGTTTTTCATTTGAAATATTGTATGCAAGGCGAATGTTTCTCTCTGGAATAATTTCCATGTATTAATGTCATAAACTAAAGTATACTGTTTTATGGTCATTATTCTTTATTTCATGATGTAAACGATTTATTCATCCTGGAAAATGTAGCTATCGGAGAAAGAGCGCATATAAAAAGCTATCATAATAAAACTTAAATATGTATCAATTAAATATCTAAAAAAGGCGATTCACCTTCATTTAATAATATATAAGTAGCCTAATACATCTTTACTTAAAGGATGCAGAAGAAATAATACATTGTAGAATACAATTATTTCTACAAATAAAAGGGGAGAACAAACACTACAAAATATGGTCAACGGATACCATTTGGGTAATACACCGAGTTGATTTACAATAAATAGAATAAGGGGCCTGAAAAAGGGGTAATTCCCAATTTACTTACCTTATAAAGAAGAATATATTTATGGTTAAATAAAGTTAATTTTTTATCGCATAAATAAATCATCGTACTCACGCCCATTTAAGGGGATTCAAAATCCTATTATCCATTCTGTTTATTTAAAAGGTGACAGATAATAATGCTACAGATGTTACAAATTTAAAATATACATTTTATTTAAATTTCCTAGTACTTTCGGTCTGCGATCCCACAGCCAACGTCAGAGAATATTTTCATTAATTGCCTCTCTATTAATTTCAAATAAGTCACTTCGTTTGAAATGGGAGAGCCTATAATTTTTAGAGTTGCTGGAAGTAGAAGTACTGGTGCTCTGTATTACATTTTTGTAGAGGAAAACTCTTAAACTGCCTATCCATTAATTTTAATACGTCACTTTGTTCACATACGTCATTCATTTTTAAATGTGTAGTTGGACCGTATTAGAATTAGCAGTGTTTGAAATTAGTATTTGAAATTAATAAAACGGCAATTACTGAAAATATTCCCTGATGATGGTTGCGGGAGTGTAAACCGAAAAAACTAGGAAGTTTAAATAAAATGTATATTTTAAACTTGTAACACATGAAGTATCATTATCTGTCACTATTTAAGTAAAGGGAAAACGTTTTAAATATCATATTGTGTAGTTTGTTATTGAATCATGGTGGTATATAGCATTTCGTCTTATGATTTTATTTATTTACTAATTGTTGATTTTGTGTGAAACTTTGCTGTTAAAATTTAGAATATCAATATATTGCCATATGCTTGGACGAAAGAGTCTTTTCCTACTTCTTATGAAGGTAAATAATGAAAATAACATATCGTAGGGTATCTGAAATGGACTTTATTCAAAACCAATTTTCAGCAGTCTATGCATGAAAAATATTCCACGAGTTTTAATTTTTATTCAAAATTCACAATATCACTAAAGAACAACATTGGTATGTACTAAAATAAATTTGTGCGTCTATGTTTTAATAAGACTGTCAGTTATAAGAAAGAAGGAACATAAATTGGTGTGAAATTTAATTTTCATTTAAAAGTCACATACTAATAAAACATTATTTATTTTAGGATCTTAATAAATCCCAATTTAATTAACACTTTGAAAACTCCACGTAAATTATACTTGATACAAATAATTTATACCTGATACAAATAATAATATAAGCAATAAATTTTATTGTATATGTATTAAGGGGAACGTTGACCTTTATTTGAGCAATAATCGACCCCAAAATCGACATTTCTTTTCGTGTGTATTATTAACTCCAATTTGTACTACGTCATTCGTAGAAAACCGCATGCAGATGCAATTATTTTACACAATGTTACAAGTGTTTGAATTTTGCTCACAAAATTTTTTTTTGGCCTTTTAATATACTTTAAATCTGTTTTTCTCAATACTGATGTTTCAGCTTTTTTTAAATTTTTGAAATGCTCTTTGCTACTTGATTTTTCATCAAAATTCATGAAACTGATAAGGAAGAATCCTGATATTGCTTAGAAAGAAACTGTGTATACATTTTAAAATTCGACTTCATTAAAACAATTAAATTTGATTTAAAACTTATTATACGGCTGAGTTTTGATGAAAATCGATATGGAATTCAGCAAAATATCTGTAAAAAATTAACTATTGAAGGAATTAAAAAATCGATACAACAGATTTTTTTTTTTTTTTTTTTTTTTTTTTTGTAATAGAGTTTTGCGTGATTAAAATCGAAAATCGAGGAAATACCTAAATAATGAAGACGCAAGGAGCATTTTAAAATTTCGTTTTAAAATTTTAAATATTTTAAAAGATCTTAAAAATTATAATAAGATTGGAAACTTCCTTTATGGTGTTCTATGTACTTACAGTCCAGGGGAAATGTACCAAAAAAAAAGGGGGTTAGCTTGCAAAAGGTCGAGTAAAAGATTTTTTTTTCTAACTTGTTTATAATGATGCCAACATCAAAAAACAAGTTTTCTAAGAAATTTACTTAAGGATAAATTTTCTGTGGCCAAAAAACAAAATTTTGGGACTTTTTTTGATTTTTTTTATATCTCGAGACCCGTTGCCGTGGCATATTATTTGTCAAATACAATATTAAAGAGGATAAAATTATCTATAACCTTCATATTTACAACTTTTTTATACACTTAATAGCAGGCGTAGTACGTCATTTCAAAAATAGGACTATTTTTCAATTTTTTTAAAATCCGTAAAAAACGCAGTTCTGCCCCGATTATTTAAATGTTTCCCCGGATTTAACCGTGTATGCCAACTCCTATATATTGGTAGCAATAAATTGTGTGTTTCAGACCAAAACTAGCCTTTTTTGCACCCATGGCAAACATGAATTTTGGCGCTCAACCCCCCCCCCCCCCCTTTTAGAAAGAAAATTTACCACAAGAATTTTAATAAATCTCTAATAGCCGGATTTGGAAATTTTTAAGTGTGTAATCATTAAATACGTAATGCTGATCTACGTAACCAGCTTTGTCAAATATTTATTCATTAAAACCTTGAAAACCGAGCCGAAAGGAACCGAAATATATTCCGCTTTAAACAGATTTCCATCGTAGCGGGTATAATTGTTCATATTCTTTCTCTTGAAAATATATTTTTTTCCAATTAAAGATCGGATTCCATATACACAGATTTCATTTTCCAAAAATTTTAAACGGTAGTTGTAGTGTTGAGGCGTTTAAAGTTACAGTTACATAAATTTTGAGACTAAATTAGTCACACGAAGACATTCGCAAGGTAATGTTAAACCTATAGGAGCGTTCTTAACAAATATCTTGCTTGCATTTTATTACTTTTAAATAATTTTTCTTTTCATGGGATACCCGAGATCAATATCTCATGTTGTGCTTTTGTACTTTTTCGGGTTTGGTTGCTTTTTTTTTTGTTTGTTTTTTTTTTTGTTCACACTTTTTTTTTTTTTTGAAAACTGTTTGGAAGCTGTTCTGAAATTTAAAGTATCCTCATTAAAAGAAATGCAACAAAATTCGAAAAATTAAAAACGCAGACCGTTAGATATCGACCTCAGGTATCATATGAAAAAAAAAAAAAGAACTGGACAGAACTGGAGACGAATACACATACAATAGGCTACTATGCACTCATTCCGAAATAGTTTAGAACAAAATTGCAAATAAACAACTTGCTAATGTTTGTTTAATCTTAAAAATTCGCCAAAAGTTTGTCAAGGAAATTGAAAACGAAACTGTTTCTTCGATCATGTCATTGCATATTTCAAAGAATGACAACCCAGAATCGGGTGCTACGAAGACTTTGTAGCATCCAATTATATACATCGTGCAACACATTTTTGTTTTGCATCCTCTGAAAGCTCTTGGAAAAGTACATTATTGATATATAGAGGTACACAAAATGAAACTAAATAAACTTGTGTAACCGGAAGAAATATAAGACAATTACTGAATTTACAGAATGGATTACAAATCGCAACTACATTCATCAATGGCTTTAGCTGAACTCACGTTCAAACACGTTCCGCGATAATGACACACTGATTAAGGCGTTGGTCACTGGTGAATGTTAGATAACAACATTTATTGGTACCATGTGGATTATGGCTCATTTAATACAGAAGTCTTAATGTGTATGGCGCCTTGTCTTTTTAATTGGCAGATCGTTTCTATTGTATGTTTAAAATAGATAATTGGGAACTTTAATGACATATAATTTGAAGTTTAATAACGAAGTCTTAATCTGTATAGCTCCTTGCTTTTTTAACTCTTTCAGGGGCAAAACAATTCTGTTCGTAAACTGATGAAATAATTGACTGATACCAGAATATTCCAACGAATTTCTTAGAAAATAAAAACCCGCTAATTTGCATTTTCATTACAAAAGTAAAATTTTATTAAAATATTCTTGGTGCCATTTGTCAAATTAGGTGGCTAGGCCGTCTAGCCACCGCTCTTGAGAGGGTTAAGTAAGCAGATCGTTTCTATTATATGTTTAAAATAGATAATAGGGATCTTTAATGACATATAACGAGAACTTAAATACAGAAGTCTTAATGTGTATGGCTCCTTGTTTTTTTAAGTAAGCAGATCGTCGATTATATGTTTAAATACGTAATAGGGATCTTTAATGACAAATAACTAGAAGTTGTGACGTGTTAGACTTTTTTAACCATCTCGTGCATAAATTATTTTTCATTATTTTTCATTATTCACAAAGAAAATTTTTTTGTGATAAATGAGAAACCATTATAAAATAATTTTATTATTGTACTGCATGCTAGGTATTATCTGTCCACAAATCAAATCTCCATAAATGAATGTTCAAAATTTTTTTGCTTAATAATGCAGTAATTATACGACCTCATATGAGGTCCGTATGCATGAGAGGGTTAAGCAATTTTTTTCTGCTTCAGCGTCGCAAAAACTGAATAAAGTATTTATTGCCTTACTTATTCTCAAAATCCTGTCGACCTGTGTAATTTATACAAAACCGCTGCAGTTTCTTTTATTTTAATCAAAGTAGAATACTATTTTAGTTATTTATGTGAGTACATTCTTGAATAACGTAGTGGGTCTCTAATGTGAATTAAGTATTCATGTTTAATTTAAAGAAAAATACTAGATTTTATTTAAATAAATAGTGTGACTGTGACAAATTAAAAACAGCAAGTGCTTTGAATAAATTGAAAGATTATCTTATAAATCCATGTGCTTTCCGTAAATTGAATGCGTGATATCTAAGAACAAAATCTGCAGAAATCCATTATTAGAATGATTTATTTCCAAGGCTATAAAAATTCATGTCATAAAGAAAAATTAGATAAGCTAATGCACTATTTATCATTTTTAATGTCCTCAAAAGGAAATGACACAAAGTGGAAAATTATTGGAAGTACATTAAACTTCCGATTATCCGTCACTCAGGAGAACGACGGTATGCCGATTAATCGAAAGACAGTACAAGAGCGTTACAAAAGTTACTTTTCTATTTGCCAGTTTATAAAAAAGAATATTTAATACTTTTTTATCTGTTGTGTACTTTCGCTAATAAAAGGCATAATTGGTAAAAAAAAAATCCCGGCATTCAGGCGAAGGTAGATTTCGAAGTTAAGTTTCACCAACAAAATCTAAATCATGATTAGAGATAAACCCACTTTAACAATTTTATCTGCTTTTGCCGCTCTTCATGAGTTTTAAATTGCATTTTCATATAAGAGCTGGTTTTATCAGAACCATGTTAAGGCAGTATTCGAAAATATACTTCTCCATGCTCAACAACTCGACATTTTCTGACACATTTTCAGATTCATTTTTAAAAGGAAAACAGGAAACTTGCTGATATGATTTTTTAAGAGATTTATAAGCGACCTATGTTTTTATTCTTCGTTCAATTAATTAGAATTTGATTTATAAACAATAATTTTCTCAGGAGGACAATATTTTTAGTTTCCAACACAATCACTTGAAGAAATTCGGTTCAAAATGCCCACTTTGACTTCATTTTTTGAAATATATTCTGCCTCTATCAAAAAATCGACCTTTGAGGCACATTATATACTTTCTGAATAAGAGAACCTACCAATTGGATGCTTTTGAAAGCAAAAATGAATTTACAAATTAGTCAGAAAATAAGCAGTTTGGATTTGAGTAATACGATACTTTTTTCTTAAACCTCTATGTATTTTTAATTTGTTTTGGCTATAAGAATTGGTCCTATAAAAAACTTGTCAATATGAAAGTTGTAGATAATATTCAGAAGATGTATAATAAATTTAAGCGGATTGGATATCTTGTGAATGGACGAAGTTATGGATTTATTTCTTCTTCAAACCCCACTTTTTGTATTCGTTTTTAATATTTTTTGCGGTAAGAATTGGTCCTATAAAAAACTTGTCAGTATAAAAGTTGTAGATAATATTAAAACAATTTTTAATACATTTAATTGGATTTCATATCTTGAAAATTGACGAAGTTATGAATTTTTTTCTCCCCAAAACCCTATTTTTTCACCCTTGAGCCCGTTTTTAATTTTATCAAAAATCTACATAAATTTTTGGCCCTTTCTTTTAGAAGTAATAAAAATTTTAAACTAATTCGATATGTATTAAGAAGTTATGGGATTTTTTTCGTTTTTCATAAAACCCCTCCCTATTTCCAACCCCTTGGTCCGATTTTGCCCATTAACGAACTTGACCGAGATTTTATGCCCCTTAATTTTATGTATAAGTTTGGAAAAGATTTGTGCAGAATTATGGAAGTTATCGCGCCCATATAAAAGTGATACAGATAGATAGATCGATAGATAGATGTATAGATAGATAAAGTGTTTTACTGGGGGAGGTTTTTTGTTCTGGGGGTCATGATCGATGTAGATCTGCAAAAATATTTCCGAAATTGCAACATAGGGGTTGGTTGGTTGATTTTTGACGGCCAATTATCTGCTCGAGGGATATAGGCCCAGGCGGGAGTGCCCTTCGTGGGGGTCTTTCTAAGGGAACCTAACCCGTATTTACGCTTGGAAATCCAAGGCTCGAAGAAAACCACGAAAACTCCGAACGATTAGGCCGACGGGCGCGATTGGGATCGAACCCAACACCTCCCGTCTACCAGCTTCGAGAGCAGAACCTCTCGGCCACTTCCAACATAGGGGAGAATGTAGTAGGTAGTCTTTCATACGAAATCTACCTAAAAGTTAGTCTTATCAGCTACGTTTATCAGATAAGCTGTAAATCAAATAAGGATTCCGAATTTATAATTTTACCGAATAAATATGTAGTAATTTGTTTTCATACAAAGTAGTCCATTATATATTTTTGCTAGCGTTTTGATTGCGCTTTTACTGCAGCAAGATTATGAATGCTACGTAATAAAAGTACCATTGCATCGGTTTCCTTTTTCATCTCATACCAATTAATGCTCTAAGAGAGTATAGTCTTCTCTTCTGCATGACTGGCTCCTGGATCATCATTCCCCGATTCGTCACATTCATTCTCTTCAGGTTTCTCTCTATTCAAAACATTTTGAATAATTTCGTCATCCATTAATTTTTGATAACCAATATCATATTCTTGTCACAATGGAGCCATTCTTGATTTCATCCGCAGAAATATTTTTTAAACATGGTATGTCTGACACCAAGGTATCCAAATCATCACTAGGTGCTTCCAGCTTGTGTGCTATCAATGTTACGCCAATGTTCCTTTCTTATAGAAAAAAAAATAGGGGTTGTTAGCGGTTAACCGCGGGTGGCGGTTGATAGCGTGACGGATAATCAGAAGTTTACTGTAGTTCAATTTCTTAAACACTAAAATTTAGCATTATAATAAATAAATCTGACGGAAAATGTCAAGTCACTAAATGATAAGATACAGATATTTTATTAAAGAATTATCTTAGTAACTTACAAGTTTAATGGAATAATTAATACACAACTCCTATAGCATTGTGCTTTTTACGCAAGAAAAATATTTTCTCGTTTATTTACAAGAATAAATGCTTGAATAACATGCTGGGTCGCTGGTGTAAATAAAGTATTCATAATAAATTTAAATAAATCGTAACAGACTTTATTAAAATAAATAGTGTGACCCTGACAAATTATAAAAATATCAAAATCTTTAAATAAATTGAAAGAGCATCTTACAAATCCTTATGCTTTCCGTAAATATAATGCGGGGTATCTAAGAACTAAATTTGCAGAAATCAATTACTAGAGTTATTTCCAAGGCTTTAAAAATTCGTGTCACAAAGAAAAATTAGATAAGCTAATACGCTATTTATTATTTTAATTCTTTAACGCATGATTTTTTTTATTTTATTCGGAAAACATTATATATGCGTCTATTTTTGTTAATTAACCACTATAAAAATAGCAAAAAAAAAATTATTTATGTTTGCGTTGGACATAATGTCATAATATGAATCCTGAACTACATAACAAAAATTGATGAAAAAAAATATATACTTACTTTAAAGTATTTACACTGTACCATAACAGCTATTCGATGATGAAATAATTTTTATAATGCTTTTAATAGTGTGCCACTGAGCTCCATGTATAACAAGAGTTCTTAGTCAGCGGTCAGAAGCTTGCAAGGCAAATGAAGCATGCAAGGCAAAGGTAAAAAATAGTCCGCCTTATCAATATTAGATATTAATGTTCTAATTTACTATTATGCTAATTTAGGCTTCTCTAATTAAGTTATACGTATCACATTAATAAATGATTCTGTAATCATGTCAGGGAATGTGATAAACAACATTTTTTGCAATGAATGCGAACTAAAATTGACCTCATTGTATCCTTCCGCGCTGACCGATGAAAATCATGTTGGGAAATAGGAAGACAGATCTCTTGTTATATATGGAGCTCAGTGATAGTGTGCATAATTAATCATTACTTCTTTATAAAGATCCTCAGTCGAGCATATTGCAGACAGTATCAACAAAAGATGTTGTAACCTCCTCGTGATAACAAATCAGAACAAAAACAGACTTCACGACCTTAAATGCACGTTATGACACGTAACTAACATGAAATAGTTCATCAAAAGACCAATAAAAAGAGTCAGATGGCAAAAAAATTCATGTAACTCCTGAGTTGCACTATGCATTTAAGGGTTAACGTCCTGAAGGGGAAATTACACAAAACTGACAATTATTGGGAAAAGTTTAAATTCGTAACCACTAAGCTTTAGCACTATGAAAAAATAATCTGACGGAAAATGTCCATTGTCACAAAATGATAAGTAACAGATATTTCATTAATGGAATATCTTAATAACTCACATGTTTAACCTTTAACTGATGTTACCGGTCTCACAGACCGCTGCTTTTTTCATTTTTTATAGTTTAACTTATAATTTTCAGTTTAACTACAAACACTATCAAAGTTTTGTTTCGTTTAGAACTTTAATACCTTCACCAGAGACATTTGAATAGGCGAATTTTAATTATAACAGTCCTGTACAAACAGTTTAGTACAAAAACACCATAGTATGAGTTAATCGCCCCTTTTATTCGTCTTTCGATGGAGCGGTCTGAGAGACCGCTTCACAGTAGTTACGCGACAATTTCTGTCACATCAGTTAAAGGTTAATGCATTGATTAATACACCACTCCTGGAGCACTGTAGGGGAGAGTAGCCATATTTGGACAGCCGCTTTAAATGGACCGTTGCCATTCTGCCGTTAATCACAGAAAGATACGCCATCTATCGCTGAAATCCTACTCATCAGAACGACGTCATTTATTATTAGAAGAAGCACCCGCCTACCACATGCTGTTTTCAGACCATTATAAAAAATCCAAAATTAGCTGTTTTGATCTAATTTTTTCCTACTAAACGTAAGTGAATTCTTCAAAACTAAGGGAAGTTTTTATGTATTCATATAAATATCTAAATTCATCTGTTTATTGCGCATATTTTTTAAGTGGATTTGCTTGATTTCGTTTTTGGTCTTAGTCTTTAAATTATCTGTTTTTAAAAATGGCGCAGTTGCCTAAATTGGGCCAATTTAAGTTGCTTAAATTGGACCATATATACCATCATAAATTTGAAAAGTAAGTAATGAATTTCGAGTTTCTGTACGCTTAGTACACTATTTTTTTTTATTTTTTAATATTTCAGAAAGGATTACCATATCCATGCAAGCTTTGAATATTTATTTTTTTTTTTTTTTTGTATATCTCTATCAATTTCTTTATACAGTTTAGGCTATATAAACATAAAAATATTTTTACATGTTTATGCTATAAATTTTGTTTGCAATCTGTTTCATCTTTTTTGTATTTGTATTTATTTTCTTTGAATTCTTTATTCCTATGGCGTATTATATTTACAGAGTTGAATTTAAACATTTTCCTCGAGGATATTTGAGATTCCGTGAAGTGGGCGGGGGGGGGCAAGTATTTTACAGTTCCGGGAGGGTAGAATTACACTTCTTTGCCATTAAAACGCATAAAATCTCAAACCTTCCGAGGGGAGTGGTTATTTCAAAGCCCCTGAATTCAACACTGTTTGAATATATAATGTTTTATGCTTGATTAATCGTAGCGCATTTTTTTTTCAATAGAGCATATTTTTTAATATAATTGAGAAATGTTGAAAACGACCCAGACAAATTGTCTCTTAGAGAAACACTCGTGATAGCAAAAGCTGTTAAAGATATAGGAAACGAAAAGGAGAGAGTAAGTTGTGAAGAAATTGGCCTGCAAGAAGGCTGTAGCTACAAATCCCACCCAAAAGCCAAAGGATCATTAGAGATGTTATCCCCCTTGCTAAATTCAGTTAAATCAAAGTGCAGAGGGAGAAAAAAAAAACAGTTTTGTTAACATCTTTGCCATATAAAGTAAATCTTGGAATGAAAAAAAAATGACAAAAGGGAAGCTCTCACAGCAGAAAAGCAATTGGAACGTAAAGTTAAAAATATATGTGTAATGTAATAGGAAAGAAAATGATGGGGGGGAAGAACTACAAACATAATGATAAGAAAATTTTTGTTGCAAAAAGAAAGCCTAATGATTCAGAATCTAAAAAGAAAAATCTAGACAGTGATGATTGGTTTTGTATCATTTGTAAGAAAAATAAAATGGCTGAAATGATTCAGTGTTCAGATTGCCAAATACGGTTCCATGTTTTAGTGTTGGAACAAAAAATGAATAAAAGAAATTAATGCGTAAGCTTTGCATCACTTCTTACATGACATTCAAGAAACTGGCAATTAGTTCCATAATTTATATTCTTAATTACTGATAACGTTGATTTATATTTTGAATAAACTTTGATTTAAAATAATTACTCTTATTTTCAGATATTTGATTTCATTATATTTCATTGCTGTTGTTTTGTTTGATTGTTTCGTTAATCGCAAACTTTGCTTTAATAAAATTAGTTACATGCCCTAGTCATTACAGCCACCTATTATTGTTTGGTCCAATTTAAGAGACTAGGGGGTCCAACTTAGGCGACCAGTTGCTGAATTTGGACCACTTTTGACAATTTTTTAAAATTAAAATAAAACATAAGATTTTCAGAAAGCAATTGATCTAAAGATTTATTTAGTTAGTAGATGAACAGATTGACCCCGTGTAGTGATGTTTTGCAGATATTCCAAAAATTAAGTGAGTTACACCTGAAAATAAATGAAGTGGTCTAAATTCGTACTCTCCCCTATTTTTTATGCAAGAAAAATACTTTTTTCTTTACTTAAAGGAATAACATACTGAGTCGCTAGTGTGATTTAAGTACTAACCTTAAATTTAATTAAAACTTAATAGAATTTATTTAAATAAATAATGTGACACTGACAAATTATAAAAACATCAAGTGATTTAAATAAATTGAAAGAGTATCTAACAAATCCTTATGCTTTTCGTAAATTGAATGTGTGATATCTCAGAACAAAATCTGCAGAAATCCATTACAAGAGTGATTTATTTGCAAGTCGATAAAAATTGTGACATAAAAGGAAATTAGATAAGCTAAAACACTATTTATCATTTTAACGCCCTGAAGAAAAAATTACGCAAAATTGTCAGTAACTGGAAGTAGTTTTATTTCGTAAACGTTAATCGTTAGCATGATAAGAAAAGATAATTTTGGAAAATGTCCATGTTCACTAATTATAACTAACAGATATTTCATTAATGAATTATCTTAGTAACTTACAAGTTTAATGCAGTAATGAATACACCACTCCAGGAACATTGTATTTTTTATGCAAGAAAATTACTTTATTGTTTACTTACATGAATAAATGCTCAACGAACTAGGTAACTGGTGTGTTTTAAGTATTTATAATAAATTTAAACAAAACGTAATAGAATTTATGAATTATGAATTTCACGAATAAATAGTATGAAACTGACAAACTGTAAAACATCAAGTGCTTTAAATAAATTGAAAGACTATCTTACAAATATGCTTTTTGTAATTTAATGCGTGATATTTAAGAACAAAATCTGGAGAAATTCATTACTAGGGTGATTTATTTCCAAGGCGGTAAATTTTCGTGACGTAAAAGGAAATTAGATAAGCTAATACAGTATTTGTCATTTTAAGCTAAGAGGAAATTACACAAAATTGCCAGTAACTTGAGGTACTTTTATTACTTAAACGTTAATGACATTATAAGGAAAGATAATTTTGGAAAATGTCCGTGCTCACTAAATGATAAGTAACATATATTTCCTTAATAAATTATCTTATTAACTTACAAGTTTAATGCAATAATTAATACACAAGTCTGGAGAATGTAGTTTTCTTGTAGTTTTTATACAAGAAAAATACTTTATTGTTAACTTACATGATTAAATGCTGGGATTGCGTACTGGGTGGCTAGTGTAAATTAAGTACTCATAATAAATTTAAATAACAACTTCTACGATTTATTTAAATAAATAGTGTGACAATAACAAATTATAAAAATATCAAGTGATTTAAATAAATTGAAAGAGTATCTTACAAATCGTTATGCTTGAATTGAATGTGCGATATCTATAAACAAAATCTGCTGATATCCATTACAAGAATGGTTTATTTCTAAGGCGATAAAAATACGTAATATGAAAGAAAATAAGATTAGCTAATAAGTATTTATCATTTTAATGTCCTGAATAGGAAATTAAGCAAAATTGTCAGTAACTGTAAGTAGTTTTATTTCGTAAACGTTAATCTTTAGCATTATAAGAAAAGATAATTTTGGAAAATGTTGACATTCACTAAATGATAAGTAACAAATATTTCATTAATGAATTCTATTAGTAACTTGCATGTTTAACATAACCCTTTCCGACGCGGAGTAATTCTGTTTGTAAAATGATGAAATGATGAACTGACACCGGAATTTATAAACGAATTCATTAGAAAATAAAATGTTGCTGGAACAATGGAACAATGTGATTTGTCTTTTGGACCGCCTATAGTTTCGTGGCAACTTCACATCCAGTGGAGAGGTGATAGTGTTGCAAGGGCATTAGGAAGCCTTAAAAAAGTATGTTGAGACGTGGCTGGTAGCCACAATAAGAAAATAACTATAAAAAGTTCAGAAAAGAGTAACTTTATAAAAAGCACATAAGTATTAAAAAAAATCATTTTCTGCTATATATTAGCATTTTTAACTGCTTAACTTAATGTATGGTCTCTGAAAAGATCCCTTTTTTATGATGGGGTATCCCTCGGTAGCTTTTTTTCGTGTCCCCCTTTTTTTTCTTTGAACTAATGGAATTTTCTTTTTCAAAATTTTTTCCTAATTTACTGTTTTTTCTTTCTCTTTTTTCTCTTATATTGTTATACTTAAAGTACTTATGTACTTTTTACTATTTTCTTAACTTTTCATAGTTATTTTCTTAAGTATTTTTCCGTACTTTATAAAAGGAAAAATTTAATTAAATATTCCTGGTGCCAGTAATTTTAAAATTTGGTATCTTTTTCGTGGACACCACCCGCTAAAGGGTTAATTCAATAAATCAATACACAACACTTGGAACATTGTACAAGGTTAGCCTAAATGAGTCACCGGGTTTCAAAAGACTGTTTATTTACAAGTATACGGCGAAAAAAAATAAACGGTTGATACGTAAAAAGATAACGCACTCAACAAATTTCTGGTACATACTATAAATGTTCAATGTGTGCGCTCTTACTCTCCTGGCACACATCCCAACGGTAATCCAGTTTCGTCCATATGTCCAATAGCACGTTGCTGTCAATGTCTGTCACAGCAGCAGTGATGCGGTCCTGCACGCGAGTCAGGAGGTGGACTTTTAAACTTGGTGAGTGTCTGTACTCTTGTCATGTATCACCCGTATCTGTAGGTCGTATACCTCTCAATAGACAGTGTTTTGGAACCCAACAAATCAGTTAGAATAACCCTGTATTTTTTATGCAAGAAAAATACGTTTTTTGTTTACTTACATGAATATAGACTTTAATTATGTACAGGGTCACTGCTGTTAATTAAGTTTTTGTAATAAATTAAAATAAAAATTAATAGAAATTTATTAAATAAATAGCGGGGCAATCACGAATTTTAAAAATACCAAGTACTTTAAATAAACTGAAAGAGTATCTTGCAAATACTTACGCTTTTCGTAAATTGAACGTGTGATATCTAAGAACAAATCTGCAGAAATCTAGTTACTAGGAGAGTGATTTATTTCCAAGGCTATAAAAATTCGTGTCATAAAGAAAAATTACATACGCTAATAAAATATTTTCCATTTTAACGTCTGCAGGGGAAATGACACAAAACTGACAATTATTGGAAGTAGTTTAATTTCGTAAACACTAAATTTTTGCATTATAAGAAAAAAATAATCTGGCGGAAAATGCTCGCGTTCACGAAATGATAAGCAGATATTTCATTAAGGAATTATCTTAGTAACTTACAAGTTTAAGGCAGCAATTAATAAACAACTCCTGGACCATTGTATTTTTTATACCAGAAAAACACTTTTTTGTTTACTTACATGAATAAATGCTTGAATTGTGTATTAAATATATCAATGAAAAAGATGTATCGAAATTTTTCCAAATTATGGGAGGACCTTCTTGCCATGGCCAAAAACACACAGAAAAAATTTGGTTTAATTCTTCATCACTTTTCAATGGAACAATAATGAAAATGGCACGAAAATCGGTATTGCAGCTCCCCCTTCCGTCGGAATTTTTCAAAATTAAGGGAGAACCTGCTTGCGATAGCCAAAAACTAAAAAAAAATTGGTTCAATTCTATGCACTTTTTGATGTTACAATGGCGACAGACATACGGACACACGAACAGACAGACCTATTCTATAAACATGTTTCTTGGGATCTCTGACCCTAAAACGTGTAGAACAGAAAAAGTGTGAGTAGCACTCTCACCCTGGGGGTTTCTGTACCGTTATTTTATTTTGCTGTTGCAAAAAAGTCAGTTGCAATGCGTTAATTTGGCATTATGAACCGATTATCCAAATTCATAAATTTGACGCGTAACGAATCGACATAGCTTTTTAAAATAATGCTATTCGGATTTTTTCCTATATATGTGTATAAGAAAAACCTACAGATTGTTTCCGGTTTATTATTTGTACTCAGGGCCGTAGAAAGAGGTCACGGGATCCAGTACTAATTCGAATCCGGGTCGCCTCTCCCTAGTTCCATAAGTTTGATACAGTAGAACCTGCTAATACTGAAACGCAAATGATTCAGCAAAAATGTCGCTTTAAATATGTCTCTCCGTCTTAGGAAATATAATTGCGTAATATCCTTTTTCCGGTAACATGAAAAATTTTCCGGTTAAATCAGGATTCCGCTATATACAGACTTTACTGTATTAGAAAATAAATTTACTGGATTGTAATTTCTTTAAATAAAAACACTATTTACAATTTTAGTATTCTTTCTTTTACAGTATTTCCGCTTATAATTTCATTTAAAGATTTTAAATAGAAATTCAAAAATTTGAAGATATAATTAAATTTTAATTGGTTTCATCAATATATTTTGAAGGAAAAAATTAAGAGTATGGAAAAAAATAAAATTGTAATTTCCTAATATGTTACTTTACCAAATTTTCCACATGTTCCTTGTTCGCATGACTGAAATCATCCACGTCATTTAATGTATCTTTCATTTTCGAACAGTTAATATTAATCTTAGTTTACTTATCAATATAATATAAATGGTACCAGGAAAACCCAAAATATATCAGCTAGCCCCCTGGCCAATCTGCAAAGAAATATCAGCAAATTTTGACTTTTTAATTTTATTATTTGTTAGTTATTTTAATTTTAAATTTCTGTGTTAAAAAGTGCGATTATACTTTTTTGCTATTTTATTTTAAAACCAAGACCGAAGTCGGCCACTTAAGAAAGCTACGGCCCTGTAATTTGTACTGGCTCTACCTTTCTCTGTACCTCAAAGGGTTCCTACTGGTATCGGAGCAAAAGATCGTTCTATTTCTTTCTGATCACCTTCTATATTTGTTAGTTGTATTGCATTATCTTAGTTGAAAGCAAAATAACTTAATATATAATCTATCTGTTAATTTTCATGATGTTATATTCAAAGTTTCATGGTATTGCCTTTACTCTGTCAGACAGTGTATATATATTTTTAAATAACAAAAATCCTCAACTAAATACTTTATCTAAGCCTAATTTCAATGTATGTTTTAATTCAAAAAAGCCTAATTTCAAAATATATTTTAATTAAAATAGCAAAAAAAAAAAAAAAAAAAAACATACATATTTCGACACATACAAAAAAAGAAAAAAAAACATTAATTATACTTGATTAAACAAAAAGTTTTTTCTCTCCTCGGTTTTCTTGATTTTAAAATAAGTTGATTTTGTGATGTTTGAGCTTATAAATACCCACCATTTTCAAAGAAAGCCATATTACATTTCTTTTTATAAAACGTAAAAGTAAATATTAAATAAAGTAGTGTTTTGTATTTTTTATTTATTTATTTTTTTTTTGCCAATTTACTATTTAAAGCTGAATTTTATCAATAGAAGCATTTTTTATAATATATTTTAGTTTAATTGATCTTCTGTGAAATAATTTACAAAGAGATGTGTTTGATTAATGGTGCAGCTGCGAAGTATTGAACTCTCTCTTTTCTATGGGAATTGACAACTTAAAGTTAAAAATATGCAAAGAAAGAAGTTTCTTTTTTGTATCGTCTCATTAAAAATAATGAATTACTTTTAATTAAATTTTTTACACTTATTATCATGTGTATTCTGTACAATTAATTTGTAAATATTTGATATTGGATTATAGATAATTTTAGATTGTTAGACTTTTGAAAAGAAATTTTTTTAAAGAATGAATACATTTTATAAATTATCCGTTTCTCTAAATACAATTTCGGACAAATGAAGTGAAATGTACATTCAAAAGAAAAATAAAGTAAAGATAGAGAAAAAGACTAAGAAATAGATAATATCATATTGAAGACATTCCAGTCTGCTAAAACTGCCCATTTTTGGTAAATATCAGATTTATTTATTTGTACAATTGAAAGACTTTGCAATTAGTTATCCGAAACTATTCTTGGATTTTTTGTACGAACACTCGAAGTGTAGTTATGGCTGTTTTAATTTTAGCTATCTAACCGGAAGTGTCTATTTATATAACCTTAAGAAAGAAAATAACTTTTAATATTCAGGTTGAGGGAGAATAACATTACAAATGCGAAGAGCTTTAAGAACTTGGAGTGAATATGTTTATAAAAATAAAAATTTTAAATGCGTTTTCTGAAAAATATATGCATTGTAAAAAAAACCAAATAGTTCTTAATTTAGGAAAATATTAATAGGAACAATCACGAAAATAAACAATAACCTCTTTCGAATTATCGATAAAGTGCTTTTTATCTTTGAAAACCTCAGAAACCAATGTATTTTAGAGGTGTATAAAAGCATTTATTAAAGATTCTTTTACTCCCAATGCGTTTTGGGTAGGTTTCCGTGTAGTTTCATAGCGTATTATAAGTTTTTCAACCAGAGATGTAGGTTTTCTGGGTGCTATCAATTCTCGTGCAAACACTTTGATCTACAACAAATATGTTTTACAAAATGTCATGCTAAATTAACAGCACTGACATTAATATTGACATTAACATTAATATTATTTGGTTGCTCTTGCATATTAGTTCCGCAGCTGAAACTGTTTAATTGAGAATCGATAGGATCCTATAAATCAATACTTCAGTTTTCGAAAACTGATTAATGCACTATTCGGAAACGTTTACGAAACTCTGTGGCAGAAAATGAAACTTATTGAATTTTAAAAATATGCTAGTTTCTGAGGTTTCTAACGACAAAAAACGTATTACGGAACCGTGAGTAACTCGAAATGGGTTATATATATATTTTCGCACTTGTTATAATGTATTTTAATGTATTTTTCTAGATTAAGAACATTTGTCTTTTTTTACAGTAGTTTTTTCATGAACACTTAGTTACAAAAACAGTTTTATGTTTAAAAAAAGTATAAGAAAATTTCAAGAAATTTTACAGCTATTTTTATAAATTAACAGGCAAAAATATTTTTAAAAACATCAAAGTGATAATATAAATGGGTATAGCTTACAGAAAAAAAAAGTATCATATGACTTACATCAGAGTTCTTAACATTTTAAGTAGCAAAAATTGTGTATTGTAGAAATCAAAATAGTAAGCTATCACATTAAAATATTGAAGAAAGTGGAGTGATACAATAAAGACAAAAAACTTTTAATAACATCATAAAATTAAGAAATACTTGAGGTCTTGAGAAATAACCTTTTCTTTAACCTTTTTCTTTTTGTCTTCAAAGTAGTTGCACGTTTTTTTTTTTTTTTTTTTTTTGTTTTTTTTTTTTTTTGTTTTTTTTTTTTGTTTTTTTTTGCGCCTGAAGAAGAAAAATAAAGTTCTTTCGAAAGGTTGAGTGCATTTCTTAATTTTATAGTGTTATTAAGAGGTAAGCTATCATTTTCGTCGTAAGAACATTTTTAGTAAGTATCAAATATTGGATTAATTTTCCCAAAATTGTAAAAAATAAAAATCAATTCCGTCAAAAAAATTTATTTAATAAATGAATTTTTCTTTTAATATGCTAATCTATCTGAAACAATCAATATTATATAAATTTTTGCTTTACTTGAAAAACAGATCATGTTCCAAACATAGAGGTATATCTTACCAGTCATTGAATAATATTTTGCCTTATTAAAATGTTTTAAATTATTTATTTTGATCTATCTATAAATATATACATATAGAGACAAACAGATAGTTTAAACAATATATATAAGTATAAATATTGATTCTTAATTATAAATGTCATTGCTTTAATTTCAATGTAATTTTTAACCTATCAATAAACATGAGTGTTCTTACTCGAAGTTCCTTATTCATCATAGGCCCCACCAGTAGCCTAAAGGTTCTGCTCTCAAAGCTGGGGTGGTCCTAAGTTCGAACCCCATCACGCCCGTCGTCCTAATCGTTCGGAGTTTTTGTGGTTTTCTCTGAACCTTAGATTTATTTGCGTAAAAATGAGTTAGGATCCCTTAGAAAGATCTCCCACGGAGAGCATCCCCCCTCGGGCCCATAGTGTAGATAATCGGCCGTTATGAACAACACCAACATCACCTTATTCATCACCTTCACAAATGGCGAATCTATAAAGTTCCTTGCAATAATCGCCCATTATTTTACTTGGGATAAACTAACAGATATCGCGAAATGTCTTAAAAGAACACTACCATGATGGTGTTTATTAAAAAAATTTTAAATTAATCTGTTACTAACGTTTCCCGAAAATTCTAGCCATAGCTTTAATTTTCAAAATTCTAAAATGTTATTACAGCATTCGGAATTAAATATTTCAAAATATCTAGTTATTTACCTTTATTGTGCCGTCATCTTTAAAGAAAAGACTTTTTCATTTTTGCTTGGAAAATACTTTTTTAGCCTAAGTATCATAAAAAAATAACACTTTCATTTAATTTCAATTTGTATTTTTCAATCATATATTATTCATTTGAGTTTTTATTTTCTTGCATATTCAGTGTGTATATTTTCATTGGAATGGTATTTCAACATGTAGCTCTTTGAATTTACTCTTGTACTTTTAACGTTAAAAATAGCTAAATTAAAGTATTGAAATTTTAAAGTAAATACAAGACATTTCCAAAGCTGTATTAAAAAATAAATAAAAATCTAAAATAGTTTTTACATCTTCAAATTAAAAGAAGTTTTTTATTAAAAGGCATTTATTATCTCGCTTCTTATTTAAAAAAACTGTAACATATGTTTGGTTTAATAAAGCCTTTTATTTTTGTCGGGGTCTTTCAAAACTAATAAGTTGTTTTAGTTATTTTAAATACCGTCTTTTTTTTTTTCAAATAAAGTTGAATTATTTCTTTTGATAGAATGTAAAATTTAGTAATAAATAAAATATAGTATTTGCCAGCATGCTATAAGATGGAGAATTTTCAGCAACACTAGCATTTTTTATAATGCAGTTCGACTGAATAGATCTTCTTTGAAATAATACACAAAGAGAAGTATTTGATTAATGACGTTACTACAAAGCTTTTAATTCTCTGTCTATTGAAATTTTGACAACATAAAGTTAAAAATATACAAAACGGTATTTTCTTAATATATTCTCTTTAAGCTTATTCCATGTATTTTATTTAAAATAAAGTTTTTATACTTATTTGTATGTGTTTTCTATATAATTTCTTTGTAAATATTTTATAATGACTTACAGATTTTGTAAACTTTTGAAAAGATTTTTTTTTTTAAAGAATGAATGCTTTTTGTTATTTCGCATGCTTTTTGGAATATTTTTTCGGAAATATAAACTACGTGGGATCAAATCTTCAACGTCAAATATGACGTCAAAATTACGGTAGGTAGCTAAATTTTAGAAAAAGAAATTATTCCAAAATGATAATAAATATCATTTTAGAATTTTAGAAGTAAAAATATTTCCTTCAGAGATCTGCTCAATACCGAATGCTCAAGGAATCTGTACCCTCTAAAAAAGAAAAATAAAGTAAAATAACAAGTGAAGAAATTTATAATATTTTAACTTTCAATGAATGGTATTATAGAAAGATAATAAGTAGATAGAGAAAAATATAATAGATAGTAATATAGATGGATAGGGAAAATATAATAGACTGTAAAAAATAACTGTTAATTTCACAGTATAATACTGGTAGCTGGGGTGCCAGTATTACTCTGTAAAGTTAAGTGTAATAAATAGTAGTATACCGTTTTATAAATAAAATGCAGAAATATATACCATACATTACTACTTAGCTATATATTACTGTTTATTTTACGGTTTATTAGTGTTATTTAACTGTTAATTCTTGATTTTACAGAATTGTACTGACCATATATTACTACTTAGCGATATATTACTGTTTATTTTACGGTTTATTAGTGTCATTTAACTGTTAATTGTTGATTTTACAGAATTGTACTGACAACCCAGCTGCCAGTATATTACAGGGTGTTTCTAAAACAATATTGATGTTTTGACGCTTGGTAGTATAATTTTTTACATAAAACTTTAAATTATAATTAATACATAAAATGAAAGAGAAACTCAAACAGTTTTACCTAGAAGCTTACAAGTGCTTAATGTGAGCACTTTTCGTCACACGGCGCACATCAAGTCTTTAGCCCAGCTCTTCCCAAACGCTTGTGGGTAATAGTTGCGAAGGCAGCCGGTATTTTCAAACTAATGATACCATCTGCGGATGTTATTATCACTTGGGGGATCACATCTGAACTTAATCCGGAGCGCACGTTGCACAGCAACTACAGATTCGGTCTTTGCAAATTGCAGAACACAAATGCTTTCTGTTTCCTAGTCGCCCTTTTTGCTACTAGCGCTTTCTGATGGATGACGGCAGAAACATTGCGTGCGGATGCGCATACACAGGTACGAACAAACTGTTTCAGTTGCTCTTTCATTTTATGTATTAAGTATAATTTTAAGTTTTATATAATAGATATTACAAAGCGTTAAAACCCCGATATTCATTTAAAAACACCCTGTACTGTAAAATCAACAATTTTTTTTTTTTTTTGCAGTGTATACGGTAATATGGATACATAAATAAGGTAAGATAGTATTATAGATAGATGGAAAAATATATAGTAATATAGACAGATTGATAGATAAGATAGTAATATAGCTGGATAGGCAGAAAGACAGTAAATAGATAGAAAGACTAATAGATAGGTAAGATAATACATAGTGATATAGAAAGGTAGATATATGGAAAGATATATAGACGTAAGTGTAAAGGTTTTTCATTTATTTGTGGTGTTTAAATAGATAGCGAGATAGATAGGATAGTAATATAGATAGAGAGGTAGAGACATTTTAAATAATAATATAGATAGATAGGAAGACAGATAATTGATAGTAAAATTGATAGATAGACATATAATAGATAGTAAAATAGGTAGATGGATAATAGATAGTAAAATAGATAGGTAGTCATATAGTAGATAGTAAATTAGCTGGATAGATAGGGAGCTAGTAGATCATAATATAAATTGATAGTTAGATAGTAGAAAACAATATAGATAGATAAACAGATAGTAGATAGCAATATAGATATATAGACATATAGTGTATAGTAATATAGATTGATAGATATATGTATAGATAGATAGATAGAAGAATAAATGTTGTTTCTTAGTGTTCAGTTCTTTAATTTTAACATTATTTTTAAGCTTCTCAATGAAATAAAATTTCCTTCTACTGAGATCTTTGTCCTCATAATCTTTAAAAAGAGAAATCTTTAAAGTTTCTTGGAATGATTGCCATTTTTCGTATATAGCATAGACTACAAGAAATCTCGAAATCTTTTTAAAGAACATTACAGGTGTTTCTGTAATTCCGAAGTTTTTAAATGGTCTATTACTGAACATTCTTGAAATATCTAACTTTAGCTGTAATTTTCAGAATTCCAAAATCATATTACTGCACTTCGGATTTAGATATTCTCGATAATGTAGCTATCATCTTAATTGCGATGTGATATTTAGAAGAAAGTTTGATTCATTCGTTCTCTAAGCTGCTTGGCCGAACTTGTTCAGTCTAACTTGGAGTTTGGTTTCATTTCTAGCACTTCTATTTGTCGTATTTTTTAAAAGTTAAGTTTATCTGTTCTATAACTTGCCGACGCCTACTCCCACCTTTTTTCCCTTTTATTTTACATCCATCTGACTTTTAAATAATTTAAATTTGTTTTTTACGGGCAGATTTTAGGTAGCATTCTTTACAAAAAAGCTACCTATTGCAGCCGTTCGGAGGAAAGCGATTTCAAAAAATTTTGGTATATTTTCATCGATCATGACCCCCAGACCCCGAAACCACCCTCCGTTCAAGATTGATATATATATATATATATATCTGACCTATGTCACACTGTAACTCCCGTAATTATGAACCGATTTCGATGTAATTCGGTGTGTACATAGTACATACCAATGTCTCGACCGAGTTCGTTGGCCAGCTTCATCCGCCGCTTTGTTTCAAAATGGCGGCCATTTAAAATTTTTAAAAAAATTTAAAACTTGAAATGTGGTACCAAAAAATTAAAAATGGAAAAATATTTTTTCCTTATGCATTTTACCTTTATACAAAGATTCCGGAGCAGTTTTTGTTTCGTCTATATCTTAAAAAATGGCTGAGTTATAGCATTTTGAATTTCTAGCGTGGCTGACATTTTGAAACGTCCTGAATTTTGTCACGCGATAAAAGGCGTATTTATGAACCGATTTGGATGTAACTTCGTTTATAGATAGTACATACCAATGTCTCGACCGGGTTCGTTGGCCAGCTTCACCCGCCATCTTGTTTAAAAATGGCGGCCATTTAAATTTTTAAGAAAAATTTAAATTTGAAATGTGGTACCAAAAATTGAAAATTGAAAAAATATTTTCTTCTTATGTGTGAAATTGATAAAAAGATTCGGGAGCAGTTTTTGTTTCGTCTATATCTTAAGAAATGGCTGAGTTATAGCATTTTGAATTTCAAGCGTGGCTGACATTTTGAAACGTCCTGATTTTTCTCACGTAATAACAGGCGTATTTATGAACCGACTTGGATGTACCTTGGTGTGTACATAGTACATACAAATATCTCGACCGAGTTCGTTGGCCAGCTTCATCCGCCATCTTCTTTCAAAATGGCGGCCATTTAAAAAAATTAAAAAATAAAAAAAATTGAATGAGATACCAAAAAATTCGAAAATGAAAGAGATTTTTTTTTTGTATGTGTTTGACCTTAATACAAAGATTCCGGAACAGTTTTTCTATCGTCTATATCTAAAAAAAAGGCTGAATAATAGCATTTTGAATTTCTCTTGTGGCTGACATTTTAAAACGACCTGATTTTTGTCACGCGATAACAGACGTATTTATGAACCTATTTGGATGTAACTTGGTCTGTACATAGTACACACCAATGTCTCGACCGAGTTCGTTGGCCAGCTTCATTCGCCATCTTGTTTCAAAAGGGTTGCCATTTAAAAAAAATTAAATTTAAAATTCAAAATGAGGTATTAAAAAATTGGAAAATGAAAAAGATTTTTTTTATGTGTTTGGCCTTGATACAAAGATTCCGGAGCAGTTTTTGTTTCTGAAAATTTGTTCTTTTGTTGATATCTTAAAAAATGGTTGATTTATAGCACTTTGAATTTCTAGCATGGCTAACATTTTGAAACGATCTTGTATTTGTCACGCGATAACACACGTATTCGCCTATTTCGATGTAAGAATGCATGTGGATAGTATACATCAACACCTCGACCAAGTTCGCTGGCCAGATTCATCAGCCATCTTGTTTCAAAATGGCGGCCATTAAATTAAAAAATATATATATATTTAAAGTGAGGTGCAAAAGAATTAGAAATTGAAAAAGGTTTCTTTCTTAAGTATTTCATCTTGATATAAGGATTCAGGAGCATTTTTTGTTTGTCTTTACCTTAAAAAATGGCTCAGATATAGCAGTTTCAATTTCTATTGTGGGTGACATTTTGAAAAATCTGATTTTTTGCATGCGACAGCACTCATATATATTAACCGATTCCGATGTGAGTGAGCATGTGCACAGCAATTACTAAGGTCTCGACCAAGTTCACTGCTTAGCCTCATCCACCATGTTGTCTTAAAATGACAGGCACTTTAAGAAATTGCCGAATTTGGCAGCCAAATATAAGTTACTTTAAAGAAAAGCAGCTTGGATAAAGCTGACTAATTTCGCGAAATTCTCATTCATTATATTGATAAAAATTAGTATTGAATCTCCTATATTCGGTTTCCACTAAATTGTGCTTCGTGTGTTTGCATGATATAAATTGGCTTTTTTAAAATAAGCATTATGAAAGCTACCTCTTCCTCCCGGCACTGGCCGGAAGGACTTTTTATATTTTGTTCTTGACCGGGCTCTTCTCTCCCTGTCCCACTCTTCTTATTTTTTTTATCTACAAAGGCAGTTCAGTAAAGTATGATCATAATTTTTTATATCAACATATTCTGACTCATCGTCTAAATTTTAATGGTGCTTTTCAAAGTACTTCATAATAAACGCCATGAACTTGCCCACACTTTTTCACACTTGCTGGAAATCAATCTTTTAAATAGGTCCTCGAAAATCGCCTTCGCCGTCTTTACCAATACTTCTAATGACGAAAAATACTTTCCACAAAGCTGTTTCTTCACATTAGGGAATTCTTCTCGACTTCCTGTAACATCTCCTTCAATTCTGAACAAACTTCCCCGCGAATGTCCTGCTGTTCGGGTATGAGGAGTCTTGAAACTCACAGCGCACAAATACGATGAGGACAGAAAAGTAAACATGAGATGTTTACTTTTCTGATCTGACCGTGTGGGTCGCACGCAATTATAAATACAGTATTTTTAACAGATCTCATACCTAACGATCTTATCTGACAATAATAACGACGGTATTGTAAGTATTGTCTGTAAGTGCAGTTACAGGAACTGTGGGTCCATATTCCCTTGAAGATGATTCTCTTTCTGTTTCTTAATCATCTCAAATCATCTTCTTTCCAACTGTGCTACAGGAATAAAGACTTGCTATAAGTCTCTATAGTGTGCGCTTCGACAGACGACTTCTTCAGGTGAAAGCAAAACTAACCAATATACAAGAGCATATTGCTCATTGTGTTTTGCCTCCATCGTTCCCGTAGGCGATACTTCAAATATCTGAACTTTCATGGCTACCGTTGGCATACTACTGGAAATAAAAACAATAGTACCAAGTTTTCATTACACATTAAGCTAACAATGAAATATAAAAAGAAAATGTTGTGTGCAATAAAGCATGCCAATAAAAAGTCACGATGGTTCATTATTGCCCAGTCCTCGTATTTCTTTCCGGACTTGCTTTTGCTGTTGCAGTGGTCGTATTCTTTTTGTATCAGAATAAGAAAGATAAAGTTATTCTAAACGCATTGTGCTTTCTTCTTTATTTATGGTGTATTTAAAAAGCTTCTTTGGATTTTATTGTGTCTTATCTCAGTTTGAAAAGAATTGATCCATAATTTTTTTTTTGTTTGTTTTCTTCATTGTGAATGTTTTAAATATTAAAATGTAATGAAATACTTATGTAAAGTATAAATTTGTAAAGCACAAACATAAAAAAAAAAGATTTTTCTATTCCCTATAGTCTGTAGTTTATCCGTGTACAACGATTTGGTCAAATTCGAAGTTCTGTCGTAGTTATTTAGTGCTTTAGCGCAACGCGGCCGTAGGCTTACGCTGTTTTAAAGGACTACAAACGCATTTTACGCAAAGGCCTTTTTGAAACTAGGCGGGAACGAGAACGAAAAAACTATTAAACCGCTCTTGCTAATTATTTTTTAATTAAACTTTAAAAAGGAGAAAAGAAGATTTAACACTTAGTGATTTTGATTTAAAACACTTAAACTCTAAAGAGGCAAACACATTGACAGATTTACTATTTAAATCTCTTCAGCTTTTTCAAAATCCTTAAACACCTTAGGTCACACTGACAAAATTATACCAGATTTAAAATTTGTAAATGCGTACCCTATTAAAACCTTTCCCTCCCTCCTCCCTCAGTCTCTGCAAAAAGATGCTCAAAAACAATTAACTCAAATTTTCGAAGCTGGTATAATTGAGCGTAACTGCTCCGAATGGGCTTGTCCTATCCTACTTGTCAAGAAGAAGTCAGATGGTACTGGTAAATAAAAATATCGACTCGCCTTTGATCTTCGCATGCTTAACCCTTTCGAGGTCGGTGTCCTTAAAAAAGGATACCCAATTTTAATTCCAAAACTGACAAACGGCCCCAAGAAAACTTTATTAAAATTTTCCTTTTATAATGTACGTGAAAATAAACAAGTTCGTATTTTCTGATAACTTCGTTTATAAATTCTAGTGTCAGTCCATTATTTCATCGGTTTATAATCAGAATTACTCCGCGCTGGAAAGGGTTAACACTGTGATACAAGCTTCTTCCTACCCATTTCCTAAAATTCAAACCATAATTTCTAATTTGTCGTCATATAAACATTTCACTTCGCTTCTGCTCGCTATGCTACAAGGTCTCAATAAATAGTGCTTCTTGTGTTTTTTAAATATTTTGAAGAGCACCTCTCATGTGTTCTCCATATTCATATATGTCACATTACGAAATTGTTTTTCATCTAACAAATAAAAAAAATGATCGTTCCTGCTATATACGCTGTTGGAGTTTTTCATCACAATATCCCCGAAGCCGGCAAGTACTGTTAAAAGGCGAACAACTTTATCACAGTAGGCTTATACTGTTTTAAAGAACTTCAAATGCATTTTACGCAGAATGACTTTTTCAAACTAGGCGGAATCAGAACTTAAAAACTATTAAACCTTGCTAATTGTTTTTTTAATTAAAGGTGATATAATTTATTACATCTTCAATCACTTTCAGCCATTTTATAAAAAAATAGATATTTTTAGAAGCACCCCAAAGTGCGTATGTGGAATATTTCACAAATCCTTTGAGCGGCCTCTCGGCCTCTCTTAGCCAGACATTAGGCGCCAGACCACGTGAGCTTCCAGAAAATTAATATTAAAAACATTTTCTCATGTTTTTTTAGTTTAGTTTTTTATTGTGAATGTGAAACTCGAACGCAGCATGCTCGCTGCATATTTCTTGATCTTCCGAAAAGGGAGTAATAAATACTCCTGAATTATCTTGGATTCCCAGTGTGGAATATATATATATTTAACAAGTATTATTCAAATGTTTTCGCAGTAAATATTTTTATGTGAGAAAGTAGAATTACAAAAGTTTTTAATCATCCTGTGCTTATTTATATTCAACAATACCTGCGCCACTTTCAGTCGTGAAATATGCTTGCTGACTTTAAAATTATATAAATTCAAATTCTTCAACTATGCTCTACCAATAACAATATCGTGAAACTCGTGGAAAACATGAAGATTATTCATTATTTAGCGTAAAAAGGGGTTCGGGAATAGACCTTTTCGTAAAATCGCTGCCACTTTGTTGATTCTCATCTTTTTGATCTCAAAGTGGTTGGGGCTCCAGACAATATTATCTAGTTTCATAATCCTTAACGGAAAGTGATTGCAAGCGACTCTGGCGATCTATTGGATCCATCCCGATTGTAAGTGCAGGCCGCGCACGCTAGGGCATCCACCAACTCAACTCGAGCCACATCATCAATTTTTTATAAAATTTGTTTTTAATGTTCTTCAAATGATAATAAATAACATGTAAAATAAAATAAATAAATAAAACAGACTTGATTACAGTTAAAAACTAAAATTTATAAAATGTTAAAAATACTAAAAACATTTAAGATATAGTTAGTAGACATTTCGCCAAGCAACCCGCAAGGCCTCATCAGTACAATTTAACCATTGTAAAAACAAACAGCAGAACAAATCAAGTACGGTTAAAGTTAGTTTTTTATTTATTTATTATTTTAGAAACAAACAATAACCACCAGGGATAGAACAAGCATCATTCAAAGTCGGCGATCGTAATTGAGTAAACCAGGCCTCGAGGAACAATACTATGATAATTGTTACAACCTGATTTCAAAACACAAGCGTTCGCAAATAGCGGGACGTGATCCGTTTGAAGAGAATGCTGGTCAATTTTTAACACTTTCCAACAAAGTTGAAAAGTGTTTATGCATTCGGTTTGTCCGTCTGTCCGTCTGTCCGTTTGTCCACGCTCTAACTCCCGTAAATATACTCAGATTTTCATGAAATTCATAAAGGTTATTTAGGGTCACCAAAGCCTGTTTGATATTGTATATGAAGTATGTAGGATTAATCGTTCATTTACAGGGGCACTCAAAATTAGTCCATTACATTATGGTATATGGGGAATAACTCCCCTAAATATAGTCGGATTTTCATGAAATTCATAAAGGTTATTTAGGGTCACCAAAGCATGTTTGGTATTGTATATTAAGTATGTAGTATTAATCGTTCATTTACAGGGGCACTCAAAATTAGTCCATTACATTATGGTATATGGGGAATAACTCCCCTAAATATAGTCGGATTTTCATGAAATTCATAAAGGTTATTTAGGGTCACCAAAGCATGTTTGGTATTGTATATTAAGTATGTAGGATTAATCGTTCATTTACAGGGGCACTCAAAAGTAGTCCATTACATTATGGTATATGGGGAAAAATCGTTTACAGAGTATTTTAATGACATTATGCTATTTCATATGTATTGAAACTGATATAAATCACTGAATTTCACTACGATCAGTTTAGAACAGGACATTCATAGTAATTTTTATTCATTTACAGGGACACACAAAAGAAATCGGTTATAGTACAGTACTCTATTTGAGTAATAATTGCTGGATTGCACGGTTTAAAATTCGGTATGCGCTTTCAAATTTCATTAATTTTTTGCATCTTACCCGTTATATATAAATTCTATACCACAAATACAGGGTTGCACAAAAGTATTCACGTACTGTTCTCCTTATTAGAGGAAATTGCTGAAGGTAAATTTTCGACTGAAGTATATGTAGCTCTTAAGAGAACTAAATTTTGGCTTGCACGTAGCTAATACATTCAAATCTATAAATCATATATAGGTCTGCAATTCGCATAATTTTCCAATTGTGGATGGAAACAGCTGAAATTGGGTTCTGAAATGTATTATGCGTTTCCATATGGTTGAATTAGACGTAATATTTTATTTTTTTAAACAGTGCAGTTTTGTTACATTATTCTGAATATGTTAGAATGTGTTAAATAATCTATGCTTGACGAATGATTTTTTCTTACTTGTTTAATTTTGATTTCCTCTTTTGAAACCATCAGTATGTTCTTGCAGGCGAATATCCAATAATCTACCCGTTTCACCAACGTAAACACTATAGCAATCTTTGCAGGGAATGGCATAAACAATACTGGTTAATTTTGACTTATTATATTTAAATTTTTGCTTATTAAAAAAAGAACACACTTTATTAATTGTTTTAAAAGAAACACCGACATTGAATGATCTTAGAATGCCAGACATTTTATTAGAAATATTATTATAATAAGGGATGCAGAAAAAAGAAATTGGCTTACTACGTTGAAAAGTAAGGGGAGTAGAATTAGCGAAGCTTAAAGTAGTTTTAACCCTTTGAGGGGCAAGCCTTGTGTTTCTGTAATGTTGAATCCCCACCGGAAATTTGAGAAAAATTTGTTTCATAATAAGGAAAAGCAATTTTTCAGCTTTTTTTTTCTCCAAAGTTATAAAAGTAAAACCTAATTAAAGTTTCTGGTGCACATCATAATTAAAGTTAGATGGGATATAATGTATCCCACCGCCCATAAAGGGGTTGAAGGTTTTCTCAACAAGGCCAATAGGATAGCTACCGTCAACCGGGGACTTTGGTCCATCCCATAAAAAAAGATTTATTCTTTATATTGAAGAAACGATTCAAGATATTTTGGAGTTTTTGCCCTTGAAAAATATTTTATACTCTACTATAGGGTATTTGAATAGTTTGGGGGTAATTTAAATTTTTTAGTGGCAACACTGGATGTGTTTGTAAACAAATGTTTTCGTGTGTAAATTTTAACTCTCCAAACTTTCATAGTGAAACAATCTGGATAAGAGCTTCAAATAACCTAAGTGTCAAAATATTACCTTTAGTAACCAGTAACCCATGTGTGATCATACTTTTTCCTTTAACTTTTTATTTTGACAGGAAATATTTACGTTTTCATAAAGATGACATGAAAACTAGTATTTCGGGGCTATTTTGTGCCAGGCCTTTTTTGGTCCGAAAATAGATCCAATTACTTAGAAATGCCTTTTATGGAACCAAATCTCTTAAAATATGTTTTAAGTGACAATTTTTTTCAAATGTTACTGTAGCAAAATGTTACATTAATTGTTTTTGTTGCAATTGTTGGGGATAACAGGACGAAAACTGATTCTCGTTTCTTTAATATAAACAATTGGTTTGTTATGTTTATATGTTGAAAAAAAAATATTTGCTTATCGAGTTTACACTTGTTAATTTTTTAGCAAATGCTATTGCAAGGCGGTTTCAATAAAAATATATTCATTTACATATGATATGTATTCATTTTATATGAAAGTAAGTGAATGGACCAAAGAAGCCCCCAGCAGGGACTTCTTTGTTCCAAAACTTTAAAAATAGTTAAAAAAATTTAAAAAAATTGCTGTTTAAAACCATACAGTTTGCTTCATTGTTTCATGTTAATTGTTTACAATCCTATTTCGACGCTCAAAAATCATATATAATATTTTTTAATATTGGAAATGTGAGTGGATATAGGAAAAAGTGGCCCAAAGTATGACGGTATTATTTACCAAATGTTGATAAATTTTACATTTTTCTTTTTCTAAGTCATTGCTGGAACTGCAATATCTAATGGCCTTGAAGGTTAAATTCTTAATAACAGCTATTTTATGGCTGAAAAGACAAACTGAATTGAATATATCGTAGTTCCTTATTTTCAGAGTTCGTAACTATAACGATATTTTCGAAAATATGAAAAAATATCCGACGTTTTGATATATATTCAATATTTTTGATAAATATCCGATATTTCAGATTTGATATACAGTAAAACCTCCATAAAGCGACCACGTTTCGTTCCAATAAAAATTGGTCGCTCCGAGAGGTGGTCTATTAATGGAGGTCATGTTTAAATCTAGATTTTAATTGTTGAAAAAATGTAACAGTTAATGTTACTAAAATTTATTTTTCACATTAGAAAAAAAAAAATATGAAAATTTAAGTATCAAAACAAAAATTAATTACATATTACTGCAGAGTTTTAAAAATGAATACATTTACGTTTGCTTTGATTTTACGGTTTTATCTTTTATAACTTCTATTTCCAAGTCCTTTCGAAGTTCAGTAAATAAATGCAATTTTTTTGGACGGGAACAAATAATGACGATTTCATTAATTTATCTATTTCTTTGAGAGTTTCCTGACAGAATAGGGCAGGGGAGTTTATTAAGGATACCGTTATCCTTAATTTGTCATCAGAATTAAATTCATTGCCTAAAAAGGCACAAAGGTGTTTAAACACTTAAAAGTTACCGGAATAAATAAAAATTCTAAACATAGTTTAGAAGTTTGATGAATAATACGCTCTCCGGAATTATTTTTTTTATAAAACCTTCTTCAAGCGACCAGGAAAAAAAGGAATTTGTTTCATTTTCTTCAAAGAAATGGGTCGCTCATGGAGGGAGTTCAACTGGGATGGTCTTCGAATAGAGGTAAAATTAGTATTGAGCCTATGGGGATAAATTTCGCTCCATGAAAAAATGGTCGTTCAGGGAGTTGGTCGCTTAATGGAGGTGGTCGCACAGGGAGGTTTCACTGTAGTCAAATTATTGAAAATTATAAACTTTTTTGTGGCATAACTATAAACATAATCACGTCGCACTTAGGATGAAAACTTAATAAAACTATATAGATATACTAAATTTCTTTTTTTTTCCTTTTTTTTCAGTTTTGTAGCAAAATTGAAGATCACGTAATTGAAAACAGACACAATTTATAAACTACATAATACGAACTTTAAAAAGTTCACAGTTAACTTAAGGGGTCGCTGGACGTTTAAAAAAATTTCTTTTAATTTTCATAATGAGATTTTAAATTTTGTGCAAATATACATTTCTCCATAAGTACATTGTAAGAAAAATCTGTAACTCTAGAGATGTAAAGTTACAGAAATCCGTATGCTTAGTAAAATTTTATCTGTACACTGTACAAAAAAAGATGTAAATCTACAAATCTATTTTTTGTAAAGCTACAGAAATCTGTAGCTTTACAAAAGAATCTACTAAAATTGCAGTACCCTTACTAAAATTTTAGATGTAACCCGGGTTGCTGTTACATATACAGTTCTAGGAATCCCAGTTTCCTAAAACCTTATTAGTAACCTTGCAGATTTCTTGATTTACGGTGCAAAAGTGTATCTATTACATGAATTTTTGCTGCTGCCGTTACATAAAATGTTCTAGGAATCCCTGTTTCCTAGAGAATTCTTAGTAACCTTGTACATTTTTTTACAGCGTATATAGAACACCTTAAAAGAAACTTCCAATCTTATTATAATTTTAAGATCTTTTTAAAAAATTAAAATTTTAAAACAAAATTTTAAAATGCTCCTTGCGTCTTAATTTTTGAGATATTTCCTCGATTTTGGATTTTAATCACGTAAAACTCTATTAGAAACAAATCTGTGTATCGATTTTTTTAATCCCTTAAACAGTTAATTTTTTAGTGATATTTTTCTGAATTCCATATCGGTTTTCATCAAAATTATGCCTTATAATAAGTTAAAAATCAAATTTAATTGTCTTGATGAAGTCGAATTTTCAAAAGCATACACATTTCAATTCAAGTAATATCAGGATTCTTCCTTATCAGTTTCATGAATTTTGATCAAAAATTAAGTACACTGTAAAAAAAAAACGACATTTTTACAGTACAAAGTACTGTTCATCTCGCGCACAAACTCGATCACAGTTGAATGTACTGTATCTTTCTTTGGTTTCCTGACTATTTAAACATGGAAAATACAGTAGTTGCGTAAAATTAACAGCACAATGTACAGCCAATTTAGACGCCAGTAGTTTGTGCTGTGATCCAAATGCGTCCAAAATTGCCAGTACATTGTACTGTTAATTTTACGCAACTACTGTATTTTTCATGTTTAAATAGTCAGGAAACCAAAGAAAGATACAGTACATTCAACTGTGATCGAGTTGTGCTGGCAAATTTACAGTGGTTTTTTTACAGTGTAGCAAGGAGCATTTCAAAAATTAAAGAAAACCTGAAACATCAGTATTGAGAAAAACATATTTAAAGTATATTAAAAGGACAAAAAACAGTTTGTGAACAAAATTAAAACACTTGTAACTTTGCGTAAAATAATCGCAACTGCATGCATTTTTCCACGAATGACGTAGTAGAAATTGGTGAATAATAATACACACAAAAATAAATGTCGATTTTTGCTCAATAAAGTTCCACGGTCCCCTTAAAAGGTGTCACATAATAATAATACAGATGTTACAGGTTTAAAAGTGAACATTCTATTTAAATTTCGAAGTACTTTCGGCCTGCAATCCCGCAGCCATTATGAATGAAAATATTCCCTGACGATGGCTGCGGAATTGCAGACCGAAAGTACTCCGAAATTTTAATAAAATATATTTTTTTAAACTTGTAACATCTGTGTTATTATTATATGTCACCTTTTAAGTAATATATGAATTTTTAAAGTTCATATTATACATCTTATGATTGGATCATGTGAAGGTGGAATATTGCATTTCGTCTTATGATTTTAGACTAATTTTCTTTTTACTTTCACAAAAATATAAACTATAGGATTGAGTATCAAGCACCGAGAAAAGTTTATGTTTTGTAGGACAAAAATTTTAAATTCAAAATAATGTTTTTATTGAAAAAATATTGAACATAAATTTAAGCTTGTTCGCTTTTTCATTCCCTAAACTTTTTTTGTATTTTAAACTGAACTAATTTAAAACCTTAAAAAATACTTTCTAATAAAGCTGTAAATAACTTATCATCTATATCAGTCAATTTATCTGTCAATTGTTGTTTTATTTAATTACGGTCTCACATAATTATTGGTTTTACGTTTGTAAATTCAGCTACACATGTAAAGATTGGGAAATATAGGGTAAAGTGCCCATATTTCGTCCCATCTCCTAATTTCGTCCCCCTTTACTTCTCGGCTTCTGCGAAAGTGGCGCCACTTATGACGCAGGGCACAAGGGACGGAAAGTAAAAAGGGCCAGTGTTGAAAATTTCGTTCGCCAAGACGCATACATAAATTAAAGACGGCGAATTTCCTATTTTTAGAAGACCTGAGTTCTTATTACGTCGTTTGTAGAACGTTATTTACTGTACTGTAAGTATTTATTTCTTATTCATTGCATGTATTTTACGCTGGTAAGGTGCTGACAGTAGCATACAGCGAGTTTTAGAACGCTCAGTTCATCTTACGGGAACTCAAGATCTGTAATATTGGGAAGTTGCGTGGTCTCAATTTCGTCCTCCTTGCAGTTCTTATTTTCATCCCGGGACGAAATTAGGAATACTTTTTCATTACATTTTTTTCAATTTTTTCCTCGTGTTTGGATGGCTAATGCATAGTTGCTAATCTCCCGATTTTTTTGATACCAGTAAAATTTTACAAAATTTTTTTCTTTATTTAATTGCGTTAAAACTGCGATTGTATAAAGCAAGTATTTCTGCACAAAAATATTGGTATGAAAAATATCGAAAGGTTTGCAACTATGCAATGTTTCGTTATGTTATTCTACCACTGATAATTAGTACATTTCTTTGTGCCTTACTTTAATGTAAATTAAATTACTTACTCATTTGGAAATAAATTTTGATTTAGTTATTAAGTTAATCCTCTGCGTATTGGATTTTTTGGGGGGACGAATTTTTATTTTTGCATTTTTTAGATACTTTTGAAAAAACAATTTTTCGCACTGTTAACATTTTTTTGTACCATATTTGCCTATGTTTCTATGTGCGTGGGTAGCTGGTCTATGTAAAATCCAAATTTGGTAGATTTTGACTGAAAATTACAACATTAAGGGCCTAAAAGTGACTGGGGGACGATAATAGGGCACCTTACCCTACATATATTTTTGGTTAAGACTCACTGCCAGGGCAAAAATTTTTATCTATAGAACGGCACAGTGAATAACAGTTTAAAAATATATTTACACTTGTTCCATATACCGAAAATGTCAAAAATATTATACAAAATATGATATTTTGAAAATAAATATCAAATATATGAAAATTTCGAAAAAATTAAACAACATGATATTTTGAAAAAATATATATAGGATATACAGAGTGTCCTAAAAGTTCCCGTACTGACGACATCTGCATTTATTATTCAAAAAACAACAAGCCTTAAAACGATTACTTTTATGCTAATGATAAAAAGCACATTTAACATCACGTATGAAAAAATAATAAACTTACATTTATAATAAATGTTCAAAATGTCCACCCCTTTCATGGAGGTAAAGCTGATCTCGTTTGCACATGTACCGGGTGTCCCAAAAAGGACTGACTGATTTAAAAATTCAATAACTTGTAAGCGACAGATATTTAAAAAATTCTTGCAGGAGGGTTATGCATAAGGTCAAAAGTTTTTTTTACAGTGATTTTCAATTTTAGTTCGAATTACAAACAATAGATGGCGCTGCGATCAATAGACGCTAAATTCAGGCTCGATTTTTGGTACTTCGTGTCCCGGATAATACATTTCCATCTCCTTTTTCCGCATGAAACAAGAGAAAGGACCAAAAATCGAGCCTGTATTTAGCGACTATTGCTTACAGCGCCATCTATTGTTTGTAATTCCAACTAAAATCGAAAATCACTGTAATAAAACTTTTGACCTTATGCATAAACCTCCTGCAAGAAATTTTTAAATATCTGTCACCGTTTGCAAGTTATTGAATTTTAAAATCAGTCAGTCTTTTTAGGACACCCGGTATGTAGAAACGCGTTTTAACATGCTGAAAGTGACTTCTTGTATCATTTGAATAATGACAATTTTCAGATTGTCTGTTGTTCGAGGATTATTTGCATAAACTTTGTTCTTTAAATATCACTAAAGAAAAAAGATTTTTTTGAGATGAGTAGAGCACCAATTAATTCTTCAAGAATGTCCATGGTTTCATTACTTTAATGGCATATTGCACCACCTTATTGGAACCAAGAATCTCGTTCACTCACTTCTAACAATGTAACAAATTGCTGGACAAGTTCCAATCAACATTTGATTCGAAAAACAGAGGTCCAACAATCCTTTCGCCTGATACAGCACACCATATGCCCATTTTTAGGTGCGTTCGTAATTATATAAATACGTAGCACCTATAGTCGTCGTTCAGTCCGTCCGTCTGTCCGTCTGTCTTTCCGCATGTAACAGAGCAAAAACTACCCAACCGAATGGTCTGAAATTTTAAATATATGATTGCTGCAAAATTTTGTCGAGCCATTTAAAATTTTATGAAAATCGGATGTATAGTTTAATTACAGGGACAGTCAAAAGTTTTACATTACATTACGGCCAATGGGAAAAATTATTGCAAGTGCATTTTAATGATATTACAGCCTTCCGAATGGTCTGAAATTTTAAATATATAATTGCTGCAAAATTTTGTCGAGCTATTTCAAATTTTAGGAAAATCGGATGTATAGTTTAATTACAAGGACAGTCAAAAGTGTTCCGTTATATTACGGGGAATGGGAAAAAATTATTGGAAGTGCATTTTAATGATGTTACAGACTATGCACTTTATGAAGTGCAAAAAATTATACATTCAGTACAATATGGGGAGCAAAAAGTAATTATAAAACTAGTTATAATACGAACGCACCTCATTTGCCACGTTTGACGAGCAATTTACAACTTGTTTGAAAATGTAAAGGTTTTTGCATTAAGGAAAGAGGATTGGTCGTCACCGAAAAGTGAGAGTTTTGCGTGTTCAGGTAACCGCCTTCAGTGGTTCCCAACGTGAGGCGTACCCCTCACTAGGGGGGTGTGACAATTTAGGGGGGGCAATTTCAAATTTGTAATTTATAGATTACCCGTCAGTGTTTTGGGGGAAAATAGGGTTTTAGACTAAAAGTAAAAGTAATACATTTGTAAAATGACACGTCCCCCCCCCCCAACCTTTAAATTATAATTAAAACTTTCAATAATTTTTCTGGTTGCATTCTTATTTTATAATTTTCAAAAACATTTGAATTATTTATTGAATGAGCTTTGTATTTATATTCATTCCACCATATGACACATGAAGAAACTTTTCTTGTGAAATGACTTAAAGCTATATTAGCTAATCATCTTTAACATATTTAGCATAAAATAAAATATATTTGAAGCATCTAAACGAGGTACAATCAACAATACAAAATTAATCATTATTGGAAAAGGTAATGTATGCATAGTAAATATCTATTACTCATGTGCAGGCCATCCTACGTAATAAATAAACATACGACATATGCATTTTCAAGTAAGATAATACACGACAATACACATATAAATAATATACAATTATCCAACAATACACAATTAACGTTATTATGAATGGAGAAAAAAATGTTTTAATTTGAACAATGTCTACCAAAAATTGATAAAGATGAGAGTGCATCGAAACGCTTCTTGTGTATTGTACTATCAATAGAAAGAAAATTTAATATCGAAAGCTTTTCTACAACTCTTAAAAAGTTATTAAAAATGAATTATATTGGGTCGTTCGGAAAGTCGTTTCAGTTTAGGAAAATTAATCCGTACCGTAAAATTTTATCATTTAATTATTAGATATTAATTCCGATAGCTAGTGTCTAATAATTAATGGGCAGAATTTTCCGGTAAGAATTGATTTTCCCAAAAGGAAACGACTTTCCGAACGACCAATAAATTGTATCCATGTTATCAGTTTTAATGCCAAATGTGGGAGTCTCTTCAAGTGCTTTTGTAAAGGTAAAAATGCAGACCATATCACACCTTTATTTAACACTGAGATAAGTTGCAAAGGAACAGCAAACTTCTTTTTCATAAAGGCGAAGATGTATAGCTTTATTGCATTTATAAAAATATATTAAAAACACATGTGTCACAGAAGTTTAAAAAAAATAAATGATAGTTATTGTCAAAGCTATGTTAAGCTTCCTGAATGTGAATAGAGTTAACTTTTTAAATAATAAGAAATATGTGCTGCAGTGTAGATGGGGGGGGGGGTCGTGATTTTACCATTGCTTCAGTGGGGCGCGGTCAATAAAAGGTTGGGAAACACTGCTAGATGAAGAGAAAAATGTCGGAGAAAAATGTTTTGTCCGAAATCCTGATGTTACTTGCTAATAAATCTCCGGAACCATCGGCAATAATGATTCTGATTCTCAGTCAGGTGGCTTTATCTCCTGTATCATTTTTACACGATAAACAATAAATGAAAAACTCTTAAAGCCTTATGTGCCGATCCACGGTATGTGCGCCCATTTCTTTGCCAAACTCCTCACGGTTTTTTGAGAAGTTTGGAAAGCCCTTTGTTGAGCGTTTTGATGTAACAATTTTCGTCCTTCCAGTCCTGTACTTGTCTTCCACCGAACCTGTATTACGAAATCTTCGAACGATCCGATATAGCGTATCTTTACTCGGTATTGCATCATTTGGATATTTATTTCGTCAAACATCTTTGCATCTTTCATACGATTTACTTTCAAAATAAGTTTCAGCAGCAGAATTCGCTGAATGCGAGATAACGCATTTCATTATGAAGAACAAAATAACACAGAACTTTATTCTCGCACCAGTGGAGGACGAAAGGAACCAAACGATAAAAAGTCAACACATAATGCATTGACAAACAGACGATAAAATTTAATATTTAAAAAAAATCACGGAGAATGAGTTCTTTAATTTGGAGTACGGGAACTTTTAGGACACACGTTATATCATGACATGCATTGATAGATATCATGATTGATATTCATTGACTATATCAGATAACCCTGTTATTTTAATTAATGGATTTTCGCAAACATAAGGTCAAAACAGCTTTTTTAAGAAAAAATACATTTTAAAGTTTAAAATCACCAGACTATATTCACAAAAATCACCAGACACTTACGAATTTACATGTATTGTCGAATATCTAGAGAATTACTTGGCGAATTTTTCTGGAAGATTGGAAATAAAAAGAAAATGTCTGACTTCATATTTTTCAGAAAAGGTTTGGTTACGAAGGCTATTAATGGTTTTAATGAATTAGTGAAGTAAAAAGAAAATAATATTTAGAATCACCGTCTAAAATAAAATACTCGAAATAATCTGCAGCTGCCGTACGACAATTGTTTTTTTTTTTTTTTGTAATAAAAGCATTTACGAGGACTCTTGAATAAAGAATGATCACAACTTTTTTAAAGGTGATTAAAACATCAAGAAAAATAAAATGAATATTCTATATGTAGCTGGATAAGTGAAGAATAGATGGCGCGAGTTTCAGGGTCATGACGTCGACGTCACTAATGCGATTTTGACAGCCGGCGAAGAACGCGTAGTCTACAGAATACATGCATGTTACAATAGACCAGAAACATGGTGCAATGAAATTTTAAAGAAATTTGAAGATTATTACTAAAATATTAAAAAAAAATCCCCAAATTTCTCTACAAAAATGTTTGCATTTCCATCAAAAATTTCTTTAAAGTTTTAAAATCCATGAAAATGTGAACAAAATCTGGCAACACTTAAAAGTCTGCTAATAAATAAGGTGAAAAAAAAAACTTTTTTTTATTATTATTTCTGTTATCTAATCTTAAATATGGACATAAAAAATATTCTTCCAGAAGAAAAATTCGTTTACAAGAAGATGAAATGTTTTCTTTCGATGATGAAGTCAAAAGATATTTTCTGCTATTTGCTTTATACACGTCCCAATTATTCGAGAATTAACACACTCCCAATATGTTGGGGAGGAAATCTCTATATCTAAAAGAAAACTATCAAGAAAAATAAAGTTGATGCTATTCTGGAAAATAATATTGGAAAAAATAATCTGTTAAAAAATTCAACGGCAGACGATTTTTAATATAGGAAAATAGAATATAACCATCAACAAAAATATACAATAACCACTTCCGAAGTTACCCATGATTCTGAAAGCTTCTTTTATACTTAGAAACATCAGAAACCAATATTTTTAAGAGATTTAAAGAAACGTTTCCAAAAGAATGTTTCTTTCGCTGCCAATGATTTTCGGAAACATTTCCGAGTAGTTCTTATAGCGTATTAATCATTTTTATATTCAACAAACATGCTTTACAGACACACACAACAAAGTGATAAAACTAACAGAAATATTAAAGTTAAAAAAGAATATTATTTAGTCACTCTTGGATCTATGAATTCATTCAGCTATACAGATGATAATGCGTAATTAAGAACTGCTAGCGCTTTAAAACGGCTATTACGGTTTTAGAAAACGAATTACTTCACTGTAAAAACTATTTACAAACGTTTCCGAGACTGAGTGACAGCTATTTTGAATAGCAATCAACATTTAATAAATACATTTTCTCTCTTTTGAATATCTTCAACTAAAATTTTACATTTAAGAAATATATGCTAACTTATTTATTAAATACAATAAAAGGACATTTCATTTGAAATAGAATTGATTGAGAAGCAAAAATTATTCTAGAAAATAAAATAAGCAATTCCAATATATATCGAGGTTAGAAAAATAAAATTGGTTTATTTCTTTTACTAAAGTTTGTATTCTCAAGGCTGGTTAAATAATGACTTCATTTTTTTTTAAACATGAACTGCGTACGTTTCACCTATAACCGATTATTGGTAGTTCTTGATCTTGTAAAATATACTACAATTTTAAATACGAAAATCCATTTATTGTAAAATATATTGATTGTCCATTTTAAAGGAAATTTTTTTAAAATTTTTATTTGTAAAGGTTTTGCTCATAGGTTCTACTTTCTGTTTATTGCATTATCGAAATAATGATTTTGAAATAAACTAAAAGGAAACATTTTCTTAGATTTTTTATACAAATAATGAGCTTTAAGGGGGTCCGGGACACAAAAATTTTCAAATATTCTGTTCAGTGAACATACATTTTATCAATTTAGATTTATGAGAACCCATTTACTTCAACTAAAATCACTTTAGAGTGATTTATTGTTATAACTTTTATTTAAGAAAACCCTTATTGATATTATCTCCTTAGCAATTAGCAATTACCATGAATCATCTGAAATGGTGTTATATCCAATTTTGTTTATCATATCAAGATACTTTCATTTCCTCAGTTGTTTAAAAATAATTATTGTGAGTTATGTTTGTTGATCAAGGAATCAAGGACACTTCCTGGTTTCAGTGATTGTACATTTGAAGAGGCAGTTGAACTCTAGCATTCACACTGTACGCAACAGCTCATCTTTCTAGCTGTGATTTCGCAATTTTCGCAGCCGGGTAACAAAATCCCCGGTCCTTGTAAACTGAAAGCGCTCTTTCCTGTGCACATGCAAGAAATTGTAACATGTCAATTCTCAGTATAGTTTTATTTACATCTCGTGTTAATCTACTAATTCTATAAACACACACAGAAACATAAAAGTTGGAGGCACCGGCGAGATCTTGGATACTTTTTTCATGCCTGGATTAATGTACACTCATCATATATTACACCAGTGTTCTAAATAGTGTTTTCACCAGTCTTATGTGGAATTGCAACAGAAGACGGAGCACCTCGCATCACATTTATTACAGATAAGTACATTTTATCTTATTATTATTATCGGTTTGGCTTTTGTTTTTTACGCTATTCACCTCATTATTTGAATAATGAATACCGACTTGGAAGCCGCAAAAAAGGCTGCTGAAGAATTGGAAAAGGCAGCTATAAATTTACGTGGCAGAGCTAAATCTGCTCTAACAAGGATAAACAACTTCATTAACTCTGAGCAAACTTTTCAAAAAAATGACTTGTACAATAAATTAGAAAAATTAGAGACAGTTTATTCCGATTTTGATAAATATGATGCTCAATTACCAACTGAAGCATCTGAAATTGAGGAATTTGAAAAGAAATATTATGAAACCAAAGCCAAACTGCAAACGGAACTTGAACAAGTTACCGTAAATGTGCATGCACCTCAAATGATAAATGATCAGATTCCAGTTGTTAGTTCTACTATTTCTAACAATTTTAAATTGCCTAGGCTCAATATAGAGCAATTTAATGGTGATTTTAAAAACTGGCTGTCATTTAAAGATTTATACTTATCATTAGTTCATAACAATGCCAGCATAACTAATATACAGAAGTTTCAGTATTTAAGAGGGTTACTAGGGGAAGAGCCAGCCTCTATTATAAAACATATTCCTATTTCTGAAAACAGTTATTCAGAAGCGTGGGAAAAATTGCTGTCGAGATATGATAAGAAAAAACAAATTGTTTCCACTTTAGTTAAAACATTCTTGGACATTCCCCCCATTACTCAAGTAAATGCATTTAGCTTACGCTGTTTATCAGATGTATCAGATGAAGTAATTAGAGGCCTTAAATCAATCGATGAAAAGGCATCTGGCCGTGACTTATGGCTAATTCATATTTTATTACAAAAGGTTGATTCTAAAACAAGGGAGGAATGGGCAAAATTGACCTCAAGCGAAGACTTTCCGTCTTTTGATCAATTTATTCAGTTTATAAATGATAGATGTTCATCTTTAGAATTGTATAAAAGTGAAAATGAAGGTTCGCATAAACAAGAGAAACAGTATAACGTCAATAGATCTTTTTCCAGTGTCATTAGCAAATGTTTACTATGTAAATTTAATCACTCACTTTACAAGTGTGTTAAATTTAAAGAATTAAGCATCAGGGATAGGAGACAGTTTGTTAAGAAAAACAAGTTATGCAGTAATTGCTTGTCTGACAAGCACACTACCTGGCAATGCAATTCCTCTTACTCTTGTCATAATTGCAAGCTGAAACATCATACTAGTTTATGCGAAAATAAGCTGCAAAATTACGCAATATCAACTTCTCGTTCAAATGAAAAACAGAGCCGCAAAAACAAACCTGATTCGGAGGCCGGTTCGATTCCGGATGAGAATAAAAAGGAAATTTCTCCTTCCATAAATGCAGTTCAAACATCTTTCGCACTTTTGCCCACTGTTAGTGTATATATTAATGATTGCATGGGTCAAAAGCACACTTTAAGAATCATGTGTGATAGTGGATCAGAGTCTACATTTGTTTCTGAATCCTGCATGAAAATGTTAGGAATTAAAAGAAAAAATGCTAGGTTCCCCGTAAAAGGTCTGTCTAACTCAAAGATCGCAGTAACTAAGGGTTACGTAATGTTTGATCTTACATCAATTTATAATGCAGACACCAAGTTGTCTGTTAAAGCATTTATTTTAGATGATTTAACTGCTCCGTTACCTGCGGAAAAAATACATGAGAAGCATTTTTCGCATTTAAAGAATATAAACTTAGCGGATCCAAATTTCGGGACACCAAGTAAAATAGACATTATTCTAGGATCTGATTATTTCTTTTCTATTTTGCTTCCTGGTCAAGTAATAGATACTCAGAGCAATTTAATTGCTCAAAATTGAATTTTTGGCTTTCTGGTATCAGGGAAAATGCCACATTCTAGTACATCTCCAAATTCAATACATAATTTACACATTTATGAAGTTAATATTGATAAAGAGTTAAAGCGTTTTTGGGAAGTAGAAGCAGTATTTAATAAGAATACTCAAATGTTGTCACCTGAAGAGCAATTTGTTGAATCACATTTTCAGGAAAATTATTCAATTAATTCCGAGGGTCGTTTTGTGGTTAAGTTACCTTTTATTCAATCTAAATCAGAATTAGGTAATTCTAAACCTGCCGCAATTTCTCGCTTGCTTGCTATGGAAAAGAATTTTAGGGAAAAACCAGAATTTGAAAATCAGTACAAAGAGTTTATGTACGAATATGAAGAATTAGATTACATGGAAGTAGTTGCACAAAATGACATTAATAATTATGAAAACAAACACTACTTTCTTCCTCATCATGCGGTTATTAAATCTTCTAGTATCACTACTAAATTAAGAGTAGTTTTTGACGCTTCATGCAAAACTTCAAGTGGTGTTTCCTTGAATTCTATTTTGGGTGTAGGCCCTAAGTTACAACGGGACATTTTCGAAATCTTACTTAATTTTCGAGTTCCGAAAATAGTCTTTTCTGCGGATATAGTGAAAATGTACCGCCAGATTTTGGTTGCCGAAGAGAATCAAATTTATCAGCAAATAGTTTGGAGGTCTAATCCTAATGAAGAAATAAAAAATTACAAATTGAAAACTGTCACATATGGTTTAGCGCCAGCATCTTTTCTGGCAACTAGATGTATAAAACACATTGCTCAGGATTATACAAAAAATCCTTGCATTTCGCGCATGTTAGAAGAGGATATGTACATGGATGACTTATTATCCGGTACGAATACTGTTAGGGAAGCAATAGAAACTTGCAAAGAAATTACAGATTGTTTAGACGCGCATGGTTTCCACTTGAGGAAGTGGAATTCAAATTCACAGGCATTTCTTAATGAATTTATAGATTCTTCTAGCACTGAATCAAATTTTGAAATCATTCCTAGTGACAACGGAAGCTCCAAAGTTCTAGGCTTAAGCTGGAACTCTTCGACAGATAGTTTTATTTTCATAACTGCATTAACACTCACTCCACCTCTTACAAAGAGACACATTTTAGCTGAGTTTGCACGGATTTTCGACCCGCTAGGTCTAATTTCGCCCTGTACTGTGATTTTAAAGGTATTTTATCAGAAACTTTGGCTTACAAAAGGGGACTGGGACTCTGTTATACCGCAACATCTTACAGACGAATTGTTACAATTTCAAATTTCCTTTAACGGACTAAATGAATTGTCTGTTCCTAGATGTGTCACGCTTTCATCCGGTAACCCGTTTGAATTACACGGTTTTTCTGATGCCTCAACATTGGCATATGCTGCCGCAATTTATTGTCGACAAAGTTATAAGGGGAAAATAAACTCTTTTCTCTTAGTTTCTAAAACTTAAGTTGCTCCAATCAAACAGATTTCAGTGCCAAAATTAGAGCTTTGCGGTGCGCACCTACTAGCTAAGCTGTTCCGTTCCGTCATGGAAACATTAAAGAGTTACAAGTTCGATATTTTCGCCTGGACGGACTCCAAAGTCGTCCTTTCTTGGCTATCAGCACATCCGCGTAAATGGAAGACTTTTGTCACGAATAGGACAGCTCAAATTACCGAAATTCTACCTACAAAGCACTGGAGACATGTACCATACAAAGAGAACCCCGCAGATATCGCTTCACGAGGTATTGATCCAAAATGTCTTCCAGGTTGTGATTTGTGGTGGAAGGGGCCAAGTTGGCTAACTTTAGACCCATCCAATTGGCCCAAAGACGACTCAAATGTTGAGGAATTTGATGATCAAATCAAAGCCGAACAAAGGTCTGATCCAATTTTTTTTTACTTTCACGCCCACACATCAAATGATCTATTTGATAATTTGTTTCAAAAGCACTCTTCACTTGCAAAAATTATTCGCATTTTGGCATATTGCCAAAGATTTATCAAAAAATGCAAGAAGTCTAACAAAACAGAAATTTCTTCACCACATCTTACTTAAAAAGAAACAAAAGCTGCTGAAGAGAATATTGTTCGTTGGATTCAGAATTCTTACTTTCAGGAGGAATTTAAATGTATCCAAGAACAGAAAGCTTTACCAAAGAAAAGTACGTTACAATCCCTCCACCCGTTTATTGATCATAAGGGGCTGTTACGGGTGGGAGGACGCTTACAACATTCACAATTATCCTTTAATCACAAACATCCTTTAATCTTGCTCTCACAGCATAAAATGGCTGAGTTATTAATACAGCAACAACACATTGGCCATTTACATGCTGGGCCTTCACTGCTATCCCACATCATCAGACAATCTTATTGGATAGTTGGTGGAAAAAATATCATTAACAAATGCATCAATAGATGTTTAAAATGCTACAGATATAAAAGGTCCATTGCAACCCCTCAACTAATGGGGAATTTGCCACAGCATCGAGTAACCCTGGAACGTCCATTTTTCTCCAGCGGTGTTGATTACGCAGGCCCTATATCTATTAAATTTAGTAAGGGTCGGGGTGCAAAAACAACTAAGGGCTATATAGCTTTGTTTATTTCTTTGGCTACAAAAGCTGTGCATATTGAATCTGTGAGTGATATGACGGCTGAGGCATTTATAGCCGCCCTTCGACCTTTTAGTGCAAGGCGAGGCACCCCAAGGCATCTTTACAGCGACAATGGCACCAATTTTGTCGGTGCATCCAGAAAGTTGGACAAAATTTATGAATTGTGGCGTTCATTTACAGATAATGAAATAATGTCCCACTATCAAGCTGAAAACTCTCTAGAATGGCATTTCATCCCTCCTTCTGCCCCTCATTTTGGCGGGATTTGGGAGGCTGCGATAAAATCAACAAAGTATCACATCAAGCGAGTCATAGGAGAGACATTGCTCACTTTCGAAGAGCTAGCCACGTTACTCACGCAGATAGAAGCCTTGCTCAACTCGCGGCCGCTTATACAGTTAAACGATAATGATACTGACTCAATAAACATTCTCACTCCCTCACATTTTCTTACAGGGGATTTTTGCATTCTATGCCCGATGAGTCAGCAACCACTACAACCAATTTAAAGAAACGATGGGAGCTGCTCCAAGACATCAAAGCCGGCTTCTCCAAATGTTGGACCAGAGAATACTTGGCCTCGCTGAAACCCAGAGCTAAGTGGAAGATCGCCACGCCTAACATCGAGGTGGGCTAGGTAGTGTTATTAACGGACGCAAATCAACCGCCTGGAACTTGGCCGTTGGGTCGTATTACGGAGGTCCACCCAGGTAGTGATGGACTCAACAGAGTGGTGACTGTGCAACGCGGGTCTTCATTCTTCAAACGCCCGGTGCACAAGTTAGCATTACTCCCTCAGTATCAGGACTAAAGCCCTGATAGGGGGGGAGCATGTTCAGTGAACATACATTTTATCAATTTAGATTTATGAGAACCCATTTACTTCAACTAAAATCACTTTAGAGTGATTTATTGTTATAACTTTTATTTAAGAAAACCCTTATTGATATTATCTCCTTAGCAATTAGCAATTACCATGAATCATCTGAAATGGTGTTATATCCAATTTTGTTTATCATATCAAGATACTTTCATTTCCTCAGTTGTTTAAAAATAATTATTGTGAGTTATGTTTGTTGATCAAGGAATCAAGGACACTTCCTGGTTTCAGTGATTGTACATTTGAAGAGGCAGTTGAACTCTAGCATTCACACTGTACGTAACAGCTCATCTTTCTAGCTGTGATTTCGCAATTTTCGCAGCCGGGTAACAAAATCCCCGGTCCTTGTAAACTGCAAGCGCTCTTTCCTGTGCACATGCAAGAAATTGTAACATGTCAATTCTCAATATAGTTTTATTTACATCTCGTGTTAATCTACTAATTCTATAAACACACACAGAAACATATTCATTTTTTTTTTTTTTTTTTTTAATTGGATAAAAAATTTCTCTGCCGTTTTCTGCTTAAAATGATGCTTCTATCTTAATTAGAACAGGAAATATTAATTTTTTCGTTTTGGTTTGTTTTCAAAATCTACCTTTCAAGCTATGGTTGTCAAGGAAACGAGTTCGTGTGAAATTGCGTTTTCCTTCATGATAGGCTTTTTCACCATTTCTCATATTTAAATTCTTATAACTCGAGAACAGTTAAAGATATAGGGTTGAAACTCGGAACATATCTTTTTCAATTATTTTACTTTACTTTTGGGCCAGCATATTTGAAAAAAATATTTACTTTTGAAAATATGATTTTTTTTTTAAAGTTGCACCACTTTTTTTGTAATTTTTTCGTTAAATATTTTTAATTTTTTTCAAAATTAATATATTTTAAAATGCTGGCTCTAAATTAAAAAATATATATTTCTGTTTATTTAAATGAAAAACAATTTAAATTCTACAAATAATATTTCGAGTTATAACGATTTTAAGTTACACCACTTTTTTCATAAATTTTAAATAATTTTTTTTTTTTAAATCTATGAGAAGTTTTATCATTTGATTTTTTTTACAAATGATATGGTTAACCATCACAAAAAAATTCAAAATTTTAACTCAATAAATAATTTTTTTTTGAAAATGTGTCCCGGACCCCCTTAAAACCCTCTCGCTGACAAGACCGTGTTAATACGTTCACTAAGCTAGAGGTTTCACTGCAATACAAACAATATTTAAAGTAATATAATCCTATTGATTTAATGTATTTTTAATACACTGCTCAAAACAATTAAAGGATATTTGAAGTTTTATATAAAATAAAGATATAAACGAAATTTTTTTGCCGAAAATAGAAGAGAATCACAAATGCAAATTTTTCTGGTTTTCAAACTGTGGAGTATGCAAATTTTGAGTTCGACGTCAAAAACGTCGCTTAAGCGGCAGCGAATGAAATTTGACTTTCAACTGGATAAAATAGAATGAAGACAAGGATGATCGGCATTCAGTGATTGCTTTGTTTCGATGAGTACGATGTCTCAGCGAAGTCATTTGACAGATTCAGAAGCTTTGAGAATTGTTGGTAGGTTAGAAGGGGGCCAAACTCAAGCCGAAGTAGCGCAAGCCATTGGAGTGTCACAAAGTGTCATTTCCAGGATCTGGAACCGTTTTTTGGAGAGTGGATGAGCAGGCCGAAGACCGGGGCAAGGTCGTAGACGGGCAACAACGCCCAATGAAGATCGGTATTTAGCGTTAACAGCTCGGAGACAACGAACCATGAACGCTACTCTTCTCCAACAACACCTTCGCTCGGCTACAGGCACCACGATTTCAACTCAGACTGTCCGAAACCGACTCCATGCTATAGGTCTGTATGCTCGCCGAACGATGGTATGTGTTAGATTAACATCAAGGCATCGTCGCGACCGCAGGGAATGGGCAACCGAGCATGTCAACTGGAGGAGAAATGAATGGAGCAATATTCTGTTTTCTGACGAGTCCCGTTTTTCTGTGCATCCGGATAATAGGCGTATTTTCATCTGGAGGGACCGTGGCAGTAGGAATAATCCTGCGTTCGTGCACGAAAGTGTCAGATTTGGCGGTGGAGGAGTGTTGGTGTATAGTGGCATCTCCATTGACGGGCGCACTGACCTCTACATCATTCGAGATGGAGCTCTGACTGGTCGCCGATATAGGCATGAGATCCTCAGACCTATTGTAGTCCCTTACGCTGCAGCAATCGGAGATAACTTCATTTTAATGGACGATAACTGCAGGCCACATCGTGCAAACCTGGTGGAGGATTTCCTTTTCGAGGAAGGAATCGTTCGAATGGAATGGCCAGCGTGTTCTCCAGACATGAATCCAATCGAGCACGTTTGGGACGCTCTAGGAAGACGAGTTTCTGGCCGCCAACAACCCCCACAAACTCTCCAAGAACTGGAAAGAGCTCTTCTGGAAGAGTGGGGCAGAATACCCCAACTCGTCATTAATAGCCTCATTGAGTCCATGCCTCAAAGGTGTTCAACGTTGTTGGCCGCCCGTGGAAACCATACCCGCTACTGAAAATGATTTTCTTTGAAGAAAACACCTTTTCTTATTCTTTTTTCTCATATGCACAAATTGTGTTTTTTTTCCTTTAGTACACAAATGCGCAATAAAATGCATTTTTTTCTGCCAAACAAGTGTAATTTATTCTCATATAACCTACTATGTCTGTCGACCATGTATCAATCAGCTAAACAGTTTACCAGATACAAAATCCACCTAAAACTGCAATATCCTTTAATTGTTTTGAGCAGTGTACATTGAACAATGATTAATACTTCCAAAGATTGCATTCATATTCGTTATTAAGATTTTTTATAAAATGTTGAAAGAATCATCTTTTTTTAGCATTTAAAACAAAATGCACAGAAAATAACACTACAATTTTGCCCTTTTCCAAGAGTGTCAGAGGGTTAAAACTTATTTAAATAAAAATTGTATCTAATGTTTCTTCTAATTAATCAATTTCACCGTATTTTCTGTTTAACAGTTAAATGCGTCGCGTAGCATATCTGCTACATACAAAAAATTATGCTTTTTATTAAAATTTTAATAAAAAAATTATGTTTTTATGACATCTGGTGGAGTTTTCATTAACCCTTAAATGCATAGTATAACTTAGGAGTGACATGATCTTTTTTTGCCATTTGGGGCCTTCTAATGGTCTTTTGGTGAACCATTATGTGTTACTTACGTGTGATAACATGCATTTGAGGTCCTGAAGTCTATTTTCGTTCTGATTTGTTATCAGGGGGAGGTTATAAGATATTTTGTTGATACTGTCTGCAATGTGCCTGACTGACGTTTTTTTTCTCTATCTTTATAAGGTCATTATTAATTCTGCAAACTATTATAAGCATTACAAAAATTATTATAGCGTTGAATAGTTGTTATCGTGCAGTGTAAACACTTTCAAGTAAGTGTATAATTTAAAATTATCCTTTTTTTGTGCAATTTTTTAATGTAACTCAGGAGTGACATTATGACATTATGTACAACAAAAATCTGTATATATATATATATATATATATATAAAGTCTGAATTTTGCATTAATCAACGCGCAGTCCAAACTGCTGAACCTAAAATCTTGAAAACTGGGTTAAAAATACTTCTTACGTCATAGAGTGCCGCTAAGGAAGAATTTCCTAAAATTCCACCCCTAAAGGGAGTAAAAAAAGAGAACGAAATTTAAAAAAATTCCTTAAAAATCTGACTTTATTGTTATTTTCAACTAATAACATATTTTAGTGTATTGTTGTATGCTGAATCGAATGGTAATAACTAAATTCTTTAAAGTCCAATAATAGATCGCGAGATATTTCGTAATTTTCTAATTTGGCGATGTCTTTGGCGCCAAAACCTTAATATTCGAGTGATAATTTCTGAAAATACATCCGTTACTATAGCATGTGAACAAATTCAAATTGAGTAATTTTGTGAATCAATTCTTTTGTTTAAATAATTAAAATAGCTATGTCAATTAGAAACAAATCACAAACTCCTCGATAACTAAATTAAAAAAATTTCGCTATTCGGTACTTTTTCGTTATGCCACCATGCAAAAATATATGCTATTGCGCCATTTGTTTCAACCCTAACCGGGCAAAGGATTTTTGTTGCAAACCGTGCCAAATATTCAGCTTTGCTATATATTAAACGCAATTTTTTTATTAGTATTATATTTAATCGTAACTTCGCAAAACATCTTAATCTTTATTTTTTAAATATAAAATATTGTTAAATTATCACTTACACTTATTACTGACACTGACATGGATTTTACCATTTGTCAGTTACTTGATGATGAGGAAACTGCAATAAAATTATTTCAAAACTTACGAATTATACATATAAAAACGTTATGTTAAAAAAAAACCATGAACGTCTTCATTCAAAAATTGAAATGTTTACTGTAATGTGAGACATATGTATTACGCACGCCACGCTGCAATACTAAGAGACATTTATAATTTCAGCCTGCAGTTTAAATTGACTTTATTTTATTATTTTACTGTAAAATATTTATTTGTTCTTTTATTTTACGTATTTATTTTTATTGATTTAAAAAGTAGTTGGTGGAAAGTCTGTAATTTTCAAATGATATGTTTTTTAAATTCTCATTTTTGTATCAACCATTTTTTTAAATGTTTTAAAGAAAAAAAAAACATAATGAGAAATAAATATTGTAAAATGAAAATATTTAATTTAAATATGAAATCAGTCGTTATACTGCTTAAAAAATGTTTTCATTTTCAAAGGTTTAAATTAAACAATGTTTGGCGATTTATCATTTGCTCCTGGATAAGAAGACAAAACTGGTACTTTTATGTTAGCACTCACATTTTTAAACATCATCATCTACTAAGAAGTATAAAACGCACATTCATATTTCATTCCGATTGATCATTACTCAGATTTTACTCAACAGAATTTTGTAGAACTTACACTGTTAGTTGAGTAGTTTGTTTTTGAAATGTTTTAATGCAAAAAACATAGTTCTACGATGCTTACTTATAGATACGGGTGTTCTAAAATTATGTGAACTCGATTATGAACGATTACCTTTTATTTAAAATTCTATTAAATGGATTTTAATGGCATGCGGGAAAGTTCTCAGTGGTGTAGTAAAAAACTAGATGATCTACGCTATAGGCAGAGAGCATATTGTACTAGAGCAGTGGTTCCCAAACTTTTTGGTTCGCGGAGCCCTTTTTCGAATGAAATTCTATGACGGAGCCCCTGAAGCCTACTGTACCCTATGATGCAAGGTAATGAATGTTTTTAGGTGCATTGTATTGAACACATGCAGAGGCAATGAGAAGAAATCTAAACAAATGTACATTGTCCCTGAAATAAAATTATATTTTAAACTTTTACGGTAATACTGAATTTATTTTCCATTACCATCAATACAGATGGACTTACATACTTAAAATTTACATACGTAAAAAACCTCCAAACCTCAAGAAGTCGCAATATTTGCCTTACAATAAATTTTACATTATTAGAGTGACGACCTAAAACGCATAAACGTTTAATGTTGTTGGATCGTCTTGCACAAATGTCTGAATTCGTGTCCAGTTGGTAGTAATTGCATGCTAATGTTTGCTTCTGCATTTAAAATACTTCTGTATTTCATTTTGTTGGCTGCGTTAGTCGAAAATCCTGTTTCGCAGGCAAATGTCATTGAGAAAGGCAACAAAACTAATTCTGCTTTCTTAAACAAACTTTTAAATTCATTTGACAAATAAAATCAAAAATCTGATAGGCTTTGGTTTTTAAGTAAGTTTTCTAATACTAGATGTATATACCAAGAATTATACTTAAGTTTTATAAAATATTTCAGATCAGAATTTCATTTTTAAGCTATTTAACTCTTTTATTTAATTTATACCTTTTTAATTTGTATTTTATTTATTTTATGAAAAATTTCTGGTTCACTGATATATTTTCCTTTGGTACTTCCAAATAACCGCTTGTTTGCATATTCAGTGTTAACTTGCTATAACATGTCAAATCCATGAGGTTTTGTGTTTAACTGCAAGTTTAAGGTGGGTGGTTTTTGATAACGCTGAGCACATTCAGTACACATTTAACGTTGTCCAAAGCTTTTTCTACTCAGCTGTTGAAAAATGTGTTTTAAATGAGTTTTTTAAAGCTGTAAGATGCCCTGATTATTTATTTATTTATTTTTAATCTGGTGTCGTTTGCATTCTTTTTTAACAAGAAGGACGTAAACGATATCATCGTTTTCCTCAAGATCCGACCAATACACTAAAAATATTTTGTCCCTTAGTGCGGTGGTGTACTGGTGCAGTGATATACAAACAATATGATCCTGATAGCTTCGTGAAACGACTTTCAGTCTAGTGTTAGAATGCGACACTTAATTTTAATCCAGTTAACATTCTCAAACACCGTAGTAATGGAAAAATCAAACCTAGTCCCGGGTACCCGTTTCAAAAAACTAAGTTAAGACTCTTAACTGCTCTAGTTTGAGCAGGATATTAGTATACGTAACTGAAAAATAACAACAAAACTGCTAATCTAGTAACGTCAGCAGATTCATGCATTTTACGTTAATAATTAAAAAAACTGTTATTTGACGAGGGAATATTGGACACTAAATTAATAACTTTTTCATAAATCAAATTCTTGATAATATCGATTTTTATCAAGGTTTATTAAGAGTCCTTGCAATTACATGATCTTCACAAACTCAAGCGATTCAGTAAAGTATCAGGTAAGCGCCGACTTAACGGGAAGAAAGGGTTCAAACCAGGAAAATTTCCATCATTAATTTTAGAACATTATTTTTGGCTTATTTAATCATAGTGATTAAACAGGACAAAAGGAAAATATTAAATTAGTGATAGAAGGCATAACTTATTACTTATTTCACCGCAGTGAAGTCTGTGCTTATGTCCAGGCCATTTCATACTTGTTTCAACAAATGTTTCTTTTGAGGCATATTTACATTACATTGCCCTTCATATTGAAAAAAAAAATCAGGAGGTTTATCTTTCAAATCAGAATGAATTCTTTCGAAATGATTGCGCAGTTGAACATGAAACGTGGAGTTATTGGATAATTCTTCACCTCAAGTCACACTGAGAGGAGTTGAAAAATTCTAATATCAGAATTTTCCTTCAGAATATAATTTCCCTTCTTAGTTACATTAAATCTATGTTTGTTTCTCCATTTATTGCATTTTCGATCTGATGACGTAAACCTAAGTACAAGTAGTGCAAGTAGAAATTAATATGCGCACCGGAAATATTTTAAAGAAAATAAAATTTAGTTTATTAAAAGCGCGACGTTCGTGAAATGTAGTTTTCAATGTGTAAATGATTTTGTAACAAAAGAATCTCTACACATTTTTGAAAAAAAAAAAAAAAACTTCTGTAAATCTGTTGGTTTCGTTAAATTTTTCTTTATTTTACAAGAGCGCGGCGGAGCCCCTGGAAAGTTCATGCGGAGCCCCTAGGGCTCCGCGGAGCACAATTTGGGAACCGCTGTACTAGAGAATAAATATGCTATAGTTATGGAAAGTGTGCAATCCAGTGTGTACATAACCTATACCTACTGCACATAACCTAACCTATATCCCTGAGAGTTCTATTATCATGTTAACATGATTATGAAAGATATATTTAACTATCTACAATGTATATGAAATGCAAAGGAAAATTTCTTCCGGCGGCATAGAACTTGATTTCTGCTGAATAGATTTTGATGAAACTTACATTGTTAGGTAATTTTTCAGAAAAGATTTTAGAATATAACATATCGTTGCTTAGTTAAATAATTATGGGGGGAAATTCTAAATCAGATGAACTGGATTACGAACGATTGGCTTTTTTAAGTTTTCTCCTGAATGGATTTTGATGAGACTTAACCCTTAAATGCGCGATTTTTTATTTTGTTTCGAAAATATTATATATGATTCTTTGAAAGGTTTATTACACAGGAAAAATAATGAAAAAAATCAGAGATACATTTTTCATATAATACGTCAATCTTTTGTTCTGCTGCACATCTGAAATACAAGTAAAAACTACTGTCGTGTGGCTGTTATACGCTAAAATATTGCAAATTAGTAAATATTTTAATAAGTATGTCTCCAAATACCTTATTTTGTATAATTATTTATTTTATAAAACTTAACCTTTAACCCTTTAATTCCCATGATAGAATACGTTCTAGAAATTGCGTAGTTCAGATAATCTGACATTACACCAGAAAGTTTCAATGGTTAATTTCGCTTTATTTAGGTAAGGAATGTCTGTTATTAATTAAAGCAAATATTGTTATTTTAATTATCCGGTGTGAATTAGGTATATACGAATAAAAAAAATCTATTAAATTCAAAACACTGATGTTTGCATATATGCAAAGCTGCGCACTAAAGGATTAAACTGTTAATTAGATTATTTTGGGGGAAAGTTTTGCTATATTTTAAATTTTAAAATATTCTGCTAAATGGATTTCGATAGAACTTGATCGGTTAGTTAATATTTCAGGGATTGTTTTAGTATAAAATTCATATCTTTCTAGGCTGCTTAGTTGTAGAATTATGGCTGAAAGGTCTAGAATCAAGTCAACCCAATTGTGAAAGATTAGCCTTTTTAATAGGTTTTATTGGATGGATTTTGATGATACTTGCATTGATAATATATTTCAGGAAGGGTTTCAGTATAGTACATATTGTTCTATTGTTCTTTACCAAATTCTACAGTAAAGGATCAACTAAAGAAGTTGATCCTTAACAGCCCAAATTTTGTCTAACTGAATAGACGATATAATGGCATAATGACGTCCGTAACGTTTGCAGAAATTCCGACGGACACTCCAGGTAAATGTGTACGCATTGCTTTCAAACGCATTGTCAAATTCAGTGTATATTTTGGTTTGTTTAAGATTTGTATTGAAAAACCGACCAGCATAGCAGGCGAAGGCTGCTAGTATAAATAAATATTTTCACTTTTTTTTTAGCGGATAATTAAAAAAATTGACTTAAATATAAATTTTTCGAAAAAAATGCATTAAAGGGTTAACTAATGTATGTTTCATATCTGTTACATTATGTTTTCAGAAAGATCTTGCTTGTGTTATAGATGTGCAACATTGTTTGAATATTACCTCATTACGAAATGTTAATATATGATGAGTCTATTACAGCAGTTAAAACTATTAATTCAGAAATTTAGCATGTTTAGACACATTGTAAAAATATCTTATCTGATTCAATTGTCTGTAATAGGGAATTTAATAAAACTTAAATAATTATCTACAGTTTGACTTCAAAAATCCGGATTCAGAAATCCGGCATCAAAACCATCTTTTTCCTTCCTTTTTCTTTTACACTTTCAAGGTGTGGGGAAGAAAAAAAGCAATTCTTTATGAATTAAAAATTTCAAGATCGAAAGTAATAATGCAAAAAAGGATACTTGACTTTTTTCTTACATTTGTCAGAGGGGATTATTTTATGCAGAAATTTTCCGGTAGCTGCACTGTTGCTGAGCAACGGCAATAACTTTGGTGAATGCATGGCACAATATAAGGCTGGAACGAATTTTCGGCAACGGCGACATCAATAAGGAGAAATTTTCAGGCTTTCCAATTTGCCGTGAAAAGGCTGCAATTTATGAGCTGATTGAACATGCAAAATCTAAAAATGCACTAATATTCGAAAAAAGGGATACAGAAGATTGGCTAAGCATTGAGGAAAATGCATCATCAAAAAACAATTTAACGGACAGCAGGATCGCTGACGCTGTGCTAAATAGAACCGCCGATAATGCTAGTTAGCATCTCAGAAGACGAGGCTGAAGAACTGGCAGAACAAAAGGTGTCACTAGAAAATGCATAAATTTGACTGGAGTACTAATATATGCTTTAGAGAAGCAAGACTGTATTTCCAAAATAAACATTCTTCATTTGTATTTTAAAAAAAACTTGTTAAAGAACGTCTAAAAAAATTGAAGCAAACAAAGTTGACATCGATGTTTCTGAAATTACAAGAGAAGAAATAATTTAACTCTTTATTAGATTTGTTTGCTGTTGTTTTTGTTTTCTGTAACATAGAAATTATTGTATAAAGTAACTTTTTTTTTTATATTTAACTTTCTGTTTTTCTTACATAATTATCAGTTAATAATGAACTAAATTTTGGCTAAAGCACCATTAAGAATACAGTACTACTTTTGACAATCATAATTACTACTTTTGATATTCCTTCAAAAATCCGGCATACTTTCGTTCCCGATGATGACGCATTTTTGAAGTTATAACTGTATTATTTTAAGCGAATCTTTTTGGATATTTATTTTATTTTATTTTATTTTTATTTTTTATTTATTTATTTATCTATTTATTTATTTATTTATTTTGCAAAATGGGAAAAGGTGGCACCCTAAACCTAAAGAGAGAAAGACCAAGCAATGAAATACAAGAGCAATTTATAGAAACAAGAAAGAAAAAATGTCCCAGGGCTGTGGTACCACTAAAGAATTTGAGACAAGATTCATTTGAGCGCTGGCCACATTGTAATGCCAAACGAAATAGATGCAAAATGATGAGTTGCAATGGATTAAACTTTACGTCATGCGCAAAATATTACGTTGAGCAAAAGGTTTTCCGCCAAGCGAAGACACCTTCGTTCTAACAGCTGTCATTGCGTGGATGTTAGTCTTTCCACAAACCAGTTTTTACATTCGAAAGCTGAACATTGGAACTACATGACAGTGTAATTTATTTGTTAAACATTTATTAACATGTGCTTCAAAAAGTGATTCAAATTGAGCTATTACGTCTACAGATCAGAACAATTATGTACTATGAGTTCCGTAAAAAACGCAGTGCGACTGAATGGCATAAAAAATGTGTGAAAGTTTAAGCACAATACTGTTTCTTATGATACAGCCAAAGTTTAGTTTCGGAAGTTTGAAACTGGAAATTTTTACATTGAGGATGAATCAGTTCTGGCCGCACTATTCAAGTTGATTGTGAGCAGGTAAAGCAAATCATTGAACAAGACATAAATGTTTCAACAGGAAGCTTCATGTTTGTCAAAAAACAATAGTTAACGCTCTGAAATACATAAATATAACATTTAAATGCAACCGCTGGGTGTCTCACAAATTGACTGCTGAAGACAAGCGCAAGAGAAAAAAAAAGGCTTGTTTGGCTCTGCTCAGAGATTGGAAAGAGAACAATTTGGGCGGATTAGTTACCTGTGATGAAAAATAGATGTACTACAACAATACAAGCCATAAAGGATTGTACTCAACACCTGGAGAATCAGCAAGATCGGGTGAAAGACGTACCCTAACTAACAAGAATGTGCTTCTCTGCACTTGGTAGTACTGTCGCGGAATTCCGTACAAAGAGCTCCTGAAAAGCGGACAGACTATCAACAGTGCAATGCATGCTAATCAGTTTCTGATGCCATTCGCGAAAAACGAAGAAACGAGCTCAGAAAGAAGGCGAATCTCTTTCATTAAGAAACCGCCCGGCCATATGTCAGTACAATGACCGGCTGGACGCTCTACAAGCTGAAGTGGGATTTTATGCAACATCTACCATACACCACAGACATGGCCCCTCCGTATTTCTATCTCTTTTCATATCTGCAGCTGCATCTTGATGGCGAAATCTTCAATTCAAATGACGAGGTCATTAATAAGATAGATGTCTAACTGGACTTGTGCACGAGACAATTTTTCGAAGAAGGGATTCAAAAGTTGCTAAAACGTTGGCAGACGATTGTAGATTTCAACGAAGATTACTATCGTCATTAGCTTTGATGATTTCTATGTATTTATCATTTTACAATTAAAAAAAATTGGCGGAAAACATTTTACTCAACTTAATACCTGGCATTTTTATGCTTTAAAAAAGACAAATATTGCTTCAAAAACTTTCATATATGAAGCCACATAGTCATTTTGTAGGCATTGTAGCAAAAATGCAGCATAACAAAAACCTATTATGCGAAAAATATATCTCTGATTTTTTTTCATTACTTTCTCTCTGTAATAAGTCTTCCTTAGAACTATGTATAATTCTTTCAAAACAAAATAAAAAATCATGCATTTAAAAGTTAAGTTCTTTATTAAACGCATTATTGAAAATTTCATGATATAATAAAAGATATATAATCAAATCTTCTTTTATACTTATATATTAAAGAAATCATTCCAGTGAATTTGTATTATAATATTTGAATTCAGGCTAATATTAATTTATTTCATTAGGTATAACCCAAGGCTACTTTCTGAACAAAAATATCAATGCTTTTATCCCAGAGTGCTCTGCTGATATAAATTTCGTTTATGACATTTTATCGATTATTTCATAATATAATAAACCGAAATAATTTTTTTACCGTTAGAGGCAATAGAATAACTAAAGAACTGGAAATGTATTTTCAATAAAGCTTTTTAAGCGGAGTTCATTCTGTTTAAACCATTTCAAATAATAACTTTTTTTAAAGGGCTTATATTAAACGCACTATTTGTCTAACTGATAAATCAATCAATGAGCAACAAAAAATAAATGCTTTATAGCAAATTCTGTTTTATTTTTTTTTTTAAGTCTGATATAAACGCTTTATTTGATTTTAAAATAAACCTATATTTCAAAGTATTGAAAATGATTATATTCGTGAAATAGCTCAGATATGATTACAAACAATTTTTTTTATATATAATTTTTTATACCGCATTTCTTTAATACATCAATAAAAATAAATATTTTTTCTTCTTTGGTTATTGTTTTATTTTTTATCATTCATTTATACAAAAGATCTTTTTAACACTTTATGTTCTGAAAGCCTACAGTAGGCTTCAAGTTTACAAACAAAATGTTTTTTTTTTTTTTTTTTTTTTTTTATATATATATATATAATTTCCCATACCACATTTCCTTAATATATGAATAAAAAATAATATTTTCTCTTCTGCGGTTATTGTTTTACTTTTTATCATTCGTTTATATAAAAGATCTTTCTAACACTTTATGTTACGAAAACGTACAATAACTTTCCCGTTCTTAGTTTGTTAGAATGTAAAATTGATAAAAATGTTAAAAATATTGAAAGTTTTAAAATTCTGTTATTCAGAGCATCCCAAAAAACATAAACCTAGGAAAATATTGGTTGGCATCGACTCTTTTTCGACTTGAATGCTCGAGCCTTGAATTAGAACTGTTCAATACAATAGAAAACATATTCTATTCCAACAGTCTACTGAAACTTCATTAGGACTTATACAGCATATGTCATAAAAAGCTATTCGCCCGACTGTGAAGCTGTTTACCTTCATATATTCATTTTTAATAGTATTTCCCTTTTCAACTACCCCCCCCCCTTTTTTTATAATTATGTCCTTTTCTAAATTCTTAACTGTAATTGTCAGTCTGTATTTGGCTTTAATTTAACTGAAAAAATTTGATATATTTTTTTCATAATAATTTTTATTAGAAAACCATCTTCTCTATAAATCTGGAAAAAAATTAAAAATCTGCTTCAATTGCCGATTTAACTAGTATGAAAAATTTCATATATTTTTACCCGACTGCCAAGAAGGGTTATGTGTTTGACGCGTATCTGGGTATGTGGATTTCTTTATAACCTCGAAACATCCCAACGGCTAGATGGATTTTAACCCCTTAACTGATTTGACCGAACGCCGTTCGGCCAAAAAGGGTTTGCTATCTTCGATACAAAAAGCTTTTGGATACCACTTAATTTTAACTGTAATCTTTGGTTTGTTAAATGGCATAACTTTTTCGATTGTACAAAGCCAAATATTTTAGTAAACAAAAAGTGATGCCGAGTCCTTATTTTTAATTTAGTGTGTCAAAAAAATAACCAGTTAAGGGGTTAATGAATGAGGTCTCTATCGATTCGTCTTAAACGTCCGATGGTTATAGGCTATGTTTTGTATTCATAAATTCAAAATTGCGGCCGTAAAATGCAAAATGGCGCTAGAGACGACAAAACATTTTTACGCACCCTATTGAGTGGCATATCATTGGATAGGTCTTTCAAAATGAAGACGATGTTTCATTGACTATTTTACAGTCAGAAGCTCCGTTTAAATATTACACATCCTGGAGGTTGCGTAGATACGATCTCTAGCTTTACTTCAGCTCTAACCTTCATAGACATCTACAGTCCTCATCAAAACAGTGCTTATAGATAGGAACCAACAATTAAACACAACATAAAAGTCATCAATACAAGTAAATAAAAAAATAGGTAAGTAATATAAAAAATAGTTTCAGATTGATGAGAAATAATTATTTCGCTTTTTACGCAGTCGGGTTTTTTGATTTTTTAAATTTAATTTTTACTTGTTTTCACAATAATTTTTATTAGCAACCATCCAACGTATTAATCTGGAAATACATTAAAAATTTGTCTGATTTGCAGATTTCATTCATACTTAACATACAACTTGTTCATTTTTAAATATAAAAGAAAAAAATGCATTTGTAATGTAATTGTAAACTAATTTTCATAAATGCATTAAAAGATGATTTAATATCCTTTTATTTAGTATTTGGGTTGAAGGATTTCGGGATCTGGTTGAAATTTGTCGAGTTTAGGGTAGACTTCAATTGGAATTTTCAGGCTCTGGTCGGTCCGTGTCGACGGAAATAGATTTCTCTTTTTCGGATCGGGTTTCGGGTTGACTTCATGTGAAACTTTCAGGTTCTGGTGTGATTACGTTTCGACGAAAATTATTTGATCTTGAACGAATCGGGTTACGGTTGGATTAAATGTGGTCTTTTGTCGGGTTTGAATCGGGTTTAGGGTAGACTTCAATTGGAATTTTCAATTTCTGGTCAGTACGTGTTGATGAAAACTATTTTGTCTTTTTCGGATCGGGCTATGATTCGACAGATTTTTTATCTTTTTTTCGTTGGGTTCGGATCGGATTTCGAGTCGACTTCAAATGGAATTTTCAGGTTCTAGTCGGGTTCCATTTCAACCGAAAATATTTTCTCTTGCTCGGATCGGATTATGGTTCGGTAGAATTGAAACAAGTGGTCATTTCTCAATTAGCCTAACTCTATCTAGGGTCTTTGCAATGAGCCAAAAAAAAATAAAATTAGGCTCTTTGAGAAATAAATTGATTTATTCCATTTAGCCTAAGATTCTTTAGGCTCTTTGCAATAAGCCTGAAAAATATCAGGCTGATTGGAAAAACGAAAATGATTGTCCAGTTAGTCCGGTTCTTTGCAAAGAGCCGGATTTCTCAATTACCCTACGACATATACATATCTATATATCATATAAAGGGCTGCACAAAAATATTCGGCTATCTTTCAGACTACAGATGGTAAATGCTGCATTTGTGTTTTACAGATGTGATATGCGTTTTCCAAATGGTTTTTATTTAGCCGTCATCTTTTACCTGATTAAATGGTGAAACTTTTTTACAATATTTTGAACATGTTTGAAAAAAAAAATAATAATCTTTGCTATTCTCGTGATTTTTGTCTTCTTTACATTCTTGTTAAGCTTTGTAATATACCTATCTGTATCTTATATGTATATTTGAAAGCTTTCAAAAGTTCATTCAAAGATTAGGTATTGAAATTTTACATTGTTATATCACAGGATTAACTTGAAAGTGAACAAAACTAAAAAAAAAAATATGTCTGATTTTAATTTTTCAGAACTAAAAGCACAGATTAAACTTTTTATACAAATTTCGGAATCAAGTTATTTAAAATTAGGATGAACTAGTACAATAAACCGCCGCAGAATTCGCGACTTTCCGCGTGCCTGTTTGAGAACCTTTTACTTTGTTCTCAAGTCTCTAACCACTTTCTGATACTTGAACGGTGCGGGAAAAAAATAATGAAAAAGTTGTCACCAGACATATTTAAAAGCAAAATTGATCAAAATAAGATTAGCTGATTTAGGAATAGCTGATGATTAGCTGAAATTAGGATTTCAAATGTGTTACGTGTTTTCCAAATTGTTTACTTCGATATCATATTTCAGTTTATCTTGATCTGTCGATGTTTATTTTGATTTGTTGAAGATTTGTGACAGTAATCTGAATTTGTTGGAAAGTGTTTCGTAATCTATGCTTGAAGCGTGATTTTTCGTTCTTGCTTACAGTATATACGGCTCCCTTTTGTTACATGGCTCTATAAAGTTTCTTAATATTTTAACGTTCTCTGGTAGCTTAGATATAAAGATTGGTTATCATATTTCTTTCTTGTTTACAGTGTTGACGACTCCGGTTTTGTTACATGGTTCGTAGAATTTGATTACTATTTTAACTTGGAAGCTTACAAGTTAAGATTTGTAAATTCTTGGCAGTTAGACTTTTGTTTATGTTGGAGTATAACAAATACTCTAATTTCTTTATCAAATAGCGTCGTAGATAACAAACATAATTATTAAAAAAATTCTTGCAAGTTTCTTTAAATTTAAAATAAAGTTATACTGCTTAGTATCTGATATGCAGGGAATATTTCATCTTTTAAAATATATCACAATACTTCAAATAAAAGAAATAGTACAAGAGCCCCAAACTATTTTGTATAATTTAGAATTACGTAAAGATTTCATTCCTGTTTCAAAAAAAATAGTCACAAAATACATAATACTGAAAAAAAAGAGAGAGAAAAATACACTATGCGGAAACAATGTTAAATTGAATATGTAAAATAAATCAAAATATTTCTAAGAATATTTTTTCGTACAAAACATTTTCCAAACTGCATGTTTAGAAATAATGCTTTCCTCCATTCTGACATTTCATATTCATAGAACATACGGACATTTTTGAATTATGGATGTAATTTTTAAATGTAAGGGCTATATTAAACATAAAAGTATCAAAACCGATAAAAGGAAATATTCGCTATTTGCTACTTCGAGATATTTTTTTTCCGCTTTAGATTCTTTAATAGCATATTTGAATTTCAAATACGAATGATCTAAATAAAAAAGAAAGTACTCAGTCATATTTACTTTTTATTTACCGTTTAACCTTTCAGAAATATTTCATTTTATAAATGTGAAATAACATGAGATCGCAACATTGCCATATAAAAAAGAAAAGTATGTTTGTAAATATGTAAGATTTTTAATGGGGTTCAATCTAAAAAGAGCAGTCGTTTTTGATGGATGTTTATATTAAAGTTATCTCGAATTTCTGGTAAAAAAAATCGGCAACTTAATTTTAACCTCAGCGTTTATTCTCACATATATGTGTTTTTTCTACCCATAGAAAAATAGTTTTTGCTTTAATATTTAACGATAAATAACCTCTCCTGTAACATTTAACAATTAACAAATGGATATTTTCTAACATTTCCTTGTAAAAGAGAAAAAAACAAGTATGTTTGTACATATGTAAGATTTTAAATGGTGTTCAATCTAAAACGGGCAGCCGTATCTGATAGTTTATTATATTAAAGTTATCTCGAATTTCTGCTAAAAAAATCGGCAATTTAAAATTATAGAGATTGTAACACGGAAAAATTCAATATGTAACGATGAAGTATCATTTAACTTACCAAAATTATGGCTCGAGTTACTCATTGGTTGCGAAAATAAAAACAAACATTCAAGTAATATATATATAAAAAAATAACGTGCATAATATAAAAGAGTACGTGAAAAATTGAATAGCGGAGTTTCATAGACCGTGCAGTTTTAGAATGTTTTCATTTATTTGTTTTGAAAATGACTCGGGTACAGTCGAAATATGTAAACAGTCGACTGTTATTAAAGTTTTAATTTATACCTTTTAGCAATTAAAATGAGTATATTTTAAATGGTGCTGAAACTGAAAAGAGCAGTCAATTTTGATGGATGATTATATTGTTATCTCGAATTTCTGGAAAAAAAAAATCGCAATTTAATTTTAAACGTGGCGTTTATTTTCTCAAATATTTCTTTTCTACCCATCGAAAAATAGTTTTTATTTTAATATTTATCGATATAATAACCTCTCCAGTAACATTTCATTTAATGAATGGATTTTTTTAACGTTTGGATTTAATAAATCTGGTACACTATCAAAAAAATTGTATGTAAATGTAATTCAGTTTATTATATTCGTGTAAAATCGCAATTTAATTTTAAACTTGGCGTTTACTTTTTCAAATATTTTTTTTTTATACCCATCGAAAAATAGTTTTTGCTTTAATGTTTATTGATAAAATAACCTCTCCAGTAACATTTCATTTAATGAATGGATTTTTTTAACGTTTGGATTTAATAAATTTGGTATCCTATGAAAAAAATTGTATCTAAATGTAATTCAATTTATTATATCCGAGTAAAATCACAATTTTAATTAAGTCAACGCACAACACAATAATGTTTTTGATAAGATCATGGTTTCAAAAATGTAATGTCATTTCCTACTAAATCGATGACGATGAACAACTTTCTAATTAAATGTTTTATGTTTTTCATGCCCCAAGTAGTTTTCAGGAGAGGATAGATAGTATTATTTTAACACAATCAAACAGATTGGTAAAGTTATCATACGAATTGAATATTTCCAACTGAGTGAAAAAATGCCCAACCCGGGAATCGAACCGAGATCCATGGCTTATAGTTTATCTACGTACCCATCGTTTATATGGAGTTCTTTTACCTGCGGCTTATTCTGTTGAGCTGCCTACATGACAGACCAGATGTTATTATCAATAAGGTTTATCTGAGCGAAATATGCTCCGTGCCGGTTGTCGGCCCAGTTAGCTTAAATGGTAGAGCATTGACCCTGTGAGCCATGGATCTGGGTTCGATTCCCGGCCTGGGACTTTTTTCGGTCGGCTGAAAATATTCAATTCGTGGATAGATACTAAACGTATCTATCCACGAATTGAATATTTCGCCTCTAGAGCAGGATTGCCAATTTGACCTCCACTTTTATCATGATATTCCGAATTCATACCAGAAATTACTAGTAGTAATTTTTACATTATCCAACGACAGACATTTCGTGATTGCATAATGTAAAATTTTTTCTACTATTACTTCTGAAATTCTTAATACAAAAGAAGAACAAACTGCCAACCCTTCTGTTAGGAAGATGCATGTGATCTCATTCTGTAGCATAGGGTAGATGGGGTAAAGATACTCACTTTCCATAAATTTTGATTTTGAATGAACACATTGGTAAGGGGGCACAGGATCTTTGAGTTTGTTGAAACGATCAAAAACACCGCCTTTTTCAAAATACCAAAACACAAAAAATGTGCAATTAACCCGAGTTTGCTACGGCTGGGTATGTCACACCCAATCCTGCTTTTTTGCAGTTTTTCTCTCTAACCTTTCAACAGAAATGGATGAGTCTTTGTGTAGCTGCTCCGAAGGTCATAATCTTAGAGGGGTAAAAGCAGTTAAATAAGTCGAAATATAAATCTATCGTAATCGCCACATATGGGTATCTCACACCCAGCGCGAGCATTTCTGTAGCAGCTCTGGGTACATATCGACTCAGGAAATTTGCAGAATAAATCTAAATAACATTTTTAATATATCTTTAAAACTATATCACCCCTTCCTTTCTCGTAGTGTTTTATGTTTTATGTAGATTTTAAGGTAACAATATTGGAAGAAACCGCCATGGGTGTGACATACCCATAGCGAATAAAACCGGCAGTTTTTCTCGCGCGTGCATTCAATATAGATAGACGCAGCGAACGTACAGAATAAATGTAAGTAACATGTTTAATATCTGTTTAAAACTTTATTTTCCTTTCTTTTCTCCTAGTGTTTTATTTTTTATATAGATTTTATGATAAAAAATTGGAAGAAACCATGGGTATGACATACCAATCGCGAGTAATCCCGTTCGTTTTTCGAGCGCGTGTAATGCCGGGTTAAGATCTTTTTTTTTTCCCTTTCTGTCTAAACTATATATTCTTAGCTATATTATCCAGAAAAATAAATATTGTATATACAAAATTAATATTTAAATTTTAAATTTAAAAATGCATCTCACTAATGCGTGAATTTAAATCATCAAGTGCTGCGCGCGTGATAAAACTCTAAATTATGGATATAGAAAACAATTTTTGAACAAAATAAGATCATAACGCATCTATTTCTAAATTAAAACCAAAATATATGCAAAAATCTTTGCTTAAAATTTAATTTTAGTACACAAGGAAAAAAACTACGAAAATTTCAATAAAATTTTCAAGTTTTTCAAGTGAAAAAAAAAAAAAAGTAACCAAAATATGTGATTTTTCTTTTTGTTTTAGCATGAAGACTATGAAGAAATGCATATTTGCTTAATTTTTTAAAACTGTAGCTCACGTAGTTTGAAAGTAACAGTGCTCGCAAACTCCAAATTTGCTAATCTGAGAAAACGTGTTTGAAAGTTTCAGTATCAACGGACTTTCAATTGTATTCATCGTCTATAAGCGAATATGACTCATGAAATAATGTAGATTTTTGATTTTTTTTTTTTTCATATTATTCAGTAATTTTTAAAAATTCAAAATAAAACAAATTCCGAAAACTTATTTTTTTAAAGTTTAAAATTCCTGTGCCCCATTAATTTGTTTGATGGATGAATAAAATGTTATTACAGTGAAACCTCCTTGAACGGTCACCTCTAAACAACGACAACCTCCGAAAGACGGCCACATATTGATGGAACCAAACACGTTCCATAGCATTAACATTAGTACGAACCTCTAAATAAGGAATTCTGAACAACGGCCGTTCAAAAGTCACGATGAAAAAAAAAATTAACAGCTCCTGGTACAATTTCATATTTATTTGCAAACCAAAATGTGAAGCAGATCAAACAAAATTTACTTGCCAACAAAGTCACTTAATTTCTCCTTTTTCAAAAACTAGATATAGAAAATGAAGACATTAATAATGATGGGAAAAATTTAGATAATATTCTTAGAACGGCAGGCATAACTAACATGAAAGCCTGCGACTTTGTATGTCTGGACAAAGATTTTGCAATTATTGCCACATTTGAATCCATGTAGCAAATGATGGAAGATAGGAGAGAGGAAGAGAAAAGTGGTGAGGAAGGTGAAATGGGAGAGATTACAGAATCACCCAAATTTTCCAGTATTAACACACATAACGAAATTTTGACGAACTTTCGTGAAATCCTAAATTTTGCATTAAATCATAATGATGATGAGTTGAATAGCAAAACAATTCATACTGTTATTTCTTTGGAGAAAGATATTTGCAACAAAAAAAAAATATAAATAAAAATAAATTAATCACTGAATTTTTTAATGTATTAAAACAAGGAGGATTAAATAAAATAACTGTGCATTTCTGTTTAAATTTATGTAATTTTGATTTCTTTTATGAAACCTCTGAATAACACCCACCTCTGAAGAGCGGTCACTTTTCATCGGTCCCACTGGTAACCGTTATTCAGAGGTTACACTGTATTAGAACCTCACTCAGTATCACCATTAGCCTAGATTCTGGCAAATTATAATTTCGCAAGAAATTGAAAATTTTTAAAAACATTGCCTTGCATGTCTTTGCCTCATTGATTGGGGTAAAAACCCACAGTGAAGTGACAAAGCTCTGTTTTGTTTAACCGGCCAACTGAAAGATGCAACCGAGGTAAACCTTACGGCATTGAAAAGCTAACGAGTTTCCGCTTTTCAGTGAACTTTTGGATTTGTAGAGATATCCGGTATTATTATCTGAACGATCATATGAATTTTTAAAATATTACATCCAAAATAAAAAAATTGGAACTGACCAAATTTTCTCTTCACGGAATACAAATTTCAACGCGTGTTATCAACACACAACTGGTACATTTGAAGACAAACTGTCGAATACTGTTTAACATTTTAAACTAGTTGGATGTGCCAATCCCAAAACTTTCTTCTATCTTATACATCTTAATATTTCAAAACCTAGTTACACATGTTAATACTTCAATATTCTTAGTTCAATACTATACCAACTTTGATTTTCATCTTAAATTTCTGCTCAAGTCAATTAAACGGACTAAAAACGAGTTAATCTATATCATGATATTTGTTAAAATTATTAATTTTTCCTTATTTTGTCGTTATCATCTGTTTGCGAATAGCCGGCATAGCAGGAAGCGAGTTCCCGCCGCTGCATGAGTCGCCGATGCACAATAGAACTACGAAAAATCAAGAAAAGTATACAAAAATCGCTAGCACGGAGCCCCTTTACCGCGCAATATTTCCAAATTCAAGGAGAACCTGTTGGCCAAAGCCAAAAACAAGCACAAACATTTTGGTTCAATTGTATGCATAATTTTATACGCTGTTCGATGGTACAATAATGAAAATGGCACAGAGATCGGAATTATAGCGCCCCCTTCTTTCGGAATTTTTTCAAGTTCAGGGAGGACTTGTTTGCCATAACCAGAAACATGCACAAAAAATTTGGTTCAATTATATGGATAACTTCATACACTTTTCGATGGTACAATAATGAAAATGGTACAGACATCGCAATTATAGTGTCCCCTTCCGGCAGAATTTTTCCAAATTCAGGGAGAACCTTCGTGACATGAACAAAAATAAACACATAAAATTTGGTTCAATTCTATGCATAACTTCATACACTTTTCGGCGGTACAATATTCAAAATGGCACAAAAATTGTACAAAAATCGCTATTACAGCGCACTCTACGAGCGATTTTTTTACAAATTAAGGGAGGACAACCTTGCCATAGCCAAGAACTTAAAATTTTTTTTTGTTTCAATTCTATGCATAACTTCATACACTTTTCGATGGTGCAATATTCAAAATCGCACAAAAATCGCTATTACAGCGCCCCCTAATGGCGAATTTTTTGCAAATTCATGGAGGACCTGCTTGCTATATCCAAAAACTTAAAATAAAAATTTGGTTTAATTCTATGCATAACTTCATACACTTTTGGACGGTACAATATTCAAAATCGCACAAAAATTGTTATATCAGCGCCCCCTACCGGCGATTTTTTTCCAAATTCCGGGAGTACCTGCTTGCCATAGCCAAAAACTTATAATAAAATTTTGGTTTAATTCTATACATAACTTCATACACTTTTTGATGGTACAATGGCGACAGACAGACGGACAGACGGACACACAGACAGACAGACATTTTCCATAAACATGTTCTTAGGAATCTCTGACCCCTAAAACATGCAAATCCGTCGAAAACCGGAAGTCGAAAAAAATTTCGATTACAATACTTTCTTCTATTGAAGATAGAAGAAAGTAAAAAGTAGCCTTCATATTAAGTGAGCCGGTGCGTGTTTCTGCCTCGTGCGTTATCCTGCATTCATTTATCTGTTTGTAGATACCACTTTTATAACTATAGCTCTCCTTTTACAAATTAAATTTTGACAACTTATGTGCTATCAACTCTGCCTTTAAAATAAAACTGGGTAACAATTCATTTTGTCCTTTTCTTATTTTTACAGAATTTTTAAAATAATAGATTTTACGTTTATTTTTTTAAATACTGTATATTGTGAAATACATTATCGATTAATTAATGCATTATTAATTTTTAAATACTATCTATTAAAAATATAATGCATATTTTTTATTAATCCTTATCAACTCTGGGATTAAAAATATTTTTTACTATATATTAAAAAATAAAACTAATATAAATTCTTAGATAACCAAGTCAAAAGCTTCCTATTATTTTTCGCTCAATTTTTCTTTAAATAATTAGAACGTAAACTTTTTTTATTAAACAACAAATGAATTTGTAAACTGTTGTTTATATTTAGACACATAAAATGAATTTAGCAAACTTGCAAAGGGAACTCCATTAAACATTATTTACTTTATAAAAATTTTCCGTAAGTTTAACATAAATAACTAATTAAATTTAAAAAATCAAAAAACCCGACTGCGTAGAAAGCGAAATAATTTTTTATTTCTCATCAATGTGAAACTATTTTTTATATTACTTGCCTATTTTTTTTATTTACTTGTATTGATGACTTTTAAGTTGTGTTTAGTTGTTAGTTCCTATCTATAAACACTGTTTTGATGAGGCCTATAGATGTCTATGATGGTTAGAGTTTCAGTAAAGCTAGCGATCCTACCTATACAACTTCCAAGTCGTGTAATATTTAAACGGAGCTTCTGACTGTAAAATAGTCAATGAAACATCGTCTTCATCTTGAAAGACCTATCCAATGATAGGCCACTCAATAGGGTGCATAAAAACTATTTTCGTCTCTACCGCCATTTTGTATTTTACGGCCGCCAATTCGAATTTATAAAAACAAAACCTAGCCTATAGCCATCGAACTATGAAGAAGAATCGATAGAGATCTCATTCATTAAAATCCATCCAGCCGTTGGAAGGTTTCGAGGGTATAAAGAAATCCACATACCCAGATACGCGTGAAACACATAACCCTTCTTAGCAGTCGAGTAAAAATCTAAATTAAATTGATTTTTGTATCAAAAAGTTATTTAGAATAAGAAATTTTAAATATGTTATTGATTACATTTAGTCGCATCAGATTTTGTGTCACGTGTGCAGTCTGCAGGTCTGCTTAAAATACCGATAAAGCCAACTAAATTTAATAAGTAACAGCACACCAGTAACAGCACACCAGCACATAAGTAACAGCACATAAAATGCTTTTAATATAATGGACCGCGAAGTGGCTGCACAGATCATCACCTCATCGAGTTGACGGCTGAAATTCCAGGATTAGACAGAAATCGATTTGTATATTAAAATACAACTGGTCTGCCAAGTCATATCTTGGTGGAAACCACCTGCAGACCCCATTTTAGTTGTTAATCGGTAGGTTTATTATTGAATTTTTCTGCACTCTGAAAGGTATGAAAATATATAGGACTCGGGGTAGGAAAACACAACGGTAAAGCTACCAGTCAACCATTAAAATCCGGTTTACATGTGTTTTCACCAAGATTTGACTTATCAGACCAGATGAATTTTAATATGCGAATCGAGTTTTGTCTAATCCTGGAATTTCAGCCAATAACTCGATGAGGTTATGGTTTGTGTAGCCATCTCCCGGTCTACAACATTTCTTAAATGTGAAGCGCAACATATTAATTGAGGACTGCGAAGGTCTCATGTTCAATTTAACGTTTTTTACATATATTTAGAACCTGATAAAAATCTTACTAGCAAAATCAAAGAAAAATCTTAAAAGTTTGTAAAAAAAAGTACCGTTAGATTATGCAATGAAAGTTATTAAAATGCAATTGATACGGAGAGGGAAAAAGTCGTTAGAAGCATGTATCCGTCTTATTAGATATATTTATATGGCTTCGAGACCAAAGACACTTTTTGTTTAAATTGAATTCCGTTATGGACAGGTTTCGTTTCCTCCGGTTTTACTATTATTGTATTTCTTTATCCTTTTATATATCATACTATACAGTACTCGTCAAGATTTGTCGGTAAAATACTTGAGTGTTTCATTAGAAAAATGCTTCAATTTTTAATTGGTTTCTTTGAAATGAATTGTTGTGATTGTGAGTGTGATGGTTGTTGCGATTTTGGGTTGCTGATGAAACAGTCTGAAATTCTCTGGTGAAAAATATGGTCGTAATTTAGAAACATGTACAATAACTGAATTTAGTCCTGTCTCATAATTAAATTTATCTATTTCATAAGTTACTTCAGAAAGTTAATTTATAATTTTGTATAGTACTGAGAAGGTAGGTTCTAATTTTCGAGTGTTAGGATATTTAAGTTCTTCATAAATTACAGAATCTTGTATTTTTAATGGGGATACAACAAAATTCCTATCATACAGTTTTTTACTTTTAAGATGAAATTCACAAGTTTGCGCTTTTGCAATTTTGAGTTCTCTATTTACAGGGTTAATAATAATGTGTTTGTTTTAAAGGAGATTCATAAGGCAATTGACAATAAAATAAATAGGCAGGTGGGAATTTGGATATGGAATGTGGGGTATTATTGTATTCTTGTATGACTTGGTCTAATAATCTAGTCCAAGGTATTTTAGAAGAAGTGGCATTGACTTTCATTTTAGCGTAGTAACTATAGTTTGATTAACGCGTTCTACCTTCCCATTGGTTTGATGATGATGTGATGATATAAAACGCTATTGAATATGATGTTTACTGAGGAATTTTTTTTAATCTTGGAGACCTAAAATATTTATGTCTATCAGTATATTTTGGGTGTTTGAATATTGAAACTTTGCTTTAAACAGTTAGTATATGCTTCGGTAGTAACATTTTTGTGTTGTAATCTAGTATTGTATATACTGTAATTAAGTAATGTAATCTTGATAAATGACTATATTGTATAAGGGTATTTCCATGAGTTTTTGTAGTGTAAATCACATTGCTGATAACTGCTATGCTTGTTATCCACCTTTATTTTCGAAAAGTTTGCTTGGCCTCATTCAATTAATCAGATATCTCCGATAAAATAAGTCACATTTTTTTTGTTCTAAAATACTGGTAGCTAAAAATCGTAGCATGTGACTTACACTAAAAGTACACATGGAAATAGCCATAAGTGATTCCTATAGATTTAAGGCGATAGATGGTACTGTCAGTCTAACCTACGTAATGAAGTAAAATAAATTTAAGTTTGTAATTTTTAACCAATTATGCTTTATTTTTATCAGAAGTTTAACTAAAAATTGTGCATAGAGCATTTAATTTTACATAATACAGTCTCAATGTTTTTGAAAAATTAATAATATTTAGCATTTTCTAGTTTTTATTTAACTACATGTCCATTAAAAGTTTTCATTAACTTTTTTATCAGCCTCATTCTAAAACCCAAAAATAAAAACTTCATGCTAGCAGCTAACGATTTAAAATACCTATATTTTAATTAGTTGAATTTTATTTTACGTTTTCAAGCATTATTTAATTATTAAACCATGGATATCAAAGCAATTTCTTTTATAGCTCTTATATGGGTTGGGTTGGGTTGATTTTTGACGGCCGATTATCTACACGAGAAATATAGGCCCTAGGGGTGTGGGTGCCTCCTTGGGGATCTTTCTAAGGGTACTTAACCCGTATTTACGCATGGAAAATCCAAGGTTTCGAAGAAAACCACGAAAACTCCGAAACGGTTAGGCCGACGGGCGCGATTGGGTTCGAACCCAGCACCTCCCGTCTACCAGATTCGAGAGTAGAACCTCTCAGCCACTGGTGGGGTAGCTCTTATATGAATGGATATCAAAGTAATTTCTTTTATAGATATTATATGAATAAATATCAAAGTAATTTCTTTTATAGTTCTTAAATGAATGGATATCAAAGTAATTTCTTTTATAATTCTTACATGAATATTTAGTAAATTTCCAAGCAATAAAATTAAAGTCCAATAATAGATAATCTTAAATGTAACTTTCATTTGATATTAAACACGATACACATGTTTGCTACGTCATCAAGTGATTTTTAATTCGACTTATTTAAAATAAAAATCACGTCCATTTGTATAATATTGTGAACAGTTTGACGATTTGCATAATTTGGCGAAATTGGCCGACGGGATAATCAAGTAGTACCGAATATTTATCATTTTTGTGTTTTTTTTTCTTTTTTTACGGAAAAGAATAACAAAGTTTACTTTGTACACACACACATATATATTTTAGATAAGGGGCAGAAAATATTAAAAAAATTATAGATCAGTTTAATTTATTTTATTGGTAATTACACGCAAAATATTTTAGCTTAAAAATTTTCAATATAAAATTAGTATTTCCTTAAAAATATAGTTGAGCGTAAAATTTTATTTAACTCTAAAGCATTCAAATAATAATAATAAAAAAATGCAAATCATTATAACTTTTCCTCCTAAAATAAAATGTTACATTATTGAAAAGAATTATCGCCAAAAACATTACTGAAATAATTCTGCCATCCGTGGGTGGTCAAACTAGCGTTTTCTACAGAGAATCACAGCTTTAAACTGACGCCTTAGACAACTGGGTAACCGGATCTTAAACTACTTTACTCTAAAAGTGAAAGACAAGTTCTAGATTTAATTTTGCGCATGCATAATTATGCCCATTTCGCATTGAACTGAAAATTTACCTTAGCGTTTTAACATATATGATATTCAATATTCCAAGGACTTTCACATTTTAAATCTCTGCGAAAATAATACCAGAACGTGTCCATAGTAACTAAGAATTTTAGAAACGTTGATTTAATTCATTTACGAAGACATCTTTATTTAAATATCATGAAAATATTTTTTAAGTTCAGCAAAAAATATAATTCACTTTTGTTTTCCTTGTGTAACCATTGTTAATTATTAACAAGAACGAAAAATCATGCGCACAGCATACATTATGAATAACTTTCCAACACATTTCCAATACTATCTCAACCAAATTACAGTTATTACCACGGAAAGTCGAGACAATATACGAATTTTTTGTGCATCCCTGTATATGATCTATGGATATGCATGTATACTACAGTTCGCTATAAGTTAGTTCAACTAAACGCAAAGCACAGTTGAAAATTTCCATCCTGGAATTTTCACCAATTAACGGATATTGTTGAGAAATTTTGTGCGGCCCTGTGTATATAGAATTCATAAACACCAAGTAATATTTAAATCATAGTTAAAATTAAAAACACATACCACAACTGAAAAAGAATTAACAACAATTATTCTTCATAGGTTTCAATAGTTTGTTAATTTTCTTCCGTGACCAAATTCTTTTGCGTGTCGCTGTAAGTGAACGATATATTCTATGCCCACCTTATTTTATAATAAGAGCCATGTAGTACACTTCAGTGAAATATTTGTCAATTTAAATATGTTTAACATAGTGTAATTTCACTGAAATACAATGTAAACGGTTTTTTCCCCATAGACCGCAATGTAACGGAATTATTTTGAGCGTCACCGTAGATGAATTGCAAATGCTACACACTTCATTTTTAATATCGAAAAGGCCATAGTAAACTCCAATAAGATAGAGTCAAAACACTGTATTAAACACTAGTGTTGTGAAGGACATTTTCTCCTTGTTATTAATCTGATGTCCTTTCCTATAAAATTCCAGCAATTTGGTACAATATCCTAAATATTTCAAGACCTCCAGATAATATGAACTGATCTTTTCACCCCTCTGCAGAGAAATGAACTGAATTCCGCTTGCGCATGCGTACTATTTTTGTTTTTGTTTTTAAAATGTATTTCTATTCAGTCAAGCATCTTTTTCCCTTTAAAAATGAACGCGTGTGTGTTCAAAAGATCTCAGGATTGCATTAAATAATATTTTTATATGTTTGAGTCACCTTTTAAGTAGTTATAAGTATGTTATATTGTTTATCCAATAAGATATATCCATTTCATAGCAATCAAACCATATTTATGCCATATTAGACGTAAATTTCCAACTGGGCGAAAAATGTCCGGACCAGGATTCGAACCCGGGACCTCCTGGCTGAAGCCGCCAGTGCTCTGCCATCTGAGCTATCCCGGACGATTCTGGTCGAACTTTTTCACCCAGCTAACCTTGATTATTACAGCATCTGGTCTGAAACTTGGTTCAGCTCATTTATTCTGTTGAGCTGAACCAGGTTTCAGACCAGATGCTGTAATCATCAAGGTTAGCTGGGTGAAAAAGTTCGACCAGAATCGTCCGGTATAGCTCAGATGGCAGAGCACTGGCGGTTTCAGCCAGGAGGTCCCGGGTCCGAATCCTGGTCCGGACATTTTTCGCCCAGTTAGAAATTTACATCTAATATGATTTGTTTACCAATTAGAATAATTGTGTTAATATTAATCTAACATATTTATGCCAGTCAGAGTACGGACAGACGGACAGACAAACCGAATTCATAAACACTTCTCAACTATGTTGGAAAGTGTTAAAAAGAGAGAAGGTTACATTAGTTTCGAAATTACATTTTGTCATCAATAAATTTTACGTATTACTTATAAAGTTTTCAGCTACCTTAAGATATAGAAAAACCCACTTAAATATAATAAATATCTTCTTACGAAAAGAGTATTTTATTCGGTCAAAAACTTTGTATCTTATGTGCTTCTAAATAACGATATTATCAGATTTAGTCACGATTCACGTCTATGTAAAGGATTATCCTATCTTGAAGTCACGTATATTTCTAACGTGGCATACTTTTATTGAAACAATGAATCTAATGCTTCTTATATAAAATTGATATTCTTACAAAGAAAATGTAAAAATTGCTTCCACTTCTTTCGTAGTTTCTAATGGGAAAAATAAGATAGTTTAGAATTCCTTTTCATCCTTCTATCTATTGTGATTGAAAAATTAAAATGTACTTAATTATACAATACGTTGTCTACATGTTATACTTTGCACATATGTCTACAAAGTCTCTTTACAATTTCAAGCTTTTATTGCAACACAAATGAACAAACACATGTATGAAAAGTAGTATAATATAACAAGTATAATAATAAACCGTAGGACCGTTACCTTAAAATGTAGTTTTAATCATGAACTTTGATACTTACACTATGAAATTAACCCATTAACCGCCAAAACTATAAAGTCGCAATACTCAAATTTCTTGTTGAAAATCGTTTACCACTACAAATTCAAAAAGGTAATTTTCGCTTTATTAACCCCTTGGGGACGAGCGACCGGTATTCGTGCCGCGTAAGGTAATCAGAATCGGGGATTATTCTCACCAGTAAATTTTTATTGTAAATTTTGCGTTATTTAATCCGAGAATTTTCCAGATTCAATTACGCAAAAATTTCCGTTTTAAAAAACCGGCGATTAAAGATAAAAAATTCTGTAAAAGACGCTCGTCCCCAAGGGGTTAAACTATCAAAATTTCTGTCAATAAATAAGATAATTTTTTTAAATTCTAAAATAGAGGTGGCAAGTAGCATGAGGAATCATTTTGACCGTTGCGTGAACGCAACACCAGCGGGTAATGGGTTAAAGACGTAGATAAAACATGTAAAACAAAACTTTTTAAAACATTTAAAATAAAAAAAATAAAGACGTGGATAAAAAATGTAAGATAAAACTTTTCAAAACATTTAAAATGTAAAAGTAAAAAGCTAAAAATCTTAAACCAACAAGTTTCAGCTACACTCTACCCTTCTTCATGGTAGCTTTTTCCAGTATCGAGAAAGTCAAAATATCTATGGATTTTAAAAGTCGTATGTAAAGTAGTTAATCTTGTTGGTACCATTGCGCCAGCTATCAAAATAAAATACTATTAATTATAAGAAATTTTTTTTAACTTGAGTTAAACAAAAATATTACATTGTTTCAAAAAATTTAACCACAATTGAGGTATGTTATACGATATCGTCTCATTACAACATTCTTTAATCTCATTTCAATCTCCAGTGATTCTCTAGTGCAAGTGATTCTCTAGTCGGACGTTTCTGTGAATAATTATTTTACTTGGCCAAATAATTTCCACATCATCATAATCGATTTCTTGAATATCATTTTTTTAAACAAAACCTTGCAAAAGCTGTTTAAAATGTAAACGTATTATAAAACTTTTGAAAAGCTTTATCTTACATTTTTTATGTACGTCTTTAATCTTTTATACCTCAAATTATGAATTCATGAAATTTTCATCTTCTAAAGCATTTTTCGTGAATTTTTAAAACTACATTAGAAGATGTACTCAGTCACAAAATAAATTTTAAAGAATTTTGCCATTTAAAATTAATTAATGAAATTTGAACTAATAAAGATTTTGTGCAATAATTATAACTCCACTCAAATCTTTTTTTTTTTTTTTTTTTTAGTATTTTATAAAATTAGGAAATGTACTAATATAATGCTGTTACAATAGAAATATAGAAATATTTCCTAACTGACCCCCCCCCCCCCCCCCCAATCTTTCAACGTCAAGAAAGCTGAAAAAAAAATACATCCTTTTAAAATATTTTTCTTTTGTGCAATCAATAATGCTTTTGGAACAATATAAAGTAAAGTATCTATGACGCATTCTAAACTATATTACTACTAATCGATGTATTAAATTAATTTTACAACAAGTCGTTTTAATGTTACTTTAAAGTAACGCCGGGGCATATAATGTTAAGTAAACTCCATAGTGTATGTATAAAAAGTTCCTGATTAAAACTATAAGAAATATATATTGAAGATTTTATATGCATCATTTAATAAACCTCTTTATGTACTCCATTGGTGGCACCGAGCATGTCAAAGCGATAATCATCGACTTTTTGCTCTGATACTTTTTTTCGTCTACTCCTTGTTTTATCTAATACTGAGCCGGTCACAATGAATTTCTTCTCCTACGTCCAACAAGTCGTGAATGACACATGAAATTGAAAGGGAAACCTGCTCAATATTGGATAAAGTAACAAGTGCCCGAAAAAGAATATCAGAAGAAAATATCGACAATTGTAGACCTAACAATTTATTAATTGGTGCAAAAGAAATTTCAATATATAAAGGGTGTTTTTTTAGAGCTGTGGTTTCGAGATTGGTAACTCTGTTTCTAGTAACTGTCAGTTTGGCAATTAGTAGATGATTTGTCCTCAGTATGTTTTGCCATTTCATCATGAATAGACTTACACCAGAACAACGCTTGCAAATTGTGCAAAACACCATCAGTTTATTGCGGGTGACATTCGGTGAGCACATAATTTCGCGTAATGGACCTGTGAACTTCCATACACGGTCATGTTACCTTACACCATTGGATTATTTTCTGTTGGGGTATGTGAAGTCACTGGTCTCCGTCGATAAACCACAGACGCTGGACCACTTGGAAATCAACATTCGCCGCTTTATTGCTGATATACAGCCCCAACTGCTCGATAAAGTGGCCGAAAATGGACTTCACGATTGCGTTTCGTTCGGGCCAGACGTGGTGACCATATGCCCGGAATCATTTTTAAACACTAATGGTATAATTATTTATTTAGTTAAACCAATATCATAGCCTTTAACATTATTTTTATGTGTTTTATTTCGTTTTAAATTTGTATATATATCTGATGACTCGTGTTTGCAATAAACGCTTGAAATTGTAAAGTGACTTTGTTGACGCACTGTATTTATTAGTCATATGAAGTCGTCTGCCAGAATGCGAATTAAATGCTTTTAATAATGCATTTAAAATAATGAAATTGATATACAGGTTAAATCAAATTGAAATATCTCTTTTGGGAAAACTCTGGCGAAACAAGTGTTGAACATACCGCCTACTCATTTGGAAAATATGCATTTCAAATCACAGGGAAATGGCTGTGGAAATAAAAAATATTACAAAAGTGGCTGATAAATAGTGATGAGATCTGTAGAGAAAATCAAAATTTGCATAGCATGAGCATGAAAAGGCCTCCTAACAGAAATGAATAGGCATAAGAACCTCTTCGGAGTCTTATTCGACGAGCATGTTCCTTCTCTCCTTATAGAAACTTTAGTTGCTATTACAGTTGAGTAACCAAAATTCTGAAAACGCCTGTAAATCTTTTCGCGAGTACAAGAGCCGGAAAAAATGGCTTGGAATTCCACTATCAGCTTTTATTTTCTGGCAAATGCTTCCTTCGTTACATAAGACGAAAAGTTTTTTTCCTTTTATGTTTAAGCAGTATGAGAGCGAAACAAAAGTATACCGAAGGTGACTGTAAATGCTGCAAATGAGACGGCAGCCCAGTGAGAATCTGGCGGTAAGTGTAATTCTTGCACCAAATCGAGGATTGTGGATTTGCCTTACATAAGAGATAAAGGTGCTTTTGTGAAAGAGGAAAAGGACATATGAGACCGAAGAGACATATGAGTTTCTCGCACATAATATTTTGACTGAACATTTATGTGCTACTATAGATTATGTTGTGACGCGGTATCAGTTATTGCTTCTGCAATACAATAGACATATTGAACACAAACAGACCATCATAAGGCACCTTCTAAAAGCAAAGTGTAAAAGCAAAGGTGTAAAAGTAGAACATTTGTGTGCTACTATGGATTATGTTGTGACGCGGTATCAGTTATTGCTTCTGCAATACAATGGACATATTGAACACAAACGGACCATCATAAGGCACCTTCTAAAAGCAAAGTGTAAAAGCAAAGGTGTAAAAGTAGAACTTTTGTGTGCTACTATGGATTATGTTGTGACGCGGTATCAGTTATTGCTTCTGCAATACAATAGACATATTGAACACAAACAGACCATCATAAGGCACCTTCTAAAAGCAAAGTGTAAAAGCAAAGGTGTAAAAGTAGAACATTTATGTGCTACTATGGATTATGTTGTGACGCGGTATCAGTTATTGCTTCTGCAATACAATGGGCATATTGAACACAAACAGACCATCATAAGGCACCTTCTAAAAGCAAAGTGTAAAAGCAAAGGTGTAAAAGTAGAACATTTATGTGCTACTATGGATTATGTTGTGACGCGGTATCAGTTATTGCTTCTGCAATACAATGGGCATATTGAACACAAACAGACCATCATAAGGCACCTTCTAAAAGCAAAGTGTAAAAGCAAAGGTGTAAAAGTAGAACATTTATGTGCTACTATGGATTATGTTGTGACGCGGTATCAGTTATTGCTTCTGCAATACAATGGGCATATTGAACACAAACAGACCATCATAAGGCACCTTCTAAAAGCAAAGTGTAAAAGCAAAGGTGTAAAAGTAGAACATTTATGTGCTACTATGGATTATGTTGTGACGCGGTATCAGTTATTGCTTCTGCAATAAAATGGACATATTGAACACAAACGGACCATCATAAGGCACCTTCTAAAAGCAAAGTGTAAAAGCAAAGGTGTAAAAGTAGAACATTTATGTGCTACTATGGATTATGTTGTGACGCGGTATCAGTTATTGCTTCTGCAATGCAATGGACATATTGAACACAAACAGATCATCATAAGGCACCTTCTAAAAGCCTTTTTTTATCTGTTCCGTTAGTCACGTGTGTTTTACTGATAGGGAGCTTGTTTGGGTAAAGGTAACGTAACACACAAAAACTCTCTTAACAATAATAACGTAAATCTCATCATAATTTAGCATGTAAATTGGTAATTGTATGCGATGACACACTGTATGATGTTCTTATTCGGCAATGCCGTTTTCCATGCATTACATGACAATGCATACAGCGATATAATTTTATCTATAGGCCATTTTTACCCCCCAACTATAATATTTTTTAAAGCACCCATCAGTTCCTCATGGTATGAATTCTATATCCTCCGAACACGCAGGCATGTTTTTTTTTACCGATAGTTTCAAACAGGAGCAGTTTAATGTGAATCATTCTGTACATAGTCAGAAAATCCTTTCAAATGCTTTTAAGTATCTATGCTTTAAATTATTTCTTTTTAACATAAGTGGCGCTACGGGAGGCGTTACAACTGTAGTTTGTCAACCGAACTCTTCTCCAGCAATTGATAGCGTTATTTTGGCTAAGTATTTGAAATATAGCGTATTTGAAACTTCGCATGAAATTTCGTTAAATGCTTTTTCATATCAATTATTTAAACTCAATTGTTTATATATTTGTTATAAATGTATTAAGGCTGTTCTCAACTACTCTGCTCAACAAGCGCAAAACGTTTTGACACATTTACAAATTCATTTTTTAACTGAAAGATATAAAATTGGAAAGCCTGACCATGGAAGCGATTTTGAATCGAACTGTGTTTTCCATTTTTTGATCAATCAATTACCAATTGAGTTATAAGCGATTTTGATCACGTGATACCGCATTTTTCTCCCCTTACTGACTGGATTTTCTTCTTTCGTTCGAAAGTTCGGTTCAAAATGCCAACTTTGACCGTATTTTCTGAAAGAGCTATTGCGTTTACAAGAAAACGGAAAAAACAGTTCGATGACATAGTTTCTGAATAACAACACCTTCTAGTTTCATGCGTTTCCGAACAAAAATGAATTAAAACTTATGTCAGAAAGTTGACCCTTTAGATTTGAGAACAGCCTTAATAGCAAATAAGGAAAACAAGATTTAATTTTCTTTTTTATTTGCGATTTATTTATTAATAATTCTATGCCGTTTTCCATGCATTACACGACAATGCATACAGCGCTATAATTTTACCTGTTGACCATTTTTGTAATTAAAATGTTTTAAAGCATCCATTACTTCCTCATGGTATAAATTTTACATCCCCCGAACACAAAGGCATGTTGCTTCTATCGATAGTTCCAAACAGGAAAATTTTAATGTGAATCCTTCTGTGCATTGTTAGAACATCCTTTCAAATGCTTTTAAGTATCTCGCACTCCAATATTTTAAATACTTAAAACCTGATTATATGTTTTACTGATTATTGAATGCATACAGAGCTATACTTTTACCTATTGACCATTTTTTTTACTAAAATGTTTTAAAGTATCCATTACTTCCTCGTGGTATAAATTATATATCCTCAGAACATACAGGCATGTTGCTTCTACCGATAGTTCCAAACACGAAAATTTTAATGTGAATCCCTCTGTGCATAGTCAGGTCAAAACATCCTTTCAAATGCTTCTAAGTATCTCCCACTCCAATATTTTAAACGCTTAAAACTGATTATTTATCAAACGAATAATGAATATGTAAACCGGAATCAACTTTAAAATATATATAAAATTGTTTTAATATTTTATTAAAATAACTATATGTAAATAATATTATCTTATAAAATTTAGTTTATAGTAAAGCAAAATTCCATTGCAAATGGTTAAAAAGCTATTTTTTATGCGAGGAAATATTTAAAAAATTATTGATTATGTTCTGAAATTAAAAATAGGCATCAATCTACATAAATGAATTTCCCAACTTCACAGGGGTATTAAGGGGTCTCAGAACTCTTAAAGCTCTAAAATTTTCGAAATTTTAATTTTTTTAGATGTTAAACTTCTATGTTTTCTGAACATTTCGATATAATTGTTATCTTGAAATTCCCATTAGAACAGAAGTTATGGCATTTAGAATTATACTCGCTCAATAGCTGAAGCAGTGTTTCCAAAACTTTGAAGTCATTTTTCTCACAAATGACTTTTTTGGGCATAACGCGTACGATATCTCAAAAACTTCTGAATATTTTTTCATAAAACTTTCAAAACATATGTTTCATGTTAGTCTGTATAAACTGAACCTAAAATTTCCTTTTTATTGAAAAAAAATTTTTTTTGGGTGGCTTATATTGTTGAAAACTTCTAAATTTTGCGTTAGCTAAATACAACTTTGTATTAAAAATATAAAAATGCTTTAAATACATATTTATTTAGGTTCAGTGTAATTATTATAATCTGAGGTATAAGTAGGCACAAAAATTTTCATTCTAGTTGTAAAATGTATTTTGTAATCGTGCGCATAAGCTGTTATGCCAATTTTCTGCTCGTCAAATGCCTGACAGTTTTGAGCCTCCTGTAAATGCTAATTCTGCATCTTGCAATTTTTCAAATATTTGAAATGAAAGAACATACTTGTATCTTTCATTCCCATTTAAAATTGTGTCTTAATATCAAATACATTTTAAGATATTAAACGTTGAAAATGGTCCTTTTTTTTCATTTTTTCCAATTTTAAGAGTCCTGAGACCCCTTAAAAGAAAAAAAAAAGTATAACAATGTTGTTAATCGGAAATCAAAAATAACAGTTGAAAGTTTAAATTCAAGACAGTTATAGGTGCTCAATGTAAGCCCTCTAGAAACACGAATGATATCGATGTGGTACGATAACTCATCTTACACTTTTCTCAGCATGATTTCTGTTTTGGCCTCATCACCTTATCAGAGCAGGTGTTTGTTCCACCGCTACCAACTGATGTTGACAAACTCAGGACACGCATGTCGCCAGCCATTCAAAGAGTCATACCGAACATGCTTAAAAAAGTGCGGAATGAGTTATCGTGCTGTTGAATTTGAACTTTCACTGTTAACTAGCCGTCCTTGCGACCAGTTTTGTATCCCTTAAAATTTATGTTTGGGAAAGCATGATAAGCATTGTATCATGTTACTTTTATTCATAATTTAATTTACTTGGACTACCTTAAATACAATTAATATAATCCCTTAAGCTAATATTAGTTTTAATATAATAATATTTTGTTGCATTAAAATATCTCAATTTGTTGATTTTCTGTAAGTAAGTAAACCCTATTGGTTTACAATGGAAATCTATGGGAATTTGGCGAATTTTTAGAGATATCGCCAATTTGGCGTCACTTTTGGCGACTAATATAGGTCCCAAAATTTGGCGATATATTGCCAAGTTGGTGACAGAACAGGGTGAACCCCCTATGGTAACCCCCTTATAGATATGGAGATGCATTAAATGCTGTTCAAGAACCAATGAGATGCGTTTCATGCGGGCGTTGCCATTAAACAATTAACAAATAATCGAGAGTTCTGTGCCACTTACGATAACGTAATACATATATATAGATTTTTGATTTACCATGAACAACAAGGTTGTCCTTTTTTTGTTTTCTTTTAGTAGCCCTGTAAAGTTGGGATATTTATTTACTTACACCCTATATATTACATACATAAATGTTTTTATTGTCTCTAAGCCTGTTTAGAGTATCCATAAACCCACTTTTTTTATAATATATACCGCCTTACGAAAAAAAATTTCACTAATACAAAAAATTGTATCTTGTTTCTAAATAACGACGTCATTAGTTTAGTCACGTTCTGCGTCTAAGTAACGGATTAGTCTAGCTTGGAGAAACTTATATTTATTACTTCTATTAAAGCGATGCATGCATTGTGTTTTATATAAAGGCAATATTCTGCTATAAAAATATGTTTATATCAATCTATTTTCTTATTTGTTTGCATCACTTTTTGCTATTAAATGCAATACGTTATAATTAAAAAATGATAATGCGTTTTATCTATTATTTTATTTTAATCTACTTCACTTCATCTATTGACATTGGTATTTAATATTTTCATATTTTGTCTAAAATAATGGAACTGAGATGTAATGTTAGATCACAACTGGAAATAATTATTATTTAAGAATGATGAACAACATTTCAATAGAAAAAGATGAATTCATAACAAGATTGCCAGTCGCCCCTTTTTATTTCAGAAATTCAAAATTCATACCAGAAAGTACGAACAATAATTTTAGTTTACATATTTCATGGTTTTGTAAAATAAAATTAAAAAAAAACTTTTGTTATTTCTGGTGCGAATAAGGAATTTCTTGATACAAAAAACAAATTAAAGTGGTAATCCTGGTAAGTAAAATCCAAAAGCTAAAGAAATTTTGGCACAAATTTCTCAGACGCACAGAAGTTGCCGCGAATTTTTTTTTTCTTGCGCCATTTTGGCGAATAAAACACCTTTTCGGAATCTGTTAGACCTAGCTTGCGAAAGTAGCGGATTAGTTTTATTTATTATGAAACTGTTTATTTTATATAGAATAACCGGTCAAGTGCAAGTATTACTGGCGCAGAGAGGTTTCCGTACAATAAATATATGAATGAGTAACTGGACATTACATTGCACAAATATATCATTAAAAGTTGTTATCTACGCTTTAATAGACGATGTAGATTTAGTTCGCTGCCCGTGTCTTTATGTGTGTCCAAATCGTCCGTGTCTTTAAGGGTTAATATCTCAGCTAATTATCGACATTTTTTTTTTCGAAAATCATTATCAACAATCCTTTTATACTTCTGCGATGATAGGTTGCTTCACCACTCATTAATTTGTTTGCTGAACGCTCGCAAATCGAAATTTGCGTATAACGGAAAAATGCGATTTTCTCATGCGATTTCAAAGTTTCTTTTGCTGCAGCTTATTTTCGGAAACGCTTCTGAGTAGTTTTATCGCGGATTCAAAACTTCTCTCAACCTGAAATATACGTTTTGCGGATATAAGCATTCCTCTCACATCTAGAAGTTCAATTAATCAGCTTAAAATTGCTAGGATCCTAAAAATCTATATTTTGGTTTGAGACAACAGATTAATACACTATAAAAACCACTCGGAAACGGTTCCAAAAATCAGTGTCAGCAAAAGAAAGCTCTTTTTTTATAAACGATTTTTAAAATTCTGAAAATATATTGCTTTCTAAAAATGGAGAAAACTTTTCAGAATCATGGATAACCGGAAGAAGTTATTTATCTTTTCCTACATGGTTATATTAAATTTTCGTACATTAAGAAAGATTAATTATTTTTCAATGCATTTAGAGAATTGTTGCACTGCATTTGAAAAGGATATTAAAATAATCCCACACTCAGAAGTGGATACTCAGATTTCACAAAATTTTCTTCTTTTTTGACGAAACCATTTCCTGGAAAATGCTCAGAGCGAATATTTCGTCAAATTGAGGAGATTACTTTCTTCACTTGTTTGAAGGTACGAATTTCGTGCTTGTACGAAGTGCTTGTTCATAACGTGCAAAAAAGAAGCGTCCGTGGTGCCATATATTGGACATTTTTGAAGCATCTGTATTTATTTAAGAGATAGAAATATGTTGTTTATCTTTTCCTTCAAGGTAGGATCGAACTCACCATCTAGGGTTCGGGAGTCGATCGCGCTACCTGTCTTGCCATTGGGCCCTTGCATGGATGTGATTTTAATTACAAGTAATGGATTTTGCTGTGCGTTTACATTTTTATAATGTAGATAGTAATTTTACTGGTAATGTTATAATTCCTGCAAGTTTTAATTAAAAAGGTTAATTTAATATTATGGTTGCTCTATGGTTAATGAATAATTTGAAAATAGCTTGATTAATATATTTTATGAGAGGAATTTTCTTTGATCAATGAATGGTTAGAATATGGTCTGGTTACTTGTTGCTCTGCTCAGAAATGGCAAAATTTGAAGTGCATATTGGGGAGATTTTATCAATTTGAGATGGTGGTTAAAAATTTAACACTTTACCGTTTATAGTGGGGAAAGATCAATTAAGCATATTTTCGATTTGATTGTTATATGAATATATTTCTTAAAAGAAAAAGGGCTCCTGTAATTTCGAAATTCCATTGACTAAATTTTCTTTTTGAACGATATTATAAAACACAGTAAAATTATTCTTTTCGAATTAAATTATAATGAACAAAAAAATAAATAAAAAAATAATAATAAACGCCCCTGAAAACTTTAACATCTAGAAACAATAACTACTTGCATCCCTATATATCCCTGAAAAGAGCTAAAAAGTGCTGTTTTTTAAATACATTCTGAGAAGAATCACATAAACGAACGTATATCTACTTACTAAACTCACGGGATTTGCGGAGGTACAGTAGCGTGCCCCTCGGCTAACAGCTACCGCAACTGTTTTCGTAAAATGCGTTGATCTACCGTGAGTGAGAAACAGTTTCTTCAAATATTTGAGAGCGTCCGTTTCATTAAAAATCTCGGGATTTGGAGAGGAAATGATTGTCAAAAATAACTAAATAAAGCTCAAGGATTTCTGAATCGTTGAAAGTGAGAGTTTTATTTCTGTGAGTGCACTTCTTTTCAAATAATTTACCAAAGAAATGTCACATTTAGAATTTAATTTATTTTTAATGTTTTGGGGTACTAAAAACATTTTAGTCAATGATTTTGACTGTTCATTTATACAATATTTCATGTAATATTGATAGTTTAAACTTATGGATTCATTAATTACCTTTTTTATGTATCTTATTATTTTTCGCAAACTAAATACATATTGATAGTCAAACGCCAACTTTCTAAAATACAGGGTGGTTATAATTAAAGTTCCACTTTGAAATGGTTATAAAAGGAAAGCTACTGGACCAAATGTTAACAAACTTGGAAAAAGTTTAAAGGAGGTCATGGGAATTTATTTCATGCCAAAAAAAAAGTTCAAATACTCACCACCAGAGGAAGAATGGTGCTGTATGCAATACTGTTAAATGAAATAAGACATGAAGACATCGGTTTAAAATGTGTTTAATCATTTCTAAAACGTGTTAGAAAGCCTGTTCAACGTGGCGTCCACCATTTTCCGAAAGCAAGTGAAATCGTACTGCATTCTCAAGAAGTATCTTTTAGCATATCAGGAGGAATCTTACGGACATGTCGATGTATCGCATCTTTCGATTCCGCCATTTTGTTTAGATTATTACTATAAACAGTGCTTTTGAGATAACCCCATAGCCAAAAGCCACAGGGGTTCATGTCTGGTGACGAGTGGTCCAAGAAACGGGGACGTTTCGGCCTATAATCCGTTCATTCGTGAAATGTTGCTTAAGTAACTGTGTGACACATGTACCAATGTGCGGTGGGACCCCGTCCTACATAAAAATCGTGAAGTCTAAAATGCCATGTTGCTGGATTTCAGGTATGACGAAACGTCTTAACATTGCCGCTAAGCGCGCTGCAGTCACAGTGCATGTAACAGGTCCAGCGGTCGACTGCTCTTCAAAGAAAAATGATCCAATGATGAAACTAGCTGTCATACCACACAAAACGATGACTTTAGGAGAATGAATGGACCTGGGTACATAACATAAGGGATTTGTTTGGCCCAAATCTTGCAGTTATGGGGGTTGACATCGCCATTTAGGTAAACATGGACCTCATCTGTCCACAAAATGTTCCGTGGCCAATGTTCGTCCACTTCCATCCGTACAAGGAATTCCAAAGCCAAAGATTCTCTTGCAGAAGGATCGTTACATTTAAGTTCTTGAACATGTTTGATTTTGTATGGATAAAACTGCAACATTTTACGGGCAATTTTGTACACCGTACTCCAAGGCTCCATTTGACGTGCGACAGCACGTACCGTTTGTGCTTTCCATTGTTGCTTCCTCCACAACTAATGCAACACCATCCTCAGTTTCCACAGAAGCACGTTTCCTTCCCCTCCCAGGTGCAACAAATAACAAACCCGTGGCTTCAAACTTTGCTCTCATTTTTCTCAAACCCTGCGGTGTCATTGGTACTCGGCGTATTCCAATTACTGAACGATACTTTTTTCAAAGCACGCAGTTCATTGTTATCGCATTCATAACAACATTAAACAAAAAATCCCTGCCGGCCCGGTCTACAGGCAGAGGTAGATTTCGAAGTCAAATATAATAATTTCAGAAACAAAAACTAAAACATGATTAGAGATAAATCCACTTTAAAAATTTTATCTGGCCGCTTTGGACGAGTTTTTATATCATTTTTATGTAATAGCTGGTTTTATCACAATCATCTTAGGGTGGTATTTAAAAAAATACTTTTCCATGCTCAACAACTCGAAATTTTCTGGCATAATTCCAGATTCTTTTTTAATTAAAAAAAAATATGAAACTTGCTCACGTGATTTTTGAAGAGATTTATAAGCGACCTATGTTTTTATTTTTTATTCAATTAATTAAAACTTGATATATAAACAATTATTTTCTCAGAAGGACAATATTTTTCGTTTCTAACACAATCGCTTCGGGAAATTCCGTTCAAAATGCCCACTTTGACATTATTTTTTGAAATATATTCTACCTTTATCAAAATATCGATCATTACGATACATTATATAGTTTCTGAATAAGCGAATATACCAATTAAATGCGTTTGAGAGCAAAAATGAATTTGAAAATGAGTCAGAAAAGAAGCAGTTCTGATTTGAGTGCATCCTTAATACAATGATTTTTCCAACACAATCCGCTTCGGTAAATTCGGTTCAAAATGCCCTTTTTAACAGCATTTTTAAAAATATATTCTGCCTCTATCAAAAAATCGACCATTACGGTACATTATATAGTTTCTGAGTAAGAAAACGTACTAATTGGGAGCCTTTGAGAGCAAAAATGAATTGTAAAATGAGTCAGAAAATAAGCAGTTTGGATTTGAATACACCCTCACTAAGATAAGTTTTTTTCTTCAACTGCTATGTATTTTTAAATTCTTTTTGCTGAAGAATTGGCCCTATCCAAAACTTGTCTATATAGATGTTGTAGACAATATTAAGAAGATATATGATAAATTCCTGGGGATTTTATATCTTTTGAATTGACGGAGTTATGGATTTTTTACTTCTTCAAACCCCCTTTTTGTTTTCGTTTTTAATTTTTTTGCGGTACGAATTGGTCCTATCAAAAACTTGTGAATATAAGAGTTGTAAATAATGTTAAGGAAATTTATAATAAAATTAATTGGATTTGATATCTTGAGAATTGACGAAGTTATGATTTTTTTTTCTCCCAAAAACCCTATTTTTTGCGTCCCTTGAGCCCATTTTTAACTTTATCAAAAATCCGTGATACATAAATTTTTGGCCCTATTTTTAGAAGTAATAAAAACTTTAAACTCATTTGATATGTACAAAAATTAAAACGTTATGGTGGTTTTCGGTTTTCACAAAACCCCTCCCTATTTCCATCCCCTTGGTCCGATTTTGCCCATTAACGAACTTGACCGAGATTTTACGCCCATTGATTTTATGTATCAGTTTGGAAGAGATTGGAGCAGAATTACGAAAGTTATCGTGTCCAGAAGAAAGTGATATATATAGATAGATAGATATGTAAAGTTTTTTACTCAGGGTGGTTTTGGGTTCTAGAGGTTATGATCGGTGTAGATCTGCAAAATTTTTTCAGAAATTCCAACATAGGAACGATCCCAATAGGTAGTATTTCATACGAAATCTAGCTAAAAAAAGCACGGTCTTGCATGGTTAGAGACATTGTCGATTCGCAACAATGAGAACTCTGACAAATAGGCTGAATTTTATCTGACAAATTAAATAACGGTAAAAGTGCACTTGCAAGAATCTAATTTTCTTCTTTCTGCTTTAAGCCAATTACAAGCTATTGTGGTTTTGCATAACCCCACAAGATTTAGAAACGATTAAAAACATTTTAAACCGATATCTTCGTGTCTGAAAGCCGAATTTAGGCTTAAAAAATCACAAATTTGCGATCTGCAAGAAAACGATTTCCGGAATTCGCACAGATCTGCGATCTCAAATTTTGTGATCTCTAATTTCTAGTTTGAAATTTTACAAACACGAACGGATTTTATTACACGGATGGCGCACTCGACTTTTGTCGCCTAAATGGTAATTATGTTTAGGTCAGTGATTCTTAAGGGAATAAAAAATGTTAAGTCCGTGTAGAAAAAGGTTAAGCTAGATTCCAATCCTTATTTCGTTTAACGATATTGCATATAGCGCCATTCCCCTCTCCTGGTGGTGAGTATTTGAACTTCTTCTTCTTTTTTTTTTTTTTTTTTTTTTTTTTTTTGGCGAGAAATAAATTCTCATGACCTCCTTTAAACAATTACCAAGATTTATAACATTTAGTTTAGTAGTTTTCATTTTACGACCATTTCAGAGTGGAACTTTAACTATAACTAGCCTGTATTATTAAATTCCGAAAATAATTCTATAGGACAAATATTTAAATACTTAAGATTAAAATTCGATTCCCATTCTTAAAAATATAATCAATAAATTGAGATAAAATGAAATCTTAAAAAAAAATACAAAGCATTTCAAAGAAAAACATTTTCTTTCAAGTTGAACAAAAGTTTAAATGGAAGGTAAGACAATATTGCTAGTATAAATGGGAAAAAAGAAACTACAAGGAATATAGTTGAGAGCATTTGCTTTCAGTTTTTTAAGAAAACAGTCAATTTATCTTACGGAATTTCTTTCATTTTTTGTATTTTTGGTTTGAGATTAAGTTCTTTATCTGGTCTAATTATTGCTTCTTTTCTCATTACCAGAAATCGACAAACAATCCTATTTACTAATAGACAACATCTGCCACAAATTACGGAAAATGCATTTAATCTTAAATACCATAATAAACTGAAAGATAAATTTGACAAAAAATATATAAAAATCAGAATAGAAAGATTATTTTTAGTATATTGATGATCTTTCAATCTGATTCATTATTGCCTTTTTAGGAACAAATGATTAATCGAAGATTTGTCAAACATTAAATAGAATAATGAAAGAAATAGCTTCTTTATTTGAAATTTCGTTCAAATTATATCTAGACTATTATTATATAGATACTGATATGTAGTATAGAAACTAATTAAAGGGAACATAAATGTTTGAAATAGGTAAAATTGACTGAATTTTGATAGCGGATCACGTACCCTGTAATTAAACAAGACTAAGGTACCTGTATCAAATAAAGCCTCGTTGAAATTGCACATCACAATAAACTTTGTTATAAAATAATGTATACAAATAACTTAAAGTCATCCAAACTAAATTAAAAATTGCTAAACGCGATGAAAAATACACTTATAAGACATATAAATACCCTTATTCAGATCGACATATGTTTCATCGCACAAACGGCGACATTCTCAAGATCTTTGTTGACTCAAATATTTCGCAAAAATAAAAAAACTGAAGCAAAATTTTTTTAATTGTTTTTTTTTAAGCGAAAATATTTGCATTAATAAAGATATTAAGAATATCGCAATTTGAGCGATGAAACACATGTCGATCTGAATAAAGGTATTTATATACCTTTTAAGAGAATTTTTGTCATTTTTAGCAATTTTCAGCTTAGTTTGAAAACTTTGGTGCTCAGAATTAACTTTCTGTAAGCTATTGGATATAATATTTATACATGATTTTACAATATTCAATCATATATAATCTCTCTTGTCGCTGTTTAATTGTGACCTGGACAGATAAAAAAGATAGACAGTTTAAAGTGTCTTTATTAGAAATATGTGTTCTGAATAAGGCCATAATTTTTTACATCATTTAACTTTAATTAACAGATATTTTATGGGTATTAAACCAACATAGAACAAACAGGTGGGTAAATGTGGTCACAGATCGCACAGAGGGTTTCGTTTAATATTCCTTTAAAAATACTTTATCCTTTTGCAAAATCTGTTAGTTCCACATTTCGCAACCAAAGAGCGCACCTCTATTCTAAACAAACCTCTATCTGAACGAAAATCCGTTTTACAACCTATCCATAGATATATTATTCGAGGTGATAGGGCCCATAGCACCCGAGTTAGTTAAGCACCTCCTGGCGATGAAAAGTGGAACCAAAATATGTAAGGCTATGGTGCATAATATAAAATAATGGTTAAACGGCTGTGAAATGATATATCACGTGAGGGGTGTCGGCAAATGTTAGAAAAGCGCCCCACCCCGGGTGAAAAGGGATAGAGAAATTCGCTTAAAATACGCAAGTTAGAGCCCGTGAGGTAAATGATACAAGACTTTTTGAAAATTTTATGATCTTTCATGTGATCGCAAGTGTTCTGCTATAAGTATGCAAAATTTCAAGTCTCCAACTTAATTAGGGGCTGCGTTAGAAAAATTGCTTAAAATATACAAGTTAGAGACCGGAGGGGTAAATATAAGACTTTCTGAATTTTTAATGATTTGTCGCGTGATCGCAAGTGTTCAGCTATAAGTATACAAAATTTTACGTCTCCAACTTAATTAGGGGCTGAGTTAGAAAAATTGCTTAAAATACACAAGTTAAAAACCGGAGCTGTAAATATAAGACCTTTTCAAATTTTTATTATTTGTCGTGTGATCGCAAGTGTTCAGTTATAAGTATGCAAAATTCCATTTTTCCAACTTAATTAGGGACTGAGTTAGAAAAAAAAAATGCTTAAAATACACAAGTAAGAGCACAGAGGGTTAAATATAAGACATTTTCGAAATTTTATGATTTGTAGTTTGATCGCAAGTGTTTATCTATAATTTTGCAAAATTTCAAATCTCAACTTAATTAGGGGCTCAGTTAGGAAAAAAAGCTTAAAATACACAAGTTAGAGCCCAGCAGGGTAATTATTAGACTTATTTCAAAATTTTATGTTTTGTCGTTTTATGTGAGGTGTTCAGCTATAAGTATGTGAAATTTCAAGTCTCCAACATATATAATTTCTGAGAACGGGCTCTGCGACAGACGGACAGACAGAGGAGTGAGACGAATAGGGTTTCGTCAGATGAACTAAACCCTAAAAAAAGAATTCTCCTTGCAGTACAATATTCTATGACTTCACAATTTACAAGCATGCCATTTCCAACATCCAAAACGGATGATTATAATTTCCCTGCGCTCTATTAAGCTCCTTTACCACCGCTGTGATAGATTATTAACTCATACATAATTAAAAATGCAGAATATTTTATTATAAGATCGTTCTAAAACATCGTTAAATTTTCTCGAACATCTTGCAAAGATTGTAAAATTCAATCAATAATTTACACTGATTTCATATGAAAATTTACTTACTCTGTAATAACGACGTGTTAAAACATTCGGAGGTCCGAAAATCACGCCGAAGCCGGTATCGGTTGTGGTTGAAACTAACCGGATATATCACAGTATACATCTTAAGAGTTAAAATAATAAAATAAAATTACTAAATACATTTTTCTCCATTTCCAATATTTCTAATACCTTTTAAATGGTTGTGATAGTTATTGGATGTACCAGACTCTTATCGAATTTGAGTAAATTGAGTTAGTTATATTGTATTGGCTAAATTAGCCCAATGTCCCCTAATTCAAACCAAATTTAAAGGAAATATCAAATTAATTATATTTATTATATTATTATTATATAATGTCGGACTGTTTGATGATATTTAACGTATACGTTTTTGAGAATAGAATGAATTATGAGTTGAAAAGGGCACAAATATTCATAAGGATCCAATGATATCGTAATAACTCTCGAAATATAAATATTTAAATTAGTTACCGATATATTATTTTAGTACTTTTTGTAATTTTTAATACCATTTCTGTAATGGTAGGAACTAAATTACTCCATTGTTGGTAAAAGAAGAAAAATTGAAATGCTAAGAATTATTAGTATATTATTATAAATTCGATTTTCTTATTAAAATAGCAAATAAATGTTATTCTGGGTTTGAACAGAGCGAATGAAAAAAAAATCTTGATTAGATTAAAATTTCAGTTTTCCAATCATCAGTCAATCTTGATGTAGCAAAAGAGTTCAATTATGATGTGATAATGTTCGAGAGAATTCTGATCAATAAATTTCATTTATTCCATGAATATTTTCTTTTAAAATATTTTTTAAATGGGGTAAAATACAGAGAAATTTTATTTAACGATTTTCTATTTTCCATTTAAATTAGATATGAAAGGGAAATTTGTTGTAAAAAAAACTTCAATTAAGAAAATTTAGAGCTTTGTCAGATAAAAGTTGCTTTAATTAATTTTATTGCCAGCTTACTTTCCATAAGTAGACGGTACAATCTTTTATCAATCCTCTCATCACTTCAGAAAAGAAACACCACTCTATGCTTTAGTACAAAGTAAGGTTTAATGAATCTCTGTACTACAAGACATATTATTATTTACAGGAATACTGTACAATATTTACATCGCCAAAATTCAGAAGAAATCCGTTGATTGCAAAAACTTGTATCATTTCTCGCCCTCTCATAAAACAGCTCCGGGGAAAAAAAATCAAGCAAGCATCTTGTACTTCAAAAACCTCTACCTTCTGCGTCTCAAAAACAATATCTCTGCGTAAAAGCTAATTCGCAATGAATTATGGGAAAACCTATTTGGCAGCCCGCTAAACTGTCGTGTGCTGCCATCTAGTGTATCGGTATTTAAACGTTTGTTACATCCTCCCCCTCTGGTTCCTTAGACGTCTCGGCATGGGACCAGAAACATTTTTCTTTGGCCTACCACGTTTCCTGAGTGGAATAACTGGTTGGTCGGTAACATTGTTACAAAGTTTTGGGGTAGATGTATGATATGTTCCTAAGGGAACTTCGGAAGCTTGTAACCTGGCAACTTCATAGGAAGTAGGCGAGCGCTGTGTGAGCACTACATAGGGTCCGTCACGTTGAGGACTGAATTTGGCAGTTCTTTTCTGACCAGCCTTGCTAACGGGATGGAGTTCTACCAATGCATGATCACCAGGAGAATACTGAGGTCCTTCTCTCCGGCTTCTGTCCGCATACTGTTTTCTTTTTTCTTGTCGTTGTTCGACCAAGTCTTTCACTTGCTTAGTAAAGTTAGCAAATTTCTTTAGGTAAGGAGTTATCTCTGGCACAAAATTATCATTGTTAATGACAGGTTTGATATCATGACGAATGTCATCAATTATGCGAGGTTCGCGACCAAACTATAGAAAAGCAGCCGTTTACCCTGTCGTGTCACATTTGGCTGTGTTCATAGCAAACCTGATTGTAGGTAACTTTTCTGCACATGTAGAGTGTTCGTTTCCAACGAGAATAGCTAAACAAGGTTTGAGATCACGGCTTTTTCGTTAAACCGGATTTGCTTGTGGATGATACACTGGAATTAAGGATTGTTTCACATTCAGAAGATAACGCAGTTGCTGCATTACTTCACTGACGAATTGAGGACCGTTGTCACTAATTATTTTTCTAGGAAGACCGTACCTCAGGAAAACTTCTTCTAGAACAGTTACAGTGCATCCTTTGGCTGTGGCAACATTCAGTGCGAAAAGTTCTACCCATTTTGTAGAGCAATCTTCCACTATGAAAATCCATTTCTTACCGTCAGTGGTTTCAGGTAAGGGTACAAACAAGTCAATGACAAGGGTTTCGAACCGTTGACAGTAAATAGGTGTCTGTAAGAGACCTGCAGGTTTTGTAACGAAGGCAATCTGCACAATTCTTGACATAGTTGGTTATGAAAGTTCTCATACCGGTCCAAAAGTATCGTTTGGATATTCTGTGGTATGTCCCTTCAGCTCCATAATGTCCGGCTGTTGGTGAATCGTGATGACATTTTAAAATCTCATTTCTTTCTTGTACAGGAACGACTAGTTGTGCTTCTTCAGAATCGAAATCTGGAGCATAGCGATACAAGACTCCTTGGTTTTAAAGATATCCTCGCTCAGTCCAATTTACATAGTCTGTGCTTTTTTCACCGGACTGGAAAGCTTCAATGATTTTTATTAAACCATCATCTTTTAACTGTTCTTCTCGAATATTCATTGGAGATCTTTTGGGTATCTCAATGCAGACTGTACAGATTTCACAGAAGGGTTCCTCATGACTGCAATTTGGACGTGACAACATGTCAGCCACAACATTCATTTTACCAGGAATGTATTCAATCTTCAGATTGTAAGATTGGATTTGTAGAGTCCATCGAGCCAATCTGACGGATGGCTACTTCAAACTCATCATCCATTTCAGTGGTTGGTGATCGGAGACAACAGTTACCTCTTGTCCTTCTATGTATCCACGAAATTTGTTTAAGGCCCAAAGAAGTGCACGTGCTTCACGTTCTGTTGTGGAATAATTTCTTTCAGCAGCATTCAACAAACGACTTGCATATTCAATTGGGTGCTTTTCCTCTTTGTGTCCTTGAAGAAGTACCGCACCAAGGGGATAACCACTGGCATCTGTTCGTAAGATGTATGGCTTTGTGGCATAATTCTGTTTCAATACAGGAGGACTTGTCAATAACTGCTTCAATGTTTCGAAAGCAGTTTGTTCCTCCTTTTCCCACTTCCAGGAGGAATTCTTCTTGGTCAGGTTGCTCAAAGGCCTAGCAATGTCCGAGAAATTGGGAATGAACCGTCGGTACCAGGAGCAGGATTGCAAAAATGATTGAACTTGCTTGACAGTTCGAGGAGCAGGCAACATTTGAATTGCTGCAGTTTTACTGGGATCAACTTCAAATCCGGACTTTGTAATTCAATGTCCTAAATATTTTACATGAGAACAGGCAAAATTACACTTTTCCCGATTTGCACGAGTTTGAATTCCAAGAGTCTGTCAAAAACTGCCGTCGAATCTGCTAAATGTTTTTCAAAAGTCTCTGATAAAACATTTATATCGTCTAGATAGGAAAGCATTAGAATGTCCTGTAGACCACTTTGAAAGCAATCGATTAACCTCTGGAAACTGGCGGGAGCATTGGTCAACCCGAACGGCATTCTTAAGAAGCGGAAGGTGCCAAAAGGACAAATAAAAGCAGTTTTGTCCCTGTCTGGTGCATAAACATTTACCTGATGGTAACCAGACTTTAAATCAATCGTTGACATGTAAGCGGTATGCTTAGCTTCATGCAATAAGTCGTGCAATAAGTAATCCGAGGCAGTGGATAAGAGTCCAACTGGGTGATAGCATTCAACTTCCGGTAGTAAATACAGAGACGTACTGTATCATCTGGTTTTGGTATCAAAACAACAAAAGCTGCGTAAGGTGATTCGCGCTCTTCAATAATTCATTTCTGTAAAAGGTCATTTAATTCTGCCTTTAGAACTTCCTTTTTTGCAGGAGTCATGCGGTAAGGTGGTACCGACACAGGTGGGTGATTTCCGGTGTTTATGTGATGCTCAACAAACGGAGTGGCTTCTCCCCCTGGTGGAAAGATGGTTTCATACTTTTTCAGCAAATAATTCAACTGTGACTTCTGAGTGGGAGTTAGCTCTTTTCCTTCATTTTCACGCAAGGTATATGCGTTTAAAACGATGTCATCAGCAGAACATTCAAAAGGCTTTGTAACAAGATCTACAAAACCATACTTTATATGAGGCATATCGGCGAAGTACCAACGTTTGTTTTTAACATCTGGTACAAAACCTGACTTGTCAAGAAAGTCTCTTCCTAAGAGGGTTCTGTTTCCTTTAGCTTCAGGTAACACAATAAAATCTGTACGAAATTTTCTTCCTTCAATTTCTACAGTTACAGTCGTGGTCAAACTGTCTTCTTTTGACAGCTGGCCGTTTGCTAAGGACATGTTCAAAGAGGTCTTCTAAAACGTGGCACCTTGCTCTTTTAACACATAATACAATGATTCACTAGCCAGGCTGTGATTAGATCCGCTATCTACGCTGGCTTGCCATAGACGCCATTAATGTTCAGGTTTACTGTGGTTAAAGGTGTGGTTGTGGTTGAGCATGGCTGTATTTGCTCAGACTGAGAAGATTCAGTTTTTATCACAGGGTTGCACGTAGGACACTTAGCACGAATAAATCCGGGAGCACCACAACCATAACATCTCAAGGTTGGGCGAACTCCAATTAGTGGTGAGGGGGTCACCTTTCCGTTGTCTGACGGGGTTGTCTTCTTTGAGTACAAGGATTCATTTTGAAATGAGTTATTAAAAGAGCTCGATGGTACGTTCACTTTTGGTTTTGACCAGTTTTAGGTAGCTTTCATTACAAAAAGCTACCTATTGCAGCCGTTCGGAGGAAAGCGATTTCAAAAAATGTTGGTATATTTTCATCGATCATGACCCCCAGACCCCGAAACCGTTCAAAATTGATATATATATATATATATATATATATATATATATATATATATATATATATCTGACCTATGTCACACTCTAACTCTCGTAATTATGAACCGATTTCGATGTAATTCAGTGTGTACATAGTACATACCAATGTCTCGACCGAGTTCGTTGGCCAGCTTAATCCGCCGTTTTGTTTCAAAATGGCGGCCATTTAAAATTTTTAAAAAAATTTAAAATTTGAAATGTGGTACCAAAAAATTAAAAATGGAAAAATATTTTTTTCTTATGTATTTGACCTTTATACAAAGATTCTGGAGCAGTTTTTCTTTCGTCTATATCTTAAAAAATGGCTGAGTTATAGCATTTTGAATTTCCAGCGTGGTTGGCATTTTGAAACGTACTGAATTTTGTCACGCGATAAAAGGCGTATTTATGAACCGATTTCGATGTAATTCGGTGCGTACATAGTACATACCAATGTCTCGACCGAGTTCGTTGGCCAGCTTCATCCGCCGTTTTGTTTCAAAATGGCGGCCATTTAAAATTTTAAAAAAAATTTAAAATTTGAAATGTGGTACCAAAAAATTGAAAATGGAAAAAAAAAATTTCTTATGTATTTGACCTTTATACAAAGACTAGCTGAGTACCCGCGCTTCGCTACGGTAAATTTTCCCTCTTTCACAACTTCCTATTTTGGTCGATTGCCTGTCTTTTTTACTATTTCTCAACCAGTAATTCTAATTTTGCACCTTTTAGGTAGCTTTCTTTACAAAAAGCTACCTATTGCAGCCGCTCGGAGGAAAGCGATTTCAAAAAATTTTGGTATATTTCCATCGATCATGACCCCCAGACCCCGAAACCACCCTCCGTTCAAAATTGATATATATATATATATATATATATCAATATATATATATATATATATATATCTGACCTATGTCACACTGTAACTCTCGTATTTATGAACCGATTTGGATGTAATTCGGTGTGTACATAGTACATACCAATGTCTCGACCGAGTTCGTTGGCCAGCTTCATCCGCCATTTTGTTTCAAAATGGCGGCCATTTAAAAATTTTAAAAAAATTTAAAATGTGAAATGTGGTACCAAAAAATTGAAAATGGAAAAGTATTTTTTTCTTATGTATTTGCCCTTTATACAAAGACTCCGCAGCAGTTTTTGTTTTGTCTATATCTTAAAAAATGGCTGAGTTATAGCATTTTGAATTTCTAGCGAAGCTAACATTTTGAAACGTCCTGAAATTTGTCACGCGATAAAAGGCGTATTTATGAACCGATTTGGACGTAACTTCGTTTATACATAGTACAGACCAATGTCTCGACCGAGTTCGTTGGCCAGCTTCATCCGCCAATTTGTTTAAAAATGGCGGCCATTTAAAATTTTAAGAAAAAATTAAATTTGAAATGTGGTACCAAAAAATTGAAAATTGAAAAAATATTTTTTTCTTATGTGTTTGACCTCAATAAAAAGATTCGGGAGCAGTTTTTGTTTCGTCTATACCTTAAAAAATGGCTGAGTTATAGCATTTTGAATTTCTAGTGTGGCTGACATTTTGAAACGCCCTGATTTTTGCCACGTGATAACAGACGTATTTATGAACCGATTTGGATGTACCTTGGTGTGTACATAGTACATACAAATAACTCAACCGAGTTCGTTGGCCAGCTTCATCCGCCATCTTGTTTCAAAATGGCGGCCATTTAAATTTTTTTTTTAATTAAATTTAAAATGAGATACCAAAAAATTGAAAAATGAAAAAGAGTTTTTTCGTATGTGTTTGACCTTAATACAAAGATTCCGGAACAGGTTTTGTTTCGTCTATATCTAAAAAAATGGCTGAGTTATAACATTTTGAATTTCTATTGTGGCTGACATTTTAAAACGACCTGATTTTTGTCACGCGATAACAGGCGTATTTATGAACCGATTTGAATGTAACTTGGTCTGTACATAGTACATACCAATGTCTCGACCGAGTTCGTTGGCCAGCTTCATTCGCCATCTTGTTTCAAAAGGGTTGCCATTTAAAAAAAAAAATGTAATTTAAAATTTAAAATGAGGTATTAAAAAATTGCAAAATGAAAAAGATTTTTTTTATGTGTTTAGCCTTGATACAAAGATTCTGGAGCAGTTTTTGTTTCTGAAAATTTGTTCTTTGTTTATATCTTAAAAAGTGGTTGAATTATAGCACTTTGAATTTCTATCATGGCTAACACTTTGAAATGATCTTGTATTTGTCTCGCGATACCACACGTATTCGCCTATTTCGATGGAAGAAGGCATGTGGATAGTATACATCAATATCTCGACCAAGTTCGCTGGCCAGATTCATCAGCCATCTTGTTTCAAAATGGCGGCCATTAAATTAAAAAATATATATATTTAAAGTGAGGTGCAAAAAAATTAGAAATTGAAAAAGGTTTCTTTCTTAAGTATTTGACCTTGATATAAGGATTCAGGAGCATTTTTTGTTTGTCTTTATCTTAAAAAATGTCTCAGATATAGCAGTTTCAATTTCTAACGAGGGTGACATTTTGAAAAATCTGATTTTTTGCCTGCGACCGCACTCGTATATATCAACCGATTCCGATGTGAGTGAGCATGTGCACAGCAATTACTAAGGTCTCGACCAAGTTCACTGGTTAGCCTCATCCACCATGTTGTCTTAAAATGGCAGGCACTTTAAGAAATCGCCGAATTTGGCAGCCAAATATAAGTTACTTTAAATAAAAGCAGCTTGGATAAAGCTGACTAATTTCGCGAAATTCTCATTCATAATGACTTAGTATTGATAAAAATTAGTATTGAATCTCCTACATTCGGTTTCCACTTAATTGAGCTTCGTGTGTTTGAATAATATAAACTGGCTTTTTTAAAATAAGGAATATGAAAGCTACCTCTTCCTCCCGGCACTGGCCGGAAGGACTTTTTTTATTTAAGTCAACCTAGTTTTTATATGTAAAGATGGATTTTTGCAATCACTAATTGATTTTTAACTCACTTCTTGGTATGTTAGAATTATAAACATTATATTTACAGGTGTGTTTATAGATCAATAATGACAATGCAACTCTTTAATATTAGAAAAAATTAATTATAAATTAATACATTTATTTTAAGGCATTTTACTGTTAGCCTATCTCAGGTGATAACTCACCAAATATTTTCTGTACTTCGTACAATTTTATGCGAGTTGGAACAACAATAGATTTAATTATGCACCAATGAACACTCGCCAAAATATACCAAATGATTAAAACTGCAACAATGAAACATTTTGAAATAAAAAAATGCTGAAAATAAATTTTAAAAATCCCTGCTGGCTCGGGCCTACAGGCGGAGGTACATTTCGAAGTTAAGTACTAAATTCACCACCAAAACTTAAATCAAGATTAGAGATAAACCCAGTTCTTTCACTAAAAATGAGCTCTAGGAGCTAAACATTTTGTGAAAATTCTAATATACACGAATACGCACACGCATGTATATGGAATAGGTTTTAAAAATAGCTATTGCAAATTCAGAGAACCTCAAAGTGTTAAAATAAGTTAATATTTCCATAGTCGGGGTTTTATCATGTTTTAATACGTTTCTTCAAACTCACATGCCGTTACATATTCACCTGCTGAGGTCCATTTTATTTCCAATATGACGCAATATTTTGTTTTTTGTTTTTTAATTCATCAAGCTAATTATTTTATTTTCAGTTTTCAAGCGGAAATCTTGCTCTAGAATACTTATGACTTAATATTCAATTAGTTTTCAATTCGTCAAACTATTTATTCAATTTAATTTTCCACGTGAAAAACTTGAAATAGGAAAACAATTGTTGTGGTGAGAATTTTATTGCTTTTTTTTAATTGTTGGCAACTGCTATAACGAAAAATATTTTTTTCTTCCTGTCATTGTTGTGTATGAGCTGGTTTTATCAGAATCATGTTAAGACGGTATTCAAAATTTTGAACCCTCCCCATTTCCATTCCCTTGGGCCGATTTTACCCATTTTCAATCCCCGCCGAGATATTAGCCATCTCAAAGTTTTTGGCGAGTTTGAAGACAATCCGTGCATAATTGCGACTTTTATCGTGCGGACAAAATTTAGTACATACATACATACATACATATATATACACTATGACGCAAAAGTTTAGACAATGACGTCATTCAGCTTTAAAATGTAGAATTATGACGTCAGAATTACAAAAACCTGTAAATATATTCAAAAACTGATTTAAAATGCTATGTACAAAAGACAGTCGTTTTATTTGCTATAATACTAATTTTTTTCATAAAAATTCAAGTGTGCTTGTCGCAAAAGTTTAGACACTATTCTAAATTTCTTTGAATATTCGCTGGCATATGCAAATTTAGAATCGATGATGTCACAAATTTGGAGTACTTAAGTTCTCCAAACGATTGCGCTTCATAGTCGACATGCCGAGAGCTAAAGAAATTCAAGTGAATGAGGTTTCAAGGATTTGGCAGTTGAAAGGTGAAGGGAAGAGCGTTTCTGAAATTTCTGCTATTATTAATAGGTCAAAAAAATCTATTTATCGAGTTTTATCGAGTGGTTCCGAATATAAAGCAAAATGTCGGTCTGGGAGGCCACGTGTGACAAATGTACGAGAGGATCGCCTGATACAAAGACTAGCGAGTACTCAACAAATGAGCGTACGTGGAGTTCAAAGCTCATCGGGACTCTCTGTATCAAAGGATACGATTCGTAGACGAATTTTGGAAAAAGGAACAATCGTTTATAGCAAAATGCAGAAGAAACCAGCTCTGAAACCACATCATAAGTTACAAAGACTTACGTGGGCTCGAAAGCACATATCATATGGAGAGAAATGGGAGTCAGTCATATTTAGCGATGAAAAAAAGTGGAATCTGGATGGTCCAGATGGTTGTTTATCGTATTGGCATGACTTGCGGAAGGAACCTCGACGTTTTTTTAGTCGCAGACAAGGAGGGGGCTCGGTGATGGTTTGGGCAGCCTTTTGCTATAATGGACAAGTATCTCTGACCTTCACCAGTGGTCGTCAAACTTCACAGCATTATACACAGACATTAGAAGAAAACCTACTGCCATTTGCTGAGCTTCTAGGGGGTCCTCAGTGGGAATTTCAGCAAGACAATGCTTCAATTCACACTGCAAAACATTCAAAATCTTGGTTTAATTCCCATAATATAAGAGTTCTCGACTGGCCAGCATGTAGCCCAGATCTTAACCCTATAGAAAACCTTTGGAGCATCATGTGTCGCAAAGTTTATAGCAACGCTAGACAATACTCTTCTGAAAAGGAACTTAAGACATCTATTGAGAATGCATGGTACGATATCGATCCACAAACTATGCAAGATTTAGTTTCTTCCATGCAATCTCGTGTATATGACGTAATACATAAGCATGGATGCGCAACCAGGTTTTAAAAATTGTTTATTTCGATTTTATTTAATTTGTGTCTAAACTTTTGAGACAGCAGTTTATTTTTGTTACCATTTAATTTATTGCAATATGCACAATTCCACTTTTCTTTGTTATAAATATTGTTTATATGTACAGCACATTAATTTCAAGCAGTGATTTGAAAATTGAATAAATATTTTTCAAAGTATGTAAGAATTTCTTCATTGTCTAAACTTTTGCGTCATAGTGTATATATCTATATATATAAAAGAAAGTCTGAATTTCGTATTAATCAACGCGCAGCCAAAACTACTGAACCTAAAATTTTGAAAATTGGGGTAAAAATAGTTCTTATGGCATTGAGTGCCGCTAAGAAAGGATTTTCTAAAGTTCCACCCCTAAGGGGGGTAAAAAAGAGAACGAACTTTAAAAAAATTCCTTAAAAATCTGATTTTATATTTATTTTTCAACTGATAACATATTTTGGTGTATTTTTGTATGCTGAATCGAATGGTACTAACTAAATTCTTTTAAGTCCAATAGTTCGAGAGATATTTCATATTTTTCTAATTTGGCGCTATCTTTGGCGCCAAAAGCTCAAATTTTCAAGTAATAATTTCTAAAAACTCATTCTCTTCATTCTGTTACTATAGCAAGGGAATAAATTCAAATTGAATAATTTTTTAATCAATTCTTTTGGTTAAATAATTAAAACAACTATGTCAGTTAAGAAAAGTATTACAAACGCCTCAAAAACTAAAACTAAATTAAAAATAAATAAATAAAACTGTGGTACTTTTTACTTCTACGAACACCATGCGAAAATGTATGATATCGCGCCATTTATTTCAACCCTAATCGTGCAAACGATTTTTGTTACAAACCATGCCAAGCATTAACCTTTGCTATTTATTGAACGTGAATATTTTTTATGAGTATTATTGCATCGTAATTCCGTAAAACTTTTGAATTTGTTATTTTTTGAATAGAAAACATTTATTATTAATTATAACTTATTTAATACTGATTACTGACATAGATTTTACTATTTGGCAGTTATCTGATGAGAAGGAAGCTACAATAAAATTATTTTAGAAGTTAGGAATTATACATATAAAAATGTTTGTTCAAAAAACCATGAATGGCTTCATTCAAAGAATGAAATGTTTACTGTAGTGTGAAAAATACGTATTACGTACGCCATGCTGCAGTAGTAAAATATATTTACAATTTGAAGACTGCAGTTTAAATTGACTATATTATATTACTTGCAAAATATTTATTTATGCTTTTATTTTATGTACTTATTTTTATTGATCTAAAAAACTGGTATGTTAAAGCATGTAATTTTCAAAAGATATATTTTTTAAATGCTCATTTTTTTATCAACAAAATTATTTATTTTCCAAATGTTTCATTTCGTTTTTTAGACAATGGCATTATTTATACTTCGCCTGCGTAAATTAAAAAATACTCTTTGATGTTGAAATAAAATTTTTTGGTTTAAGGTATTTTTCTTCTTATTATTTTTTCTTTTCATCATTTTAAATAAAATTAGTTAGACATATATTTTAAATGAGTGTATTTTAAATGAAATGAGCAAAAGACATGTATGAATTAATGATGTCGATAAAACAAGAGTTTTTTTTTTTTTTTTTTTTTTTTTTTCATGGTTATAGTATAGTGTGACGAAATGTACACCTGCAAGCAGTTTTTTCCGCACGGACTATGCATTGTTATAGTAACGTATACATTTTAAGAAATTAACAATTGTAATCTTGGAAACTACCCGCCCTTGGTGACCAGTTTGGTCTCCCTTAAAATTTAGGTTTGGGAAAGCATGCTAAGCATTGTATCGTGTTACTTTTATTCATAATTTAATTTACTTTAACGTTGAACTCCCTTAAATATAATTAATATAATCCCTCAAGCTAATATTAGTTTTTGTTGCATTAAAATATCTCAATTTGTTGATTTTCTGTAAATAAGTAAACCCTATTGGTTTACATTGGAAGTCTATGGGAATTTGATGAAATATTAGAGATGTCGATAAGTTGGCGTCACTTTTGGCGATATATCTCCAATGTAGCGACAAACGTGGCTGCATTTGGCGACAGAACAGGGGCCCCCTATGGCAACCCCCCCCCCCCCTTATAGGTATGAAGATGCATTAAATGCTGTTTAATGACTAGAAAATTAAGATACAAAAAGAGATAAACATAGAAGTCAAAATAATAAGAAAACAATGGTTGTTTTAAAACTGTTTTATAACTATTCAATGCTTATATTAAAAATCACACACAATTTTTTGACCGAAATTCATGCTTTTTTTTCCGTTACGGTACATTAATCTAGCGTGCGCTTAGAACACGATTATGACTAATTCACTGCTTTTTCTGATACTTGCTAAAAAACGCAAGCATATGAATTTATTAAATGATGTATAATTTTTACTCTGTTTGTTTTTAAAGTAAGGACAGCAGGAAAGAAAAAATGAAACATTATGTAATCTTTTTTTAGGATTTCTAAATGTATTACTTAGCATATAATCCTAAATTAATTAATTAATAATTGATAAAAATATACATTTTAAAAAATATTACATTCTTCATTTTAAGTAGATTTCGTAAGAAATACTACCTATTGCAGTCGTTACCATGGTGCGACTTTTGAAAAATTCCTTCATAACTTTTCATTATAGGACCCCAGGAGTTTATATATTTAGTTTATATATATATATATATATATATATATGTATGTATGTATGTATGTACTAAATTTTGTCCGCACGATAAAAGTCGCAATTATGCACGGATTGTCTTCAAACTCGCCAAAAACTTTGAGATGGCTAATATCTCGGCGGGGATTGAAAATGGGTAAAATCGGCCCAAGGGAATGGAAATGGGGAGGGTTCAAAATTTTGAATACCGTCTTAACATGATTCTGATAAAACCAGCTCATACACAACAATGACAGGAAGAAAAAAATATTTTTCGTTATAGCAGTTGCCAACAATTAAAAAAAAGCAATAAAATTCTCACCACAACAATTGTTTTCCTATTTCAAGTTTTTCACGTGGAAAATTAAATTGAATAAATAGTTTGACGAATTGAAAACTAATTGAATATTACGTCATAAGTATTCTAGAGCAAGATTTCCGCTTGAAAACTGAAAATAAAATAAATAGCTTGATGAATTAAAAAACAAAAAACAAAATATTGCGTCATATTGGAAATAAAATGGACCTCAGCAGGTGAATATGTAACGGCATGTGAGTTTGAAGAAACGTATTAAAACATGATAAAACCCCGACTATGGAAATATTAACTTATTTTAACACTTTGAGGTTCTCTGAATTTGCAATAGCTATTTTTAAAACCTATTCCATATACATGCGTGTGCGTATTCGTGTATATTAGAATTTTCACAAAATGTTTAGCTCCTAGAGCTCATTTTTAGTGAAAGAACTGGGTTTATCTCTAATCTTGATTTAAGTTTTGGTGGTGAATTTAGTACTTAACTTCGAAATGTACCTCCGCCTGTAGGCCCGAGCCAGCAGGGATTTTTAAAATTTATTTTCAGCATTTTTTTATTTCAAAATGTTTCATTGTTGCAGTTTTAATCATTTGGTATATTTTGGCGAGTGTTCATTGGTGCATAATTAAATCTATTGTTGTTCCAACTCGCATAAAATTGTACGAAGTACAGAAAATATTTGGTGAGTTATCACCTGAGATAGGCTAACAGTAAAATGCCTTAAAATAAATGTATTAATTTATAATTAATTTTTTCTAATATTAAAGAGTTGCATTGTCATTATTGATCTATAAACACACCTGTAAATATAATGTTTATAATTCTAACATACCAAGAAGTGAGTTAAAAATCAATTAGTGATTGCAAAAATCCATCTTTACATGTAAAAACTAGGTTGACTTAAATAAAAAAAAGGTGCAAATTTAGAATTACTGGTTGAGAAATAGTAAAAAAGACAGGCAATCGACCAAAATAGGAAGTTGTGAAAGAGGGAAAATTTACCGTAGCGAAGCGCGGGTACTCAGCTAGTATATATATAAACTAAATATATAAACTCCTGGGGTCCTATAATGAAAAGTTATGAAGGAATTTTTCAAAAGTCGCACCATGGTAACGACTGCAATAGGTAGTATTTCTTACGAAATCTACTTAAAATGAAGAATGTAATATTTTTTAAAATGTATATTTTTATCAATTATTAATTAATTAATTTAGGATTATATGCTAAGTAATACATTTAGAAATCCTAAAAAAAGATTACATAATGTTTCATTTTTTCTTTCCTGCTGTCCTTACTTTAAAAACAAACAGAGTAAAAATTATACATCATTTAATAAATTCATATGCTTGCGTTTTTTAGCAAGTATCAGAAAAAGCAGTGAATTAGTCATAATCGTGTTCTAAGCGCACGCTAGATTAATGTACCGTAACGGAAAAAAAAGCATGAATTTCGGTCAAAAAATTGTGTGTGATTTTTAATATAAGCATTGAATAGTTATAAAACAGTTTTAAAACAACCATTGTTTTCTTATTATTTTGACTTCTATGTTTATCTCTTTTTGTATCTTAATTTTCTAGTCATTAAACAGCATTTAATGCATCTCCATACCTATAAGGGATGGGGGGTTGCCATAGGGGGCCCCTGTTCTGTCGCCAAATGCAGCCACGTTTGTCGCTACATTGGAGATATATCGCCAAAAGTGACGCCAACTTATCGACATCTCTAATATTTCATCAAATTCCCATAGACTTCCAATGTAAACCAATAGGGTTTACTTATTTACAGAAAATCAACAAATTGAGATATTTTAATGCAACAAAAACTAATATTAGCTTGAGGGATTATATTAATTATATTTAAGGGAGTTCAACGTTAAAGTAAATTAAATTATGAATAAAAGTAACACGATACAATGCTTAGCATGCTTTCCCAAACCTAAATTTTAAGGGAGACCAAACTGGTCACCAAGGGCGGCTAGTTTCCAAGATTACAATTGTTAATTTCTTAAAATATATACGTTACTATAACAATGCATAGTCCGTGCGGAAAAAACTGCTTGCAGGTGTACATTTCGTCACACTATACTATAACCATGAAAAAAAAAAAAAACTCTTGTTTTATCGACATCATCTATTATATATATAAAATCCAAACGAAAATTTCGTTCCGAACGCCGAGATTTCGAGTTCTACCGCATGGATTTTTACGGAACTTATACCGTTAGATAGGTATCGTTCCAGGGAAGGTTTTAAGCTAGAACACTTCATTCTACCTAGATTGGTTATAGAATTGGTACGGAAAATTCTATTATTTTGGACTTTGTTACTTCATATTTCCTTAAATATCTGGGCTCCTATTGGTCGTAGAGCTTAGATCTCGCGCCAAAAGTAGCTCCGAAGCACCCAAGCAAACTTTTCCCCGCGATTATTTTGCCGTCTTCCGATTTCCTCTAACTCTATTAAGGGCCCGCGTAGGGCCCCTTTAAAATATTTTTCGTAGTAATTTCAGCAATTATCTTAAATTATTGGTTAAGACCGTCACCCTCCCGATTCATGTATCTACGGAAAGGTTGCATGAAGGAGTTTCGTTCAGATACGCTTTCGTTGAGAATAGAGTGCGCTCCCTGGTGGTGGAATGTGGAACTAACATAACGCGATATTGTTAAAATTAGGAAATCTAACAATGCGACCTGTTTTAAGCTTTGAGATAGTTCATAACACATAATCTATTATCTATTCTATTATATATATATAAAATCTATTATCTATTTTATTATCTATCTATATTATAAAGGACAAACATATCTGTGCGTAACGCATACGTCATTCTGCGAATGGCAACACTTTGAAATTTGAAATTAAAGTTTGGTTTTGCAATTTTCGCTACTGCAAAATTTTAAACTTCTAAACATACCACGTTTTAAATTTTTACACCGTCGTATGCAGAAAAAAATGCACTTTTAAATGCAATTTGTTTGAAAGCTGTACCTCAATTTATTTTTGAGATATTAATTTTTTTATAGTTTTTAATACCAATTTTCTAATCGTGGCAACTGAAGTACTTCATTTCTATTAAAAGTGGTTTAGTATAGTTCCATGGTTTAGTTATCTTTATTGATTATATTCTTACTGATGCCATTTTCTCATTACAATTAAAAATATATTTTTTAAAAATTTGAACAGAAAATGACGTTACGCTTTAAAAAGGACACAATTTCCCTGATGAAGCTGTTATATTTCACTATTTTTTCATTTCGCTGACTTTGAGTTTGAGACAATAGGCAAAATATTTCAGCGACTGAAAATGACGTCATATTTAAAAGAAACCGGTAATTTTATTTGATAAAACGAGATATTTCCCAATGAATACGTCTAAAAGTTATAAATTTCTGGAATTTTTACGCGCAGGTACAGAGATTGTTATAAGACCTCAAATCACGAGTGGGAATTTTAACATGGCAAGTTGTAATAGTTGACAAACGTGACTTAAAGCTTGAAAATATATTTATCAATAACCTATTGCGCGTTAAAATGTTTTTAAATGGTTAATATTGATGTGAAACGTTGAAAATGACTTATTTGTTTAGATTTAAAGGGGGGGGGGGGATTCTATGATTATGTCAAGGTGAAATCCTTTTTGCTGATTTTTTCATTCCGTAATACCAAGCATCAATTGATAACTTAATCAAAATTACTTACCTTGATTATATGTTACTGATTACGTATATGAATAAAGTTTAATTTTCCAATAATTTTAACAGTTGAAGTTTATGAAAAAAGTATTTTGTTAATCTTAGGTTAAAATATGTCTTTGGAGAGTTAAATTAACAAGTGTAAGATGGATTTTTTATTGTAATTATTGTTGTTGATGTATTATAAATTTGATGCAACAGCTCCTTAGTAAATATTTTCTTTCGTCGAAATTCGACGGGTTCCACCTCGTTATATATATAAAATCCAAACGGAAATTTCGTTCCGAACGCCTATATTTCGAGTTCTACTGCATGGATTTTTACGGAACCTATACCGTTAGATAGGTATTGTTTCAGGGAAGGTTTTAAGCTATAACACATTATTCTACCTATATTAGTTTTAGAATGATGACGGAAAATTCTGTTATTTTGGGCGATAAGGTTACCATTTTATTTCTTGGCGAAATTCATCGTTGATAAAAAAAAAATTGAAACGGCTATTAAACCTCGAAAAATAAAAGAAAAACTGTTACTAATTTTATTTAAATGAAAAAAAAAAGAAAAAAAGAAGAAGAAAATCCGTTTTAATGAGTGATAATATTGAAAAACGGAAACATTTAATCAAAACCTGAAAGAAATATTTGTAATGCTTAAAAATTAATTTAAAAAGAAATATTACACTTGATATGCAATATTTGGCTCTTTATCGCTTGCGTTAGATATGGAAACGAATCTGAAAATTTGATTAGATGAAATTTTAACGACATTTTCTCTCTGTTCTGTTCTTTTCTTTTTTTTTTATATCTAACTGTCCCATCACGTGACTTATAGAAGAAACAAACAGATGTAATTGTGAATCACATGTGTAATTACTATTTGTTACTTTACAATTTATTATTTTTCTTTTGTCGCCAAACAATGTGATTTTAAGCCAAAAATGCATAAGCGTGACATTAGCTTGAGGATGTTCTCACAAATGGTGTTTCTGAGTACATTTTCATATTCAATTGTAACTTATATAGATATCAGTTAATATTTTAAAAATGGAATCGAATACTTAAATTTTAGTGTGAATTTCTGCCACACATACATATTGTAAAATAATTTCATACTTTTTAAAATGTTTTTCGCCGTAATTCCTAAAGCATGTGATATTTATAAACTCGAACTCAGATCAACGAATATTACCCATTTTATTTAAGCAAATATTATCTATTTTCTCAAGTCATATCGCCAATTTCATTTATAGGAAAATTCACAGATTCGAAATCTAGGAAATAAAGATAATTTTTAAGGAAATTTATGTTTTAATACGTTATTACTATGGAAAAATTCAACATTTTGAAAAAAAAAATTACAAATCTTTTGTAATTCGTCATTTCTTCTTCGTCTTTCTTCGTACTTTCTCCTCTGTTATGTAATATTTCAAATGATATTGGACTAATTTTCGATCATCGATTCACCGCAAAATCGCATATACAGGGTGATTCAGCTCGTCGGTGACAAACTTTAAGGATCGATAGAGCACACCTAGACGAACATTTTTGAATAGGGAATGTAGGGTCCCTGACGCGATGGTAAGGCGCTAGGCGCTTTCGAAAATTTGGGTGCCGAAATTCGAAACGTCATAAAAACTAGGGAAATGGTTAGATTTTCTTGCTTGTTGCGTCGAAATGATTCTGTTTGTTTAGACTTTCTTCAGTACCAATTTGATAAGCGTATCTCTTAAAACATGGATAGGGGGCGCTGCAGACTTTGGAGAGCTAGACAACAACTTTAAGCCCGTTATTTTGATAATTTAACACATGCTCGCCAAAGTTTATACTCTAACTTAAAGTTTGAACCCAAAAGTAGAGCCCTGCAAAAAGCGTAAGAGCCGGAATAAAATGTCAAAGTACAGGGTGGTCGAAACTCGAAGGCTCCTAAGAGATAAACAAACAGATTTCTTGACTTATGGCATGCATTTTCATGATTCTGTTTGCTGGGGCTCTCTGAAACTCAGTTGAATGGTACAAAAAGAAACATCGATAGGGGGCGCTTTGGGCAAAAAACATAATTCGTTGACATTTCGGACGCTAACTGGAAACGGGGCGCTACGATCAGTTAGTAATAATGAAAACACATTTTCTACCTCTGCTCAACACTTCTGAATAAATTTAGACCAAAAACATCAATGATACTGGAAATTTATTTACAAAAAATAACACTACAGAAGATGCTCGAAATTTCGACCTTGGGCCATGATGCAGGCTTCGCACCTCCGTCGCATTGAGGAGTGTGTGTTTCCAACAATGCCAGGAGTATCTCTGATCTACCCTGCAGCTGCCACAATGCGCGCCACAAGTTCTTCAGCACTGCTGACAGGTGTATGGTATACCTCGGCCTTCAGGTAACCCCAAAGGAAGAAATCCAAGCAGGTGAGGTCTGGTGATCGGGCAGGCCAGTGAACTGGACCCCCACGCCCGATCCACCGCTGGCCATACCTTGCGTTTAGATGGAGACGCACGTCGTTCGTGTAATGGGCCGGAGCTCCATCGTGCTGGAACCACATCTGGCGACGCGAACCTTCGGGTACGTGCGCCTCATCCAGAAGCTGCGGCAACACTTGATCCAGGAAAATCAGGTAATTTCCACCTGTCAGCCGTTCAGGTAACAAATAAGGGCCAATGAGGCAATCCCCCAGAATGCCGGCCCACACATTTACTGAGAAACGCTCCTGGGCTGCTCGGCTTCTGGTTTCATGTGGATTTTCATCACACCACACATGACTGTTGTGGGCGTTCCACATTCCCTCCCGGCTGAAGGTGGACTCGTCCGTAAACAAAATGCTGTTTACAAAACGGGGATCCCTGGATCTCATCGCCAAGTACCATCTTGAGAATTCCACTCGAGGGCCAAAATCCTGCTCTCTGAGCAACTGCACCCGCTGGATGTGGTAGGGGTGCAGATTCCGGGAACGTAAGATGCGCCACGCAGTTGCTTGCGAAATGCCAACATGTCTGGCGATATCTCTCGTGCTAAGACCTGGGTTGTCCTCAACCAGGTTAAGCACAGCCTCTTCGTTGTCGGGGGTGCTCACTGATCGCTCCCGTTCAGGCCTGCCTCCGTCGAAAGATCCCGTTGTGGACAACCTCTGGTGTACTCGAGCGAAGAAGGCATGGCAGGGGATTTGCCTGTTGGGGTAACGCTCGGCGTACAACCGCTGAGCGGCTCGTCCATTACAACCAGCAGCGCCATACGCCAAATGCATGTCAGCCAATTCAGAGTTTGTGTACCGTTCCATCCTACTACCGATCTGCAGACAAGTAACCCGAAGCTTAAGTAGGTACCGCACGTTCAAAAGACGTGTCTGCGCATACAACTACGTCATCTCGCGTTGTCGTCTACGCATTACGTATCTTTTGCATATCGATATGGTACGATATCTTTTGCATAAATCAGCAAAAAGCACCTTATGTAAATTTTATTGCGCGCATTGTGCATGATTGAAACCAGCTATGTTTGTTAAAAAAAACAAACAAACTGCAGTTTTAATAGCTTCTTATGATAAGTAAATTACTCTCTTGTTTTGTTTCTAACTGATCGTAGCGCCCCGTTTCCAGTTAGCGTCCGAAATGTCAACGAATTATGTTTTTTGCCCAAAGCGCCCCCTATCGATGTTTCTTTTTGTACCGTTCAACTGAGTTTCAGAGAGCCCCAGCAAACAGAATCATGAAAATGCATGCCATAAGTCAAGAAATCTGTTTGTTTATCTCCTAGGAGCCTTCGAGTTTCGACCACCCTGTACTTTGACATTTTATTCCGGCTCTTACGCTTTTTGCAGGGCTCTGCTTTTGGGTTCAAACTTTAAGTTAGAGTATAAACTTTGGCGAGCATGTGTTAAATTATCAAAATAACGGGCTTAAAGTTGTTGTCTAGCTCTCCAAAGTCTGCAGCGCCCCCTATCCATGTTTTAAGAGATACGCTTATCAAATTGGTACTGAAGAAAGTCTAAACAAACAGAATCATTTCGACGCAACAAGCAAGAAAATCTAACCATTTCCCTAGTTTTTATGACGTTTCGAATTTCGGCACCCAAATTTTCGAAAGCGCCTAGCGCCTTACCATCGCGTCAGGGACCCTACATTCCCTATTCAAAAATGTTCGTATAGGTGTGCTCTATCGATCCTTAAAGTTTGTCACCGACGAGCTGAATCACCCTGTATAATATAGTATATAAAATAAAGTCTGGATTAGGGGGCTAATTAACGCACAGCGCAAACTACTGAAGCTAAAATCTTGAAAATCGTGGTAAAAATACTCCTTATGACATAAACTTCTGCTAAGAAAGTATTTTCTAAAGTATCACCCCTAATGGTTTATGCACGGGGAGGGGAAAAAAATCGAATATCAAAATTATGCGTCAAATGATAGCATATTTTAATGTAGTTTTGTATGCTGAATCGAATGCTACCAAATAAATTTTTTTATAAGTCCAACAGTTCATGACACATTTCATATTTTTCTAATTTGGCGTTGTCTTTGGCATCTAAACCTCAAAATATCTATCAATACATCCGTTACTCTAGCAACGGAAAAAATTCAAATCAACCCTTCTGGCTAAAAAATAAAAACAGCTCTATGGGTTTGAAATAAAAATGCAAGCATCTTAATTTTTTTTTTTTTTAAATAGTGATTTTATGTAAAATAAAAGGGAAAAAATTACTGAGAATTTAGCGTTATAAAACAAAAATGGAAAAGGTACTACTTAGATATTCCGTCGACCAAAAATCTATCGTCAAACTATAAGATTAAATGCCAATAATGGTTGATCGTAAATATCAAATTCACTTGAATTTAAACAAACTACACGTGTTTACGTCATCAAGTGATTTTAATTTCGACGTTTTATTTGTATCTTTATTAATGTTATACTAATTTATTTGTTATTTCGTTATTTAAAATAAAGATTATGTCAATTTATATAATTTGGCGAATGGTTTGGCGATTTATATAATTTGGCGAAATTGGTCGACGGGATAACAAGTAGCACCAATGAAAATATTTAAGTATGAAAGCAATGTTTGTATCGACTTAAAAATTATTTTCATATATATAAACTCAGTTTATGGCGTCAGATGCCGTCATCCGAAGAATCTACAAGAGTCTTTTTCCATTTTTTTCGGTCATATGTTTCTCAATGAAAGAAATTGGAATAATATTGTGCGATTTATAACTTGCTCCTCGATAAGAAGAAAAAATGGGTACATTTATAACAACCGTGCGCACATCTCGCTGATAGCATTTTTAAAATTCCCAGTAGCAGTAGTTACATTTCGCGTATGTAAATTAAAAATATTTTTTTGCTTTTAATTATGGCATTATTTCCTGTTATTGTTTATCTTTTCAGTTTTTTAAACGAAATTAGTATAAGGCATGCATTTTAAATTAAATGAGTGAAAGGTTTGTGTTTTAAATGAAAATAATAAAATAAGAATATGATATGAAAACAATCTTTATTGATTTATTGCCTGCGCCCGGCTAACATAAAAGTATCACAAAAGCCACATATTCACTTTTCTTTCAGTAGTTGCTCATGAGAATTCGAGTTAACCTCCCGTAATCGGATACTTCACATATTGGTGTATTAGCTTTAATGTTGAAAGCATCGTTTTTGTTTGAAGCGAAAACTTTACTATGAATTCTATTACACAAAATCGCATCATCATCATCTACTATATATTTACAACAGAAATTTGTATTTCATTCCGATTGTTTATAATACTTTCGTAGGATATACCACAATTAGTTAGGTAATAATTTTGGAAAGGTTTTAGTGTATACATATTGTTCAAGGGTACTTAGTTATAGAGCAACAATAAAAGTTCAAAAATTAAGTGAACCTGATTATGAAAGTTTAGCCTTTTTAAAAAAATCTACAGAACATATTTTGTTACAAGTGGCCCTGTTGCATGACTTTTAGGAAGGGTGTTAGTATATACGATTTCATTATATGTTGATTAGTTACAGAGGTATTGATTCCTGTTGTCATAACGGTCTCATTACCCGACCATAAGTGCGCTGTTTATAATCAACTAAAACAATTACTTCTTAATTGCTAAATTTTGTCCAATGCTTAAGATAACATTATATCGCAATGGCGTTCGCATCGTTTTCAGTAATGTGCAAGGTCAAGCTGAAGATCCATATTGTTTAAAATACAAGTTGAAATTCACCATTTAGTTTAATCCAAGGTTTATTTGGAAATATTGACCAGCGCAGCGGGCGTAGCCTACTAGTCATCTATACTCCCATTATAAAGAGGAAAAAATTGTTTATTTGTCGGAGATAAGCTCAGGAACTACCGAACCGATTCCAAAAGTAATGGTATCAAAATGATGGTGTTCGCCCAACTTAGAACATAGGCTATATATTATGTCGGTGCTACTACCCCAAAGGGGTGCAGGAGCAAAAAACGTTCTAAAAATGCGAATTTTGCGTTACTGAAGGACCTAGAAATATGAAATTTGGAATATTAGGTACTTATAAGATATAAGTGGTGTCTAAGAACAGTTCTTAAACAATTCGAAATTTAAAAGGGGTGAAAATGCACAAAAAGCGTTCTAAAAAACGTTCTAAATGGTAGTTTCTACCTAATCTCAGGAAATACCAAACCGATTTAAAAAATATTGATGTCAAAATGATAGTGACAACGTTTGCTCCAAGATAGGGTATGTTTTATGTCGGTGCCACTACCCCAAAGGGGGTGTAGGAGCAAAAAACGTTCTAAAAATGCGATTTATGTGTTACTGATGGGCCTAGAAATATGAAATTTGAAGTATCAGCTACTTATTAGATATAAAGGATTTCTAAGAACAGTTCTTAAACAATTCGAAATTTAAAAGGGGTGAAAATGCGCGAAAATCGTTCTAGAAAACGTTCTAAATGGTAGTTTCTACACAATCTCAGGAAATACCAAACCGATTTAAAAAATAATGGCGTCAAAATGAGGATGAAAATCCTTGCTCCAACATAGGCTATGTTTTATGTGGGTGCCACTACCCAAAAGGGGGTGCAGGAGAAATACGTTCTAAATTGCGGTTTTTGCGTGACGGAAGGGCCTTGAATCGTGAAATTTAGAATGGCAGTTAGTTATAAGATATCAATGATCTCTAAGGACATTTCATAAAAAAATCGAAATTTAAAAGGGGGTCAAAATGCGCAAAAAGCGTTGTAAAAAACGTTCTAAATTGCAATTTCTATGCAATCTCAAGAATTACTGAACCGATTTCAAATATAATGGTGTAAAAATGATGGTGACAGATCTTGCTCTAAGATAGGCTATATTTTATATCTGTTTCCACTATCACAGAGGAGATGCAGGAGCAAAATGAGCGAAAAGCGTTCTAAAAACGTTCTAAATGCCGATTTGTCACCAATATCTCAGGAAGAATAAAACTGATTTCAAAAGTAATGGTAGGAAATTGATTCTGACACCCTCTGCTCTAACATAGACGCTATTTTATATCGGTATCGCTATCACCTAGACGTTGCAGGAGCAAAAAAGCGTTCCAATTTTCGATTTTTGTGATCGGTAGGGGCTAGCAACTTAAAATTAGGCAAGGTACATATGTATTACATATAAATGATCTTTAAGAACAGTTTCGAAAAAATTGGAAATTTAAAAAGGGGTGAAAATGCGCGAAAAGCGTTCTAAAAACGTTCTAAATTGCGATTTCTACTCAATCTCAGGAAATTCCGAAGCTATTTCAAAAGTAATGGTTGCAAATCAATGGCGACAGCCCCTGCTATAACATAGGTTATATTTTATGTTGCTGTCACTACCATCTGAGGATTGCAAAAGCAAAACATGTTCTAATTTGCGTTTTTTGCATAACTGAAGGGTCTAACACTTTGTAGTATGGCATGGTATTAACTTACAAGATGCAACTGCTTTCTAAGAACTGTCGAAAGAAAAATTGAAATTTAAAAAGATGAAGTGAGCGAAAAGCGTTATAAATTACAATTTTTATGTAATCATATTAAATATCAAACCAATTAAAAAAATAATCATTACAAATTGTTGGTGATAGAACCTGCTCAAACATAAGCTATATTTTATGTCTGTGACACTACCACCAGTGGGTTGCAGTAGCTAAAAACTTTCTAAATTGCGATTTCTGTGATACTGAAAAGGCAAGAAACTTTAAATATGGCATGGTAGTTACTTATAAAATATAAATGCCCTCGAAGGACTGTCGAAAATAAATTCGAATTAAAAAGGGGGGAAGTGAAGGGAGGTGCGAAAAGCATTCTAAAAAAGTCCTATATTACGATTTCTACGCAATTTCAGGGAATATAAACCAAATATAAAAGTAATAGTTGCGACTCAATGGTAACAGTCTCTGATCCTACACAGGCTATATTTTATGCCGATGATTCTACCACCTGGGGTTCACAGGAACAACAAACGCTCTAAAAAAGGCCTTTAAAAGCTTTCTAAATTACGTTTCTGTGGAATATTAGGAAATAACAAACCAATTTCAAAATTAATGTTGGCAAATTAATGGTGACAGTTCCTATCTCAACATAGCCCTTTATGTTGGGAGAGGTGGTAGGGCTTGGAATTTGACATGATGGTTAATTTTAAGATGTAAGAAGATGGTTTCTAAAAAATTGAAATATTCAAATGAATACTGAAATGAGCGTATTAATTGAGCATAAAAGTTTCAAAATATTTTCTAAATTATTATTTATTTAGTTTTATTTCGTTTTATTAATATAAGTCTCATCTCTGCCTTATGCAGTGTAACAATGAAGTTTAATCAAACTGTGTTTTAAATAGTAATTTTTTTAATTATTCCTAAAAGTAATAAGTACATTTTGATAAAATAAAATATTACCTTTTAATAAAATAAAAATTTAGTTAGTACATTTTAATAAAAATTAGACATATAAATATCAATTGGCATATTTCGAATATTACGCGAGCAAAGCCGCGGGGTTTACTAGTTAATTCATACATGTCTTTTGCTCATTTCATTTAAAATACACTCATTTAAAATATATGTCTAACTAATTTCATTTAAAATGATGAAAAGAAAAAATAATAAGAAGAAAAATACCTTAAACCAAAAAATTTTATTTCAACATCAAAGAGTATTTTTTAATTTACGCAGGCGAAGTATAAATAATGCCATTGTCTAAAAAACGAAATGAAACATTTGGAAAATAAATAATTTTGTTGATAAAAAAATGAGCATTTAAAAAATATATCTTTTGAAAATTACATGCTTTAACATACCAGTTTTTTAGATCAATAAAAATAAGTACATAAAATAAAAGCATAAATAAATATTTTGCAAGTAATATAATATAGTCAATTTAAACTGCAGTCTTCAAATTGTAAATATATTTTACTACTGCAGCATGGCGTACGTAATACGTATTTTTCACACTACAGTAAACATTTCATTCTTTGAATGAAGCCATTCATGGTTTTTTGAACAAACATTTTTATATGTATAATTCCTAACTTCTAAAATAATTTTATTGTAGCTTCCTCCTCATCAGATAACTGCCAAATAGTAAAATCTATGTCAGTAATCAGTATTAAATAAGTTATAATTAATAATAAATGTTTTCTATTCAAAAAATAACAAATTCAAAAGTTTTACGGAATTACGATGCAATAATACTCATAAAAAATATTCACGTTCAATAAATAGCAAAGGTTAATGCTTGGCATGGTTTGTAACAAAAATCGTTTGCACGATTAGGGTTGAAATAAATGGCGCGATATCATACATTTTCGCATGGTGTTCGTAGAAGTAAAAAGTACCACAGTTTTATTTATTTATTTTTAATTTAGTTTTAGTTTTTGAGGCGTTTGTAATACTTTTCTTAACTGACATAGTTGTTTTAATTATTTAACCAAAAGAATTGATTAAAAAATTATTCAATTTGAATTTATTCCCTTGCTATAGTAACAGAATGAAGAGAATGAGTTTTTAGAAATTATTACTTGAAAATTTGAGCTTTTGGCGCCAAAGATAGCGCCAAATTAGAAAAATATGAAATATCTCTCGAACTATTGGACTTAAAAGAATTTAGTTAGTACCATTCGATTCAGCATACAAAAATACACCAAAATATGTTATCAGTTGAAAAATAAATATAAAATCAGATTTTTAAGGAATTTTTTTAAAGTTCGTTCTCTTTTTTACCCCCCTTAGGGGTGGAACTTTAGAAAATCCTTTCTTAGCGGCACTCAATGCCATAAGAACTATTTTTACCCCAATTTTCAAAATTTTAGGTTCAGTAGTTTTGGCTGCGCGTTGATTAATACGAAATTCAGACTTTCTTTTATATATATAGATTTCGGAGGAGTTTTTATTTCGTCTATATCTTAAAAAATGGCTGAGATACAGCATTTTGAATTTCTAGCGTGGCTGACATTTTGAAACGTCCTGAAATTTGTCACGCGATAAAAGGCTTATTTATGAACCGATTTGGATGTACCTTCGTTTATACATAGTACATACCAATGTCTCGACCGGGTTCGTTGGCCAGCTTCATCCGCCATCTTGTTTAAAAATGGCGGCCATTTAAATTTTTAAGAAAAAATTAATTTGAAATGTGGTACCAAAAAATTTAAAATTGAAAAAATATTTTCTTCTTATGTGTTTGACCTTGATAAAAAGATTCGGGAGCAGTTTTTGTTTCGTCTATATCTGAAGAAATGGCTGAGTTATAGCATTTTGAATTTCTAGCGTGGCTGACATTTTGAAACGTCCTGATTTTTGTCACGTAATAACAGGCGTATTTATGAACCGATTTGGATGTACCTTGGTGTGTACATAGTACATACAAATATCTGGACCGAGTTCGTTGGCCAGCTTCATCCGCCATCTTGTTTCAAAATGGCGGCCATTTAAAAAAATTTTAAAAATTAAAAATTAAAATGAGATACCAAAAAATTGGAAAATGAAAAAGATTTTTTTCGTATGTGTTTGACCTTAATACAAAGATTGCGGAACAGTTTTTGTTTCGTCTATATCTAAAAAAATGGCTGAGTAATAGCATTTTGAATTTCTATTGTGGCTGACATTTTAAAACGACCTGATTTTTGTCACGCGATAACAGGCGTATTTATGAACCGATTTGGATGTAACTTGGTCTGTACATAGTACATACCAATGTCTCGACCGAGATCGTTGGCCAGCTTCATTCGCCATCTTGTTTCAAAAGGATTGCCATTTAAAAATAAATTTAATTTAAAATTTAAAATGAGGTATTAAAAAATTGGAAAATAAAAAATATTTTTTTTATGTGTTTGGCCTTGATACAAAGATTCCGGAGCAGTTTTTGTTTCTGAAAATTTGTTCTTTTGTTTATATATTAAAAAATGGTTGAATTATAGCACTTTGAATTTCTAGCATGGCTAACCTTTTTGAAACGATCTTGTATTTGTCACGCGATAACACACGTATTCGCCTATTTCGATGTAAGAAGGCATGTGGATAGTATACATCAATATCTCGACCAAGTTCGCTGGCCAGCTTCACCAGCCATCTTGTTTCAAAATGGCGGCCATTAAATTAAAAAAATATATATTTAAAGTGAGGTGCAAAAAAATTAGAAATTGAAAAAGGTTTCTTTCTTAAGTATTTGACCTTGATATAAGGATTCAGGAGCATTTTTTGTTTGTCTTTATCTTAAAAAATGGCTCAGATATAGCAATTTCAATATCTAATGTGGGTGACATTTTGAAAAATCTGATTTTTTGCCTGCGACAGCACTCGTATATATCAATCGCTTCCGATGTGAGTGAGCATGTGCACAGCAATTACTAAGGTCTCGACCAAGTTCACTGGTTAGCCTCATCCACCATGTTGTTTTAAAATGGCAGGCACTGTAAGAAATCGCCGAATTTGGCAGCCAAATATAAGTTACTTTAAATAAAAGCAGCTTGGATAAAGCTGACTAATTTCGCGAAATTCTCATTCATAATCATCTTGCATTGATAAAAATTAGTATTGAATATCCTATATTCGGTTTCCACTAAATTGAGCTTCGTGTGTTTGAATAATATAAGTTGGCTTTTTTAAAATAAGGAATATGAAAGCTACCTCTTCCTCCCGGCACTGGCCGGAAGGACTTTTTATTTTTCTGGTGGATTTCCACTACTTTGGATTTTACGGGATTTTCTCTTAGGATATCGTAAGCATCTAGCTTGTCGCATCTAGCTTGACCAAGCACCTCTTTTAAAATATGAAGAGCACAAGCATTTTTAAAATCTTGTAGAGCATCAGCATTTATTTACTCGGTCGGTCGTAGATTCAGGGCCCAAAGTTGGGTAGCCATTTTTGGCCAGCTTACCTTCCATAAGTAGACGCTACAAGTAGGTAGCTTTCATTACAAAAAGCTACCTATTGCAGCCGTTCGGAGGAAAGCGATTTCAAAAAATTTTGGTATATTTTCATCAACCATGACCCCCAGATCCCGAAACCACCTTCCGTTCAAAATTGACACACACATATATATATATATATATATATATATATATATATATATATATCTGAACTTTGTCACACTGTAACTCTCGTATTTATGAACCGATTTGGATGTAATTCGGTGTGTACATAGTACATACCAATGTCTCGACCGAGTTCGTTGGCCAGCTTCATCCGCCATTTTCTTTCAAAATGGCGGCCATTTAAAATTTTCAAAAACATTTCAAATTTGAAATGTGGTACCAAAAAATTGAAAATGGAAAAATATTTTTTTCTTATGTATTTGTCCTTTATACAAAGATTCCGGAGCAGTTTTTGTTTCGTCTATATCTTAAAAAATGGCTGAGTTATAGCATTTTGAATTTCTAGCGTGGCTGACATTTTGAAACGTCCTGAATTTTGTCACGCGATAAAAGGAGTATTTATGAACCGATTTGGATGTAACTTCATTTATACATAGTACATACCAATGTCTCGACCGAGTTCGTTGGCCAGCTTCATCCGTTATCTTGTTTAAAAATGGTGGCCATTTAAATTTTTAAGAAAAATTTAAATTTGAAATGTGGTACCAAAAAATTGAAAATTGAAAACATATTTTTTTTTCATGTGTTTGACCTTGATAAAAAGATTCGGGAGCAGTTTTTGTTTCGTATATATCTGAAAAAATGGCTGAGTTATAGCATTTTGAATTTCTGGCGTGGCTGACATTTTGAAACTTCCTGATTTTTGTCACGTGATAACGGGCGTATTTATGAACCGATTTGAATGTACCGTGGTTATTACATACAAATATCTCGAACGAGTTCGTTGTCCAGCTTCATCCGCCACCTTGCTTCAAAATGGCGGCCATTTAAAAAATTTTAAATTTAAAATGAGATACCAAAAAATTAGGACATGAAAAAGATTTTTTTCGTATGTGTTTCACCTTAATACAAAGATTCCGGAACAGTTTTTGTTTCGTGTATGTCTAAAAAAATGGCTGAATTATAGCATTTTGAATTTCTATTGTGGCTGACATTTTAAAACGACCTGATTTTTGTCACGTGATGACAGGCCTATTTATGAACCGATTTGGATGTAACTTGGTCTTACATAGTACATACAAATGTCTCGACCGAGTTCGTTGGCCAGCTTCATTCGCCATCTTGTTTCAAAAGGGTTTCCATTTAAAAAAATAAATTAAATTTAAAATGAGGTATTAAAAAATTGGAAAATGAAAAAGATTTTTTTTATGTGTTTGGCCTTGATACAAAGATTTCGGAGCAGGTTTTGTTTCTGAAAATTTGTTCTTTTGTTTATATCTTAAAAAATGATTGAATTATAGCACTTTGAATTTCTAGCATGGCTAACATTTTGAAACGATTTTGTATTTGTCACGCGATAACACACTTATTCGCCTATTTCGATGTAAGAAGGCATGTGGATAGTATACATCAATATCTCGACCAAGTTCGCTGGTCAGCTTCATCAGCCATCTTGTTTCAAAATGGCGGCCATTAAATTAAAAAAAATTATATTTAAAGTGAGGTGCAAAAAAATTAGAAATTGAAAAAGGTTTCTTTCTTAAGCATTTTACCTTGATATAAGGATTCAGGAGCATTTTTTGTTTGTCTTTATTTTAAAAAATGGCTCAGATATAGCAATTTCAATATCTAATGTGGGTGACATTTTGAAAAAACTGATTTTTTGCCTGCGACAGCACTCGTATATATCAATCGTTTCCGATGTGAGTGAGCATGTGCACAGCAATTACTAAGGTCTCGACCAAGTTCACTGGTTAGCCTCATCCACCATGTTGTCTTGAAATGGCAGGCACTTTAAGAAATCGCCGAATATGGCAGCCAAATATAAGGTACTTTAAATAAAAGCAGCTTGGATAAAGCTGACTAATTTCGCGAAATTCTCATTCATAATAATTTAGTATTGATAAAAATTAGTATTGAATCTCCTATATTCGGATTCCACTAAATTGAGCTTCGTGTGTTTGAATAATATAAGTTGTTTTTTTTTAAATAAGGAATATGAAAGCTACCTCTTCCTCCCGGCACTGGCCGGAAGGACTTTCTTTTATCAATCGTCTCATCACTTCAGAAAAGAAACACCACTCTATGCTTTAGTACAAAGTAAGGTTTAATGAATCTCTGTACTACAAGACATATTATTATTTACAGGAATACTGTACAATATTTACATCGCCAAAATTCAGAAGAAATCCGTTGATTGCAAAAACTTGTATCATTTCTCGCCCTCTCATAAAACAGCTCCGGGGGGAAAAAAATCAAGCAAGCATCTTGTACTTCAAAAACCTCTACCTTCTGCGTCTCAAAAACAATCTCTCTGCGTAAAAGCTAATCCGCAATGAATTATGGGAAAACCTATTTGGCAGCCTGCTAAACTGTCGTGTGCTGCCATCTAGTGTATCGGTATTTAAATATTTGTTACAGTTTTTTTTATAGTTACGGATACTTTAAACAAAAGTTCGGTTTAATGTATTAGATATTAACGTATATGCGCGAACCTTGCATCTCAGGAGACGCTCCATGGTAAGCTCATCCGTAACCCCCAGGATAATCAAGGCCGTGACCCACCCCCAAGAAAAAAGGGATGAGGCAATGTTTTCGTCCAGTATCCAGTAAAGGAAGAAACGTATTTAAAGAAAATATTTGTAAACATATCAGGATATTTAGAAAGGGTAAGTGAAGATTTTGCCTGATTTTCAGAATATCTTTTATTATATTTTATTTTGGTAAATGTATAAATATGACTATTTAATGCACTACATATAACTATCTGCATAATTTTATTGTAAATATCGGAAATAAACATGCGAATCTGGAACAATATATTTACAAATATTATCATCCTTATTTTATATAATCAAACTATACCTAGTTTATTAATAATAAAATAACATTCAAAAATATTTATATCTAACAAAACATTGAAAATTGTTAAAAAAATCTGAAACTAAAAAGAATCATTATAGAAAGTAATCGCTGAAATTTATTTCTTTGAAATTTTTGAAAAATACATCGATGTATAAAGCATACATGGAATTATTATTTCATTATTATTATAAATTTACTTGTTTCATTAATATCTGAAAAAAATCTTCAAATTCTACTTTGCTTGTTTAAGACTCAAACGAATGATATAAAACATTAAAATAATGCCTAAAAATATCTGTTATATACTTACATTTATACATAAAAACATCATCATAAAAACAATCACCAGAATTTATTTCTTTAAAATTTTGAAAAAAAAAAAATGTAGATAAATAACTCCAAAAAGCAAAGTGGGTATTATTTATTATTATTATTATAATTTTATTTGCTTTATTAATGTTAATGTTTGAAAAAAAGAAAACTTTAATTTTACTTTTTCTACATAGGTCCAATGCAATGATATAAAAAACAAAAACAAAACGATTGCTTTAAAAAACTGCAATATTGTTATTTTATTTATTAATTTTTTTTTTCGCGAAACAGTCTCTGCATGAAAGGGAAAAACACACAAGGAATTATTATTTTATTAATATCATTTAACTTTCTTAATAAATAAATTGAAAAAATTAATCAATTTGTACTGTAATTGCTTAAGATTGAAAGGAATGATACAGAATAGACCATTAAAAATATGCCTAAAAAATTTTAATATAGTTATATTTGTATATAGAAAACATCCATTTTAGAAATAATCACTATAAATTATTTTTCTGAAAAAATGTACTTAATTTAATGTCAAAAAGCATATATGGAATTATTTTATTTTTATCATTTTGTATAAAAATATATTATTTGTATATAAAAACATAATTGCAGGAATAAGCACTAGAATATATTTCTTCAAAATTTTGAAAAAAATGCATATGCACGGATGTTAAAAATAAGTATGAAGTTATTTAATTCTTATAATTTTACTTGCTTTATAAATATCTGAAAAATAAATCACAATTTGTATTTTGCTGGGTTACGGTTCAAAGAAATGACATAAAATATTTTATAAATGCTTAAAAATCTGTAATATCTCTGTTTAAACAACATCATTATTGCAATAATCACAAGAGGTTGTGTTTTTAAATTTGGAGAAAGTGTTTATAAATGAATTTTAAAAATATACATTTAATTATTTAAATATTACAATTTTACTTGCTCAACTAATATTTGAAAAATAAATCATTTTATTTGTTCTTTGTATAAAATTTAAACTATTGATTTGAAAATGTTTTGGAAAAATTTAAATAAATAAATGTAAAAAGCATACATGTAAATATGAGTCTACTAGTTATTGTTTTATGAATTATACTAATGCCTGATAAATATTTTAAAATTTTCTCAATTATTTTCTTGAGACTAAAATTTGTTTTGTTTTTTTTCTGAAACATAAATACGAAAAGTTTTATTAACTTAAGAAATTACAGACGTGTGTAAAAAATATTAATAAAAAACCATCATTAAAACTAAATAACTGAATATATTAATTAAAGTATACATAAATGAATATACAGGAATATATTTGAAGATATCAATATTTATTATCATATGCCGATTACATAAAAGTTTGTATAAAAGTTTATCTTTATTTGGTTTTGGAAAGAAGCATTCATGTCTTATTGTGATGCATTCATAGGACGGAAACGTCCGCCATGTTTATTTACTGTCACGGCTTTGAGTATCCCAATGGTTACGGCTCATCACTCTTTTTGGACTTTTATCGAAGGTTGGATCAATTTGGGTAGTTATGAACAACTACTAGTTAGAAATACTGGCAGCTTAAAGGGGCACACGATCCGTGAAAACCTTGTAAAACTGCCATAAAGCTATTTTTCAGTTCTATACTTTAATTACAATTATTGGTGCTGTGGGATGTTAATTAAGTACCTAAAATTGTCTGATCACAGTTACCCCAGTGACTACGGGGTAATTCTGACCATCTATTTTGATGTCGGGATTGCATAATAAAAAAAAATCCTAGCCCATACACAAGATTTGGCCAACAATAAGTTCATACACACATTATTCTGCCACTACCTTATCCGCCGGCATTGGCTGAGCCCGCGGTCATTACCAACGCTATATCTAAATTCGTTGTTGAATGATTTTATATTTCCAAACCAAAATTTGTTTCCAAATGAATCTAATGTTGGGACCCTACTATCTATGGCAGTGTACACCATCTAATTTGTATGATTTTAGATTTGTTAATGAAAATCTATCCAAATTAACCTAGAGTTGGGGACCCAACTGCCTTTAACCGCGCACGCTGGACGTGCTATGCACGCACCGGTCTGTTTTGAATTTATATTTTTAAACGAAATACTTTCCAGATGAACCTAATGTTGATAGCCCCACTGCCTTATAATTTTAACAAAATTCTATCCAAACGAACTAAGGGGTCCCCGGCATAATGATTGCCGATTTAATTTCGGACATTTAGATACATTAAACTTTCAATATTGAACAAAAGTTTCTTAGGAAATATAAAATTCCAACTATACGATCAGTTACAACTTCATATGAGGCTTTATACGACCTAATATGGAACAAAACAGTGATGAAAGAACTATTCATAATAACCCCATACCACAAAAAGTGTGGTGTAATTATGAACATGGTTCTGTAAGTCTTTGAAAATGAGTTGGAGCAAAAACTTTTTGATATTTTGTTAGATTAATTTCGCCTTAATAATTATTGATTAAGAACAACAACTTACCTTTATTTTATCTGATAGAAACGAAAAATATTCACTGGCACTACAAAAGAGTTTGACACTTTGAACTATTAAGGAATTTGATAAGCACGAGCAAAAGTGCCTTTCGTGACACTGAAAGGTCGACGACGCTCTCATCCTGCCAACAGGGATGTAAGTAAACTTTTGATTTCTACATCAATTGTGGTATCAGCTACTCTCACACTAGCCAGTGCGGCTCTTGTTTTGAATTACCCCATGTGCATAATAACCCCAACTGGGACTAAAAAGACACATATATCAAAGTTTGCCTAAATAGTTTCATAAATGCACAAAATGGAAATGTTTTAGAGCATTTTTCGAAATTTTGCGATTTCACTATGGTAAATACTTTGATCCCTTCAAGCTTGTTATGAAACTGTAAAGCTGTAAAGTTTAACTGCCTGGGCTGCTTATCCATTTATGGTGAATTCTCGGCTATACACATGGAACATAGGATTAACTGGTAAAACAAAGTTAATTTCAATATTCGGGCTGTTATTGTAAAACGATTACTCTTTTTTTTATATATATGTAATGGTAGATAAATACTTTTACTCTCATCTCCGTTTTTTAAAACTAGAGTAGAAGTACAATTCCTTCTTAAATAATAAAAAAAATGTTATTTACTAAAAATTTAATTTGCTATTTATTTTATCCAAATATGTTTTTCTGTCAGTTTAAAATATAGTGCTAATAAGATGTTGTAGCTACGAAAATACTGCATATTTTACTCAGGAAAATATGATGACAAGATAGTTACAAATAGCATAATATTTCGTTTATATTACTGCATTATAACATTTCTCAATGTCTCAATTCCAAATATGCAATAGAATATTTCACAGACGACAGGGAGATGATTAAGGAAGGTTTATGGAAGTGACTTTCTAACTGCCTGACTAAATAATCCAAATATATTCAGATGATTCAGAATTTCGCTTTTACCCTAAGGATGTCAGATATATCATGAGTACTAATTTACATGCTGAATAAGCATCTCTATTCGATATAATAGAAGAAAGTGTCTGGAATTTTAAATGAGCAAGTGTTGTGAATAAGAGATGTGTTTACTTTTATGCCTAAAATAGTGTATTCGTATTCGAGTCTAACTCTAGCAAAAATATACTTTTAAATATAATTAAAGAAGGAAAAGAAAAAGAGACGTGCCCAGTCAAACTGATAACATTGAGCTAACAGGCTATTCACAATAATTGTATATTATACTCTTATTTCAAAGAATAATGCCCTTCAAAAGAAAAAAAAGATTTAGCTAAATTAAGGGAGGGGGTTAGCTCCCCCATTTCCCTCTTTATACTTATCCAATGAACCTCCAAATATAATCAAAGAAGCCCCTTATCAGAATAAACAGGTATACCAAAACTGAAGCAAATCGGATAATTCTTCAGAAAAAACCCATTTATCTAAATTAAGGGGGGGGGGGTAGCCCCCTGTCACCCTTTTACACTTAACCAATGAACCTCCAAGAAGTGCTTTATCAGAATAAACCGGAACACCAAATTTGAAACAAATCGGATAATTCTGCATGAAAACCCCATTTATCTAAATTAAGGGGGTGAGGCCCCATTCCTCCACTTTATACTTAACCACTGAACCTTCAAATCTGATCGGGGAAGCGACTTGTCAGAATAAACTGATATACTAAATTGGAAGCAAATCGGTCAATGCTGCCTGAAAACCCATTTATTTGAATTAAGAGGGGGGTATTAGCCCCCGTTCCCCTCTTTCTACTTAACCAATGAACCCCCAAAACTAATCAGAGAAACGCCTTATCAGAATGAACCTATATCCAAACTTTGAAGCAAATTGGATATTTCTATCAATAGTTATCGCGTTACGTACACACATACGTACGTACAGTCGTGCAAAAAAAAAAAAAAAAAGTAAACACCCCCTTCTAACTCCTCAACAAATCATCATAGAAAAAAGTTACTCGTACCGAACGATTGGAAATAAAGTCTACTTTTAAATGATGTATATAAAATTTTCTTAGGGGTCATCTACATATTAAAACGAATCCTAACTTCATTTTTTTCAATGGCAATACCCAATTTTAACAAGATATTTCAAATCTTCGGTTCAAACTATGCCTAGACACCAAATTTCAAGTCATTTGAATGATAAGTTTTTGAATTATAAACATTCAAAATTTAGTGCTTCTAATGTTAAATTATATTTTCATATTTTTACTTTCTTCTATCTTCAATAGAAGAAAGTATTGTAATCGAAATTTTTTTCGACTTCCGGTTTTCGACGGATTTGCATGTTTTAGGGGTCAGAGATTCCAAAAAACATGTTTATAGAAAATGTCTTTCTGTCTGTGTGTCCGTCTGTCCGTCCGTCCGTCTGTCCGTCTGTCCGTCCGTCCGTCTGTCCGTCTGTCCGTCCGTCCGTCTGTCCGTCTGTCTGTTGCCATTGTACCATCAAAAAGTGTATGAAGTTATGTATAGAATTAAACAAAAATTTTATTATAAGTTTTTGGCTATGGCAAGCAGGTCCTCCCGGAATTAGGAAAAAATTCGCCGGTAGGGGGCGCTGATATAACAATTTTTGTGCGATTTTGAATATTGTACCATCCAAAAGTGTATGGAGTTATGCATAGAATTGAACCAAATTTTTAGTTTAGGTTTTTGAATATGACAAGCAGGTCCTCCCTGAATTTGGAAAAAATTCGCCGGTAGGGGGCGCTGTAAATGCGTTTTTTGTGCGATTTTTAATATTGTACCATCGAAAAGTGTATGAAGGTATGCATAGAATTGAACCAAATTTTTAGTTTAAGTTTTTGGCTATGGCAAGCAGGTCCTCCCTGAATTTGAAAAAAAATCGCCGGTAGGGGGCGCTGAAATAGCGATTTTTGTGCGATTTTGTATATTGTACCGTCCAAAAGTGTATGAAGTTATGCATAGAATTAAACCAAATTTTTATTTTAAGTTTTTGGCTATGGCAAGCAGGTCCTTCCTGAATTTGGAAAAAATTCGCCAGTAGGGGGCGCTGTAATAGCAATTTTTGTGCGATTTTGAATATTGTACCGTCCAAAAGTGTATGGAGTTATGCATAGAAGTAAACCAAATTTTTATTTTAAGTTTTTGGCTATGGCAAGCAGGTCCTCCCTGAATTTGGAAAAAAGTCGCCGGTAGGGGGCGCTGTAATAGCAATTTTTGTGCGATTTTGAATATTGTACCGTCCAAAAGTGTATGAAGTTATGCATAGAATTAAACCAAATTTTTATTTTAAGTTTTTGGATATGGAAAGCAGGTCCTCCATGAATTTGCAAAAAATTCGCCGTTAGGGGGCGCTGTAATAGCGATTTTTGTGCGATTTTGAATATTGCACCATCGAAAAGTGTATGAAGTTATGCATAGAATTGAGCCAAAAAAAAGTTTTAAGTTCTTGGCTATGGCAAGGATGTTCTCCCTTAATTTGTAAAAAAATCGCTCGTAGAGGGCGCTGTAATAGCGATTTTTGTACAATTTTTGTGCCATTTTGAATATTGTACCGCCTAAAAGTGTATGAAGTTATGCATAGAATTGAACCAAATTTTATGTGTTTATTTTTGGTCATGTCACGAAGGTCCTCCCTGAATTTGGAAAAATTCTGCCGGAAGGGGGCACTATAATTGCGATGTCTGTACCATTTTCATTATTGTACCATCAAAAAGTGTATGAAGTTATCCATATAATTGAACCAAATTTTTTGTGCATGTTTCTGGCTCTGGCGAACAAGTCCTCCCTGAACTTGAAAAAATTCCGAAAGAAGGGGGCGCTATAATTCCGATCTCTGTGCCATTTTCATTATTGTACCATCGAACAGCGTATAAAATTATGCATACAATTGAACCAAAATGTTTGTGCTTGTTTTTGGCTTTGGTCAACAGGTTCTCCTTAAATTTGGAAATATTGCGCGGTAAAGGGGCTCCGTGCTAGCGATTTTTGTATACTTTTCTTGATTTTTCGTAGTTCTATTGTGCATCGGCGGCTCATGCAGCGGCGGGAACTCGCTTCCTGCTATGCCGGCTATTCGCAAAAGCTGATAATGACAGAATAAGGAAAAATTAATAATTTTAACAAATATCATGATATAGATTAACTCGTTTTTAGTCCGTTTAATTGACTTGAGCAGAAATTTAAGATGAAAATCAAAGTTGGTATAGTATTGAACTAATAATATTGAAGTATTAACATGTGTAACTAGGTTTTGAAATATTAAGATGTATAAGATAGAAGAAAGTTTTGGGATTGGCACATCCAACTAGTTATTTATATCTCCCGAAATTATGCTCCTAATGTGCTAATTTTTTTTTCTGGTAATAATACTAATATACCCAAACATAAATAAGCTGAATTTGCAATTTTTATAATTTTATGATATGAATTATGAATTATGAAATTAATTTTCGAAAAAATTATGAATTGCAACCCACAATTTTTTTTATGGATTTAGATTTATTAAGTCCTGCTTTATGGAAATTCAAAAATTTCGCATTTTTCTTCCAAGTAGTTTTCAAATTATGCTTAAAAAACGGCAAAATGATGGTTTAAGGGGCCGTCTATGATGGAAGTGAGTAGACATTTTGAAATTTATTCTGCCGTACTGTAATCTAACACGCTTCATTGACTCCTTGAGTGGCGCTTAAGGTGCGCCTTCAATCAAATCAAGGAAGCGCCTCTCTCGGTTAACAATCCAGTACGGAACTTCAATTTGGATACAGCCCTTAAAATAAGCTCGTTTTAAAATAATTAATTTCTCGGAAACTTATGGTACGAATTGCATAAAAATTCGTTTTTAGGCTAATTGAAGGGTGTAGAGTTCATTTATGCTGTCAGAATTGGGTACTGCTATTGAAAAAAAACAAAGTTATGGGTCGTTTTAATATGTAGGTGGACCCCTAAGCAAATTTTATATACATTATTTAAAAGTAGACTTTATTTCCAATCGTTCGGTACCAGTAACTTTCTTCTACGATAATTTGTTGAGGAGTTAGTAGGGGGTGTTTACTTTTTTTTTTTCCACGACTGTACGTACAGGATCTATGGCCACATTAGCTCTCAGGCTTTGATAGCCTGTGTGCTAACAAAGTAAATTAATATTTTATATTATGTGTGAACTCGTCGATAAGTTTTTAAAAATGTTTCTCCTATTAATTTTAGATATAACATGCTTTAATATATTTTATAATAGCTGACCTGTATGTCTTACAGATAGTAAAGGTATTTTAAAATATGCAATAATGTTCAATTATTGGCATATATATGGTAAAATTATACATTTAAAATTATGTACAGAAAAACCTGCTAAGGCGAAATAACAAGATTTTGAAATTTTTCGTTTTAGACTGTTGTCCCTTGTAAGAGCATATTCGCATTTTACGAATATCCAGTTTGTGTATAAGTGTGTTTGAAAACTAACTTTAAAAGTGGTTACATGTGTTGCCTTTACTTATCGAATCATTAATTTTCGAGAATGTCATTGCGTGGTAAAAATTGTTTCCACTCTCTGATTGTCAAGCCCGAGATAATACGTTCACTTAGGGGCAGATTTAAGTTTAAGACATGCATTATTTAAATTCACATAATGATACATTTTTAGCACTATTGTAAAATATTGAGTAATGGATATTACTCTCAAATTTATCTTCAAAGAATTATGTTTTTTAACTCACAGGCTATCAAAGTCTGAGAGCTAATGTGCCCGCCCGTTCTGTATGTATGTATGTATGTATGTACGTAACGCAATAACTCTTGATAGAAACATCTGATTTGCTTCAAAATTTTTTTCTAGGTTCATTGTGATAAGGCGCTTCCCTGATTAGTTTTGGGAGTTCATTGGTTAAGGATAAGGGGGAAAAACGGGGTTAGTCCACCCCCCTTAATTCAGATAAATGGGTTTTTCATGCAGAATCATTCGATTTGCTCCGAATTTGGTATACCGGTTTATTATGTTAAGGAACTTACCTGATTAGTTTTGGGGGTTCATTGGTTAAGGATAAAGGGGGAAAAGGATGGTTAGTCCAACCCTTTTAATTCAGATAAATGGGTTTTTCATGCAGAAACATTCGATTTGGTCCGAATTTGGTATACCGGTTTATTATGTTAAGGAACTTCCTGATTAGTTTTGGGGGTTCACTGGTTAAGGATAAAGGGCAAAAGGGAGATTAGCCCGCCCCTCTTAATTTAGATAAATGCGTTTTTCATGCAGAATGATTCGATTTGCTCCAAAGTTGGTATACCGGTTTGTTGTGTTAAGGAGATTTTCTGATTAGTTTTGGGGATTCATTGGTTAAGGATAAAGGGGGAAGGGGGCTAGTCCACCCCCCTTAATTTATATAAACGGGTTTTTCATGCAGAATTATTCGCTTTGCTCCAAATTAGGTATACTGGTTTATTATGTTAAGGAGCTTCCCTGATTCGTTTTGGGGATTCATTGGTTAAGGATAAAGGGGGGGGCTAGTCCACCCATTAATTTAGATAAGTATTTTTTTTGCAGGATTATTCGATTTGCTCCAAATTTGGTATAAAGGTTTATTATGATAAGGAGCTTCCCTGATTAGATTTGGAGGTTCACTGATTAAGTATAAAGGGGGAAACGGGGGCTAATTCCCCTTCACTTATTATTTGAGGGGCATTATTCTTTAAAATAAGAGTGTGATATACAATTAGTGTGAATAGCCTGTGAGCTCAATGCCATCAGTTTAGCTGGGCACTTTTCTTTTTTATTATATTATATTCGAGTAATCAAATGACTTGAAACTTATGACTGTTATGAACGAGGTAATATGTTTACTGAGCTGCATTTTTTCCTTCAATACATGCGCTGCTTAATTTCACATAACCACACAGATTTAACAGTGTTTGAAACACTGAGTAATTCTTAATATCCTCAAACTTTATCTTCAAATAATTTAGTTTTGTGTACCTTGCTGGAATAATCAATTTAGTATTCAAAATTTTTACACTGGAATGAACACTAAAACTTTTGCCCATTTCTGGGCTGTCAGGGTGTTTCAAGAGAAGGCTGTAATTGACTGAAGCATAATAAAAAACAGAACCGCATGGAAGTATGCCCATATAGTCGGGGCCGTCGCGAAACAACTTTCTCCTCTTACGGGGCTGCTTCAGGAACGTTCAGGAGCGGATGACGTCACGCTAGAGATCTGTATAGCAAACGAAATTTATCAAACAGTTTATGTGTGCATCAAAAACAATGCTAGAAATTTCTGTTTTATGATTTTGTTGAGCAATTTGTGGATTATTTTAAATCTGTTTGAATTATACATTCAATAATTAAATACCCAAGGTTCAGTAAACAAGTTATTATTATTATTATTTTTTTTTTTTTTACTTGATTTCAAATGCAATCAAATACATTTGATTTGTCGTTTTTAATCAAAGATTTTAACTTGAAACATACATTTGTGATAGAGAAAATCATACATTATAATTACACAACTTTAGTAACAAAAAATTAAAATACATAAATAGTTTAAAAATTGGGATTTGTGGTATTTTTCGGAGAGTTTAACTTGCAATATAAATTTATGGCAGGAGAAATCATGCATTAAAATTATACAATTTTAGCAGTAAATGATTAAAATTCCCTTGAAAAATAAATATGCCTTAATTTTAAATTATAAATATCAGAATTGTTATTACATAAACGCGTAAATAAAAATATTAATTTTTTTCAAACAATTAAAACAAAAATTCTATTTATCAATTAAAATTTCAAATTTCATAATGTGTGATTAACTTAAAATGCACATTCCGTTGACAAGTGCCCCACCAGTGGCTGAGAGGTTTTGCTCTCGAAGCTGGTAGACGGGAGGTGCTGGTTCGAACCCAATCGCGCCCGTCGGCCTAACCGTTTCGGAGTTTTCGTGGTTTTCTTTGAAACCGTGGATTCCCATGCGTAAATACGGGTTATGTTCCCTTAGAAAGACTCCCGCGGAGGGCGCTCCTCCAAGGGCCTATATCCCTCGAGTTGATAATCGGCCGTCAAAAAATCAACCCAACCCAACCGTTGATAAGTATTAAAACTAAAAAAACATTTTTCACTAGTAGTATGTACAGTCGTGGAAAAAAAGTAAACACCCCCTACTAACTCCTCAACAATTATCATAGACGAAATTTACTGGTACCGAACGATTGGAAATAATGTCTACTTTTAAATGACGTATATAAAATTTGCTTAGGGGCATCTACACATTATGGGGCATCTACACATTAAAACGAATCCAAACTTCATTTTTTTCAATAGCAATACCCAAATTTAACGAGATATTTCAAATCTTTGGTTCAAACTATGCCTAGACACCAAATTTCAAGTCATTTGAATGATAAGTTTTTGAATTATAAACATTCAAAATTTAGTGCTTCCAATGTTAAATTACATTTTCATATTTTTATTTATAACTTCTGAAATTATGATCGTAATGTTCTAATTTTTTGTGTAGCAATAATACTAATATACCCAAACATAAATACGTTGAATTTGCAATTTTTATAATTTTCTGATATGAATTATGAAATTAATATTTAAAAAAAAATTATGAATTGCAACCTGAAATTTTTTTGATGGATTCAGATTTATTAAGTCCTGCTTTATGGAAATCCAAAATTTCACATTTTTCTTCCAAGTAGTTTTCAAATTATGCTTAAAAAACGGCAAACTGGTGGTTTACAGGGCCGTCTATGATAGAAGTGACTAAACGTTTTGAAATTTCTTATGCTATTTTGTAATCCAACAGGCTTAATTGACTGCTTAAGGTGCCTTGATGAAGAGGAAAGCTCTTTCGGTTAACAATCAAGCACCAAACTTCAATTTGGATACAGCCCCTAAAATACGCTCGTTTTAAAATAATTAATTTCTCGAAAACGTATGGTACGAATTGCATAAACATTTGTTTTTAGACTAATTGAAGGGTGTAGAGTTCATTTATGCTATCAGAATTGTGTACTGGTATTGAAAAAAACAAAGTTATGGTTCGTTTTAATATGTAGATGCCCCCTAAGCAAACTTTATATACATAATTTAAAAGTAGACTTTTATTTCCAATCGTTTGGTACCAGTAACTTTCTTTTACGGTAATTTGTTGAGGAGTTAGTTGGGGGTGGTTACTTTTTTCCACGACTGTCTTTCATATAATTTAAAACAAATATGGCATTTAATATTGCCTTATAGAAAATAATCACACTTAAACAGACAATATTAAAAAAGCTAAAATATCATGAAACTTTATGAATAATACTTACATGTTTATTAATACAGATAATTTTCGTTTATTAGAAGTGAATTTTCTAGTGTCATTTTTACCTTTTGTATATTTATTTAGCAAGATATTTGCAATTTCTGACAAACCCAATTATTCAATAAACACAATGAATTTCAATTAAAGTATCTGTGGTAAATTTTAATGTAAAAAAATGTTTCTTTTGACAGATGTCCTACTTTAGTTGGAATACCCATTTGTTTTTCCTCATTTGCTTTTAATGTATGCATTTTATTCCATTCACTGAATTTAATAAAAAAAAAAAAAAATGTCATCTTTTGTAGATTTTATTGGATTATATTAATAATAAATGCCATATTTGTCGTAAATTATATAAAAGTACATACTACTAGTGAAAAATGCTTTTTTAGTTGTAATACTTATCAACAGAATGTGTATTTTAAGTTAAACATACATTATGAAATTTGAAATTTTAATTGATAAATAGAATTTTTGTTTTAATTGTTTTAAAAAATTAATATTTTTATTTACGGGTTTATGTAATAACAATCCTGATATTTAAAATTTAAAATTAAGGCATATTTTTGGTTAATTTGTAATTTTATACATTTTATTGACATTATAGTTAGGAACTTATTTATGGAATAGCAAATATCAATAAATTTAATTAACAAAATTATGTGCAAAGAAAAACGCATTCTCTCAAAATTTTCCGGCCATCTTGGCAAGTTTGGAAAAAAAATGGTGTTATAATAGAAAATAACAGTGATCAACAACATTTATAATTAGTGTTTTGTCGTCATACCTTCAGCAATAAGTATTGCGACGCAGCGACGAGGCACATATTAAATGAACAGTTAAAGATTGTCTATGGTAAGTTTTATCCACTCTTCTTCCAATTTTTGGTAAAATTCTGCTGAATTGGAATATTTATAATGCCGCACTCATTTGTCAAGTTCGATCCAAATATTTTCTATCGGATTCAGATCGGGTGATTGGGCAAACCATTTCAAAAGCGGAATTTTTTGTGTGTGTGTGTGCGAAAGCCTCTGCTTAACGAGCTTGCATGTATGTTTTGGATCGTTATCATGCTGAGAAAAATAGCTGCGACCAAAAAAGCAGAAAATGATCTTGCAAGAGATCCTTATACATTGCACCATTCATCTTGCCGCGGATTTCAACTAACAGACCGACACATTTTCCAGAAAATGCTCCCCACAGCATAACTTGTCCTCCGCCATGCTTCATTGTAGGAATAATATATCTCGAATCACATCTTTTGTTTTTTAAGACGTCTTAATTAGTGTATTCCATCACCCTCAAAAAAGGTTGAACTTCTTTTTCTCGGAAAAAGTTACTTTTTTCCAGTTTTCCCTTAACCAGTCTTTGTGTTCCTTGGGAAACGCCAGTCGGATAAGATATTTTTACTTATGAAAGGTTTGACCGACATGACTTTTCCATAAATATCTTCGTCACATAAGCGTCTTGACACGGTAGACCGGCTTATTTCAGCAATATTTTCACTCCGTAAATTACGGGATATTGTAGCGGCATTTTTATGTGGGTCATTAACTATTTTTCTCCTGATAATTCTGTCCACGCGAATAGTCGTTTTCCAGGGTCTCACGGACCGTAGCAAGTACTGAAAGCCATGACCATCTTTATATCTTTTAAAATATCGTTCAGAGTAGATTTTCCTATCGATAACTTTACCTCAATCTCACGCGAGGATTGGCCCTTTAGCAGCAAAAAAATCACTCGTTTACGAACAATAATTGTTGAACTTTTCATTTTTGAAATTCAACTACGTTATGCACGTTAATTAATTAACAAACACATTACTGATAGCAAAAACTAACGAATGACGAATGGTCGGAAACATTTGCACACGCGAATTTCGAATTCCACCCCTTTGCATCAAGTGTCTTCAGTATCCTGTGAAAACGATCACGTGGTCAGAGGTCATTTGCATATTCCTAACTTTTGGAGCAATTGCTCTTCTACGCTGAAACGCAGTGTTACCAAATTAGGGACATTTTTAATTCAGATTATTTGACTTTCACCACTTTTTTAAAATAGTATAATTCGCCTTATTTTTCAGAATTTTTAATCTACTTTTATATAGCTCGAATATTTCTATTTAAAAAAAGTGGTGACAATCTACAATCTGGGAACAAAAAATTCCCCAATCTGGCAACACTGCTGAAACGTTCTGGAAAATAAATCGAAGAAACTAACTGGCTGGAAACTTTTTACCGCCACTGTATGTATTCGCTATATATTAATTAATTCACGTTCCATTAACCATAATTTTAAAAGTTTTAATTCATAACTTCATCCAAATGTATAAGAACAAAAGGCTCAAAACGAAAGTTAATGTAATTTGCACATTTAAATATTAAAGAAAAATAATGTGAGACATAAATTTCCTACTATATAATTTTCTTTGTATAAATATAAAAATATTGCAATTTATCAAAATTTTTCAATTAGGAAGAAAATACATAATAATTGCACGTCTTTATTATTTGAGTTGTCACTAAATTTTGTTATTTAAAAAAAAAAAATAAAGAAAACCATCTTTAGTAGTTTTTTAATTAACCACACATAAAAAGATAATTCATTATATTTGATAAAAAAGGTTTTACAATTTTTTTTTTTTTTTTACAAAATACTCTTTCTGTTTAACATTGTCAATAGTGAAAATTAGTATCCTTTTTTAATTAAGAAATTATATTTTTTCTGAAAGAAAATACAAATTGCCTATCATTACGAAGAAATACTGTTTACATTTCCAATTTTCAAATGAAATGAAATACCATTTATTTTTTATAAACCTGAAAAACTTTTGAACATTTTTCTGTTATTAATTAGTCACATGCTTTAAAATGAGTAGTACATTTTTTAATTATTATTTGTTGCATAACAAAGAAATGTAATTAAAAAAATCATTCTAATTAATAGATAGGAAATAATAAAGAATTTTGCTCTTCCATTGAGTTTTTCGTAATTTCTGCTACATCAGTTAAAAAATTATTAGTGATGCCACAAGTATCTTTCTTTTTTATATATCAGTAGATGTGAGTTGTAATTTTTATAAGATAATATTAGATAAAATATTAAATTAATTTATTATGTGCAATAAAAGTAACAATAAAGATTATTCGCATCGCAATAATACGCAATACATTTAAAATTGCTATAAATTAATGTATGGTATGTTTTATTGTCAGTTGCTTAGTACAAAAGTATGTGTAATAAAAAATGTTCTTTTAATTTGGTATCTAAACCTTTGCTCTGCTACTGAATTGGAATTAATTGTTTCTTGTTCAATTTCTTGCTCTGATTCCGAATCTAATTATATATTTTTCCCAGTGCGTCTGATTTATGAGATATTTGCATATTTCGATTTATGCATTTTTTTTTTAAATTTTTGTACAATTATATACAAATTTAAGTCATAAAGCAATATCAGACTGGCTTTTTTGTTTTATGTTATGATTACTGTCCACATTATTTTACGGACGACAGGAAAACATTGTACCTAAATTGCATATTTTTCATGTTTTTCTAATACGTTTCTTGGCGCCTAAATATTTCTGCCCGATGAGTATGCTAATATATTTCTAAACCAATTTTTTTGCGATGATTTTAAATATCATATCCGTTTTCTTCTATCACGTCTAATTTTTGAAAAAAGTGAAATTATATTTTTTAGTCAAAACAGACAGAATACGCTTTTTATACTATTTTGTGATGTACTTCAGCTAGTTAGGATACATTCTACTACTTTTTTAAAATGGTTTTTGATTATGCGCATTAGAGGTTTTGTCCCCGATAGGAACTGACACTCTTCACAGTTTTGTCAACGATGTGTATTACACACCTAAAAAGCATTTTATATCAAACTTGTGCTAATCAAATATATTAAAACGAAAACCTGATTCTGTAAGTTCAGTCAAACAAATTCATGCATTTGCGCATGCGTGAAGTTAAACTTACTAGATCTTCCATTTAGGGGGAAAAAAAGAGCAGGTCTGGTTAGCCGAGTGGTCTAAAGCACCAGTTTAAAGCCCTGAACTTTTGTAGACGACACAGGTTCGAACCCAATGCCCATCAAAATGATTTCTTTAATTTTTTTGGCGATAATTCATTTCGATAATGACATATTTTATTAGGAGGAGAAGCTATATGATTGTAATTTTATTATTATCATTATTTCAATGGTTTATCATTAAGCAAAATTTAACAGTCAAAAATATTTTGAAAAAATAATAATTTTATATTTAAAATATTCGACCTAAAATATTTTGTATGTAATTATAAATTAAATAAATTGAGCTGATCTAATCTTTTGTTTATATTTCTGACCATTATCAAGAATAGATAGGTGTGTGATTCAGTAAGAAAAGTTTGCCATTCTTTTCCGTAAAAAAAAAAAAAAAAAAAAAAAAAAAATAATAATAATAATAATAATAATAATAATAATAATAAAATAATGATAAAATAAATAAATAAATAAATAAAAATAAATAATAAATAAAACGGAAAGAAAGTAAAATATTCATATAAGAACTATAAAATAAACTGTCTTGATATCCTTGGTTTAATATTTAAAAAATGAAGAAAAAAGTATAATAAAATTCAAGTAATAAAAAAGTTTATTATAAATCGTTAGTTGCATCAAGTTTCAAAATTAGACCTTTAGAGAATGAGACTGATATAAATAAAATTCATGGCAGCTTTTAAAGGTCGTGTAGTTAAAAAAATAAAAATAGATATTGTTATTTTAAAAAAATGAGACCGTAGTGAGTAAAAATAAATGCTCTGCTCAGTATTTTTTGGTAAATTTCTGGTAAAAGGCAAGCATAATTGGTTGTAAATTATAAACTTAAAGTTATTTCACTTCCCTCAATAGGTTAGACTGACAGCACCCTCTAGCTCGCCTTCAAGAAATAGGAATCACTTATGCAATATAAAATTTGTCACAATTTCAATAGTTAATTTAAAAGCAACTAATTAAAAATTCAAGAATTTTGCTAATGGAACATTCAAGTTATTTACCGTCAAATCTTGACGGGTATTATCTAGTATCATACAAAAGCAGAAATTAATTTTACTCAAAAACTGGACGTGATAGAAGGAATCGGATTTCAGATTTAAAATCAGCATGAAAATCAAGTCTAGAAACATTATGTCATTTATGTAGCAACTACACTCTCAAAAAATTGGTCGTGAGAAACGTAAAACTTACTGTCAGCACAGTTGCCGGAGAACCCATGTGATTTGAAGAATTTTTTCTGTTATTTCATGAAATTTCCGTCTTTAGATTGGATGGATTCAGGATATTTTGAATTTAAATTCGCGAGGTTTCGGTGAAGTGAGGAAAAAGGATAAAAATTCCGTTTCTAAAACGAAAAAGGTCTGGTAGTGCAGTTGCCGGAACATCCATGTAATTTGACGAAAATGTAGATTAAATTGGAGGATTTCACTGAAGTTTTACGTTAGTTCGGGAAAATATCAGTATTTTGAGGGAAAATGGGCAAATTCATGTGGAAACTTTCGTATTCTAACAGAAAAAAAGGAACGGAAAACAATCTTCAAATCGCGGATTTTTTTAGAGTGTACTTTAAAAGTTGATAGTAATGTAAACATTATACCATTGAAAAATCTGCAAGTTTGGCTTAATAACTGACAGATAAATGTTAAGAATATGTAGACTAAGATATTTATCTGATGAAAATTGTATAGTAGTCATAACATAAAACAAACAAGTTGGAAACTGCTCGTCAAACGTGGCAAATGAGGTGCGTTCGTACTATAACTAGTTTTATAAATATATTTTGCACCGCATATTGTACTGAATGTATATTTTAGTGCACGTCATAAGGTCATATCAATTTCATTCTATTCGAAAGGCTGCAACATCATTAAAATGCACTTGAAATAATTTTTTCCCATTGGCCTTAATGTAACATAAAACTTTTGACTGTCCCTGTAATTAAACTATGCATCCAATTTTCATAAAATTTGAAATGCCTCGACAAAATTTTGCAACAATTATATATTTAAAATTTCAGACCATTCGGAAGGCAGTAACATCATTAAAATGCACTTGCAATAATTTTTTCCCATTGGCCTTAATGTAACGGAAAAATTTTTATTGTCCCTGTAATTAAACTATACATCGGATTTTCATAAAATTTGAAATGACTCGACAAAATTTTACAACAATTATATATTTAAAATTTTAAACCATTAGGTTGGGTAGTTTTTGCTCTGTTATATGCGGACAGACAGACAGACAGGCGGACAGACGGACGGACGGAAAGACGACTATAGGTGCTACGTATTTACATAATTACGAACGCACCTAAAAAGCCAGTCTAATATTTATTGCACCTAAAATGTGTATAAAGTGGCACAAAAAATCTTAAATTTACATAAATCGGAATATGCAAATATCTCAAAAACTAGATGTGTTCAAGAAAACCTAAAACTAGATTCGGAATCACCGCAAAAAATCGAATAAGAATCAACTTAATTTCAGTTCAGTAGCAGAGCCAGTGTTTTTGACAATAATGTAATTTTTCATTTAAAGGGTATTTTTAAAGTGAAATTTTAACAACTGATTACAATAGCAAACTGTAAAGTATTATTTCATGGTTTACCCAAAGTTCCGGTTTTTTATTGTTTCTTCGTGAGGAGTGTACCGCGATCAATGACATACAAGGCCAGTTCACGACATTTAACAATTAAAGAGACAGTGGACTTTTAAAATTTCTTTTAATTTTCATAACAGAAATTTAAAATTTTGTGAAAATATACATGTCACCATAAATATATATAACACCTTAAAAGAAATTTTCAATCTTATTATAATTTTAAGATATTTAACAAAATTAAAATTATAAAACGAAATTTTAAAATGCTCCTTGCGTCTTAATTTTGTAGATATTTCCTCGATTTTGGATTTTAATCCCGTAAAACTTTATTACAACCAAATCTGCATGTCGATTTTTTAATCCCTTAAAATTGTTAATTTTTTAGATATTTTTCCTAAATTCCTTATCGATTTTTATCAAAATTCTGCCTTATAAGTTAAAAATATAATTTAATTGTTTTAATAAAGTCGAATTTTTAAATGCTTACATAATTTCTTTTTAAGCAATATCAGGATTCTTCCTTATCATTTTCATGAATTTTGATCAAAAAATTAAGTAGAAAGGAGCATTTAAAAAATTAAAAAAATCATAAACGTCAGTATTGAGAAAAACAGATTTAAAGTATATTAAACGCCCAAAAAATTGTTTGTGAACAAAATTAAGACACTTGTAACTTTGTGTAAATTAAAAGCATCTGCATGCGGTTTTCCACGAATGATGTTGCACAAATTGGAAAATAATAATACACACAAAAAGCTAATTATTTCAAATATTATTCTATTATTATTACTGCTCAAATAATTGTCCACGGTCACCTTAAATGCATTATTTTTTATTTTGCTTCGGAAAAATTATGTATGATTCTCACAGAAAGGCTTCTTACACAGGAAAAAATAAGGAAAAAAAAATCAGAGATTTTTCGTATAATACGTCAAACCTTTTCTTATGTTGCATATCTGCAATACAAGTAAAAACTACTGTAAAATATTGCGAATTAGTAACTATTTTAATAAGTATGAATCTAAATATCTTATTTTATATAAATTTTTATTTTGTAAAACATAACCCTTAAATGCATGCATTATTGTTTTAGAATGTGTGTTTGTTTTCCTTATATTAAGGATTCAACATTAGAAATATTAAGATCGATTTTTAACTTTACTTACAAGGAAGGTCTCCATACTGGCCATACTCAGAATATGTTGAAAAAAATGCTAGTGAAAGTACTCATGTATGTAATAAAGGATCAGTTAAAATTAGCGGCGGAATTACAGTAGAAAATCTGTAAAAAAATAAAATACTTTCGAATAATTGGCGTGAAAAGACGAAAGCGGCAAGCAATTTGGCCAAAAGCAAACGATTTGAATGAATCTGAAAATTGTTTGTTAATTGATTTTGAGAATATGCGGTTTTTTATGAATTTAAACGTAAACCATGAAAGAAATTATTATTATTATTACATTTTGTATTATACATGTTGCTTGTTGCCGATTTGAATGAAATTTTGCCATTGTTTTATTATCCAATCCACAATTTTTTTTTAAATTTAAACCGTTTTATCGGTTATAAAAATAACTTTTAACGCCAGATGAATAATGTTGCCGTAATACATTTCCATACCGAAGAAGTTGTTTCCATAGCAACAAAGTTGAATCCACAGTGCTCAATGGGGCATATTTTTGAGTTTGGAATAATTTTATCCAATTTAGATTTTGTTTTAAATCTTAAAATATGATAGTTAAAAATTGTTATAAGTGCATATATATATATATATATATATATATATATATATATATATATATATATATATATATATATAACAAAACTATAGTTAAAACAAACTAAAAATGACAAAGCTAAAGTTATTTAAATTAAACTTATTTAAACAAATTCAACATAAAAAGTTTTTTCCTTAAAGAGTATTCGACAAGCGTATTTTTTTGAAATTTTATTTCTTTGCCAAACGGTGATAAGTCGCCAAATAAACAAAATTTTCATTATTTTTCTACAGACGTTCTACCGAGGTTCCGCCGAAAAATTTTTATAAACATATATACCATGGGAGAAGAACATTCTGTATTTTTTCCAGATTTTTCTGAGTATGCCCGTATGGAGACCATCCTTATTAGTAGCACTTTTTTTTTACTTTTTACAGCATTAATATTTCTATATAAATATAGTGGTTCCAAAGAGTGAATTAAAAAGTGATGCAGATATGCCTCACTATGCATTTAAGGATTAAAACGTCCACAATATGATTTTATAATCGGGTTACATGCATTTTAGTTTTTGTGATTTTAATTAAAATTACATCTGAATTTATAAAGCCTTAAGGAAGCTATATTTTCTTACCACAGTCGGAAAGGATATTTTTTTACGCGTACAAATTTACTCCAGGCGTCATATTGGTATGTAGCGTACGTCAAAAGACTTCAATTTCCAACACTGGTTTCTTCATTATTTATGAATTTAGAGGTTATAATTAACAAGTTATATTTTGCTTGGCTATGCATGAAAGTAAAATGCTTGAAATAAAAAAACAAGTAACAGAATTTAATAAAATATTTTACTATGATAAAATAAAAAACTTCTAAATACTTACTTCAGATGAGAATTAAAAACTTTTTACTAATTTAAATAAAAATTAATACTTTTTTTGCAAAAAATAAGAAACTGAGTTAAAAGCATCTTTTTAAATAAAAACACTAGGTTTATTTCTTTCAAAGAGAGAATGTAATTGCTTAGTTAAAAATGAAACAAAATGAAATTTCCATTGAAACATTGAATTGGGAAATATATTTTATTAAATGTAAAAAAAAAAAATGATGATTCTGCTTAATATGGTTAAATTAAAAATGATTATTACAAAGCTATTCAATTATATATAAACTATTAAAATTAATTGATAAAGATAACAGTAATGAGCGTTTTCATGTTGCTGTACTTTAATTTCTCCAGATAATTGAAATTTATTTTACGTTCTTCTACTAATTTCATGTTCTCTTTTATTTTTAAAATTACCGTTTTAATAAATATAAATGAGATGTCTGTGATTGAAATATTTTATTTTTAAATATCCCAAGAGAATTCATAATTAAACTTTTCTTTCATGTCTATCTGAGAAAGTAATTTAAGTTATGTTTTATTTCGAGTTCCTTCATCTATATCTTTAAACTATATCTTAATATTCTCTGAAATCTTGAGATTTTTATTTTAACAAGCAAAATTTCAAATATTACTATTTATTTAAATGCTCATTTCAATCTTTTGTTAAAACAAGAAATTAAACCATAGAAATAATCTACTAAATAGGAAAACGTTTTATTTAAGATTTCACCAAGTACTTTACTAATAGTTTATTTATTATTAACTTGAATTTTTTATAAAATAATTAGCCAAAAATAGTAATTATTTTATTGAAATTAATAATTTATATTGACACTTAGTAGCATAGCAACCTGTTGTATTTCATTTAAATTGCATGATATGTTTCGATTGTTTAGGGACAAAAGATGATATATTTAAATTTTCTAGCACTAAAAGTTCAAAAAAAAAATAGTAATTTAAAAATTTCTAGAACTTTTTCTGTTCATTTCATATTTTGAATTTTTAGAAAACTTTTTTACAAGGAAGACCTCCATAAGCGTATACTCAGAAAACTTTGAAACAATTACAAAATGTTCTTCTAAAGTACAAAAAAATTCAAGTTCAACCTCGATATAGCGTACGTAAACAAATTGTGAACATTTCGTTTTCTTGGCGGTTTATCTCTTGATGGCGACAAAATGAAATTAAAAAGGAAACTCTTTTACGATAAATATGCTCTTTAAGGGAAAACTTTGTCACCTTTTCATATTTAACTAATTTAAGTAAGTTTTACTTAAATAAATACACATTTATGAGTGCAGATTTGTCATATAAAATTATATATATCTCTAATAAATTTAACGATCATTTAACCACGGTTTCAGAACACAAATTTAAATTAATTGAAGTTGTTAAAAACTCAAAATTAAGTTCCGATTCTGAGAATTGACAATTTAACTTCCATATTGTTAGTGTCGTTGGCAACAATAGGAAAATATGGTTGCCATGGAAACAATAACATATTCAATGTCGAAATGCATCAGCAGAACTGTCTTAATCAGGCAGTTTATTTTTTAAATGCACCAAAAATTCATCCAGCCAGTGAAACTGTTAAAAATGAAACAACTTCTAAATAAATCGTAATTTAGAAAGTTTTTAGAATATTTTTCAGGAATTTCGTCCTTTTAAATTTCGAACTTTTTAGAAACAGTTTAAACCGAATATTTTCAGCTGAAAAGTAACCACAACACCAAATTTCACGTTTCTACCAATCAATAACCAACAATATCACAGAAATCGCAATTTTAGAACGTTTTTGGCTCTGTCGGTGTTCTTGTACCGACGTAAAATATAACCTTTATTGGAGCAAAGATGGTCTTTGGCATTTTGCCACCATTAATTTTGTAATAGTCTCTGCAATTCCAGAGATAATCCACTAAAAACCAACATACAATCCCACAAACGCATTTTTAATATTGATTACTAACTGACCCGTCCGACGGTGTCTGGACGGGAGATAAAAAAATATAAAATAATTATAAACAAGCACAGGAAATAAAAGTTATTATACTGCAGGGTTGGAAAAAAAACCTGGTTAAAAATATAAAAAAAAAGCTACGCCGGCGGCTTTTATTGATTGTAATCGCTTTTTTTTTTTTTTTTTTTTTTTTGTCAAAAATTTGCCGTTTTTGACCAAATTCGGCTTTTATATATGATGAAGCATTTCAATTTTAAACTGCACATTTTATGTTTTTTTTTTATTAAAATAAGTTTTAAAGACATTTATTTTAGATATAATTTAATAAATAAAATAATTTTTCAATAATAAAAAGCATTAATATCGGAATAAAAATTAGATGGAGCTACTAGTAATTTGAAGGCAAAATTACACATATGTCAGCTAAATTTGAAATGGGTGTGGAATTAATTAATTAAAATAGATTATGCAAAATTTCATAGAAATCGTAGTTTAGAACGTTTTTGGACGCTTTTCGCCCATTTCCCCTCTTAAATTTCAATTTTCTTTTAATTTTTCTCTGTTGTCATTTATGTCCTAAATGTAACCACCATGCTAAATTTCAAGTCTCTAGTCCCTTCAGTATCACAAAAATCGTGAGTTCTGAAAGTTTTATTTACCTTGTAATCTTTTTAATTTCAATTTTTTAAAACTCATGTGCGGGCATTTGAGTCTTAAAAGTTGCAGCCATGGCAAATTTTAAGATTATATCCTTAACAATTCCATAGAAATCGTAGTTCAGAACGTTTTTGCATGCTTTTCGCTCATTTCGCCCTTTTAAATTTAACTTTTCATTTAATTGTTCTGTGGCGTCATTTATGTCTTAAAAGTAACCGCCATGATAAATTTCAAGTTTGTAGTCCCTTCAGTATCACAAAAATCGTACGTTCAGAAAGTTTAATTTAAATTGCAACATTTTTTATTTCGAAATTTTTTTTAACTCTTATGTGCAGCCATTTGAGTCTTAAAAGTAGCAGCCATGTCAAATTTTATGTTTCTATCATTAACAGTCCCATAATAAACATAATTTAGAAAGTTTTTAGAACACTTTCCACACATTTCACACTTTGAAATCCTCGAATGTTTTAGAAACCACATCGGGCTCAGCGCCCTGCTCGCTAACGCTCGCCAATCCCCATGAATTGCTACGCAATTCATATTGGGATCGCTACACGATCCCAGGTCGCTTCGCTCGTTCGCCACTATTTATGTCAACTCTGGCCAGAATGTGTGCTATCATAAAATCATTACAACGTATTAAATTAACAAATATTTTTAATGTGTAAAAAAGTAATGGAAAACTTTGTTGAAAATGTAAATAAAAACGTACCTTGGAAACAGAATTAATTTAAAAGCTTAGTGAAAACACAATAAAAAATATTTTTAGTTGGGCCGCTATGTGATCCGAGCAAGCAACATATGAAATTTACAAATATTTTAATTCATAAACAAGTAATTGAATATTCTGTTGAAAATATAAATAAAAATGCATTTATCAAAAGTTTGGCGCTGATTGATCATCAGTGAGAAAGCTAAGCGAACAGGAAATTGACGCCGTTTAAATTTAAATGGCAAATTTAAATAGCATGCCAGATGGGGTCTTTCTCTTTTAATTTTGCCTATAGTATTAAAAATCACGGCTTAAATTAATTTAAAACTATAATAAGACGCTATAAAAGACGCTACGTATCCCGCTATCGAACTGTAAACAAAATATTTTCGTCTGTGTCTAAATACAACCTTGGATCAAAAAGCTGATTCGCTGAATTTCTCGCGTCATCATACAACGAACCAATAGCAATTGTCATTCATGTATTGCTCAAACGGTTTGCGTTAAAAGAGAGATCATCTCTGGATTTTGATTTGCTGAGTGGGTTGAAACATGTGACCGTAAATTAACTACTTAGAATCGTCGCTTTGGCTGTTGCCAAATAGCAAGCTACAAATACAGCCCTTTTTTAGCGCTACATAAGAGAAATATATATATATATATTCTTAGCGATCATTTGTATCTTAAAAGTAACCGCTGTGCAAATTTCAAGTTTCTAGATCTTTCAGTATCACAAAAATTATAATTTAGAGGTTTTTTTCTCTTACACCCTTTTAAATTTCGAATTAAAAAGAACTGTTCTGCGTGTATTTGCATGCTTATGAATTGCTGCATAAGTTGTAGCCATGCCAATTTTCAAGTTTCTATGCTTAATAACTCTTCAGCAATCGTAATTTCGAACGTTTTCAAAACGCTTTTCGCTCATTTCATCCATTTAAATTTCGCATTTTTTAGAAACTGTTCTTAGAGAGCATTTACATCTTACAGGTAACTGACATGCAAATTTCAACCTTCTAGTCCCTCTAGCACCACAAAAAATACAATTTTAGAACATTTTTCGCTCCAGCACGCTGTTAAATTTCGAATAAAAAAAAATCTTCTGAGCCTGCATGTGCGCTTTAAAAGAAACAGCCATGCCAAATTTCAAATTTCTATATTTATCTATAGAACTTCTAACTATATAAATATATACCCAAAGGGGTTTCTTATTCATGGAATATAGATTAAATACTGGTGTAATTGTTTGGTTGTTTGTTTTAAAGTTAATAATATATTGACCAGTTGCGTAAATGAAAAATAAGAAAAGATTTGGTTTTATACAATATAGGTATCGGTAAGCTGAATGCTACCGTTAATTAATATTACGCAAAGCTAGTATGCTATACTTGGGATCTTCTGGTGTTGAAATGAATTAGATAGATATTTTAAAATGTTAAATTTGACTGTTGCAAGTGTAAATAAAATATAAAAGAGACCTTTTTTAAGGGAACTCTTTACTTTACGATGTTTTTTCATCAGTGTTTTATATATATTGTTTTTTTGAGATATTAATAAACGGTTTTACGAATAAAAATCATTTTTTCATGAAAAATGCAATTCTTTCTGTTAAATTTTTTTTAATATTAGTATTTATATATAATATTTAGTTTAAAATTAAGTAAATTTAAATAAGCCTTTATTTATCCAGTTTTGAACTTTTTGAACTTTTTTTTGTATGTTTTATACAAGTGTGTGTTCTATAACGTTAGGAATCAGATTTGAAAAAAGTTAGTCGGTTTAAAAAATAAAGTAACATAAAATTCCATGAGATATGTAGAAAAATACAGTAAAAATGACTATTTGCTTAACATTTTTATTTTTAAAAAATAGATAATTTCTATTACTTAAAATCTGAGTCTAATTTTATGAAATGCATTTTAAGGCTCGTCCTCCCTTCCCCACCAAAAGAAAAAACTCAATTGAAAAGTATATGTTGAAGTTTTAGCATTTTAATCATACTGATATTTGCAAAAAAATATCCGAGAAAAATTATTTTAAAAATTGCAACTCTAATATATTCAATGAGAAATGAATTCCGTAAAAATGCCTTTTTCACACAATTTTAAACATTGGATCTTTGCTGAACTTCGCCAGAAAACACTAGAGAGGGATGTCGACGGAGGAAATTTAGGAATGTCTAAATATATTTTAAGAAGAAATATGTAAAATTTATATTTTCAGCATCTTTCGCAAAGTGGAGGGTAGCGTAATGGAGGTAATATAATTAGAAAATTTGCATATTTCTTGCTATGACAATCATGATAAGTTTTTTTTTTAATTTCGTGTGTATTATTTCACTCTTCTGATGATCATTTATTTAGTCGATAGGATTATGAAGAAACACATTGCACAAAGTACGATGTACGATTAAATGTTCAACAAATGAAAATGTCAAAACTACTGAAAATTTGTTTGTCCATCTTTCGCTCCTCATACGTTAATTTATTTAGCCGCTAGGATTATCAGTAAGCATAGACCATCCAGTGCAGTTGTACAAAGTATAGTTAAATAGTCAACAAACAAAACTGTCAAACATAATGAAATTTGGCGCAGATTGAAAACACATTTCGTAAATGATAGATTATCGCGTTTTTAAGACTGAAACTGACACAATTTGTTAAAAGATGGCCGTGAATAAAGTGAAACAAGACGATCCAGTATGAAATGGCTCACAAAAAATGAAACTGTTCCACAGAAGCAAAAAAAGACGACGTTTTTGCTAAAAATTATTGGGATTTACGAGGTATTATGTACGTCAATTTCTTCGTGAAGGATGTACATATAATGCAGTATAGTACAGTAAATTACTTGAGGATGATTAAAGCACCACATCAATCCTTAACCTTAACAAAAAATGAAACTGTTCCACTAAAGCCAAAAAAAAAAAAATAGACGACGTTTTTGCTAATAATTATTGGGATTTACGGGGTATTGTGTACGTCAATTTCTTCTTAAAGGATGTACATATAATGCAATATAGTACAGTAAATCACTTGAGGATGATTAAAGCAGCACATCAATCCTTAACTCCTTCGGGACGAGTGTCTTTTACAGAAATGTTCATCTTTTATCACCGGTTTTTCAAAACAAAAATTTTTGCCTAGTTGAATCGGGAAAATGCTCGGATTAAATAAGGTAAAATTTATAATAAAAATTAACTGGTGAGAATAATCGCGGATTCTGAGCACCTTACGCGGCACGTATACCGGTCGCTCGTCCCCAAGGGGTTAAAAGCACCGTTCCGAACGGAATGTTCTTTTTTTTTTGAACATTCGTGGTCTTATGTTTAGCCAATGCTCTTATTCTCCACGACTGCGCACATGAAATGTAATAGAACGCAATTTTTCCTGAACAACAATCGGGTATCCACATTATAGTTCAACTACATTATATTCGGACTAACATTCTTTGGACTCTATTATAAAACTGTTATGAGGTAAAATATCATCATCATATGAAGGAGTCAATTTTTGTGCAATTGGTTTCATACATGTCCTAATTCTTTTTAATGTACAGTAATTAAAAACACTTAACAAGTTGGGAAAAGCGTGTAGATGTTAAAGAAAAAAAAATACAGAAAAATAAAAGATTGGTAAATTGTGATATATAACATTTAATAAAATTGAGTAAAAAGTTCCCTTAATATTAATTTCAGGCTCATTTTATTGCATTAGTATCATGCAGAATTCCTATTAAATGAATCATACTACTTGCATACAGAATGTTAAATAAGAGTTTTGCTGACAAATCCAAATTGTAAAAATTACAAGAACAGGCGAAGCGGAATGTTTTTCTTCCATAGATTTTCTTAAAAATGATAACAGTTTATAATAGGTAATGAAAGTGTCATGCAGAATTACTGTTAAATAAAGCATAGTATTTGTACACAGAATGTTAAAGAAGAGTTTTGCTGACAAATTCAAACTGTAAAAATTACAAGAATCACAGCGGAACAGAATATTTTCTTCAATAAATTTCCTTAAAAATCATAATAGTTTAAAATATATAATGAAAGTTTCATGCAGAATTTCTTTTAAATGAATCATTGTACTCGCATACAGAGTATTAAAGAAGAGTTTTGCTGACAAATCCTAACTATAAAAATTGCAAGAACAGGCGAAGCAAAATGTTTTCTTCAATAAATTTTCTTAAAATTGATAGTAGTTTAAAATAGGTAATGAAAGTGATCTGCAGAATTTCTTTTAAATGAATCATGATACTTGCATACATAATGTTAAAGAAGAATTTTGCTGGCAAATCCAAACTGCAAAAATTACAAGAACAGGAGGAGCAGAAGTTTTTCTTCAATATTTTTTCATAAAAATATTAATAGTTTAAAATTCGGAATGAAAGTATATTTACATATTTATTCATAATTAAATTCGTAAAAATCAGTGTTCTGGTGTTTACTTATACAATTTTAAATAAAGGCTGTGTTTGAAGTTTCTAGTAAAATAAAAAATAAACATTATAACTTTTAAATAAAGGCTTTGTATATTATCAATAACTAGTCGGATGTGTCAATCCCAAAACTTTCTTCTTTCTCATACATGTTTAATATTTCAAAAAGTTGTTACACATGTTAATACTTCAGTGTTATTACTTCAATGTTACATTACAATTATTACATTAAATTTGATTTTCATCTTAAGTTTCTGCTTCATTTTACTAATCGGAGTGAAAAACTGTTAATCTCAATCATAATATTTAGTAAAATCAATATGTTTCGTTATTCTGTTGTACGTCAGCTGCTTGAGAACCGCCGGGTTAGCTGGTTGCGAATTACGCGTCGATGCATGAACAGTCGATGTACAGATGGGTGACAAAATAATACTAACACCCATGAAAAAGGTATGGTCCATTTCAAAGGACCAGAACGCGCATGCCACTTTGCACTCACTTCTGCCACCTAGTGGTTATGAAAGGTAAGGTATCAGTCGTTCAACGTCAATCATAGGTGTTGCATGCGCTTACCATACGCTCTGGAAAACTCAGTAATGACTGACTTGTCAGAGTTTGAAAAAGGAATGATTGTTGGAATGCGGTGCGCTGGTTGCTCCGTGACGGAAACAGCAATTATTTGGGGCGTCCAAGGAGTACTGTGTCAACCATTATGACAGCGTACACGAAATGCGGTAAATTGTCGTCTGCAAAGTACAACAGTGGACGAAAAAGAAAGCTTTCTGAGAGGAATAAAAGAGAGTTGACCCTCATAGCGGTCAGAAAACGCAAGCAATCTTTATCCCAGATAGCGTCATATATAAATAGTCATCTCCAGAATCCATTTCAGCAAGCACTGTCCAAAGGGAACTTCATGCTTCGAGCATTTATGGAAGAGTTGCAATTCGTACGTCATTGGTGTCATAGGTATTCGTATTATTTTGTCACCCATCTGTACAATAAAACTATGAAATAGCCAGAAAATTGCTATTACAGCGCCCCCTTCCGTCGGATTGTTATCAAATTCACGTGGAACCTGCTGGGCATAGCCGAGAACATACACATGAAATTTGGTTGAATTATATGCATAACTTCATACACATTTTGATGGTACAATAATGAAAGTGCCACAAAAATCGTTATTACAGAGCCCTCTTTCGACGGAATATTTCCAAATTCAAGGAGGACTTGCTGGCCATAGCCAAATATAAATTCAAAAATTTTGGTTCAATCTATAAAATGAATGTTATGAATTTTTTCTCCCTAAAACCCTATTTTTGCGTCCTTTGAGCCCATTTTTAATTTTATCAAAAATCTGCAATACATAAGTATTTGACCCTTTTCCTAGGGTAATAATAACTTTAACCCTTTAGTGCGCAGCTTTGCATAAATGCAAGCTACACTGTTTTGAATTTAATAATTTTTTTTTATTCGCATATACCTAATTCACACCCGAAAATTAAAATAACAATATTTTCTTTCATTAAATAACTGACATTCCGTATTTAAATAAACCGAAATTAACCATTGACACTTTCTGGTGTAAAGTCAGATTCTCTGAACTACGTAATTTCTACAACGTATTCTATTATGGGAATTAAAGGGCTAAAGGTTAAGTTTGATAAAATAAATAATTATATAAAATAAGGTATTTGGAGACATACTTATTAAAATATTTACTAATTTGCATTATTTTAGCGTAAAACAGGCACACGACTGTAGTTTTTACTATTGCAGATGTGCAACAGAAGAAAAGATTGTATTATATGAAAAATCTATCTCTAATATTTTTTTATTATTTTTCCTGTGTTATAAATCTTTCAGAGTATCATATATAATTTTTTCGAAACAAAATAAAAAATCGCACATTTAAGGATTAAACTAATTTGATATGTATTATAATTAAAAAGTTATGGGTTTTTTTTTCGGTTTTCACAAAACCCCTCTTTATTTCCACCCCCTTGGTCCGATTTTGCCCATTAACAAACTTGACCAAGATTTTCTACCTCTTGATTTTACGTGTCAGTTTGGAAGAGATTTGTGCAGAATTATGGAAGATATCGTATCCATAAAAAAGTGATATATATATATCGCTCACTCGCCAGAAAAGGAACACATCTCGCAATAAACAATTAAATTTAAAAAATCAAAAAACCCGACTGCGTAAAAAACGAACTAATTAATTATTTCTCATCAATGCGAAACTATTTTTTTTTTCAATTCCTACTATTAGCTCACACTCTGGCTATATATATCTTGTTCAAATTTTCAATCGTTAATAAAATTCTTATTACACTGCGTCTCATAAATATAAAGTCACTGATATTTTCGAAATAATATTTTAATAATTCAGTATTCAAAATTATGTTTATGCAAAAAGAATGCACTAAAAAAACATTTTACTGTAAATTAAATTTCAATTAAATAATTTGAACTCGAAAATTGATAAATGTAAGCAAATTTGCTGTCTCATAAATATAAAGATATTTTACATATTTTTGAATTATCGTCCAATAAACGGTCCATTCTTATTAATAACAGCAAATATTCTATCTGGCATGCTTTTTATTAGGTTGTGTAGGTATTTTGGTTTTATATCAAACCAACTTCGTTCGATTTTTTTTTCAATTCAAGGACGTTTGAAAATTGTCTTCCAGATGGATATACACTGCGAACAAGAATGCCACAAAGATTTACAGCTGGATTTAAATCAGGACTACGTGCAGGCCACACTATAACATGAACATTGTTATCAGAAAACCAGTTTTTTGTGAGTCTTGATGAATGAATCGATACATTATCCTGTTGGTACAAATAAGTCTGACCACCAAGACTTTCAGCAATTCGCAACAAGTGACTATCAAGCAGTTCTATATACTCTTTAGATGTCTATTTATCTTCCAGAAAAGCAATATCTGTAGTTCCATTAAAAGAGAAGGCACAACAAACCATAACAGAACCTCCCCCTTTCTGCCTACTGAAGAGGGTTCGAGGTTCATGTCTTAAATCGTACGAGTAGGAATTTCAGCCATCTGGACGTTCCAAGTTAAATCTCTTTTCATCTGAAAAAATGTATTTCATCCATTCGTCCCTCCAATGCATATGATCTTTAGCCCGAGTAGCCTCCATTCTTTGCGTTCTATTTTCTGTAAAGGAAATCTGCACATATGCCGACACACAATATTTTTGCTTTTTTTATCTGATGATGTACTGTTTCCTTTAAGACCATACCATAAACTCGCAGGAGAATTGTAAGTTTTTGATAAAATTTTATAAAGTACAACCCTGTTTCTCCCAATTTTTTTTTACATATTTGAGAAACTGTTAAGCCATTAACTTTAAATCCACGTATTTTGCAAATCTCAGCTTTATAAATTCCAATATTCCTCAGCATCTTTGCAATTGAATCAAGTCAAACAACTTTGTTCGTTTGGGTAACTTAAAGTGTATTTCTGCGTGTGCGCATTATTTCAGTACGTGCGCATTCGAAAAAAAATTGCATATGAAGCAATTTCAAATTTGTTTTTATATTTATGAGACAGCGTAATTTCTTATTTTTTTTTATTATTCGAGTTGAAATTATTTTATTTAAATGTAAACCCCTATAACATATTCCTTTCATTGTTCTTAATAGGAGATATAAAATTTAATTCCTTATAACTGAATTAATAAAAGGCAATTTCAAAAACATCTGTGTCTTTATATTTATGAGACGCAGTGTATTGATCCAATCAAGCTGAAATATTTTTTTTTTTTTAAATTGCTGTGGATGACACTTGATGTTAATCCAGTTTTTTTCAAATATTAATTCATTAATTTAGTTTAATTAATTAATTTTCAATAATCGAGAGAGCCTTCTCCTTGATTAAGGCTTTTTAACACCAAGAGAGCCCTCTTCTTGATCAAGGCATTTTAAGCGCCACTCAACAGGAAAGAAGAATGGGCAAAAAAATTCTCTTATTGACCTAAGTAGGAATTGACTTAAAATATTTTGTTTACACTGTTAAAAATATGCAGCAATTGCTGCATACTCACTCCACCACTTTTATAGAATGTTCCTGTTCTGACCAATGAGAATGCCCCATAATATAGTCAAGTTACAGTTTCCTATAAAAGCGATGGAGTGACGTTGCAGCAAATGCCCCATATTTTTAACAGTGTATATTACTTGTTTATATTACTTACCTATTTTTTATTTACTTGTATTGATGACTTTTAAGTTGTGTTTAATTGTTAGTTCCTATCCATAAACACTGTTTTGATGAGGTCTATAGATGTCTATGATGGTTAGAGTTGCAGTAAAGCTCTAGAGATCCCACATACACAACTTCCAGGTTGTATAATATTTTAACGGAGCGTCTGACTGTAAAGTAGTCAATGAAACATAGTCTTCATTTTGAAAGACCTATCCAATGATATGCCACTCAATAGGGTGCGTAATTTTTTTTTCGGCTCTACCGCCATTTTGTATTTTACAGCCGCCATTTTGAATTTATAAAAGCAAAACCTAGCCTATAACTATCGGGCCGTTAAGACGTATTGACCTCATTCATTAAAATCCATCCAGCCATTGGGATGTTTCGAGGGTATAAAGAAATCCACATACACAGATACGCGTGAAACACATAACCCTTCTTTTCAGTCGGGCAAAAATTCATTTTGCGTTTTATTCCACTAATACGTCTGTCTTGCTGCAAAAAAAGTTTCATAAGTGTAGTTATACGGAAATCACTTTATTATGCTATATGTCCATTTATGTCCACAGAAGAGAGGTGGATTGTGTGGGGTGGTAAAATTACCCAACCTTCCAACCTCAACATATGTATTCATTCTTAAGGGTTTTATGTTTTTAGGCATGTTTTTATTCTTGCATGCAGAGCTAAGTGCTATAATTTCATGTTACAGTAAAATCATGCAAATTTTCTTTCGCCTCTCCTGCGAAATTTACTTTTGTCGAGATGTGTCACTTTTCTTTCGGGTGAGCGATCTATATATATGTAGATAGATAGATAGATAGATTACTTTAGAAAGTTTTGAACTGGGGTTGGTTTTGGTTTCTAGGGGTTATGATCGGCGTAGATCAAAAAATTTTTTCAGAAATTTCAACATAGGGGAGATTGCAATAGGTAGTATTTCTAACGAAATCTACCTAAAAACACCAAAGTGTATCAAACATGTGGAATACTACAAACAAAAGCAAACAGCTTAGGTACAAATAACACAGGCCTGCGATGAAAAAAATACGAGGGTATTGATGGCTGAAATTTACGTATTTTTTGGTCCTAATTAAAAAACAAATAATGAAAAAATTCTATCACGTCACATTTTCTTGAGAAATATTGGGTCGATTGGAAAGTTTGTCGTGTTGGAAAAATCAATTCGTATCGGTAATTTCTGCCAGGTAATTATAAGACATTAGATATCGGAATCAATGTCTAATAATTAAATGGTAGAAATTTCCGATACGAATTGATTTTCCCAACAAGAAACAACATTCCGATAGACCCAGTTGTTTAAAACCGTTTAAACCTATAACAAAATAATCGATTACTGAAAAATCAATTTGCCTCAGCTAGAATCGATTTTTTTTACATAAATTTACATGGATAAAATCACTGTTGCCAGATAGCACATTGTCCAAAATTGTCCTTTTCATTTTAGCAAAAATATCGATATCGATGTTACAAAAAATTCTGATATGATGGGTGAAAATGGAAGTCATTTTCGAAATCAGCCCACTAAATAACATAAAAATCAGCGAAAACTTCTCTTGTATTTTTCAAAAACTTCAATTTCGCAGGCCTGTGTAATTTATGACGTTTAGAGCTAGATTTATGTTTTGTGTTCAGTTCCACACACCTAAAAACGGGAGTCCAGGCTACCTTCTTTTATTAATAGTAATATCTTTTTATCGTAAACCCTGCTTTAAAACAAAGGATAAAATACTGGTAGGGACATCTCCTTTTACCTTGATTGTGTTAGTTATTTTCCTTTCTTTGGAGATGAGGGGTCGCACGTCACGATTATTTCAACTCCCTCACTCTTAGTTTTCGCAAAAACCATTTTTAACCGACTTCAAAAAGAAGGAGGTTATCAATTCGACCTGTATGTATGTTTTGCCCATGTTCACGCATAACTTCCGCAAATATGAACCGATTTTGATAATTCTTTTTTTGTTTGAAAGTGTGAGTCACCCATTTGGTCCCATTGCAATTTCATCAAAATCTGATGATTATAACATTAAAAAAAAATAAAAACTTCAAAATTGAAATCCTTTTTCAAGCAATCGCCTAATTATAAGCATTCATCTTTTATGCTGTTACTCTTACAGAGATACGAGGTCTTTTCAAAGTGCGAAAACTTAGCTGGACAAGGGCCGAGATACAGACAAATATTTCGCTGTGAGCGAAGCGAGATTGACCAATCAGATACCTGCATTTTTGCGAACTTTTCGCTGTTTGCAAAAATGCAGGCTTCTGATTGGTCGATCTCGTTTCGCTAAGAGCGAAAAATCTATCTGGATCTCGGCCCAAGTTCTGTCATCCACCAAACCGGAAGATACAAAATGATATTGGATATAGGTGAAAAGTTTAAAATCAACAAGTTTCCTCATGTATCAGAGCACAAGTATAGCGACTAGAATATATAGTGTGGAAATCGGCTATCCTGTGATACTTAAAAAAGCGCTAAAATATTGTTTCCCTTAAATGTGCAACGATGCTGTTGAAATATAAAGATTGCAGCGACATATACAGGATATTTTCTAAAACTACAAGAATATTGCTGCTCTATAGAATGTAATACGAATATCCCGCGGATGTCGCTGCTATCGACTCTTTTGATTTCAGCAGTATCGTCGCACATTTAAGGGATACAAATTTTTAGCATTGTTCGGATAGCATATTTCCACACTATGTATTCTAGACGCTGTAGCACAAGTGCTTGAGTATGGGTACAGCATCTAGAATATATAGTGTGGAAATAAGCTATCCCAGTAATACTTAAAAAAGTCCTAAAATATTGGATCCCTTAAATGTCAAACGATGCTGAAATCCAATGAGTCGATCACAGCGACATGTGCAATGATATTTTCTAAAACTCCAAGACGATTTGGTCTAGACGCTGTAATAATACGATGTTTACTTTGAAATTTGAAAATGTATCGCAGATGTCGCTGCGATCGGCTCCGTGGGTTTCAGCATCATTGCACATTTAAGGGATACAACTTTTTAGTGCTGTTTGGATAGCAGATTTCCACACTATATATTCTAGAGGCTGTAGTATGAGTGTACCTGTTGTGTTCAAGTCACAAAGTACCTTCAAATGTCAATACACAGTAGAGTGCATTGCTTTGTGTAGCAAAACTACAACGTCTAGAAAACCTAGTGTGGAAATATGCTATCCAAACAACACTAAAAATTTGTATCCCTTAAACGTGTAACGATACTGCTAAAATTCCAAGTGTTGATCGCAGCGACATCTGCGGGATTTTCGCATTACATTGTATAGATTAGCAATATCTTGCAATTGTAAAAAATATCCTGCAGATATCACTGCGATCTGTATATTTCAGCAGAATCGTTGCACATTTAAGGGATACAATATTTTAGCACTTTTTTAAGTATTGCAGGGATAGCCAATTTCCACAGTATATATTCTAGGTGCTATAGCGAAACTACAGCGCCTAGAAGATACAGTGTGGAAAACGGCTACAAAATAGTGCTAAAAAATTGAATCCCATAAATGTACAACGATTCTGAATAACAAGATGTCAATCGTAGCGCCATCGTAGTGATTTAAAAACGATAGTCATTCTAAAAGCGACTCTTTAACCTATTTCACGTCATTCCTTAACTAAATTAGCTTATAACAGACTAAAATATCTTATATTTATAGTTTCCGATATTTAATATTCTATAATTTTTGAAAACACAGGGTTTATATTGAAAAGAGTTACGAGATGGCGCTCGTATCAGTATATTGCCGCTGAGCATTGTTGGAGATTTATGGGATACAAGTTTTTAGCACTTTTTAAAGCATTATAGGAATAGCCGTTTTCCACACTGTATCTTCTAGGCGCTGTAGTAGCGTCATACGGAGTTATCTGATTGGTTGAGACGAATCTAGACAAATGCGGTTTTAATTTTTGTTTTTTTTCTTCATCATGAAGCATTTTTTATTTAATTTTTTCGTCATCAAAATCCGTTTTTTTTTTTTTTTTGTCACCACGAACCATCTTAGTGTGCATGCCATGACAAGCTTGTTAAATTTTCTCATTCGTATGCCCTAACTCGTTCAGGCAACCATCGTCAAGTTCTGGAATAGAAAATTTCCAGGATTGATATAGTTTGGACAAAAGCATCTGTCAAAGCACAATCTGAGCATATAATCTTATACCACTCGCACATAGAGGCTGTCAGGTTCAGGTTTCCAGATTCGGACTAAACATCCAAACATCACCACTCATTTCCGATGCTATTGCTACTTTTATGGATATTAGATAGCTGCAGTTTATTTACTGAAGCATGGCGCGGTTTTTGTAGCATTTTTCTTTTTAATATTTTTTTTTTTACGGAAAGGGAGTACTTTTGACTACACATAAGAAAGTACTGCGAACTTACATATGGAGTCACTTTGCTGTACACTGGCACAAAGAAGAACTTAGTCGCGCTCTGATGTGTAAGGGCACTTTAGAGATGGATTGTCAGCAACCAATTCCGATGTCATTAGATACATTGTTAAAAATCTGCAACTTTTGGTCCATAGTCACTCCACCGCTTTTATAGAATATCTCTATCCTGACTAATGAGAATGCTCCATAAAATCGCCAAGTAATTACTTTCTATAAAAGCGGTGGAGCGACTATGTACAAAAAGCTACAGATTTTTTAACAGTGTATCGATGCGGGCTCTAAGGTTTGCTGGATGTGGTAACTTTCCGAAGTGAATGATCTTTCCAAAGTGTGAAACCTTAACTGGACAAGTTCTCGCATCTACCAAACTGGAATCCCCACATCGATATCACCCGGCATCGGAAGTAGGTGTCGAATGCTTAAAATGCACCTGTAAAATACCTTCATATATCAGAGCACTAGTGCCTGTGTACGAAGTTGCCTATTGTTACAGCGCCTAGAAGACACAGTGTGAAAACTGCTACAAAATAGTGCTAAAAAATTGAATCCCATAAAGGTACAACGATTCTGAATAACAAGATGTCGATCGTAGCGCCATCGTAGTGATTTAAAAACGATAGTCATTCTAAAAGAGACTCTTTAACCTATTTCACGTCATTTCGTAACTAAATTAGCTTATAACAGACTAAAATATCTTATATTTATAGTTTCCGATATTTAACATTCTATAATTTTTGAAAACACAGGGTTTATATTGAAAAGAGTTACGAGATGGCGCTCGTATCAGCATATTGCCGCTGAGCATTGTTGGAGATTTATGGGATACACGTTTTTAGCACTTTTTAAAGCATTATAGGAATACGAGCCGTTAATTTTCAAATTGGCTCATCCGATTTCAGTAATCTGATCCTTCGTTAATATTAATATTTTGGATTACTTTACTGTGATTTTGATCAAATTTAACAAAATAAATCAATTTAAGTCATTATAATTGCATTCTATTTTACATTACACTACTTCATAAGAAAATAAATATAATTTTCTACTATATAAATATCAGTTTTAGCCAATCAGATTGCTGGGCTCGGTTGAGCCAATTTGGGAATTAACGGCTCGTTATAGGAATAGCCGTTTTCCACACTGAATCTTCTAGGCGCTGTAGCCAGAGTCTTGGCAACTCTTCTCTTTAGGTCGCGATTCAGATAGATTTTTTGCTGTTAGCGAGACGAGATTGACCAATCAGTTGCCTGCATTTTGCCGATTTGAAGTAAACAGAGAAAAGTTCTCAAAAATGCAAGCTGCTTCTGATTGGTCGGTCTCATTTCGCTATATGAAAAGTCTACCTGGATCTGGCCAACATACATGAAGAGTCAATACAAATTTTAATACATAGTCTTCATTTTGCTTCTTGACAACGGAGTCCCACAAAAAATAATGGAGGATATTCCATCTCCGTTTTGATCACGTGGTCAAGGTAAAAACTTCTAGCGTAAAGAAGGGAAGGCTCCGTAGACGGATAATGTAAATCCCCGCTAGCCAATGAAACAGTTCATGAAACAAAGCAGTAGTATCTTCCCTTCTTATCAGTTAGAAGTTCCTTGGGTAAATTACCAGTATCACGTGACTTCTTTCACCCTCGAACCCATATTTGGAATATCCTCCATTCTTGAATGTAGGCGGGCTCACCGTGGCTGAGTGGTCAAGGCATTACACCGCTAATCGGTTGCGAGTATCCCGCTGGCTCAGTTGCACACTCTTTGTGAAGTTCCCTGCTGTATTTCTCTATGTTGTAAATTTCCTTGTGTGTGCTATCTCGTCCGCATATATGGACCATATTCTCCCTTTTGGTTCGAGGCTATAAAAATTCGTCTGCTTGGGAATAACATTCATAACCGCGCCATTGAAAAGCATTGTGGTTTGAAAATTTATACTTATATTTTATTTTTATATGAAGTTTTAGACTTTTTCAGGGACAGGTATGAGTTATACATGAATTCGTTTCTCTATTTTAAAGCAATTGAATGCACATTCTTCATTTTATTTATAAAATAAAATTTTTAAATTTTAATTAATAAGTATATATGGATTTTAATTAGTATGTATATAAGTATTTATCGAAAATAATTCGTACAAAATAAATCAGCAGTATTTTACGCATCCATTTATCTGTATTTATGCTGCTTCAAATTACACGATACCGAAACAAACGTGCTAGCCGCTATTTTTACACCACGTGATTCCCACTGTGACGTCACGAGAATACCGTCCATTGACGATGATTTATAAGCGGGCACTTGACGCCAAGCGCACAGGTCAGATGTATGTTAATAAAATGTCAAATGAATGTAGATTGTTGGAATACAATGCAGTTGTTTAAAAAACTATCATAAGTATTAAATGCTAATAAAATCAATACTTCGAATGAAATTACAAAAAAATTATTAAAAACTATTTGTTTAATAAATAATTTTTGTAAATTATTATTTCTATGACAAATTCATTATTTATTCAGCAGATATTGATTGTAATAAGGATAATTATGTATTACGGTATGAATAACTAAAAAGTAGGAAATAAAATAAACTTTTCAAAAAAAAAAAAAATAGTAACAGACTTAAAAAAAAAGCGCTAAAAAGAATTAAATAATTCTTTAAAATTCTCTAATGACGAAACATTATCCAATAACCACACATCGGATATCATATATCGGCATGAAAGCCTTAAATTTAATATGTTGAATTTAATATCCACCAAACATGGATTTCCAGAGAATATTTTTTACAAGAGATTAATTTAAATATTTATGATTTAATTTACGAATATATACATATAAAAAGTAATCAATTACTTTTTGAAGTTGGTGCCAAACATTCGCAATCGATAATGATTAAACAAATAGGTTTTTGAAGAAATAGAGCATTTTTTTTTTTTTTTTTTTTACTTTGTATCATATTTTCCATTGTCGCTTTATTCATGGTAATAGGTACAATATATTCAAAATTTAACTATACTTAAGATAGATTGGCACCAACTTCAAAAAGTAATTGATTACTTTTTATATGTATATATTTTTAAATTAAATCATAAATATGTAAATTAATCTCTTGTAAAAAATATTCTCTAGAAAATCCATGTTTGGTGGATATTAAATTCAACATATTAAATTTAAGGCTTTTATGCCGATATATGATATCCGATGTGTGGTTATTGGATAATGTTTCGTCATTAGAGAATTTTAAAGAATTATTTAATTCTTTTTAGCGCTTTTTTTTTAAGTCGGTTACTATTTTTTTTTTTTTTTTGAAAAGTTTATTTTATTTCTAAAAATGTGGTTTCCATTATTTTAAACTCGCGTCTGTCCCAAACGTTTCAGAAAACTGTACTTCGATTAAAATTCTACGCAACTTTCATTCCTCCGAAAATTATCATGCTTTCGCATATAAAATGATTTAGCAGTAGACAATTATCAGACTGGCTGAGTTATTTAAACTTAATACTCTACGATGAATATTTCATAGCTTTATAATTAGATTTAATTTGAGAGTTTGGATAAACTGTGTATTTAAATTTTCACCAGCAAGCTGTGCATATTAGATAATTGCCTGCAAAATGGAAAGTTAGGATTTTAGTGTCGGCGTTATATTTCAATATTACTGTGATAAGGTGCAAGGCCGAAAAACAATGATTTTAGTGAACGAAAATCAGATTGAATTTTCTAAAATGATTGGTCTTAAATGTTTGTATAACATTTTAAAAATTCCTGCTGGCTTGACCTATAGGCGCAGGTAGATTTCGAAGTTAAGTACTAATTTGCACAAAAATAAAATCAAGAATATAGATAAACCCAGTTTAACAATTTTATCTCGCCGCTTTTAACGAGTTTTTAATTTCATTTTTCTGTAAGAGTTGTTTTTATCAGAATCATGTTAATATGATAATTGTTTCTTCAACCGCTATGTATTTTTAATTTGTTTTTGCTGTAAGAATTGGTCCTATCAAAAACTTGTCAATATAGAAGTAGAAGATAATATTAAAAATATTTATAACAAATTTAAGCGGATTTGATATCTTGATAATTGACGAAGTTATGAATTTTTTTCTCCCGAAAACCCTATTTTTTCGCCCCTTGAGCCCATTTTGAATTTTATCAAAAATCTGTCATACATAATTTTTCGGCCCTTTTTCTAGAAGTAATAATAATTTTAAACTGATTTGATATGCATTATAATTAAGAAGTTATGGCTTTTTTTCGGTTTTCAAAAAAACCCTTCCTATTTCCACTCCCTTGGTCCGGCTTTGCCCATTAACGAACTTCACCGAGGTGTTCTGTCCCTTGATTTTATGCATCAGTTTGGAAGAGATTTGTGCAGCATTACAGAATTTTGGAAGTTATCGTGTCCATAAAAAAGTTATATATACGAGTATGTATATATATATATGGATAGATAGATAGGTTAGATAGATAGATAAAGTTTTTAACTAGGGGGATGGTTTTGGGTTCTAGGGGTCATGATCGGTGTAGATCTGCAAACCTTTTCAGAAATTCCAACATAGGGGAGAATATAATAGGTAGTATTTCTTACGAAATATACCTAATAATCTCATAATTTTTGTCTCACTTGACATTACTTTTAGAATGAATAATCTGCAAACCCGTAAAATATTTTTTTTTCCATTCTTAAAGAAAGATCTAAATCTGAAGTGCTATTTCCTAGGGGAAAAAATACCCTATGTGGAAAGTATAACCTCGGAAATCCGGCATCGTCGAGTCCAAGACTAAGCCGGATTTTTTTTAATTCGCATTTCTGAAAGAATATCAAAAGTACGAGTACTTTTGATATTCTTAACGGTGATCTTATTTATAATTTAATTCATAGCTTAGGGATATTTATGTGAGAGAAAATTAAATATTTAAAAAATACTTTAATTCGTGTTTTCTGTGTCACCAAAAAATTTCTGAAAAACAGTAAAGTCATTTCTTCTCGTATAATCTCCGAAACATCGATGTCAATTTTATTTTCTTCAATTTTGTTGATTCAATTTTTTCTTAGAGTTTAGACAACTGAAGAATATTAATTTCGGAAATACTGTTTTATTTCTCTGAAACAGATATTACTTTTCGAGTCATATTTTTACATTTTTCCAGTGACATCTGACGGCTCAACGTCGTCATACCTCTGATCTGCTACCAGCGCTATTTCGATTCTATTTAGCACAGCGTCAGCGATCTCGCTTTCCGCTAATCCATCGTTTTTTATCTTGAACCTTTTACTTTATAAACGATTGCTATTTTTGTTTTTCCTGAAAATTGGAAGTGTAGATAAAAGTGAAGGGAAAGGACTGTGATGCCGGATATTTTAAGTTGTTGGATTTTTGAGGTCACGTTGTAATATGGTTTGTTATAAAAAAGGGCTCGTTATTAAACAAAAGACCCTACACTCTTAATTCAAAAGAACGAATTATTAACTCAACAAAAGGACGAAAAGTTTTACGCGTGTTTTTGTTCTTTCTGAGTATTTGTTTTATCAAAAAGAGACATTTTCCACAAAAAACTGGTTTGCCAAATCACCCTTTTAGGAGTAGCATCCCCAGGACCGCTCATTTCAGATCGGAACAGAAAAATATCTCTAAAAGAGCGGTTTAAGAAGCTTCCCCATTGGTTGAAATCCTGTAACGCGATGTATAGTTTGGCAGACGGAGAACTGAGAACCGTTTTGAAAATGGAGTCGCTTCTTTGTTTCAAACGTCAAAGTTTAACGTTACCTACATGATAAAAACAATATTACAATTATAATTTGATTGGTTTAAAAATGGTATAGAATAAGATAGATGGATTATGCCCATGAAAGCAGGGGATAGGGGGCAATCATAACAAAGAACTGAATAAATTTCGTTTTTGTTTCCCATCTAAAACCAAGATGTCTACCGGCGATTCTAGGATTTTACTAATTGTACTGCAAATTCTAAGGTAAAGTACGTTGTTTTACTTCATCTTTCTTGTAATTCCTTCGCCATTCCTTGTTGTATTTTCACATTGTATATATGATATTTTGCGTTATTTAACGTTATTACTTTAAAACAGGAAACATGAATTTCTTAAATTACTTTTTTTTTCTTTTTTTTAATGCAACTGTTCCATAATTTTTATAATCAATAAAATGCGCTTAGATATGTAGTTTTCTCGTATTCAAATTGTGTAAAATTACACTAATTGGTATTTACATTATTAAACATATATCATTTTGTGCTTATATTATTGATTATTAATATACTACTTTGCTCATGACACTCAGAAATATTTGCGGAACATAACCCATGATTATAAAAATTATTAAATTATTATTAACTTATAATATATGTTCTATTTTTTTATGTTTCAGTAAGTACAAGTATTTAATAAATTGTGTTCCGTTAGATAGTTGTACACATCTACACTTTATTTATTATTTTTTTAATTGACACAGTATTATGTAAATAGTACGAAATGTAAAAGATAATTTAAAAAAAGTATCAGAAAATAATAGATTAGTAAAAAATATGATTAATTTATTTTATGACACAACTAGATTTTTTTAATTATGATTTTGTGAATTTTTATTTTTGTGTTATACTTCGCTCTGTTCATATTCAAGTTTAACTAAAAAAAAGTCTGCAGTTATGTAACACATGAATTCTATATTCCATAATTATGTATCTGTGTCATAAGCAAAATATATTAAGAGTATATAATAATATCAGAATAATTAAAGAAATCGACATTTCCCGATTAAAACTAATAACGTTAAAGTTATATATACAATGTGAAAACATTAAAAAGAAAAAAAAAAAACATAATAAGAAAGATAAAGTAAAAACAGCGTACTTCAGGATATTGACAAGTTAAAAAATCTTGTCTTGTTATAGCGCGAACCATCTTTTATTATTATTAATATTATTATTATTATTTAATTTATGTTTCGGAAATGAAAACAAAATTTCTTCAGTTCTTCTGCATCCGGATTAAAATAAAACAAAATGGAGGTTTAAAAATAATACATTTTGCAAACTGGGGAGTTATATATGTTAATAAATAAAATTATAAAAAAAAATTCTGAAAATAAGAGGGAAATAACTTATTTTGCCTGTTAAATTTGACAAAAAAAAGGGGGTTTAAAAATGACTTGCCAATAATGAGTGCAGTCACTCGTTTTGCCTATTAATTTAGTCGAAAAAAGAGCGAAAACAACTTATGAAAAAGGAATGAAGAAAACCACTCCGCAAGATGGATGAAATTCACTCCTATAGGATAAGTGCATTTTCAATACTGGAAAGGAGTGAAAATACACTCAGTCGGAGTTAAAATCGCTGAATTTTTTTAAGAGAGTATATTGACAAATAAATTATAAAATTGTAACAATACATTTAAACAAACATTACAAATTTCAATAACAATGAAAAATTCAGGTTCGTCTACTGTTGTTCGTAGTTTTTAATAGCCATGAACTTTACGAGGTCTGTTGTAGGATACACTGCCACTGTCAATATGATGTTAATATTCATTTCAAAATTTGGCAACATGACGACATCAAAAGAATGTTTTCTCTCTCAGCTCAATTTTGTGCATATCGCGTATACAGTTACATAATAATTATCTAAACCCTTCTTGGTCTTTTTTTTTTTTTTTTTTTTTTTTTTTTTACGAATTTCCGATGAAAAAAAAAGTATTTTATTTATTGCTGAAAATTAATATATAGTTTATCCTGTATTCAAAAAATCAAAATATTTTTGCCAGTTAACAGTTTTTTGCTTGACTTACTTGCGGTCGTACACCCCATTCACTGATCTCCAGATTTTCCTGTTATAATGCACACAAGTTTTAATTTAAAAAAAGTTCTCTGATACTATATTCATCAAATCTACTGCTTTGAGGTAAGATACATTTCAGCATAAAAAGAATATTAAAAATACGTAAAAACTTTTGAAAAATGGTTATAAGACCTTACCGTAAAAACCACTTTACAATCATACTTGGCCATCACAGACAAAACACAAACAAACATTGAAGTCATTTATTGTAGATTATTTCGTTGCTTACTTTGGAAGAAAAAAAAAGAGTTTAAAAAATATCTTGAATATTTTTTTAGTTTACGTTCGTATAGATTTCCCGCTGAGTGTGAAAATGTTCAATAAAATATTGGGCCGATCGGTGGTGGGAAAATCAAATCATACCGGAAAATTCTGCCCGGTAATTATTAGACATTAGATATCGAAATCAATGTCTAATAATTAAATGATAGAATTTTCCGGTACGAATTGATTTTCCCAACATGACACGACTTAAATTTTACACGACTTTCTACCCAATAGTAAGACTATAGCAGTGTTGCCAAATTGGGGACTTTTTTTAATTTAGATTATTTGACTGTCACCACTTTTCAAAAATAGTATAATTCGCCTTATTTTTCAGAATTTTTAAAAAGGCCGAATATTTGTATTTGAAAAAACTCCCCAACCTGGCAACACTGGACTATAGTTTCTTCATCTCTTAGCAATATTCAGACATAGAAAACATTACAAAAAACAATCGTGGTATATACGCGACATATAAGTAGCGAGAAATCTTTCAATTATGAAATTTTTCTCTTCGTCGTATGAAATGCGACGCCGACCGTATGGACAGAAAAAAGACAAAAGTTCGTCATGCGACGCAGGCAAAAGAGGAGTTATAATGAATATAGTTTTATTCTGAAATGAAGTATCAATATATTTTATTTAAAATTTATAAAATCATAAAGTTATCTCATAAAAGTATAAAAATGCATTTACATAATTTAAAACTTTATTTCAAGTTTATATTTTAAAAATAATAGTAAGTAATTTTCTGCTTTTAAAAATCTAGCAAATGTGAAACTAAAAATACCATAAATTATTATCTTTAAAATCTTTCGAACAAGCAGCATTTTTACATTTTTACGTGATTCTATAAGAATAGTCTTTTCTCATGACAATGAACATCTAATATACTTTTGTTAAATTTCCCAACGCTAAATACATTTTTTAGATAGAATATCGTGATAAATTCATTCCTCTTAATCTCTTAACTTATACTGTTCTTAAAATAACGTTTTAATGCGCTGAGAATTGCATTTTTTTTTTTCTTTCATATTTTCTGGCATTTTAATTTTCATATTTAAATGTGCTAAATCTAGAATCTTTGAAACAAATTTAAGCCCATCCTTTAAACTATTTAATTAAAAAAAACGAAATAAAATTTCAACAAGATCTTTTATTTCGCACTAAATATATCTTTAATAAGAGCAATGAATATGTTATTTAGAAAATGCCATACGTAGCTAAAAGTTTGTGCTGATATTCCATGAGCTATCACTCTCTATCTAGATAAAGTAAATTATATGATATTCAGTAATTTCGTTAAGAAATTTATTTAAAAAAGATCTTTTCGAAAAATAATAAAGGCCTTTAGAAAGATTGCTATTATTATAATTATTTTGTACTTCTCACAGCTTTTCTTAATTTTAAAACATAGTTTAATTTCAGCATTGGAGTTAAGTGTTATTTCTTTATATAAAAAAAGTAATATTAGACAGTCTCAGAAATTATTATCATAGAACAAGAGACAAATGTAGAAAAGAAAAATATATGAAAATAAATTTTTAAATATATGCGAAAAAAAAATATTCAATTGCATAAAACTGTGGATATGTAAAGTAATATAGGGGAGGTAGGGTTAATTACGATCAGGGGTAATTGGGATCAGGGGCACTTCAGGAGCAATCTGTAAGAGATGAAAAAAAAATGACCATGCTAATTATGAATTTTGACTAATATTCTACATGTACACTCTTTCTGGAGTGAAAATGTATGTTCTTGTAGAATTAATCACTGTTTTCCCAGAACACAAAGAAAAACGCTGTCCATCAGAGTGAGAATGTTTTAATTAAAAAGATCCTGTGCAAAAAACTGTAAGAATATTGAAATAAAGTTATGAAGTTACATTTAGAAAAAGGTTGTTTTTAAGAGGAAATGGTTACGTTTTGCAGCAGACGAAGCATAAGGTGAAATATCTGCATGATTCTAATTACACCAGAAATAGCTATTTTCGGGGTAAATAAAATCATAGAGTTTTTGGGTCAAGGGTAAATTGGGATAGCAAATTTTATTTTCTATTTAAATCAAATTGTGGTTTTAGAATGGGTTTTTTAATCTTTTAATTTTCAGATCCTGTGAAGTACACCTAGTTTGGTTGACGTTACTGTACCTTTTGTGTTAGCAATACAATTTTATTTTGCATTTATTCCAAATTTTATCCTTGACTGCTCGCTCAAGGCCTAACTAGGCCTCAACACTTTCAACGTAAATGCAATTTTCCTCCTTCACAACATATGAGCTTTCACTGATCCTTTTTACCACGCTGCTTGCGTTTTATATTCTTTTGAAAAATATTGATTTTTTTAATTTAAAAATTAGTTCTTTAGTAATGTAACAAGGGTATTGATTTCCAATAGAAAATTTTGCATTTGATTTTGTTTTGTAGGCAGATTGTAAAATATATGGATATCGAAAATCCACCAAACAAGCTTGTTTCCAGCGTACTTACCTTTCGAATACTGTATCTCTGAGAAAAGTTGTAAAACCAAAAATATCTTGCTGTAAAGCACACACCGAGATATTTTAATCCCATTTACTCATGACTGTTCATCTTTAAGGCATGAGAGAAAATACCACTGATCCCAATAACCCCATTTCATGGGGTAATTTCATGGATCAAAGAGGTATGCTTTGAAAAAGACACTTGTAGCAGGTAACACGGTACATCGAAAATAATTCTTTACGCATTTGAAGAGACAACTACTACTGAGTATAATTATACATAACATTAGTATGTACTCCACTTCATTCTCTGGCAATAAATTTTCAAAGTTCAAATTGTCAAAAAGGGATCCTAATTACCCTTACCTCCTATATATTTTTAAGCTAGTTTTAAAATGAAATCACAAGTTAAAATTACAAGTTAACTTTAAAATACAAGTAAAAGAAGTAAAATTACAAATAAACTTTACAAGTTAAAATATAACAAGAAAGTAGAAAAAATATAAATTATCCATACAATGTGGATTTTTAACTATTCTCTTGTCGAAAGGATTAATTACACTGTACAATATTTAAAATGCAACTAGAGAAGAGTTGTGTGGTAATAGTCATACGAAACTTACATAGAATATATTCTCTTAGAATAAGCCATTTGATTACGGGACAGGAGTGGCAATTATTTTTATAGTCAACTGTGCAATACATAATTTACACCATTTCTGGTTTCTCCTGATACAAACTTCTCTGGTTTCACTTGGTGCAAGGATTTCTCTTGAAAATATCCTACAGATGGGAGACTAAGTAATACGAACACCCATGAAAAAGGCATAGTCCATTTCAAAGAAGCAGAACGCGCATGTCACTTTGCATTCAATTCTGCCATTTCGTGGTTATGAAAAGTAAGGTATCAGTCGCTCAACATTAGTCATAGGTATTGCATGCGCTTACCATACGCTCTGGAAAACTCAATAATATCTGGCCTGTTAGAGTTCGAAAAGGGAATGATTTTGGAATGCGGTGCGCTGGTCGTTCCGTGACGGAAATAGGCAATTATTTTGGGAGTGCAAGGAGTACTGCGTCATCCATTATGACAGCGTACACGAAATGCGGTAAAGTGTCATCTGCGAAGTACAAAAGTGGACGGAAAAGAATGCTTTCTGAGAGGGATGAAAGAGAGTCGACCTGCATAGCGGTCCAAAAGCGCAGGCATTTTTTTATCTCAGATAACGTCAACGATAAAAAGTCATCTCCAGAGTCCCATTTCAGCAAGAACTGTCCAAAGGGAACTTCATGCTTCGAACATTTATGGAAAAATTGCAATTCGTAAGTCATTGGTGACATCCCATCATGCTTTTCACTGCGCTAATGGTGTAAAACACACAAAAACTGGACTCCTCAACAGTGGCAACATGTCATTTTATCTGATGAATCAATCTTTACCATATTTTAGACAACTGCACGCTTTTATGTGTGGAGAAAGCTCGCAGAAGCATTTTCTCCTGACTGCCTCTTGCGACTGTGAAGAATGGAGATGGCTCCAATATGGTATGTGGTGCGATATCTTGGCGTGACCTTGAGCCACTTGTTACTTTGAAAGGAAAGGTTACAGCTGCTCAATATGTCGATATTCTGGGGAATCAGATGCATTCTTTTGTCCAGACTTTATTTCCAGGAAAATGCCCACTTTATCAAGACGACAATGCTCCTATCCACAGTGCTAAAATCGTCCAAAAATGGTTTAAAGAGCGTGAAGAGGAAATAAGACAACTTGCTTAGCCCCCTCCGTCTCCTGACTTGAACATTATTGAACAGTTGTAGGGATATTTGGAGTCCAAACTCCGTGCTCGTTTTCTCCACCATCTACGCTTTTGGAATTAGAGACTGCTCTCCATGAAGAATGGTTTCATATTCCTTTAAATGCTGTTTATGACCTCTGTGAATCCATTCCACGTCACTCCCTATTAGTAAAGATTTTCTCTTATTTCATAGGTGTCCGTATTATTTTGTCACCCATATGTAGTATATGCACTGTCAAAAATATGCAGCAAACTGCCCAGTCATTCGACCGTTTTCAAAGATAACGGTTACTTGACCATATTACAAAGCACATCTGATCATGTTATTGACCATAGTATGGTCAGAATAAAGTTAAATTATGGTTATGTAACCGTCTTCTATAAAAACGGTTAAATGGCTGGACAGTTTGCTGCAAAGTTTTGACAGCGTCTGTGCGGTACAGATAAATTTTCGAAACTTTGTACGAATTGAATGAAGGATAAAGCCCTGGAAGGTATATGTCCCACACCGTTAAAATTTTCAACAAACTGCCCAGTCATTCGACCGTTTTGTGTAAAACAATTACATAATCGTAAATTAACTCTATTCTGACCATATTATCGCCCATATTAATGTCAAAATAGAATTAAATTAAAGTTATGCAACCATTTTATATAAAAACGGTCAAATTGCTGGACAGTTTGCTGCAATTTTTTAACAGTGCCCCCCTTAATCAAAGGCTCATTGAGACAACATCGACAAAATCTAGAAATAAAAATCAGAAATTAAAGTATTTTTAAAAATATATTCGCTTTGTCTTACACATGTGCAATAATGCTGTTTCCGGTAATGCGTATATTATGTGTTTAAGCCAATTTTTAAACACTTTCCAACATAGTTGAAAAGTAATTATGAATTCGGTTTGTCTAGTCGTCTGTCTGCTTGTGCTCTAAATCGCGTAAATGTATTCGCAATGCCATCTAATTGATATGTGTTATTGGGGTTTACTACGGAATGTACAGTATTAAAAATGAAGTGTGAAGCATTTTTAGTTCGTTTACAGGGACATTCAAAATCATTCCGTTACATTTAGGTTATGATTATTAGGGGAAAAAAAGGTTTGCAATAAGTTTTAATGATATTACGCTATTTCAAGCGCACGATGTATGTACTGCACAATGCTTTCTGTAGAATACGGCAATAGCATTTATCTTTCTTTTATTAGAACACAGAAAAGAATTTGCTAAGAATTTGCTTACTGTACTTTGTTAGAGCAATAATTGCTGGAAATGCGTTTTCAGCTGTAATATACCTTTTTTAATTTAACTAATTTTTGCATGTTATTTCATGTGTAAAAATTCGATAGATCATATACAGGGCAACACAAAAGTATTCGAGTGCATTTCCGGTTACCGAAAAATAAAAATATGATATCCTAATTAGGTGTTCATACGCAAAATTTCAGAGTTTTGTACAATTTCAATAGGAAACGACACTCTAAGATTTTTTTTTTTTTAAACACGAGAAAGAAAAAAATTATAATTTCCATTCAAATGGTTATTTCTGATTTTTCTGAAAATATTTCATGATTAAAATGCATGGGATGTTGTTTTTTTTTTTTTTTTTTTTTTTTTTTTACGTACGACTGTACAAATCAAAGTTGAAGTGATAATATCCTATCGTGATAATATCATTTAATCTTCATTATTAGGTAATCATTTTGAAACAGAACAAATTAGCGTATTTTAGATGGTTACGGTCTCGACAAGGGTTGGCGAGCGCATTTCGTAGGGAGCAGAGATCTCTAGTGTTAAAAATAGAAATATGATTTTAAATTTTATTAATATTATGTATGTGGGCATTTTTCTACTATATATGTCAAGGTGTTGTTTTTCCCTTATTATAAATTAGCAAAGCACACTGCTTTCCATGTGCAGTTGTTGAAATATGCCCAGTAGTATTTGTATGCCTATATTTTAGAAGAAATTATGCTAATATGCTAATATGCGGATAACGCAAGAATTAATATTAACCCACATTTTGAGTAGACTTCAGTCTTTTAACTGCATTGGGCGAACATGAGACTTAATTTACTGGTAAAGTCTAATATTAATTCCAAATAACTCGTAATTTAAAATGTATTTTGAAGGTTTTTCGTCCATTTGTTTCATTATTTGAAATTTCGAAATTCCTAGAAACCGTTCTCAGTGAGCATTTACATCTTAAAAGAAAGGACAAGGCCGGATTCCAAGAAAACTATATGACAGAAATCGCATGTTTTAGAGCGCTTATCTTTCCTACAAGCTTTAAAATTGCTAAATTTATAAAAAATATTCTGTGGATGCATTTACGTCTCTATAAAGTAAGAGCCATGCGGATTTTAAAATTTCTATTGCAGTAGAACCTCGATTATCCGAAGTAATTGGGACCGACCCTCTTTCGGAAAATCGAAATTTTCGGATAATCGAGAATGCTTCAATTTTAAAATTAAGGAGAAATATATGCGCTATTTCTTATTATGGTAACAAGTGCTTAACAAAAATAACGCAATAGCAAACTAGAAACAAGAATAAACTATCTGAATTTTAATTTTGAAATTAAGTACTTTTCACATATTTCACAAGCGTTTGAAACAATGTTTTGTTTGTCGCAGTTTCGATTGCCTTTGCTTTGAAACTCTATCACGAAATTTATTAATATAATTAGTTCCAACCATGTCAAACTTTTTGCAAAAGCTTCAGAATTGCTAATTTGTTCGTTTTCTCCATTCGTTTTGTTCGTTCCACTCCGCAGTTTACGGAAGCTCAAGTTAAATTCAATGGAACTCTAAAAAAGGAGGGATCGAAAATATTTATATGTGGTCCTAGTTCGGAATGGACCGCTTGTATAAAAGGAATATGATAATAAAAAAATTTAAAAAAAAAAGCTTTGAAAATGGATTTTGCACACAAGGAATGTGATACTAAAATAATAATAGAAAAAAAAGCTTTAAATATGGATTTCGGTTAACCGAGAGTTTCGGTTGAAAGAGTTTCGGATAAAAGAGGTTCTACTGTACTAACAATTTCAGATAAATCATTGTTTAGACCATTTTTATCATGTTTCCCGCTCATTTCAGCCTTTTAAACTTGTAATTTACTTGGAAACTCTTCTTAACGAGCACATAAATCTTTAAAGAATCTACCATGCCAAATTTCAGTTTCTACCCCAGTAGCATCACTTGCAATTTCAGAACGTATTTTAGGTAGATTACGTATGAAATACTACCTATTGGGATCGTTCCTATGTTGGAATTTCTGAAAAAGTTTTGCAGATCTACAACGATCATGACTCCTAGAACACAAAACCACCCTCAGTAAAAAACTTTATCTATCTATCTATCTACCTATCTTTCTATCTATCTATATATATCACTTTCTTCTGGACACGATAACTTTCGTAATTCTGCACAAATATCTTCCAAACTGATACAAAAAAACAAAGGGCATAAAATCTCGGTCAAGTTCGTTAATGGGCAAAATCGGACCAAGGGGATGGAAATAGGGAGGGGTTTTGTGAAAAGCGAAAACCCCCGTAAATTCTTAATTTTTGTACATATCAAATCAGTTTAAAGTTTTTATTACTTCTAAAAATAGCGCCAAAATTTTATGTATCACAGATTTTTGATAAAGTTAAAAATGGGCTCAAGGGGCGCAAAAAATAGGGGTTTTGGCTGAAAAAAAATCATAACTTCGTCAATTCTCAAGATATCAATTAATTAATTTTATTATAAATCTCCTTAATGTTATCTACAACTTTTATATTCACAAGTTTTTGATAGAACCAATTCGTACCGCAAAAAAAAATGAAAAATGAAAACAAAAAGGGGGTTTGAAGAAGTAAAAAATGCATAACGCCGTCAATTCAAAAGATATAAAATCCCCATGAATTTATCATATATCTTCTTAATATTGTCTACAACATCTATATAGACAAGTTTTGGGTAGGACAAATTCTTACAGCAAAAACAAATAAAAAATTCATAGCGGTTGAAGAAAAAAATCATCTATTCAAATCCAAACTGCTTATTTTCTGACTAATTTTACAATTCATTTTTGCTCTCAAAATCTTCCAATTGGTACGTTTTCTTACTCAGAAACTATATAATGTACCGTAATGGTCGATTTTTTGATAGAGGCAGAATATATTTTTAAAAATGCTGTTAAAGTGGCCATTTTGAACCGAATTTCCCGAAGCGGATTGTGTTAGAAAAATCATTGCATTAAGGATGCACTGAAATCCAAACTGCTTATTTTCTGACTCATTTTTAAATTCATTTTTGCTCTCAAACGCATTTAATTGGTAGATTCGCTTATTCAGAAACTTTATAATGTACCGCAATGATCGATTTTTTGATAGAGGCAGAATATATTTCAAAAAATGATGTCAAAATGGGCATTTTGAACAGAATTTCCCGAAGCGATTGTGTTAAAAACGAAAAATATTGCCCTACTGAGAAAATAATTGTTTATTAATCACCTTTTAATTAATTGAAAGAAAAATAAAAACACAGGTCGCTTATAAATCTTTTCAAAAATCACGTCAGCATGTTTCATATTTTTTTTTAATTAAATATTAATCTGAAAATGTGCCTGAAAATTTCGAGTTGTTGAGTATGGAAAAATATTTTTTTAATATCGCCTTAACATGATTCTGATAAAACCAGCTATTTTATAAAAAGGAAATAAAAACTCGTCAAAAGAAGTCAGATAAAACTGTTAAAGTGGATTTATATCTAATAATGATTTAGTTTTTGTTGGTGAAATTAGTTTACTTAACTTCGAAATCTACCTCTGCCTGTAGGCCGGGCCGGCAGGGATTTTTTGCTTTTGACCCATCTTAAATTTCATAAAAACTGTCCTGTGTAAGCATTTACGTCATTAAAATTAACAGGCATGTCAAATTTTAATTTTCTACCTCTAACAATTCTAATCTTAATTTAGAACGCTTCCGCTCATTTCACAATTTTAAATTTTAAATTTTTGATCAACTGTTTATAACGAGCATCTGTATCATAAAAGTAACCGCTATACTAAATTTCAAGTTTCTAACTCTAAACATTTCGACTATATCGTAATTTACAGCATCTTCTTTTAAAAGTAACCTCCATTCCAAATTCCAAGGTTTTATATTAACTATATATAACATAAATCTGAATTTTAGAACGGTTTTTCTACCATCATCCTTTTAAATTTCGAATTTTTAAAAAACTGATCTGGGCGAGCATTTACGTGCCAATTTCCAAGTATCTAGCACTAAAAGAAAGAAACCTTAATTTAGAATGTTTTTTGCTCATTTCAACCTTTTAAATTTCGATTTTTTTAGAACCCAATCTTAGCGTCCATTTGCATCTTAAAAGTAACTATCATGCCAAATTCTAAGCTTCTAAACCAACTGCATCACATAAAGTACAATTTTACTACATGTTTTGCTCCTGCACGTTTTAAATTTCGAATTTTTAAAAAATTGTTCTGCGTGAGCATTTACTTCTCTGAAAACAGCCATGTAAAATTTTAAGTTTTATTACGCAATAGTTCTAAAAAAATCGTAATTTAGAACGTTTTACGCTCATTTCACCCTTTTAAATTTCGAACTTTTTAGAAACCGTTTATAGCAAGTATTTACTTCTTAAGAGTAATCACCCCACAAATTTTCAAATTTCTAGCCCCAACAACGTCACAGAAATCGCAGTTTTAGAAAGTGTTATGCTCCTGCTCTCCTTTGGGTGTTGTTGCACCGACATTAAATATAGATCATGCAGAGAAGCTCACCAGCATTTTGACATCATCATTTTTTAAATCGGTTCGTAGTTCCAGTTGGTACCCTCTACAAACAACAAACGTTACTTCTTTATAATATTAGTTATATATAAGTAATAGCAAACTGTTTTTTTGTTTTTTTTGTTTTTTTTTTTTAGAGTTTTTTTTTAATGCACATTACCACAATAGAAAAACGAAAATCTGTGGCTTGCCAAAGTCTAAAAAATAGCATGTTTTTATATATATATATATTTTCTTTAAGTTGAAACATTTACTTTGCTGCTTATTGTGAAATGTAAAATTTATTTCTGTCATTTTTTTTATTACCGTAAAATTTCGGTTTATTAACTAAAAATTAAAATATTTTATTATATTTCGCATTTAGCAAATATATATGTACTAAAATTATCGATATAAGAATTATGGTAATACGAAAAAATGCATTACGGTTGGTTTTACATGCAATTTGTATTTATAATGCATTTCTATCTATAATTACATATTGTACAATTTGTCTTCATACACAATTTGTACGAAAATATCCTTTTAGCAAAAGATAAAAAAAATAACAAGTTGGAAATTGCTCGTCAAACGTGGCAAATGAGGTGCGTTCGTACTATAACTAGTTTTAAAATTATTTTTTGCACCCCATATTGTACTGAATGTATAATTTTTTGCACTTCATAACGTGCATAGTCTGATACATGATTAAAATGCACTTCCAATAATTTTTTCAGAACACTTTTGACTGTCCCTGTAATTAAACTATACATCCGATTTTCCTAAAATTTGAAATAGCTCAACAAAAGTTTGCAACAATTATATCTTTAAAATTTCAGACCATTCGGAAGGCTGTAATATCATTAAAATGCACTTGCAATCATTTTTCCCATTGGCCGTAATGTAAAGAAAAACTTTTGGCTGTCCCTGTAATTAAACTATACATCCGATTTTCCTAAAATTTGAAATAGCTCGACAAAATTTTGCAACAATTATATCTTTAAAATTTCAGATCATTCGGAAGGCTCTAATACCATTAAAATCCACTTGCAATAATTTTTCCCATTGGCCGTAATGTAAAGAAAAACTTTTGACTGTCCCTGTAATTAAACTATACGTCCGATTTTCCTAAAATTTGAAATGGCTCGACAAAATTTTGCAACAATTATATCTTTAAAATTTCTGATCATTCGGAAGGCTCCAATATCATTAAAATCCACTTGCAATAATTTTTCCTATTGGCCGTAATGTAAAGAAAAACTTTTGACTGTCCCTGTAATTAAACTATACATCCGATTTTCATAAAATTTGAAATGGCTCGACAAAATTTTGCAACAATCACATATTTGAAATTTCAGACTATTCGGTTGGGTAGTTTTTGCTCTGTTACATGCGGACAGACGGACAGACGGACGGACTGAACGACGACTATAGGTGCTACGTATTTATATAATTACGAACGCACCTAAAAACAAACAAATATACGATCTCAAATAAATCATTTAATAAATATTATGAAAAAATCGATGTAGGCGTATTTTTTAAATTAAAAAAAATCTCATTTTTTTAACGCTTTTATTTTAAATGTGAAAAAGAAAGAAATCTGACATATTCAGAAATTTGAAATGACGTTGTGAAAAAATTTGAAACAAATGTCACACACACACACGAAAACTAAACATTTCAATCTGTAAAAACCTTATTTATGCTCACCCAGTTTCTCATTATTTGGAGAAAACATTTTATATTAATTCGGCAAAATATTTTCCCTTTATTTAAATTATACATTCATAATTTCATTTAGCTCTTCGATTACAAGTGTTTATTAACTTTATCCGAATATTTAGCTTTATTTGTCAAAATGGTTTATGTTTGTCTTGTACTTAAAGCAAGATCCTTAATTAGAAAACCCTTTCAATTTAGAAAATCATTGATTGGGAAAACCGGTTAATGAAATTTGCAAGAAAGCTCCTGTTTTGCTTAAAATCCACAAAGAAAACTGTTTATTTATTTGTTTAAAGAATATTGGGAAAAGGTTTTTAAATATTGAATAACATAAACGATTGAATTAAAAACTCATGGGGAAAACTGAACATTAATAAACCGATGTTTAAACACACAGTATCTAAGTGAAGCAAAATAAACATAAATGGGGCATACTCACAATCTTTTAACTTTCGGGAATAAAAATCTGATGAAATTAAACTTGCTAAAGTAACATTTTAATCTGATAGACGAATGCCTTAATGTTTCAAAATAAATAAAAAAAAAACCCTGCCGGCCCGGCCTACAGGCAGAGGTAGATTTCGAAGTCAAATATACTAATTTCACAAACAAAAACTAAATCATGATTAGAGATAAATCCACTTTAACAATTTTATCTGGCCGCTCTTGACGAGTTTTTATTTCATTTTCATATAATAGATGGTTTTATCAGAATCATGTTAGGGCGGCATTAAAAAAAAATACTTTTCCATGCTCAACAACTCGAAATTTTCTGCCATAATTCCAGATTCATTTTTAATTTAAAAAAATATGAAACATGCTGACGTGATTTTTGAATAGATTTATAAGCGGCCGGTGTTTTTATTTCTTGTTCAATTAATTAAAACTTGATATATAAACAATTATTTTCTCAGAAGGACAATATTTTTCGTTTCTAACACAATCGCTTCGGGAAATTCCGTTCAAAAGGCCCACTTTGACATCATTTTTTGAAATATATTCTGCCTCTATCTAAAAATAGATTATTACGGTACATTATATAGTTTCTGAATAAGCGAATCTACCAATTAAATGCGTTTGAGAGCAAAAATGAATTTAAAAACCAGTCCGAAAATAAGCAGTTTGGATTTAAGCGCATCCTTAATACAATGATTTTTCCAACACAATCCGCTTCGGTAAATTCGGTTCAAAATGCCCTTTTTAACAGCATTTTAAAAAATATATTCTGCCCCTATCAGAAAATCGACCATTACGGTACATTATACAGTTTCTGAGTAAGAAAACGTACCAATTGGAAGCCTTTGAGAGCAAAAATGAATTGTAAAATGAGTCAGAAAATAAGCAGTTTGGATTTGAATACACCCTTACTAAGATCATTTTATTTCTTCAGCCGGTATGTATTTTGAATTTGTTTTTGCTCTAAGAATTGGTCCTATCCAAAACTTGTCTATATAGATGTTGTAGACAATATTAAGAAGATATATGATAAATTCATGTATTTTATATCTTCTGAATTGACGTAGTTATGGATTTTTTTCTTTTTCAAACCCTTTTTTTGTTTTCGTTTTTAATTTTTTTTTTGCAGTACGAATTGGTCCTATCAAAAACTTGTGAATATAAAAGTTGCAGATAATATTAAGGAGATTCATGATAAAATTAATTGGATTTTATATCTTGAGAATTGACGAAGTTATGGATTTTTTTCTTCTTCAAACACCCTTTTTGTTTTCGTTTTTAATTTTTTTTGCGGTACGAATTGCTCCTATCAAAAACTTGTGAATATAAAAGTTTTAGATAATGTTAAGGAGATTTATAATAAAATTAATTGAATTTGATATCTTGAGAATTGACGAAGTTATGAATTTTTTTCTCCCCAAAACCCTATTTTTTGCGCCCCTTGAGCCCATTTTTAAATTTATCAAAAATCTGTGATACATAAATTTTTGGCCCTATTTTTAGAAGTAATAAAAACTTTAAACTGATTTGATATGTACAAAAATTAAGAAGTTATGGGGGGTTTTCTGTTTTCACAAAACACCTCCCTATTTCCCTCCCCTTGGTCCGATTTTACCCATTAACGAACTTGACCGAGATTTTATGCACATTGATTTTATGTATCAGTTTGGAAGAGATTGGTGCAGAATTACGAAAGTTATCGTGTCCAGAAGAAAGTGATATATATATATATATAGATAGATAGATAGATAGATAAAGTTTTTTACTGAGGGTGGTTTTGGGTTCTAGGGGTCATGATCGGTGTAGATCTGCAAACATTTTTTAGAAATTCCAACATAGGAACGATCCCAATAGGTAGTATTTCATACGAAATCTACCTAATGGTCAGCAAGGAAAAATATTTTATTTAACTGAGGTTTATGTTAAACTTGCGAGTTTAATATTTCTTTACCATTTTACCACTATAACTTTTTATTTTCTTCGAAATTTTTACTTATAATGAATTTGCATAGTAGCCACAAGACATTCAAATAAGAAATAATAAAATTGTAGTACTTTTAATACAGAATTTTTGAATAACATTGTCTTAAAGGGGTGTTAAACAAGGGACGGTAAGTTAAAAAAAGAGGGCGGTATAGGGGAAAAAGGACGAAATGAGAAAAAAAGGGATGGTAAGGATGGAACGGTAAGGAAAATTACCACCTGTTTTTAGGCAAATCATGTTAAGACTAGGTGATAGCCACAGTGACCATTGATTTTTAGAAATAGTTGATTACATTGGATTAAATCAATTTTTTTTTATTGATTTACCCCAAAAAGTGCAGGAATAAACCTTGGGGCCGGTAAGACTATCAATAAAGCCACGATGCTTGAAATTGGTGTTTAAATGCTGATTTAAATTCTGCAGTAAATTTCCTGTCAAAGAATTTTAGACATTCTTTCTCTAGCATACTTCTGCATGAGAAAAAAATATGGAAAAAATTCTGTGGATGCACCTGAAGATATTTTCTGTATAAGTTTAGCAAGAGGGATGGTAAGGATGAAAAACCCCGGGGCAGAGTTCAAAAAATAATATCAACCGTAACAACGTGTGCAGGTTATTTTTTTTTTATACATATTTATATAAAACAATTGTCCCAGTTTCGGAAAAAAATTACATCGAATTACTTTTATTGAAACAATTTGATACAGACAGCTCCAAACTTAAATCTCATCATCTGGGACACTGGACTGTATAGGAGTTTTCTTGCTATTTGGACTTCCAACATTGCCCAAAACTTATTTATCTCGTTAATATTGTTACGCAATCATGCATTGGGATGTTCCCTAGTATATGAAATAAAAAAACCCCACAAAAAATGTATTAAAATAAAAATTATTATTCAGGGACATAAAAATCAAAAGATTGTGAGAATGCCCCAAATACGTTTCGTGTGTAACTTAGACTCACATCATCATTGACAATGAAAATTAAAATGACATGTCCCCAAAGACATGAAACTGAAAAAAATGCTATTTTTTTAGTACTTTATATAGGTATATTTGTATTTTTAGTACTTTATATATATATATATGTTACCGGCCAAACTAGATTGGCCTAGGCAAAATTAGTTTATCCTAACGCGCATAGGATAAACTAGTTTTTCCTAGGCCAAACCAGTTTATCCTAACGCCCATAGGATAAACTAGTTTTTCCTAAGCCAAACTAGTTGGCCTAACGCTCATAGGATAAAGTAGTTTAGCCTACTATTCATTGGTCCGAACTAGTTTATCCTAGGCCGATCTAGTTCATCCTAGGCCTATGCAATTTTGCGTGATTTTATTGATCCCAAAGACCGCCCGGGCGTCAACCTTCTAGTTTATCCTAGGCCAATGCAATTTGACATGTTTTTATTGATCCAAACTACTGCTCCGGCACCAACGTTGTGCAAAGTAGTATTGCCCCTGTATAATATATTTTATTCGATGGGGAGTGGGATACTTTCCACTTATCTTCCCCATTTCACAGCCGCCGGTAGTTATAAAATAAGTTCCACATGACAAATTGTGTGCTGGAGGACCAAAGAATGGGATGAGAGGTTATCATAAAATTTAGAAGAGGAACAATTTTGAGGATTGATTAATAATGTACAGTATAACCTCGAAAATCGGGCATCGACGGGACCGGGACTTCGCCGGATTTTTGAAAATTCCAGATTTCTGAAAGAATATCAATTGTACTTCTGATATTCTCAATGGTGCATTTATTCATAAATAATTCAAGACCAAGTGATATTTATGTGAGAAAAAAAATATTAAAAAAAAACATTGATTTTTGTTTTAGATTTCTTTTTTTTCTCACATGAATAAATGCACCGTTACGAATATCAGAAGTGCATTTGATATTCTTTCAGAAATCTGGAATTTTCAAAAATCGGCGAAGTCTTGGTCCCAGTTTGGCCTAAAATACACATATTTTTAAGCTACCATTATTCCATAATTAAAATTCCCTTTAAAGAATAGTACATATACATTTATACGGATGGAGATGCAGTACTGTAAAACCTGTTAGAAGAATTTGTGTATGATGAAATCCTGTTTAAAACGGATTTTTTTTTTAATCGGTGCAAATTGGATATAATAATCCGTTTAAAAAAACACAATACATATGCTAGAGACGACGGACCTGCTAAAAAGGGAACTTAACTATAACGAAGTTTCTTTCTCTCCTATGCGATTCCGTCTTAGAAGGTTCTTCTATATAAATGTTTTCAGATTTTCTCAAAGTGGTGTAAAAAAATAATGGTATTACTAATTATTCAGATATTTACATGCAAATAGAGATTCATTAAAAAATAAATATAGTTTACAATATAATCATTAATACCGTTTAAAAAGTATTCATCATGAAACGTATTCATATTCAAATCTATCGAGAAATATCATTCGAAGTAATAAAATTATTTCGAGAAAAAACATATTTCGTTGAATCCAATTCTTGAAAAATAATAAATCTTGAAAGTCTTTTTATATTTTATTTTTGGCAGCACATCAAGACGACACATTGCACATTTAAAATTTAACATTTAAAATAAGATAATACATTCCGAGAATGCCATATAAATATGCACCTCGGTCAAGTAATAAAGATATTCTAATCTTCTAGTTACATAAATTCAAGCATCACTTCACTACATTAAATCACACTTGTTCATATAACTATTTACAATTCCGAGAAAACATTTTTTTCCCCGACCAAACACAATTCGAGTTTTTTTACTTAGTAAAAGAGTTCTAGTATCAGTCAGCCTTCGCGCGCTCTTTCAACATGTACTGAGCCACGTGATCTCGGCTATTTTTAGATTTCTCCCCACGTAGGCGGGAGTCATTTCGTAACACCATTAATCCGCATTCTATGGCTTGAAGATTTAAAAATTAAAAAAAAATATTTACAATAAAATCTTCTAAGACAGAATTTTATAGGAAAGAATAAAAATCCGTTATAGGCAGGTTCCCTTATTAAAAGGTTCATTGTCTGTTGTAAATGCATTATATTATTTTTACAAGTACTAATATCCTCTTTTTACATAGATCAACATATTTCTTTTGTCAAACACGGGATTCCGTCATAAGCAGATTATTTTTCTCACTTTTTTTACTTTAATTTTATTACCCAAAAATGCTTCTACTCATATTACAAAAGTTACAAAAAATAATGAATATATAAATTCTAATTGTGGAATAATAGCGATTTAAAAATACATGCATTAAAAAAAGTTGGGCCGAGCCAAATATTACTGATATTATTATCAGAGATCCTGCTGGTCCAAATGATGTTCGTATGAGCTGGGATGGAAATCGGGCTGAAAATTTCCAGCCTGTGCAGACCTGAAGAAGAATGCAAGTCAGTCCGGACTTCAGCCGGAAAAAAATTTAGTCCCGGTCCATATTGGTCCGAACCTCTCGTAAAAGGTAATCCCCAAACCAAGCCCGGACCGAGTGTCGGGAAGGAAAATTGGGCAGGCCCGCTAAGACCCTTACATCGAATAACCGAAAGACTAGCTCACAAAATTTTGTAAATTTGGACGCTAAACTTTTCTTATATTAAAAATAAATAAATAATAATAAAAAAACGAGTTTTTAGTGAACTTCACTCACTTCCATATAGATGTGTTTGAGTTGAGCGGATTCATTTAAAAAATTTTGAATTTGAGCGTGAACTTGGCTCATTTTTGAGAAATTAAATTTGAGTTTAAATTAGTACGGTTGAGCGTGCTCAACACTGGTTGGCATAAATTAAAGCACGTCAAATTGAATTGGCCTATGATAAACTAGAAGGTTGGCGCCGAAGCGGTCTTTATGGGATCAATAACTTCACGCCAAATTGAATTGGCCTATGATAATCTTGATCGGCCTAGGATAAACTAGTTCAGACCAATGAATAGCAGGCTAAACTAGTTTATCCTATGAGCGTTAGGCCGAACTAGTTTGGCCTAGGAAAAATTACTTTATCCTATGGGCGTCAGGATAAACTAGTTTGACCTAGGAAAAACTAGTTTATCCGATGCGCGTTAGGATAAACTAGTTTGGCCTAGACCAATCTAGTTAGGCCTAAAATCGGGTTTGACCGGTAACATATATATTATATATATATATATATATATATATATATATATATATACAGGGTGTCCAATAAGTAATGGGACAAACTTTAAGGTGAGGTAGGAGACATCACAAGGATTCAGATTTGCATAGCAATCCAGGGTCGGAAACGCTTTCCTGGCGCGGTAGTGACGACACAAAACACAAGAAAGACATGATACGAATAAGAGGAGAAAACATGTTTATTATCCTTAGTACATCAAAAAACTAAGAAGAAAGAACATTAAAGGGACAACGATCGTCATCAAAGTAGGTATTCGAAATTACGACCCCGGGCCGTGATGCATGGAAGCGCATCTCAAGCGTATGGAAGATCTAATATTCTCGAAAATACTGGGAGTGCCCCGGACTTCCCTAGCAGCTGCTACGATGCGTGCAACAAGTTCCTCAACACATTCCAGCATTGTCCCGGCAATTTTGCAGTACTAAGAATAATAAACATGTTTTCTCTCTCTGTTCGTGTCCTGTCCTTCTTGTGTTTTGTGTCGTCACTGCCGCGCCAGGAAAGCGTTTCCGACCCTGGGTTGCTATGCAAATCTGAATCCTTGTGATGTCCCCTACCTCCTCTTAAAGTTTGTCCCATTACTTCAAGGAAACCCTGTATATATATATATATATATATATATCGTTTAAGTTATACGTATTAAACGTATATGCGTATGTCGGTTAAACGAATAACTGAAATAATTATCGCTTCAGGAGCACTACTTCAAAGGCGTCTTAACCAGGTTCGACTCTGAGAACACGACTCTGAGAACTCTTTGGCACGAGAAATATTAATTCTATTCATGGTGTCCACAAAAAAAACATAGAGGAGTTATGAATAAATTGGAGGGGACATATGGTGTAGAGACTACCAGCTGCGAGTGAGGAAACTGAGAAGGTTGTCATAAGATGGCGGCTGATTTTTTATATCGGATCAACAGTTTCTGATTACCGCTGAAGAAAATTTCCACCCATAAACTTTGAATAGAAAATTTCCCCTTATTTTAGCGGTTTATTCTTGCAAAAATTCTCTCGCAAATCTGGTAAAAATTTCTATTCGTCTTTACTGATGGAATTTTGGTGGAATTTGGTTCGAGTGTTATAATCTCTTTCACTGATACTTACAGGAGGTAGGTTATCACGATATGGCCGAAACGCAAGATCTGACTACCACCGAAGTAAACTTCCACAAGTAAAAATAAATATTTGTTTTTGGCTATAATTATGACTGAAATTCGGCATTAATAAGCTGTTTAAATAAGGAGAAAATTTCTATCCAAATATACTGGTATAAATTTACCCCAGCAGTAATTATCCTTTGTGAAACCGGTTACAGGTGAAGCGTTACCATTTTGAGGATGTGTCAGTTCTTCTATATTCATAGTTTCATGAGAAATATAGTATCTTTTTATATCGAATCGCGAATGAACCACTAATGACATTCAGAAGTGCGGCATTATTATGCACATTTGCTAATAAAACTAAAATATGTAAGGAAGGTGCATTTCTTTAATAATAAAAAAAAAAGTAACCATCCACCATCGTGCCACCATAAGCGTCATGCATATGCATCACCACATGCATTATCATATGTAAGGCATCATGCATGCTGTCTATGCTTTAATGGTGGACGCAGTTAGCTTACTTTACTTGATTTTCTTATTAACCCTCTCGATGCGCAACCCGAGATTTTCTCGGGGATGCATTTTTTCGTCTAATTAACTCTCCTAGATTATTCCCACCAGTTACTTTTTTATTGTAAATTTTGCCTTATTCAATCGGAGTATTTTCCCATTTAAATTATACAAAAATTTTTATTTTGAAAAACCGGTGACAAAAGAATAAAAATTCTTAAAAGACGCTCGTCGCGAAACTATTTTGATAAAACAATTACGCAGCGAGAGGGTTAAAATTGTACCTTTCTTACATAATAGTTTAGTTTTATTAATAACTGTGTGTGTGTAGTACAATGTTACACTTATGCATACAATTAATTAGTGATGCATTTAAACTGGGTTACTGAATATAAAAAATGACATTTCAGAGATTCTAATATTTTTGCATGTACGACATCATTTCATACTAATCGAAGAACGCTCAACAATTCACGTTTCGCTCGTATCTCGTACCTCTTTCCAGATGGAAACGCTAACTCCGCTATGTGTCGTTAGGCACCAATGTAAGAGGTACCATCGTGTAGCTTTTAGCAACTTTACTATTCTTAGACATCACGGTAATGACTATACGAGAAACCATTCTAAAGAAAATAGGGGTGGAAAAGACTTCTTTGGGAACCCTGCATATTTAATATTTTCATGACAAAAAAAAAAAATGCATAGTCCAAGTTTGTGCGTTTTCTTGATAAGAAAGCTAACTCCGCTACTTGTTGTGCGGTTGCAAGCGTAAGAAGTCTCACTTTACTATACCAAGACCACAACCTATACCTTTAACCAAGTTGCTATATCTAGTCGCTACGGTAATTATTATACCTGTCAGCCTTGTAAAGATAAAAGGAGGGGGGGCGAAAGAACTGTACTGGGCACCCTGAATATTTATATTTTTTAATCAATTCTAAATTGATATTATTTACTAAGCCGTCAAACTGCTTGCGCTAGTTACATGTTTTGATTTTAGTGTCAAATATCACTACTTATTGCTTATACAGTCTATTTATATTTATTGTGTGGGCATAAAGGCAAAGTTTTTATCGTCCTAAAAATTTAATTTTTAAATATTTTGACTTATATTTTTTTAACTTTAGAGAACTCTAATCTATATTTTAGCATGATTCTATCTAGAACAGAGAATACTATAATGAAAAGGTCATCTAAAGCACTTGTTGGCGACAATCGTCAGGAAACTTTTAGAAAAAAATCATGTGAACAAAGACACAGGTACAGAGTGTGGCGTTTCGAAAACATACGCAACTCCCGGAATAGGGAATGTAAAATGTTTTCGCGCCCACAATATTTACAACCATAAACTAGCTAATATAATGTATGCTATTTCGCTTTCGGATATCACCACAGATCACGAACCTCATCGTAGGTGCACTGCATATGTCATACGCATGCTTTACTCCACGGAATGGTAATGGGAAGAAAAAAGAACAGTGCTGGAGGCAAAGTGGATGTGAACGCCATGAGTAGGTAATGACGGCACTAAACATACAGTCAGAAGTACTGCACATGTCAAGTACAGCATAGTTTATATCTAACATATTAAGAATAGAAAAAGTTATAGCATGTTATTCTTACTTTCTCATCATTTATTTGGAAGTTATATCAAATAAGTCTGGAGTTGTATGGTCGTAAATATAGTGGACGGGGGCCCACTTTAGATGTCCCGTTCCGGGGGTTCGCGATTATGAAGTACCACACATTGCACCTGAAGCTTTGATCATATGTTTCTTCACCTATACAAATTTTCTGATACTTCTGATTTGCTGAAGCATTTTTCATCTTTAAATTCTCAAATCGATATTTTAAAAAATTAATAAGTGCACGAAATTCTCGTTTAATCTTAAATAGTTTTTTTCAATGATATCTCTTATTTACTGTTATCAAAAATCTTCCATTTGTAATAACATGACTAGTGTACATAAAAAATGCATAACGCCACTGTCTGTTTGTGGAGAAAATTTAAACATGCCCACTGAAAAGTATTAATGTATGAAATGTTTTTGTTAATCATAATGTGTTATTTATAAATGAAAGTAAATATTATTTAATAATAATCATTAATTTTTTGTTCTTTGTTTTTTTTTTTTTTTTTTTTTTTTTTTTTTTCACAATACAGGCATTTTAACTCATGAATCAATAGTCTAAAAGGAACTGATTTTATTTTTAATGCTGCTATGGGATGATTTCTCTTAAACGTAATTACCGAAACGTTAAATGAAAGTTTACTGTAGAAACGAAATTTTTTTGTCTGTTTGTCAGCCTGTGTGTATGTCCATCAATGACTGCCGCAAAATCCTCTTCTTACTTTGTAGATGTGTTGATGAGTTGATGAGCGTTTTTTCGTTTAATTTGACTCGTATGCTCGGAAAATATAGAACTTATACTTTAGCAATTGCTTAACTCTATTTCATAACAAAACAGAAAAAAAAATTGTTAAAAGAATTCACTTATTGTGACTTTTCATATATCTTATCACTGTGACTTTTCACCGTTATTACACCTTTTTTTAATTATGTTCTGTAAAAGACAAACAATAAGTAGTTGAAGAGTTTAACTGTATGAAATCGTATTTAATATAGCAGGTCTTAAAATTTATATTTTTTATTCCTTGGAAAATATTATATGCCTAGAAATATGCATAGAATATAACAATTCTAAATTGCGGATTGTAGGTATTTTAAGATATCAGATGAAAATTAAAATGTTGTGCAAATTTGACGTCGGAACTCCTGAAGATTTACTAGTTAAAATCCTATTGTATATCCAGTACAGTAACTATCAAACAGTTTATGATAAACGGTTTATTAACTAAAAGTAAAATTTATTTATCTCAATATTTTATTTAATATCTTACTAACCCTCGATTAATCATTTGTTTCTGAAAAGCGATAACGACACGGGTTAAAAGATCATCAATTTAGTGAAAATAATTTCTCATAGATAATTGCACCAATTTCTTTAAATTTATCTTTTAGGTTATTTTGATGGTTAAGATTAATGCATTTTCTTTCAGTTAGACCAGATGTTGGTCATTAGTGAAAAGGGGTTTATGCCCATTTCTGATAATAAGAAAATAATAAAGGAATGGACGAATTAAAATTAAGTTTTCTCAGAAAATATTTTGGTCGTAATCCGAAAATGAAAAGAACGAAAGGTGTAAAGACATATTTAAAGGTAATAATATTTGAGTTATTATTGATTTAAAATATGTTTACACGAATAAAATTATAAATCCTTTAAAAGTAAAATTAAATTCCCGTTTCTTTTTTATAATTCCAAATCCTTTTTCTATAAACATGTATTTCCTTGATATTCTATTAAACCTCGGAAAAAAATTACTGTTTAAAAGGCTTTTCTTTTTCTTTTTGTATATATCTTGTTATGTATGCATGTTTATCTGTGCAGTGGCCGCATTCTCAATACTAAGTCCAACGCACTGACGCAAAAATAGCGGCTGTTGTAATCGGATTTTTTTAAGCGTTTGTACCTCCCCTGAATTTACACACCAGTAACTTCTAAAAGTTTTCCTTGCCTAAATTGATCTCAGAAAAATAATAGGAAGAAAAGTTTCAGAAATTATTGGTTTTCAAATTGGGGGGGCGGTACAAACGCTGAATAAGATCTGTCTACCCCAGCCTCCATTTTTGTGTCCGCGCGTAGGTATTCATGGGGCACTAGTGCAGTCTCTCTGATTACTAGACAATCGCGCTGACATAAAAATGGCGGCTGGGGTAGACGGATCTTATTCAGCGTTTGTACCGTCCCTAGAATTTGAAAACCAATAATTTCTGAAACTTTTCTTCACCTTAGTTTTCTTAGATTAAGTAAGTCAAAGAAATTTTTTATAAAATGCTGGTATCAAAATTCAAGGGGCCATTCAAACATTTAAAAAAATTCACCTACGACAGCCACCGTTTTCATGCCAGCATAGACCTTGTGTTTAACGGGTGGTGGTGCAGTTGTGAATGGCGTCATAGTAAGAGCGGAAAGGGCGTGTAGAGAATAAAAACTAACGGTTTATATACTGATAATCTGCTGATTCGATCTTCCCGATTAATATACAATTTTAAGGATAATCGTCGAATTCCGAATTAAATTTTGGAGTTTTCTTGATTAAAAAACTAAATTTAATATTTCATTACAAAGATAATATTTTATTCAAAAATTCTTCTCTTTGAAAAAATAAATAACTAATTATATAAAATAACTATATAAAACTTATCAACGATTTTTTATTTATTTATTAAATGAGTAATAAAAGGACTTAAAACTTTACTTATTTAGATATTTGCTTTAAAGTGCTAAAATTATATCGTCAGATTTTTTACTTTTACATAATTAAATTTTATTTTAAATCATCGTTTCAGCCAAAGTAAATTAGAAATATATAAAGAATCAGTCCCATTTTACATAGATATCATTATCTTTTTTAAATGTATAAATGTTTTAAATTATTATTATTTGGATCATTTGTAAAATTATGATTGAAATATGCATTGTTTACAAAAATGTCTGATTTATACTTATCTAAAAATACCTGTTATAGTAATCTGTTTCTATTTAGTTTTAAAAACATCAACACTACAAATATTTAATATCTGATGTAAGAATAATACTTTTCTTTGTATAATTTTTCGGTGTTTTACTTACTTGAGTGTATAATTGATTTTTAGTATATTGTTAGTGCTCGTAGCATCGCACATTAACCAGTGTTCAATGTTTCTAATGAGTCCCAATGTAAGACTGGGAAATAATTATTGTTCTATATTATGCTTATCTATCGTAATCTGTGATACAAAAGTTTACACTGCCAGATTTTCTATTTCGTAATCAATGTCGTTAAGCATGAGGGTGATCCGAAAATAACGATCGTTTGGCTGTAAAAACCTTAAAAACAAATTTTCTTCAAAAAAAATTATTTCTTTAAATAAGTAAAGCTTACTTTACTTCTCGATATAATCACCCCCTGCATTTAGGCATTTGTCATATCTGTTCAGGAGCGCTTTACAATCTCCATGTAATATTCAGATGCCGCCAGTCCCGTATTAACCCTTTGACTGGCAAATATTTGTGTATCTGTAATGTTGAATTCATACCGGAATCTTCAAAAAAATTTATTGCAAAATAAGGTAAAGCAATTTACACGACTTTTTCCCACCAAAATTAGAAAAATAAAATTTAATAAAGTTTTTCTGGTGCAAATCTTCATTAATCGTAGGTGGGATATATCACCGCCCCTCAAGAGGTTAAGCCTGTTGTTCACTGCAGACTCCAATTCATCATCATTTCCCATCATGCACAAATTTTATTGTAGACAAGATGTTCCACACAGTATCACCAAGCAAAAAACGTGAAATCTTTGCGAAGCGATGTGCAACTTGCCGAGTGCGCATGACGTTTAGTCAGGGCCATTACCATGATCATCCGACGTAAGGCGCAACACACACCAAGGAGACATGCAACAAAAAAGCATGAGGCATGCGATATTTCACCCTGTTAAAGAAGAAAAAACCAGTTTGAGCAGCAGAATTTGCCTCCTGTCTCACAATTATTGTCGCATGTCTCTCTGGTGTGTGGCACGCCTTATGCACTCGTAACGCGTTCAAATCACTTTCCCAGACATCTCACGTTGTTTTCTTGGTGAAATTGTGTCATAACATCTTTTTCGCAACAAAATTTGTGCACGATGGGAAATGATGATGAGTTGACTACAGTGAACATTTGGCTTAATGCAGGCCTCGATACAGCCGATTGTAACATGGGGGAATTGTAAAGTTTCTGAACACATATGACGAAGGCTTAAATGTAGGAGGTAACTATGAGGAGAAATAAAGTAAGCTTTACTTATCTAGGGAAATAATATTTTTGAAGAAATGTTTTTTTTTTATTTTTTTTGCCTTAAATTTATTTTTAATCGCAGCAAAACTGATTGGAATGCAAAGATGAAAAGGTGTTCATACCAGGCGTTGAACCCAGATATTACGGCCAAAAGGTAATCTGAGTGATTTCAGGTCACCAGAGTTGTCCAGGCAGCTTAATCGATAGAGCGTTCGCACAGTATGTAAAAATTCCTAGTTTTAAATTAACACTTTTTTGGTTCAGTTTGGGAATCATCAACACGTGTGATTTCTTTATCAATGTTTGATTGGTCTAAAAATAATAAAGTATATCCTATTTATTAATGACAATTATACGGTCAAAAGCAGAGTTACAAGGACTAGCTTTCAATCTGTATTTTACATCATGAAACTGCCAACCACTACACTCTTTATAATTAGTAGAAATATGGCAGTACATCTTCTTTGTTTTATAACATCTCCATTATTATTATTAATAATAAAATGAGAGTAATAGTAATAAAGTGAAAAAATTCAAACGTGGTATTGTATTTTATATGATTTTTGTTCTACAAAGTTGCTTTAAAACTGAAAGGTTGAATACTGAATAAAATCTTTGCATGATAAGTAAGTACACGTAAAATTTTTAAAGATGTCTCAGCAACGAAAAAAACTACTCTAAAAAGGAATCTAAATGTTAATTTTAATTAAACATTATTTTTTCGATATTTTTTTGACTAAAAAACTATACCAATACTCTGTTCTTTTTAAAATACTTTTTATATAAACATAAACAGCAACATATTATTTTCTTTTGGTAGAAATAAAGCTTATGAAGCAAAAAATATACATTGCCTCAAACCAGAATAATCCATTACTTAGATGGGGAACGTGACTGAATTTTAAACCATTGTTATTTTGAAAAATACATTAGGAGATATAAAGTTTATATAACTCACATTTTTTTCCCTAGGCATATAATATATTATATTTTAATGGAGTGTTTTACAGTTTCAGCTATCTTAGAGATTTTCAATTTATTATACAAAATATATTTAAGATTGTCAAAAATTTTCAAACAAAGTTCATTATTTTTCGAAAATATTCATGGACCACAAGAACAAAAAATTCGTTTTAACCCTTTAATGCATGATTTTTTATTTTGTTCGGAAAACATTATACAGTACCGCGCCGATTACCCGGAATGCCCACTTAACCGAATCGATCAAGGAACACATTTTTTTTTTTTTTTTTCCTTCTCTAGCATTTTTGAAGTGAAACTTCTTTAGGCGTGGTAGGGTGAATTCAGCTGGGTGTCACGAAAGTTAACCGTCAAATAACCATTTACTAATTATCTATCTATATATATATATTTCTATTACGTAGCGCGAAAAAAAGGTTGAATTTGTAGCTTGCCTTCTGGCAACAAACGTAGTAAGATAAAATTAATTTACTTTATTACATTCCAGAAATCAGAAACGTGATTTCACCACGGAAATTTGCGTCACATTTAAAATTAAAATGTCAATGGTTTTAATCAATTGTAAATATATTAAAATTGATTATTTTGAATATGCACTAATCGCGGAAGAGCAGAACACAGATTATGTATTAATAAATAATATTAAGTAGCTTGTGTAAACAAAACAAAAGCAAATAATCTATCATAATAAATAATATGCACAGAAATATTTTTCAGATGAAGAAAATTACGTCATTCGAAAAACAAAAATAGCATTTTCACCCATCTATCTATATTATAAAGGACAAACTAATCAGTGTGTAACGCATACGTCATTTTGCGAATGGCAACACTTTGAAATTTGAAATAAAATTTTGGTTTTGCAATTTTCTGTACTGCAAATTTTTAAACTTCTAAACATCGCATATTTTAAATTTTTACACCGTCGTATAAGGAAAAAAAATTATCTTTTAAATGCAATTTGTTTGAAAGCTGTATCTCAATTTATTTTTGAGATATTAATTTTTTTGCAGTTTTTAATACCATTTTTCTTATAGTGGCAGCAAAAGTACCCCATTTGTATTGAAAGCCGTTGAAAGTAAACGGAAAATAGTCAAAAATAACAGATACTGTATCTTTTTGTTGCCATCATTGACCAAAATTGCTCTTAACTCGATAAGTAATTTATATATCAAAAAATGGAAAACTCATTTCAATTCCAAATCGCTTTAATAGTCAGGCCTACAAATTTTAAGCCTTTGTGTTTAATGAGTCAGAAATGTGTCAGAAAGTTTCGCGTTGTTGAAAGGGGAACTGGAGAACCAACTTAAGCATTATTGCAGGTTAGTATTTTGTAATAGAGTTGCATGCATGATATTCCCTTAAAACATGTCATTCTATATTGTTTTAAACATAAGTGCATGCCATAATAGGTGTGAGGAACACTCATTAAAATACGAATACGACAAATAGCGCAGAGCCTGAAGACTAACCCGTCAGTACTTAAAGAGATAAAAATAGTTCTGCATTTTTCATTCAGGTACTGAGACTAATCTTTCATAATTGGGCTCACATGATTATATAACTGTCTCCTATAGTTCTATGACTAAGCAACAGAAAACAATATGTTACGCACTAAAATCTTCCCTGAAAAACTAATAGTGCAAGTCGCATGGAAATCCGTTCTGAAGAAATTCCCATTTCCATTTTATATACTTATTAGATTATTTTGAGTTTTTTGATTTGATATCAGTTAAATTCGTGTTTTATTTTATTTTATTTTTGGTGTTTTATTTTCGTTTGCCAATTTGGTTATCGAAACGAAAACGGTGACAAAATTACACGAAAACAAAAACATTCTGAATTATTTACAATGTTTTTGAAAAATTGAGTTAATATTTTGTAATTGGGCTGCAAGCATATTTAAAAAATATTCATGCTTGAAAATTACTTTAAAATCCATAAAAGATCTGTAAATTGAGATAAACATTACAAACAAATATTACTGAAAGTACTTTTCTTTTCTATAACACGGTGGAACAATCGAATGTGCGATGTTTAGAGGTTAAATTGCAGTAAAAGGGAAATTTATTGTTGTGTTAGGCTGTTGCCACCGTAAATATGATACCAGCGTTATTCATAGACATGTCTTTTCTTTATACTATTGCATTAAGAGTAAATGGGTTCACCTTTCGTAATCGGGTTGCACGCACCTTTAAAAATATCCATGCTTGAAAATTACTTTAAAATCCATTAAAATCAGAAAATTGAGATACAATTTTCAAACAAATTTTATTCGAAAGTACTTTTTTCAATTCGACATTGTAAAAAATGAAATTGTGTGATGTTTAGAAGTCAGTAAAAGCACAATTTATGGGTTACAAATTATGGGGCACAATTTATGGGCACTGATATAGTGTTTTTACTGTATAATGTAGATATATATTATACAAACGAGAATTTCATTAAATGCTGCACGATTTGGTGGATTTGTCTTTTTCGTATTGTCAGGAAAATCACACATTTTCCTGTTGGATCCACCAAAACGCGTATTCTGTTATTAAAGCTCAGGGATTTTACTTTGTTTGCGAGACAATAACGTCATGTTTTCTGATTGTCTTTTTAACGATTTGTGTATGGGAATGCACAAATTCCAGTTATTGTGAATGCCGTATTATTTCGTTTTAATTTATTTTACCTGGAGGGCACCTTATAATTGACACGGGCGAAGCCGGGTAGTTCTGCTAGTACTATAAAAAATTTTACTACAACTGTGTCCGCGATGACGTCATATTCACTGACCTTTACTTCTGCACCTAAATATACTGAATTGCTATTTATTTAAAGATCCTTGGTATCCATAAATTAAAATATTTCTGAAAATTACATGATTTCCAATTAATTATAATAAATATTTAATGAAACTCATGAATGTGAAAACAATTGCTTAAATGACGTTCTAATCTGGAAGAGAATGAATGGTTCTATTGTTGAAAACGATGTAATATTTGAAAGAAAGGATGCATTCTCATATAGACTTAAAAAGTGGGATGGCATACGTTAGAATCGTTTCAAACATACAACCGATTTCTGGGTAAGTTTTCCATTGTTTCAAGAAGTAGTTATTGGTCTATTTTACGGTCACATGATGTAATCAGCTAATCAGCTTTTTCTTTTTTTTCTTTTTTTTTTTATCAAGAATTCCTTTTAGACGCAGCATAAAATGTGTTGTTTACGTTTTGTGAACTTGCCAAGTGCCTGAGAGTTATTGTATTTTTCATGACGAATGAAATTTTTGACGATGATTGTTGACTATCACTTACTGATTTTCTGAGAGTTTTTCGAAAGGAATTTAAGCCATGTTGTTCAATATTATAGGCGTAATTAGTTTTAAGCTAATTGTGCTTGAAAAGTAGTGTTTTTAGTTAATTATTTTAAATTTCCAAAATTTGTAAATTTCATAATTTTAAAATGATTCATGCTCTATGGTAGTACCAACTGAATATATTTTTAATTGCGTTTTCAACAAATGTTTGAAATTGCTTTTTTTTACATTGAAACTTTTTGTAAATTTTATATGTTAAAATGATTTATAGTACTCACACTGGCTAGAGTTGCTGCAAAAATGGGTGACGACCGCAGCGAGATTGGACTGCATAGTGATCCCAATGAGAATTCATGGTGGTTGGAGAGCGTCAGCGAGCAGGGGGCAAAGCCCCCTAGTATATATATATATATATATATAGCGGTAAGTATATAACACTTCCGGAGTGAACTCATCCACAATTTTTATATTCGGGCTGTTTTAATTTTTTGTTCACAACTGTGAATGACTCTTGAGAATGACTCCACTGATGTTTACTATTTGATTTGATCTTATAACGTGTGTTTTTTCTTACTATTCGCTAAAAAATTTATTAAGAAGACAGTTTACTTACAGTTTTTTCTTAAATAAGATATCGAAGGTTATATATTTTAGTAACTTTAAAATACATTTTTAGTTTGATTTATAATTAATTATTATCTTAATTACAGATGTAGCAAGCTTTAACTAAGTAATACTAATTTTACCCTATACCATGGTGTAAAATAGGTAATTGTTTAAAATAGGTAATGTTTTAAAATAGCATTATTTGTACTAATTTGCATGTTTTTTGTGAAATAGCTGTTGAAATTTTGTGAGTGAAGATCACTTGCATATTCTATGCCTTTATTTTACAAATTCCATTAATGATTTTCTTGCAAATTAAGTTTGAATGAAAAATGGTCTGTTTTTATAAATATTTTACCGCATCTGACCCTATCAGTCAGGCAAGATAAATCTTATTACTTCATAATTCTTTTTATAATGCAATACATATCATTCTTTTAAAAATGCAAACACGTCATTCTGATGGGCTATCTTCTAGTCCTGAAATAATCGCCAATCATAATAAAAATGAATACCGAATAAAATCTCCAACAAATGCGAGGACGACGAAGGAGATGGAACTGAAGAATCCAGAAGTCCGGCAGAAACAGCAGTATTTAAAACGCTTTAAGTTGCGATGGAATGGCAACAACGTCAATATCCAGTTGATTCCGTTCAATCTCTGCATTTAAAAATTAAGGGTATGGCTGCAAAAAAAAAAAAAAAAAAAAAAGGAAAAAAAAAAGAAAGCCCTCTATGAAGCAGTAGACTATAAGGAATTTCTTTTCCCTATCACAATGATTATAGATATATATGTAATGTAAAGTGTATGTATATATATGTGTTTGTGCCATTTTGTGGAAAATAAAATTTTAAAAAGTATAAAAAAATAACTTCTAAACACGCTATTTGTTATATGCTAAAATGTGCATTACTACAACTGCCAGTCTTCAGCCTGAAAAAAGTGTTAAAGGAAGTTGCTTAAAAAACAGTCTCATAGCCGTTGTTTTAAAGTTGTCAAATTATCCGGATTTTACATTAAGCGGATCGCTCTCTGTCCCGACCGGTCCGGATAATCGGTTACTGTTTTTGAGCCTATTTTTGTTAATTATCCACTAGAAAAATAGAGAAAAAAATTACTTATGTTTCTTAAAATTACACTATGTGCAAATTACTTAAAAGATGAAAAAATATTTAAAAAAGTGTTAAATTACTTTAATAGCCTCAGTAATTTCAACTATATACATAGCCTTTAGAGAATGCAAAAATACAAGCGTCTTATTTTCAAATATCACGTAGTTGGTGTCGAGAGGAGTGAAAGTGAAAGTCAATTTTTAGATGTGGAAAACATTGGGAAAATAAAAATATGGATATAGAAAGAAGTGGAATATTGCGTGTTTTATGATTCTTTAAGCAAACCGAGCCAAATTCTGAGTATTCTGTAGGATGAAACGTCATTACAAACAGTATTTTCTTTAGTAATAATTTCTATTGATTCACGGATAATTAAATCATGATATAGTAGAACCCCGGTTATCCGAAAATCGGCTTAACCGAAAGACCTTAAAATTCCTTAAAGTCCTTTTTAAATGTGAAAAATTTCATTGTCAACACTATTTTTATCGATGTCAAATGACACCTTTCAACATATTTTGATTTATGATTACTATTTTATTTGTAAGTTTTAGATCAAAATAATTTCGAATCATTTTTAATACATTGAAGAGTTGTTTTAATACTTATTAGCTTTAAATCTTAGAATCAAAATAAGTAAAAATCAAAACTTTGACAGGTGTTATTGCACCCTGGTAGAAATAGTGTTAAAAAAGCATGTTATTTATGAAATAAAAAAAACGGAGTCAGCTTACTTATTTGGTCCATTGCGTAATTTCTGGCAATTTATTTGATAGACACGTACGACACTTCATTTTTTTTTACAAATTATGTAGTGATTTTCTTTTTTTTTTCAACTTTGCATCGATTCAATGCTACTTTATGACGTCATCTTTTAAATAACAACACGTCATGTGATGCTGTTGCATCTTCTTGTACTTCAATGTATTGAAGTGTTGCATTTAAGATCTTAGTAGCTTCAATATGTGTAATCCTGGCATTATCAATCTCTGTAGGCTCTTCTTCTTCTTCAGTATCAGCATCTCCTGGATTCACCGCAGCAACTATTTCTACATCAGTCAAATCTTGTTCATCAGTGATTGGACCAAGCTATGCGTCAATTTCAGCTTCTGATATTTCTCCGGAAAGCTGCTTGAACATGTCCAAAAACACTTCGGTGTTAGTATCGTCACCATTTCTGTCCACAATTCAAATGACAGCAGTTTCTGCAAACTCCTGTGTTTCAAAGACTAGGGTTTCAAACTTAGGCCATAACTTACGCCAAGAGTTCACTAACGTTTTGCTTTGAATTTTATCCCATAAAGAAGCTACCCAGTAGCTAACTTTCTTCATATTTACAACTTTCAAATGTTGAACAACTTGCGCTCCATCGGCCCGTCCTTCAATCAAGAATCGTATCAGCCTTTTTCTGTAATGTCTCTTAATGTTCTCAATAATTCCTTGATCCATTGGTTGAATCAGAGAAGTCACATTCGGTGGCAAGAAAATAGCTCTAATCCCATCCTTTACAAGCTCACTTTCTGATGTGTGAGATTGTGCATTATTCAACAAAAGAAAACCTTCTGAGGAAGTTTAATTTTTTTCAAAAAAAAAAAAATTACCTCTTTTCAGAGGTAACAAACTCGTTGAGAAACTATTCACTGAAAATGTCACACGTCATCCACGATTTTTTTTGTGACCGGTGCTTTACTGGAAAAGATCTCATGTTGAGATTCTTGAACGCTATAGGCTTGGCTGGGCATAAATCAAGTTTTCACTATAAGCCTCCCGGTTATTCGAAAATTCCTATGGAACCCCGGTTATCCGAAAATTACTATGGAACCCCGGTTAACCGAAAATGCTTTGGTCCCATGCTTTTCGGATAACCGGGGTATTACTGTAATTCTTTAAGGGGCGTATAATTTTTGTCTCTTCGAAATTAACTTGTATATTCTGCTTCAAATCTCTCAAATGAAGTACATCCGGCCAACAACAGCCATGTCAAGACAACCAGGAGCAGAATATACAAGTTAATTTCAAAGATACAAAAATTATACGCCCCTTAAAGAATTATCATGATTTAATTATCCATGAATCAATAGAAATTATTACTAAAGAAAATACTGTTTGTAATGACGTTCTCCATTGTTCACGAGCCCCTTGAATTTCGCTGTCTCCGGGTGGTTATATAGCGCTGGAAGTGATTTGTACGCATCCGGAATCAGAAAAGTTGGTTGATCGTTCCAAGAAATGTTTACAGTCTCTTGGTAACTATGTAGAAAAGTGAACTTACAAAGTATGTTGTCATAGCCGTGTTGCCTATGTATATGTGGTTTAATAAATAGCCATAATTTGAAAGTGTAACTTATTTTTTGATTTGCCCTCGTATATGGCCATTTTTTGATGTGCTGAGTTGAAAAATGACGAATGGTCTAATACTATTATGTAAGGCTTTTTGAAAAAAATGATGATGAATAGAATACCCAGAAAAATAACGCAGAAGATGCAGCAACTACATACGTAAAAAATACACAAAATTCTTAAAAATAAACTGTATCTTACATTTCATTAAGTACTTATGTTTGTTATAGTGTCCAGTAAGCTAAATATCTTAGGCTGGTGCAAAAAAAAAATGCATGATTTTTCAATTCAAATTTAAAACGCTATGACCTTTTTACAAACTAAATATGTTTAATCGAAATAAGAGCCATTACAATCAATACATCTTTACCAAAGAGAAACAAGCTTTGTAATTCCTGTGACATAAACGTCTGGACTTCTGGAGGCGAAAAATTCTCGTAGGGCATTCCGACATCATCTTAACCCATATTGGACCGCTGTTTTATAAACAGGACAGCTAATAAAGCATTTTTTAAAATAAAATTGGCAAGAATTTTCTGGATGCATTTTGTTATGAAGTCTTTAAAATACATAAAAGTATAACATATAAACAAAAAAACAAGTAACCAATTAAAATTTAATTGAACAAAATCTATTTAAAAAATCCTTTAAAAATTGTGATCTTATAATCTAGAATTTTGCCGTTATTATTATATTTTTATTGGAGAAATCATAGAGTATTTTTGTACAACATAAACTGTATTTTTAAAGTAAAATAAAATATTTGTTCATAAAATTAGTTTATGTATGCATTTTATATGTCCTAACTATGTGTTCTACTAATATGTCCTGTTTATAGGAAAGCTAGTTACTTAAAAAATAAAAACTTTCTTTCAAAATTTTGCTAGTATCTATTTAATTACACCATATTAATGATATAATAGAAGTTTTAAAAATTTTCAAAAATATTTAATCGGTATGGTCCAATATGGGTTAAATTGCCGAAATTTTTTTCAACTCAAGAAGTTGTCTAGATATTTAAAGAAGCGGTAGTTGGTTGGCGAGAGTTCCGAAGAGCACGGTGGGTAAGATCATCTTTCGTGGGCCAACGCGTGTAACTTTTGGAGGGTCTGTAGTGGTCTGTGTGTTGAAGGGCTTTTGGAGGGTAAGTTTTCGTTCAACTCGTGAGGCACTTACTTATCGAGTTTCTTCCAGTGTTGGACACGCTCACAAAAAAAGAACTAATTCAAACTCAAAATCAATTTCTCAAAAATGAGTCATGTTCACGCTCATATTCAAATTTTTTCAAGCGAGCTCAAACTCACCTATGAAAGTGAACGAAATTCAATAAAAACTCTATTGTGTGGCAATATATTTTGTTTCCTTTCCCTAGGCAGTTTAATTAATCTTACTTTTAAACATCTCTTATTTATTTAATCTAACCTTTTCTGTTTTAAATTTACTGGTTTCATTTCCCATTTTCAGTTTAAGCACTGTTTTCATTTCAGCACGCGATGTTTAGTAAATCGCATTTTGCGATCCTCTTTGCGCCGTTTTAGCGATGTTGTCTCGCTCCTGTCTTTTCTTGGCGCGAACCCTTTAGCTGCCGCGCGCGAGTTTAATAGCGTTCTCTCTCTCTCTCTTAGCAATTCAGTAATAGTGCAGTTAATTACTGGTACAGCGTCATACGGTTTTAGCTCGCCGCACATTCCGCGGGCCTCGTGCTCCGGATGTGCCGGTAATGTCGGAAGTAAATGCCGTGTTTTTTTTTGCTAGAGAATATTTTTATAACGAGGCTAAGTCTCCTCTCCTAGGGATCTCTTCTTAATACTTTTATTCAACTAGTTTTTAGCGTGTATTTACATAAATTATTGAGGAGATCCTTAGTGAAAATCAAGACTGATGTCTAGTCGCACAGATACTTCATGATCATCGGATGCCGAGCCGTGGACCCCACCTTTCACCTGCATACTTTGACTGAAAGAATAAAAATCTTCTTTGTTCGAAACAAGTATTAGAGTTGGTTTATTTATTGCAAGAGAGGAGGTACTGTATCTTATTTCCTTTTTCTTTTCTCAGCTTGATCACCTACTAGGATCTGGTTATTAGTGTACATTCACAGCGCATATGTAAATGATTAATCGAGGCAACTGGACGATCGCGTTTTATTCTAATGAATCCACTTCTAGTATGCAAAAGACAATAGTGAACTCCTTTTTAGAAATATTATAAGCACCCATTAGAACAATTAAATACTTCTTAATAAATGGTGCTAGTGCCAGGTGCACAGACAGTGCATTTGAGTGATCAAGCAGAAGCATAAGTTTTTCAATGACTTTTTATGTATATAACAAATTTTACTGATTAATCGTATTTACTCCAGCTTTTTCTTTTACTGATTTTCATTTTTACAAGTGTATTTTAATGGATGCATTCGGATTTAAGTCTTATAGCGATTGCATCATCATTTTGCTCGGCGACCACGTGCTCGAGTTTGTTTTTTTCCTCTTAAAAAAAAAGAAGTTCGAACAATATTTTAAGTAAAAAAAAGAATAAATAAAATAATAATGTGGCAGTTTTGTGAAAATATAGAAATAAAAAGATGAGAATAATTGCTGAATAAAATGAAATATTATACACGTGTAGTATTTGTTCTAAGTTCATTTTTTTCTTTCAAATATTCATTTGCAATGAAAATTTTAGTGAATATGAGAAAATATGATGTCTCTTACGACATTTATAACGTTTTTTTCAAGATTTAATAGTTCAAATGATGGATGTTGATAGATAGAAATGCAATACGAGATCATGCCTTATTTTAGCACGTTGTGCTCTGTCAAGAATAGTAACATCAGTTTTATATTTTAAGTAGTAGAATTTTTTTTTGCATCAAGTAAGAAGATTTTGTTTTTAAAAAGAAAATTTTAAGTGTTGTTTTGTATTGTGTGATGTGGAAGATTGACAAAATTCAAGTGTTTTAAAGCTATTTCAGAGAGCAGTCAGATCTTGTCACAGCATTCAGTGCAAAGTTTCATTTTTCATGAATTTAAGTATTAAATGTAATTATTTCTCAAGATTTTTTTTTAAGAATGCTTATAAAAGCAGATATAAAAGTAGAAGAATTCAAGTTTGCATCAAAATTTCACATACATATTTGGTGTCCATTTCATATGGAACTTTTATCTTCATGTTTAGCACTATTTGGTCTTATGTGCGGCATGAAAAATTTTTTTTTTTGCATTATGAGGTTACGTGCAAAAATTCTTCCATTACAATAGAAAATAAGAGTGCTGTATTTTAATACAGAATTTACATGGTCTGTGTATTCAGCCATTATATGATGCAGTTTGTTTTCTTCAAAACATATCCATGTTTATAGCAAAATTTTAAATAGTCAATTTTTATTTTAAGGAATGGTTTAAATAATTTCAAGTTTTTTTTATATTTTGTGTCAAAGTTGAAATTTAATTCAAAAATATATGTGACCTTACGTATGAATTTATGGGTTCAGGTCTCACGATAGGGCTTAGTGCAGTCTGAACTCTAGTTTGCATGCTATTGCGAGATGTATGCAAATATTCAAGTAAACGTAATTTATCACATACAGCTGTATTTTTTTATACAGATATGGTTTGTCTATACAACCATTATGACACAGATTTAATTACTTGGATGTTTTATCCATGTTTATAAAAGTTAAATAGTGATTACTAGTTTGTGAAAACAGAAGAATACCAGTTTAGTGAAATGCCTTTACAGCAGTGTATCATATCATATGGAACTGTATCCAATTTTCTTTTCGAAACTATACATTCCAAAATTTTTAAGCTACAAGTTGACTCTACAGTGTGTAATTTCATCAGCATCTTCAAGTGTTTTCATCATTTTTTCCTACTCACCAGTGTTATGTCACCATGCTATTTCATACTGTCGCAAAATTAGCATTTCAGAGAAGACATAGAATTGTGAAAAATTCAAGTATTTTATAAAAAGTTTGTGTGATAAAATACAGAACAATATTAATACAGTGAAACTATTGTGACTGTTACGTCCAGTGTTTAATTTATCTTCACAGCATGAACTCTTTCAAGCAGAACAGAACATTTTTTTTTCGGCATAAAATCTTACAAGCAGTGATACTATCTTCTGATACCAGCATATTTTTACAGCTACAAGTTTAGGACATCTGTCTTATAATTTTTAAATAATCCTTTTGTTTTTTTCAACTTATGTTTGACATAGTTAAGGATGCTGTTCAATACATCCAACATCTGCAGGCAGATGGTGAATTTTTGTCATAGTATTTCTTTTAAATTAATTTATGTTCTAAACTCTTTTTCAGTTTTTTTAATACATATGTATACATTGTTGTTTTATGTTTATAATGCATTTTTTCAAGAGGTTCTAGTGGTGACTTTGTCACATTTCAACTATAGTGTAGTGTTATAAGATTCAAATGCATTTTTAAACTTAGCAATAATTGTTTTTAAATTTTTTTACAATATTCCAGTGGTGACTATAGTGGTCACACCGTTTTCCAAAAATTGTAGTGAAATGCAATTTTTTTGGGCACATTTTTTAAAAAAATTTGACTCTTTTTCAAGATTGCACATTTTTCAATTACTAGTGGTGACTTTGTGTCACATTTTGAAGTACAAAAAGAAAAAGAATAAAATGAAAATTTTTTTTGTACGTTACATTTTGACTTTTTTCAAAAAGTTAATTTTTCCAATAAATTTTTTAGTGGTGACTTCGTGTCACATTGTTAGTTATTTAGTAGGTTGTAAATTTTTTTTAATGCATTTTTGGTATCATTCTCAATTTTTAGGATTAAATTTCTAGCAACATTCCAGTGGTGACTTCATGTCACAATGTAGTCGTTAGACTAATATTTCATGAAACATGTTTGTTTCACATTTCCACTTTCTTTACATTTTTTTAAAATTTTACAATAGTTTACGGGTATCATTTTTTCTCAACCATTCTTTGCGAATGACTTTGTCATTTTTTTTTATGTATCATGTCAATGATACTTATAGACATAATAGAATGCTTTGAGTATTGTAATAATATTTTAGAATTTTTTTACCAATGTTTGTCTGTTGACAAAATTTTAGTGAATTTTCAAAACCTTTTTGAATTTTCAAAATTTTCTTGAATTTTTTCAAAAAAAAAAAGGAAAAGTTTTAATTTTTCTTTTATGTGTCTATGTTCTTCTCATGTTATGTTATGTTTATTCTCTAGAATGTACTTACAAGAAAATATTCAAATTTGTGTTTAAAAAAAAAGATATACTTACATTTTACAAATTTTTTTCAGAATAATAACATGCTAGCAAAATCTCAAAATAGATTTAAACAAAAGTAGGAATATTCTATGTGAATATTTATTTTCATGTAAACATACATGTTTACAAAATCTTTTTTAGTCTATCAATTTTTACCATGGTTTAATAAATAATTGTGTACGTACATATTATTTCAATTTGTGAGCTCACACACACCTTTTTACTTTTGATTATCACTTTTTGGTGTTAAATTTTATTGCTATAGCAGTGTGTTTATATTTGTATGTGTTTAAAATTTTTGATAGGAAGTATGCTCTTAGGGTTATGCAGTTTTGCCCATGTTGTGAGTAGTCTTTTTCATGTGATTAGTACTATGTGTATAATGTTTTGACCTTTCCTATTTTTTTTGTGGTACCACTCCCCCTTTTCTTTCTTTTAACATAATGTAATTTTTTATATAGGTTTAATAAGGTATAACTGTAATTTTTCTCAACATTTGTGTACATGTACTGATTGTTTTTCAAAGCTACCCACCTGTAGGGTAAAGTCTGTTCCCCGTGTAGTCCTGATGGCATCTGATGATCCTCCGGCATTCTCTCAACTTCACTTTTTCTTTTCGGGTTTGTTGTTTACCTTGTTTTGGGTAAGTTCTTTTTCAGTCATTTCATTTAATTGTTTTTCCATTTAATAGCTTGTCTCCTTTAGTTCAATATCAGTCACTTTTAGTCCTTTTGTTCATTTTTGCATCTTGTTTGGAATTCTTAGTGTGAAGAAATCAACTTTATTTCTGCAATAAAGCATTGGAGTTTCAGACCTTGCTTCAGCTCTTATAGCTATGGACTAAAAGTTCTTTTTCAACGTTTGTTGGGGTGTAATATATTGTGTGGCAATATATTTTGTTTCCTTTCCCCAGGCAGTTTAATTAATCTTACTTTTAAACATCTCTTATTTATTTAATCTAACCTTTTCTGTTTTAAATTTACTGGTTTCATTTCCCATTTTCAGTTTAAGCACTGTTTTCATTTCAGCACGCGATGTTTAGTAAATCGCATTTTGCGATCCTCTTTGCGCCGTTTTAGCGATGTCGTCTCGCTCCTGTCTTTTCTTGGCGTGCTCTCGCCTTTTTTCGGCAACCCTTTAGCTGCCGCGCGCGAGTTTAATAGCGTTCTCTCTCTCTCTCTCTCTTAGCAGTTCAGTAATAGTGCAGTTACTTACTGGTACAGCGTCATACGGTTTTAGCTCGCCGCACATTCCGCGGGCCTCGTGCTCCGGATGTGCCGGTAATGTCGGAAGTAAATGCCGTGTTTCTTTTTGCTAGAGAATATTTTTATAACGAGGCTAAGTCTCCTCTCCTAGGGATCTCTTCTTAATACTTTTATTCAACTAGTTTTTAGCGTGTATTTACATAAATTATTGAGGAGATCCTTAGTGAAAATCAAGACTGATGTCTAGTCGCACAGATACTTCATGATCATCGGATGCCGAGCCGTGGACCCCACCTTTCACCTGCATACTTTGACTGAAAGAATAAAAATCTTCTTTGTTCGAAACAAGTATTAGAGTTGGTTTATTTATTGCAAGAGAGGAGGTACTGTATCTTATTTCCTTTTTCTTTTCTCAGCTTGATCACCTACTAGGATCTGGTTATTAGTGTACATTCACAGCGCATATGTAAATGATTAATCGAGGCAACTGGACGATCGCGTTTTATTCTAATGAATCCACTTCTAGTATGCAAAAGACAATAGTGAACTCCTTTTTAGAAATATTATAAGCACCCATTACTCAAAAATGAGTCATGTTCACGCTCATATTCAAATTTTTTCAAGCGAGCTCAAACTCACCTATGAAAGTGAACGAAATTCAATAAAAACTCATTTTTTTTCTTTTCTTTTATTTAAAAATATATACTTTATTGTCCAAATTAAAAAAAAATTGGGAAATAATCTTTTGGTTATTCTATGTAAGGGTCTTCATGGGCCTACCCAATTTTTTTCCCCGAAACTCGGTCCGAGCTTGGTTTGGGGATATACTTTTTTCTAGAAGTTCGGACCGAGATGAGCCGGGACTGGAATTACTTTCCGGTCCAAGTCGAGGCCGGACTGCATTCTTCTTGAGGTCTGAACAGGCAGAAATTTTCAGCCTAGGTTCCAACCAAGCTCGTATAAAAATCATTCGGCCGGCACAGCTGTGGCCTCTTCAGTAAAAATATCAGTAAAATTTGGCCCGGCCCAACATTTTTTTTTTCAAAAAATGCACGTATTTTTAAATTGGTATTAATCTGCAATTAAAATTGATATATGGCTAGTTCTGAAATTTAGTGGAAAATTTCACTTTGGTAATTTGTAAAAAATAAAAGTTCAAACTGTCGCGTTTAAGTTTTGTTTTCGACATTTTCTTAAGGTTTTAGAAAGAAATAAATCATGATTAGAATTCAAGGTTATTTTTTTTTATTTTAAAATTAAATTTCATTTTTCATATAAACATGGAGGTGACACATTATTCCATTGAGGTGACAACCTTTAATAGTAGTGATGAATATAAGTTTTATCGTCCATTTACTAGATTAAAAATCATTTATGGTTGCTATATTAGTTCGTTTTATTGTTTAAGAGGTATAATATGTTATTTCAATGAAATTTGGATACTCAAATAACACATGAAAACAAAAACTGGATTACAGTTCAAGTAAAGAAAGCATACTCTTGAGTAACATGTTAACAAAAAAGGAATTTTTTATTAAATAAAGTTTTGAGGGATTAAATCAAAGACATATTGTAACTGATTGTTCACATTCGGCTGTTCAACCACACAAATCTACTCTTCGTATCTAATGATTGCTTCTGGCTCTTTACTGAAAACAAATTTGTTCTTGTATTCCGAACATTTTGCATAATATTAACTTCTACGTAATCTTCAACTGTGGTCACTTTTGCTAAATAAAGCTTAACAGGACACTAACTGGAATCTTGTGCATACTGCGATACTTCATTATTATTTTTTCAGAAAGAACATGTCCAAAAGCTTTATTTGACTTTTGAGACTTCTCATTTTTTTTCTAAATGTTTCTCATCCTGTGTATTTCAATGCTGAACCGAATTCAAGACATTTTCTGACTTTAGAAGAAACATTTTCGACTTTCAATATTATTTTGTACCCTCTCTTATGTACCGTTTAATTTTTTCTTTTACTTGTGTTGATATTTTTTCTTATATTTATCTTTTTCTCTTTTATATTTGAACTTTTCATAACATTAATTTTTAAGCTCTTTCTCAAGCAATTTTATTCTTCTGTATGCCATTGTTTTGTTTCTGTTAACAATTTTTCGACCGCTTTTTACTCGACTAGTACCTGCTCTGTCTATCACATCTTTAGCATTCGCAATAAGATTGTTTATACTTTCTGAATCATCATCTGTTTCTGGAGTAGTAGAATTTAAAAGTTAAAATTGATATTAAAATATTGAAATTGTTTTTAAAATTGATATAATTTTTCTTTATTTGCTTTCTTCTCTCGACTTTTCTTTGCCTTTGTACCCAATTCTTTCTTTGTGCACGTTTCTGTTGTTCACTCAATTGAGAAATAGGTTTAATTTTTCCTTCTTGTTTCATCTTGTAATACGTTTTGCGTTCCTTTTTCTTACATTCTTCATACAATTCTGGATTTTCTTTCATTTTATCCCGTCTTTTCTCCTATGCTTCTCGTTTGGTTTTTCTTTTCTTCCGTACAGAAATCTTTTTGCTTTTTGGTCGAGCCATGATAAATAAAAATATTTTAAAATATTAATGTGCAATTAGATAAAAATAAGTAGATTAACAGTGATACTTTAATAAGTAGATTAATAGTGATTCCTTACCTTCATTACCTATTTAGTTGAACAATTATTTGCATAAAAGTACAAAAAAATTGATTGGGACTCAAATTTCTACTTAATTTCAGAACTACCTATATATCATTTTATTTTTTTTTTAAAGATGGTTAGATGCATTTCTAGGCGATAACATTAAAGTACGGTGAGGATAACAGTACTTGTGAAATAAATATACAGCATTTACAACAGACAATGAACCTGCTCATCGGGGAACCTGCCCATAACGGATTCTTTCCTACGCAATTCCGTCTTAGAAGAATTTTTTAATTTTTTAAACCTCCAAGCTATAGAATGTGGATTAACTATATTAACTATAACTGTGAAATTTGCATATAATCAGATGCATTTAAAAAATAAATACTACTGCTCGTAATACTTTTTTTTTTAAATGAAGACTATAAACATGAAATTAAAAGATAAATTAACTATTTTTAGTTAGTCTTCTTGTACAAGACAATTTTAACCTCATAGGTGTAAAAATCTATGTTCAGCCTGGTCGGGCCTTTGCCGAGCCAATTAATTTTTTGCGCAGGCTGGGTCGAAGTTTAGTTTTATACCAGACTTGGTCAATAATTTTCTTGAACGGGCCGAGTTGTACTCTGAGCAGTTCTGTCCAAACTTTGAACTTTTATACCGGGCCAAAGGAAAAACTGTCTACGTGTCGCGCTCGGCCTGAAAATTTCTTCCCGTGCATAACTCTAATTCATTGTATTTTTGTGCTTTCAGAAATAATACTCTATGCTCTGCAATACATCCATTTCTTTGCGTAACCCAATATATGAGTTTATTTATAATCTACATACATATCTTATTATATTAAATATAGTTCAGTGGGAAAATACGTAACTCAATTAAAAAACACCCTTAAGCAATTCCCGTTCATGCATTCGAATTCTTTTGTGTAGTCTTTTAAATGGTCAAAAGAATTTATATACACCACGTAGTACGCAACAAATTATTTAAATTTAAAAACGTACTTCCAGTATTTAGAGCTCATAGACAGTAGTACTGTAACCGAATTCTTTTGTATGACCCTGTAAATGAATATTAGGTGCTTTCACACCTTATTCTATAGAATGCATGTTTTAGTGCGCCTCAAAAATCTATATCAATTTTATTATGCTTGAAATTGAAATTGTAAATCATTAAATTACATCGCAAACGATTTTCGTCCACTGATCATAATGTAACGGGATTCTTTTGAGTGTCTCCGTAAACGAACCAAAAGTTCTACACATTCTCTTTTCAGTCGCAAACATACCATGGGTAACCTTAATAACACATATCAACTACATACAGTACCAGAACATTTACATGAGTTAGAGCACGTACCGACGACATGCAGATAAATAAACCAAATTCATGAACACTTTACAGCTATGTTGGAAAGTTTTAACAAGAGGCATTCATTAAGAAGAATATACTGCAAAAATAAGTTATAATTGTTAATTTTCGGATATTTTAAAAATAAGAATGCATCTCACCCCCATAGGTTTAACATTAGCGATGGAGGTTTGAGATCTCACTGATTAACATAAATAAGAGGCTATTTCACTCACATGAAAATACCCACTTACTAAAGTTAATCCTATAGGAGAACTCTTTCAAAATATCTTGTTTACATTTGAAATCTTTAAACGCACCTTTTTGAGGGTTGGGGTGGCATTAGATAGCTAGGATAGTCTCCAGAAGCGACTTTCACTCTCGAAGTGGGTTTCTAAAGGGATTTTCTATAAATGTAACATTAGTTTTATGTTATTTTATTGGTGCAATTAAAATTTTGAAACTCTCAGATGGTAAACTCTATTTAAATAAATCATATTAACATTAGTTGCTGATTCCAATATACGAAAAAAAGTAGTATTATGATTTCATTTATTTAAAACACTGGTTAGACGATCCAATATTCTAACAAGCGAGAACTACTGCACTAGCTAGCAGTGTTGGGCAGAATCTGATTACAAAGTAATGAAATTATAGATTAAAATACATTATAATCCCCTCACAATGCAATTGATTAACATGTAAGGCATTACAAAGTAATTTCAAGTACTCTTTTGAAATACATAATCTGATTATCGTGTAATAGATTAGAAACCAATTCTCATTTTTTCTTTTAAATTTTAATTAGATTAATTTGTAATGGATTACAAGATGATTCAGATTACATTTTTAATTGTATAATTCAATTAACATGTAATCTATATTACAAGATGATTCATATTCGATTTTAATTATATAACTCAATTAACCTGTAATCGATTACTTTTTTAATTATAGAATCCAGTTAACTTGTAATGGATTATAGATCAATTCTAATTGCATCTTTAAAAATATAACTTAGATTAAATTCTAATGTATTACAAGTTAGTGTCAATTACGTTTATTCAGAATTCAGTTTGGTTAACGTGTAATATAATACAACTTAATCTAAATTACATTCTATGAAATGTATTTAAATTAAATTGCAATGAATTATGAACTAATTCTAATTGCAGTTTTTAAAATATAATTTAGATTAAATTCGAATGTATTACAAGTTAATCTCAGTTATGTTTGCTCAGAATGAAATTTGGTTAGCGTGTAATGTAATATAACTAAATCTAAGTTACATTCTATGAAATGTATTTAAATTATATTGCAATCAATTACGAGCTAATTCTAATTGCATTTCTAAAATTGATATGAAAATTACTTGTAATTCAATGCAAATTAATCCCAGTTACGTTTATAAGAATGTAACTAAATTATAAGTAACTATTTATCTGTCAGTAAGTATTAATTTATAATGTTATAAAAACATAATAGAATTTTTTAAGCAGAATTGCATATTTACTAATTTTCTAGTTATTTTTACGTAATTAATCGTTTTCTGGAAATACGCTTTTTTTTTTTTTACTTTTTTAATTCAGACTCGAAAAACGCGCTATACAGAATCTAATGTCGAGAGGTGTCATGAGACAGAGGTGCATACACCATAATTTTACAAAACGATTATTATTTTTTTTAAAGTAAGTTTTATACCCAGAAAAAAGCCAATGTAATAAGGTTTAAATTATTACGAAATATAAAAAATTGCTTATCGCGCTCGAAGGGACAATGTCACATTATTTTTAACGTATAGATCTTAAATACCTTTGTGGTATAAGTAATATACATACAATGTATTTAAAATTTTGTAGATTATCTGATGATTGAGAATGCAATGTTAAAAATGAAGGAACTCAAATTTAATCATTCATAAGTACATTTCGGTTCTGAGACTTTATTCCTGCTGTAGGTCATAGGGCTTCGATCCCGACACATCGGTCCCAATGCCATTTCAGTTCCTAATTATTTCGGTCCAAAAAGTGACATAATTTTACAGAAGACATTGATTGTCTTTAAAAAAAAAAAAAAAAAAAAAAAAAAAAAAAAAAAAAAAAAAAAAAAAAAAAAACATAAATTTTACTATAGCGTGAATATAAGGGCCCGATATCCAAAAACGCATATAACTCAAATCTAATTTGTCGACACAAGTTTCATATGATTAACGTAGCAGCTTTAAAGGGAGGAGGGCGAGGCTCTATAGATTTTTCATAAAAGCCCTTCCATATTTTAGTGTATCAAAAATATAAGCGGCTGACAAATTAAAATAATTATAACTCAAGCTACTATTATCGTAAAACACTTTGTATAGTAAACGTAACCTTTATAATGGGGAAGAGGATATTGTCGGTATTTTAACAGAAGCCCTCAACTTTCAATATGGCATAAATATAAGGACCCGTTAAACATAAACACTTATAACTCAGATCCAAATTGTCACAGATCATGAAAATTTCATATGATAAAAGCAATTATTTTAAAAGGGGGGAGAAAGACATTTTTTGGTCTTGTTTGCGATTGAGAATCTTTTCTTGAAATTGATTCCGTTTTTATAGTTGTAAAAACAAAACAAAAAATTACATATACATTGAAGTAGAATCATGCATCGGGTTGGACATCGTATTTCGGCGGTGTCGACGACGATTTTTTTTAAACGCATTTTTGATTTTAAATTTTTTACAATTACGAATACATTCCTAAATTTATTCAGTATTTATGGTTGAAAAGATTAAAATTTTATATTTAACCCGTAACCGAAGTAACAAATATTGTCGCATATCTACCGTGAGCGATCTGTCAGACCGGTTAACCCGTAACCGGAGTGACAAATGTTGTCGCATAACTGCCGTGAGTGGTCTGTGAGACCGCTTAATCTAAATATGAATAAAATGCTACATTAATTCTCAAAATACTATTTATCTACTAAACTTCATGTACACGGCTATTATTTTTAAAATTCAGCTATTCAAAAGTTAGTAGTGGAGATAAAAGGACTCATATAACAAAATTTAACCAGTATCTATAGTTAAACGGAAAATTTGTGAAAATGGAAAAATACAGCAGTCTCTGAGACCGCTAAGAGCGGTTTCGGGTTAAGATACAAATACATCGAATTTCTGTTTGTACTTTTATACATTCTTTATCTTAAAAATTAATTTTCATATGTTTGGGAAATATTTGAATATTTTAGTTTTAATATATTATTATTTTGAACTTAATAAAAAAAAAAAAAAAAAAAAACTTTAAATCATAGTTCTGAATTGGTAATCCGATTTCTTGCAAAAAGAAAGAAAGTGAGAGGGGTGAGGACACATTTATGAGTTTTTCCGGTTATCTGAAATTTTCAGTTTTTTTGCCATTTTCTGATCATTGAAAATTAGAAATATTTTATTGCAAATCCTACAGGAGCTAACTGTCACAATACTTCATGAATTTCAGCAGCCGGGTGCTCTGAGGTTCCTACTTTCAATCCTTCTCCATCAACTACATGAATGTCAGCATTTATGTTAAACGCATTTTATTATAATCTAAAACCTAACAGCAAATAACACTGCGACGTATGATTTACACATTTTTGTTTTATCTTTTTATTTAACTTTATTTCTCATCACGGAAGGTTATTTGTTAAATTCAGTATTAGATTCATTGAATATGCTCCTGTATTTCCTCAATATCTTTTAAATCATTTTTCAGTAAAACAAATAAATGAATAAAATAAAAAATGTTTTTGTATGTTTTTAGAACTGGAGTGCAGGTTAAAAAGACTATGGGAGCCCCCCCCCCCCCCCTTACAGACTACTGAATTTAGATTTCAGCAGACATCAGAAGTTAGAAAAAACACAATCCTTTTCTTTTATATTATTTCTTTACTGAACTAATCAAAAATTTCAAAATAGCTCATTAATTACCCGACTGAAAAGAAGGGTTATGTGTTTCACGCGAACCTGGGTATGTGGATTTCTTTATACCCTCGAAACATCCCAATGGCTGGATGGATTTTAATGAATGAGGTCTCTATCGATTCGTCTTAACCGTCCGATGGTTATAGGCTAGGTTTTGTTTTTATAAATTCAAAATGGAGGCCGTAAAATACAAAATGGCGGTAGAGGGGGAAAAATTACGCACCCTAGTGAGTGGCATATCATTGGATAGGTCTTTCAAAATGAAGGCGATGTTTCATTGACTATTTTTCAGTCAGAAGCTCCGTTTAAATATTACACAACCTGGAAGTTGTGTATGTAGGATTTCTAGCTTTACTGCAACTCTAACCATCATAGACATCTATAGGCCTCATCAAAACAGTGTTTATATATAGGAACTAACAATTAAACGCCATTTAAAAGTCACCAATACAAATAAACAAAAAAAATATGTAAGTAATATAAAAAATAGTTTCACATTGATAGAAATAATTAATTAGTTCACTTTTTACGCAGTTGGGTATTTTGATTTTTTTAATTTAATTGATTTATTGTTTAAGTGCTGAATCCCGAGGTCATACGAACTTTTTAAAGCTTAAAATATATATTTTATCAAAGTTACTTGGAAAATTAAAAACTACTTACTATACTATATAATACAGTAGGGGGGGGGGGGTGATGATTAAAGACCTTATTTGATCACTATAAATTAAAAAATGGGTTCCCTATTCTAAAGGTAACGTCACTGTTAAATGTATTTATGATTAAAAAATTGCGATATTACATAAATGATAAATCGATTTAAGAAATTTCTACAGCATCCATTCCTAAATAAGATGCTGGCAACTTCAAACACTTAAAACTCGAGCTGTAATTATCGTAGAATACTCATATTTTGTATGGGAAGTGTAATCTTTATAAAGCCGGAGGTATGTCTTTTTTTGAACAGGAACCCCTAAATTTTAATATTTTAAGGTCATGACAACTACAAACACTTTTATCTTGGATGCAAATTTTCGCAGCCTACACAAATTTCTTATGATAAACGTAAAACTTTTAAGGGAGTTAGGCTCTGTTGATTTTTTTTATGGTTGCACCATATATTTTTGTAGATGAAAACAGAACATGCTCACAACTTAAAATCCTGTAACTCGGGTTTTAAAAATGCTAACAAAGTTCCGTCCCTTTTTATAAAGATCACGTTTACTATACAAATTATGAGAGTGCTATGACATATACAAACCAAGTTATAATTTTCATGGCTTCTTATATTTATGATGTACTATAATTTGGAGGCTTTGATAAGATATCAATAGAGCCACCACCTCTAAATGATTACGTGTAATATAAGAAATTTATGCGATGTGCTACTACTTGGATCCGATTTAAAAGTGTATATGGTTATCGGGTTCTATAGTGAAATTTAGTAGGCTGCGGTTAAAAATCCGACAATGTCTAATATTAAATTATGTTCCATTGATCAAGCACACAAAATTTCTGTGCGCTGTGTCAATTTGTTCATGAGTTATAAGAGTTTAATTTTCTCAGCCTTTTATATTCACAATTTTATAAAATTTAGTTGTTGTTAAAAAAAGATAAAGGACCGTGAAAATATACACTCATGATATTAATCATAACAACGTTTAGTGTTCTTACGACAATTACAGCCTGAGTTATAGGAAGAAAACGAAATGGCATGACCCCCTCATGAGCATCCCTATGTAAAACTTATGTGCTGTGAGAATTAAATAAATATAAGTATTATAAATTATAAGTATTTTCAATTTTAAGAATCTTTTTTGTATATACAAAAAAATTGTAGGCTTCAATAAAAAATAGACAGAGGCATCTACCCTCCTCCACCTCTAATAGAATCACTTTACCATGCGAGATTTGCGTGATCTGCTACAATCTGGTTTCGAGTTATAAGTGTTTTTTTTGTTATCGAGCCCTTATTTTCGCGCTACAATAAAATGTAAGGGGCTTCGCTGAAAAAACAAAAAGTCTCTCATCGCCCTTTATAAAGATTGCATTTACCATACAAAATATGAACACGCTACGACAAAAGCATTCCGAGTTATAAGTGTTTTAAGTTGTAAATACCTTATATTTATGGCGTACTAAAATATTGAGGCTTAGATTTAAAAAAAAAAATCACCCCCCCCCTCCCCCCCCCCCGCTAAAACTGTAACGTTTATCATACAAAATTTGAGCAGGCCACGACAATTTCTATCCGAGTTTATAAGTGATTGTGGTTATCAGGCCCTTATATTCGTACTGCACTAAAATTTTGGAGGCTCCAATTTAAAAAACAGACAAAGTCCTCGGTTACATTTCGCCAGTTTGTAAAAGCACAGTTTGAACGTACTACTACAATTTAACGTGTATTAAGAGAGTTTAACTTTTTAGTGCCCTTAATTCATCTTTTTTTTTTTATATAAAATTTAGATAGTTCCATAAAAAACCCTTTTGAGTTATCTGATAATGGCCCTTATGATGTTGAACCACACTATATTTGGCAGGTTTAGAATTACAGTCGGAGTTTTGGGGGCATGGGGGAAGGTATATTGACTGATACGCGGATGCCAAAACATCATACTTCGAGACATTGGGTAAGTGGTCATGGATTTTATTAACTCCAAAATTTACAATATTTTTTATTGTTCCAAACAAACTGTTGTTATGCTTTTCCTGTCTGTAACTCTATCATATAATGTATAATCTATAAATGACAGGTTGTTTTTTGACCATTTGGTCGTCGGCTCACTTTTGTCAGACTAATAGGGAGGTTTCTTTCAAATGATAACCTTCTCATCCGCCAATCACAACTGCGCAGTTGAATTCTATAACAGCCACAATCCTAACGGCTACCAATCAAAACTTTTCTCCAACATTGTTTTACCTCCAACAGTTGATTTGTGACGTCATTTGCAAATATCCCATATCTTCCTTTTTTTACTTCCATTTTTTTAAACAATTAAAATAAATATTATCAACAAAAAATCAAGTACATAATCTAATTGATTATGTTAGTAAACAATGTGCGAAATGGAACAAAATAAAACACCAAATGTTCTATCTGCTTGAAATCAAGTAAAGAAGATGCATAGTCTGTAGAAAACACCTCTCAACTTGTCACCTTATGCAAATAAAGCGCTGATTTTAAAATCACGTGATTCACATGCAATTTACTGCTGTTACGTTATAAAAATTATTTTTACCGAATGGTAGGTACGCGAGTGTTTTGATGAACCAAATTATATTACAATGCCTTTATAATTTTGTTTCATGTGAATGCACATTTTTAAATTCTTTATAGAATTTAAAAAAAATTAATGAGAATTTATTTCTTCGAAAAATATTATGCAAGCCATTAGTTCATTTCCATTATGCAGTAGTGATTTACAAACTGCTTTTCATTCTGATGTTTCTGACTCTACATGTAAAAATAAACCTACAATACTAGATGGAATTTTTTTCAAAAAAATTGAAAATAAGTCTTCAGGTGGTAGAATTGTAAGCAAAATGCACCAAGTGTAACAGTGAGGTAAAAGCCTCAAATAATTGCACTTCCAATCTTGTAACCCACCTTAAAAGGAAGCATGGAATCAATTATTTGGAAGAATATCGTGCCTATTTAAAGGAGTAAAAAAAACAACGAATATCATCAAGTGTTTCTGGGCAATCAAGTCGAAACGTATATTTGCAAGATCATTTTGACAAAGATGTAGTAAATTATTTCATTGATTCGATGATTTCGCTAAGAAGCATTGATAATATTTATTTCCACAATATAATTAAAAACATTAATTCTTGTTCAAAATCTTTTAACATAATGAGTCGTAGGGCCCTTGGGCGAAAATTTGCAATATATTACGATGAACAAGTAGAAAATATTAAACGTGAGTTGGAAGATATCGAGTTCATTTGTATAACCACAGACATATGGTCAGGACGATGAAGAAGTTTCTTAGGAGTGACAGCTCACTGGATTCATCCAGAGACATTAAAACGGATTTCTAGAGCTATAGCTTGTCAAAGATTCAAAGGAACTCATAGTTATGACAAAATTTATGACCATCTTATGAACATCTACAAAAAGGTTGAATTGAATTCTGCGAAAGTAATAGCTGCGATTACTGATAATGGTGGTAATTTTGTGAAAGCATTTAAAATTTTTGGAATTGAAGAAAAATGTATTTTAGAAGATTCTGGTGATTTAGATGCGCGATACAATTCATGGAGTACGGAGTGTGATTCTGACACTACGTCTTGCATAGATAATGATGTAGAAGATGTAATTGATTTAAATGAGTGTTTACCTTTACATTTTAGATGTGCGTCTCACACACTCAGTTTGTGTGCAACTACTGATTCTAACAATGTTCTGGAAAGCCAAGACACAGAAATTTCAAATATACACGAACAAGTGATGAAAAAATGTAATATTTTTTGGAGAGCAGCATGTCAACCTAAATCTTCAGAAATATCATCTCCATTTTGGGACATACTCTTAGTCGACCAAACGCAACGCGATGGAATAGTTTATTTGACGCCATGAAACAATTTCTATCGATAAAAGAAAAATCTGCTATTTTGAGCAAGGAATTAGACTTGAAAACTTCATTTAAAGATCAGGATTTCACATATATAGAAGAATACGTTAAATGTAGTAAACATATTGCCGCGGCTTTAGATATCCTACAAGGAGAAAAAGAAACGTATTTTGGGATTTTGTTACCAACTTTGTTATCATTACGACATAAATTACAAAAATCATTGACAGAAGATTTTATATATTGCCGACCTTTGGCCGAAGCTTATTTAGAAAGTATAGAAAACAGGTTTAGTCAGTATTTTGATATTTCATCTCGCCAAGCAGAAATAGCCGTAATAGCAACTTTATGTCATCCATTTTTTTTTTTTAAATTCAAGTGGCTGTCTTGTATTAGCGATTCAGCTTATACAAAAATTAAAATGTTGTTTATTACCGAATTGACAAAAGAAATGAAATCTAACGAATCTCTGGATATAATGAGTTCTGTCAATAGTGAAGAAAGAGATAACTTTTTCTTTATTGATTCTGATCATGAAGAAGCAAAACAAGACCCTAAAAGGAAAGCAGAACTATTGTACGCGCATTTCTGTTTGGAGGAAAACAAAGATCTAAGTGTATTGAATTCTTATAAAGAGATTTTAAAAAATCTTCATTAAATATAACACACCGCTGCCTTTGTCGGCATCTGTAGAAAGATTATTTTCTTTTGCAACTATTACAAATTATTGTAAAGCTAATAGGCTTTCTGACGAAATGTTTGAAAAACGTGTTGTTTTAAAAGCCAATCTTAAATATAACGAAGAATGCTTATAAAAATTTGAAAAATATTTTAATGCCAAAAGGAAAAATGTTTCCTTCAATGTTAAAAAGTAATAATCGTACCTTTTCAGAGTATATTTTCGTATTTGACTTTAATTCAGTTTTTAATAACAAAGTATGTTACTGCTTCATTTTCTAATTTTGTAAATTTGTTTAATTTTTTATATGGTTTAATTATGTCTAATTTCAGAAAGAAATTTTGTAATTTTATTAAATAAATGTAATTGTAACTAAAATATCAATGTCTCTGAAATTTAAATTTCCATGGTTTTATTATGGTAACTATAAGTTATATCGTAATAGAATCCTACATGTGCTCGTAAAACCTAACATGACTAGAAAAGGGGGAGGAGGACATGAGGGGGTATGATTAGGCTAAGTCAACTAGCTATCTTTGGAGCACTCTCCTTTATATTTAATCTTTTCATGCAAATAATTTATTTCTATTAAATTTTTAAATACAAACTTTTAAGAACGGGAAAAATCCTTAATTTATTTTAATTGCATTTTAAAACGAAGAGTGTTTACTTTAACACTATTTTTACCGGTGTCAAATGACACCTTTTCAAAGTTTTGATTTGTGTTTATTTTGCTTGTAGTTTTTGAATGCAATAAGCATAAAATTCTCTTCAATGTATTGAAAATGATTTGTAATTCTTTCAATCTAAAATTACAAATGAAAAACCATAAATCGAAATCTTTTAAAAGGCGTCATTTGACATAAAAAAAGTGTTAAAGAAGATATAATTAAACTAGGGGGCTCTGCCCCCTGCAAGCTACGCTCGCCAACCTCCCTTTCAGACACCGCAGAATCTAAAAGCATGCTAATTTGATCGGTTTTAAAAAGATTAGAGAAGACTGAATTATAATTGAAAAAACCTATAGCGATCTCCCTGTAAACGGGTTTCCATTCAATTACCTTTGATTGCAAAAATTTAAGGCCGAATCATTTGCTATTAAGACATCCAACGGTTGTTTTCGTGTTTGATTAAAGAAGACCAGTTAAACATTTGAAAGGAAGCTAAAATAAAATGAATTAAGTAAACAGAGTCTTTGCTTCCCGGTATTTTTTAACAGCGTTATAAAGCGATTGACATAATACAATTTACTACAATTACTACAATTTACCGCTTTAACCCCTTCAAGGGCGGTAGTTCATTTTTGGACCACTTAATTTTAATTCTTAAATGCACCAGAATATTGGAATGAAAATTTTCCTTTTATTATTAAGTGAACAAAAGCATTTTCGTATTTCGAAATTTGTTTGTAAATTCTGGTGCCATTTACTGATTTCAACATTTTACGAATAGAAGTACCTTGCCCCTGAAAGAGTTAAACGCATATTAATGTATTTATTATTTTAAAGTTTCCTTTCTCTTTTAATATTCACGTGTAAATACAATTTTCAAGACATAATTTTCAATATTTTCCTGCTTGTAACACGTACTCATTTAATAGTAATTTTAAAGTTTTTTTTTTTCTGTTTTTAATAGTCATGTGTAAATAAATTTTTAATCGTTAGGAAATATTTATTCTTTGCGCTGTTTTTAGAATTGAAAATAATATCTATAATAATATCCTAAGTCATGTGACTATTATCAACAATTCTGGGCGGATTCCTTTGCTTTTTATATTCCAGGCAGTCACAAATTAATTAAAAATAATAACCCTTTCTGAAATACGAAAAGAAATATCAGTATATCAGTTATGATTAAAATTTGAGTTGCCATCATTAGAAAAATGTATATAAAATTAGAAAAAAAATAATATTTCGAAAACTATTTCGAATTTAAAAATTCTAATACCAGTTTTGAAATCTGCGGATCAATATTGATTTTTGGTGTTAATTTCATCGCAAAGTATTCCATATTTTAGGAGAAATCGCCATGAAACATAATCAGTTGTTTAATCAGTCGATTCATTCTTGCGTTTCATACTTCCGTTACATACTTCCGTTTCATGAAATGCGTTTCGTTAGGACTTTATATATATAGGGTAGATATACTTTCCAATGCTGCTTGCACGAGTCTATTTTGTGGGATTTTCAGATATTCACAAGTGAAAAAATTTGAGGGTCTAACTGTGCAAATAAGTTTCAAAATAAAACTCTTTAATAAATAAAACGTATTTATTTATTATAGAAAAAGAGAAAATCTTAACAAATTAGTAACTATGATAAATCTTTTTTTAAAACTATTTGCAATGCAAATTAACCTTTAATTGATGTTACCGGTTTGACAGACTGGTGCTTTTTTCAATTTTCCTAGTTTAACTTGCAAATTTCAGTTTATCTACAAATACTACTAAAATTTTGTTTCGTTTGGAACTTTAGTACTAACACCAGAGACTTTTGAATAGGTGAATTTTAATTATAACACTCCTGTACAAAAAGTTTAGTACAAAAACATCTTATGAGTTAATCGCGGCTTTTATTCATCTTTCGATGGAGCGGTCTCACAGACCGCTTCACAGTAGTTATGTGATAATTTCTGTGACATCAGTTAAAGATTAATCTAAATTGTAGATTTAGTTAATGGCAAATTCTTGTTCAAGTTAAATGATTTAATTGAAAAAAAAAGTATCCAACTTTATTTGATTTCATTGAAACTAACCTCATATTTTGAAGATAATGGTTTGTTTATTCCTTTTTGTATTTTATTTTTTTTAATCATGGTATATTTCTTTTATTGAATTATAAATATACAGCTGTAAAAAGATGTTTGAATACTCTGGCATATTAACCCTTAACTGCTGTGACAAAAGTTGTCGCATATCTACTGTGAGGCGGTCTGTGAGACTGCTAAATCAATGGATGAATAAAGAGGTCCTTTAACTCATAGGATGCTGTTTCTGTATTAAACTTTATTGTCACGGCAAATATAATTAAAATTCCCCTATTCAGAAGACTCTAGCGATATTCCGAAGGCTCCAAATGAAACAAAGTTTCACTAGTATCTGTAGTTAAACTGAAAATTACAAGCTAAAAATTAAAAAAAAAAGCAGCGGTCTATGAGACTGCTCACAGCAATTAAATGTTAATCTTTAACTGCTGTAAATGGTCTCTGAGACAGATACCTTTTAACGCTTTCCAACACATTCAGAATACTGTAACAAAACTTTACCGTATACTAAGGGGGTGGGGGTGGGGAGCTGTTTTAGAAGTTTGCAGGTTCCAATTTGACCCGCTGTTCGGAAGCTAGTTTGTTTTCATTGTAGGTCAGGTTAATTTCTACTTTTTAGTTCGGATCGGGTTTGGGTCAGTTGACTTCTATTTTTTGCTGTTGGCCGGATTAACTTCTACTTTTTTGCTGCAATCCGCGTTTGGTCGGGTTGACTTTTTTGCTGCACTTTTGATTCGGGTCAGATATACTTACTTTATTTAGGGCTCGGGTTGGTGTCGAACTGGGTTTTCACTCTTGCGAGAAGGCTTCGGTTTAACCGAATTTTCAAAAGGAAGTCTAAATATTTTTCCCGATGTAAACTATAGTCAGCAAACACTCCCAAAACACTTCCAGACACTCCCAAAAATTTATTTAGGGAATAATTGTTGATATTTTGCAAAGTAAAACCTATAGAGAGTGGACGCCTCCGAACCGTGAAATATGTCCGTTATTCATAATTAATAGCATATACAGAAAAATCTCCATACGTACGCTCCCGAATAGTGCACACCTCTATTTAGCGTAACTTTTCAATTCCCAACACAAATATTTGTCTCTGAATAGTGCACACTTCGGAATAAGTGACAAATTCAAGAGCCCTGTTCAGCGGTGACCCTTGTTTAGAGGTTCTAGTTTATTTTAATACTATCGAATATATACTAGAGGTTTATTTTCCTATATAAAAGTTAAAATTTATATTAAAGATGTAAATGTAGACTTCATTTTTTAATACCATTATAATATGAATTATTTTTCCTTCATTTCGGTTTCGGGTCGACGAAACTTTTGTGGCCGGGTTCAGTTTGACTTTTAATGGAATTTTCGGGTTCGTGTCTGGACAACCCTACCTGTTTAGGACACTAAGTGAGGTAAGACAACTTTTTGGTGGGATGTTTGAAAAGTGAAGGCAAAACTTTTATTTTAGTACATGCTGAAACTGTAGCAGCTTGCTAGATGACAATAATAAACTAGAAATTTTTGGAAATTCTAAAATATAAGGAAAACACAGAAAAAGCTATCGAAATAAAAAAATCCATTCGTTTCCAAATCACGTCAAAAGTTATTTTTAGGTAGATTTCATATGAAATACTACCTATTACATTTTCCCCTATGTTGGAATTTCTGAAAAAGTTTTGCAGATCTACACCGATCATGACCCCTAGAACTCAAAACCACCCTCAGTAAAAACCATATATATATATATATATATATATATATATAATTTCAAGTGTTTATAGTACAAATCCAAACAAACAACATTCATCAAAGAATGCATGGTAGGAATTAAAACGCTAAGGTGCTAGAGGGTACCGAATATGATGCTGTTATACGAGGCAAAAACACCCAAAGAATGATAAAATAACAAAAGCAAGTTTAATGACATGTCTTCTTACAATCGTTGAGCCTATGAGACTTCCATTTGCAGTTCCATAAATAAAATGCATATCAAAGCCTTTTCCCTATTAGTGAAAGTTAATCGTTGACTAATGTGACGGAAATTGTCATGCAACTACTGTGAAGTGGTCTGTCAGACCGCACCATGAAAAGATGAATAAAAGGCGCGATTAATTCAAAGGATGGTGTTTTTGTACTTAACGTTTTATACAGGGCTGTTATAATTAAAATTCACATATTCAACAGTCTCTTGTGATGTATTAAAGTTCCAAACGAAAGAGAATTTTGGTAGTGTCTGTAGTTAAACTGAAAGTTACAAGTTAAACTATAAAAATTGAAAAAATCAGCGGTCTGTGAGTCCGGTTAAAGGTTTACATCTTCCAATAGATTCCTACCGCAATTCACAGTTGCACACTTGGATCAGCCACTTGTATGAATTAATCGAGGCAAAATTTTCCATACGCATTGTCCACCTTCTTCATATCACATTTGTATGATATTAGTGTCGTTTTTCTCCAGATAACTCGCAACAGGAATGGAGAACGTTTGCATAGACCAAGTTTCCAAATGCGCCAGAACCTTTGCGTTTTAATTCTGACTATGCATTTTTTAATGAAATTAAAATTAAACATTGGTAATATTTCATATTTCTGTAAAAGATAGTTATGAGATAATAATCAATTGTAATTTAAGATGAAAATTAAAAATTTAAAAAAATTTATTCGATTCTTTAACACTTGATTTTTTAGGTAAAGCATTCAATGCTAAAATTTTTAGGAAAAGAAAAAAAATAAATATTTTTGTTTTTTCCTTCCATTTTTCCTTTCAGTCGCCAGGTTTTTTTGCTTTTCACAACAAACGTCTTAAAGTTTAACAGCAAATACCTGTTATTTAGCGCATTGCACATATAGGCAATTGCATATCACTTGATTTTCCTTACTCTCATCCCAAGTAAACTATTGGGTGTAGGAGTGAGAGTTAGTTAGGAATGTGAACTTTAAATATGTCCCCAATCAGACAGAGGTAGAAATAGGTGCAGCATTAATGTATAATTTAATCGTACATTCATGAGGTAGAGTGAGCTCTCATCTCTGTAACATTACCTACGATTCAATGTACGTTGTAATAAAATGTCCAAAAGAATAATGAACACTTCGGAAATAAAGCTGTAGGGAAGAGAGTTAGCACAATGCAATAAAAGTAAAAATGTCGCTACGATTTTTCTTACAATTACCTTACACAGGCACAAGGCGAAAAATATACAAAGCATTCATACAAGATCTCTTTTAAAAGAGATGTGTATCTCCGTGCACTTGAGTAAGTTACATACCCGAAGTTGCATAAAGGCTCATTTTTTTTTTTAAAGCTAACTAACTATTTTATCTTCAGTATATTAATAGAGACAATTTTAAGCTTTGATGCCTCGCCAGATTTCAGAATTATTTAAAAAGTACTAACTTGGTATAAGACTGCTTGTCTCTTTATCTCTAAGCTCAGTTATAATTCAGTAAAGAATATTTTGAAACTTACTAAAGAAACATATATTCAGCAGCTACGGGATGCTGGCTGAAAGATGCATTAAAAAAAATTGTGGCTGGCTTACATATGCCAATTAGAGATTTACACAGGCTAAAATTTCCCAACCCAAGCGCAGGTCCAATAACCAAAAGAATTATTGTCTCGCCCCGGTATAAAAGTTGAAACTTTGTCCCGAGCCAAAAAAATAATTGACTCGGTCAGATATAAAAGCAAAAAATTCGGCCTGGATACTACAATTAAAATTATTCATGAAGTATACTTACTTTCACTTTGCACGCATTCTACTTTCAGAATATGTTCGAAATTCATGAATACAGAAAAATAACAATATCGATGACTACTTAGACTTAGACTAATTATGTACATAACACCACGTGAGAAATAGACAATTACATCAAAAAAAAAAAAAAAAAAAAAAAGAAATCCGGTAACAAAATCAACTTAATTTAGAATGAAAGAAACGGATGGTTAAAGAAAAACAAAATTTTAGAGCTCTACAAAGAAAAAAAATTGATTTTTAACACTAGAACGCCCGGAAATTTTACTCAAGTTTCATAAAAATATTTTACACCACAATTTTAATTTAAAATTATTTGACTGATTTATTTAACGTAAACCTGCGTTTTTAAGATTTAAATTATTTTGTGAAAGAATTTCTGGTTCCAATTGATATTTAATCATATGGTCGGAGTCGAATCGACTCCTTCCGGGCGTTCTAGTGTTAAAAAGACATCTCTAGAATTTATTAAACCAAATTAATTTTTTTAAGATTTTGCTAAGCAAACATTAACATAATTTTTACTAAAATAAATAAGCAAGATAACAAGCCCAATGTGGACTCGGGGAGGAAGAATTTAGAGGACTGCAAGGGTCGGGTCAATAACGCTTTTCATACTGGCTAGGTTGGATAACGAACAGAACGTTTAAAGAAGTCTGGCAAGGCTCGAATCATCAGAAAAATTTAACACCCGAACCCAACCCAGCTCTGAAAGAGAAAAGATTGGAGAGAGTCCGTGTCTCGTGAATTAAAACTGTCGCGGCCCGGGTGCCATGCTTGAATTGCCTCCTAAGTCTTTTCACTCGAAGATCTCTAATGTCGTTTTGGAAACCCTTTATTGGCTCAAGGGGAGAATGGTCCCTTCTCCCCCCCCCCCCCCTTAGATACGCCATTTGTAAAAGATAATGAAAACAATATGGAAAACGCATATGGCATTTGAAAACTCATTTTCAGCAATTGCCACCTGTAGTCCGAAAAATATGTGAATTCTTTTGCGCAACAGTGTATTCGATTTGTATATACGCTACATAATATGCAAAAAATTCAGTTAAATTAGCAAACGCATCACACAATTGAAATCTCCCTTCAGCAATTTCCGTCAATGAGCGGAATTGCACTTGAACTATTTGTGTATCCCTGTATATAATCTATAAAATTCTTATACACCAGGTATAATATGCATAAAATCAGTTAAATATAAAAACGCATACCACAACTCAAAATGCACTTTGAATAATTATTGTTCTTAATCAGTGTTGTAACCGAATTCATTTCTGTGTTCCTGTAAATGAAATGTAAATGAACAGGATATTCTGTAGCAAGCATCTTTCAGTAAATGTCAGGGATGCATATAAATAAAAAATAAATAAATACTGTAACATCAATAAAATACACTGCAAAATATTCTCTCCATAGACCATAGTTTAATGGTATTATTTTTAAGTGCCCAAGTAAATGAACTATACACTTCATTTTCAATCCGAACCTGCCATGGCAAAGTTCAGTAATATATATATGTTATCGAGTATATTTATGCGAGGTATAATGCAGACAGAAAGACTTAATGTTTTTACTTTCTTATATCTTCAGCAGAAGAAAGTATTGTAATTAAATTTTTTTCTACTTCCGGTTTTCGACGGATGTACACGTTTTAAGGGTCAGAGGTCCCAAAAAACATGTTTATAGTAAATGTCTGTCTGTCCGTGTGTCCCTATGTCCGTTTATCCGTATGTCGCCATCGTAGAATCAAAAAGTGTATGAAGTTATGCGTAGAATTGAACCAATTTTTTTTTTAGTTTTTGGCTATGGCAAGCAGGTTCTCATTTAATTTGGAAAATTTCTGACGAAAGGGGCGCTGCAATAACGATTTTTGTGCTATTTTGATTATTGTACCATCGAAAAATGTATGACGTTATGCATAAAATTGAACCAAATTTTTTGTGCATGTTTTTTGCTATGCCAAGCAGGTCTTTCTTGAAGTTGGAAATATTCCGCCAAAAGGGAGCATTGTAATAGTGATTTCTGTATAATTTTCTTGATTTTTTTCGTAGTTCTGTTGTACAGCGGCGGCTCGTAAAGCGACGGACTCTTCGCATCATGATAAGCCGGCTATTCGCGAACAGCGGATGTACAACAGAATAACGGAAAACTATTGGTTTTAATAAATATCATGATCAAGATGAACTCGTTTGTACTCCGATTAATTGACTAAAACAGAAATTTAAGAGGAAAGTCAAAGTTGGTATAATATTGAACTAATAATATTATTTTATTGACATTTGTAACTACATTTTGAAATATTAAGATGTATTAGATAGAAGAAAGTTTTAGGATTGGCAGATCCAAATAGTTTCACATAAAAAAAAAAAAAAACTTCAGCTATAAATCGTTTTTAAACACACATACGCCCTATGAACGATTTTATGTCACCACCTCCTATCTTCCCCTTATTTAACCAGCTTCTGATTCTGTGACTAGATATGTTCGGGACCTTTTATTCGAAGTCAGAGACCATCGATTTCAAATTCGAGCCTGAAAAATTTTGTGTCATCAGAACCCGAACTGGATAAAGAAAGTATGCGATATAAATTAATAATATTTAAAAATTGTTTCAAGAGTAATTTTCTGATTTAAAAGTATCTTATTGTATAAAAATAAGTAATAATTCTAAAAAGTTGCCCCTAATGATGTTTCATAATTTTCACGTCCCTGAAACTCTGTTTAAAATTTAGCAAATTGGATATTTATACCCAACCAATGACAGAAATATGAAAAGTAACTCTTCTTATTCTTTTAAAATATCATTATTCATCAATGAGAGAAAGACACGAGTTCTATTTCCAGTATTTCAAAAGAAAGACTTCAAACAGAAACAAAGGTTAAACAAGGGACATTCCTCAACTTCTTTATGTTAAGATTGATAGTGCTAAGTCTTCAGAATCAGATGGAATATTTCTCTTTATATCAGGCTAATAGCAATTCAATCTCTTTTAATTTGATTTTTAGCTGATTATAAAAGGCCTTTAAAAACTTACATTACATTTCTGTTTTTCAACTAGCAATCGTTTTTTTTTTCATTTTTTAATTTGTAAATAAATAAAATTTTGCCCGATCCCATTTCAGGGGTCATGAATGTCCTTTTATAGGGTGGGAGGGTATTACATCTCTTTATGAAAATTTTTTATATTGAAAGCTATTCCCAAATCCAAACTAACTACTTTTCTAATACTTTCGCGAAGTCATTTTCATTCATAAATACAAAAAAATTAGCATTAATATTCGTAAAAATACAAAATGTACCGATATTGTTCAGATACCAAGAAATTAAAAATTTTCCCATTTTCTTACAAAGGCAAAGATTCATTTAGAAAATGTTGTTAAAGTTAACATTTTTAGCCACGTTTTACGAGTTGACAGCCGCAGAAATATCGTCAAAAGGAGAAATTGGCAGCCAGTTCCGGAAATTCAGTTTAAAAAGTCGAATTTTACAAAATTTTTTGTAAGATTCTTGGCTTTTATCAAAAAATGGAAAACACTATTTAATCACATACGGTATCCTACTGGCCCACTGGAAAGCGAGGCATCATATAGTTATTGGCAGCTATGTGATTCTATTAGTGTCATTAAAATTGCAGGTGCAGCCTCTTCTTTCAGCTCAAAGTATTAAATAGTTTTTTCCAATCAAACTTGTACCTTTGGAATGGATCATTTTCTCCTGGTGGACTGATGGCTTCCATTATTATGAAACAGACGTTATAAATGAAGTGTTAGGTGTAGATGGAAGAGCAGTCGTATTTGATTTTCTGGTCAGAATAGGAAAAAAAAATCGCCATATTTTTTTTTTTTTCAAAAAAACTCCGAAAATCAGGCTTTTAACTTTTTACGACAGCTGATTCATCTTCATCTAACACTCCACTTATAACGGCTGTTTCATAATTAATAATGGAAGCCATCAGTCTATCAGAAGAAAGTAACTCGGTTAAAGTGGAAACTCGGTTAATCGGGACTCTACTGTATATTTCATTTTTAAAATGATCTTTAGAATATTTTTGTTGGTGTTCAGAGTGGGGTCATGACGCCCCCGTGACCTCCCCTTGGATCTGCCATTGCAGCCCCCCCCCCCCGTACCTTCTGTATTGTAGGGAATACATAATTTTAAATTTTCAAAATAACTTTCAAAGGAGGTAAATTTTACGCATAAAAAAGTAAAAAAGCTCAAAGGCACTCAGATTCTTCAATTTTAAAGATTAGTGGAATTTTTAAATAAATTTGATAAATTTATTAGAAATATATAAACCAAGCGGATTTAATTTTGTATTACTTCTGATGGCCGCTATAATCTGAATTCTTTAAAGAAGGGGTGGTTCTCCTAGCCCTCTTAAATTGCACCCCAGTGCTAACAACATATAAAAACTTCTTTTAAGTCACACAGAGCTCAAAAGTTGTTGCGGTAATACAGAAGTGTTTAACCATTTATTTACCAAATTAAGAAATATTTAATAGCAATATTTTGCAGTTTTATTTCATTTTACATTTTAGATTATAATAAGTTTTGTTTAACAAAAATGCTGCCAGTGCATGGAACAGGATTAAAATGTGAGCCTCAGAGCACTCAATTTATGAAATCCATGAATTTATAGAGACCGTTTACAACCTGTAAGATTAGTAATAAGATATATTTAATTTTTAATGATTTGGAAATGACAAAAAAAAAAAGATTGCAGATTTACGAAAAAATTTCATGGATGAATTTCCATTAACATAGACATGTCGATTCCACTGACAAAATCGGGCTACCGAACTCAATGAAGAACTCTGATTTAAAGTATTTTTAATTAATTACATAATAATATAAAATAAAACATACACATTCAAATATTACCAGAATATGCGAAAAGCTAATTTTACATTAAATGAATGCATAAAAATATGAACTGAAATTCGATGAATCAGTATTTTAAATATCAAAATTTCATTTTACCCATAAATACTAAGTCAATTTCTGTAAGCAATCATAACTGCCAACAGGACACAAAAAAGTACATGTTCTGCGACAATTTGGATCCGAGTTATAAGCGTTTATATTCATTGGGCCCTTATATTTGCCTTATACTAAGAGTTTGGGTCTTCTGTTAAAACACCGACAATGCCCCTTTCCCCTTTATAAAAATTACGTTTACCATACAAAATATTGCAAACAGAACCCCACCACACACACACACAAAAAAAAAAAAAAAAAAAAAAAAAAAAAAAAAAAAAAGGAAAAAAAAACTTCCTCCTTCTTTAAAATGATTGCGTGTAAAATATAAAATTTGTCTTACAGAATAATAAAAACAATAGAAAAATATTCAAATATTACCAAAACACGTAAAATATAAATTTTCATAAAAAAAAAAAAAATGCATTAGCATATAAACAAAATTTCGATGAATTTTGATTTTATGTATTAAACTTTACTTTTCTTATCAACTTTCAATCGTAATTGCTAATCAATTTCAGAAAAATAATGGCAATTGCAAAAAGGACAACAAAAAAATCTATGCTATTTGCGGCACTATCAGAATACCTGATAGACTATATGACTGTAATTTAAAGGGTATTGACTAATTACAGAATATTAGAAAATAAAAGAAACTATTCAAGTATTACCTAGACATGTGAAAAATTAATTTTTAAACAGAAAAATGCACTGGTATTAAACTTTAAACCGACAATTAACTTTAAACTGAGAAATAATAATAATAAAGATAATGTCTCCCCTTTCTAAAGATTACGTTTACCTTACAAAATATGAGTGCTCTACAATAAGTACAGCTCCAGTTATAGCTGTTTTATGCTGACAGCACTTCATGCACTAAAATATGGAAGAACTGCTATAGAAAATACCCCCCCCCCCCCCCTCTTAAAACGATTAAGAAATTAAACAAAATTTGTGTGAGATGCGATGTGACAAGTTGAATTTTGAATTCGAGTTACACGTATTTGTCTATATTGAGACCTAATATTCGCACTATACAAAAATTTCGAAATCTGGGGTTAAAAACGCCCACACTGTTCCCCCTTTATAAAGATTTAGTTTACAAAATATAAGTGTTCTACGAAGATTAGAGTTCGAGTTATAACTGTTTTAAGTTGTCAGCAACTTATATTTATAATATACTAAAATATGGTGGGCTTCTATAAAAAATCGACAAAGCCCTACCCTTTAAAACTATTGCGTTTACCATACCGATTTTGTCTAGATTACGACAATTTATATCAGAGTTACAAGATCTTTTGGTTATCAGGCCCTTATGTTTGCGCTATTCTAAAATTTACTAACCTCCAGTAAAAAAATGCACCCCCCCCCCCCCTCTTCATAAAGAATACTTTTACCATACAAAATATGAGTGTCCTACGATAATTACAGTTTGAGTTTTAAGTGTTTTAAGTTACCACCCCTTTTATTTATGACACACTAAAATATTGGGTGGGGGGGCTTCAGTAAAAAATTGGTAGATTATCCGAGTTTGAAAATTTTCCGTTATTATTAAAACACTAACTGTAATGTATAACTTCAAATTTCACCCTTATTATAATGTCACTGTAACTGAATTTTTTTAATTCTCATCAAAAGAATATATAATCATTAATAAGTACAGTATCAAATACAGTTGGAAGAAAATCTAATTGGAAATTTTACTTTTTCCATTACCCGTAATTGTAACTAAAATTTATTAGTTACTATTACAACAACGTAATGGTAATTATAATCGTCTCAATTACATTTGAAATCAAATCAATAATCTAAATTTACCATTCACATTACAAGTAATTGTAACTAAAATTTTACAGTTATAACACTACGCACCGTAATGAAAATCATAACCTTCTGCATTACAGTTACAATTATATCTTAATAAAAAAATTGCCATTGAAATTACACGTAATTGTAATTATAAGTTCTCAATTATAATTACAATTATATAATAATAATCATAGCATTTATAGTTACAATTACAAAATTCTAATTCAATTTCAAATTTAAATCATAAATACACGTAACCTTAATGATATTTTTCTCAATTGTAATTACAGTTATATAACGATAATTATAGCATTTATTGTTACGATTACAATGCTAATTGAATTTACAATTCAGATTATAATTACTTGTAATTGTAATTATAGTTTTATCAATTATAATTGCAATTATATAATGGTAATCATAGCATTTATAGTTACGGTTACAGTGCTAATTGAACTTTAAATTCCGATTATAATTACACATAATCTTAATTATATTTTTCTCATTTATAATTACAATTATATAAAGATAATCATAGCACTTATAGTTACGATTACAATGCTAATCGAATCTCCAATTCAGATTTTAATTAACATCTAATTGAAATTATAATCCCTTACATGCCAATTACATTGTAATGAGATTACAAATTAATCAGATTGCGAATTTGCCCAACTCTGCTAGCTAGCAACAATTCTACAGATGATTTCTGGCAGCGCTACTGCCCCTACATTTATGCTTCCGAAATTGGATGAAAAACCTGTAAAATTTGGTTTAAAATGACATTTAGATTGCATTAATCAAGTTCTGAAATAAATTTTAAAAAATGCTATAAATATTTTAATTTAATCATATTTAAATTATATTAAGTAGGCAAAACTATAAAAAAGCTTCATATATGGTTTTTCTTTAAATATTATTAAACAAATTTGAAAATTAAATAATTTCGGAATGCTGTTCATAAGGTTTGATAAAATTTAAGAATAGGAAATAGCTGTTCAATCGGCCTTTGATTGGTCTGATATTCAGATACATTATTCAGTGACGCCAACTACTACTGCTACGGAATAGGCTGTCCCCTTCCTCCCACACAGTAATTTTGAAAGTTTTTTACCTAGCAAACATAAACAATTAGCCTTCTCAAAAACGCCAGAGGTCGTTATCATCCAAGAATTTCCGTAAAACTGCAGTATTTCGGCCCTTTTGATTTGGAAAACGATTTCGATCTCAAGCTAATTTCAATCTGCCTTGAAATTCATACTGGAAGCCTTTTGTGCAGAGGTATGGTATTTATATATAACGAGTAACATGCAAAAAATTAATTAACTTTAAAAACGAATACCGAATTTTAAACCATACACTCCAGCAATTATTCAAAGACAGTATTGTAACGGATTTCTTTTGTGTGTGTCCCTGTAAATGAATAAAAAATTCTATGAATGCCTGTACTAACGTGACCATAGTGAAATTAAATGGTTTATATCAGTTTCAAATACATTTAAAATGCGTAATGCCATTAAAATACCCTACAAACGATTTTTCCATATACCATAATGTAACGCAATACTTTTGAGTGCCCCTGTAAATGAACTATTAATCCTACATACTTCATATACAATACCAAACATGCTTTGGTGACTCTAAATAACCCATATCAATTGTATGAAAATTCGAGTATATTTACGGGAGTTACGGACCCATAGGCCGTAATGTAACGGAAAACTTTTGACTGTCCCTGTAAGTGAGCTAAATATGCTACAAACTTTATTTGAAATAGGGAACGTGCTATGGTAAACGTCAATAACATCCAGAATTTCAGGGCAATCCGAGTATATTTACGAGGGTGAGCGCGCGGACAGACGGGCAGACAAATCGAATGCATAAACGCTTTTCAACTTTGTTGGAAAGTTTTAATAAAAACATTAATCTTTCCTGATAGAAGACAGAAGTGATAAATTTAATGTAGTATTATTTAAATATATAGTAAGTGTTTTCGTGTTAATATATATATATGGATTATGTCCAGTAAAAAAGAAAAAAAAATTCTCACAACACACATATTGACTTATAGTGAGATAAATAAAATAAACCATTAAAAAGAGTCATTTTAAGACTGTTCTCCAATAATTAAAAATAGTATTCTGCGCACAAAAACGTGAATCTTAGACACATTTAAAGCGCATTTTTAAACGTACAAAGCGTGAAATCAATAGCCATGACTTAAGAAAAAATTTGGAATGAAATACAATTTTTGATTTTCGATAAATATGTTACATTTCGGGTTATAATAAGGATTTGCTATTTCATGACGAAGTTTTTAGGGCTATCGCGTCAGGAAATTCGGTTCAAAGCGTCAACATTGAAAGCATTTTCTGAAAGATCCAGCAAATTGATAGAAAAAGGATAAATGCTACTCGATTTCTCAATTTCTGAAAAGAGCACCTACATTTCTATTGCATCTGCTATTCAAAATGTTCCAAGTAGACACTTGGGATTATAGTAAAGTCGTTACCAAAACGGAATATTATAGTGTATGCGTGGCTGCACTGGTTTTCTTAAACAAACGTATGTTTTTCTTGATTAAAATAATGTAGATTATATTAAATTTTAAACTAATGAGTCAAATTAAATTCATTTCTAAGTTATTAAATGAAATTACGTCAGTTTTGATTTTTTAAGTGACCCATTTACTTCGTAAAGCACGTGAATGGATGTTCTTTTTTCACATAAAAAATAGCCTTATATCTCTAAAACCGATTTTATCTTTTACATTAAAAATAAACGTATCTATATTACTTAATACTTAAATATAGTAAAACCTTTGAATAGCTGAGGAGATCGTTGAATAGAGTCCTGCGTCGGATCATGATGTATCTTTTTTTTAGTGTTTGGGCGGTATCACTCTGATTTTCTTTCTGTTAGGTTAGTTTCACTCTAGAATAATCCTTAAAGAGCAGATTTAGATTTTTTGCTTGTCGGGTTATTGGGATTTTCAAAAAAAGTTTGAGCAGAATTATGTTCTACAAAAAAAAATATATGAGTATTTTAATATGAATGAGTATATATAATACTTGAAAAGTAAAATGTATGTAAGAAATTAATCATAGCTTATTCTTTTTTTACGTTACTGTTAAGAGCCATTTCTTATTCTTTCGTAACATTGAAAATATTATCTATAATTAGTTTTTGACACACTCAAAACATGTTATTTATAATAGTTTATGCACACGTAGACCTATTACGTGCGCATAGATTGTAAGATGTCCACTATTCATCAGTAAAAGCGTACAATACATATATATAATTGTCTTAAAAATTCAAAAGCGTTTGCTAAATAGAAGTAACCGCTTTCCGTGTGTGTCCGCTATGGAGTTTTTATGGCATATATATTTTTAACTTTTTTATTTTCGATATTCTTTTGAAAAATCGAGTCACTCAACGCAAGCGTCAAAACCCAATCTGAAACCGATCCGAATCTGAAAGAGAAGTCAACATCTAAGGCCAAGTCAAAGCCTTTTTAACCACTATACAGATCACAAACAGTGTTGCTAATTCTTGCGGATTTTTTACTCAGAAATTTCGAGTTCGAACCATAACATCTTTAATACTAATTTTCCGTTTCTTTAGTCACGAAATATTTGTATTTATAATAATCAAAATTTACTATTCAAACTTTCTGGAAAGAATTTGGAATTTCTTAATGATAGTTTTTATAAATGACGTATAATATACACCAACAACCTGTATAGTGTTAATTGTTTTGTATAGATATTTATTTTTATGTCGATATGTTTAAAATTTTGTCTTGTGCGAGGAGTTCTGACCAAAAAAAAAAAAAGTGCCAAAGACTGCATAGTACAGGGACCTCCGTTCCAAAATACTGTTTCTCCTACATTTCTATATACCCTACTGTAAACTATATTGATTTTTTAATGGATCCCTGTTTGTATGTAAATATCTGAATTATTATTAATACCATTAATCCATTTACAGGGTTTGGAGACTTAAAAAGCTGCAAAATTCTATATCGAAAAACATTCTAAGACGGAATCACACAGGAGAGAAAAAAAATCTTTATAGTTAAGTTCTATTTTTACCAGGTCTCTCTTCTCTTGCAAATGCATTATTTATTTTCAAACGGATTATTATAACCATTTTGCACCGATGAAGAAATTTTTCGTTTAAAACAGGATTTTGTCATATACAGATTCATATAACAGGTTTTACAGTACTGTGTCCCTCCCCTCTTCCTAGAGCTGTATAGGTACTACTATAAAAGGAATTTTAATTGTAGAATAACGGTAATTTAATAATATATGTATTTTCGGCAAAAATTGTTGACCTAAATGATTTTTCTCTTAGAGCATAGTGTAATAGGATTATTTTGTGAGTGCCTGTAAACGAAGTACACATGCTACTTATTCTATACGGTTGAGGAAGTATTATGATTGAAGAATTACGATATCATTAACATGCACCGCAAATGATTGAGCCTCATAGAGCATAATGTAGTGGGATTCTTTTGAGAGTCTCTGTAAATGAAATACAAATGCTACGTATTCTATTGTCTTAAAGAAGATATGTTTTGAACCAAGCAGCTATATTGAGAATCTTACAGTTTTTTTATATTACTAAAGCATAAATATAAACATTGAACATTTTCCTCTTAAATGCTGCCAAAAGGATGAACTAACAAATGGGTTTTGGCCGTCCATAGGAAAACACTTCCATCAGGCTTTCAGCTTGGAGCTACGGTTCGGATTTCCCCTTCCCCCCCTCCTGAAGAATAATTATGACTGAAGCATCATGATATCATTAAAATGCACCGCAAACAATTTTTCCTCATAGAGCATGATGTAATTGGATTCTTTTGTGAGTCTCTGTAAACGAAATAGAAATGCTACTTATTATATTCTCCTGAAGAAGAATTATGATTGAAGTATCATGATATCATTAAAATGCGCCGCAAACGATTTTTCCGCATAGAGCATAATGAGGATTCTTTTGTGAGTCTCTGTAAACGAAATACAAATGCTACTTATTCTATTCCCCTGAAGAACAATTATGATTGAAGTATCATGATATCATTAAAATGTAACGCAAATGATTTTTCCTCATAGACCATAATGTAATTGAATTCATTTGTGCATCCCTGTAAACGAACTATAAATGTTACTTATTTTATACTTCTCAGGAAGTATACTCAACTACTACACTGGTATACTCAACGATGCATACCAGTATAATTATGGCTGAAATATCGTATCATCAATAAAATGCATCGCAAACGATTTTCCCTCATATAACTTAATCTCAGGAAAATCTTTTGTGCGTCTCTGTACACGAAATAGAAATGCTACAAGCTTCATTTTCAATACCGAACATTCTACGGTATATCCAAATAGCATATGTAAATCTCATGGCAATCCGAGTATATTTACGGGAGTTAGAGAACGGATAGAAAGATGGTAGACAAACAAATCGAATTCAGAAACACTTTTCAAATATGTTGGAATGTGTTAAAAAGTATACAATGAATATACTACGTTTAACTTCAGAAAAGTGTAAGATTAAAACTTTAAAAACAATAAAAATAGCTTTATTCGACTGTTTACATGTTTCGACTCTTCCCGAATGATTTTCAAAACAAATAAATAAAAATATTCTAAAATTGTATGGTCTATGGTGCAATGGTTTGAAACTCCATCATTTAATGTTTCACGTACTCTTCCATATTATGCATGTTATTATTATTATTTTTTTTTTAAACTGGATATTTATTTCTATTTTCGTAACCATTGAGTAACCCGAGTTTTTATATACAGGGTGTCCATAATTAAACGGCTCTATTTTAAAGGTGTCTACAGCCAAAACTATTGTTCATAAAGTTGTGAAATTTTGTGAAAAACATAATAAAAGGATGGGAATTTGTTTGAACGAAAAAAAAAAAAAATAGCAGGCCGTTTTGGACGAATTTCACATTTAGCATACATTTACGATAGTTTAACAAATTTTATTATAACCAAACATGTTCTGCATACTTTCATCATTTTCAGATACCATCTGGAATCATAAGATATCATGTTCCAGAGTTGACAGCGGTGTGTTCTGGGAAATGCTAAGAACATGTCGTGAAATAATGTCGTTAGAATAAGGTTAAGTTAATAAAACAAAATTTCTAAACTATCGTAATGCTAAAAGTGTAATTTGTTAAAAATTGCCCTCTGGTGGCGAAATTTTGAACTTTTTTTTTTTTTTTTTTGCTTAAACAAATTCGCATTCCTTTATTATATCTATTACAAAATTCCACAACTTTATGAAAAATAGTTTTGTCTGCAGACTACTTTAAAGTAGTGTCGTTTAATTATGGACACACTGTATTTAGTATACAGTTAATTTACCTATTAATGTTGACATGTTTTACAGTAAATTTCTTACAGCAGATTACGCAGCAAGATAGAAAAAGAAATCGTTAAGCTGTCTTAGATATTCTCCAAACGTTTTAAAACACATATTTATGATTGACGATAATTTTAAAACAAAGTCGATCAATTTTCTAAATTGTTCCATGGCATCAAGTCTTAAAATGTAATTTGGTTTTAATGTTTGGAAGCAAAGAGAGATAAAAAAAAAAAATGATGATGTCGTAACGAAAGCGTTTCCGACCATGCATTTCTATGTGATTTCCCATCGTCTAGGTGTTCTCTGTCTGTCCTGAAAGTATGTAACCGCTGTACTGATACACCCTGTATATACCAGAGGATCCAAGCAGTGCTTCGGGAGTTACTGAATATATATACTTGCCAGCATACTGAAAACGGATAAAAATCCTTTTTAGGTTCACTTCTTTAAAAACCCACCAATTCCAATAACTTTGTTTATATATACCAAAAGATCAATCCCCGGTTTAAGGAGTTATCGAAGATAATGGCCAGTGTACCGAACATGGATGAAAATCCATTTTTGGTTTGATTTCTTTAGAAATCAACCTACTCCAATATCTTCGTTTATATATCCTAGATGATCTATAGGGGGCTTCAGAAGTTACTGAACATAATTTTCTGTGTTCAGAAGTTGGATGAAAATCCTTTTTTAGGTTGATTTCTTTAGAAATCGACCTATTCCAATAACTTCGTTTATATATCCTAGATGATCGATACAGAGCTTCAGGATTTACCGAACAAGAAAATACTGGTGTTGTACCACACATGGGTGAAAATCCTTTCTTAGGTTGATTTCTTTAAATCGACCTATTCCAATAACTTATTTTATATATCCCAGCTGTTCTATACCGGGCTTCAGGAGTTACTGAACATACAGGCCAGTGTACCGAACATAGATCAAAATCCTTTTTTAGGTTAATTTCTTTAGAAATTTTCTAAATTCTATAGAAATTTAGAGTTACTGAACATATATACTGGCCAGTACACAGAAAATGGATATAAATGCTTTTTAGGTTGATTTCTTCACAAATCCATTTATTCCATTAACATCGTTTATATATCCCAGATGATGTATACCAGTCTTCAGAAGTTACTGAACATACTGGCTAGTGGACCAAACATGGATGAAAATCCCTTTTTAGGTGGATTTATTTAGAAATAGACCTATTCCAAAAATTTCGTTTATATAGGGAAAACTGGGGATTTTTGACCATAGGGGAGGCTTGACCTACTCTTCAGTTTTCATGTTTAAAAGAATTTCATAGTTTTGCAATAGGTGCAAACCAAAGCTATTGAAATGCTCAAACAATAGTCTTTATTTCATGAAGATAATTGTAATAGGTATGGAGAAATCAATTGTGCAGCGTTTTCAGTTTAAAACGTGTATTTTTTTAAAACATTTTGCAAGATTTTCTCAAATAAAATTCATCATAGAAATTTAAGTAAGTATGTTTTAAAGTAATATAGAAATATTGAGCTTTCACTTTAGGCATAAAGATTTTACAGTAAATTAGTTTAAACATAACCATGTGCTATAGTTTATAAAGGGGCTACGTGGGGAGGCTTGACCCAATAAATGTGGGAAGGTTGACCAGTTGGTCAAAGCTTCTTAATTAAATGTTTTTGGAAATTTTTTTATTACACAGTGTACATAATGAAGGGTTAATTATTATATTTCTAAAATAATGTAAATTTATTCTGAAAAGCTACATTTAAATGGAGTGATAGAAAGGAAAATGTTTAAAACTGATTTAAGGAAGATGAGAAAAATTGCTCTAAGAAGCAAGAAAAAATGTAATGAAATATAAATTGGAAAGTTGATAGGAACTGTTTTTTCATTTAAATAGTACCCATAGTAGTTAGATAGAAAGAATGGAAAAGACTAAAAAGTTCACAAAGAAGAAGCCTTAAGAAATGTTAGGTATTCATTCCTCTGCAAAAGAGCATAACATTGATAAAAACACTTTAGGAAGGTATGCAGACAAATTTCACTAAGGTGAACAAAATTAGATGAAGCCAAACTATGTGGCAAATAGTGTTGCCAAGTCGAGTGTCAAATTGGAATTTTTCTCCTGCGTCTTGAATTCCGTCTAAGCACTTTGTTTACACATCACATTTTTCAAATATTTTTTTTTTAATGAAACCTTGTAGCATAAATTTATTCTGCATTTTTTTTAATTGCTTTTATTTCCCTTAAAAATTTTTAAATGTAAAATAAAGTGAATGAAACCTCTCATATGTGGGGAGCCTTGACCCATTATTTTCTCATGTTTAAAATCAATAATTTTTCAAGTTTCTTATAGTTCACTTATGTCTCAATTTTAATTTCATAATTGATTGTATAACGAATAAAATGATATAGGAATTTATTCTAAGTTCAATATTTAAAAAATAAAAAATCATTTTGTAAAAAAATGGGTCAACCCCCCCCCCCCTCCTCCCGTCTCCCATATCCCAGATGATCTATACCGGGCTACAGGAGTTCCGGAACATACTGGCCAGTGTACAGAACATGGATAAAAATCTTTTTTAGGTTTGTTTCTTTAGAAATTAACCTGTTCTAATAACTTTGATTATATATATCAGAGGATCCAAGCAGGGATTCTGGAGTTGCTGAACATATATACTGGCCAATACACAGAAAATGGATAAAAATGCTTTTAGGTTTATTTCTTTACAAATCCACTTATTCCAGTAACTTCGTTTATATATACCAAAGGATTCATTCCTGGCTTCAGGAGTTAGTTAAGATACTGACGTGTGTACCGGACATGAATGAAAATCCTTTTTTGGTTTGATTTCTTTAGAAATCGACCTAATCCAATATCTTCGTTTATATATCTTAGATGATCTATACCGGTGTGATGTAGTGGGCCAGAGCTTTTTGGTTCACTAAGCTCTTGTGAGATGATCGTTGAAAAATAATACATATTCTTACCAAAGTCCTTTATTAGAACAACTAAAATAGATTTGAAAAATGTAATAACAAACTTTACCATTCATAGGTAGACACTCTCACTTTTTATTAACAGTTCTATACTTCTCATAGCCAACCTGAGTAAACGATTTTTACTCGCATCCCTTCCGTTGGTAAAAAACGACCTGACTTGATCAGTGTCACCAGTCTACCGTTCAGCCTGCTCACCAGCTCCTGCCTGAGCCTATTCTTTCTTTCACTTTGGGGACGAGTTGCCACACATTGTACAGTCCTCCCTATTTCTTGGAAAAGTGGAAATACTCTGTTGAGCAGATCCCAAGGGCAGAGGTATGCCTGCTATTTCCCCTGCATGCCTTTACACAAAAGACTATATTGTTCTCCACGGAAATGCCTGTTGCTTCCCCCGTCGAAAATTTGTGGAGAAGGTACGATATCACAACACCTCCCCCAAAAAAGAGATTTCCACACGAAATATTTGGCATGAATTCACGTATTAAGCCCTTTTAATATATTTCCCGAGAGGACAAGCACACCATTAAATCAGCAATAAAATATCATTTAGACTTTTGACCCAATTATGAAAGTTCTACTTAAATTCAAGAATACCCACTCTCAGTTTCAAAAGACATTCCAAAAATATGAAATTTTCAGAATTTTCCTTAAACATAGTTAATCAAAAGAATAAAAAGAATTTACATTTTTGATGCTAGAAAAATTAATTTAAATTTAAAATATTTGAATATGATACTAACTCAAAAAAAAAAAAACCCCAGTATAACACAATCTAGGTAACTAAATTTTTACATACAGCACAATATCTTAATAAAACGTCATAATTACAAGTATTAAAATTTTGAACACTAAATTCCAAACAGAAAATCCAACTCTGATTCTAAATCTTCCTACTTAGATCATCTGCATTTCCATGTAATTTTCCTGGCTTATGTGTAATTTCAAAATTTAATGGCTGCAAAAATAGAGCCTAACGTGTCAAACGAGAGTTTGTACCAACCATTTTCTTTAAGTACACTAATTAATTATGATCCGTTTGTATTTCAAATTTTTGCCCATCCGAATAATAATTTAACTTTTTCAATCCATATACTATAGCCGCTAATTCTCTTTCTATCGTGCTATAATTTTGCTCCGCATGAGAAAATTTTTTGCTAAGATAAAAAATTGGATGCACTTCACCTGCAATAATTTGAGATAAAACAATTCCTGCCCCATACAAACTCGCATCTGTTTGCACAATGAATTTCTGCTTAAAATCAGGCGCATATAACACAGGACTTTTCATTAATTTTAACTTTAATTCTTCAAATGCATTATTACACTTCTCGTCCCATATGATTTTTTCTTTTTTTATTTTCCTTTTTAAAGCATCTTTTAACGGTACTGCTATGGTAGCATAATTCTTTATGTACCTCGCGCAATATCCTACCATTCCCAGATATGCTCTTAGCTGTGTTTTCGTCTTCGGAATTGGAAAATCTTTAATAGCCTGCAATTTAGCTTCACTGGGAGACCTTTTTCCTGACCCAACTTCGTGTCCCAGAAATTTTACGTGATCTTGCGCAAATTGGCATTTGGATGGTTTCACAGTTAGATTTGCTTCTTTTAACCGCTTAAGAACCGCCTCCACATCTTTTAAATGCTGTTCCCAGGTCAAAGAAAATCTAGCTATATCATGGATATATGGAACCGCAAATGACTCTAACCCATATAAAACTATGGCAATCAATTTACAAAAATAATATGCTGAATTTAAAAGTCCAAACATCATGACTTTAGGTAAAAAAGTCCCAAATGGTGTTACAAAAGCCGCATATCTCTGAGCTTCTTTCGTGAGAGGAATCTGAAAATAACCTTTCGTCAGATCCATAACAGTAATAAAATGCGCTGCACTCACTTTCTCAACGACCTCTTCAATGTTTGGCAAAGGGAAAAATTCAGTTCTGGTCTTTGCATTTAATTTCCTATAATCCACACAAGGACAAGCGTCTTTACCCGCACTCTCAACCAAAATCATAGGCGAAGCATAATCTGATTGCCCAACTTCAATCACACCCAAATCTAAAAGCCTCCGAATCTTTTCACGCATAATCTCTAATTGCCTCGGCGACATACGATATGGTTTTGATCTTACCAGCACATCATCCGTTAAAACAATGTCCATTTTAACTAACGGGGTACTCCCAGGGTCCGTAGAAAAAAACTTTCATATGACGCTCAATCATTGTCCTGAAATCTCCTATTTGCTCTGTAGAAACGCGTTTTTTCAAATTACTTTCTTTTACTAATTCCCAAAAGTCTAATTGAGTGGGATCCGCAATGGGATAAGGAATTTCCGTTTGATCCTCAATTTCCTCACACTCCTCATCAATCAACAAATTTACAAATTCAGGTCTACTATAATATGGTTTAATTAAATTAACATGATAAATAGTAGACTTATTTCTCTTTTCCGGAATATCGATAGTATAATTAGTTTGAGATATTACACTAGTAATAGTTCCCGATCCTATCCAATTAACCGCCATTTTATTTGGTTTCGAAGTAGCCAGAACTAACACTTTATCTCCAACATTAAATTTTCTATACACCGCATTCTTATCATACCATTGTTTTCGTTTCTCCTGACACTCTTTCATTCTTTTACACCCTAATTCTTGACAATGTTTCAATCTATTACTTAAGTTCAAAATATAGTCCACTACATTCTGATTTACCGTTTCCTTTTCCATCCAATTTTCATATACAAGAGTATGTGGCATTCGTAAATTCTTACCATGTACAAGCTCAGCAGGGCTAAATCCCGTGCTTTCATGACTTACAGTCCTCAAAGCAAATAAAGCCATTGGCAAGACTGCTTCCCAATCTTTCCTGCCTCCAAACATAATGCCTTTATAACCTTTTTTAAACTACCATGCATCCGCTCAACGCTATTCGATTCAGGGTGGCAAACTGAACTATGTACAACTTTAATACCGAACCTATCAAAAAATTCCGATGCCAACTCACTTGTAAATGACCTACCCAAATCACATTGTACCTCTTTTGGATAACCAGTCCTAGAAAATATTTGTATTAGCCCCTCAATCACTGACGGAGAAGTTAAATCTTCTACTGGAATCGCATCTGGATATTTTGACGCAACGCAAATTGAAGTAATCAAGTATCTATTATTTTTCTCGCTTAAACGCAAAAGGCCTACACCATCAATATTTATCCTGGAGAAAACTTCTGAAATTATTGGCACGAGCTTCAAGGGAGCTTTCTTTTTATCTCTATTTTTACCCACCTTTTGACACAGATAGCAAGTTCTTACAAATGCCTCAATTTCCTTGTAACAATTTGGCCAAAAATAGCATTTAATTACCTTATCTTTTGTTTTAGTCGCCTCTAAATGTCCCGCAGCTTCCTCATGACACATTTTCATTATTTTCTCTCTAAATACTAATGGCAAACATAATTGTAATTTCTCATCCCCACTATTTGAATGTGAAACTCTTACTAATTTATTTCCCATTATTTTAAATTCCTTTTCTTCTACATTATTCGCTTTTTCCCATAATGTCTTTAAAGATAAGCACTGTTTCTGAGCCAAGCTGAAATCTTTCGCTGTAATTTTATTCAGTCCCACATTATCTTTCACCTCCCATTTCGGTAATATCATAAGATCTTCGATTTGACTTTCATCCTGTCTATTCTCATCCATTTGAACTACCTGCGTTTCTTTGTTCTGTGAACAATCCCCAATTTTATCTACCCTACCTGGTTGCTCTTCTAACTTTGCATGCTCGATAAACGACATTTCATTATCAGCATCCTGTTGTTCCATTCTTTTTTTTAAAGAATCCGTCCTACTACGGGTAACTACCATATTTATAGGAACACCATTTTCTTTATTTTGCTCAATAAGCTCCGCAGTTTCATTACCTAAGAGATAGTAACCTTGCTCCGACTCCGATGGTTTAATCGCCGCCTTAGTGGTGATACAACCAAAATCCCCTTTTATAGTCACCCATGCTAATGGTAAACATTTACATTCATTATCAAGAGGTTGACGTACCCAAGTTATATCTCCAGTAAAAGTCTCTGTTTTAACTCAATTTCTATCGCATAGATCAATCCCTGCTCCCATATCCCTCAAATAGTGTCTTTCAACCCCATTTATTAGAGCTTTTTTTAGATAAGGTTTAAAACAATCCCCTAAATCAATATCATTTCCTAAATGATTAACTGTATTGAACTAATTTTTCTTTTTCAACCATTCCGCACAATCTGGTTTTATGTGCCCTGGTTGATTACAAAAAAAAAAAACACCTAATCTGCCTTTTCCTCTCAAAAGCCTGGTCTTGTTTAAATTTATCATTTTTAAAATTTTCCGTTTTATTCTCTTACTCCGATTTAGCTTTTACTTCACCCTTAATTTTCGGATTTAAATTGCTTCTTTGCATCTCTGAATAAGGTTTTTTTTCCCAAGATTTTTTTCTGATTTTCTGAAACTACTTCTAATACTCTCATATTTGTCACATTTATCAGCGATCTTCAAAGCCTCTTTCATTTCCTCCCATTCATCCATAAATTTTTCTTTTACTTCAAAAGGAACGCGTTTTTTTACTTGCTCAGCGAGCATGAGTTCTTTTAAAGACTCAAAATCCTTTATTTCTAATGATTCCAACCAATTATCCAAATAACCCTTAATTCATATACCAAGTCTACCCATAACGCTCCAGGTTTCCTTTGATGATTTTCAAACTTCTGTTTTAAAGCAGCTGTTCCCAATCTAAAACGATTTAATAAAACTTTTTTTACAGGTTGAAAATCAACTCCTAATTCTGCTGGTTGTTTCACTATAATTTCCGCGATATCTGATGGAAATAAGGGAATTAATTGGCTAACCATATCCTCTTGCGAAATTTTAGCTTTTTCCGCCTGTTTTTCAAAGATTATAAAGAAAAGAGTGGTGTCAATTAATTTAGAATCAAAACGTGGAACTAATTCTTTCAAATTAATTTTTGGATTCCTATGCGAACCTACATTCATATCACTAGACGAAAGACTAACAGTTTCGGAAGAATTTTGAATTCTTAATTTTTCTAACTCAAACTGTCTTGTTTTTTCACGCGCTTGGTCTTCCCGTTCCAAAACTAATTTTTCTTTACGTTCTGTATCCTCTTTAAGAATACATTCCAAATTCAATTTGGCAAAACTCTCATTATAATCCGATGCTAATAAAATAGCCTGAATTATAGTTTGTTTCTTATCAGTTGCCGACACGTTGGTCTCAAATTCTCTGCCAGCAAAAGCAAGATATTTTTAGTAAATTTCCCTAGAAATTCTTCCATGATTTTCCCCCAAAATATACTAATCACAAAAATACACAAATATATACAATTTGTAAAACCCCAAAAACAAAACAAAACAAAAAAGCACAATAAGGAATAGGATTTTATCCTTTAGATATATTTCAATGCATAAAACAATAATACAATTTTCCTACCGAAAATTTTCATGCACTTGTTATATCCTTTAAAACTGAGTAAATCCTCAAAATTATTTTGATACTCACAGTACTATATAAATACAATTTATATATAAACAATTAATCCCGCTTTTTCCTACAGCATACTCATAAAATTTCAAATAACTTTATTGTTGTAATAAACAAAAGCTGTATATGCCCCAACTTTATAACTAAAAGTTACATCCACAACTAAGATTAATTTTAATGATTAATATTCTTTTATTAATCAACCGTAATTTACTATCCCCAAGTAAATTATGAAATACATAAATATTAAATTTTCAAAAAAAAGTGAATTACCGTACAGACCTTAAGAAACCCGTTTAATATAAAATTTCTAACTAAAAATTTCGATCCCAAGTTAATAGCTACCTTACACGGAAAAAACTGTTTTCTTGAAACAACTAAATTTTGGTTAATATAGCTCCAAATAAATATTTTGGATGGAATGACAAAATTTTGGTTGGATTAAACAAATGATTTGTTGAATTAACAAAATCATTTGGTTAATCTAAACAAAATTTGATCATTCAAACCAAAACATTTGATTGGAGCTATATTAACCAAAATTTAGTTGTTCCAGCAAAACAGTTTTTTCCGTGTAGACTTTTTATCTATTAAACATATACAAATTACCAAGAACAGACATATACAATATTAAATCCTAACAGACCTCTCTAGAAAATTTCATAAAAGGGCTTCCCTTCAAATGTAGACATTTCTCTACACTGCTCCAAGGCTTTCCTGCACTTTTTTTTAAGGTACTGTCGTATCTCCGGATCTAACTTGATTTCCGCCGGGAAATTTACACACAAGCTGTCTCCGTGGATTCCTAAGGACGATCGATGAATAGTCTTCTATCCACTGCACTGGACGTTTACTGAAGAAATTTCCTATATCGTCGGATCCTTAGTCCTTGTTACATACCAGCTAACATATTCGACACTCCAGATTTCACAGTTCCTCAACGGATACACTTGAAAATCTTTCTCGTCAAACACAAGATTTCATCACCGACTGTCCTTGTATCTAACACAGTTTCCTTATGTACATCAAGTTCCCGTGGGTCCAGTCTAATTTATGCTAGACCTAATTAATCCCACCGCTGCCACCATTTATAATACTATAGCTGTGATGTAGTGGGCAGAGCTTTTTGGTTCACTAAGCTCTTCTGAGATGATCGTTGAAAAATAATACATATTTCTTACCAAAGTCCTTTATTAGAACAACTAAAATAGATTTTAAAAATGTAATAACAAACTTTACCATTCATAGGTAGACACTCTCACTTTTTATTAACAGTTCTATACTTCTCATAGCCAACCTGAGTAAACGATTTTTACTCCCATCTCTTCCGTTGGTAAAAAACGACCTGACTTGATCAGTGTCTCCAGTCTACCGTTCAGCCTGCTCACCAGCTCCTGCCTGAGCCTATTCTTTCTTTCACTTTGGGGACGAGTTGCCACACATTGTCCAGTCCTCCCTGTTTCTTGGAAAAGTGGAAATACTCTGTTGAGCAGATCCCAAGGGCAGAGGTATGCCTGCTATTTCCCCTGCATGCCTTTACACAAAAGACTATTGTTCTCCACGGAAATGCCTGTTGCTTCCCCCGTCGAAAATTTGTGGAGAAGGTACAATATCACACCGGGCATCAAGAGTTACTGAACATATTGTCCTGTGTACAGAAGATGGATGAAAATCCTTTATAGGTTTATTTCTTTAGAAATCGACCTATATCGACAACTTCGTATATAGAAAGGATCCAACCTGGGCTACAGGGATTGCAGAAGATAGAAGACCATCTTTTTTTTTTTTTTTTTTTTTTTTTGAAAACTCATTTTTATTTAATATAATATTTTAGATCGCCTACTAAAGACACCAAAAACACTTTTAAATGATACATATAAATTAAGTGTCGAAACAAATGTTTAGATGTTATTAAAAACAATAGCCTTCTTTGAGGCACATTCCACAGGTTAATAGCCGAAGAAATCATCAAAGAGTTTGATGCTTGCAGCGGCTTTTTTTATTCTGATTATTTCAGCATTTAAGCGCGCAGTTGGATTTTGATGTCTGTTTAATCTGTGTTTTATTTATATTATTTTATTTATTGATTGATAGTCTAAATTTCGTTGTGGAATATGAACCGGAAGCAAACGCTAATCTATTTGTATTTTTTAGGTGTAAACTATTTAATCTTACGTAATCGAGTTGCAGATGATGGGGATAGATTAAAAACAAATTCATACTTCAGCATTATTTTAAAAACCATAAATAATCAGTAAATTGGTATACAGTTTAAAAAAAAAAATTGAATTTCAAAGTATAGTGCCCCCTTTTTTCCATGATGTGTAAATTAAAATTACACGATATTTACAAGTTATCGAATTTGCGAAAAAAAAAGGAATCATTGCCACAGTCGATATGACGTCAGCGTTATTCACAAACATGTTTTTGCTTTTTAATGTAGATATATAGTATCTTTTGACGTATGAACTAGTCTACGCGTCAGATAGTAAGTTACACAGAGGTTTAAAAAAAACTTTATTAGAATCAGCACAAAGTTATTAGAAATACGATGATATCGTTTCGAGAATGAATGCATTATCTTTAAAAAATCTATTTTGACCGTCGAAAGTCTTACATAAAACAACGAAGAAAATTAAATACACTTTGATTTAACAGGAACAAAAATAGCTAATGGTCGGTGAAAAGTCATGTCAAAATGTTTATTAAATACTGAATCCAATGAAGTCATCGGTGAGTTTCAATGTAGTGGGGGGATTTCCGTGGAGAACAATAGTCTTTTGTGTAAAGGCATGCAGGGGAAATAGCAGGCATACCTCTGCCCTTGGGATCTGCTCAACAGAGTATTTCCACTTTTCCAAGAAATAGGGAGGACTGTACAATGTGTGGCAACTCGTCCCCAAAGTGAAAGAAAGAATAGGCTCAGGCAGGAGCTGGTGAGCAGGCTGAACGGTAGACTGGAGACACTGATCAAGTCAGGTCGTTTTTTACCAACGGAAGAGATGCGAGTAAAAATTGTTTACTCAGGTTGGCTATGAGAAGTATAGAACTGTTAATAAAAAGTGAGAGTGTCTACCTATGAATGGTCAAGTTTGTTATTACATTTTTCAAATCTATTTTAGTTGTTCTAATAAAGGACTTTGGTAAGAAATATGTATTAATTTTCTTCGAAGGCGGAGAGAAAGGGATAATCTTGGGGTAGTACTGGTACTATTACACACCTTGCGTGTCAGGCAGCTAGCATATACGGATACGGGATATAAAATTTGTTAATTCTTAAAGAAAAAAGAGACAAGTCGGAAATTATATGTCAAACGCGGCAAATGAGGTGCATTCGTACTATAACAAGTTTTATAAATATTCAAATATTCGTGCAAAAGCTGTTGCACTCTTACGCAAAAATGCATGGATACAAAATTTATTGCGATTATATATATTAAAATTAGTAATAGGGAAATAATATGATTCCATTTTATTCCTCATGACAACCTAGAATCATTACCTAACATGGGAATACCTAGCATTGAATTAATTACGTATATGATAGAATTTAATAGAATAAAGAAAAATTTTATTAAATTTTTCTTTATTTTGATTCGATTTTCATAAAATTTGAAATGACTCGACAAAAACAGCAAATATTACATATATTAAATTTCGAACCATTCGCTTGGTATTGCGCTGTAATATGAGGACAAACGTTCAGACTGGCAGACGGCCGGACCAAATGACGACTATAGGTGTTACGAACGCACCTAAAAATACTCCAGAGTAAAAAAGGAAGTAGAAAGTAACTACTGAGTGGACAGCTAGAGAGCAGCTAGGGAAGATGATACCCAATAAAATATATAACACATTTAAAGGCAGATTGATGTATATATATGTCACGTATTTTTAAGTGGTTAAAAACAGGGATTTTCGGAAAGTGCCACAAGGAATTCCTATGTGATAAAATAGCTTCGGGTGCTTATTACAGGAACATTTCACGGAATTATCACTTATGTCAATATACTTAGGTATCGATAGATATGTCTAGACACTTTCCAAATACTTATCTCAATTTTTCCAAAATAAGCGACTTAAAAACTTAGATTTTGCAATGCCTCACACGTGTGGGAATAAGAGTGTACAAAGACAAAAAAATAGAAAACACGATTCAAGGAAGAAATTAAAAGTAAATAAAAATACAATATTAAAAAATAATGTTTTTAGTTAATATTTATTTTAATAAATTAGTAGCAAAAAATATAAATAAAAAAAGAGTATGAAAAATGATGAAATATAGAATGAAGTTTTAATAAAGAATTAATTAATTCATTCTTTAATTCATTACTTTTTCAGTAGAAAAGCGGGATAATAATTTAGTTCAAATTATTGGGCAATTTTTCTTTTATATAGAAGCGATTTTTTTTTTCTAATATGGATGGAATTAGATTAAAAGTGTAATAAACATTGTTTTATTACATGCGTGACCAAATGATATTGCGCGGCGAGCTCCATCTCTATTAAAATTTTAACATTGTAGGAGGTGGTAGGATATCTTTATAATATAGTAGAGGTGCACAAATAGGACACACTCTCACAAGGAAGGTCTCCTTACTGGGCTTACTCAGAATATTTTGAAAAAAAATACCAATTAAACTACTTATGTATGTAATAAAGGATCAGTCAAATTTAGCGGCGGAATTACAGTAGAAAGGCTGTAAAAAAAATAAAATACTTTCGAGTATTTGGCGCAAAAAGACGAAAGTGTCACTCGATTTGGCGAGCAGTACTTTTCCTCGCCAAAAGCAAACGATTTTAATGCACCTGAAAATAGTTTGTTAATTGATTTTTAGAATGCGTGTAAAAAGTATTTAATGAATTTAAACATAAAAAATGAGAGAGTTTAATAAATACATTTTTTTCGTATTACATATTTACGTTGCCTGTTATTTAATTTTATTACTTTAAAAACAATTTCATATATAAAAAATACTTTCATATATTTAAGCGTATTCCAAAATAAAGGCAAGATTCATTTACCAGTTATTTTTTCAATATTAAAGAATTCGTCGTTTCCATAGCAACAGAATTGAATCGACAGTGCTCAGCTCAATTGGACTTAATTTTGAGATATTGAAACAATTTTAATTTATTTTAATTTATTTTAATCGCCAACCGATGATAAATCGCCAAATAAACGAAATATTCATTATTTTTTTTACGAACGTTCTATCGAGGTTCCGCCAAAAAAAATTTTATAGACATATATATCCACATGGGAAAAACACTCTGTAATTTTTTCAGATTTTTCTGAATATACCCGTATGGAGACCTTCCTTGTCAGTTTAAAAGCATTTGTCCAATAAAATGGCAACGCATATTATAGAATTGGCCATACTTCTTTAGAGTTTACCAGAATTACATAGATAAGGGTAAATAGCTCTTCAATAAATGAGTGGCGAAACGCACGCTAATGTCAGACGAACGACTATTTGCACTCTTTTTGCTCCAACATGAAAAAGAAACACATACTAGAGAAGGTGTAGGGAGGCTGTAAGAAAGAAAAAAGCCTGCAAACAGACAGGCATTCGACTGACATTAGCCTTAAATGTATAACGAGGTGTACGTCATCTCCATTAATCATTTTAGAATTTTGGAGTTAGTAGAGTACCTTTATAAAAAAGTAACGATGCGTGTATCGTACGCATGCTAAGATTGAAAGATTTTGGTCATAAAATGGCAACAGATATTATAGAATTTGTCGGTAATAGTTACACGAGTGTGGCAGAATTAGATTGAGAGTAATAACTAATGCTTCGTTATGTTCGAGACTAAATGATATAGCACAGTGTACGTCATTTTCATTAATAGTTTTAGAACGTTGGAGGTGGTAGAGTACCTTTATAAGAAAATAATGATGAATGTGTTGTACGCATAATCTGATTTTTAAAAAAATTCCGAAAAATCAACAATCCATAGATAACTTATCGATACGAGTTCCGACGAATTTGTTTAGATATGTAAACAAAATTGAGGATGATTTTGGCAGGTTTCTAAAATCCTTTTTTTTTTTTTTTTTTTCAAAAATCATCTTGACTAATCAAATTTTACAGCCCGTATGTGTGATATATTTAAGGTATTCTTTAGGGCAATTTGTCCGATTCCCCCGACTTTCTAGGTAATCTTCCTGTTATTTGTGCTAGATCTCGTATTATGTCTCTGTTAAGTGGCAGATACTTTACTAATACATAAATTTTACAAATATAATTAAGAATATTTTTACTGCAGTTTTCTATAAATTCTTTCTATAGATACTGCACCTAACACTTGCTAACGTACTTCGGAAATGAAAATAAAAATAAATTTGTATGATTTATTTATTTTTACAATATTCACCTAAGTCATAATTTTCAAAAAGGGATTTGATCTTATCAGCATTTTATCTATTATCTATCATTTCTGAAAGCGCAAAGGATGACGGTTAATGTCTTTTTACTCTCTTCATATAATTTCTAATTTTTTAAATATTCCCAGTAAACCTTGAATACTTTCCTGTGGAGCGTAACAGTTTTTTGATGGAATTCCAAGAACAAGGGAAAATTGAAGTCGATTAAGGTCAATATTTTGCACAGACTTATATTTTTTATTATATTTTAAAAGTGGATTATTGTTTTTAAAAATATAACTTTAATATTTTAAAATACATAAAATAAAGCAAGAAAACCGTATCTGCTTATGTAATGAACAAAACAGAAAACAGAATTATTTGATTTATCCTCACAAATGAGTTACTTAACATATTTTTCCGATATCGCCGAAATAGAGTTACTTTCATATCATGTAATATATTCATCCAGCGATTCTTATAATACAAAAACATTAGTTTATTTATTATAAGAAAGTAATTTTTATTTATGTATTTTTTAGCTCACAGGCTATCAAAGCCTGAGAGCTAATGTGCCCGCCCGTTCTGTATGTATGTATGTATGTATGTATGTATGTATGTACGTACGTACGTATGTACGTAACGCGATAACTCTTGATAGAAACATCCGATTTGCTTCAAAATTTTTTCCTAGGTTCATTGTGATAAGGCGCTTCCCTGATTAGTTTTGGGAGTTCATTGGTTAAGGATAAAGGGAGAAAAACGGGGTTAGTCACCCCCCTTAATTCAGAAAAATGGTTTTTCATGCAGAATCATTCGATTTGCTCCGAATTTGGTATACCGGTTTATTATGTTAAGGAACATCCATGATTAGTTTTGGGGGTTCATTGGTTAAGGATAAAGGGGGAAAAACGGGGTTAGTCCACCCCCTTAATTCAGAAAAATGGGTTTTTCATGCAGAATCATTCGATTTGCTCCGAATTTGGTATACCGGTTTATTATGTTAAGGAACATCCCTGATTAATTTTGGGGGTTCATTGGTTAAGGATAAAGGGGGAAAAGGGGGGTTAGTCCACCCCCCTTAATTCAGATAAATGGGTTTTTCATGCAGAATCATTCGATTTGCTCCGAATTTGGTATACCGGTTTATTATGTTAAGGAACTTCCCTGATTAGTTTTGGGAGTTCATTGGTTAAGGATAAAGGTGGAAAAACGGGGTTAGTCCCCCCCCCCCTTAATTCAGATAAATGGGTTTTTCATGCAGAATGATTCGATTTGCTCCGAATTTGGTATACCGGTTTATTATGTTAAGGAACTTCCCTGATCAGTTTTGGGAGATCATTGGATAAGGATAAAGGGGGGAAAACGGGGTTAGTCCACCCCCCCCCTTAATTCAGATAAATGTGTTTTTCATGCAGAATGATTATGTTAAGGAACTTCCCTGATTAGTTTTGGGGGTTCATTGGTTAAGGGTAAAGGGGGAAAAGGGAGGTTAGGACGCCCCTCTTAATTTAGATAAATGGGTTTTTCATGCAGAATGTTTCGATTTGCTCCGAAGTTGGTTTACCGGTTTATTATGTTAAGGAGCTTCCCTGATTCGTTTTCGCGATTCATAGGTTAAGATAAAGGGGGGCTAGTCCACCCCCTTAATTTAGATAAATGTTTTTTTTTTGCAAGATTATTCGATTTGCTCCAAATTTGGTATACCGGTTTATTATGTTAAGGAACTTCCCTGATTAGTTTTGGGAGTTCATTGGTTAACGATAAAGGGGGAAAAACGGGGTTAGTCCACCCCCCTTAATTCAGATAAATGGGTTTTTCATGCAGAATCATCCGATTTGCTCCGAATTTGGTATACCGGTTTATTACGTTAAGGAACTTCCCTGATTAGTTTTGGGGGTTCTTTGGTTAAGGATAAAGGGGGAAAAGGGGCATTAGTTCACCCCTTTTAATTCAGATAAATGGGTTTTTCATGCAGAATTTTTCGATTTGCTCCGAATTTCGTATACCGTTTATTATGTAAAGGAACTTCCCTGATTAGTTTTGGGAGTTCATTGGTTAAGGATAAAGGTGGAAAAACGGAGTTAGTCCACCCCCCCCCCCTTAATTCAGATAAATGGGTTTTTCATGCAGAATGATTCGATTTGCTCCGAATTTGGTATACCGGTTTATTATGTTAAGGAACTTCCCTGATCAGTTTTGGGAGATCATTGGATAAGGATAAAGGGGGAAAAACGGGGTTAATCCACCCCCCCTTAATTCAGATAAATGGGGTTTTCACGCAGAATCATTCGATTTGCTCCGAATTTGGTATACCTGTTTATTATGTTAATGAACTTCCCTGATTAGTTTTGGGAGTTCATTGAATAAGGATAAAGGGGGAAAAACGGGTTTCGTTCACCCCTTTTAATTCAGATAAATGGGTTTTTCATGCAGATTGATTCGATTTGCTCCGAATTTTGTATACCGGTTAAGGAACTTCCCTGATTAGTTTTGGGGGTTCATTAGTTAAGAATAAAGGGGGGAAAGGGGGATCGCTTTTAATTCAGATAAATGGGTATTTCATGCAGATTTATTCGATTTGCTCCGAATTTGGTATACTGGTTTATTATGTTAAGGAACTTCCCTGATTCGTTTTGGGGGTTCATTGGTTAAGAATAAAGGGGGAAAATGGGGATTAGTTCACCCCTTTTAATTCAGATAAATGGGTATTTCATGCAGATTTATTCGATTTGCTCCGAATTTGGTATACTGGTTTATTATGTTAAGGAACTTCCCTGATTAGTTTTGGGGGTTCATTGGTTAAGAATAAAGGGGAAAAAGGGGCATTAGTTCACCCCTTTTAATTCAGATAAATGGGTTTTTCATGCAGAATGGTTCGATTTGCTCCGAATTTGGTATACCGGTTTATTATGTTAAGGAGCTTCCCAGATTAGTTTTGGGGGTTCATTGGTTAAGAATAAAAGGGGAAAAGGGGGGACTAGTCCACCCCTTAATTCAGATAAATGGGTTTTTCATGCAGAATGATTCGATTTGCTCCGAATTTGGTATACCGGTTTATTATGTTAAGGAACTTCCCTGATTAGTTTTGGTGGTTCATTGGTTAAGGATAAAGGGAGGTTAGCCCGCCCCTTGGGTTTACTGATTAAGTATAAATAAGATTTGGAGGATTACTGGTTAAGTATAAAGGGGGAAACGGGGGCTAATTCCCCTTCACTTATTTTTTTGAGGAGCATTATTCTTTTAAATAAGTGTATAATATACAATTAGTGTGAATAGCTTGTGAGCTCAATGCCATCAGTTTAGCTCGGCACTTTTCTTTTTTATTTTTTACTTTTTTAAAACATGGCCTTTCAGTAATACCAATAAAACCTGCAGATAAAGCAAAGCCATTGTCTGAAATGGATTAAATACAAATAGAAATACTTAAAAAGTAATTTATTGAAATTAATTTTCAAGTCCGTCTGCATGTATGATGCTTTTTAAAAGAAATAAAATACATTTTAATATTATTTCATTATTGAAACATCAATAATTAAATATCACTAAAGAAAAGAACAAAAATGAATTTTAATTCGAACAAATTAGAAATTGCACGCAAACAGTCAAATTAGGTGCCTTCGTACTATAACTAGTTTTATAAATATATTTTGCACCGCATATTGTACTGAATGTATATTTTAGTGCACTTCATAAGTGCATATCAATTTATTCTGTTCGAAAGGCTCTAACATCATTAAAATACACGTAATTTTTTGCCATTGGCCAAAATGTAACGGAAAAATTTTGACCGTCCCTGTAATTAAACTATAAATCCGATTTTCATAAAATGTGGAATGGCTTGACAAAATTTTGCAGCAATTATATATTTAAAATTTCAGACCATTCGGTTGGGTAGTTTTGGCTCTGTTATATGCGGACGGCCGGACAAACGGACCGAACGAAGGCTATAGGTGCTATGTATTTATATAACTACGAACGCACCTAAAAACGGTCTGCAATATATTTTAGCTATTTCCGCTGTAATCAAACCGTATGTCCTATCATCAAGACAGATTATTAATTTTAGAATATATTTAAAATTTTGTAAGAAATACAATCATAGAACAGTTTTGTTAAGACGTTATACCTACCAGCAAAACTTCCAAAAATATGTTTTTATTGCAATTTCTGAAAGTACAATTAGTAAAGGATATTCAATTGCATTCTTTAGTTAACCTGAAAAAAATTAAGAAAGTCGCTTTAATTTGCTTCGTTCTATCAAACATAAATCATAACTTGAATCTGTAAACGTGATTATCTCAAATCTATGTTTTTAAAGTCGGTGGTCTCGATAACGCGAACAAATGCCAACCAATCTTCTTCAAATTTTAAGCAAATTTTTAACAACAATATTATCTACAAAATAAATGTTCGTTTTTACGATCTAAAGATTTTTTTTTTGATTTCATTAAACAATCAAAGTTCAAAATACAGGGTGTCCAGTCCATAAAAGGATGTCCCAGTTTCAATAGTATATTATAACAGATTCATTTAGACCATTTACAACAAATCATACGTTATTTTGAAGATAAACTAACATAGATCTTCTTACAAATGTTCAATATGCGCATCTTTAGTTATACGGCACACATCAAACTAAAGTCCAATTCTTCTCACACTTCGGTTAACAAGTCCGGAGTAATGGAAGCAACAGCTTCTTCAATTCTGTGTCTCAACTCTGGAAAATCACTAGGTAACACATTAAATAAACAGATTAACTAGGATTAAATTAAAGACAATTAAACTTTAAACGAAACGCACGTTGATCTGAAATTACAGATTCACACTTAGAAAATTGCAGAACACAAAACGTTTTACGCTCAGGAGTGGCCATTTTGCATATGTGACTCACTGCAAGTGAGTCAGTAACAAAGAAGTACTCACGCATGCGCTTATCTAAAACTGTTTGAGTTACGCTTCATCACTCAGCACTCACAAGGAAGGTCTCCATACGGGCATATTCAGAAAAATCTGAACAAAATTACAGAGTGTTCTTCTCGTGTAAATATATATGTTTATAAAAAAAATTTTGGCGAACCTCGATAGAACTTTCGTAAAAAAATAATGAAAATTTCGTTTATTTGGCGATTTATCATCGGTTGGCGATGAAATGAAATTTCGAAAAATACTTTTTTTTTATGTCGAATACTCTTTAAGATAAAAATGCTTCTTATTAAACTTGTTTAAATTAATTTAATGTAAATAATTTTAGTTTTGTCAGTTTTAATTTGATTTAACTATAGTTTTGTAATATATACTAGGGGGCTCGGCCCCCTACGAGCTACGCTCGCCAACCCCCGTCCAGACACCGCAGACTCTAAATGCACGCTAATTTGATCGGCTTTAAAAAGATTTCGAAAGATTGAATTATAATTTAAAAACAGTGGCGATCTCCCTATAAACGAATTTCTATTCATTTCTCTTTGATTGGGGAATTTTAACGACAAATCCGCTGCGGTACTACTTGATTATCCGGTCGACCAATTTCGCCAAATTATATAAATCGCCAAACCACTCGCCAAATTATACAAATTGACATAATTTTGATTTTAAATAACGAAAGAACAAGTACGACATTAATAAAAATACAAATAAAACGTCGAAATAAAAATAACTTGATGACGTAGACACGTGTAACAACATTTCAAAATAAGCTAATATAAAAGGAATTAAGTAAACAGAGTCTTTGTCTCCTGGTATTTTTTAACAAAGCGAAAAGAAAGTTCTTTTAAATGAGACATTTTAAATTAATCGTTTTTAATCTGACGTAATTTTTACCAAGCTAGTCTTTTTCTTTTAAATATTCACGTGAAAATACTTTTGTTAGAAATCAAATATTATTTGCGCTTTCCTGACAAAAATAGTTGAAAAGTATCCTCTCAAAATATAAAATAAATGTCTAGCGCAATTTCTAAATTTAAACAGTTTTGCAATATTATTTTGTGTTCATTTTACGTAATAACTGTAATGTGAGGTAAATATGACGTAATTTCTCCTATTTAAGATTTCTAACGCATGTTAATAAATTTATTATTTTACAAATTCCTTTCTCTCTTAAAATGCACGTGTAATTATAGTTTTTATGACGTAATTTTTAATAAGTTCCTGCTTTTTGTACATAATTATTTAATTCTAAATCCAAATGTTTTTTTCTGTTTATAATAGTCACGTGTAAATAAATTAAAAAATTATTTACACGTATAAATATATATATATTTTTTGAAGCAAACATTATTGTTTCCGCTGTTTATACAGTTGGCAACAGTTTAAATTAATATCACTTTCTAAAATCTGTAAAAAATATCTCTAGAAATGCTGAAAATTTGAATTTAAAATAAAAATAAAACCTCAAAAAATGACTCAAAATAAAAAAAATAATGCAATCTGCACTCCGGCAAATTCTAACGCATAAAATGATCTAAAAATAATTACACTGCCATGTATAGTTTTTGCTGCTATAAAACTTTTTCAGTGGAACAATTTTGTCCAACTTTAGCATTAAATATCTCTTAAAATAATTCTTAGATTTGAAAACTGTCTGCATCAGCGTCTTTATCAAACATTTCTGTATAAAACCACCGATTTTCATACTTTTGTATGCTTTATTTTTCATAATATTAACGAAGAAAGACCTCCGGTCTCAAAAAATTCATAACCGACGGCGCCGGCGGCGGTGACAGCGGTAGTTACTTTTTTTTAGAATAGAGATATATATATATTATTTATTTATAATGAAAGTTAAATATCAAATTTTACGAATTAAAACAAAATTAAAATTGTTTCAATATCTCAAAATTAAGTCCAATTGAGCACTTTCGATTCTATTTTGTTGCTATGGAAACGACGAATTTAATATATTGAAATGAATAACTGGTAAATGAATCTTGCCTTTATTTTGGAATACGCTTAAATATATGAAAGTATTTTTTATATATGAAATTATTTTTAAAGTAATAAAATTGATTAACAAACAACAAATATGTAATACGAAAAAATGTATTTATTAAACTGTCTCATTGTTTAAGTTTCAATTCATTAAATACTATTTATACGCATTCTAAAAATCAATTAACAAGCAATTTTCAGGTGCATTAAAATCGTTTGCTTTTGTCGAGGAAAAGTACTCGTCTCCAAATCGCGTGACGCTTTCGTCTTTTTGCGCCAAATACTCGAAAGTATTTTATTTTTTTACAGACTTTCTACTGTACTTCCGCCGCCAAATTTTACTGATCCTTTATTACATACATAAGTAGTTTAATTGGTATTTTTTTCCAAATATTCTGAGTATGCCCAGTAAGGAGACCTTCCTTGTCAGTTTGCTTCAGCACTCTACAACGCTTGCAGTTGGCATTATTCAAATTTAAAACTGGGGCAGTCTTTTATGGGTACCCTATATTTTGTGAAAACCGGTACCATAAATTTGAACGGCCACCATATAGTTCAAAATCAATTTTTCAAAAAAAAAAAAAAAAAAAAAAACGAACGATTGCGTTCTAGTTCTAAGTGTTTAGAGTAAAGACAATATGCTTTTTAAAATTTCAGATTCCATTTGACAGAGTTACGGTGATCATCGTGGACGGCTACCAGAAGGACACCATCTGCGGAGAATGTGTCTGCTGGGGGACGCACAACTTCTTTTCATCATTACAATAATCAATTTATTTTCTTTTAAGTTTAATAAACAAAATAGAAAACAGTTTTAAAGTGTCTTGCCTTACATTCTTCAAAAAGTTCCTCAAAATTTATATATTTTTTCTACGTTGCAGGTACCAGATGTCCTAAAACAGATTGTTTGATTTTAAAATTCAATAACTTGCAAATGGTGACAGCTATTAAAAAGATTCTTAGGGGGGGGGGGGGTTATAAGATATCAGGAGTTTTTTACTGCAATTCCCAGTTTTAGTTCCAAATAGCAGGGATAGATCGCGCTGCAAGCAAAAAGGGCTAAATCGAAGCCCGATTTTTTTGGCCTCGCTTTTCCCCATCACTGATCTGAAAGAAGGAGGTTAAATATATGGAGTGGGCCTCAATCGCTAGTGCAATCTTGTTCTTCGGGACCCACTCCATATATTTAACCTTCTTCCTGAGAGAAGAGCGAGGACAAAAATCGGGCTTCGTTTTAGCGCTTATTGCTTGCAGCGCCATCTATCGCTGCTCTTAAAAACTAAAAGTGGACATTGCAGTAAAAAATCTATTAACATCTCACATAACTCTCCTGCAAGAATATTTTTAATAGCTGCCAACATTTGCAAGTTATTGAATTATTAAAAAAAAAAGTATGTCCATTTAAGGACACCCACTATGTATAACCTCTTAATATAAAAACCCCAATATATATATATATATATATTTAAATGGGCATAGTTTCTTATGAAAGGGAATAATATTTTTAACAATACATTTAAAGCAAAACAATTTTTTAATGGATTAATGAGAAAATCATTATTCAAAAATGTCGTGCTGAAAATAACATGAAAGTTCTTACATTTTATAATGCCTCAAGGTAAAAAATCTCATTTCTGTTTCTTTCATTATCCAAATTTCGGTGACTGAATTAACTGATATAACAATACTAATAATACAGCAGAATATTCAGAAATAAAATTTTGATATTCTCTATGAATAAGTAACCGTGGGTTAAATCTATTAAAATAGGCTAAACGGGTACTGCAAAGGTAAATAAAATTTTAAAAAATGTAGGAAAATAATTTTAAATCTAATTATGAATCTGAGTAATTAAATTAAGAAATATGAAAATATTTTACATAAATATGTGATTTTTTAGAATAAATTTGAAAATGTTGTAAAGAAATGCATCAATAAATAACATTTTACAAATAATTTTATATTTGAAATTTTAGTTTAGATTTAAAATTGTTACTCTTTTCAATACAATGTTTTTACCTTTTCTTGAGGAAAGGTAAAGAATAATGAGAAATATATTTTAGATTTTAAAAAATATTGTTTGTGATCATCCATGTTTTGTAACTTTACCTTTTCCCCCAACTTTTATGTTGTAGAGATAATATCATAAAAAAATAGTTATAAGTTTCGTACGATATATTACTTATTCATACAATCTATATTATGAAGGACAAGCATGTCCATGCATAACCCTGACGTCATTTTGACGATGGCAACAGCAGACGATTAAATTTAACTTTTATTAACTTTTATTGCTATTTTTTTAAACTTATAAATACCGCATGTTTTACATTTTTACACCGTCGAAAAGTTAAAAAAAAAAAAAAAAAAAATTCTTTCAAATGCAATTTGTTTAAAAAATTGTATCACAATTTATTCTTTTTTTATTGTTTTTAAAATAATTTTTAAGCATGTTTTTTTTTTTTTTTTTTTGCGTGCAGACGATTAGGAAAGATAAATACTTTTGTCTTAAATTTATATAAATAGTTCATCATATGTTTCGAGTTTACATTCCATAACAAAATTAGAACATTCATCAATCAAATAATAATACAAAATCTCATAAATAAATCATCAATTTAAGACATGCAAACGAACCGTGTGAGCTTAAACCACAGAAATGAACAGAACAAAAAAGGCTGAATGTATATAACGATTTCTTCGTTTGTTAACTCCTGGCAAGAGGCCAATATTAATAAGTTTCAAAATTTTATTCGCATTATTGCTACTTTTCAACTAAATATGATTTTTAGTATTGTTAATAGGCATTTAAAAATATATATATCATGTAAAAAATCTATCAGAATAATCATCAAAAACAAATTATATGCCCATGCGAGGATTTCTCGCCGCAATCTCTGATGTTTGCTGGTATGTTTTTTCATTAATTTTTGATTAACTGTTTTTTTTTTTTAAATCGAACAACGTGTTTTACTGTATGTAAGAATCTTTCGAAAAATACCTCATTTATCGCTGTGCCTTTAGTATGTGCAGAGAACAAAGAATGTTAACAAAAAAATATATATATACCTGATGGTTTACACCTACCTTTTGTAACCCGGGATTTCCGGGATTTTCCCCTTTGTACTGAAAGAACGTTAAGATGTTGTGCGTTTACTTCAAAATTTTAAATTTCAAGGAAAAAGAAAATATACCTATAAGCACCAGAATGAAAATATGTTTATAAATAAATTTTATTATGATGTTTGTATGTAATGGTTGTCTAATTTTTTTCATATTTTAAGTGTGACCTTACAACATCCCTTTTCCATGTCACCCTGAGTTATTGGCTACCTTTTTAGTTTCATATTTACATCATTATTAAAAATAGCTTTACACAATATAATTTCACTTTCTTGGTTTACTTACTCTATGCTACTAATCACGTGATGAAAAAACGCCGATTAATATTTCTTTAAACTCTAGTAATGTGTCCTTACTGCGACCATATAAATAAAATGAAGATCGACTTCTATACAAAAAATCTTTTGGGGCATTATTTCATTAATTCAAAGATGCAGTTTTTTATAAAAACTAATCAAATTATCTTTGAAAAAATTAACAATACTAATCTCAGGGCGCGAAATTTTTACTCGCCAGCTCGACAATGGCGAGCAAATATTTAAGGATGGCGAGTAAGTTTTGTCTTTTAAAATGTTGTGTTTTACATCAAACTACGTACGCTCAGAATATCATGCCTCAATCCAGCGACATGCTGATCTTATAGGTCTTTTGTGTTTAGCTGAGAAATGCAGATATTTTAACAAAGTGTGTCAATGAAAAACAATACAGGTATTTTATCCATTTTATTGCTGAAACTATGAAGTTTGATTTAGTGGAAATATTTAAAAAAAAGTACATATATCAGCATTCTGGTTGATGGTACCACATATAGATCAGATGTTGAACATGTAAATGTGTATGTTCGATACGTGGATGCAAAAGAAAATCATATCGAAGAGGAAATTTAGGAGCAATAGAGCTTTCAAACAGTACTTCATCCAGTTATTTTCATAGCCATAACTGATTTTATAAATAAGAATATAGGTTCAAATGAATATAGAAACAGGTGTTATATTGTAGGCTTGGGTACTATGGTGCTCCAAATATGGTTGGGTACAAATCAGGACTGGTTATGAAAAAGAAATCTATTTGTGCTAAATTGATAAACATTCAGTGTCTTGCACACCATTTGCAGTTGGCTGTTTTGGACGCATGAGGGGAAGTTGAATATCTGAAAACATTTGATTCAGTGGTTAGGAGTATTTTTTAAATTTGCCATGTCTCGGCTAAAAGTCCTCATATGTTAAAAGAATCAGTAGAAATTCCAAGAGAAAAAATTCTTAAACTGAGTGATATTTCACACTATTAGATGATTATCCATCAAAGAAAGTGCTGTGAAAGCTCTTTTGCAAGCCATCTTTAACAGGGGGCCCGTGAAAAAGACAATGATAGTGCTAAAGCTAATGGTTCGGTGAAAAGATTGAAGGATTATTAATTTCTTTAAGCTCTGTACTTCCTCTTGGATTGCTACAGGAAACTGAACTCTTTAACTGTGGCATTAAAAAACAAGGAACTTGTCATTTTATCTGGAAATAAAAATTGAACATTGCATCTCAGTTCTGACAGTTCTTTAATCTAGTGTTGCACCAAACGAACAGGAGTTTTTGGACCAACTATCCATCTGGGGGATAACCAAGGTTGTACAGCTGGCAAATATTAAAAATGGGGAGCGAGAGTTTTAGACATTAAGAGGGAGATTAATTAAACATATACATTACAGAAAGACTGCAACCTACGTCAACAGATGTGTTAACATCTCTGCATGTTTTTGACACTTCGGGTTGGCCTCCTAAAGTAAAAAACTCTTGAATTTGAGTTAGAAAAAAATAATCTTGTATTTGGGTTAGAAGAAATAAAAAAGCTCTTCATGTATTTGAAACCAAGTCTCTTTAATGAAAACGTGGAGGACATTGTATTGGAAGAGTGGGCAGAATTCAAGTTTATGTTCCATTCACTAACACTGAAAGATATGCTGGAGAAGTTTTACAGTGAAAAGTACTCAGCAAGATTCCCCAATTCGCTCCAGATTCTAACAATTTGTGCTGTTCTACAAGTGAGCATAGCTTCGTGCGAGAGACTTCAGCTGTCACAACAGACTCAATACTGCATACAGGAACTCTCTGAAGACTGAGACACTGTATGATTTACTTAGAATTTCTATTAATGGATTCACCCTGACAGATTTTGACCCTACAGCTGCGATTGACTAGTGGTATTTCAGTGCAGAAAGGCAACGCTACACAAACATGATGTTCTAAAAGTACAGAAACTTTTTCTTTCATGACTTTTTATCAGGGCTGCGGAGTCGGAGTCGGATCTGTTAAAATTCCCGCAGTCGGAGTCATCCATTATACAAGCAGGGCTGCGTTGTCGGAGTCGGAGTCTGAGTCAGGCCGATTTTTGAGCGAAAGAGACGGAGTCGGAGTCGTCCATGTCTCCCACCGACTCCGCAGCGCTGCTTTTTAGTGATAAGTGGCAATTTCTGTAACCATTGAAACCGTATAGCAACCTTATTGTAATTTAATATTACTATTTTTTCCTTTGCAGTAAATATGTTTCGATTTTTCAATTTCTGCATTCTTTTATGATTTCGGTCACCAGAAAGTTCATCATATTACATCTGTTAACACTTTAAAAATTGTTCATATATCTCATGAATGTAAAATATTTTTGATTTAACAGACAGTTCATTCTAACAACGGTCAATTTAAATTCAGTTTGTCACAAATAGTTCATTTTCAGGGCAAGTGTGGTAACTGAAATTGCTGTCTGAATGGCGAGAAACTTTTGAACTAAAATTTCATGCCCTGCTAGTCTATTGTGTATTCTGAATTACTTCATTTCACTTTCCAAACTGTTTTATTGAACTTATTGTAAATCTCTCAGATATTTCTTATTTTATGTCTAATACGTTACAAACAAGTACACGTTTATTTATGTTACTAGAAAGGTAGCCCGTCAAAAATGACGGAAATTTAGATATAAAGATATATACAACTCATGTGCAAGAATATGAGTTTTCTCGCTTGTTCCGCAGTGATAGATGAAAATAACACATTTTAAGAACGAAACACATTTATGAAAAACTGTGTACAGTAGAAGACCACTAATCTGCACAGTTTGGTTCCAAGTGTTATGCAGATTTGAGGCTTTTTGCGGTCATGTCTATTCAATCTTTGTTTACATTTTTTTTAATTCATATATTGGACATTTTGATTGTTGAGCCTTAAAAATAAATAAATAACACACTTGAAGTAAGGTTTAAAACTATTAAATTATCGTATCCGATTTCATGAAATGGTATTATATGTGTGTGCTTCACGATCTTGGTTACGACGTTGGCAAAATTTCCTGCAACTTGTCATAATCCTAATAGCGTGGGCCGCTATAACAAAAAAGTAACCAGTTTTTAGTAAAATTTCTCATATAAAGTAGGTTTCAAAATCTTGTGTAAAATTGCAGGCCGTTCTCGTGTTATGTCAGTATTAGAAATAATATTTCTAACACTGAAGATTTTCCATGTATATATGGAATTTAGAAAAGCTTCTCCAAAAGAAAGGTCCTGAAATGACATTGTAATTCCTCTAACTTCAAAGTTTAATCGGGCCCTGATGTTGAGTACTGAAATCTAATAAATACAGTTATTTTGAATGTTACAACAGAATTAAACAGTTAAACTTATTTAACTTAAACCCGCTGTTAATTCCCGATGTTATTTTTTAGTATTAAGAAAGAAAATTATTTAAAATTTTCAAATCATGCATTTATGATTTTTTTCCGTCTTTAATAACTAAATAATGAAAAAATAGGCTTTTGTTCTGAGATCATAAATATGACAATAAAATAATGTAACTAAGAGACATTGCAAAATTAAATCTTTGTGATTATAAACCATAAACAAACGATACCGCCACCATTTTACCTACTATGACGTCATTAAAATATTGCCCATTGATTGTTGGGGAACTTACTTTGTGAATGATTACCTCGATGATTTAATATTTTTGACGTTTCACGATGAATGAATCACTTGTGTTTGTTCAGGTTTATGGAATGAGATATTAAGCTGTGAACCTAATTTCAGTTGAAGTTATTCAAGGATACATGTATTTTTAATCGAAATTAAAAACAATGCTTTGATCTCGAAATAAAAAGTTTTAGTTTGTATAATTTGTTATTGCTGTTAATTATTTATTTAAGTACTTTTCCATTATAGCGCATTTTAAAAAAAAGCTTGGCGCGATTCAGGCATCAGAAAGTGAGATATGTTGCGAAAATATATAAACAGCTATGAAAACAAATCTAATGAACTTTTATCTTTGTTTATATATGCACTTATATACATAAAAAATCGTTTCTAAATATATATAATTTTTTTATATACAAATTACGGCACAGATTTCAGATATGAACCGGGATACCTAACTGGCGTCAAAATGGTGTTATTTTGCCTGCTATGGTAACGCGGCTATTGTTTTTTACTTATTAATAAATTGTTTATTTACTTTTATTTTCTGTTTTTTAATTATATAAACTGCTTCGTTCTATAGTTATTATTCAAACTTTTATTTATTTATAGTTATTTGCTTTTCAAAATGATAGCAAATAATTGAAAAAATATATAAGTAACTGGTATTCGAAAGTGAGATTTCTGCCAAATTGGAGTCATAGAAAAATCAGGAACAGATGTCATATTCGCCCCATATTGGCGCGATTTTTTTCTGTCGCCAATATCATATAGGCAACAGGAACTTAACTTGCGTCAAAGTGTCGTTATTTTGTTTGATGTGGTAACCCGGATTATGTTGTTTATGCTGTTGATGTTTTCGCCAAATTGGCAACCGAAAAAAAATCGCGCCAATATGGAGCGAATATGACATGTGAACCAAAAATCACGCCAACCCCCATGCGTATATGACATCTGTGCAAAAATTACTTCTGTTTCTTTATAAAAATGGGTAAATAGCTTTTTTTATATTAAATTGTCGGCACAGATGCCATATACGCCCATATTGGCGCGATTTTTTTTGACGCCGATGTCATATACGCACCGGGTACTTAACTGGCGCCAAAGTGTCGTTATTTTGCTTGTAATGGTAACCCGAATGTTGTTTATGCTGTTGATGTTTTCGCCAAATTGGCGTCGGAAAAAATCGCGCCAATATGGGGGCGTATATGACATATGTGCCAAATTGTATACATATGGAAAAAATTTCTTGTGAGTATGAAGCAGTAAATAGGCTGCCAGAAAATACGTTGGTAAACTTCTTTCTCGCCAAGAAACATTTCTCCTAAGTATTGTACATAAGCAATGATTGCTAGAAATGCATTTTAATTATGATATGCGCTTTTATGTTTCACTACATTTATGCATACTGTACTGTGTGTATAAATGCTACAATTCATATGCAAGGCTACACAAAAGAATTCGTAAGGGTTACTGAGTATGAGAATAAATTGCTTAAAGGTGGTTTTTAAAGGAGTTATGCATTTTTACGCTGAACTGCATTTAGTTTCCTAAGAAATGTTTGTAGAATCTAGATAAAATGATATACGTGGTCACGCAAAGAATTGTATACATAACCGTCTATGGATGATAATATCTGGAAATGTGATTTCAGTAGTTTTAAGAGTAGTTTAAATTAAATTTTAGCTAAATAGTGGCATGTAATAACGGTACTATTGGCTATGGACGGTAACTGCTGAAATCAATTTTTAAATTTTTTTATGCGTTTTCTAAAATGTTTACTTAGTTATCTTGTACTTCTTAGTTATCCCATCGACCAAATTACTGTCGCCAAATTGTAAGATTAATTGCCAATAATGGTTGCCATTAATTAATTAATTGTAAGATTAAATGCCAATAATGGCCAATGAAACCATTAATTCGACGTTTTATTTGTATTTTTGTTAATCTTTTACTATTGATTTGGCGATTTATATAATTTGGCGAAATTGGTCGACGGGATATCTAAGAAGTAACGTTATCTTATTTACCTTATTTCCCTAAGTAACAAAGTTTTGTTAAAGCATTCAGGATATGTTGGAAAGTGTTTCATATTCTATGCTTAACGCATGATTTTTCTTTCTTCTTTAGTCTTTATTTTGCATTTTTTTTATTCTTAATTTTTTAGTCTTATACTGCTTTATAGAAACTTTGGCACAGTTGTCCTATACGTTATCATGTATTGGCGCGATTTTTTTCCGACGCCAATTTGGCGAAAACATCAACAGCATAAACAACAACATCCGGATTACCATATCAAGCAAAATTACGACACTTTGGCGCCAGTTAAGTAGCCGTTGTGTATATGACATGGGCGTCAGAAAAAAATCGCGCCAATATGGGGCATATATGACATCTGTGCCGAAACTTTAATATTTAATGTTTAAACTCTTCGCTCCACTCCCCTTTCATATAGTACAAACTATGACACGGATAGCGCAAAATAATAGACAGTTTGGTACTTTTCCACTGTAGGGGCTTTGGCATTTTTTTTATAAAAGCTTGGTGTAATTTGGGCATCAGAAAGTGAGATTTGGGTACTTTTCCGTTATGCGGACACCATTGACGCCAAGCGTAATAGTTGGTGCAAAATCGTGAATTGAAGCATTTGAAAAGTAAAAGAAAGAACATTGTCGATACTAAAGTGAGCAATTAAAAAATATAACATTTGAAAATTTCAGACTTTTACGAACTATTTCATCAAATCACAAATATATACTTAAAATAAGTGAACAAATAACTGCTATAAAATAAAGCAATAAAATAAAACTCATATTAAACTGCTGGCATAAAATTACAAATATCTTTTAGCATTTTGAAATAATTGGCGCATTAGCATACATTTTGGCATGGTGTCTGTATAACGGAAAAATATCGAGATTTGTTGTCAAATCATATAAACAGCTATGAAAACAAATTTGATGAGCGTTTTTGTTTGTTTTATATGTATATTATTGATGTTTTTATGTACAAATTACATCTGTTTCTGTATAAAATTAGAGAAACGGCTTTTTTATGTTAAATAAATAGTATAAATATCGAAAAAAATGCGTGTGTACATAAAATGAAACAGTGAATAGATTCCCGGAAAATATGTTACCAAATTTCCTTTTTCGCCAAGGCACCTGTACTGGAAAAGTACCTAAAGCACATTAAAATCGCGCAGTTAGGAGCTCACACAGTACACCGTTGTCTATTGGCGGTTATTTTATTAGTAGCATCGGGAGGAAGATGTAAAGATGTACTTTAAATTCTCACCCATAGATTTCGAAAAATATCTTAAAAGAGTGGAGTTTAAATTAAATTTCGGTGACCTCCATTATGAAAGATTAATGGTTTTAAATGGGAATTTCACCAAATTAGCTAGCTATCGCCAAGTTGGCGCTACTGTGGTAACCTTGCATTAATATTTTTCAACAATTACTCATTTCAATGAGGCGGTCCTACCGGAATAGTGAGGGAGACACAGAGACTTGGATTTTATATAAATAGATTCCTGTCACCATTTATGAAAAAATAGCATTTGTTAGCCCTTTTTAGGAAATACTGAAATATAGATAGTTATTGTTTCTGCATTAGTTATTTTTTTAGCTTTTAAAGTTTTGAGGAATGTTTATTATTTTTGTTGTTGTTCATCATGGTTTAAATCGAAAACAATAAATTTCCTATGTTTAATAAAAAGTGATAAAATAAATAGCGATAACCCACGAAAACAATAGTTGTATCAGGTAGCTCTCCATCATGAGATGATCAGGCGACTTTCACCCCGCAGCCAGGTACAAAAACTCGGTAAGCTAGGCATATTGCCCACAGGTAGGGGCCTGTTCTGCAGTATAATAATAATAATAATCGTTCAAAAAGAAAATTTAGTTAATTAAATTTCAAAATTCCATGAGCTCTTTTTCATTTAAGAAATATCTACCCTATATATATAAAATCCTAATGAAACGAATTTATGAAACAAATATATGAAACGCCTAAAATGTAACGATTTTTTGAATCGACTGATTAAACAACTGATTATGTTTCACGGTGATTTCTCCTAAAAAAAGGAATACTTTGCGATGAAATTAACACCAAAAATCAATATTGATCCGCAGATTTCAAAACTGGTATTAGAATTTTTAAATTCGAATTAGTTTTCGAAATATTAATTTTTTTCTAATTTTATATACATTTTTCTAATGATGGCAACTTAAATTTTAATCAAACAGATATTTTTTTTCAGATTTTAGAAAAAGTTACTATTTTAAACTAATTTGGCGAGAAGTCTGGCCCCCCTTAAAAGTATGCTAAGAAATGTATCATGTTACTTTTATTCATAATTCAATTTGTATTTCATTAACATTTTATTTAATACAAGCAGAAACATTTAAAATAAATGGCTTTAACTTCTTTATTTTTTTTAAACGAAATGAAAAAAAAAATATTGGGCACAGATGTCATATACGCACCGGGGTACCTAATTGGCGCCAAAATGGCATTATTTTGGTTGACATGGTAACCCGGCTATTGTTGTTTATTTAATAGTAAGTGTTTATTTACTTTATTTCCTTTTTTTAAATTACATAAATTGTTTTGTTCTATAGTTTATTATTTTTTTTTGTTATTTTCCTTTAAAAATAAAAAATAATAGAAAATAATTAAAAAATACGGTACTACTTAGATATTCCATCGAACCATTTCGCCAAACCACTTCGCCAAATTATACTGTAGTATTTCTCTAATACATTTATTTTCATGCGCGTGCATCTTACAATCTCATCGCTCCATGGATGAAGGAAACGATATTTTTTAAAAGTTGAGAATTTATACCATTTGCATGGCAACAAACGATATCCGATGCTGATATTTATTATTCTTCATGTTCTATTTGTTCGTCTTGTGAGTGTTTTATTAAATGTTGTGGTGTGACTCAAAATGGCTTATTTATTCAATATAAATGCGCAGACAAGCGCCAAATGGGTGACCTGTACTGGAGCACGTTAAAAGAACTCTGTAATAAGTGAGTAATATTTCATTTTATTTTGGAAAATGACAGAAATTAGCGCTGTTCGTATTCCACCGTATAACTTTAATGATGTCGGTCTTTGGTTCGCAATGTGTGAACATTCATTTAAATTAGCTCATCCAAAGGCGATAACAGAAAGTCGAACTAAATTTAATTATATTTCGGCTAACTTACCTCCAAATGCCGCATCTGTTGTACGGGATTTAATTATCAAACCGTCCGATAATACACCATATGAGCATTTAAAAATGGAATCCATAAAACGGACAAGCGACTCGTCAAAATCTGAAATAAGGAAATTGTTAGCTGGTGAACAGCTCGGTGATAGTAAACCCAGTGATCTTTTAAGAGTAATGCAAAGAAGAGCTGAGTCCCACAATGTATCCGATGAATTGATGTTGGAATTATTTATTTCGCATTTACCGTCATATGTACAGAGCATTTTAGCATATATCTCACCGTTATCACTTGATAAAGCAGCCGAAGTTGCTGACCGAATTTTGGAATATAACCCCACCGCAATAAATGCTGTTTCAGTACCATCAAATGCTAATTCAGAAATTTTATGTGAAATTAAAAAACTGAATGATCGAATTAAACAACTGGAATTACATAGGTCACGAAGCCCTTTTCGTCGGCGTTCTTTTGGGAGGAATCGTAGCATTTCAAAAGATTCCAGACAGCAATGTTGGTATCACGAAAAATTTGGCGAAAAGGCCAAGAAATGCTCCAAACCTTGTTCATTTTAAAAAAAACACAGACGGCGAGGTGTAGCGGCGACAGCCACCTTGCATAAAATATCTCGTCGCCTCTTTTTAAAGGATCGAAAGACCAATATAAATTATTTATGCAACACAGGCTCCGACATCAGCATTATTCCAGCGTCATTTTCCCAGAAGAAAAATACCCCTTTTATGACCCTAACTGCTGCGAATACCTCAAGAATTAATGTATATGGAGAAAAGCTTTTGACACTTGATTTCAATCTCAGAAAAACTTTTCGCTTTCCCTTTTTAATAGGTGATGTAAGTAAGCACTCCAATTATCGGCGCAGATTTCCTATATCATTTTAATCTAATTCCAGATCTTCGTAATAAAAAGTTAGTGGATAATGTTACAAATTTAGCTACTCCCGGCCATATACATACAGCATCTGTTCATTCTATTAAAACTGTTTCGGGAAATAGTATTTATCATAAATTACTACTTAAATTTCCAGATATAACTAAACCTCCTCGTGCTGATCAACAAATAAAGCATTCAATATTTCACCATATAGAAACTACCGGATCTCCTGTCCACGCCAAACCAAGAAGATTAGCTCCAGACAGATTAAAAACAGCCAAAGCCGAATTTCAGCAAATGCTTGATCTTGGTCACATTCGGCCATCCAAAAGCAATTACGCTTCACCACTTCATATGGTTCCTAAAAAACATTCTACAGATTGGAGACCTGTCGGAGATTACCGAGCACTTAATGCACAAACAGTAAAAGATAATTATAGCATTCCAAATATTTTAGACTTTACTTCGAACCTTCATGGTACAAAAATATACTCCCACCTTGATCTCATAAAAGCTTACCACCAAATACCAATTCATCCAGATGATGTACATAAAAGTGCCATTATTACACCGTTTGGCTTATTTGAGAGTACAAGAATGCAATTCGGCCTTTGCAACGCATCTGCTACATTTCAACGGTTCATGGATCAAATTACACGAGATCTTCCATTTTTGTATGTTTTCATTGATGACATCTTGGTAGCATCTCGCACACCAGAAGAACATCTCGAGCATCTGAAAATCATATTTCAGAGCTTGCAAGAATACGGATTAAGCTTAAAACCATCAAAATGCATTTTCGGCGTATCATCCATAGATTTTCTAGGTTATAAGGTATCTGAATTTGGCATTGAGCCCCTACCAGATCGTGTTGATTGCATTTTAAAATTCCCTCAACCTACTACTCTTACACAGTTAAGACGATTTCTTGGGTTACTTAATTATTACCGTCGATGTATATCAAAAGCTGCTCACATATTGGCTCCATTAAATAAATTCTTGGAAGGAATAAAGAATTCAAAAAAAGTTTAGAAGACGCTCTGAAAAGAATTCACACGACTCAATTCAATGGACTGTGGAGGCTGAGCAGGCTTTTAATGACGCCAAACAAGCTTTAGCCAATGCAACTCTCCTGCGACATCCCATTCCCGGCGCAAAGTTAAGCCTTTGGATTGACGCAAGCGACAAAGCCGTTGGCGGTTCTCTTATGCAGCTTAATAAAAAGTATTGGGAACCCATTGCCTTTTTATCAATCAAGCTTTCAAAAAGTCAGCAGAAATGGTCTACATACGACAGAGAACTCTTGGCAATGTATACATCAGTAAAGCGTTTTCGGCACATGCTCGAAGGAAGGAACTTTATCATATATACAGACCAAAAGCCTCTCATATATGCCTTCAAACAAAATCCAGACAAATGCAGCCCGCGCCAATGGCGGCATCTAGATTACATATCTCAGTTTAGTAGAGATGTACGTCACGTAAGCGGCGCAAACAATACAGTTGCTGATCCTTTATCTCGAATTGAAGTAGATCAAATCTCCAGCTCATTTTTAGACTTTGAGGAGTTTGTAAAAGCTCAAGAAGATGATGTAGATCTACGCAATTTTCAAAATGATAACAAATCTTCTCTTGTGTTTAAAAGCATGCCATCTCCAATGTCTGCCACAGAACTGATTTGTGATGTATCAACAGGTTCTCCGAGACCTTTCGTACCAGCGAATTTTCGTAGAACGGTATTTGAACATTTCCATAATTTAGCTCATCCTGGTGTTGCAGCATCCTTAAATCTTATTGCATCACGATATGTATGGCCCAATATGCAGCAAAATGTGAAAGAATGGGTCAATAGTTGTAGTGCTTGCCAACGTTCTAAAGTACACAGACACACGAAAACAAGTCTAGGTACTTTCGCATTACCCGATGCAAGATTTTCACACATTCACATAGATTTGATAGGTCCATTACCTCCATCAGACGGAAATGTATACTGTTTAACAATAATAGATCGATTTACAAGATGGCCAGAGGTGATACCTTTAAAAGATATAACTGCAGAATCAGTTTGCCGTGCCATTTTTGACGGATGGATATCTAGATTTGGTTGCCCCATTATAATAACAACCGACCAAGGTAGACAATTTGAGTCAAATCTGTTCAAAGAACTGACAAGATTTCTGGGCACAAACCGCATACGAACGACAGCATTTCATCCTCAAGCAAATGGTTTAGTTGAACGAGTCCACAGAGTCTTAAAGAGCGCATTAAAGACTCATGAGCATAGTAAGTGGACCGAGAGTTTACCTGCAGTTCTACTTGGTATACGAGCTGCTGTGAAACCAGATATAAAAGCTTCAAGTGCTGAGTTAGTTTATGGCATTTCACTCACACTACCAGCTGAAATGTGTTCAGAAATCCCATCTTTGGTATCTTGCGACAATAATTTCATCCAACAATTGAAAGAGAGAATGAATAGTTTAAAACCTTCATATACATCTGCTCACGGACACTCAAAAATTTTTGTTCACCCTAAATTGAAGGATTGCACGCATGTGTTTCTCCAATTAGATAAAGTCCTTCCATCCTTATCTCAACCTTATTCTGGCCCTCATGAAGTTCTATCGAGAAATGACAAGCACATAACCATAATCCTAAATGGAAAGAAAAGTTGTGTTTCACTTGATAGAGTTAAACCTGCATTTGTGTTCAGTGATTTACCAAGTAATACAGATAATCCTGAAACTAAAAGTTTTCCAGTAGATAGCCAGCCAGTAAAATCAGAAGAACCAACTACCAAATCAGGTAGACGAGTAAGATTTCCTAAAAGACTGATAACTGAAATAAACTATACTTCATACAATTGATTTTTTTAATAAATATATTGTGTTATTTACATGCATCTTGTATTTTCACATTGTTTCTTTTGTTGTATCGTTCCTTCGTCACTGGGGGGATACTCATGTAGTATTTCTCTAATACATTTATTTTCATGCGCGTGCATCTTACAATCTCATCGCTCCATGGATGAAGGAAACAATATTTTTTAAAAGTTGAGAATTTATACCAGTTGCATGGCAACAAACGATATCCGATGCTGATATTTATTATTCTTCATGTTCTATTTGTTCGTCTTGTGAGTGTTTAATTAAATGTGGTGGTGTGACTCAAAATGGCTTATTTATTCAATATAAATGCGCAGACAAGCGCCAAAATACAAATAGACATAATTTTTATTTTAAATAACGAAAGAACAAAGAAAATAGTATAACATTAATAAATATACAAATAAAACGTCGAAATAAAAACCACTTGATGACGTAAACACGTGTAACTTGCTTAAAGTCAAGTGAATGTGACATTTATCAACCATTATTGGCATTTAATCTTATAGTTTGGTGATAGATTTTTGGTCGACGAGATATCTAAGTAGTACCAAAAATACATATGTAACTGGTATTCGAAAACGAGGATTTCGCCAAATTTTCCTAAAAAAAATCACGCCAATCCGGGTGCGTATACGGCATCTGGCCAAATATTAAATGATGTAACAAACGATGACATTTAATTCCAACTTCAAAGCAATGTTATAATTTACCACTCGAAAAAAAAAATGCTAACTGGCGAGTTGAAAAATAGTTATTGGCGAGATTTGCACCCGGCTAGCGTAACAGTACCAAGAATTCTTTGCGACAATGCTTTTATGTAGTATTATTCGAAAAAAAAAATTTTGATTTTTTTTAATCGAAATGGAAAACTTTTGCATAGATGCCACATACGGTCCCATATTGGCGCTATTTTTTTCTGACGGCAATGTCATATACGCAACGGGTACTTAATTGGCGCCATAGTATCGTTATTTTGCTTGATTTGATAAGCCGGATGTTGTTGTTTATGCTGTTGATATTTTCCCCAAATTAGCGTCGGAAAAACATTGCGCCAATATGGGGCCGTATATGATATGTGGGCCAAACTTTCATATGAAAAGCGAAGGGATCAGAGCGTATTTATTTATGGCAGTTTCATGACTTGGACTATTATAATATAGATGAAATGATGGCGATAGAATAATATTTGGCGACTTATCACCTGTACCTGGCTAATATTAAAGTACCATAATGGCACCAGGAATATAAAAAGCGAAGTGGTTCGCCCGGAACTCTAGATGATAGTCACATGACTTAGGCTATTGTTATAGAAATTGTTTTAAAATACCGGGAGACAAAGCCTCTGTACACTTAATTCCTTTTATTTTTAGCTTCTTTTCAAACGTTTAACTGATCCTCTTTAATAAAACACGAAAACAATCATTGGATGTCTTAACAGCAACTGATTCGGTCTTAAATTTTTGAAATCAAAGGAAATTGAATGGAAACCCGTTTACAGGGAGATCTGCATAGCTTTTTTCAGTATAATTCATTCTTCTATAATATTTTTTAAACCGATCAGATTAGCGTGTTTTTAGATTCTGTGGTGTCTGAACGGGGGTTGGCGAGCGTAGCTTGCAGGGGGCAGAGCCCCCTAGTATTCATATAACAATCAAATTTAAAATGCGCATAATTTATCCCTCTCCCCTCTATAAATAGTAAAGTGTTAAAATCTTAACCACCATCTCAAATTGATAAAATCTCCGTTATTATGCACTTCAAAATTTATTATTTCTGAGCAACAAATTAACCAGACCATATTCTAATCATTCATTGAGCACAGAAAATTTCTCTAATAAATAATATTAATCAAGCCATATTCTAATTATTCATTAACCATAGAAAAACCATAATAATAAATTAGCCTTATTAAACTTTTAAGAAATATAACAGGCTCGACGAAATTACAATCAACCTTTAATCTATAAACACACAGCAAAATCCACTACGTGCATCTAAAATCACATCCATGCAAGGGCCCAATGGCAAAATACGTAATGCGATGGACTCCCACACCCGAGGTAGTGAGTTCTAACCACCTTGATCGAAAAGATAAACGATATAATTTTTTCCATGTCAATAAATACTTCTAAAATGCTCAATAGATGGCACCACCACCTTTTTTTCCTCTTTTCTAACAATCACTTTTGACGTCTTCAAAACAAGTATCTTCAAACAAGTGAAGAAAGTAATTTCCTCACTTTGACGAAATGTTCGCTGGAAGCATTTCCCACGAAACGATTTCCTTAAAGACGAAGAAAATTTCGTGATATCTGAGTATCCACTTCTGAGTGTGAGGGTGTCTTAAAACGGATAAATCCTTCTATAAATCAATAACACGTAAACGGTGACAGTTATTGAAGTTATTCTTACATGAGATAAATGTGTGAAGCCGGAAATTTCTTCTATATGCTCCCTTTTTTTTATTTCCGTATATCGTCTATAGATGATCTGTCTCGAACTTAATACTTCTGAAGATAACTTTGCAATAACCAAATGCAAACTTTTTATTTATTTTTTTTTTTTTGAGGGTGGGGGAGGGAGGGTTGAGTTTATTAACTGAACTCAATGAAGGTTATCAGCTGAATGAACTTTTACCCAGTTTTATACGTAATTTTGTGACTTCTAAACGTGTAGGGCAGCGAGACGTCATCAATCGGGGACATTTGGAACTTTAAGGGGGAAAAAAGCTAAGAAATGACCTACTTTTCACATTGAACTCCTGTAATGTTAACTTCAGAAGATTTTACATTTTACATCTTTAAAACGTTCAGTCCATTTTCGGACATATTACATGAGGTAGGGTGGTGCAAATGTGCGCGGTGTACAAGAGTACGTTGAGCGAATTTCCAATCCCAAAACAGATTTTTGCGTTTAGCTGCAGTTGTAAACGATGTAATGACATATAAGACTTTTGGTGCAGAAAATCTGCGTATTTTAGTGAAATTTTAAGGATAAAAAAAGGTAATTTGGACTTTCTTGTTAAAATATTTATCATTCTTGAAAATAGAATCATAATAATGATCACAAAGGTAATTTCCTTTTTTCTTTTTTTTTTTTTTTCTATTAGGTTATTATTCGAATGCCTGTCACCTGAGTGATTTGGAATTGCTTATCAATAGTTGAAATTGCTGATATTTCAAAGTTTTTTATTGACGATAGTGGAAGAGTGCGCAATGCCAAAGGCGTGCAAGAGTGCGCACGCACTCTTGTCCAACATATCTGTTATCTATTTTGTCATTTATACCTTATAAAATGGGTTTCAAATACTTACAGTTTGGTACTTGTAGTTTGATACTTACCACATATACCAGTAGAAGCCACATAACACTGAAAATGTGGGGTAAAGAGAACTGCTTTCAACAGAAAAAAAAGAGAAAAGCTGTGTAAAAAAAGGCGCTTATTGTGAAATAAACCCAACTTCGTTTCGCAAGGTATAGTTTCGACTACAACAGTTTCATCTTACGTCCAATTAACAGAGTTGTTACTGTATACAAAGTTATGTGTTGCGATTCTGCAATAATAAGAGGAGTCGAAGGTCTGAAATTTTAGGCACTTCAGCACACAAAGTCAGCTTGACGATGAAAATGTAGAAAAAAGCCAAAAGCATTTACCAAAATAGAGTAAAAGTAAATCCAAGAAGCCAAAAACTGCACTAATGAAAAAGAGCGTATATATGGCCTGGCTGCTCAGAAATCTATGGAGAATCAATCGTAGTGGATTGGATCGAGTGCATTTCTTGCATAGACTGGTGGCACGAATAGATCACAGACTACTCAGGTTGTGGTCATTACAAATGTGACTTTTGTAAGTGATGCGCTTCCTTTTTTAATTGCGCATTCTTGCACACTTGACTGTGCACTGTTGCCAACATTGGTTTCACAAAAGTTGTCATTCAGTAGGTTAATCTTTATTCAAATAATGGCATAAGACTTTTTTTTAAAGTTGATCAATGAAAGTTTTCTGCTAGCTTAACAATCAAAAAGAGTATAAATAAAATATAACATCATACCGTAAATCTCTTCATTTATTGTTATTTAATGAAATAGCTAAAGTGCACACTCCTGCAGTGTTGGAAATCTGGACAAAGTTTTATCCCCCTCAATTTGTCGTGAGGTTTGTTCAGAAGTGATATCGTTCCAAACCGGTTTTTCTTTCTCCATTTCGGTCGTAAAGACATTCTCTTTTAACTGTCATCGTATGCATATTTTAATTCCAGTTTGATGTACTGAGTAAGTATATCTGGTGTGAAATAAATCCATAGATTGTTATGGAAGGACGATTGAACTGATGAGTTTAAGATTACTCTTTGCTCAAGTTATATAGCAGTTATGTTAGTAATATGTTAATAGAACCAAGTTCCCATCAAAGGCTGCAGGTACAGTCGTGGAAAAAAAAAAGTAAGCACCCCCTACTAACTCCTCAAAAATTATCGTAGACGAAAGTTGCCGGTACCGAACGATTGGAAATAAAGTCTACTTTTAAATGATGTATATAAAATTTGCTTAGGGGGTCATCTACATATTAAAACGAATCCAAATTTCATTTTTTTTCAATGGCAATACCCAATTTTAACGCGATATTTCAAATCTTCGGTTCAAACTACGCCTAGACACCGAATTTCAGGTTATTTGAATGATAAGTTTTTGAATTACAAACATTCAAAATTTAGTGCTTGTAATGTTAAATTGCATTTTCATATTTTTATTTATATCTTCTGGAATTATGCTCCTAATGTGCTAATTTCTTTTGTAGCAATAAAACTAATATACCCAAACATAAATACGCTGAATTTGCAATTTTTATAATTTTATGATATGAATTATGAAATTTAATATTCGAAAAAATTATGAATTGCAACCTACAATTTTTTTGATGGAATCAGATTAAGTCCTGCTTTATTGAAATCCAAAATTTCACTTTTTTCTTCCAAGTAGTTTTCAAGTTATGCCTAAAAAACGGCAAAATGATGGTTTAAGGGCCCGTCTATGATAGAAGTGAGTAGATATTTTGAAATTTATTCCGCTATTCTGTAATCTAACAGGCTTCAGTGATTCCTTGAGTGGCGCTTCAGGTGCCTTGATCAAGCAGGGGGCTCTCTCGGTTAACACAATCAAGTACGGAACTTCAATTTGGATACAGCCCTTAAAATATGCTCATTTTAAAATAAATAATTTCTCGGAAACTTATGGTACGAATTGCATAAAAATTTGTTTTTGGGCTAATTGAAGGGTGTAGATTTCATTTATGCTGTCAGAATTGTGTACTTCTATTGAAAAAAAAACAAAGTTATGGTTCGTTTTAATATGTAGATGGCCCCCAAATCAAATTTTATATACATCATTTAAAAGTAGACTTTATTTCCAATCGTTCGGTACCAGTAAATTTCTTCTACAATAATTTGTTGAGGAGTTAGTAGGGGGTGTTTTCTTTTTTTTTTCCACGACTGTACATGTAGATGTCCTTATTATTTAAGTTTTAAATTCAAACTAAATTAATAAATGGAACTCTTATTTTAAATTGAACTGTTTGATCAATGTACTTTATACTTTACGCCACACCAAAGACCTTAAACTCTGCATTTTTATAACTCTGCTCTGTTTCTATCATGTCTACTAGGCCATGTCATGCTTTTTAAAGGTCAAATAGATGTACTGTGGTGTGTTTTTAGATGAAAAAGATACCGTATAATAGACAGGTTCCAGAATTAACATATTCGTTACCGAAACTATCGGATTATAATTATCCTTTTTGGAAGCTCGACATCAAATGCGTATTGATTGACCGAAATTGCTGGGAGTTTATTACAAAGCCAGATCTCGCATGTAAAGCGGATGCCTCCGATCATGAGAAAAGCGAGTTTGGATGGCGTAAATGCAGAGCTTATACGACAATTTATCAATCCGTCGAACGGAAATTTCAGATGCTAATTGCTCAGACAGAAAGCGGAAATGAAGCCTGAGATATCTTAAAGTTAAATTTTGAACCAACTTCTGAGGCACACCGAGCTGGGTTAGTCGATGAATTTTTTGAGATAAAGTTAAACTCACAAGAAGAAACTATCGGTTTATTTTGTAAAAAAATAGAAAAAAAAAGGTCCAAATTAAAGATACAGGATTTGAGAGGCCAGGACTGTTAGTGTGTTTTCAGTTAATCCGTCGTTTACCTGAGGAGTACGTAAATCTAGTTCAAATGTTATACAGATTAGATGATGAAGAATTCAAATTAGAAAATGTATCTAAACAATTAATTATTGAATATGGGATAATTTGCTTTAAACGCAAAGATGAAGGTAAAGAGGTTATTGCTGTAAGTGATGCTTATGCAACTAAGTTTTAAATCCCTACCGTTAAACGAACCATTCCAATGAAGAATTTTGTAAGCGGTAAAAGGTAATGATTTTCACGTAGTGGAACCGACCTGGATACCACTAGACGCTCGTATACTTCACCAGCTAATCGTATGGAGCCGAGTTTAATATGCAGTTACTGCAAACGACTTGGTCATACAGATACAGGGTGTTTCAAAAAGAGCTTTAGAGGGAAAAAGAAAGTTTTCTACAGTGAAACTACAAAGCAATCTGAATTCGCCCTAATGTCTTCAAATGATGGAAAGCTCGTGGGATTTCTTCTGGACTCAGCAACTACTTCTCACTTCACGAATGACAAGAGTCTATTTGTAATTTATAAGGACCTTCCCCCTCAACAGGTGCTGATAGGAGACAAGAACTGTTCATTGGAAATATTGGGTATCGGTGATATTGACTTTATCATTCTAGATGTAACAGGTAAAGTAGAAATAACTTTAAAAAATGTATGCTCCTAATATGAGAAGAAATTTAATTGGTGGATCTAACATTGACATTGCAGGAAACGAAATTCAATCGAGAAATAATAAAATGATTGTGTATGATAAATTTAATCGATATTTTTTAATGTACCTAGAGTAGATAAATTGTATATTGTTAAAGGTTATGCTTCAAAATGTGGAAATTTTGCTTTTTCTACTAGTTTAAATTCGGAGATTGAACATCATAGATTTTGTCAAACAATCTTAACTTTATTTGAAAAAATGAGTAAAAATAATTGTGTTAAAGGTATTGAAAATATTAACTGTAAAAACAAAATTAAGATATGTGAATCTTTTGTAATTACAAAATCTAATAGAAAATCGTTTAAAAGAAATTACTTGTATAAACTCATTTCTAGTCAAATTCTTGATAGAGTGCATATGGCCTATCCCGGTTAACTCGTTAGGAGGGGGAGAAAATACTTTTTGTCAATAATAACGATTATTCTAGAAGGATTGAAGTTATATAATTAAGGATAAAACGGAAGTGTTTGAATGCTTTAAAAAGTTTTTAGTTAAAGCTGAGAGACAAACTGGTAAAACGTTAAAGTGTGTGCGAACTGATAATGGGTTAGAATTTACTCATAAATCATTTGAGAAATTGTTAACTGATTTAGGTATAACAATCGAAAGATCCTCCATTTATACTCCAGAACAAGTAGGTGTTGCTGAAAATTTTAAAAAAGAAGCAATGAATACAGTTCGAGCAATGCTACACGATAGTGGATTAAAACTGTCATCCTGGGGAGGGGGGGTCTCTTTATTTCATACACCGCAAAAATTATGGACTTACACCGCAAAAATTATGGACGAGATTCAGACCTTCGGTAAGACATTTCAGAATTTTTGGTTCTTCAGCATTTGTTCATGTTTCTAAAGATAAACGAAATAAACTTCGACCTAAAGCTTTACCAGGTATTTTAGTTGGTTATGCCATGAAAACAGAAGGATATAGGATTTAAATTCCAAAAGAAAGACTAATTGTAGAACAATTCATGTACGTATAGATGGATCCAAAAAGGGTGTAGAAACATTATTTGGGGCAAATAAGTATAAGGAATATCTCAAATTGAAACAAACGGTTTAAGTAACGCGACTCTAGATCTTAATCATGAACTACAAGGAGGGAGCTTAAACGAAGATGAAGAGTAAAAGGGGGTGGGAAGGGGGTAAGGTAACTGTAAGTTCTATAAATATTTCAGAATGGAAAAGGATTGAAAAACATGGAACAAAAAGTAAGAGAATTGACGTATATTATTATACTCCAATATAAATAAAAGACTGAGATCTTTAAATGATGTTAAAAAATGTTGTAAGGAAAATAAAATCCCTTATGAACCAGATAAGTTTGACTTTAAACCTAACACTACTCATCCTAATATTGAAACTTTACATTAACCCTCTACTAGTTATTCGGACGATTCGTATTTAACTGAAATATTTCAGCATGAATTTTACAATACTGAAATTCCTAAATCTTTTGAGGATGCACAGGCAAATCCAGAAAGGGAAAAATGGAATGCCGCGATGAGGGAAGAATGATGGTATGGATGATGGATGATGAGTAAGAGAAAGATTTGGTGGTTGTTTGATCCACCGAAAAATGCCAGAATAGTAGGAAGTAAATGAGTTTATAATATAAAAAACACGGAAAACAATGGTAAAAAGTACAAGGCACGTGTCGTCTCTCAGAGTTTTGTACAGAAACCAGGTATTGACTTTAATGATATATTTTCATTTGTTGAAATTTTTCAATTATAAAACTAATATTTATTTTATTATTTTCTATATTAAATTGGTATCATATTCAATTGGATGTAAAATCAGCCTATTTATATGGGTCATTAAAAGAAACATTGTTTATGAAACAACCTCCTGGATTTGAAATGTTGGGTGCTGAAAATAAAGTTTGTTAAATAAATCAATTTATGGATTACGGAAAGTGGCCGCGAATGGAATTCTGAATTAGACAATATATTACATAATCTAGGATTTTGCAAATTGAACTGGTGTAACTGTGTATATAAACTGAATAGTAATGCAGTTTTTGTTGTCTATGCAGATGATTTAGCTTTGTTTACTAAAGATGAAATTATATTGCAATCTGAAACTAATATGTTAAAAGATAGCTTGGAAATTACTGGAATAGGATTAACAAAGTTTTTAAACAGATTAAAGATTCATTATTCATTCATCAAAGAACTTATATTGTAAGATTAGAATTAAAATATAAAGATTTGCCTAAAAGTTATGTTACATTACCTTTTAAAATTGGCTGTATTTTGACAGATAAAGTTAATGAAAAGGAAATTATAGAAAATGAATTAATGAAAATATTTCCATATCGATCTTTAATCGGGTGTCTGTCATTTTTGTCAAGTAGATCAAGACCTGATATTAGTTTTTCTGTAAATATAATGTCACAGTTGTGTAATGGGTATACATATAAACCCTGATTAATAGTGGTAGATATTGTGAATTATGGTTTTGGTACTAAAAGTTTTAAAATAAATCTGCCATCTAACTAAACGACATCCAAGTAGTGGTTATATAATTTACTTTGGTAACGCCCTGTTTGCTTGGAAAACATCGAAGCAGAAATATATTGCACTCAGTTCTATGGAATCTCAGTTTATCTCATTAACAGAGAGTGTAAAGGAACTAACTTGGTATTTAAGAGTTTTAAATGAACTTAATTTGTGTGATAAAATAAAACCAATCAGTACCGTGATAATGAATCTGCCATTTATTTTTCCAAAAATAGCCAAGAGAATTTTCAAACGAAACATATTGACATAAGATGTCAATTTATTCGTCAGTTAATAAATGAAAATGTTTTTGAGTTAAAACATGTAAGTTCTAAAGAAAATAAGACAGACTTTCTGACAAAACATCTTCTGTATGTAAAATTTCAGAGAGCTATTTGTAATATTTTTGATTTTGATCATAAAAAGAAAGAGGAGGTATTTACGACCGATGGGGCCGCATGTGGGAAATCTGGACAAAGTTTTGTCCCCCTCAATTTATCGTGTGGTTTGTTCAGAAGTTATATCGTTCAAAACTGGTTTTTCTTTCTCAATTTCGGTCGTAAAGACACTCTCTTTTAACTGTCACTGTATGCACATTTTAATTCCAGTTTAATGTACTGAGTAAGTATATCTGGTGTGAAACAAACCCATAGATTGCGATGGAAGGACGATTGAACTGATGAGTTTAAGCTTACTCTTTGCTGCAGTTATATAGCAGTTACGTTAGTAATATGTTATCAGAACCAAGTTCCCAACAAAAGCTGGAAGTACATGTAGATGTCCTTATTATTTAAGTTTTAAATTCAAGCTGAATTAATAAATGGAACTCTTATTTTAAATTGAACTGTTTGATCAGTGTGCTTTATACTTTACGCCACACCAAAAACCTTAAACCCTGCCTTTTTTTATAACTCTGCTCTATTTCTATCATGCAGCATCTTACCCTATATGGGCGATTCTCAAAAGGTGGGCACAGGACACAAGTCATAACTTTAAGCCTTTCAAACATAACTTTAATGATCATTGACTTTATTTTTTTTTTTTTACACTGAGTTTTTAATTCTATTCAGAGACAGAAATTGACATAATTTAGTGTAAAAGCTTTGTATAAATATCTTAAAATTTTATTATTTTATGCTAAAGAGGCCAATATCAGACATTCATAACGTTAACTGCTCCAATGTACCACCAAGAAAGAGTTTTAACTTTTTTCCAAGTGGTTCTAATGGTAAACAACGAATGCATAAAGGAAACGGATGATTTTTCGATAATTTCGTTAAGAGATGGCAGGCTGATTTATTGCTTTTTTGGAGATAGACGGACTTTTCTATAAAGAATTTTTCTGTATTGTGTTATGTCCGAAAGTAACGTACGTAACAAAGTATTTTATTTTATTATTATTATTACTGGATAACAAAAAGTTAATTATACATATATATATATGTATACAGACACATTTACGACATTCTTAGTCTTAAGAATTTTTTAAATACAAAGAACAACGTCCAAAATCTGTAACGTACGTGCGAAAGAGTGTCCAAAATTTGTAACGTACGTAACTGCTAATTAAATGCTTTAATCATTAATTTTCCAGAATAGTTGCTGTTTGTGTATAATTTTGTAGACATACTATTATAAAAAATTTATATTATATTTATAGACAAAATACTATACTATTAAAACAATTGGCCTTAAATTTGGAAATTTGAAAAATTACATATAGTTAATGTTTAATGACCCCACCTTTTTAGAATCTCCCATATATATGCATGTATAACATTAAAGATACAAGATGAAGGAAAAATTCGAAAATCTATGGTGTAAGAAAAATAATTTAATTCATTTGATAGAACAAAATACCCTTGAAATAATATTAAACCTTATAATATCGAATTCTATCTCATTTACTTACTCTTTTTTCCACATAAGATAATTACATATGGTTTATTTTGTCTTACTTAAAATGTGTCCAACAAAAAAAGATAAAATAACAAAAGTCATTCGGTCGTTTTTTTTTAAACATTCCGATTAAAAAGCTTACGAAACCAATAAGTTCAACATAAAATATTTACAAAGAAGTTCTACGAAACAACCTTAAAAAAAATACGAAATAAATTTATTTAAACAGAGTTCATAGATTAATTTTTTTATGTATGATGATATAACAAACTTTTTTCTATTGAGTATTTATTTTTATTCTTTTTTCTATAAAATTGAATTAAAAGCTTCAGAGTTAACAATTAACCAAATATTTTTCTTTGTGAATTATTCCACAAAAGATCTATTTTATTCAACTGTGTTAAAAAATTAGTTTATTGATAAATGTTCCGAGATTGATAATGTATTGGAAAAGACATTTTTTATTTAATGTTGACTTTAACGTTTTATGAACATTATTACACAACGAAACTACCACTGTTTTTTAAAATGAAGGGAATTTAGAATTTAAAAAAAAGCTTATTACACAAAAAGATATCGACAAAAAGAACTCTGTTTGATCAAATACATCAGTGAGTCTGATCATTAAGTCAGTGACCTTGGTGAGATTCCAGGCTTGGACATTTTTCCACTCTGTTGGCTCTACCCCTTTTAAGGGGTCTCTGGACTCTTAAAGCTTTAAAGTTTTCAAAAATTTATTTTTTTTTTACGTTAAACTCTTTTTTCTGAACATTTTGATGTAATTGTTTCCTTGAAATTTTCATTAGAACAGAAGTTATGGCTTTTAGAATTACTATACCAGATCAATACCTGAAGTGGCGTTTCCGAAACTTTGAAGTCATTTTTCTCCAAATGACGTTTTGGGGCATAACGCGAACGATATCACAAAAACTTATGAATATTTTCTCATGAATTTTTCAAAACAAATGTTTCATGTTAGCTTGTATAAACTGAACCTAAAATTTCCTTTTTATTGTTAAAAAAAAAAATTCTTTAGGCGATTATATCGTTGAAATTTTCTAAATTTTGCATTAGCTAAATACAACTTTGTATTAAAAATATAAAAATGCTTTAAATACGAATTTATTTAGGTTCAGGGTCATTATTATAATCTGAAGTATAGGTAGGCACTAAAATTTTCATTTTAGTTGCAAAATTTATTTTGTAATCCTGCGCGTAATCTGTTATGCCGATTTTCTGCTCGTCAAATGTCTGGCAGTTTGCAGCCCCCTGCAAATACTAATTCTGCATCTTGCAATTTTTTAAATATTTGAAATGAAAGAACATGCTTGTATATTTCATCCCAATTAAAATTGTGTCTTAAAATCAAATACAATTTAAGACATTAAATGTTGAAATTTGTCTTTTTTTTTTCAATTTTAAGAGTCCTTAAGCAATTAAAATTTGAAAACTACGTAAATCAGGAGTTCAAAACATTAATTTCCCAAGGAGATATTATAAATATACGAATGCATTCCACGCCCACAGACTTAGCTTTAGCAAGGTAAATCCATAAGCTGAATGACGAGCAGCCTTAACAGCAGATGGTGGATACATAAGAACTTTGGCATTGAGCATGCTTAATCTTTGTTATTTTCTCTCATGTATTCTGCATGTGTCTTTAAGCTATAATTCACTATCGAAAAATTAACGTTTTAAGATTTATAATAATAAAGTTATTTTTACATGTAACATATGTCATTTTATACTACATCGATGACGGTGTACACTTTTTTGCTATATATCATAGTTTTCAAAATCGAGTCGATTACATCCAAATCTTGCCACAGGGGGGCTCTGCAGTCATTTTCATGTGATAGCGCATAGTTCTTTTACTATTGGTATGCACTTGTTTCTGAATTCTATCTTTATCGGTCCGACAGATATTGCAGGACAAAGGGACTTTTCTTTGTACTTACTATTATGTACTTGATATTGTATGAATTTTGACAACTTCCCATTATTTGCGGTATAAGCTGTTGATTTTAATAGAAGCAAAATCCAATTGCAAATTAATGTGAAATTTATGTTATTAATTCATACACAGTAAATATCTTTTAAAATCAATTTAAATTTGTTACTAATAATTCATTGGGTCAACGATGTATCAAATGTCTTTATTCTCAAAGTGAGACAAGTCCTCTTGGGATAGAAGTTTTTTTATGGTGCATAATTATGACAAGTATAACCTGAATAGGTACTTTTTGGCTGAAAAGTACCAAAAAATACAAATGGATGCAACAAACTCACTGTGCACCAATCTCTAAAATGCACAAAACTCCTTATAGCCGCGGTCACAACGCATATCTATGGAGATCTGCGCGCACATGTAAACAAACAAACACCAAACACCACTAGATGTAGCAATTTCGATGTGCAGCAGTCTCTAAATTGGACGAAACTCGTTAAAGCCGCGATTACAACGTATGTGAGAACACTGTGCGCGCATGAAAACCAAGAAAAAACGTCACTGGATGCAAAAAACTCGATGTGCAGCAATCTCTGAAAAGCACGAAGCTCGTTAAAGCCGCGTTCACTAACGTATGTATGAGCGCTACTCGCACATGAACCCCCCCACCCCCCACTAGATGCAGCTAATTCGATATGCAGCAATCTCTAAAATTCACAAGCCTCGTTTAAGGGGATGTCACATTGCATATATGTGCGCTGACAACAAAAAGCATCGCTGGATGCAGGAAACACGCTGTGCTGAAATCATTAAAATGCACGAAACTCTTTAAAGCAACGGTCACAAATGCATGTTTGAGCGCTGCGCGCACATAAAGAAACAAGAGCAAACAAAATAAAACCACGGGATATATATTATTCTTGGTTACAATTGGCGTCGAGATAATGAAAAAATCCTTTTTCTCTGGCACCGCGCTAACGGAAATGTACCTCGGAATTTCCTCATGAATATTTAAAAAATCTTTGCTGTCTAAATTAATAAATATAATAATATACATTCAACTTATTACTGAATTTTTTCCCAATATTTTTATTTTTTATTTTGATGTAACTCTTCTAAACAAGAATGAAATATTGAAGTAAAATGTATAATTAAATCAGATAGAATATGCATTTTTTGTTACTATAATTATATTTCATTCAAAGTAAATCAACGTTTTTAACTAATTATTGCTTTTGAAATTAAGGCAAGTCCTTTGGCGCATGCCAAAGCCATGCTTTTTTTATCAATTAACTTGGATAACCATTATTGCATATTTAATTTAACGAATTTAGACCACAAAAAATGTCAAATAAGTCTCTTACTGCTTACGAATATTTTTAAACGCATTCAAACGCAAACCATTAAATATTTAGAATTAACATAAAATCGATTTGCCCGCTTTCAAAATAAATGATACATGTTATATTTCTCATACTATTAATGTGAATGATATTCATGAATGTTTTCTTCAATGACATAAATCGCGTCCTTTTTATTCCAATTAATAAAAACTCGTTGCTATAACACAATGAAATAACTTAAATTCAAAAGAGAATTGTTTCAAGTTATGCTGAATAATTTATAGACTTCCTTTTCTGATTGGTATACAACAAAAGGAATGAAAAATGGGCTTCACAAAAAAAAGGCTATTGCTTCTTTTTAAGCAAGATTATTTTTTATGTAAGAAAATTTTCAAATTCAGGGTTTTGCACCTAAAATAAAATAATGCAACATAGTAAAGAACAAAGAAATTTAATATAACACAAGAAAGGAAATATTTTTCTCAAACTGACATTTATATATGCTTTTTCTGATAAATCTTTAAAAATGCCCTTTAAACAGCAGTCCTTCGAGTGTGCAATTGCAAATGCTTTAATCATTTGTATAAGTGATAGTTTTATTACAAACTAACATTTCTTCATTATAATCATTACACTTCACAAAGTTTCTAATAAGCAAATGTTATGTCTTTGATATAATAGGCTCTTGTTTTCGCTAATTTGCTCTTTTGTTGACAATCTATATATATATATTACGCTATCGTATGTAGCACAGAAATCGCGATTATTTGTTAATTGTTTAATGGCAACGTCTGAGTGAAATGCATCTCATTGGTTATTGAACAGCATTTAATGCATCGCCATACATATAAGAGGGGTTACAATAGGAGGACCCTGTTCTGACTCCAAATGCCGCTCAGTTTATCACCAACTTGGCGATATCTCTAATATTTCGCCAAATTCCCATAGACTTCCTTCGTAAACCAATAGGGTTTATTTGCTTACAGAAAACCAACAAATTAAGATATTTTAATGCAACAAAAACTAGTATTAGCTTAAGGGATTATATTATTTTAATGTAACAAAAGCTAATATTGCCTTAAGGGATTATATTAATTATATTTAAGGGGGTCCGGGACACAAAAATCTCCAAATTTTATAAAAAACTTTTATTGCATTAAAAGTTTCTCTGTGTTTTCTGCTTAAAATGACGTATAAATCATGTTTCTATATTAATTAGAACAGGAAATATTAAATTTTTCGTCTTGGTTTGTTTTCAAAATCTAGCTTTCAAGCAATGGTTGTCATGAAAACGATTTCTTGTGAAAATGCGTTTTTCTTCATGATGGCTTTTTTCACCATTTCTCGTATTTAAATCGTTATAAGTCAAGAACCGTTAAAGATAAATGGTTCGAACTTGGAACATGTTTTTTTCAATTGTTTTACTTTAATTTTGATTCAGAAAATTAGGAAAAAATATTTACTTTTGAAAATATGATTAAAAAAAACAAGTTGCTCCATTTTTTTTTAAAATTTTTACTTTAAATATTTTTAATTTTTTTAAAAATTAATATTTTTAAAAATGCTGAATCTAAATTAAAACTTACATATTTCTGTTTATTTAAATGAAATTCTACAAATAATATTTTGAGTTATAACGATTTTAAATTACTCCACTTTTTTAATGAATTTTAAATTAAAAATTTTTTTTTAAATATATGAGAAGTTTTATCATGTGATTTTGTTTACAAATACCATGGTTAACCATCACAAAAAAATTCAAAATTTTAACTCAGTAAATAAAAATTATTTTAAATTGTGTCCCGGACCCCTTAAGGGAGTCCAAGAAAATTAAATTATGAATAAAAGTAACATGATACAATGCTTAGTATGCTTTCCCAAACATATATTTTAAGGGAGAGTAAACTAGTCGCCAAGGATGGCTAATTCTTAAGTAAAACTCTATTTGAATACAAATATTTGCTTTATTTATTAACAGAATTCTGCATTTATATAAATTGAATATTTCTATTTTGAATAATGGTACTGAAAAATCGAGAGACATAGCAACTATGTCATTAAAATTCATGATATTATGTAAATGTGTGCTTTTGTAAATGTGTCTTCTAATGACATAAAATTTATAAGACTGTTCCAGTTATAATAAACCATTGCTTTAACATAATAAAATAATAAAGAATAACAGAAGAAATCGTTTTTAATTAGGCTGAATATTTTGAACATTTTCTTCGTGTTTGGAATACAATACAAAGTATGGAAAATGAACCTAATCAAAATATGGCTTTCATTTTCTTTTTATTCAAAATTAATTTTTATTTAGAAGCCCAGTAGCTTATTGGCCAGTACACTCCGTTACACGCTACAGGTCAAAAGTTCGACTCCGGGCTGGGCGAGGTTAACTCAACCTTGCGTCCATTAGAGGTCAATAAATTGAGTACCAAGCTTGCTTTGTAAGTAAACACCTGGGGCCCCGCATTACGTTGACAACTTGACTCTAATATTCTACAGCACCCCTGTCCCATGGTCAAGTAAACAAAGTTAGGCACTGTATGCCATGATCCCTAGGGATTGTAGCGACACAGAATTTAGTGGGGTTTTTTTTTGTTTGTTTGTTTTACATTTAAAAAAAAAATGCTAGAGAGAATGGCATAAATTTGAGGTTTTGCATCAAAAGTTAAACTATCTCAACATAATAAAAAATATATAACACAGGACTGTTTATTTTCCCAAAACGACATTTATCTAAACTAATTTGCTTTTATAAAACTTAGAAAAACTTTTCTGAATAGCAGTGCTCTAAGATAATAAAATGAAATATCAATGGTACTATTACCCTTATCAAACGCTGGCTTTTTATAGAGGATTCGCCTCTAGGTTGTAACTATATTCAGTGAATATTAAAAAAGAAAATTCAGTATCCAGGACTGCCATAGGCAACTATTTTTGTATTCTAACCAGACCGCTATTTAAGAATAAATTTTGTAGCACATTTCTCTTAATAGTGTAAAGTCATTGAGTGGGTTCCGAGTTGACAGCAACTTTACGTCCAGTCTTGTATTTGAATTTTCTTACTAATAGTGAGCTATTGGGAATAAAAAAGTCTAGCTGTAGTTTATAAGCTATGTAAAGGTTATCCGTTTAAATTTTACTTTATCAAAAGTGGTATAATATGTAGTGAGAGAATAAATAAAATTTACAGTTTAGAAATATGCAAAAATGGAAAATGATAAAGGTAAAAAAGTTAATATAAACTTAAAAATATTTAAATATTACAACACAGTTAAGAAAATGTAAAGCTTGGTAAAAGCTGGTAAGAGCAGGCCAGTCGAAGAGTGACAGATGTTATGTCACGAGTCTAAAACAAAAGAAGGCACTTCTTAGGGTCAATATATATATTTTTTTTCGTTACAGTGTAACAGTATTGTACATTAACTTGTTACCAAGCAACAGATTTTTTTAAATACAAATAAGTAAGTTTTTAAATGAAAAAAACGGAGAGATAAAAATTGACAGGTGTAAAGAACTCGCATTTCTCTTGAAAAATGTTGTGAAAGTATACGTAAAAGATTTCTGTTTTGAGAAAGTGGTGTAAGATAGAATTTAAAAATTTGCCAATGGTAGCATTGAGCGTGGTAAAAACAGATTTTTTGTTAGAAATCATTTATTTTTTCAAAGTTCATTGCAAATCGATGACTTTTAAATGATTACTTATTAATACGTTTTCAATGTATTATTTTTTAAAAAACAATCTTCAACTTGAAGGAATGGTTTTAAGAACAACAACAACAACAAAAATAGCGTCAGTAAAATTCTGTAGGAGTTGCTGGTTCCTAACAGGTTAAGAGGCTACTTCAGTCAAATGAAAAGACCCGTTCGCTAATGCTAATCCTATGGAAAAAATTTATAAAGATATCTCGGTTGCATTTCAATATTTTTAAATGATTTCTTTTGCATTAGACAGCTGAGATCGATCTGTTCAAAGTTTGTTTTTTACTTTTTCGATTTTGTTTACAGATATTTTTTATGGGGACACTTTCCTTTTCGGAACTGGTTTCGAAAGTGAAAACATCCTCATAAAAAAATCTGCAATGAAAATCGAAAAAGTTAAAAACGGCCTGCATACACATCGATCTCAGCTATCCAGTGCAAAAGAAATCATTTAAAAATATTGAAATGCAACCGAGATATCTTTATAAATTTCTTCCATAGGATTAACATTAGCGAACGGGTCATTTCGCCTGACTGAAGTAGCCTCTTAATCTTGTCACTTCACATGTGCCACACACGACTGATACGACAAAGTCACGACATTTGTCACGTGACATAGGACTGATAAGGATTAAAAATCCAGTCATGAATGTTTCAGCCATTTGAACAAGTGTAAATTTTATTAAAACGAAAATTCCTTCATTATAATAAAACACTTCATAAAGTATCTTGTACTAAAAATATTATGTCTTTGATATAATATGGTTTCGTTCTCACTTAATAATTATAATTTCGAACATTACATTTTCCAAATTATTGTGGTTATTAGCTTATGAATGTTTCATCCAATGAAATATTTTTTTATTTTATTCCATTGTTCCATTTATGAGAAAAACATAATGAAATAAAGCTGAATAAAAGAGAAAATTCTTTTGAATTACGCCGAAGGATTTACAGCATTTTGTTTTGCGTACGGCATGCAATAATAAGAATGAACTTCACTAAAAGATGTATGTATTTTTTTTTTATTATTATTCTTTTTTTCAGAACGACTAAACGAAGATGTAAGAACAAAAGTTTTATGTTTCAAATTCTGCACCAAAGATATAATGCTTCACATAATAAAGGAAATATATTCAAGAAAAGAAATATTCTCCTACAATGACATTTATTTAAGCTTTCTTTCATAAACTAAAAAAATGCCTTTTAAGAAGCAGATTACTCTTTGAATGAAATGAAATATGTGAGATTTTTGAATGTCCACTATTAAGTGTTTTAGTCATTTGAACAAGTGGAAAATTTAGTATAAAGGAACTTTTATTTATTATAATTCTAAAACTCTATGAAATTTCTACTACGAAATATATTATGCCTTTGTTTTTGATAATGAACAACATAGAACCTTAACAGCATAGGTTATTATGTTTTTTGTATTATTGTGGATGATGACTTATGAATGTCTCTTCCAACGTCATAAAGTTTGTCCTATTGTTCAAATTATAAGACACCATTGAGTTAACACAATGAAATTATGTAGAATAAGAAAACGAATTGTTCTGAATTATGCTCAAGAACGTAAAGCACCATTTGCGCATGATATGCAAAAAAACATAATAGACAAATGCTTTCATTAACAATGGCTATTACTTCCTTTTATACAAAAATTTTTTTCTTCAGAAAGACTGAAAAAGAAAAAAAAAATGGAAATTTTAAAATTAAACTTTTGCGTCGAAGATGAAATACTGCAAGGTAATACTTGAAAAAATACATGTCGGCATTTCTCGGCTAGGTTTTTTTAATGAAAATTATTGGATTTTGGTGCCAGTCGACCAAAAGGTGGCGTTGCTATGCTTTATGTTTCACGATTTTTGCAATAGCTCTATCTCAAAAACTAATGCACGGATTTTCATCAAACTTCAGATTCAGTTAGATGTTTACATAAGTTGTTGCTGATTAAGTTTTGGTGTAAATCACCCACATCTTTCATGATTTCAGCAATAACTCTATCTCAAGAACTAATGTACGGAACTTAAATAAAAATGTAGATTCTGTAAGATCTTGATATAAACTGGTGCTTATTAGCTTTTGGTGTATATCGAACAACAGGTGGCGCTGCGGTGCTGCATTTTGTACGGTTTCCGGAATATCTCTATCCCAAGAACTAATTCGCGGATTTCCATCAAACTTCAGATTCAGTTAGACATTGATGCAAGCTGTTACCGATTAGGTTTTGGTTAAATTGAACAACAGGTGGCTCTGATATGCTGAATTTTTCACGATTTTTTCAAAAGCTATATCACAAAAATTAATGCAAGCAATTTAATCAAACTTAATATCCTGTTACCTTTTCACGTAAATAGCTCCTTATTAGACTTGGATGTATATTGAACAACAGGTGTTGATTTTATATTCTTTGGGTTAAAAATTTTTGTTGAGGACTTCTAAGAGTGTAAATTCCAAAATTCAATAACTTGTTTGAAACAATGCAATACTTATATGCACTTGTTAAATGCATCCAATTCAACAAACCTATATACCTTTACAATCCTTATGATGGGCATAAATTGTCATTTAATTTTGGCACTGTAATAGCAAAATTTGAATTATTTACATGTATGAGATAGAAGAAAGTTTTGAAATTGACACATCCGACTAGTTAAATGTTGTTCTGAAAAAAATTGGGGTTAAAGATATGTTATTAATAAATGGCTGTAGCATTCATTCCACAATTACTTTTCACTTTCTCCTATCTTTATAAGAAGAAAATATTGGATTAGTGAATGTTTTCGACGTCCGATTTTCGACGAATTTACACGTTTCAGGGATCAGACATCCCAAAAAACATGCTTTTACAAAATATCTGTCTGTGAGTCTGTGAATCTGTCTGTATATGACACATATTTTGTGGGCACTCTATCTCAAGAACTAATGCAAGGAATCTAATAAAATTTTATATTCCGTTAGTCCCTGATATGAATTGGTGCTGATTAGTTTTTTTTTTAAATCGCCCTACAGGTGGCTCTGCTAGGCTGCTTTTTTCATGATTTCCGCAATAGCTCTATCTCAAGAACTAATGCATGAATTTTCATCTAACTTCAGATTCATTTAGTCGTTGACACAAGTTGTTGCGGTTTATGCTTTGGTGTTAATCGCTCAATTTGTGGCGCTGCTATGCTGGATTTTTCACGATTTTTCATATAGTTCTACCTCAAGAACTATTGCACGGATTTTCATCTAACTTCAGATTCAGTTATACGTAGGCATAAATTTTGGATGATTATGTATTGGTATAAAAAAAACCCAACAAGTGGCGCTGCTGTGCTGCATTTTTCAGGATTTACACGACTTTAGCGATAGTCATGTCTTAAGAACTAATGCACGGAATTTCATATCTTTAGAATCCCACAGCTACCAAACTCTTACGCTTTTTTGTACCACAAAAAAATTTAGTAAATTTTACCTTTTTAAATTGCCGTAATCTGCCGATTAAATCAGGCAAAAAAGTTCTATTAAATTTTTCTTGTACAAAAAAGCGAAGAATTGGCAGCTATGGATTCCTCATGATGGGCATAAAATGCCATTTAATTTTTACACTGTGATAGCGACTTTTGAAGTATCGCATGTATAAGATAGAAGAAAGTTTTGGGATTGGCACAACCAATTAGGTATTTTATGCAATCGGGAACAACGTATTTTCGTACATATACAGTGCTTTGCAAACGATAGCATACAATGAAAAAAATATTTCTTGATACAGCTAGAAGGTTTTGAAAAATAATACCATAACCTATTCTGAAGTACCCAATATCCTTAAAAGTTTTTCTTTATCCTCAGAAGTGTCTATAACCAAAATACTCTCAATAATAATACCGAACGGGAAGTCTTTCCTTAAGATACTTTAGGAACTGTGCAGATATGAAATTTCGAACTCTGAGTGTTCATTTCACTTTCCATCGTTGCATAACCGGTTGCAAAGCCATTAGTTTTTTTAAGCATAACTCAAAAACTACTTGGCGGAATGAGCTGAAACTTTTGATTAGTACATCTGAAAAAATAAATATTCTAACCTATAAAAGCTTTAACAGAAATTGATTTTTAGAATGCTTCAAATATGCGTATCCAAAATTTCAGTTTGTTCTGAAAGAAATTTTTGTGTTATATATGAAAAAAATGCACGCTATGCAGTTTGTTTTGGATCTAATAAAATTGAATTTAAGTTGACAAGTTAAAAATTGTACGTCAACAAAATTCCTTAACCACTTCATCGATTAACTTCCCGTTAAGTACCAGAAGAAACATCACAGAAGTATCGAAATTTGATAATAAATGAAAATTAGGAGTTCGTAGAGGAATTTTCAAAATTGGTTGCAATTTCCAATTAAAGACAATGTTATATTCTATATAATGTTATATTTTATATAATGACAAAAAATTATGCTTATTTTTTAAGATACAATTAATGAAAAGATAGTTCCCAATTCAAAAGCTTTCACTCTCTGTCTCTGTTTGACTATAAAATAGCATGATGCTTCCAATCTTTTTTTTTTTTTTTTTTTTTTTTTTTTTTTTTAACCAAATGTATTGCTACATCAAACTAATAAATTTCCAGATATAAGAAATATTTCGAATATTGAATATATATTTGTCTCATTTACTAAATAATTTCAAAATATTTGTGAATAATTTTTTTAATCCATTTCACTTGAAAAAGCATTTAAAATGTTAAAAAAAAATACTTTTGCGCTAGTGTCCAAAACCAATTTATCATCCTTTCCACTGATACCATAAACGAAAACTACAGGAAAGAAAGAAAGATACATCTTTATTATGTCTGCCCTTAACACTAAAAGTTTGCGACATTTTTTTAAAGCTGCTGCTTCAAAAAAGAGTTTTCGCAGTATAAAAGAGTGCGGGATGATATATTTCGTAATAAATGTCACTCCTTCAATGTACATTTATGCTTAAAGTTCCGTCGACGCCAACAATGTGTCACCTATGACGATAAACATTTTGTATCCCCTGTTAAGATAAAAGTGTGATACTGGCATTTTCGATAGGTTTTCTTTTCGTTTGAATATAACTTTAATTTACAGTTAAATTAACATATTTTATAGTTAAATCTATTTATCTTTAACCCTTTATCTACGGCATTATGATCTACTGCAATTTTTTTTCATGTAATATTTTTTTTTTCAGTTACTACAATGAAAATTAAAGGATAAACATACAAAAAATACTCACCCGTGAGAAATTTAATTCATTAGAGGTAATTAACTAAAGTGGTACTTTAAAGTACCGTCAGTACACTATGACTAAATTATCGTAACAGAAAACTCTCAAGTTATTTCAACTGGTACCAGAAAATATTTTCGATTTAATAAGTATATGAAGTATAGGCTTTTTCTTATTTACAAATAAATCGTTTGGCAAATTCCGGTGCCAATCATTTATTTCAACACTTTAGAATTGAAAATGCTTTGCTCCTGAAAGGGTTTAAAAAAACTATTTTTTTTTTAGGTTTCGATCTTGTTAGCAGTCCTTTAGTTTTGCGACGTCAATATTCCAGGGACAACATGCTCTCTCGCATCTCCACATATGCAATATATGAATTTACATATGCCATTTCTAGCATAGCAAAAACCAGCCGGTGCCACAACTTTTTCGATTTCATATAAAAAATAACAATGAAACAGAAAAGAAATACCAGGGAAATCACTACTGCACTACATTTTAGTAATTGCATTTTAAATCCGATGAAAACGATGGATAACTACACAGACGAAAAGTAAACAAAAAGTATTTCTCCAGCACCCATTGTACTGACGGTACTTATAAGTACCACCGAGTAATTCAACTGTTAAATCAAATACATACACCGTTCAACTAAAATAGCTAGTCAAATTGTATTCTAAGACCATAATAAACACATAAGAAAAATCCAACACTTATCTTATATCCTTTACTGTGTTTGCAGCAATGAAAAGACGAGCGTGGCAATCTGTACAAAATGTCGGCACAAAACACATCGACTGCTTCAAAGATAGCCTCATTCCTCTCTAAAATAACAAACCTAGAACTACCGCTGCCATGTATTTGGATAAAGTGGAGTTAAAAGAGCAATTTTTGGAAAGTACCAATATAACATTAGTATTATTCACTATGGTATAAAAGTTTAAAGTGAGTGGTACTTATAAGTACCGTCAGTAGATAAAGGGTTGAAGTTTATTTTCATTTTGTATTAAATGTGTAAAAAAAAAAAATCTTTGGAACGCTGTTAAAACTTTGAGTAAATTGTTCAGTCATTTGACTGCTTTTATAGATAACGGTTACATAACGTAAATTTAATCTATCCTAATATGATCAATAAGCTTTGTACAGTCGTGGAAAAAAAAGTAAACACCCCCTACTAAATCCTCAACAAATTATCGTAGACGAAGTTTACTGGTACCGAACGATTAGAAATAAAGTCTACTTTTAAATGATGTATATAAAAGTTTCTTAGGGGTCCATTTACATATTAAAACGAATCCAAACTTCATTTTTTTCAATTTCAATACCCAATTTTAACAAGATATTTCAAATCTTCAGTTTAAACTATGCCTAGACACCAAATTTCAAGTCATTTGACTGATAAGTTTTTGAATTATAAACATTCAAAATTTAGTGCTTTTAATGTTAAATTACATTTTCATATTTTTATTTACATCTCCTGAAATTCTGCTCCTAATGTGCTATTTTTTTTTGTAGCAATAATACTAATATACCCAAACATAAATACGCTGAATTTGCAATTTTTATAATTTTATGATATGAATTATGAATTATGAAATTAATATTCGAAAAAATTATGAATTGCAACCTACAATTTTTTTGATGGATTTAAATTTATTAAGTCCTACTTTATGGAAATCCAAAATTTCACATTTTTCTTCCAAGCAATTTTCAAATTATGCTTAAAAAACGGCAAAATGATGGTTTAAGGGGTGGTCTATGATAGAAGTGACTAGATATTTTGAAATTTATTCGGCTGTCATGTAATCTAACAGACTTCATTGACTCCTTGAGTGGCGCTTAAGGTGCCTTGATCAAGCAGGGGGCTCTCTCGGTTAACAATCGAGTACGGAACTTCAATTTGGATACAGCCCTTAAAATACGCTCGTTTTAAAATAATTTATTTATATGAAACTTATGGTACGAATAGCATAAAAAATTTGCTTTTAGGCTAATTGAATAGCGTAGAGTTCATTTATGCTGTCAGAATTGTGTACTGCTATTGAAAAAAAACAAAATTATGGTTCATTTTAATATGTAGATGGCCCTCTAAGCAAATTTTATATGCATCGTTTAAAAGTAGACTTTATTTGCAATCGTTCGGTACCAGTAATGTTCTTCTACGATAATTTGTTGAGGATTTAGTAGGGGGTGTTTACTTTTTTTTTTTCCACGACTGTACATAATTTATCTAATTCAGGAAAAGGGAATAGAATATGGTAAGGAAAAGTGGGGTGTGGGTAAATAGAAATTGGGGGTAAAAATCGATTGAAAATTCCAACTTTGCATACAAAAACCAGGTTGAGTTAAATAAAAGTGTTAAAATAAGCAAATGCTGAAAAAAACCCACCGAGCGAGGCTCGGTCTACCAGGTACTGGACTTTGATTACATTATCAGTTAGATAATTTTATGTAAAAGGCTTTAACCTTCTCACCGCCACGAACTGATATACCCGTTCACTAAGCTGTAGGTTTCACTGCAACAGAAGCATTATTTAAATTAATATAATTTTACAGATAAAACCCAGTTTTGAAAAATTACGTTGTGATTAACACTCTCAAGGCTTATATGCCTATACGCAATAAAAACATTTATATGATACGTAATAAAAAACATTTATATCTTTTTTTTTACCATTTTTAATAAATTACAGATAAAAAAAACTACAATATGCCCTTTTGTTCGGCGGCCAGGTGGTTAATGTATAATATATCGTTCTACATTTCTCAGTTATCGCAGTATTCGTTTATAGAGCTGTGGGATAAAGTTCTATTATAAAATGAACCTGATTATGAAGAATTAGCTTTTAAAAAAGTTCTACAGAACGGATTTATATGGAACATGCTGTATTAATAAGATAAATTATGCAAAAAAATGTTAAAAATATGTGTAAAATTAACATTTCGACTTGCAAAACTTCCATTCTACGTGAGCCGATTCGTTTGCAACAGCTACAATGCAAATATTTTACACTTTTCAGAACATTTTTTTAGAACACTTTGAAGCTCACTTTTTGGAACAGTTTTTAGAGTACTTCTGAGAACATTCATTTTTTCAGCACACTTTCTAGAGCAATTTTTGAACTCTTTTTGGAACGCATTATTTCAGAAATGTGTCTAAATGTTTTCTCAGTCTGCTCTCAGATATGTTCCCAGGTTTAGAATTAACAAATATCCTGAGCAGAAAACTTTCGGAACACTTTCTTTATAGCGGAGAATATTTGGAACACGTTTCAGTACACATTAAGGTAACTGGAATATTTTTTTTCACTCAAAATGTTCCAATTGTGTTCTCAATGTATGCTGGGAATTTTCAGTGTATATCCATTTATAAACCCAAAAGAATAGTATTTCAAGAGATATACTATTTACGAAAAGTAATAATGTTTTTTATCAAAGATGTAGTCCGAGTGCTACACGACCAAAATAAGGTGAAAACTGCAAATCGTGATAAGAATATACCGATTGGTCAGCATCTACTTTATATTAATACAATGTATTTCAGAGGGGGAGGCATCGCGTAAAGTCGTGGGAATTCAACATGGCGGCTGTTATTCAAAATGGCGTCATTTTCTGAATTTTCTTACTATCCATGATATAAATGTGTGTTTTAGGTCGATTTCGATGTTTTTAACGTCAAAAGTTTCGTTTTTAATACTTTCCGCCATAGTTGAATGAGTTTATGAATTCAGTTTGTCTGTTTGTTTCTCTGTCTGCCTGCTTGCCATTCCACGCTCTAACTCCCTTAAATATCGCTACTCGCTTAAATTAACTCATATTGTCGTGTAATTTATGTATGTTATTGAAGTTTACAATAACATGTTCCGAATAAAAATTAAGTGTATAGGTTTTATAGTTCGTTTACAGGGCCCTCAAAATAATTCCATTACGTTATTATCTATTAATCCAGGTGCTACGGTTAAGAAAACTGGAAATCGTGAGAAGAATATACCGATTGGTGAGTATTTACTTTAAAATCCATATAAGAGGCGGAGGCATCGCGTAAAGTCGTATGAATTCAAGATGGCGGCTGTTATTCAAAATGACGCCAATTTCTGAATTTTCTTACTATCGATCATATAAATCTGTGTTTCAGGTCGATTTCAATGTTTTCAAAGTCAAAAATTTCGTCTTTAATACTTTCCGTCATAGTTGAATGAGTTTATGAATTCAGTTTGTTTGCTTGTTTGTCTGTCTATCTGCTTGCCATTCCATGCTCTAACTCGCTTTAATATCACTACTCGCTTAAATTCATTCAGATTGTCATGTAATTTATATATGTTATTGAGGTTTACAATAACATGTTCCGAATAAAAATTGAAGTGTGTAGCTTTTATAGTCCGTTTACAGGGCCCTCAAAAAATTCCATTACATTATTGTCTATTTGTGCGGGTGCTACGTTTGAGAAAATTGCAAATCGTGAGAAGAATATATTGATCGGTGAGTACCTACTTTATATTAATACAATTCATATAAGAGGGTGAGGCATCGCGTCAAGTCGTAGAAATTCAAGATGGCGGCTGTTATTCAAAATGGCGTCATTTTCTGGAATTCTTGCAATTTTCATACTATTCATCGTGTAAAAGTGTGTTTGATGTCAAATGTTTGTGCAAAATCAGTAAAAATAAGTGAGGCTGTAGAATGGTTGGACTTTCTTGTGCGTTATTGTGCAAGTGCAAAAACGAATGTGAGAAATATGATGGTACAAAGTGAGTAGTTTTTATATTCTCTAACTTTAAATGTAAAATGCAATTTTTTTAATATCTTGTATAATTAAGGTATTAAAAAGAATGCATTTTTGCTATTTATTTATTCCTTTCGTTTTTCTCACTATAAAATACAAAAATACTTTAATAGTCGTCGTATTTTCATTTTAAGCATATTTCTGATATAAGAAAGGGAGTTTTCCAGTTTAAAAATATTGAAATTGATATCATAGACACTTTTATATGATGTATAGGAATAAAGATGCAAACAATTTTGAATAACAGCTGCCATCTTGAATTCCTACGAATTTGCACGATGCCTCAACTTCTTCTATGCATTGTATTAATAATAAATAGATACTGATCATTTGGGATATCTTTATCACAAAATGCAGTTTTTTCATACATAGCAGCACCACTTATAACAGTTTATTTAACTGATGATCTTAATAGAATTTATACAAGAGTTACAAACGCACGTATTCTTTTTTTTGGTGTGACACTGCAAATAAACGATAAATACTATGCACAACTTCTTCTATAGTAAGTATCTTGTAGTGCACCTCACTGAAGTATGTCAATTTGAATGCGTTTCAGAGAGTATAACATGATTAAAACACATTGCAAACGAAATCCCCCCCCCCCCACACACACACAGAGAGACAATAACGTAATAGAAATCTTTTGAGTGCCCTGTAAACCGTCTATAAAACATATACACTTGAATTTTTATTCGGAACATGTTATTGTAAATTTCAGTAACATATATAAATTACATGACAATCTGGGTGAATTTAAGCGAGTAGCGATATTTAAGCGAATTAGAGCATGGAATGGCAAGCAGACAGACAGACAAACAAACCGACAAAATGAATTCATAAACTCATTTAACAATAGCGGAAAGCATTAAAAACGAAATTTTTGACGTTAAAAGCATCAAAATCGACGTGAAACATACATTTATATGATGGATAGTAAGAAAATTCAGAAAATGGCGCCATTTTGAATAACAGACGCCATCTTGAATTCTCACGACTTTACGCGATGCCTCCCCCTCTGAAATTCATATCTTCAAATATGGAATAAAAAGGCGCCTACCTGAATCTTGAATCGTCACAGTGTTTTGTAAACTTAACATTCCCGTAGCTGTAACTCCTTTGGATAAGAAAGGAACATGATAGCAGACTATTGCTGAATGCTACGTAATGTCATAGGGAAACAGTTTGAAACAAGCAACAGAGAAAGACTTTGAGACAAGAGGCAGAGAAATATTTTGAAACAACGAAAGGAAGAAAAGGAGACGTGATAGAAAAGTAGTGGCACTGGAAGCTATTCTACAATATAATGTAAGATAATTCGTATATTTTTGTGGTGTAATTTTTTTAAAATTTTTTTATTTTATTTTTTTTTTTTTGTGAATATCTTATTTAATTGTAAAGGATATTCTGACTGACTTTCAGGGAAAAACCTTACATGATATAGAAAAAGTTTGGAATGTCAAAAATCGGGAAAACATTAGAAACACAGGGAAACATTAGAAACGATCTGGATGTATAAGCAGCGAAAAAAAAAATAATTAAAAAGTGTTATTTTGTAGATCTGTGTTCAAATAGATTATAAAGTAGGGAAAAGGTAATAAAGCTAATAAATTTGTTAAAATACTTAAAATACATTAAAGTTGCCAAAGTTTAAAATTTTAGTGCATTTCTAGATTTTGGTCACCTTATGTAGAGCTGTTTAACATAATTTCCGTGTTTATGCATTTGAGCAATAGACTCAGTACTATTAGTATATTAGTATCAGTCACATTACAATTTTACCGTTTCATATTTTATTATTCAAATAAATACATTTACATACCATATTTAGATTTTTATCGGTTTGTATAATTTTTATATAAAAAGAACGGAAGTTAAACCTAACATTTCCCATAACCACAAGTTAGGTATTACATTCATACACTGGTATTAAATTCATTTTCTATAACTACGAGATATGTTCTCGTATGGCAGTCACGTTTATGACGGCAAATATAGAACAATCACGCAAAGAAAAAACAATAATGTCTTTTCTTTCGTTATACTCAACATTGATAGTTACCAAAAGAAAGTTATTTCTTTAAGACATTTTTTTTTCACTCTTGCCTGATTTGATCAATTTATCTAATGAGATTCTTTCTTTAACACATAGAAAAGGTTTTCGTCTTTTGAAAATCAAGTTCCATGTAACTATTTTCTTATAAATACCTTGGAGTAAAACAAGCTTTCTTTTATAAATAGTACAAATTTAGTTTTTAGAATTTAAAAAAAAATGCATCAGCTGCAAAAGAGCATTGTGCAAATTTACATTTACTTCCCAATAGAATACGACACATACGAGTAAAGAGTGCTAATTTAAGTGCGCAAAAATTACAAAATCTATTTTTTCAAATTATATTTGTAATGTCTTTTTTTACAACTTTTTGAGAAAAATTAAAAATATTTTTCTTGGATATTAGGATATTTTAATTATTTTTATATATATAAAATTTATAAAGAAAAAAATGTATCAAAATAAAAATAAAATTCAAAAACTTAGTTAATATAGAAAAACCAGTTTCATTTTTTTTTAAATAGATCGGTTAAGGTAGCATTTTTCCTAAATGTTGTAACATTTTCGCCCTGTCTATATGAAAATTATTAATCTCGAAAAATATGAAACTCCGCTATTAATAGAACGCGTGTACGAGAGCTTTACGCCGGTGAAAATTAAAAAGACATCAGTGTATTCAGCTAACTAGTTGTACTGGAATCTCTAAAATATAACCATTTATATTTATAACCATTATCACTATAACGCTTGTATGAGAGCTTCATCTTCATGTAAAGAAAGCAAAAATAAATAAATAAAGGAATAAAATAAATAAATGAACATCAGTGTGAAATCCAATAAACAGCAAACTCGTTGTATTGGATTCTCTAAAAATATTAAATTCCTTATAGCCGCTATCCCTAAAACACGTATATGAGTACTTCAAGTCTATGACACAAGAAAAAAAATTTAGTAGATTCAACTTGAAACCGCGATCTGTATCATGAATGCTTACAAATTCACATTATATATGTTGTTAATATAATTTTTAATTAGTTTTCTAAATTAATTAAATATGCTGAAAAACAAAATCGTTGCACCTTTCAAAACTTTAAGTTGTCTTGAACCGAACTCGGGACTAGCGAACTGAAAACAATCCACATACACCTGAGCTACCATGAACTCATTCTACGGTAGCCTAGAACAAAAATTTAAGTAAAAGCTAACGCATTCGTCTTTACTCAACCTGTAAAATAAATGGAATGATCCACTTTGTAGGAATAGAGAGTATAATTGAAGTAATTTTACAAGCAGATTGCCATAAACCATGTTTTTCCCATTAGTACATTTGTAACATCATTCACAAGCATCCTCCTCTCCCCACTCACAGCCTATGCCTTAATAACCAACAGAATCCAACATATTGTCGTTTCAGGTATATTCCAGTTATTTTTGAAAAATTAAGGAAAGTTGTTCGCAGGATTAATATTCAACTTTAGTAATATATGAACAAAAGATGGTTTTGTGTGCTGGGAGTCTTGATCGGTGAAAATGTACGAATAGTTTTTCGAATTGCTTTCCACTGGATGGCTGCAATAGGTATCTTCTCACTTTTTGCTATGGAAGCTACCTAAAACATTATGGTGCCATCTTTAATGATATTTGGATGATATTAACTGCAGGATAACACTAACAAATATTTAAGAAATTGTGTTGTTGGACGTTGTGATGTAGTAATCACATTTATTTCTTTAATTGTAATGCAGCATTCTTATCTCACGATTTAAATGATTTATTTTTGACTCAACGCATCGTTCCAATCGCTTTTTTTTCTTTCCTTCTTTTACCGAAAGTAAGACAGTTTCCCCCTACCTTTGATCTATTTTTAGACACGGTGACGTGCGGCTGCGTAATGAAAAGGGTGTGTCTTCGCTTGGCGAATTAAGTGTGCGTTCTTTTTTAAGAGAGGTTCTGTTTTTCTCTTTTTTTTGTTTTGGCTGTTTTCATACGCGCTAATCATAATACGCAATTTTAATTTAACGAATAGATTTAAATCAATTGTGGATGCAGTTTTGTAAACCCTTTTTATATAGTATGTATATCAATGCAGCCAGTTTTTTTTACAGATTTGAGACTTTAACAGGCTTTAATATGTATTTTTGACAATGTGATTGGCTTTTGGATTTCGGGCCGTTGCGCCTAATTCAAAGAGCAATTATTCGATCATGATGTTCTTCGAATTTTAATTTAACGCATGTTCGATTTTGAACATTTTATCATCAAGGCGTTCTCTATGGAATAATTTGAACCAGCATCAAACCAGCATTCTTTATAGTCATGGAATTACTTCAAGTTTTTAATAATGCTATGTGGAACGTTTTTCTATTATGTACAGTGACCAGATTATATACCTCCTGCTTCACCTCTCTCTTCTCAAGAAGAAAGTTGGATTTAATATGAATATGTGTCTTCATTGATCAAGCCTCTTGTGTCAACTGTTTGTCATTTAAGTAAGACAGTTTATTTTTATTTTTACTGCAAGTCAATCATCGCCAGCTATACGATTATTTATGACACTCCAAATTGTTTATTTTATCTAACGGCACTTAATTCTCCTCATCACCTTAATTTATGTCACAGACGTATTTACATAGAATTTCACAGGAATGTGAAAATACTTAAGACAGAGAGGTACAATAGTGGTAGAGTAAGAACGAGAAAAAATAAGTAAGAAAATCTTGTACTTTTTAGAAAATTTATTTTACCTGTTTATTCAGTTTATCCTGTTTATCATACCAAAATTACCTTATCTCCCTTTTTATAATGAAACTCTATTAACACTGTGCCATTTAGATAAATCTTTAAAAGATCTTTTATAGAATTTATAAAAGGACAATTTATAGCACCAGTCTTTATTAAATATAACAAAACTTCACATTCAAAATTATACGAATATATAGTTCTGAACCGTGTTATTTTTCACAAAATCCTTTGCTTGTAAACATGTAAAAAAATATTTTAATCGTCTTGATACAAATAGAATTTCTGTGTCATGATAATTGATAATTATGTGGGTCATATTTGGAGAGTTAAAAGAGTATTAGGTCGATCGTTAATTTTTTAACCTTTTTTTTTTCATTAGTTTCACAATTGAACAGCAGATTGTAGTTAATGGGCTTCCAGTTGCCCAGTAACTCAAAGATATGGATATTAGTAGTTGCATACCATATCTTAGAGACCTTTAAATTAAATCTCACACTACTACTAATACGTACGACAATTTAAAATAAGGATAGATAATTACAGAGAAAAAAGTCAAAAGCACTGCATAATGTACTTTATCCATACTGATGTTTCCTTTCTTTTAATTATTTTTTTATATGTTTTTTTATATATTTCTTTATATATGTTTCAGATATGTTTTTTACTTACGTGTAATTTAAAAGCAATCAATTGATAGATAATTTGAAAAATTATTACACAATACAATAAAAACACACATGCTAATAGATTATTTTAATGAATAAAAAGTGTGTTCAAATAACAAACAATTCAAATGTTCATAAAAAAGGGGGGGGGGGTGAGATAACTAGTAGGTCATTAACAAAAGAATATAACCACCACACTTTTAGACAGTGAAACTCTAAGCATCACAAATAAAACAAGTACTATTTAGTCTGTATTAATAAAAAAAAAAATTTGCCTGTGTGTTTGTTTGTATTATCGAGACTAACGAAAAAGAAAGACTACCGCAGTGCTTTACGCGTATCTTTTTTTACAGACCGCTGGAGTCACGTGATGCTCGAATGCACCAATGCAGGTGTACGAAAAGAACATGACGGCACTGTAGCGGTCTGTAAAAAAGATATGAGGAATGCACCGCGGCAGCTCGCCTTTTTCGTTAGCCTCGGGTGATGGCTAGCTATCGAAATTCATGGCACGTAGAAGCATAGAGGAAGACAGATCCGAATGTACCTTAGACGTACATGTTTTATTTCCGATAATTAGCCAAGATTAAAAAACATCAAACAACGCAGTGGAACGTGCTTCAATTTCCATAGTTTGCCTGCATTATGATCGTATAAAAGCATGTACGGGGAAACGGTAAATCTTCAACCGCAGACCTAGTAACCGTTCCTTTTTCTGCATTTTTCAATCGCAATCGCTGGTGTCCCTATGTAGTTACAAAAAATATATAAATAAATAAATAAAAGTGAGAGGTGGGGATGGAAAATACATCCGCATTCACGATACCATTATGGTTATGGTGGTATTTTTCATTAAGAAATATGAATATTTACTATGTTGAAAAAATATTTTCTGAAATTCGTTTTCTCATTTTTCGTCTTTTATGAAATTTCAAGTCACAATACCCTGGACCCAAAATACAAATGTAAAAAACCAAAAAATATTATTTTAAATGGCACTTTTCCAATTGAAAAGGTGTATTTCTCTAAAAATATATGAATGCATACTTTTTCAAAAATATATTTCTGTAGGTCGTTTTCATACATTTCTTTTTTCTGCAGTTTTAAATTGGCGTCCTTGTAACCCGAATGAAAACACAGAAAAAAATAAAGAAAGAAAAGGAAAAGAAAACTCATGTAATGTTCTTTTCCGCTCTCAGCGATATCCTTCATTAAAAAATTTTTAATTTCTTATTTTTTTTTTTAATTGAGATTCATTTTTATAGTTGAAAACACATGTAACGTTCTTTTCCGCTCTCAGCGGTATCTTTCATTTAAAAAAAATTTAATTTCGTATTTTTAAAAAAAAATTGAGGTCATTTGTATAGTTTCCGCGGTTTTAAAATAGTTTAAAATTCTCATTTACGCTGTCCGAACGGAAATACAAACAACAACAATAAAAAAATCCCACACATAGAAGATAACTTTTGTGGTCTTGGGCAAAAACTAGTGGTTTTGCTAGTAATAAAATAAATTTTGCATTTTTAGGGTTCCGTACTAAAAAAGTAAAAACGGAACCATTATAAGATCACTCCTGTGTCTGTCTGTCCGTCTGTCACAGCCATTTTACTCGTAAACTATGGAATGTAAAAAGTTCAAATTGGGGAAATTAATAAAGACTATTGACCGACATATTTACAGATCATTAAACATTCACAAATATATTTAGGAAAAATGTAAAGGGGCTAATTAAGCTACTTGAAAAAAAATCTTCTCTTTGTATATCGTGTGGGGTATCGTGTAAAAGCTTTTGTAACGCCAAACTCAAAAGTACATTTCTTTTAATTTTAGGAATAATAGTTGGAGAGATATCGTCAAAAATGTAGTGCAAAAATATGTCCTCCCCCTCTATTTCCGAATCTAAAATTATGTAAAAAAGTAGCGGTAGTAGACGTTAATTTAAACCTTGCAGGAAAATTATAGCGATTACCCTGGGTCACACAGTTTTTGAGAAAAGCGCATTTTTCATTTACACACAAATTTCGATTTGCGGGAATTCCGCAAAGGTGTTGAGGAGCGCTGGAGGTACTTATCGCAGCAGAAGTATAAAAGTTTTGTTGATAATGATTTTTGAAACAAATCGTCGGTAATTAGCCGAGATATTAACCATTAAAGACACGGGCGGTTTGGACATACGCAATGACAGGGGCGGCGTACTCTATGTACCATCGGCTTTTAAAGCGTAAATAACAACTATTAATTATGCATTTGTGTAACGCAATGCACGGTAGCAGTATTAGAGCAATAAGCGTCAACTTGTTAAAAAAAGACTAATTTACTTAGAATTAATCACATAAATACTGTGGGATTTGCAACTAGTTTGCATTCGGTGGATATCACAGTATGTCACCCGTGTCTTTAAAAGTTAATTAAAAACCTATCTGAAAAAATGCGGCACGGACCAAGTCGGCGTTGCAACTTTGCGACCTCCTTTCGAAGCGCGCTTAAGACAATGCCAAATTTAAACTTTGAACAAGGGTTCTGTTTTAGATACACTGTAAAAATAAAATATTATTAATATGCTGAATTTAGTTTTATGAAACGCCAAATGAAGTTCAAATATGCACTACTTTTATTCTCACTACCGGATTAAGTTCATCATAAACAGATTAGGATAAGATTATAAAAAGAGTTATACAGAATAGCAACGCTTGATAGTATTTAGGCTTCATATCTCTTTGAACTTTTATGGTATACCCATTCATACTTTTCTAGTAAATTTAGCTACCCAACACTACGTTGTATAGTTTTTTACTAAATTTTATTATTCTGTTAGCAATGATTTTTTTTTAATAATACAGTTAATAATTCACATATTTATTGTACGTAACTCTCGGAGCGCGAGTAATACTCGCACTTGACTTTTTATTTTTTAAATAGATACTACTTTGATACTGCATATTTTTTGCAACCATAAATTATTTCTTTATCGATATACTACAATTACAGTTGTAATTAAATGATAAAATCTGCAATGGACTTCTTCCTTTCTGTAACGATCAATTAATCATTAACTGTCACTACATTCTAATTGCTTCTTTTTGAGGAATATATTTTTGACTCCAATAAAGAGAAAAATCTCCCTTTCATTTCAAATCAATATTGCGTAGCAGATGCAGCTTTCAAAGGCTGACACAAAAAGATTCAATAATATCATCAATCATTTTTTTCGATTCTGCAAATTTTTGATTCTTAGATTGATACTTCAATATTAAAATGGGGATTTTGATATTTGACATTCTCATATAGGTTTCTTTTTTTTTTATCCAAAAAATGAATCTATTATTTTTAAACGCTTTTAATTAGCTTAATTGAATTGATGTATGCAAATATATAATTTTGTAACTGCTTTTTCTCCTGATATGTTTGAGTTCTAGAAATTATATACAAAGCTTAATACAGATTGTAAATAAATGAATATCCGGACTAACACAAGGCTATTAAAAGAAAACAAAAAAAGTACAGCGTTGTTGGTCATCCGAAATAAAAAATAAGTTGGAAATTACTCGTTAAACGTGACAAATGAGGTCCGTTTGTACTATAACTAGTTTTATAAATATTTCTTGCACCGCATATTGTACTGAATGTATATTTTAGTGCACTTCATAAGTGCATACCCATTTCATTCAGTTCGAAAGGCTGTAACATCTTTAAAATGCACTGGAAATAATTTTTTCCCATTGGCCGTAATGTAAAGGAAAACTTTTGACTCTCCCTGTAATTAAACTATACATCCGATTATCATATAATTTGAAATGACTCGACAAAATTTTGCTACAATTTTATATTTAAAATTTCAGACCATTCGGAAGGCTGTAACATCATTAAAATGCACTTGCAATAATTTTTTCCCATTGGCCGTCATGTAACGGAAAACTTTTGGCTGTTCCTGTAATTAAACTATACATCCGATTTTCATAAAATTTGAAATGCCTCGACAAAATTTTGCAACAATTATATATTTAAAATTTCAGACCATTCGGTAGGGTACTTTTTGCTCTGTTATATGCGGACAGGCAGACAGACGGAACGAACGACGACTATAGGTGCTATGCATTTATATAAATACGAACGCAACTGAAAACATTTGAAAATTTAAATTCAACGTGTTCAACGTGCGCCCCTCCGGAAACACGAACGATGCCGACGCGCTACGATAACTCATCCCACACTTTTATTCAGCATGTCCGATATGACTCTTTGAATGACTGCAGTTATGCATGTCCTAAGTTCATCAACGTCAGTTGGTGGTAGAACAAACACCTAAAAAAATCATGCTGAGAAAAGTGTGGGGTGAGTAATCGTACTAGAGATGAGACAGGCTCATCGAGAGCCCGGTCCCGAGACGGGCTCGGGTTGGATTTTTATATCAGTCTTCGGACTCGGGCGGGCTCGGGATCAGTCTGTCTGAAATGGAGAATTTTATTTATTCTCGTATACTAAAAAAAAAATTCTTAAAATTTACTTATTCTATTTTAAGTCATTTTAATGCTATTTTTATCAGAATAAAACGGAAACATAAATCGGGTTTTTTTTCTTTATTTTAGTATTAGAATGACATTTTAAAAGATTCGTGATATTTACAGATTTATCTCTGGCATTGACGGCGACAACCTCTTGATATGGGGCCAATCGGAATAGGGTGCAATTAAGATATTTTTTTAATTGGACGGTTTATTTATTTTTTTACTGATTTAATGCAAAATTAATATTTTCTTTTGTTTTTAGTCAACCAGTATTAGTTTAAGGTTTTAAAAGTCTTCTATTGTGTGCCAGACATAATTGATCTTTATATAAAAATAATGTTAGTTATTCTGTCCATTTTTCCTCGGGAACTTTTCTCATGCTGAGGGTCTGCTCTTTACATTCATGAAATGACTTTCATTCGTAAGTACATACAAATGGCATGTACAGTAGAGCGCCGATTATCGGAACTCCAATTAACCGAACTTCCAAGTATCCAAACAGCCTATTTCTCTCTCAAAAAAAAAAAAAAAAAAAAAAAAAAAAAAAGCAATTTAACAAATTACAACGACCATTTGGAAAATGATTTTTTCGTACGCCATTACGTACGCCATGAATTAAACATTAATAGTGTTATTACACGTAAAAATTGCAAGCAACAGAAATCGCCTGCGACTCGTACGTATTATCCACCTGAAACTTACGTATTATCCAAGCATTTCATTGGCTGTTCGGGAAAAGGCTTTTCCATCGTCAGATTTCCAAGAAATCTGACGGCCAATTTTAAATGAAATTTATTTCTTAAACTTCTAAACATCCTACAATATTACTTTTTATATCGTCGTATAGAGAAAAAAATGTACTTTTAAATGCAATTTGTTTGAAAGTTGTATCTCAATTTGTTTCCGAGTTATTAATTTTTTTTGTAGTTTTTATTACTTTTTTGTCATAGTGGCAACACTCTGTTGTCCATCTCTGTTAAAAGTAAAGGGAAATACATATTACTGTATAGACCAATCAGAAAACGAATAAAATAATGATTAAACCAATAAAAACTTTCAGATATGCTTTTGATTTCCTACCCTGACGAGGACAATAACCATTTTTCCAAATGGTTAAAAAAAAAAAAAAAAAAAAATTACCCTAATTTCCATTTATCCGAACAGCCTATTCCTCTCAATTTTTTTTTTTTAAACGATGATGAGATTTTAGATGACATTTAAGATGAAAAAGAAATTGAAGAAATCAAAACGAATGCTCTGAAAATGACCCAAGTCCATCACATAACGAAGCCTTTGAACGTTTGGAAACAGCTTTGAAATGGCTCGAACGGTAGAAGAACTCTGATCCTATTCAACTAACCTATATAAGAAGAATTCGAGATATGACAGCATTGGAAAGAGCGTCTTCCTTGAAGCAACCAACAATCTAAATATTTTTTGCTTAAATTACAATCTCTGGAGTTCAGAAAATGATAAAAAGAGAAAAGGATAATTTTAAATGATAAAAAAGTAAACAAAAAAACCAGCTTTAAGAGACGCTAGCACTAACTGGTGCTACTATCCCTAATAGTCAGGGACATCCCTTAAATTGTTTGTCCATTTATCCGAACTAGGGTCGGTCCCGACTTGTTCGGATAATCGACGCTCTACTGTATTCTTATTCCGATGGAATGCTATCGAGCAGTGTTTTCTCTTTTCCTATTAATGCTCATGGGATCTTTCCGATAAGGGTGTTAATTTTTTAATTTAAGGTATTTTCAAGGACATGAGAAATGTGAAAGATTTTTGTCGAGGAAGGAATCGATTATAATTTAAGATGCACACATTTTATAGGAAATAGAAAAAACGTTGTTTATACATAGCAAATTTATTCATTTATTCATAAAACGCACTTCGTTAATGTATCCATCAAATTAGCTTGTTGTGAGAAAAAAAATATATATGAGAATTCTTTTAAGGAAGTATATTTCTATTTTATACATTTGTTTATCATCTATTTAATGTAAATTTCTTAAAATTAATTATTTTCTATGGATTAACAGTTGTTTCCATGTAAGAAGTTGTTACAAAAATGAATATTCATTTAAAACAACTTTTAAATATTAGGCCTTTTTTTATATTGCATACTTTCGGTATGGGGCTCGGGCGAGCTCTGAAAATACAAAATTTTTCGGGCTCGAATTTATAATAATCGGGCTCCAAAAAATGAACCCGGACTTATATCTAAATCGTACTACCTTGGTATCGTTCGTGTTTCTGGGGGGGGGGGGGGGGCGTACTCACATTCCACAACTGTGTTGGATTTAAACTTCAACTGTAACGTTTGATTTTCGAGGAACAACAAGGTTGTACTTTTAATAAATAGCCTTGTAAAGTTGGCATATTCATTTATGTACACCCTTTATATAAAATAAGACCCAGTTCATAATGGATTGGAATTAAGAATAACATTAAAAATTTCTCATTTATGACAAAACATACATTATGAATTTATGATATATTTAAAAACATTATGCTTTATTTTAGAAAGTTACAGCTTAACTGATCATGGGCACCCATTAACGTCCAAATTAACAAATTTTGAAAAATTTACTTGAAATTGATAAATATGGGTAGAAATGCATAAATTAAGAGTATTTCAAAAGCATTTTGAAAAAATTTAACTGTAACCATATTTTTTAAGCCGTCCTCATTTGATGACGCTGGGAGTTTGTGTGTAAAAATCTGAAATTTTTAAAAATAGAAAATTTACATATAAAATTATTTAGTTTTAATATATAAGCAAAACAATGGGCAAAATAATGTTAAAAATCAAAATTTAGTTTTAGATATGTAAGAAAACTTTTTTTTTTTTTACATTTCAAGGTTGCGTTTTAGCCTGAAAAAGAGAAAATGATGTATGCATAATATTGCATTTCATTTCATACAATATGTTCTTGGCATTGAAGAACAGTTATTATATTGGCAGCGCATTTGTTTCTCCTTTTGCCAATAACATGCTATATTTTATCGAATTTTATGTCTGGGAGTACATGGGATCTGGATGTTACCTTCCTTTGTACTGGTCTTCCCGCATTTCAATTGGCTCCTTTTTTTTAAATAGGTTACGGCAACACACCTTCTAAAATCTTCGATTGCCATCAACTTAGAACTATGTATCTTTTTATAAATGTCATAGCTATTTGCAACTGCCATATCTATCAGCCTAGTAATAAGGCAAAAATACCATTTCTTTCCTCGTATGGCTAGAGAATGTTTCTCAGGAAGCCAATCACGAAGGTCGACCCCCCATAAATGAGTTATAGGAACTTATAGTATGACGCTGATTCACTTTCATTATTTATTTTTTTCTTCTCTCCATCTTTGTACTGGAAATAGCGGATATGGTGTAAATATTAGTGGCCAAAGAAACACGCTTATTGTACTTTCATTTAACAACAGGAATTTAATTTGTTTTGTCAAATTTACCATCGTACCCTTTCTCTTTTTTACTCATTTTCTCTTCATCCATTATTCTGCATTTTTCAGTACGATTTTCCAGTATTGTTCCAGTTCTGGTATAGCTCTGAACTGCATTTCTTTCAATATTTTAGCAACATATGACTGGTAAAGAAGTTATCAAAATAAACACGACGGCTGTTTGGATCTTCAACAATAGATAATAAATTTAACACCACTCTTGTGCCTAAAGGAAGTTGTCAGATTCAGAAGTATTTGATTCTTTTCCACAATACAGTGTAAAATTGGAACTGTAATCATCGTTGCCACACAGAGCCCAGAGTTTATAGCCAAATGTAATAGGTTTAGATTTTATAAACTGTTTATGTGTATGCCGACCATAACACCGTACGATCATTTCGTCAACATACACATTTTCATGGAAAATGACCAAATTCTGAAAATTTTTGGAAAGCATTTCTAATAAGAGACGTATTTTAAATTATTTATCATGTTTGTTATACTAATATAATTTATTATCTTGGAAATGTAATAATATCTTGAGCTCTAAGTAGGCATTTTTAGCCATAGCATCCTTCACTATTGTTACTCTTTAATCATCTGCTTCTTCCCAGGTTCACTTGGTAAAGTGGAATAGACCGAAATTATCAGAATACTTTTCACTTTATGAACATATCAATTGTTTCCTCTGCGATCATATAAACAGTTTCAGTAAAACATTTTTTAAACAGCGCAACTGGTCTCATATTATTAGCTTCCGCTGTCAATGTATCCGAATTTATCTTAGAAGAATTTTCCAAAGTTCTGAATGTGTAAGACGGGTTTTCATTTTTTTATATAACTGATATTTCTTGTTTACGTTCATGGGCTTTTTTTTTTTTTTTTTTTTGTCCGAAATAATGGAGTTATCATTATGATCTTGTAACGTAATTTCCAATGTACCTGCAACATCTGATACAATCGGAGTACCCAAAGTATCATTATCAAACTGCTTTTCATCTGTTAGATCATCTACATCTGGAGGCATTAATATAATATCTGCCACCGTTTTTTCAGAAAAAAGATAAGCAGTTGCCTTTTCTAAGCTTTTAAAGACTTTTTTCTAGTAATTTTTTAAATTTTCTTTTACAGTTTATCTGCAAAAAAAAGTAAGAAAAAATTCTGAATATGAATAAAAAATATACTCAAACGCCCAGCGTCCTCAAATGATGGCGGATAACTTTTCCTGTTTATTACGGATACGTTAATAACAATAAATATTAAAAAACATGCTAATGGCATAATATGGTTTATCTCAATTACATTTATTCCAAATTAAAAGAATTTACCGTATAAATCTAGTTCCATACAGTAGTATAAAAAATACACAACGTGATTACTAAAAAACCGGGAAATTATACTGTGTCTTTCACGCGCATTTTAACTTAGTCCCAAAGAAATCGCATATATTATATTGTATGATGATGTCATCTATCATACCAACTTGTAAATAAAATAATATTTTTAAATTTAATGTAGGAAATAACATTTTCTTACAGCGTCCTCAAATGAGGACGCTGGGCGCTAATGGGTTAATGAATTTTAAGTATGTTTTATTTTGGAAATCTCCGGCAGAAACATTTCCTAATTCAAACCATCATTACCGAATTAAACAATTATAAGAAACTGTGGACCAGAATTAAAACCAGAATATCAACTGAATGAAATATATATATAAATAAAAATTATAGTTGCTTCCAGAAGTAAAAAAAATTAAGAATTTTTTCTTAAATTAATTTTTTTAACAATATTAAGGAGGCAGTTTACCTTTTCAACAATTTTGCTAATTTTAAAAAAATAGCTTTCAAATGGTGAACTCACTGCATTTCAATATTCAACTAAAAGTACATTTTGGAAAAGAAATTTAACTGCACATTTAATTAAAATGTTTTAAATTTAGCAAACATTTGAATTTTTTAAAATCCCCTACTACTTTTTCAAATGTTTATATTTTTGCCCATTTATTTTTTAGATTTTCAAATGTGTATTGCCAAGTCTGCACACAGATTTTGACATACATCTAATATTACATTTAATATAATTTTTTTACTCATATTAAAACGATGAAATCTAATACATCTTCATATACTTTTTATTGTAAGTAAAAAAAAAAAAAAAAAAAAAAAAAACCTGAAGACTAATTTCATGCGCAGATTTATCCATATATATAATAAATAACATGTACAAAAAAGTTTAAATTTCTGTCTCAGATACAAAAAAAAAAAAAAAAAAAAACCTTAGCATTTTTAAGGCATGAAAGTGAAGAAAATGTGAACATGGAGAAAAAGCCATTTAAAGTTTTAATTTGTGTGGGTAATTGCGCTGGGTATATTAACAAAATTTACAATATCTCGCGATATAATTGCCGTATGGGTAAAAGTGAGTTGCCAAAATATTCACAATTAAACAGGCTTTCCTTCAATATTTAAAACAAACATCGATTTTTTGATCCATTTTGAGGTAAACTGTTCCCTTAAATATTTTTCACACTTATAAAATATCGATGTGGAACACCTTTTTGCTAAGACGATTTTCTCAGGGTAGCAAATTAATTTAGTAAAATATCTTAAAGCTATGTTTAATATATTCTGGATATAATCTTTGGACAACATTTTAAGAATAAAAATAATAACAATAAAATACTGTAAAACAACCATAATAATTTTAGACCACAATAACAATTTTTAGAAACTGTTTTCCACTTGTTTGATGATAAAAGGAGCAGAAACTTCTCATAAATGTTGCAAAAGCATACTTTAAGTCTTTAAAAAACATAACAATAAATAATAATATAAAACATAATAACAATTTTTCAACATCAATAATAAAGCTTTTTGCTAGCTTTGTACTTGGCATATAAGCCTTTTTACCCGACTGAAAAGAAGATTTATGTGTTTCACGCGTATCTGTGTATGTGGATTTCTTTATACCCTCGAAACATCCAAACGGCTCGATGGATTTTAATGAATGAGGTCTCTATCGATTCTTCTTAACGGCCCGATGGTTATAGACTAGGTTTTATTTTTATAAATTCAAAATGGCGGCCGTAAAATACAAAATGGCGGTACAGACGAAAAAAAAATTTATGCACCCTATTGAGTGGCATGTCATTGGATAGGTCTTTCAAAATGAAGACGATGTTTCATTGACTATTTTACAGTCAGAAGTTCCGTTAAAATATTATACAACCTGGTAGTTGTGTATGTATTTTGGATCTCTAGCTTTACTGCAACTCTAACCATCATAGACATCTATAGATCTTATCAAACAGTGTTTATAGATAAGAACTAACAGTTAAACACAACTTAAAAGTAATGAATACAAGTAAATAAAATAAATAGGTAAGTAATATAAACAAGTAATATAAAAAAATATTTTAAGTCAATTCCTACTTAGGTCAATAAGAGAATTTTTTTTCTCCCATTCTTCTTTCCTTTTGAGTGGCGCTTAAAATGCCTTGATCAAGAAGATGGCTCTCTGGGTCTTAAAATACCTTGATCAAGAAGGGGGCTCTCTCGATTATTGAAAATTAATTTAATTTAATTAATGAATTAATATTAAAAAAACTGGATTAACACCAGGTGTCATCCACTACAAGTTTTAAAAAATTTATTTGAGCTTGATAGGATGAATAATAAGTATTTTATTAACGAGTGAAAATTTGCACAAGATATATATAGCGAGAGTGTGAGCTAATAGTAGGAATTGAAAAACAATTGTTGCACATTGATGAGAAATAATTAATTAGTTCGCTTTTTACACAGTCTGGTTTTTTGATTTTTTAAATTTAATTGTTTATCAAATCGTCTTATTATACAGCAACCACATTAGCTATAAAAGTTGCTAACAGCTATAATACCAATCATAATACTGGCAAAACCCGCGGCTTTGTTAATGATGTTGTTGAAATATGCTAATTGGTATTTGTGTATCTATTTATATTAGAGGAAATCATACTGCTATGAAAAACTTAAATATTACTAATTCAGACATATTTTGACGAAACTTCATTTTTGTACTGTATTAGGTGATCATAAGTCTTCATTCCAACACATTTACAAACACCTCCTCACACACAAAAAAACAACAACACACAACGCGGTCTATTTAAGAACTATGTTTATCAGCTCTCGCCCAGTCAAATAAATTTAAAATCGGTTTAGTAGTTTCAGTGTCTATTTCATTTAACAGTGTTAGTAAAGCTTGAATCCCCTTAAAAATAAAATTCCGTTAAAAATAAACTTAGTAAATATTGTTTTAAATATATTTAACAGTCATTTATGTGCACTGAAAAGCTGAATATCAAGTGCTCTCATACTAAGTTTGACAATAATGTTTCTCTATTATTATCAATTTGATTAATTATAGCAGTTACTGGTAATTGCATTTTATCTCATAAAAGTAGTATCTACTACTTGCATAGCTGACTTTTTCTTCTCTTTTCAATTAAAAAAAAATTAATTAAAAAATATCATTCTTAGTGCGCATTTAAGAATTTTGAAGTTATATCTATCTAAGACTAAATTCTAAGATAAATTTATAAAATAAAAGATAAATTTAGTAAATAAAACTTTAAGTATAAATTCTAGGCTGGCACTTTCAAACAAATCTTAGTCAAAATATAGTACTATCAAATTTTAGTTTAAATGAAATAACAATTAATAAAATTCAATTTCCGCGCAGTTTCAACGAAATGATATTCTTTACTCTGTTATCAGGTAGCAGAAGAAGAAAAAATCCATAATACATGATTTATTTGGAATGAGCAGCTCTTGTTGACAGTGATTAATCATCGAACAATGCATTTTTTGCCATCAAAAGCTGAATGATAAACGATTTGATAAAGACATTTTTTTTCGTCTTATCGATTTTTTAAAATCAAAATTGGATAAAACATAAAATGTAAAAAGTATCTTATAGAATAACAGTTAGTCCTTTCGGTCCTGAATTTTTTTTTTAAGTTTGGGGTAAAAATCCTTTTTACGCTAATGAAATTAAAAGTAACTAACCAAATCACAGAAGTTAGGTTTTACTGAAATTTAACCTTTTATGCACTGTTGGTACTTTCAAGTACCATTGAAGAAAATTTAAATTTCATATTAATATAAAATTTATTTACTCTGTCTATTAATAAAAGTTTATTTTCCTTTCCACACAAAATAAACTGCTCGATCAAATTTAGAAAGTGTAGAGCAGGATCGGCGAACCTTTTTACGTGCGCGTGACAAAATTTCACAAACAATATCTATCAACAATGTAACGTGCCAAACTTTGACATAAAATAATTTTGCAGTGTGCGATGTTTATACAAAACACTAGTTAAAAAAATCAGTTGCTTTCATGCATTAATAATTAATAATTAAAAAATATTAAAAATTAAAATACGACTTCTGTGTATTTTGGAATAAGCTATTAAACTAATGAAATTTTAATTCGTAAATATGATTTATACGTACTGTAACAAGGAAATGAAGATAAAAAAAAATTATTTTTGTAGTTTTTGACTTTATTATTAATGCAACATCTGATTATAATTATCCAAGTTGCATTAAACAATGTATTGATGAGAAAAGTTATTGATGAGACTTTTGCTGATATTCGAAGGAGATTTCTTTACAACTGATTCACAATTTGATAGTTTTAAAGATATGCATAGAAACTGGATCCATTTTCCATCTTATATCCATCCATCTCTCCATCTCTTATCTTATTTCCATCTTGCCCATCATAGTGACTATCTAGCAAAATTAGTCTGAAAAATGCAACTTTATAAATTCGTATAGAAAGGCAAAATACATGTTAAAAACCCTGCATAACGTAACAGGAAAAGAAAATTCTTTTGATGTGTTAATCATGCAAAAACAGTTGCATTTTTGTGATAGTCTGTGGAACAATATGTTATTGATTATAACAGAAAAAAAGAATGTGTTATATGTATAATGATTATAAAATTTATTTTTTCGCGTGCCAGAGAAATTGTCTTACGTGCCAACTCTGGCGCGCGTGCCATAGGTTCGCCAACCCTGGTGTAGAGAAACAGTCGAAGCTAAATATTTTCTAAAACTGGTAATTTTCTTAATCATAGGTATTGCTTTTCTTATTACAAAAAAAAAGTTATATGAAACAATTTCAACTAAAAAAGTCTTTCCATTTACAGAGAGGATCATAATACATTTAAATACATTGCTTTTAATAGAATTGTGGTTTTCCCATAAGAGTATTTTTAGTTAATTAATCTGATTATTTTTGTAGTTATTTTAGAAAAAAGTTACAACTACCGATTTATTTAATCAGTTTTAATGAAAAACATATCTAAATTTCACATTACTATTATTTTAAAAAATCCAGTATATCTTCAAATATTGGAGAAATTAATTATTGAGGTAAAGCAATTTCTTGATAAATAATTCCGTCAATAAAGGGTTAACGAATTTATTAGTTTCTGAAACCTAACTAATTGGCTATTTCGCGTTCTTTGCATATGAAAATAGTCGAAGGAAGAATTTTTGAAGACATTTGGAAAATGTCGTATTACAACATAATTTAACAGACATAAAAGCATACTAGTATTTTTTATTATTTATCACAAATTATTCATTCGGAAAAGTAGTCCCTAATTTAAGTTTAAACCCTTTTGTCCCTGACTTTTTTCTTAAAGTTCAAAAAAATTAAAACCTTTGTCAACTTTTTTTTTTTTTTCTTTAACCATTTGGAAAAATGGTTATTGTCCTCTGTCAGGGTAGGAAATTAAAAACATATCTGAAACGTTTTATTAGTTTAATCCGCATTTTATTCGTTTTCTGATTGGTCTATACAGTAATCTGTATTTTTCCTTTGCTTTCAACACAGATGTATACTTCTGTTGCCACTATGCCAAAAAAGTAATAAAAACTACATAAAAAATTAATAACTCAGAAACAAATTGGGATACAGTTTTAAAACAAATTGCATTTAAAAGTACATTTTTTTCTCTATACGACAGTGTAAAAAGTAATATTGTGGGATGTTTAGAAGTTTAAGAATGAAATTTCATTTAAAATTGGTCCAGGAACATTAATGTTTAATCCGTTTCGTAAGTAATGTATGACCAGCTCCGTAGAAGTTTAAAAATTTACAGTACCGAAAAATGTAATCCATGGCGTACGTAATGTATGAAATTTCATTTAAAATTAGTCCAGGAATATTAATGTTTAATCCATGGCGTACGTAATGTATGACCAGCTCCGTAGAAGTTTAAAAATTTACAGTACCGAAAATTGTAAAACTGAAATTTCTTTTAAATTTTTTTCACGATGGGTCCTGGAAGGTTAATGTTTAATTCATGGCGTACGTAATGTATGATCAACTCCGTGCGATTTTTTATGTCTAAAATTTTTGTCTTCGAAAAAATCATTTTCCAAATGGTCGTTGTAATTTGTTAAATTTCTTTTTTTCTTATCTTTGGATCTTTATTTATTTATTTATTTATGTTTTTACTATTTCAAAGCTAGATGGCGCTACTTGTCCACTAACAAGTCAAAATATAGAAGGCACATATGTGATTATACGGTTTTTGCGTATCTGCAAGGCGTTATTTATAGTTTAAAGCATTTTAAAAGTAAGGAATACATTTGTAACCGTCAGGGCCGAAAGAGTTAAAGTAATTGGCGTCTTTATGTTTAAACAGGAACGAAAAGCCGTTAAGAATAGATTATGAAACACTTTTGGAATACTCTAACAAAACTTCGCAGTTTAATAAGATGAAAGATGATGTCTAAACGTAAACATGTTCGGTCCAGACAGGTAGGCGAAACAAAGTGTTTTAGCTCAACAAGTCCCGGACAAGATGTCTAAGCAGACAATTTGCAAAATGCTTAACTGATTTGAAAACCCAATTTCAGCAATTATGATTAATAGTTGGAAAAATATCCGAATTCTTTTGTGCAGCCGTGTATATAATCTTTGTAACTGTGTATATATATACACTGTAAAAAAAAAAGATCTAAAATACGGAAATTCTACTGGCAATCAAGACACCAGTACTATTTCCTTGTTTTAACGGAAAATTTCCCCCGTAAATTCCAGAAAAACGGCACATTTTCTGTAATTTACCTGAAAAAATTTCCGTTAAAATAGTACTGGCGTCTCGATTGCCAGTACAATTTCCGTTTTTTAGTCCGTTTGTTACAGTATACTGCGTATATGTAATCTGTGTCTATATACTATATAGAGTGCTAATGTTTAGTTCAGTTAGAAATGGCATATCACAGTTGTAAAATCCTCTTAAGATATTTCGGCCAATAAAAGGAAATGCACTCTAGATATTTTGTGTAGCCGTTTATATAATCTGTAAATTTTATACACACTAGTTAATATGGAAAAAAATTAGTTAAATTTAAAAACGCGTACTACAACTGAAAACGTACGTCCAGCAATCATTGCTCATATGCATTACTGTAAATGAAATCTTTTGGTATCCCTGTGAATGGACGATAAATGCTATGCACACCATATTCTGAAATAAGCATCTTGTACTGCATTTAAGTGACTTATATCAATTTCTATATGTTTGAAGTAGTATAACATCTTTAAAGTACATTGCAAATGATTTTTCTTCACAGACAATAATGGAAAGGAATTATTTTAACCAATGTTAGTATTTATGTTTAATTGTAAAATTTGAAGTCTATATGGGACATTCTCACAATCTTTTTGCTTTCATGTCCCTTAAAAATAACTTTTTATTTAATACACTTTTTTGTGTTTTTTTAATTTCATATACTGAGGAACATCCCATTGCATGATTGCATAACAATGTTAACGAGATAAATAAGTTTTGGACGATGTTGTGGGTCCAAATACCAGGAAAACTCCTATACCGTCCCGTGTCCCTGATGCTGATTTTTAAGTTTGGAGCTGTCTGTATAAAATTGTTTCAGTAAAGTAATTCGATGTAATTTTTTTCCTAAAATGGGACAATTGTTTTATATAAATATGTAGCAAAAAATTAACCTGCACGCATTTTTACGGTTGATATTATTTTTTGAACTCTGTCCCTGGGTTTTTCATCCTTACTCTTGCCTCCCTCTTGCTAAACTTATACAGAAAATCACTACAGATGCAGATTTTTTTCAAGTTTCTTCTCATGCAGAAGTATGCTAGATGAAGAATGTCTAAAATTCTTTGACAGGAAATTTACTGCAGAATTTAAATCAGTATTTAAATATCAATTTCAAGCATCGTGGTTTTATTGGTAGTCTTACCGTCCCGAAGGTTTATTCTGCACTTTTCGAGGTAAATTTAAAAAAAATTTCATTTAATCCAATGTAAATAATTGTTTCTAAAAATTAATGAACATTGTGGCTGTCACTTAGTCTTAACATGATTTTCCTAAAAATAGGTGGTAATTTTCCTTACCGTTCCATCCTTACCGTCCCTTCTTTAACACCCCTTTAAGACAATGTTATACAAAAATTCTGTATTAAAAGTACTACATTTTTATTATTTCTTATTTGAATGTCCTGTGTTTACTATGCAAATTCATTATAAGTAAAAATTTAGAAGAAAATAAAAAGTAATAGTGGTAAAACGGTAAGGAAAATTACACTCGCAAGTTCAATATAAACCTCAGTTAAGTAAAAAAAATTTCGCTTCTGATCCTTTTTTCTTTATTTTGAATCATTAAGGCATTCGTCTATCAGATTAAAATGTTATTTTAGCAAGTTTAATTTCGCCAGATTTTTTTTTTCAAAAGTCAATAGATTGTGATAATGCCCCATATATGGATAACTTGAAGTTGGTATTTCAATCATTACGGAGGTAATGTATTTTTCTATTACCGGTTACTTTTACTTTAAAAATTGATCAAATGAATCTAAAAAATGCACCGACTGCTAGTAAGGCATTCGTTTGTTTTGATATTTGTTTGAAGTGGATTGAACGGCAACCCGAATGTGAACACGTCGTACAGACACTTTCTTTCAAGTGTTTGTGGGTCCTGGTAGCACGAAAGCAAGTGTCTACTATAGGTGAATTTGGGAACATTTTTCCGAAACCCGAGCATGGAAATAATTATGTAATCGGAGTCCAAACAGGAAAAAAATTGTATCATCAGAGGTCGAGACCAAAAAAATTTGCTTCATCAGATCCCGAACTCACAACAGCCCAATACAGGAAGTATACAATAGAAAATTGTTACAGTGGTCACAGTTTAAACGAATATTGACGGTTCCAGAAATAATACTCGATTAAGCGGGTTATTTTATTAAACGGGGAATCATAACTGTAATATTTAATGCGTAATAAAAAGGTAAAAGAACCATCTACGGTATATTTCCTTAACAGCATAATAAATCGTTAATAGAATAACTTTAACTAAAATAAATACAAATGCTAATATAAAGCAAATATGCACTAATTTTATGTCAGTACATACAATTATATGGTTTGCATCACAATGCAGCTCGTTTGAATTTGGTCAAAACTTTGATACTTCTAATTTACGTTACTTATACTGCCTTAAAAAATCGTTTAAAGTGGTTTGTTTAAATGGAATCTTAAAAGAGTAAATATCGAGTTATTTTTCGAATGAGTGCAAAATATCACAATTACCATGTCGAATTTCGAAGTGACGGCGCATTGCCTGGTGAACAGCAAGACGTGATGTGAGGCGATCGAGGTGGGGAAATCATTTGACCTGTCCATTATACACCTTTCGGCCGAAATTATTATAGAAAGAACTGAAAATTTATTTTCAGCGTAAAGGGAAAAAAAATGACAAAAGGTGAAAGAAAATTCCAGCTGAAACGTGCATTACGCGCCTATTTTCAAACATCGGTCACACAGTTGTTATTCGATTAAACGGGGCGTTCGTGAAAGGTATTTGGTTTCAGCGGGGAAAATAGCAAAGAGCCAACAGGAATAAATTCGGTTCCGGAGGATTCTATTCGAATAAGCGGTATTTGATTATCCGTGACCCGATTAAGTGGGGAGGACTGTAATAAGATTTTAAAATTGCATTAAAATAAGTTTTCTAATTTAAAAATCTGTACTTACATAGAAATAAGTATTAACAGTGGATGCTCCCGAATGTGAACGTTTCGCGATTTTTATGTTTACAAAAGTCACAACACTTTTTTTTTTAAAAAAAACATCACTGTACAACTACAGCAAAAAGACTCAAATTCTGTTTTCTAGTAATTGTGGAAAGTAACTTCAAGCACGAAGCAACGACAGACAACGGGTATCTCCGACTTCTTTATATTACTAATACTGACCGTGCAAAAGCTTCAGAATCAGATAAACTATTTCTTCTTATCACCATCAAAAATATCTAATTCCCTTTCACACTCATTTTTAAACGATTTTAAAATCTTTAACAAACTAAAACTACTTTCTGGTTTGTGACAAAGCAAATTCTCTCTTTCTCCTTTAAATTTGTGAACAAATATATATATATATATAGCCATAATATAATTACAAAATATATATATACCGAGTTCGAAGACTTGAATAAAAATCGAGCCCGAATACACACGGGGCTGGACAGAGACTGCCTCATCTCTAGTACTTACGGCAAGACAATTCACATTTTTAGAAGTGTTCAACTAAGACCTCTAAATATATATAAGTACAGTACTGTAGTATCTTGCCTTCAATGTTTACAGTAAACATTTTGATTAGATCCAGGACATAACCGTATTCGAAGATTGACCCAGATTTTTGAATATCCATACTGCGTACTCCATGATTGACCCAGATTTTTGAATATCCATACTGCGTCCGGAACACATAAGTCAGGTTATAATGCAGCTTTCAAAACACACACCATATCAGCCATGATGGTATACTATAAAAAAATATAGTTTCTTAATGTAGCTCTAATCTTTCTTTAGGTTTACGAAAATATATTACTAGAGAACAGGAATTCTGCTTTTTCAGAATTTAATGTCGCCCCCGAAGAAAATAAATGTAGATGCATATAAATATAGATACAGTAGAGTCCCGATTATCCGAGTTAATCGATCTTATACCGTTGAAATGGATCTTTTTCTTCTGATGGACTGATGGCTTCTATTATTATAAAACAGCCATTATAAATGAAGTGTAGGTTAAGATGAAAGAGCAGTCGTAAAAAGTTAGAACTCTGATTTTCTGATCAGAATAGGGGGTGGGGGGAGGTGTTTTTTTTTTAAAAAAAATATGGCCATTTTTTACCCGACTGAAAAGAAGGATTATGTGTTTCACGCGTATCTGTGTATTTCTTTATACACTCGAAACATCCCAACGGCTGGATGGATTGTAATGAATGAGGTCTCTATCAATTCGTCTTAATGGCCCGATGGTTATAGGCTAGGTTTTGTTTTTATAAATTCAAAATGGCTGCTGTAAAATAAAAAATGGCGGTAGAGACGAAAAAAAATTACGCACCCTATTGAGTGGCATATCATTGGATAGGTCTTTCAAAATGAAGACGATGTTTTATTGACTATTTTACAGCCAGAAGCTCCGTTAAAATATTATACAACCTGGAAGTTGTGTATGTAGGACCTCTAGCTTTACTGCAACTCTAACCATCATAGACATCTATAGACCTCCTCAAAACAGTGATTATAGATAGGAACTAACAATTAAACACAACTTAAAAGTCATCAATACAAGTAAATAAAAAAAATAGGTAAGTAACATAAACAAGTTATATAAAAAAAGTATTTTAAGTCAATTCCTACTTAGGTCAATAAGAGAATTTTTTTTCCCATTCTTCTCTCCTCTTGAGTAGCCCTTAAAATGCCTTGATCAAGAAGAGGGCTCTCTCGGTCCTACAATACCTTGATCAAGAAGAGGGCTTTCTCGATTATTGAAAATTGATTAATTTAATTTAATTAATGGATTAATATTTGAAAAAAACTGGATTAACATCAAGTGTCATCCACTACAAGTTTTAAAAAAATTATTTGAGCTTGATTGGATGAATAATAAGTATTTTATTAACGATTGAAAATTTGAACAAGATATATATAGCGAGAGTGTGAGCTAATAGTAGGAATTGAAAAAAAAATAGTTTCACATTGATGAGAAATAATTAATTAGTTTGCTTTTTACGCAGTCGGGTTTTTTGATTTTTTAAATTTAATTGTTTATTTCCCATTGCTCTTTCATCTTCACCTAACACTTCATTTATAATGACTGTTTCATAATAATGGAAGCCATCAGTCCATCAGAAGAAAATAACTCGATTAAGCGGGACTCTACTGCAGTACAAAACATATTTCAATTTTAAGACTTAAAGCACACGTTTTATTTTATGTAAAATGACGTCATTCGCATCCGCTTAAGAATTCCACATTTACGATCTACTCTTAAACATTTACAGTAAAGCATGCATAGCACATCACTATCGCGAAATAATGCACAAATGCAGCAAAAAGATGCTGTCATTCAAGAAAATCGACAAAAGAAGGCTATCTAATGATTCATAGATACTTAAAATTAAATATAGTTTATAATAGCTCCATTGTTTTAACAGAAATCATTCGTTCATATATTTTTCAAAATAGCACGTGTGTTAATTACACTTTCTTTCGGTTGTTATGAGAAAATGGCAACAAAAATATATAATTACTATTTTATAACTTTTTTCATAGAGGAAGAGATAGATGGAGATGCAGTGAGGTGGCTGGGGGTGGCGCCAAAAAACTAACCCTAAAATCCGCTACAGTAGGCTTAAACACAAGCACGTTCTTTCACAAAAAAGAAGAAAACTTTTAATAATGCAGTTTTAATTCATAATACAATGGAATGCTGCTTCAGAATGCTTAAAAATAAGCAGATCACTTTCATTTAGTGAAAAAAATGCGCAGATGATGTCAAAGAATTCGGTCCCTGTTCCAGGTGCTTGTTTTGTTTGGGCCTTCTTGGACGTTTAAATTTGAGCGATAAAGGGTTTCACATTTCAAACCTTTTTTACGGCATACTGCTACTCCATCTATCTCTTTCCTCCATAACTATATTTCCTTTAATTTCTACAGAAATGGAGTACTTCCGTTGCCAATATTAAGCAAATGGCTCTAAAAACTACAAAAAAATTAATATTTCAAAAATAAATGAAGATACAGTTTTCAAACAAAATGCATTTAAAAGAACTTTTTTTTCCAATACGACGATATAAAAATCGAAAATGTGCGATGCTTAGAAGTTTAAAAAATTGTTATGGAGTATTTAATCGAACTGCTTTGTTTTACGGCTGGCTTCTGTAAGGTAACGTTATTTTTTGGAATACGCAAAATAAGCAGGGAGGAAAAAATAGCATACCGTACCGGGGGCTAATAATCTATTCCGAGTTATCTATGATTCCGAAAAAGCGTTTTTAACACTTTCCAACGAAGTTAAATAGCGTTTATGATTGCAGTTTGTCTGGCCGTCTGGTCGTCTGCCAATCTTTCCGCGCTCTAACTCTCGTAAAAATACTTGGATTGACCTGAAATTTTTTTATCTTATTGACGTTTACCATAGCACGACCCCTATTTCAAATGAAGTTTGTACCATGTACCATTTACAGGGACAGTCAGAAGTATTCCGTTACATTACGGCCTATGGGAAAAAATAGTTTCAAATGATTTTTAATGATGTTACACCCTTTCAAACATAGTAAAATTTATATGCATTTATGAAGTGCACTAAAATATGCATTCTGTAGAATATCCGGTGCAAAGAATAGTTATTATTCATTTACAGGGCTACACAAAACAATTCCATTACATAATGGTATAGAGGGGGAATTGTTTGCGGCGTATTTTAATTTGCCAAACTATTTAAAATTGATATACGTCGCTGAGGTTCACTATAAGTTATTTCATGTAAAGTGCATCTAAGTGCATAAGATTTACAGGGACATACGAAAGATTTCAGATACTATATTATATCCGAAGTACTGTACATTAGCAATGATTGCTGGAAATGTATTTTTAATTATTATATCGCTTTTAAGTTTCACTATATTTATACATACTATATAGTGTGTATAAATGCTATAGTTAATATACAGGGCTACACAAAACAATTCGTAAGGGTTACAGAGTATGATCGTAAATTGCTTGACGGAGATTTTTAAATGAATTATGCATTTTTACGCTGAACTGTAGTATTGTAGTTTGCTAAAAAATGTTTGTATAATATACAGTGTGGTTATATAAACACTTCCCTGATATATGTAATCGCAGCGACCTAACTTCTCAACCAATCGAAAGGAATTTTCAGATTTAGTTATTTAAAGGCATGGGCTCGAGATCGTGATGATTTAAAACAATAGCGCTCTCACGGTTACGGTTACAGTGAAAAAATTCGAAAATTTCGAATGTAAACACCCTTTTTGTCCTGCGCGTCGTCAGCCCATTGAAAAACCATAAATGGCGTTGGAACGATAGATGTATGACTAAAATTTTCGGTGTAATATCGCGGCACTCAATTCTAATCAGTTCCTATGTAACGTAATATTCAGCACTATAAAATAAATTATTACATTTTCATTTTCACTATGTGTAGAGAAACACGCCAGAAACCCATTTTAAAACAAATCTTACGACATTACTCAGTTCACATGTGAAAAAAAAATCTGCTACTGAAAAACATGTCTTGTGCCCCCCCCCCCCCCTCCCCCCCCCCCTTCGTTCCTCGCATATCGAAAACCAGCTCCTTTGGTACGAAAGTGAAGTCAGCCAGAAGCAAGTTAAAAGGTTTAAAAAAAAAAAAAAAAAAAAAAAAAAAAAGGCAAGTTAAAACTTCTGCTTTCGTGTCTCATGGTGTATCCAGAGTTTATTTAGGGTTTCGCATCTTACGAAAAATCACGCATTCCAAGTGATATTTAGGGTCGTTACACCGGCATAATACATTTGCAAAAAAGAGCTTTGTAAAGTCCCAATGAAAATTCAAAGCCGAGATGAACTGCCGCCCTTTGCATAATTTACAGGAATACATAGTAGAAGCACCAATCACATAAAACCATATGTAAATCATTGCGTGTAGAAAATTTTTAATAAACAGTGTAGGAAGATTGTTTCTTCAATCAGTTGTTCGTACGTACCAACAAAATGACACTTACAATAAAACAACGAGGTGAACTGATAAAACTGTTTTATCTGAACGGGGAAAAGGCAGCTGAAGCATTGCGAGTTTATCGCCGGAATCATAAGTTACGACGAGGTCCATGTTCCGTAAAAACTGTCCGTGATTTGGGAAAAGCATTTGAAAAAACTGGATGCACATATGATCGACCACGATCCGGACGACCTGTTGACGTTGTTGCGGAAGGGCATAACAGGATTACTACAGTTCCTGCAAGAAGTGTTGCACGCAGTTTGGATGTACCGAAAACAACAGTCCTCAAGATTCTGCGCACTGTTCTGCGGATGTTTCCCTATCTATTCCAGCGCGTCCAGATGTTGCAACAAGGAGATGAACAACAGCTTATTTTCTCATCAGAAATGATGAAGATAACTGCTGGCCATTGCGAATATTATGGACGGATGAGGATCATTTCTCTTTAACTGGGAACGTAAACTCCAAGAACAGTGTTCACTGGGTTGATGAAAATCCTCACGATGTGACACCAACGCCTTTACACGGAGTTAAAGTGACCGTGTGGTGCGAAATCGCAAACACATTCATCCTCGGTCAGTACTTTTTAGAGAAGATCATTTCCACACGCATGGAAATGTACTCCTCACAAGTGCTCGGTATACAACAATGTTGCAGAATTACGTAATTCCAGAATTGCAGCAGCAAAATGTCGATAATGATGTTGTATGGATGCAAGATGGTGCTCCTCCACACGCCACCACATTTGTTAGACAAGTGCCCCAACAGCACCTTGATGATAGAATCATCTCTCGTAACTTTGCAGTTTCGTGCTCACCACGATCCCCCGACTTCACTCTAATGGATTTCTGGTTCTGAGTTTATCTGAAATCAAAGGGCTACACAGCAAATCCAAGAAGCTTCTCAGAGTTGAAAGATGGCATAAAATGTGAAATTGTACAGATTTGTTCTGCAATGTTACGTTCGGCATTTTTGACAACAGTCTCACTCATGCAGTGCGTGTCTGCGAAGGTAGGCATGTTGAAAACTGCTAATTCAAATAATTTTTTTTCTCTCTTTTCTCTTGTGTTGTCATTGGTCCTTTACAATGGTCATTTATGCAAGTGTTTTACACTGGCATTTTTCATCGTACATGTATTATTCCAATGCCATTTATGGCTATTCAATGCGCTGATGAATTTGCGTATGAAAAGAAATGGGCGTTGCTATTCGAATATTTTGAAATTTTTTCCATGTAACCGTAACCTTGAGAGCTCTATTTCTTTAAATCATCACGATCTAGAGCACATACTTTCAAATAAGTATATCTAAAATTTCTTTTCGATTGGTTGAGCGGTCAGGTTGCTAGGGGTTCCTATATCGGAGAAGTTTTTTTATGACCACTCTGTAGTTAAAATGATATACAGTGCCACGCAAAGAATTGGAATATTACAACAAAATTTTCCCATTATATAGTATATATATCAACCTACGATCAAACACAGGGGTTTTCAAAAGAACTGCAATACATATTTGGCTATGGACGTTAGCTGCTGAAATCAGTTTTCAAATGTTTTATACGTTTTCGAAAATGTTTATCTTATTTACCCTATTTAACCCTAATTATTCCCTAAGTAACAAAGTGTTGTTAAAGCATTCAGGAATTGTTGGAAAATGTTTCATAATTTATGCTTAACGCCTGCTTTTTCTTTGTTGTTTTATCTTTAAAAGCCTCTGAAACCAATAGATTTCCGAGATTTAAAGAAGAATTTTTGAGAAAAAGTATCTATTTTGCTTACCGTGATTGTCGGAGACATGTCCGAGTAGAGTTTACGATTGTATTAATAAATTTTCTCAACTTGGAATATCGATTTTTTTTCCGATACTCTGATCCTTCAAGTAAGCATTTTCAGCTTCCTAACGCAATTTATATATGCACAAATAACAAAATACTGTTAATTTTATGATTAATGTTAAAGATAATAATTTTAATGTTAATGTTAATGTTAATGTTAATACCGTTAATTTATCTTGTTTGTTGAATATGAAAATAAATACTTCTAAATTGATAACATCTGAAAAACCGAAATAATTAATAAAATAATTTAATATAATGTAAAAACTAGTCGAAAACTTTTCCGAAGGCAGCAAAATGAACATTTATTTCAGAAATGTGTTTTTTATAATCTTGCAGATTTTTTTAATTCTGTAGTTTCTGAAGATAAAGAAAAGCTTTTTGGAATCAGTGGTAACTCTAAAGAGGATATATTGTATTTTAGTAAATTTACGAAAGGTATGAACTAGATTAAGACATTGTCATTTTTTCATATACCGGATAAGTCAAAATAAATATATCGATTACAAAGAGCTATAACTATTTAATGGAAAATAATTTATAGATAAGGTTAACACAGAATATAGCCGGAACTTCAAAATTTTGTATACATAGGTCATAGATGTTCTATGTGACTTCCATTGGTCACACGGACAACATCTAGGCGGTAGTTCATTTCGGTGATTGAACGGTATTCAGCTTCAGAATGTATGGCGTGAAATGGACTACCGCCTAGATGCTGTCCGTGTGACCAAGGGAAGTCACATAGAACATCTATGACCTATGTATACAAAATTTTGAAGTTCCGTCTATATTCCATTTTAATCTTATCGATAAATTATTTTCCATTAAATAGTTATACCCGTTTGTAATCGCTATATTCATTTTGACTTACCCGGTATATACATTATAGTGTGCATAGATTTTTTTCATTTTCGAGAAAGTTTATTAAGAATTACAGCTTAATTGCAACACCGGGTTTATAAATATGGATGTTACGTACAATCGTGAAAAAAGTAAACACCCCTACTAACTCTGCAACAAATTATAATAGGAAAAATTTACAGGTACGAAACGATTGGAAATAAAGTCTATTTTTAAATAATGTATATAGCATTTGCTTAGGAAAGCATCTACAAATCAACACTAGACCAAACTCTGTTTTTTTCAATGGCAACACCTAATTCTGATACTATATTTTAAATCTTCGGTTCAAACCATGAAAAATGAAATTTCAAGTCACGTGGATGGTAAGTTTTTTAATTATAAACATTAAAATTTAAAGCTTCTAATGATTAATTACATTTTCATATTTTATTAATCCTAATGTGATTATTTTTTGTTTAATTATAATACTAAAAAACCAAAACATAAATACATTGAATTTGTAATTTAAAAAATTATATAATGTGAATTATGAATTATAAAATTAATGTTTGAAACATATATGAATTGCAGCCTACAATTTTTTCATAGATTTATGTTTATTATGTCGTGCTTTATGTAAATTCTGAATTTCAAAATTTTCTTCCAAATAGTTTTCGAATAATGAGCAAAAAACGTCAAATTGAATGTTTAAGGGGATATTGTATGTATAGAATGTCCAGAAAAGCATAATTTGAAAGAAAAAATTTACTCTTAAAATTTCTTTTCGATTGGTTGAGCGGAAATTATAATCCTAATGTGATAATTTTTAATTATAATACTAAAAACCCCGAAATATTTGGGACAAATATCGGGAGAATAACATATATCGAAACATTTGGGATGGCAATAGTCGAAACATATTAAGCGAGTAAAATGGTCATATTGGAAAGAAATAGTATATTAATAGAAGAGACAAAGTCATTCTGTAGTATTTTAACAATTGAGTACCGAACTTCAATTTGCATACAACCCCTAAAATATGCTCATGCCAATTTCATGTAAATTTGGATTTAGGCTGTAGTTGAATGATGTAGAATCATTCAACTCAATTCAAACAATTCAATACTGTGATGTAATCGCCATAAATATTATGGCGTCAAACTTGGGTATTGCTATTGAAAAAAAAAAAACAAAGTTTGGCTTCGTTTTGATATGTAGATAGCCCCCTAAGCAAATTTTATGTACATTATTTAAAAGTAGACTATATTTCCGATCGTTTGGTGCCAGTAACTTTCTTCTCTGTACTTTTACATCTGTTTTACCCTACATTACCGAATACTTTGGTTTAAATTTTTACATTTTTTGAATGGGATTCAATTTAAACAATGTATTTTAAATATTTATATAAGAACTTTATTATCATTAGAAAAGAAAAAAAAGTAGTTTTATTTCCTTCTATATAAAAGAATTCTTAGAAAAGAGAAATATATCATTTTTACTTCTGCCGAAAAAGCAAAAACTCCAAAATCTTTTAAAACTCCCGATTTAAAAAGTGCGGAATTCCCATTGTCTAAAGCAATTCACGATGATATATTTCGCAATAAAAGAGTCTCCTTCAATTTTGCTCCATGCTTAAGGATACGATGCCAAAGAAGTGTCAAGTGGGACCATAAATTTTTGTATCATGTTTCAGAAGTCTGATAATCTTGTGAGAAGTGTTATTTTCGATATATATGTATATATGTAGGTATAACCAATTTCATTTTATCTTAGAAATAATGTAAAATGGCTTTTCTCCGAAAACATAAAATAAGAAACATATTACTTTAACTTTAACAGAAGACGTTAAAGTTTTGAATGTTAATAAAAAATTTTAGAAAAAAGTGCTTGCTACAGAACTTTTTGCACATTTTATGCCATTTTGTAGCTGAAACTAAGGACATATTTATACTCATTTTATGTTTCAAACTTTTGTGCATTCATATCCATAAATGAAAGGATCCATCTATTTATGTGATGGATGGAGTAGAGATTTAAAGGAATGGATTCTGATTTTGGGAGTATAGTCCATGTATCAAATGAACTGGTTTTGAAGCAGACAATTGTGTTTTTAAAATGTTCTGTAATCCGTACCTTGTAAAAAAGTTATATTTTATTCATTGAAAATTCTGTGTCAAAATATGTTTACTTTGTCACCGGAAACTTCGGTTTTATACCGTCTTTAATAGTAAAAAAAAAAAAGGCAATCCATATATTTTATTTACCATATTTACGTAGAAAAAAATCGAAACAGCCATCGACTGGAAATTATGTTTTCTTTCTTTTTAGGTTAAAAAATAAGGTGGTGTCTTCTTTATACTTGTACCAATCTCTGAAACGATCTCTGTACGAATCTCTGAAACCAATCTCTGTTCGATGTTCTCTAATCTGTACCTTGTAGAAAAGTTATATTTTATTCATTGAAAATTCTGTATCAAAATATGTTTACTTTGTCACCGGAAACTTCGGTTTTATATCGTCTTCAAAAGTAAAAAAAAAACAATCCATATATTTTATTTACCATATTTACGTAGAAAAAAATCGAAACAGCCATTTATGTTTTCTTTCTTTTTAGGTTAAAAAATAAGGTGGGGTCTTCTTTATAATTGTACCAATCTCTGAAATTATTAATGCGAAACCTGATTTTGTCATTGTCATGCAACCAACCTCCTTTGTAGCCTCTAAAGTAAAGTGAAGTGAAGAGACGCGGTAAGTGAATTGAAGTGAAGAGGGGAAACCGGTAGTAGTGTTGGGTTTTGTCGGATGTGTAGGATGCGGGAAGGCATCCGAGGTAATATTGGTTTGTTTTTCAGAAATAAGATGTGTAGTTTGGTAGAATATTGTAGTTGATAACTTGTAGTCAAAGTGTATATATTTTTAGGCAAGTGTAAATATTTTGTAAGTAGGATTTTGTATTTAATAAACTTTTAATATTAAACTTCTGATGCCATCCTCGGTTATACTGACATCACAGTCATCATATTGGGTATTTCGATAAATTATACCTTAGGACAGCGTTTTCCAACCTACGGATCGCGTCCCATTGGTAGGTTGCGGGATAATCGAAGTGTACCACAAAAAATACATTTTATTTGACCTCTTTAAAAATATATGACAAATACGATATTTTACAACAGCAATAATCATGAAAGCTGTTAGTTTAAACTAAAACTTTGTGATAAGTCAGTGTTTTTTTAAACAATCAGTCGGTATTATGTTATGACCTCGTTTTGAGATAAGTCATTAGTCGCCCAGTCGTTCTGGCAACCATGGAAAAATCTTTAATTTCCTTCTGAATGAACTTAGGAGCAGAATATGAAGAAATATCTAAATCAGCTTTGAGATTCTTGATGGGGTTCAACACGACATAGTTGCGGGAACGTGATTTTTCTAATTTGCTGTTTTTGAAAAACAAGTACACAAACAACTGTGTGTAGAAAGTGACTTAAGGTTAATATTAACCAGTTTAACCCTGATATAGATGCCTTTATCGATAAACACCGGTGCCAGAAATCTCACTGATTGTGATGTTGTGTTTTGATAATAATAAAACGTATTTTTTAGCCCCCGGAATGCTATTTGTTTCTCCCAGCTTATTTTGCCTCCAATAAATTACGTTACTTTGTATACGTCAGCCGTAAAACAAAAGCCGATGTTTCATTGTGCGCTTAAATACTCTACAGCATTTTTTAAAACTTCCAAGCCTCGCACATTTTCAATGTTTATACCGTCGTATTGTGGAAAAAAAGTACTTTTTAATGCAATTTGTTTGAAAACTGCATCTCCATTTGTTTATGAAATATTAATTTTTTGTAGTTTTTAGCGACATTTGTTTCATTTTGGCAACTCAAGTACTCCATTTCTATAGAAAATAAAGAAAATATTGTTGAAAAATATCAATTATATCTTTTTGAGGCCATTTTCTTATAAAAATTGAAAAAAAAATAATTGAAATACGTGCTATTTTGAGAAAAATATAAATGAAGGATTTATGATAAAACATGGAGCTATTATAATCTATATTTAATTTTAAGTATCTATATTAATGCAAATGACGTCATTTTACATAAAATAAAAGCGTGTGCTTTTAAGTATTAAAATTGAAATATGTTTTGCAGTAGAGTCCCGCTTAACCGAGTTATTTTCTTCTGATGGACTGGTGGCTTCTATTATTATGCAACAGCCATTATAAATGAGGCGTTAGGTGAAGATGAAAGAGCAGCCGTAAAAAGTTAGAACTCTGATTTTCTGGTCACAATGGGAAAAAAAAATGGCCATAATTTAAAAAAAAAAAGATGACCATTTTTTTCCATTCTGACCAGAAAATCAGAGTTCTAACTTTTTACGGCTGCTCTTTCATCTTCACCTAACGCTTCATTTATAATGGCTGTTTCATAATAATAGAAACCACCAGTCCACCAGAAGAAAATGAAGTAATGGAAATGCCGGGGGCGTCACTAAATTCTGAAAAATCAAAATTCCTGTTCTCTAGTCTTTATATTTGTTATCTTAATTATTGTTCAACTTACACACATTTGGATTACCAATTCTCGTTTTTGTTCATAAAGTGCATCCTTCGTACGAAAATTTGCCTTTTTCATTGGATAGGATAGCCGATAGTTTATAGAGGTCATAGAAAATTTCCATACTGATAATATCAATACACCGTCATATTAGATGGGCCTAGAATTTTTTTTGTTTGTTTGTTTAAAGGTAGTACCAAACGCATACCAATAAAGGTTGAGAACCGCTGCCTTAGATACCAAACGGGAAGTCATACGTTCAAGTAGTTTAGTAATATGAAAATTTAAAATTTGAACTCCTTATGCTACATTCATTTATAGTCGTCGCAAAACAGATTAAAATCAGAGTAGTTTTTAAAATAAACTCAAATACTACATTGCAGAATGAGCTGTAATTCTGAATTCGCATAATTGAAAAAATATATATACAGGGTGTCCCAGAAGTAATGGGACAAACTTTAAGGGGAGGTAAAGGACATCACAAGGATTCAGATTTGCATAGCAACTCAGGGTAGGAAACGCTTTCCTGGCGCGGTAGTGACGACACAAAACACAAGAAAGACAGGATACGAATAAGAGGAGAAAACATGTTTATTATCCTTAGTACATCAAAAAACTAAGAAGAAAGAACATTAAAGGGGCAACAATCGTCATCAAAATAGGTGTTCGAAATTACGACCCCGAGCCGTGATGCATGGAAGCGCATCTCCGGCGTATGGAAGATCTAATGTACTCGAAAATACTGGTTGTTTCCCCAGCAGCTGCCACGATGCGTGCAACAAGTTCCTCAATACTTTCCAGCATTGTCCCGGCATTTTTGCAGTACTAAGAATAATAAACATGTTTTCTCTCCCTGTTCGTGTCCTTTCTTTCTTGTGTTTTGTGTCGTCACTACCGTGACAGGAAAGCGTTTCCGAACCTGGGTTGCTATGCAAATCTGAATCCTTGTGATGTCCCCTACCTCCCCTTAAAGTTTGTACCATTACTTCTGGGACACCCTGTATATAAATGTGTACTTTTGGGGATTTAGTAATATTTTAAAAACGTTTGAGAAGTAACCTTTGAATTTTTAACAGAAATCGATTCACCGAAGCTTCAAATATTTTAATCCAAAATTACAGCCATATTCTTTATTCTTGTAAGTATGTTCTACATGAATAGTAAATTAAACTAATTGTGAAATAATTATGTTTACAGAACAAAAGAACCACTATACTAAACAAATACATTACAGTTTATTACATGTTTTATTTATTTCAAATTGATTCGTGTATGCAATATTTTATCATCAAGAAGAAATTTTGTAATCGATTTTTAACTCACTTAACAATATGCTAGAATTATAAAATATGTGTACAAATCCAGGTAGCACAGGATGTTGCCATGCCCTTGAAAATAAATCAGAACTGTTGAAAATTGGTAACTTTGTTTAATGTTCGTTGAAAAATATACTGTATTTAGCAATAGATTTTTCACACACTTCCTGAGAAGCTGGAATTCTAAACATTATGTACAGGGGATTGTTCTCGATGACAATGCAATATTTTAATATTTTTAGAATTTAATTATAAATTAATTAATCAATTTTAGAGTATATATACTTTAGTCACGTACAGCTGATAAATTGCCAAATATTCTTTATGTTTACAGCTGTATAAGAGATACAACTTCAATGGAGTTCATTGTGCTCCAAACCGCTCTTGCTCAAATGGACAAGGACAGTTCCAGTGACACTAATATCAATTCTTGAAAAATGGTTCAATTGCCCTGACTTAAAAAAAGGTGAATTGACCTTGAAAAAAAAACTTTATGCTTTTAAATACGTGGAGATACATACAAAGAAAACACGCTAAGAATGAACGCAAGACTGTGCATGAAAAAAAAATATCGCTGTATTCTGTTACTGTTTTGGATAAGAATCTGAGAAGTACATAAATCTTGAGAATGCTGCGGTCATTAAAACGCATGTATGTACGCTTCGCTTCCATGAAAGCAGCAACAACAAAAATAAATCACTGAATGCAGTAACCTCGTTGTATAGAAATCTTAGAAGAACATGAAATGCGGCAATGCTCCGGTTATTAAAACGCATGTATGTGCGCTTCTCGTCCATGAGAAGAAACAAACAATAACAAAAAATCACGGTATGCAACAACCGCGTTGTGTAGAAATCTCAAATGGACAAGAAAGTAATGCGGCGGTGATTAAAACGCATGTATGTCAGCTTCTCCTGCATGAAAATAAAATAAAAAAAACAATAATTTGATGCAACTATCTCGTTATATAGTAATCTCAGAAGCACACGAAACTCGGTAATCCCACCGTCGCGTCACTCAAACGCATGTACCTGCGCTTCTCGTCGTAAGGAACAAAACAGAACAAAACAAAACAAAAAAGCAGCAGTCTCTTGCATAGGAATATCAGAAGCACACGAAACACAGTAACGCCGTGGTCACTAAACCGCATGTACGTATGCTTCTCGTCCATGAAAACAGAAAACAAAACAAAAAAAATTACTGGATGTACTGGCCAGTATTGCCAGTGAGCTACTATTTTTTAATTTAGGATTCTTGATTGACATCACTTTTTTGAAATGGTAAAATTCCCCTTGTTTTAGACTTGATTAATATGTCATCAAATAAGGCGAATTTTACGATTTCAAAAAAGTGGTGCCAATCAAGAAATCTGAATTTTAAAAAAGTAGCCTACTGGCAACACTGTCAATGGAATCTTTGTATAGGAACCTCAGAAGTTCTGTGTCAAACTATATAGACTAAGAATATCGTGCCTCAATCCAGCGACATGCGGATCTTGTAGATCTTTCCTGCTTAGCGGAGAAATGTGGATATTTTAACAAAATATGACAATGAAAAACAATGTAGGTATTTTATCCATTTTATTGCTGAAACTATGAAGTTAGATTTAGTGGGAAAATTAAAAAAAAGTACATATCAGCATTCTAGTTGATGATACCACCAGATCAGATGTTGAACATGCAAATGTGTATGTTTGATAGATACGTGGATGCAAAAGATAATGATATCAAAGAGGACATTTTAGGAACAATTGAACTGTCGAATTCTACTTCATCTAGTTATTTTCACAGACATAACTGCTTTTTTATAGATAAGAATACAGGTCCAAATGAATATAGAAACAGGTGGTATATTGTAAGGCTTTGGTACTGATGGTGCTCCAAATATGGTTGGATACAATTCAGGACTGCCTATGAAAAAGAAATCTATTTGTGCTAAATTAATAAACATTCACTGACTTGCACACCATTTGCTGTTGGCTGTTTTGTATGCATGTGGTGAAGTTAACTATGAGAAAACATTTGATTCAGTGGTTAGGAGTATTTTTAAATTTTACCATGTCTCGGCTAAAAGACCTCATATGTTAAAAGAAACAGCAGACATTCTAGGAGAAAGAATTCTTAAACTGAGTGATATTCACACTATTAGATAATTACTCATCAAAGAAAGTGCCATGAAAGCTCTTTTGGAAGCCATCTTGAACAGGGGGCCCACGGAAAAGACAATGATAGTGCTAAAGCTAAGGGTTTGCTGAAAAGATTGAAGGATTATAAATTTCTTTAACTTCTGTTCTTCCTCTTGGATTTCTACAGGAAATTGAAACCTTTAAGTGTGGCATAAGCTTGTCATTTCATCTGGAAATAAAAATTGAGCATTCCATCTCAGTTCCGACAGATCTCGAATCTAGTGTTGGACCAAACGAACCCGGAGTTTTTGGACCAACTATCCATCTCAGAGATAATCACGGTTGTACAGCTGGCAAATATTAAAAATGGGGAGCTAGAGTTTCAGACTTTAAGAGAAAGATTAATTAAACATGCAAAGATATACATCACAGAAAGACTGTAATCTATGTCAACATGTGTGTTAACATCTCTGCATGTTTTTGACACTTTGAGTTGGCCTTCCAAAGAAAAGATTCTTGAATTTTGGGTTAGAAGAAATAAACAAGCTCTTCCTGTTTTTGAACCCAAGTTTCTTGAATGAAAAAGTGGATATTGTATTGGTAGAGTGGGCAGAATTCAAAGTTTATGTTCCCTCCACTAGCACTGAAAGATATGCTGAAGGAGTTTTACAGTGAAAAGTACTCAGCAAGATTCCCTAATTCGCTCCAAATTCTAACAATTTGTGCTGTTCTACCAGTGAGCATAGCTTTATGCGAGAGGCTTCAGCTGTCACAACAGATTCAAGACTGCATACAGGAACCCTTGGAAGACTGAGACACTGGATGATTTACTTATAATTTCTATTAATGAATCCACCCTGAAAGATTTTGACCATACAGCTGGGTCAACAAGTGGTATTTCAGTATAGAAAGGCAACGCTACACAAACATGAAGTTCTAAAAGTACAAAAACTTTTTCTTTCATGACATTTTAGCGGTACGTGACAATTTCTGTAACCATTGAAACCTTATGGTAACCTTATTTTTAATATTATTTTTTTCTTTTGCAGTAAATATGTTCCAATTTTTCAATTTCTACATTATTTTATGATTTCACCAGAAAGTTCTTCAGACTACATCTGTTAACACTTTAAAAATTGTTCATATTTCTTATGAATGTAAAATATTCCTGATTTAACAGACAGCTCCTTCTAACAACAGTCATTTTAAATTCAGTTTGTCATAAATAGTTCATTTACTGGGCAAGTGTGGTGATCGACGTTGCTGTCTGAATGAATGTAAAATAATGGCGAGCAAAAGTTTTAGCCTGGCGAGCACCTTTTGAACTGAAATTTCATGCCCTGTTCTATACGAACATTCGATACGTTTCCCCGCTGCACCATATAGCAGGGGTACAGCGCACGCGCTGAAAAATTTGTTTGTTCTACACTCCACCCCCCCCCCCATGAGCCCCGTCTATTCTAAATAAACATCTATCCGAATTAAACTCTGTTATACAACCTATCCGTTTATATATTAGTCGAGAGGTATGGGACTCAAATAAGAATTGAAGAAATTTTTGAAAGTACACTGCAAATAGAGGCGTCTTAAATTCAGGCACATATGTGACTGAAAAAGAAATTCAGACACTTAAACGTCTGAATATGAATTTTCAGACATCATAAGTGTCTAAATTTAAGGCACTTAGGTGTCTTACTGTGATCATGGTATAAATGAACTAAGAAAAATGTCTGAATAATGATCATGTGTCTGAAATTAAGACATGTAGAAATTCAGACACTTATATGTCTGAATGTAATACAATTGTATCATATTATATATATGATGAAACGATGATTGTATATGAGGACCCCGGAGGCCAAGGGATACAAGTGACAAACTTTAGATTTGGAGTAAAATGAATTTAAAGACGAACATCAATAGTATGTGTCTGACTTAAAATATGAAACTGTTCCTAATTTCATAGCGGTGTTTGAACTCTTATTTCAATAACTGTGGAAGAAAAGTGGAGTACAATATATTTTTTAAATTATAAGTAGAGATTAAGGAGGTTAAGTAATTTATAGAGCTTGAGTAGTTGACCTCTAGAACGCAACAGATAATTAGAAAATCTCTTATATTTTGCGTTTTAGTTTGGCGAACTAGGCAAGGGACTCCAGGCACATCTGTCCAACGTTTCCCCTCCATACATTTTTTTTTTGAGAGCAATCATAAAACAAATAGCAATATTTCCAGATAGCCTGTGTACTTATCTCAGTTTTTTCAATTTTGTGACTTATACCCCTTCGCTTCTGGTGTCCTAATATGCAATTGTATCGCAATATATCTGGCAGCACCATCAGAAAATGTTTTCGAATGGATGAAATGCATTGCCATTTACTAAATTTGGTATTAGTGTAAAAAATAAGCAGCTTGATTTGACCATGAGGACGTCTGCCAAAATTGTAAATGCCCGTTTACTAACTTTCGAACTAAATTATGTTTGGTGCAAAAGTACAAGCTAAAGAAACTTTTCATAAAATATAAAGTTTCTCAAAAACTACTTCCTCTCATCTGTATATGTAAAGGCCGCTCCCT